>CM065436.1:32622500-33980000 GCA_033030585.1 Hippophae rhamnoides
TTCCTTTTCTCCTGCAAAAATAACTCAATTCTGCTCTCTCTGCCGTGGCCTCCTTCTCCATCATAATGTATATATAGGTCTAGGGTTTTGGAGGGCAATTTTGGAACAAAACAGCATAAAAGAATGTTTTCGAACGAAACTCGCTGCGGTGAGATTTTTGGAAAACTTACGATTTTTGAAATTTTGTTTTCTTTTTCTTTGATTCAATCCCGATCATTGTACTTTGTCCCTAACTTCTCCAAAATCATGATTTTACCTGAAATTTCACTTTAAACACGAAATACCCAACATATAGAATAATTAAATGTCACCTAAGTTTTAAGAAATCTCAAATGCCAATTTCACTTTTATTATTGACTCTTAAACATCCATCAAACCACAAACCAATAGCCATAATGCCCAGATAATATTATGCAGAACATCCACAAACAAAAAGGTGAAATCTCAAACTCCATAGGCTCACTCTTCAAAACTCTCTCCACTAATGAAGAAAAATACACCACTTCGGATCAATTGGACTTATTAGGCTTGTAATGTTAGGCTTAGGTATTTGGTTAAGAAAGAACGGGAAGTGTCAAAATACAAATAATAGCACTTATTAGATTAAACACAACTAATTAAGTAAAAGAGTAACACTATTTAACCCAAATTGTTTCTTCCAATCATAACCCATTTTTTCAAAGATAAACAATAATTCTTCCTCAATCTTTCACTTCAGTACATCCATTACTAACACTCTTTTATTTACTAGAGTGTGAAGGCCCTTTTTTATTTTTTTATTTTTTTTAAACATAACCCCCAACCAATTTCTTCCAATATAAGTGGAAAATGTATTTTTTTATTCCATCCTTACTCCAATTGCTCTTGAAAAGTTTGTGTTCAAAATTAAGTGCTCTTAACAAATAAGGTAGGAATTATATATATATTTTTGGCTCAGTAAAAGGTAGGTTATAGAAGGCAAAAAGAAAGAAAAATAAGGCTAACAATATATTTAAATAGGCTCAAAGAGGTAACTAGTGATATAAGGATAACAAGGTAGGCTTAAAATGGCACAATCGATCCAAAAATGGCCTGCATCATCTCCTAAACAGTGCAATCCCAAATTATTTCGCCTCAAGAGGTTTTCAAGTGATTTCTAGAGTTTGTTGAGATCACAAAAATGTCCATAAAAAATTCGCACATAAGACTTCTCTAAGCATTTAGACTAATCAACCAAATCATACCACATACCAAAAGAGTCACCAACTAGGTAAAATCAACATTTGAAATTATCTTTAAACCGAAGCAAAATTTAATGTCTTCTAAAAGCTACTTGTTATCACAATCACATTATTATCATCAACGTGCAAATTAAAATAAGTAAAATGCAAATAAAATAAAAAAATAATAAAAATAAAAATAAAAATAAAAAAAAATAAATCTAAATGCAGAAAAATAAATGGAAAATCAAAATTAAACACAAATAAACACACAAACAAAACTAATAAAAGAAGGGAAAAGAGATTTACCGTTTACCGCACCGCGAACCAAAACCTTACATTGTCCTCAATGTAAGAAAGAAAAACTGTAAATGGCTTCTCTTTTTTTTTAACCTACAAGACAAATAAAATAAGCAAATTTAATTAAAAATAAAATTATCATAAAATAAAGTGCAGAATTTAAAATTTCTAAAACAAAATGAGATAAAAGATAAGAAAAAATACGATGGGTTGCCTCCCATTAAGCGCTTTAAGTTATAGTCATTAAAGCTAGACTTTATGTCATCTTTCTGCTTGCTGAATTCTCCGTCAAAATATGGCCTCAACTGTTGTCCATTTACCTTGAAAGTTCACTTTGTTTCATGACTGATCTCAATTGTTCTATAAGGAAACACCTTGGTTACTAGAAAAGGTCCTGACCAACGAGATTTTAGTTTTCTTGGAAAAAGTTTGAGACGGGATTTATAAAGCAACACTTTCTGTCCCACCTTAAAGTTTTGCCTCAAAATGTGCTTATCATGCCAAGCCTTCATCTTGTCCTTGTATATTCGGTCATTCTCATAAGCATCATTCCTCATTCCATCCATCTCATTTGTTGCAGATTTCACAAGGCAAGCTTCTAGTGGTAGCAATGGAGTTCTTTCCTCAAAGGTTTCTGAGATTAACTTGTTAAGAGTGTTAATTTGAAAACAAGAATGTACCTCACTTGGAAATTTCATTACTTCAAAAACATCAAAAGTCACTTGTTCATCTTGCACCCGTAGAATGAGCTTTCCTTGCTGAACATCAATCAATGTTCTTCCAGGTTACGCAACGGTCTCCCCAATATCAACGGTACCTCTCTATCTTCCTCCATGTCAAGCACCACGAAATCTACAGGGAAAATAAATTTGTCAACTTTAATTAAAACATCCTCAATTACCACTGTGAGGATATTTCACCGATAGATCAGCTAATTGTGTAGAGATTGAAGTGGGTTTTACTTCTCCCACTAGTTTTTTCGAAAATAGAAAGTGGCATCAAATTAATGCTTGCTCCTAAATCACATGGGACTTTATCAAAATTGCAACTTCCTATAGTACAAGGTATAGTAAAACTCCCTCGGGTCTTTCAATTTACGTGGCGTTTTCTTTGAAGAAGCTGCATAGCACTCTCATTTAGCATGCCAGTTTCATAATCTCCCAGCTTCCTCTTCTTTGATAGAATTTCCTTCATGAATTTTGCATACTTGGGCATTTGTTCCAACATTTCTGCAAAAAGAATGTTAATATGCAATTTCTTAAAAATATCCAAAAATTTATCAAATTGATTATCAATCTTTTTCTTATTCAATCTTTGAGGATATGGGATAGGAGGCTCATATTTCGCATTTGGGGAAGGTTGAACATCTTGGGATGTTGATGGCTTTTCTTTAGATTTTTCCATCATTTTCTCTTATTTCCCTTGCCATTCAAGCTTTTTACCGCTTCTCAATGTGATAGCCTTTACATGCTCTTTGGGATTTATTGTGTCACTAGGCAATGATCCTTGAGACCTTTCTGTAATCTGCTTTGAAAGCTACCCTAGTTGGTTTTGGATGTCCCTGTTTATTGCCTCTTGATTTCTAAAATTTGTTCTTGTCTCCTCAATGAACTTTCCTAAAATTCCTTCCAAATATATTTGTTTCTTCTCTTGGGGTTGGTAGGAAGATGATGACGGTTTGAATCCCCCTTGGTTATTTCCCCATGACAAATTTGGATGATTTCTCCCAACCCGGATTGTAGGTGTTCGAATATGGGTTATTTTGAGGTTTTTGGAAATTTGAAACATAATTTTGCTTGCTTTCGGTATTTGGTGAAGCAAATGGATTTCGACTTGGCACTCAATACTAGCATGATTTCCACCACATAAATCACATTGTACAGGTTGGTTTGGATTCGAATTTGGATGACAAAGAATCCATCTTTCTTGAAAGAGCGACGACTTAGTAGATAAAGCATTCACTGAATCAATTTCATGCACTGCTGCTGGTCTTTTTGCAATTACCCGCTCTGAATGCCACTGATTGTTGTTTTCCTCCATAATCTCTAATAATTCATGAGCATCCTCCGGTGTTTTTCCCATTAAAGACCCTCCAGTTGCAGCATCAATCATTGCACAATAGTTTGAAACCAACCCATTATAAAATGTAGAGACTTGCAGCCAAATTGGTATACCATGATGTGGGCACTTCCTCAACATTTCTTTGAATCTTTCCCAAGCTAAATACAATGATTCTTGGTCATACTGTGTAAAAGATGTGATTTCATTCCTCAATTTTGCCGTCTTAGCAGGAGGAAAGAACTTAGACAAGAATTTTTGAACTAACTCATTCCATGTTGTAATTGATCCCGGTGGTAATGAATTTAGCCACTCCTTGGCTTTATCCCAAAGTGAAAAAGGAAAAATCCTCAATCTTATAGCATCTTCAGACACACCATTTATCTTGTAAAGATCACTCACCTCCAAAAAGTAAGCAATATGTGCATTTGGATCATCCTTTGACATTCCCCCAAACTGATTTGATTGAACCATTTGGATAAAGGATGGTTTTATCTCAAAGTTATTTGCTTGAACGGTTGGCGTCCTTATACCCGAAGTAGTTCCAGCAACATTAGGCACAGCATAATCCCTCAAAGCTCTATGATTTCCACCTCCCTCAACAAATGATGGATCCATAGTTGATTGTCTATTAGGAGGTGAGGTTGAACACCTTCTCTCTCGGTTTAGACGCCTAAATGTTCTATCAATCTCAGGGTCAAATGGAAATTGGTTAAGGCTTCTTGTACGTCTCATACAACAATCCTACAACCAGAAAATTAACTAGCACAAAAACAACACAAAATTACCCTTTTTTATGATAAATGAATTAAAAGAGCAAATTAAACAAAATTAAAAATGAAACAATGATAAAGAAAATTAACTTCAAATTAAAACTAAGATTAGGTAGTATCGATATTAATAAAATCAAACCATTCCCCGGCAACGGCGCCAAAAACTTGATGCGTATTTTCGCAAGTGTACGAATCGTTCAAGTAATAAAGTGTACAAAAGTATGGATATCGAACCCACAAGGAATGGCGTTACTAAGTACCGAAATTGACTAACCCTAATTTTATTTGAAAACCGAATTTTTGAATTTGTTTAAAAAGTACATTAACTTAAAACTAAACGCAAATAACAAAATTTATTGTTGTGCACAAATGATTAAAAATGCTAAGGCATTTGATTTCACTAATTCAATTCAATCCGATTTCAAGTCATGTTATATGAAAATCAAAGTTAAAAGTGATGGTTGAAAAACCCAAACTTATCTAATACTCTCTCTCGAGTTATATTAGAATTACATATCTATGAAAACCAACTATATTTCTATGAAGATTTAATCACAAATAAGCACATTACGATTTATGGAATTTCTAGAATAATCACACACATCATGCATTAGGTGTCAAACTCGCATTCAACATACAATATTTATCACAAGAAGCATTCATTACACATCTCCTCTCGGTCTCAATATAATGCAACAAATCATTTAAATCTTGATCAGAAATTTAAAAGCATTAAGCATGGAAATAAATAGTCAACTTGAAAACAACGAATTCATATAATGATAACACAAAAAATCATATTTTCATGATTCAACTACATCATAGCCTTAGCAAAAACAAATTAGTTCATAACGAAAATAAGAACAAACATATTCTCAATTGAATCTATGAACAAACAATCTGAATAAAATGAAGAAAATAAAAGCTAAGGAGAAGAGATGAAAAACTCTTGAAGAGGAAGACATGGTAGCAACAATGGTGATGATCCTTCAAGCTTCTCCAACCTTTCTCTCCAAAATTTCCTTTTGTCCTGCAAAAATAACTCAATTCTTCTCTCTCTGCCGTGGCCTCCTTCTCCATCATAATTTATATATAGGTCTAGGGTTTTGGAGGGCAATTTTGGAACAAAACAGCATAAAAGAATGTTTTCGAACGAAACTTGCCGGCGGCGAAGTGATTCTCGCCGCGGCGAGATTTCTGGAAAACTTACGATTTCGGTTCCGCTTAATCTCGCCGTGCGAGATTATTATCGCGGTGAAGATGCACTTGCCGCCGGTGAGATGTATTTGGCTGGCGGTGAGATATACTTGGCCGGCGGTGAGATCTACTTGGCCGGCGGCGAAATTGCTTTGCCAAAATCTGTGCTCTCGGGAAGATTTTCAACATTTTCTCCGTAATGTTTTCGCCGGCGGCGAAATTCCAAATTTTGAAATTTTGTTTTCTTTTTCTTTGATTCAATCCCGATCATTGTACTTTGTCCCTAACTTCTCCAAAATCATGATTTTACCTGAAATTGCACTTTAACCACGAAATACCCGTGAAATGACATTTGTGGATCAAATAATCAAATAAACACAATTTTCACACAAATATCAACATTTAAATCATAACAAAAATGCAATAATTTAACTCTTATCACAATCCATTTCAATCATTTAATTAGATTGAGTAATTTTCATTTGATATAATTTGATCACTTCTTTTCATCTCATTCAATTCAATTGGTTAATTGATGCCATCTATGTATTTTATGCCATTTTGCGCATTTAGTTTTACAATATTCTATAACTTTTCTAATCAATAATCAATATGTCTTTGATTTAAAACGATGTCACAAATATCATAATAGCAATGCAAATTAATATTGTTTGATAATGTTACAATCATAAACTCAACGAACATATAAAATTAAATCTAAATTGAAGTAAAAAATGTGAAAGGAGAAGAACTCAAAGATATTAGAATCTTTGGATATGATTAGTGGTCTGAAAATATTACACAATATTTTGCACTCCCTTGTTTCAAATGTTGAGATTTAAAGGAGTATTTTTCTATCTCATTTCCTTTACAAATATCAACCATTGGAAAATGAAGTTGTAAAAAATTGTGTACAAAGTTTTGGTTATTGCTCATGTCCCTAAAATCTTGAGAAAACAACAAAAATAACCCTTTAAACTTGTGAACACACAAATAGCATCCATTATGTCTAATTCATACATTTATACAATTAAAAAAAATTATAACATATCATTTCACATTAACGCTCCCAAACTTAACGAATTAAGAATTTTTGAATCTAATCAAATCCAATCATCAATTCAAAATCATTTATAATTTAGCTGATTTGTTAGAATTTGTTAGGTTCATTAGATGATTGGATATTTTTCACATCACTAAGTAGAATTTATCTTATTTATCTAAAGAAAAAGCTTTCAAAATTTTCTATTCATTACAACAAAAAGGTAAAATAAGATGGTCATTGACAGCTTTATGTCTTATAAGAAGGTTAGTGACTCTCCTATAATCATCCATCCTAAAAGAATTTAACATATAAGATGGTTAATGACCATCCTATAAAAAATCTATATAAGATGACTACTGACCATCCTATTTAATAAAAATAATCTTCTATGAGAATTTTTATAGGCCAGTAAATGACAGCTCTATATGTATTTTAAAAAAAAATAGATATTGATTATTTCCTACCTTACAAAATGGCATCAATTTCAAACTTTAAATTTTAAATTTAATTACTATAGTAATTTTCATTGCTACCACTTATTAAGATATTCATTCAACTTATCAGTACCATGAATAATAACATAAGTAAACTTAATCCTTACGTAGTGACAATTAAGATAGAAGTGTATAAACATGAAATTATTTCATATCTATTATAGATGAGTTATGTAGAATTCAAATAGCCAAAAAGAGAGGAAAATAAGGATAAATTAAGGAGGTAATTAGTGATAATAACATTAGCTTTTGTTTTCAAACAATATGCTTAAGTCCTCACTTTAAAGATCAAACAGTGGCTGACTGGAATGGGACTGGATGGAAATGGCTGTGGACTAGAATGGCGACGATTGGTGGGCACGAAGATGGATTTGGAAGTCGTAAAGGTCTAAAACTTGCAATATGTGTGTTTTCTAATAGGGAAATAATTAGAAACATGAGATAGCCTTGTGCATTTATAAATAAAAATCAATTTAGGACGGTTACTAATTGTTACATTGTATAATGTTTTTTAAATAAATATCAATAATTTCCTACATTACAAAATGACATCAACTACAAATTTCAATTTTAATTACTACTACTTATAACCATCCTAAAATTATTTTTGTAAATTATTTTATGATGGCCACTAACTATCTTATTTGTGAACAAATAGGATGATCTATCCTAAATTAATTTTTTTAAAAGAGTCAAAAATCAACTTATAAAGTTTCACATAATATTTTTCATAATAATTGTCCCATATAACATATAAGATGACTATTTACTTGTAGTCGTTCTATTTGTTTCTCATTCTAATAGCGACTTTCTTATATGTCTTATATTATTGTAGTAATTACTTTTATTTTATTTTCATTTCTAGTAACGTCATATTTATCAAACAAGGCATGTGTTGAATACCATGAATCATCAAATGCCACTCGAGAGCACCTCATTGTGGCATAGAGAAATTTGGGTTGTGATCGCCATATAAATTATGTATGCAATGAATACGCAAGTATACATATCGTAACAAGTAATATAATGATAAAAAATCGTTCCCACGAAGATTATTTTCTTATAAACAAATTTTTAAAACTAAAAAAAATAATTTTTTTTTCTGTTTTTATATTTTAAGAAAAATAAATTAAATAACGAAAAATAAATAACAATAATTAATTAAATCATATTTGGTAACTAAGAAGATATATGAGAAAATATCTAGGAGCACTTAATCACTAATTTTCTAAACATGAGAATTGCTAAAATCCTTCCAATATAATTATCAATTAATTACACGATCAATTGAATCTAACCTAGCATGTATTTATCTCTCAAGTAAACTACACACCATATAGTAATTAATTTAATCACATTCTCATGCCAATTAAATTGCATACTACTCATTAAGTTCATCAATTATGAATCACATACATAAGATTCATACATCTATGTCTAGAAACTATACATGTTATTTAATCAAAACAAACAATTAAATAATTCTCTAAATCTATTTAATTGAATGTTGTCCAAATAGTTAATAGCATAAAAATCAGATTAAATAATATAATTAAATTGAAATTATAATTAGGGTAAAATATAGATCATCACATGGTGATAATTGGGCTTATAAGATCCCTAGATTAATAAATTAAATACACATAATTGTATTCATAAATCTCATATTTTTCATAAAGAAAGACATAAAAATTGATAAAAAAAATAGTAGAAGAAGAAACACAATCAATCTCTTGAATTGTACGTAGTGCTAATCTCCACCAAAATTGTATCTCCTTTTGATTTTTTTGTATTTTTCTCTCTTCATAGCTCCAAAAATTGAACAAATTTATGCTAATGGTGGCTCATTAGGTTTCATGGAGTGATTAGGGGCTTAAATATAGCTCAGGTACAATCTGGACCATCAGATCAACTTTAGAGCAAGTGTCACTACTACAAAATAGGGTATTTAAGTTAATATGTAAAATCAGTTTTTGGAAAAAATTAACTTTTAATGAATTTAAAGTTGGTTCGGTGTAGAACTGATGCTATACACGTAGACGTAGCGTCCGTTCTAGGTGTCAATCGACGCTATGCTATGTGGATCGCGTTGACACGTCAACCGACGCTACACACGTGTATAAATTCTTTTCTCTTCTTTCTTCCCCAGACAGAAACTATTCCAAGCGCTGTATAACTCTCAAAAACCCAAAACCTCTTCCACTTCTCCTCTACTCTTTCTCATTTTCCGACCACCTACGACCACCAATTCCAACGTTGGTTAGTGGGTTTTCTTCCTCTCTACCTAATCTTTTAGATCCCCTATTTTTTTAGCAAAATACTCAAAAAATTTATACTCATTTCTCACTTACAAAACACGATATTTTCTTCATTTTCTTCATTTTGTCACTTTATTTACTCTTGTAAGTATTTTTATTAATCCTACGCACTTATTATTCATATTTGTTTATGTTATTATGTGTTATTATTTATTTGTATAAATTTTTATATTTGTGTTATTATGTGTTATTATTTATGTGTATAGATTTTTATATTATATATGTAAGTTTGTATTATAACATCAGAAGAAGAATATGATGATCTTGAATAGCATAGAACAATACCATTATAATTTTTCTACTATTAATTAATATTTTATTTTTCAATTATTTGTATTATTTAAACTATTTGTTAAATTGATTTTATTTTTTTTTCTACTATTATTTAGTGATCAAATATAGGTTTTAATTCGAGTATAATAGAAAATGAGTAAATTTTGTAAAAAAAAAAAATTTAAGTTGGTTTACTGTGTGAATCGACTTTAAATTTGAAGTCATTTCATTTAAAGTCGGTTTTTAACCTACTTAATACCATTTTTTGTAGTAGTGTGTTGAGATCAAAACAAGCAAAATCAACAATGCTAACCTATCATAGCTCGAAACGTAGCATAAAGAATTCATGAGGAAAATAAGAGCCCAATGCATGGTAGGGTAGACTGTTCTAGTCAGCGCCATATGGTGCAACATAATTCGCAATAATGGATGGCATGGGGCACATATGGAAAATGGGGAGCAATCACATGACAACATGTGGAGTGAAGGTTTGATTACTCTCTAAACCTAGATTTAATATCGTGCTCATATATGGAACGCACTACATTGCTCCATACATGTAGCGATCTATGATTCATAGTCCTTGCTTATGTGGCATTTGCATGGCTTATGTAGTCAACTCCTTTGCTTACATGGTAGGCCACTTGGCATCTTCTGATTGGCCCTACGTTAAAAATTCATAAACAATCCCAAAAATTATATTTTCATCCCATTTCACTAACAAGTTTATATTTGAATATTTTTATCCCCAATAATAATATTTATTAAATAAAATAAGTAAATATTAAGTAAAAAAAATACTAATAACTCTAGTCATCGGGCCATTGAGCACATTGAAAGTTCATTATGGCCTAGTTTTTTGCTCATTTTGACATGTACAAGTGATTATTTATCTCCTCATTTTCACTCTTTTTGCTTGTTTAAGTCCAAGATTTGTTCAAAAGCACATTAACCTACAAAACACAAAATTTCCCTAAAAACAATAATCTTAAAATAAAACATAAAATTATCGATTTAAGTATAAAATTATCCTTAGATTCTCCTAGAACTATATCTTTCCAATTCTCAATCAAAACAAAAACTAAGATGACAAAATTTCAAACTTAAACAAACAAAATTTCTCATGCTTCCATTTTTTCGGTTCATAATTAAAGCTCAAGCACAAGTTCATCCAACATTTGAACATATCAAGGTTCATTATGCAAATCAGTTTCAAATTATAAATTCATACCTCATTACTTAAAACATATCAACATTAAATCCCCCAAACCTAGTAGTAAGAATCTGAATTCACTTCGAATTTATTCCTTGCAAGATATACTCTTAGTGTCACATCAATCCTAGGGGTTCAAACACTCAACAAAATATATGTGAACATAAGTTATGTTAAAATTTCATCACCGAAAGCCTCATGAGACTATCACTTACACCTAGGGATTTAAAGGCTTGTTGCATATACTAAAAGTAATGAAAGTTATTTAGGTAAGTCTAAGTTAGAATTGTTTATTTTATTTTTTAAGAACCTCTTTGGATCGAATATTTTGCTAGGAACTAGGTAGAAGTTGGTTGAGGGTTTTAATAAGTACTTAAAAAGCTCACTTATTTGGTGATTTATCAAAATTAATTGGAAGAATTAAGTTTTAATGTTGCAATTTTACTTAATTAAATTAAAAAAAGTGTTTTCATAATCACATGATATATTTTGATATCTTTCAGGTATTTTAATCATTAAAATATACAAATGAAGGATTTAAAGTTGGAACCAATTGTTCAAAGGGAAAAGAATGAAAGATTCAACACTTGGAGCATAAGTTTCAAATAATGAAGGACTTAAATGTAATTTTTATATAAAAAATGCATCAACATTTTATCTAAGGGAAGAAGTGTGGAAATCCAAGACATGCTGGGCCATAAAATAAGTGTGCCACAACATACTACCCATATGTTGAACTATGTATTATGGAAATTTGGTTCGCACTACGGAATGAGAAAAGTGTTCCATGGCAGACTACTCTCGAGTTTTTCTATGGAGGCATGAATTGGGCGCACATTATGGCTCATGTGTTATAAATATAGATTAACATCTTGTTTTTCAGTATTTTATCCCACTTGTTCCTCTTTAAACCATATAGTATAAATAGGCTAATTAGGGTTATTGATTAATTAATCTCTACTAGAGGCAAAAAGAAGTAAAAGATTCAGGAGGCAATTTAATAAGTTGAAGATAAATTTAAGAGATAATAGTCTAAGCTTTCTTTTACTTTATTTTATTTTTTTTTTATCTTAAGTATTATTCTAATTTTAATATTTTCTATGAGTGGCTATTTTTCTATTTGATTATGGGTGATTTCGAAGCCCTAGAAGTGAATTTTAATTCTTAATAAAATATGTTATATTCTAATTTTCTATTATTCTTTATTATGTATTAATTCGCTATTTTATGATTTGTATGAATTTTCTTGATTATTTAAGTGTACAATTGAATAATAAATTAATTCATCATTAATCAATTTAGTTGATTGTGTATGTAATTGCTTGATCAATTTAATTAACTTATGATAAATTGCATGCAATGAGAATTAATATCCAAGATAATTAAAACAAGCATGTGAGTTTAATCTTGATCCAATATGCTTCTTGAAATAAAATGCTTTTGATAGATTAAATTTAGAGAGAGCTTATTCTAAGTTGTATATTAGAAAGAGTTTGAATTAAGAGCTTATTTGATTCAATGAATAGGTAAGAAGAACTGGAAACTTTTGAGCTTATGAATTTCACTAAATTGGTATAATCAAAAATAGAAAGTTAGGGTATCCTTTTATTGATTTGCAATAATACTAGTGATGGAAAATGATCATACAATTGTTTTTTCATTCATATTTTAATCGAAATCTTTAGAACACCTATTATTACTTTATTAATTTTACTTGATAGATTTAATTTTTGTCTCACAACAACAAACCTCCCTCCTAATTTTGTAAATAGGGGTTGTTTTCTAAAATTTTCTAGAGAAAAAAAATTTTACTTGCAATATACTAAATTATGAAATTTTATGCAATTTTAAGTAAAATTTAAATTGACTATTCATTTGAACGCATCATTCTTCCATTAATAAATATTGTAGCTGTGCATTAATTGGCTTAAAATCATGGAAGAGGACCTGGAGATGGATGCATTAATTACAAAAATTTAGAATCTTAGTTCTGTTGATGGCTCTTTGGATTGTATTGGTCCATTTGGATTTGAATGTGAAATAGAAAGACTCAAAAGAGATCGAAATATGTTAATGCCAAAAATTGTAAAGTTGAGACAACAAAATTAGAATTCAATAAATCAAGTTGTAGCAATGGTGGACTATCGAAGTGGTGAAGAAGTAGGTTAGAAAATGTTTAAGAACTAGCATGGAAGATAATGAACAATGAATTTTATAGTTTTTTATTTTATTTTTAATGGCCCAACATATCAAAAACTAAAGAAGTTGTATGAATGAATATTTTTGATTCTTTGATGGTAGAAATGGGATAAAAATTAGTACCATATTACAAATGATAATACAGTAATTCGGTGGTATATTTGTAGAATTTACTCTACATTATAAGAATTTTGTGAATTTAGTAAAACATAATATAAGGAGTTTTTAGTAAATTGAAATTGATTAAAATGTAAATAATGCAGTAATTAAACATGAATATATCACCTTTTATTTTATTTAGATGATAAGGTATTGAAAGAAAAAGTTTTAAAAATTTAATGAAATAGAATTTTGTGAAAAATAGCTAGAACATAAAAATGATTACCTTTATTTTTTATTTGGTGAAAATACTTATTATCATTATCATATAATGTATGAAAGATTTAAAGTTGAAACCATTGGTCTCAAGGGAAAAGAATGAATTATTCAACACTTGCACCATAAGTTTTAAGTAATGGAGGACTTAAATGCAATTTTTATTTAAAAGGGTAGGATGATGTGTTTTGGGCTCATAAAAAGGTATGCTATAAGAGGTTAAAGAATGAAAAATTTAGGTTAAATGTATGTTCTACATAGGCTTAAAGGGATGCTAGTGATAAAAAGGCATGTGGTAGGCTTGCAAAGGCTCAGACAAAAAATGGCCTAATTCCTTTCTTAAGCACTATGTATTCTATGATTTCATCTCGAGTGACTTTTAAATAAGTTCTAAAATTTTTTGAGACCTCAAATATGTCAAAATATTTGCATATAAAACAAACCTAATTACTTAGATTGATCATACATTATTACTACATACCACAAGAGTCTCAAACTAAATGAAAATCACATCCAAATCATACTTTAACTGAAGTGAAAACTAAAGTCCTCTATATGTTAGTATTATTACAATCCTATTCCTATCGTTGACATATGAACTGATTCAAAATAAAAATAAATACAAAATAAAATAATGAGTAAATAAAACAAGTAGACCTACAAACAAAATAAAAAATTTGAAAGGAAATGTTTGAAAATTCCAAAATTCATAATTTCTAAGGAATTTTCCTTCATCCCTAACCTAAAATTTACAATGTCCCCAATGTTCAAATGTAAATTCAAAGAAAAGGAAAAATAAAGGAAAATTTACCCTCTTTGTAGTAGTACACTACGATTAATCATGATGATTCGGTCCCTAATCTCATTTCATTTCATCATCTAAACCAAATTATGTCACACATAGAGAGTTACTATATACCTCATATATATCACACATCGCCAAATAGTTATGAAATTAGGGGTTTCAAAACAAACAAACAATGTCCAAAGGAGACATAAATAAATAATAAGAAAATTAAATTTCATAAAATCATAACAAATGAACAGAGAAGAAAAAGAAAATAATATGAAAATAAATAAACTAGGATAACTTGAAATTTTTAGCCCACTATATCATCCTATGCCTCTTCATTTTCATCTTTAAGCAACTTAAAAACAAATTAATGGCCTAGATACTCCAATACTCTCCTTAAATTATTATAATCTATTCTAGACTGGAAAGTTGTAACCTTTGCATCTCGTGTATATTGATGAGTGCTCAAAAAGCACTAAAATTACCATGACTTTATGCACATTAATTGATTAAAAATATATATATTTATATGTTTTATCATATATTTATATAAATTTGTCTTTTTCGGAATCACGGGTATTTTTATTGTTTTTCAGGTATTTTGGCTTAAAAACGCAACTTAAAAAAAGAGGAATACTAGAAGCAATATATCACAAATATATTAATAAATAAATGGGGAAAGGTCAACAAATAAGGAAAAATTGGACAAAATGGGTCAAACTCCTCCTGCCGCTGCAACATCGTTTCATCCGCTACAGATCGCTCATCCACAAGACTGCTCATCCGCTGACATCCGTTTCATCCGCTGACACTGCTCAAATTACAAGATCCGCTTATCCTCTCAGACTGCTCATCCATCTGCATCAGGCAACCGCTGCAGATCGTTTCATCCCCAGATGCACAAGTACCAAGCTTGCACGACGCTATCAATGACGTTAGCAATCACTAATCCGCGTTTTTACATTTTTTAATATTTTTTTCTCTATTTTTTCTCTCACATTTTTTTAACATTTTTTTCTCTATTTTTTCTCTCCATCCTCACCTATAAATACCCCCCTTCCCTTCACTTCAAAAAACACCTTCAAAACACCTATAAATATTTTTGTGTTGTAAATAATTGTGATAAAAAAAATAAAAAAATAAAAAAAAATTAATTATAGCATAAATAGTAAAATAATTTAGAAATTTGAAATTTGAAATTAATTATTTTTTTTTATTTTTTTTTATCACAATTATTTACAACACAAAAATATTTATAGGTGTTTTGAAGGTGTGTTTTCACAAGTGGAAGCGGGGTATTTATAAAAAGGAGGAGAGAAAAAATGAGTAAAACAATGTTAAAAAATATTAAAAAATGAAAAACGTGTAATGGAAATGCCGAGAAGTCATCAATGACGCCGCATGACGTCACAGGGTCACCGCCGCACGGAAAAACGGGGTGAAAACGCGTTGGGCGCGCTGAGGCGGCCGCCGAGCGCGCGCTCGGCGCGCGTGAATGTGCCGCCCGCGCGCGCGTCGCATGAACAAGTAAACTTGCGCGCGTTGCGTTCGCACGATACGCGCACTCCCGCGCACGCTCGCGGGCGGGAGTGCCACTGGCGCGGCGCACATGCGGCGGCGCGTTTTGTCCTTTTTGACATTTTTTGACCTTTTTCACCCATTTTGTCAAGTTTTTCCATATTTGTTGACCTTTCCCATTTATTTATTGATATTTTTGTGATGTATTGCTTCAAGTATTCCTCTTCAGTCTTTAAATTGCGTTTTAAGCCAAAATACCTCGAAAACAATAAAATACCCGTGATTCCGAAAAAGACAAATTATATAAATATATGATAAAACATATAAATATATATATTCTTAATCAATTAATGAGCATTAAATCATGGTAATTTTAGTGCTTTTGAGCACTCATCACAACTCCCAACCAAATTTTCGCTAGTCCTTTAGCAAGAGTAGCGATAAAAACTAAAAATTAAACTATGCTAAATCACTTCCGTGGATTGACACGGTTGCATTTAGCCTATGCAACAAGTCGCTAAAACCCCTAGGTTGCCCTAGTGGACGAGTTTGAGTCTCGTGAGGGTTTTCAGTAATGATACCCATAAACATTGAACTAAATGTAAAAATCAAAAGAAACAATAAAAACAAACAAATTAAAAATTAAATTTACAACAAAATCACAAATTAACAACATCTCACAAAAATGTCTCATACTTTTTAATCTCCTTTAAGATCATAATTAAAATCTCAAGCATAAGTTATTTTAATCTCTTTAAACAATCATGATTTATTATAATAATTAGTCGAAAATCATTTTCATATTTCATGTCAAAAATGTATCAATTTAATTTCACCCAATTTTAGCGTCATGAATTAGAATTCGGTTCGACTCTATTCCTCACAAGTCAATACTCTCAAACACCGAATCCTATGGGTTCAAACACTCATACTAATTTATATGCGAAAGAGTCAATGTACGTAAATGTACTAGTATGTTCGCATGTGTTTAAAGACTAAAGGCTCAAAGTGTTATTTTAACATTGGTCTCATGAAAGGAATCAAATGTATAAATTATAAAGATATCATATATGAAAATGATTTTCATGCATAAATCAAAATCATTAAGAAAGAATTTCAAGATATATACCTTTTACAAAATGAAGAGAGTGCAATGACTTTTTAGTGGAATTATTTCCTATATCTTTCTTTTGTAATTAACTTTTACTCACAACTTTGTAGGCAATGCTGGTTATAAGATGAGATTATACTATATATTCTTTATCTCTATTTTTTTCTCAAGATATTTCTCAATATATGTATTTTAGAGAGTCAACCCATGTACAGATTGTACATTTTTTTTTTTGGATTTTTGGTGAGTGGTTAATTTTGTGGCTTTTCCTGTTTGATCTTGGTCTAGGTAACCCCATATATGTCTTTTTTTGTGTAGCAACATGCATGAACGAGATATAAGCATATACTATCAATTTCTACTCAAATCATTTAATCTAAGCAAAAATAATAATAAAAATATATGATACTCTATTAAGATGAGAAAAATTCATACATTCAATGCTAATACCTATAGAGATCTTCTAAAAATTTGAAGAAATAAGAAATGTATTTTGGAGTAGAAAAATATATATTTCACTCAATAAAAGGAAGTTAGGCTCAAATTATATCTCACAAAGGTAGTCTCCACTAAAAAAAATCATAAACACCGATTTTGGGTTTAATATAATTTCTACATCTTATCAAGAAATACTAATTATGACAAAAACTAACTAATTATCAAAAATAATTACAAAATATTTCATGATATGTTTTCAAAAATTAATCTAACAGTACAAAAGACTTAACTATTTACTTAAATTTGATTTAAAGAAATGATAAAATTTTGTGAGAAAAGTTTTTTTTTTTTAATTCCAAAAATTACTAAATCACACAAAGTAGAAATAAAACCAAACACACAAAAAAAATGAAAATGTGAACATAAAAATAAAAATAAAATTATTATATATATATATATATATATTTTTTTTATTTTTTATTTTTTTTTATTTTTAAATTATCAAAAAAAAATTTAAATTAAGCATGGTAACTTTTCACCACCCCCAACCTAGAACTTACATTGTCCTCAATGTAACAATTGTAAATTAAAGATAAAGAGAAAAGAGAAGAAAGACTACCTATTTCTTGAGAAAGTGCAAGTAGTAATGGAAAATGTAGGTGCATACATCATATTCATCATTAAAGTGTATACGTATGTGATCGGAGTGAACTTCTAACATCTCAACAAATATTTTTAGTTTTAACAATTTAAAAATTATTCACATGTAATTAAAATGAAATAAACAATAAAATTAAGTAAATAAAAGAAATAAAAGAAAATTACCTAAAATGACGTGGGTCAGCTCCCATCCAACAAGTAGTTTAACGCCTTAGCAAGACGTAACTCGAGATTGCATTTTAAGTAAACTCAATGTCCCCTCATCATCGAGTCAATCAAACCTGGCAGTAAGACAAGGTTGTCTACCTATACTTTCTACCATGCCCTATTGATTTTCGATTTCTTTCAGACTTAAAACTAGAGGCATACTTTGATTCGCTTTAGATAACCCACATCTAGGTGCAAATCAAATAATTAAGTCATTAAAACACAATTGTACCTAGATCAAAAAAAGCAACTAACTCCTTAGATTGTAATTAAAACTTTAAAATTTTGGAGATAGTTCAATTTTTTTAAAAAATAACATAATCAGATAACTCAGAGTTGCTCCCAGTGAAAGAATCTAAGGGTGCAAATGCTCCTTAAAAACCATCCTCCTGTACATAACAACGTTCCTGTGAAAGACTAAAGGGCACAAAGGCTTCCAAGAACTGGCTTCCTGTATTTAACTCCCTTAGACCTTTACTTTTCATGTTATTAAGTTAAATTAAATAAAAATTTGAGTTAATGAAAATCTAAGTTAATTAAGTTTAAAAAAAATTAATTAAGTTAAGTGAAGTAAAAAAAATCTAAGTTAATTAAGTTAAGTTAAAAAAATCTAAGTTAATTAAGTTAAGTGAAAAAAAAATTAATTAAGTTAAGTGAAGTAAAAAAATCTAAGTTAATTAAGTTAAGTTAAAAAATCTAAGTTAATTAAGTTGGTAAAAAAAGTTAATTAAGTTAAGTAAAGTAAAATAAAATCTAAGTTAATTAAATTAGTAAAAAAAAAACTAAGTTAAGTAAGTTAAATAAAAATCAAGAAGAAAAAAAATAGCTAAAAAAACAAAAAATAATAATAAAAAAAAAAAATAAAATTGAAAAAGGTAAAAGAAAATAAAAAAATAAAATTATGATTTAAAATAAATAAAAAAAATAGTAAAATTAAACTCAAAAAATTAAAATTTTGGTTTTGTTTTTATTTTTTATTTTTTTATTATTTTTTTATTATTATTTTTAATTTTTTATTATTTTTATTAATTTTTTATTATTTTTTATTTTTATTATTTTTATTATTTTTTTTTTTTTTTTTTTATTTTTTTTTATTTTTTATTTTTTATTTTTTTCTTTATTTTTTCTTTATTTATTTATTTATTTATTTGTTTTATTTTTTAAATTAAAAATTTTGAATTGTTTTTTTTTAATTTTTTTTTTACTATTTATGAACGGTAAAACTCTTTTTTTTTAATTCAAATTTTAAATTTCTAAATTATTTTATTATTCACACAACAAAATTTTTTTATTTTTATTTTTTATTTTTACTATTTATTTACGGTAAAAACTTTTTACTTCAAATTTCAAATTTCTAAATTATTGTACTATTTACGCTACAATTTTTTTTTTATTATTTTTTATTATTTTTTTAATTTTTTTAATTTTTTTTTAATTTTTTTAATTAATTTTTAGTTTTTTTTATTTATTTTTAATTTTTTTTATTTCTTATGAAATTTGAAATTTGATTAAACGTTTTATTTATTTTTTTATTTGTTTACAAAAAAAAATCACAATTATTTACAACACAAAAAATTTTTAAAATTTTGATAAATAAATTAAAACGCTTATTCCTTCACTGCAAGAACTCCGCCAAAAACTTGATTTAACGAAAACCCGGATCGGCCAATCCTACCAATACTTTGGTTTTATATTTATAAAACTCTCGTAGTGCACTAATCATTTTGTAAAATGATAAGATACTCCCAAGGTCGATCTATCTAAGGAAGAATGTATGTGGTTTTTAATTTATTATTCAAACTTTTAAAAACGAAATTAAATCCTAAACATCCCGCCAATGATATTTTGGGTTTTGTGTTTTTTATCTAAATACGTAAAATTAAACATAGATTCAATAAACATTCATGCAAATTTTATCTTTTATAAATAGTCGAGTATTTATGGATATAATAACTAAGTTAATTACGCTTGCCGTATTATTTAGGTTATTAAAGATATGAATTGATATTTATTGATTCTCCTTTTTGTATTTGAATACCACCTTTGGGCAAGTTAGATATTCTTTGTTAACTAAACAAATCAATTAACACCTACGCGGGTTGATAACTAATTTAGTTAATTAAATTAATTCCTTTTTCTAAGAGATTGAAAATGAACCATTTAAATGCCACCTTTTGTAAGCTAGACAGCTTTTAAACTTTATTCAAGCAGGCCCAAATTAAACCTAAGAATTTAGTTATCCGAGTACTAACTTTCAAGTTTTAAACCACTACCGAAAACATGTCGCCAATACATTTTCGTGATAATAATTCTTATAAAAACTTTTGAAATAGAGCTTCACTTAACTACCTATTGTACTATCAAATAAAAGAAAGCACTACTCTAAATCGTATCGATAACTAAACCTTAAAATCTAATTTTCGCGTTTAAGTTTGTAATGAAAATAATATATTTCTCTCTAACATTCTTAATATAAAATCATGAATAAAAATAAAATCAATTCATTTTAGAGATTTTTACCTATTTAATATTTCGCGAAGCATAACAACGCCATTATTACATCATGTTTACTAAACAAACAAGACATTTAAATTTAACCACAGACAAATTAAATATAACATGTAGAATAAAGCATAAAAATAACTCAGAAAGAAAATAAAATCCTTACGTAACTTCGACGCTATTCCTGGCTACGGAAAAACTCTGCCGAATTTGCACTCCCATTTATTGAAACAAAACGCTAAAATATTACAAAACATAACTAGTTCTTCCCTAAAAAGGGAAGAACTCTAAAACTAAGAGAAACTAGCTAAAACATAAGAAAAACTAGCTAAAACATAAGAAAAACTAAAAAACTAAAAACTAAGAAACGAGAGAAAGAAAGAAGAGAGTAGTGAGTTTTGAAGGTGTTTTGAAGGTGTGTTTTGGGCGAAGGGAATCAGTATTTATAGTGAGGATGGAGAGAAAAAATGAGTAAAAAATGTTAAAAAATTTTAAAAATTAAAAACGTGTAATGGAAATGTCGAGGTCATCAATGACGTCGCATAACGTCACAGGGCTGCCGCACGTGAAAATGGGGTGAAACGCGTCAGCGCGCGCGAGGGGACGGCCGTCGCTGCGCGCCATGGCCACAAGGCTGAACAAGGCTGCCCGCGCGTAGCGCCGCCGATGAACAAGAACTTGCGCGCGAAGCGCCGCATGAACACACCCGCGCGCAAAGGCCGCGCGCATGAATGCACTCGCGCGTTGCCGCGCGCACGAACGCACTCCGCGCAGCTGGGCGGAGCCTGTGTCAAGGCGCGGCGGCGCGGGTGCGGCGCGTTTTTACTCCTTTTTGACCTTTTTGACCCATTTTGTCAAGTTTTTCCATATTTGTTGACCTTTCCCCATTTATTTATTGATATTTTTGTGATGTATTGCTTCAAGTATTCCTCTTTGAGTCTTTAAATTGCGTTTTTAAGCCAAAATACCTGAAAAACAATAAAAATACCCTTGATTTCGAAAAGACAAATTATATAAATATATGATAAAACATATAAATATATATATATTCTTAATCAATTAATGAGCATAAAATCATGGTAATTTTAGTGCTTTTTGAACACTCATCATATATATTGCATATATTTGGCTTGAAATCACATCTATCCAAACAACCATTCTTACTATCAAGATTGATACTCTTTGAGCTTCTTTACCTATTCATGTAGCATATTGAATTGATCTTTCATTGTCATTCTTGATAAAGAGGTTGCATTTTTACTTGATTAAGTAGCTTTAGTGCCACTTATGAGGCTTCTCATGAATGATAGGGTCAATAGATCCTCGATTGTAACAACACCTCACTATGAGAAATTTAACCTCAAGCCTAGCACATAATGTGGTGATAAGTTGGGAGAAGAATTTGACTATTATTTGCTAATAGTCTAATCCTCTAGTTGATAATTTCCTCGATATCTATTGTTTTTGTTGTTTGAATGGAAAAGAGGAAGATAGCCCATTACATAGTGATGACTCTATAAAAGTAGAGTTATTTGGCCATTTTGAGCTAGCTATTTGTCTTGTTTAGAGATTAAGATTGTTTAAAAGATCTATCTTATGTTCAATATATCATTGTAGGTGAAAAGATATAAAAAATAGCAAAAATAGGCAAAAGAGGACAAATTAAAGATCACACAAAGTCAATGAATCTAAACAGTAGTCGATCAATTGAACATAATCGATTGATCCAACATAATCAATCGATCGGGGATTGATTGTGGATACAAGGGAGTTATACTTGGAATAGGAAAAGTAGGGTTGGATCGATTGGAAATGATATCTATCAATCGAGTATGGTTAGATCATCAATCTTAGATTGAGCATTCTTGGTTTGAAACAATATCATTGCTAGATTGATCAAGAAGAGAATAGTCTTGATCAATCGAGCATAATATATTTTGACGAGTAAGTCATAGTTTTAATCTTCACTTTAATCTCAGCCTTTGGATCAATGTTAATACAAATCCTAATCTAATTAGGACCAATTTCAACCTATTTAAAATACTCCAAGGAGGCCCTAAACAATATGCAATTCACAGTTCAAAAGAGAGAAGATAGAGATTTCATTGCTATAATTAGAGATGAAGTAAAGAAAATCAAGGAGGCAATTACATGGCTAGCAATAATATTACAAGAGGAGTTGGATTCTTCATCAAAGTTGAATCTTCATCTTTCTTGTAAATCTTAAAGCTTGAATTATTTGGCCAATAATTATATGGTTTGAGATTTATGCCATAGCTTGACAAAGTATTAGTCATAGAATTATTACCACATGAAATGAAATAGTATGATAGTGTGATTAATGAATGTATGACTTGATACATATGATCATAATTGATGTGTGAATGAAATAACTTGACAATGTGATTTTTTGCATATAATCCAAAAATTTCTTGTCAAAGATTCTTAGGTATATAAGAGCATGTAATCAATCAATTAGATATAAAATTTAATCAATGAAATTTGATATTTCATGTGGAATGGTTAGGGGATTCATATATTCTAAGTCTCCAAATATTGTTTACTTCATTGTTATTTATGTCTTTGAATTAATTATAGGTTTAATCATTAGTTTAGATTACATTCCTTTGTTACATACTAAAAAGGTATTACAAATACTATATATTGGTACTTATTTATAAAAACAAAACACTCTTTGTGGGACGATACTCATGCTTAACACACTTTATTACTCAGAAGACTCATATACTTAAATAATCACTATAGAAGCTTTAATGTTGTTATCAAGGAGAAAAATAGTTTTTATAATTAATATCATTATTCGTATAAATGATGCATACAATATTTGCACAAAAATCTCCCAAGTGGATGAATCACTTATAGAAAATGATAAGTGTACTTCCAAGATCAATCTAAAAAGGAATTGTGGTTTTCAAATTATTCAACAAATTCTTAAAAATGAAATTAAAAAGCTAAACATCCTATCACGATTGTTTTGGTGGAGTATCTAAACTACTGACATAAAAATAAAGATAGATTCAATAAATATTTAAGCAATTAAACATTTATCATACAAAGTAGAATTTATGAGATATATTAGTTAATTAATCATACTTGCTTAATATTAAGTAGGTTATTAAAGATTCGAGTTAAGATTATTGATTCTCTTTTATATATAGAAATAGAAGATAAATTAATTCTATCTTTTGTAATTCATTAAAATCATTTATCACATTTGGTCGGGACTAGTAGTTAAGTTTAATTAAATTATGTTTCTTCTCTAAGAGATTAATGAATCATTCAATTATCACCTTCATTCGGGTCTAACAATTTAAACTCCTATCAAGTTGTCTAAGTTAGGTTAACAATTTAAGTGTCTAGAAACTAACTTTCAGATTTTAAATCTACTATTAAAAATATGTTGTCAATATATTTTTATATAGTATTTCTTATAAAAATAATTTTCACTCTAACTTTAAAATTGATATAGATCAAAGATTTAAGAGCACTACTCTAAATTAGATCTTGATAATAAATCACAAATCTAACTCTCTTGTTTATTATGAATAATACTACATTGACATATTTTTCTTTAACAAATTTTTGTTTAAATCTTGATGAAAAAATAAAAATTAATTCATTTTATAAAACTATTTTACCTACTTTAATATTTCACAAATGTAACAACATTACTAATATCCCATATTATTTATTGTCAGACATATATTATTTAATAAATTAAACATAGCTCATGTAAAACAATACTTAGAGATTAACTTAAAAGAATACAATTAAATATATCTCAACATAATTCTTTATAATTGCATCTGTTTTGGAAAACCTCCAAATAGAATTGCAGTGCTATTTCATGTATTGAAACTAAAACTATTCCATAAACTAGATTTGTTCAACACTCAATTGAGCGAACTTTAAACTAATAAAATAAAAGCCTAAGAAAGTTTATGAATGTAAGAAATATAAAGGATTAAGATATTATCGGATGAATTTTACAAATAAATGGGGTCCTATTTAGAGGGCGAGGAAAAAAAATGTGGACAAATTAGCTTCGTGCCATGGAATACAACTTTTTCCCGCTACAGCATACACAACCTGTACACAGTTTTGGGCATAATCCACTATACTTACATCACGGCCCACAATGTTTTCACAACGCGGCCTGTTATTTGAGACACATTTTATTTTGTCCCTTTTTCCTCAAGATATGACTCATCATATATTCATGTCGTAGAACAATTAAATTTGCAACACTTGGAGCCCTTTTTCTTGTATTTCCTTTTTGAAATTTTAAAATATATGTAATGATTTACGTATATTTTATTTTTAATATTTTAAGTTGTAATTGAATGCTTCAAGTAAATTTCTTCAAGTTGAATCTTTTTATATACAAGAAATACCTAAATAATTAATGAAATATATCTGTGATTTCAAAAAGATAGATTTATGTAAAATGGTAGTAAAACAAAACAAATTTAAAATACATAAAATCACTATATATTAAGGGCTTTTGAGCACCTATCATAATTCCCAACTAGCTTCTTCCTAGTCTCTTAACAAAAATGAAAAAAAAAACTAAAAACAAAACTAGAAATTAAACTATCCTAAATCATTTTCATAGATTGAAATAGTTACATTTAGCATATGCAACAAGCCCTTAAACCCCTTGGTTGCCTTTGTAGACAAGTTTAAGTCTCGTTAGGGTTTTTAGATATAATACCCACAAAGATCAAAAGTAATACAAAATTTGAAAATAAATAGAAATAAACAAATAACATATAAACAAATAATATTTTTTAAAAAGTAAAGAGAATAAAAAAATAATAAGAAAAACAAAACTTCTCATGCTTTAGAATTTATTTTAAGTTTATAATTAAAATCTATAACATAAGTAATTTCAATATTCTAAACATTCATGATTTATGACAATAATTAGTTGAAAATATATCATATTTAAATAAAAAATGTGTCAATATAAAATTTACCTAATTTCAGTGTAAGAAATTTAAATTCTCTTCAACTCTAACCTCACATGTCATACTCTCAATAACACTGATTCTATTGATTTAACCACTCATTTAAAGGTATGTGCAAATGAGTTTATGTACATAAAGGAACTAATGTTTTTTTAAATGTATAAAGAATAAAAAGCACAAAGTGGTGCATCATATTGATCTCATGAAAGGAATTAAATGAAAGGGTTTTATAAAGAAATCATATATTAATTTCATACATCAATCAAATTCATCAAATAAAAATCTCAAGTAATGTTTTTTATGAGATGAAGAAAATTAAAATGACTTCTTTGGGAATTATTTACTATACTTTTTCTCTTTTTTATTTAGCTAATCATTATAACTTTGAAGGATAATAGGTCATAGTATGTAATTTATACTATTCATTTTTCACTCATTTTTTTAATTTTTATTACATCTCTTTTTTTTCTAGAGAAAGGATCCAAGTACAAATTTTACATAAATTGTATGGTAGAGTGAGTAGCTAATTTGTAACTTTTTATTTTTTTGATTTAGATAACCCCATTTATGTCTCTTTTTTAGAAGTCAAGTATGAATGAAGAGAAAGGCATATACTTTAAATTTTTACTTCACTTATTCAATTTAAGCAATAAAAATAAATATATGATACTTTATTAGATGTAAAATTCCTAACATTCAATACAAAAACTAAAGAGATCATCTAATAGTTAGAATTGATAAGAAGAATGTTTAAAGAGTAGAAAAAGTATCATCACTTAGAATAGAAATATAATAGCTCAAAGTATATTCTCACAAGGGTAGTCTCCACTATTTGATTCCTAAACAATGATTTTGGGTTCATTGCAATTTCAACATTTTATCATGAAATACTAATTATGAAAAAAACTAACTAATTATCACATTACTCCATAAAAAATTTTTGAAATTAATCTAACAATGCAAAGACTTAATTATTTTCTTAAAATTAACTAAAAAGACATGATAATTTTGTAAGAAATTAAAAAAAAAACAAAAATTCCTAATTCAATTAAAATAAATAAAAGCATACGAAAAAGTAAAAATGTGAACATAAAAATTTCAATTTAGCTTAAAATTTTATAATGTAACTTTTCATATCCCCAACCTAGAACTTATGTTGCTCCCAATGTAACACTTATAAATTAAAGATGAAGAGTAAAGAAAAATAAAGTTAAAAAAGAAATAATAAAAAGGGGAAGAAGAAGATTGAAAAATGAATGAAATATATAAAAAATGGAGAAAGAAATGTTGATAAAAAGAGGTGTATGAATTATTGAATTTAATATGCAACTCTCATAGCAATTATGTTATTGATCAAATTTTGAGAAGTAAAGAGCAAAGGTCACATATATGAGGGTATTTTTGTCATGGACATAATGGATTGTTTTTGGATGGACAAGGTGTGTTTGAGCCTAAATATCATATCTCTTGTAACCATACTTCTGTCTATTATTACAAGCTTTTAAAAAAACCTACTAATTTCTTCTAGGTTAGAACTTACATTAGTGGAAAGAGAGGTTAAATGTGGAAAAATGAAGTTTGATTCTCCTTGAGTCTATATTTCTATTTTCTTGGTTTACATAAGCATATCTCAATGGCATATGGAGTAAGCAAGTTTAGCATATCACACATAGTGCATGTCATCAAAAATTTATTCATATCATTACATGAATGCATTATGGATTTATTTCCTTGTGGATATTTTTGTTAAATGTTTTGGTTAATCTTGAAGGGCCCTCCGGCTTTTGTCCTACTCTACCTCCTATTTCTTTAGTTGGTTTTTCTACCACTTTTGTGCTTAGAGGATGTAGAGTTATCTTCTCTTGAGATATTAATAATTTATTATCTCTTCCTATTGTTCAGATTCCTTCTTTTCTAGTTATCCCTTTGAGTTCGAAAATGTCTTGGATTCAAATGGATTTCAAGCTTTTTCCAAAGTGTTGTGGCTTCTTTTTCATCTTGTTATACCATATAGTCATGGTTTACTCATTTCCTTATCCTCAATTAGACCTCAACTTACTAACTTTAGAGGCTCTCTCCACTCTAGCACTTCTTCTTTTGGCATGTTGTTCTCCATGCCTTTTACCTCTATCATTATTGGAAAGTCTTCTAATTTGCTATTCTTAGGAAAATTGATGTAGGAAAGGGAGACTTTGGTGTTGAACTTCTTTTATTTTCCTTGTTGCATTAGTTTTTTCAACTCTATCCTTTAAAATTTTGTAAAATATTGTTTA
This sequence comes from Hippophae rhamnoides, assembly GCA_033030585.1. Classification (NCBI taxonomy): domain Eukaryota; kingdom Viridiplantae; phylum Streptophyta; class Magnoliopsida; order Rosales; family Elaeagnaceae; genus Hippophae; species Hippophae rhamnoides. The sequence continues at coordinate 32,650,438 of CM065436.1, forward strand.
CTTAATAAGACTAAGTTTGTTTCCCTTACTCTATGTTATCTATCCTCACAAGTTTTATGCAATTTGTACGCTTCCTTCTTTCTGTATTGCTTGTTTTTTACTGTGTGTAGATGCTTATATTTTGGGAAAGGTTTAAGAGTGTAGAATGAATAACAAGTTTGTTTCCTCACATGTATACATTTAGGGGGAGAAGTGTCTATCAATTGCATATTGGTAAGGGGAGTGTTATGATTGTTTTGCATTCTTGTTTTTTTCTTATTAATGAATTTACGATATGTTTTTATGTTGTGATGCCTCTTTCTTCTTGACATCACTTTATATGAAACTTTCATAAATAATATTGTTAGTTTTAATTGTTGCATCCATAGTCTGCATTTAGGTTATGGTTTGTTTAGCTATTGTCTTGGTGTCATTCTTTGTCTTTTTTGCTTGACTACATGTGTTGCTACGTTCTTTATTTACTCTAATCTTCTCTGATGTGTTACATGAGTGTTATGATTATTGCATTCTATTTAACTTCTCTCCTTCATCTAAAGAGGTGTTATGTTGCATACTGTGTATGTGCCTACTTTGACTTCAAAAAGGGGGGAAAATGTGCCCAACTTGTATGCATTTGTTCATTATGTTTGTTTGTTTGTTAATATGATTTTTATTGCATAGGATGGTAAGTGTAGCTCTAATATACATAGACTTTGAGGGAGTGTTGCATATGTCAAGAAGAGTTTGCATATTTGTGTTGCATGTAGATTATGTTTATTTTTTCTACATGTTGAATATCCTTAGCCTATCATTATGTACCCATATGTGGGTAACACAATAGTATTATGATAGCCTACATGATATTTCTGCATGATACGTTCATAGGGTATGTGTTTATTTCACATGTGTAGGTTACAAGTGTAAATTGATGTCTTTAAGCTTGATATGTGATATGTGCAGTGGTGTTGAGTTCCTTGTGCTACAAAGTTTCAGAATGGATGAGTTGGTACATGAAGATGGATGAAGCCCACAAGATGGTTTCACTTGGTAATTTTTTCTTTCAAGTTTGGGTATGCATTGATGTTTTTTCATGAGAACAAACATCTTTAGGTCATCTTCCTGATCATCTCATGACAGATGTGAATATGTATCTAGTTGTGCGGTGTTTTGACATGGATAGCCAAAGGGTGAGATTTTAAGTTCCATTGTACTTGGGTATGTGTTTTATTTTACTCAGTGTTCTATCTTCCTCTATGGAAGGTTGGTTACTGTAGTTTAGTAATGTATATACGCACATAGTTAGGAACACTTTATATGCAAGCATATTCACAAACACCATAAAGTTGGTTTTCATAGTATGAAGCTAGGTGGAGTTAGTTTTTGGTGAGCGAGTTGACATTGTCACTTATGTTTTTCATTCCTTATGGGTGCTAGTATTTATGGAAAGTACTTGGTAATTTTTGGAATAAAAAAATGTGAATTTTTATCACCTCACCATCAAGCTTGCCACCATTCTGGCCACCACCTTCGGCAAGGTGGCTAGCAAGGTTGAAAATTCTAGTTCTATAAATACCTCTATTTATTCTTAGTTGGTATTCAAAAAATATAGTAGAGCTCTGTCAAATTGACATCTCATTCTTTTGTTTCTAGATCACTAATACTTGAGTGTTATTTGATATTAGTGATTCATGAATATGTGACCAAAATTGTGCTTGTTAGTGGTGATTATTTAAGATGGTATTTGTGAGACAGTTGTATGTGTGCCGTGTGTTGACTTGTAGTTTTCCTAATGCAACTTTTTCTTATGTGAAGAGCCTACGTGGCTGTGAACCATGTGTGAGTTGGTGGTTGCATTCATACAATGTTTTATTTTTCTCTTTACACTGTGGTTACTAATCACCCCACTTTGGGTGGTATAGGCTTTGGAAGATAGCAGGTTTATATGTCAAACTAGGTTATTGTAGAGCAGTAAGTGATAGCAAAAATAGGCAGTTAAAGTAGGTGTCCTAACTGATAGAGGTTTTTGGATTTATACTTTTCCTTCAAGTTGTATATGTTTATTGTTTTTAGTGGATTGTTTTCTACTAAGTGGTTGCTCTAAGCAACCTGAGGATGTTACCATATAGATAAGGTTTCTATATAGGTTTACCTCCGTTATATCTGTTGTTATGCATGATTTGCTATTATGTTAGTATAATCTGAGTTTTTTTCATGTATGTTCCCTCATATTAGATTTAGACATAATTAGAAAGCTTATTTGTTTTACGTTGTTCCATGATTTCTTTCCTTTCCTTGTGGCATGCCTATAGCTTTCTAATTACTACTTGATGAGCGAAAACCGGCATCGCCGATCCTGCCAATACTTTGGTTTTATATTTATAAAAATCTCGCAAGTGCACGAATCATTTCATAGAAAATGATAAGTATACTCCCAAGGTCGATCTAAGGAAGGAATGTATGTGGGTTTTAATTTATTATTCTAACTTTTAAAAACGAAATTTAATCCTAAACATCCTGTCACGATATTTTCGTTTTTTGTGTTTCTAATCTACTGACATAAAAATAAACATAGATTCAATAAATATTTATGCAAATTTTATCATTTAAAATTGTGGAGTATTTATGTATATAATAACTAAGTTAATTATGCTTGCTCATATTATTTAGGTTATTAAAGATATGAATTAATTTTATTGATTCTCCCTTTTTTGTATGAATACCACCTTTGGTGGGGTTAGATATTTTTGTTAACTAAACAAATCAATTAACACCTATGGGTGGGGTTGATAACTAATTTGGTTAATTAAATTAATTTCTTTTTCTAAGAGATTGAAAATGAACCATTTAAATGCCACCTTTGGTGGGGTTAGACAGTTTAAACTTTATTCAAGGTGTCCAAATTAAACCTAAGAATTTAGTTATCCGAGTACTAACTTTCAAGTTTTAAAACCACTACTGAAAACATGTTGTCAATATATTTTTAGATAATAATTCTTATAAAAACTTTTGAAATAGAGCTTCACTCTAAATACCGGGCGATTGTACCGACAAATAAAAGAGCACTACTCTAAATCAGATCGGATAACTAAACCTTAAAATCTAATTTTCAGATTTAAGTTTGTAATGAAAAATAATATATTTCTCTCTAACATTCCTAATATAAAATCTTTAATAAAAATAAAATCAATTCATTTTAGATATTTTTACCTATTTAATATTTCGCAAGCATAACAACGTTATTAATCATTTTTACAAACAGACAGCACAGTTAAATTTAATCACAGACAAATTAAATATAACATGTAAGAATAAAGCATAAAAAATAACTGCAAAGAAAATTAAATCCTTACAGTACTTCAATGGTATTCTCATTGCTGGAAAACCTCAAAACGGAATTTGCACTCCCATTTATTGAATCAAAAGCAAATAAATTACAAAAACATAACTAGTTCTTCCCAAAAAGGGAAGAACTCTAAAACTAAGCAAAACTAACCAAGAAAAACTAAAAACTAAGGAAACTAAGAAAAAACTAAAAAAACTAAGAAATGAGAGAAAGAAAGAGATAAGAGAATGTGCTTTGAGGTGTGTTTTGAAGTGAAGTGAAAAAATGTTCAAAAAATGTGAAAACGCAGAATGCAATTGGTGAGGTCATTGATGACGTCAGCATGACGTCATGGGGCGACTGCGTGCGAAAATGGGGCGAAATGGGCATCGGCGCGCGCGGAGGGTAGCTAGGCGTGCAGGGGCGCGTGTGGAAGGAGGAGCAACGCGTGCGTGGCTTGGCGCGGACGTGGGGCGCTGCACGCGAGGGGCTCGGCACGGCTGGGCGGCGCGGCGGCGCGATATTCTCCTTTTTTACCTTTTTGACCCATTTTGTCCAATTTTTCCATATTTTTTGACCTTTCCCCATTTATTTATTAATATATTTGTGATGTATTGCTTCCAGTATTTCTCTTTGAGTTTTTAAGTTACCTTTTTAAGCCAAAATACCTGAAAAACAATAAAAATACCCGTGATTCTGAAAAAGACAAATTTATATAAATATATGATAAAACATATAAATATATATATATATATTTAATCAATTAATGTGCATAAAATCATGGTAATTTTAGTGCTTTTTGAGCACTCATCACTACTTCTAATTTTTGATCCTACATTCTTTTATTAATCTCTAAGGAGGATGCATCTCATTACCCTGAATATATACCATATGTATGTTTGTTTGCATGATGTAAAAGTACAATCATCATTTATCGAATATGTTTCCATATACAAAGTCCCCAAGTGATTGTAAATCCTTTTAGCTTTGGATATTTATACTTTTATCACAAGCTGTGTATTAATTTCCATGTTTGCATGTTACTAGTATGGATAAGAGCTTAGGAGGTAGACCATCACTACTGTGTATTCTATAGATTGTTATTATTGCATTTGCTAATTATTTTTGTGTATGTTGATTTGAGCATGTTGTTTTGTACTTCGCTATGTTAATTTCTCAATTCACATTATAAGGCATTCTTGACCAAATTGGTATAGAACTGAGAAAAAGATTCCATTGGTTGGTGTTTGCACCCTTCATCTAGGTCACTTTTACCTATTTGAATCGAAATAACTATTAGCCTTGGTGTAATTGTTCCTACATATTGGAATATTCAATTACATTTCACCTCTCTAGTATAACACATGATTGCATTTTTCATACAAGCTAAAGATGTAAGGTTAAAGTTCATACTTATTGGTTTGGCTTAAAATGTGGGTTAAAGACATGAATGGTTGATTCTTTGTTAGGCTAAAGAGGGTGACTAAGGATATAAACAATGGTCAACTTGAAAGGCTCAATCGATCCAATTAAAGCCTAATTCATTTCTCTTGCTAATTACTCTTTAGGATCAAATAGATTCTAAAATAGGGTAGACCTAGTCAACTAGCATAACTCATCCTAAATTTTCTCTCTATAAGAACACGAAAATTATTCATAAGCACGTACAAAAAATATGAATCAATTCAATAAAAACTAGAAAGCATATCACATGATTAATGTAAGTATCATAACAAGCATGTTACATTCCTTATCCTAGTTATGATAACCATTTTTTATAAATGGGTTCATATGTTTCATACGAAATATGCCTACATTTGGTTTTCATATATTCATTAATTTCTACCCAAATTATGATTGAAAACATCCAAAGAAGACGAAAAATATTCTAAAAATAGAAAATGCATACTAAACACTAAAGTAGAGAATGAAGTTCCTCCCTCACTTAAATTGTACCTTATCCCCAATGTACACATATGGATATAAAAAAGAGTGAAAGGAAAGAAAACTCCTTTAGCCTTTACACACCACATTTTCTCATCAAAACTGTCCAATTTTATTTTGCCATTTCCCTCCACACTTATTCAGTTACAAAATAGAAAAGTATATGTAAAATAACATTGGGTTTCATTCTAACAAGTGCTACATTTAACATCCTTAGCTAGACGTTCATATAAGCTTCTACACTACATCCACCTAAGTCATTACACCTCTTTTCATTTGGTAGTGGATCTCTATGATAGTGCTTTACTCTATGCCCATTAACCATGAATTGTTCTTTATTTTTGTTCTTCAATTTAATGGCTATATGGTTGGTTACCTTAGTGATGGTGAATGGACCTAACTATCTACTCTTGAGTTTTCCTAAAAATAGTTTGTCTTATTGTACAATAATACTTTCTATTCCGATTCAAAAGTAAGATGTGTAATTCTCTTACCTTGCCATCCTTATACTTTCTCTTTTTACAACTTGGCATTCTCATAAGCATTCCACTGTAAATCATTTTACAGATTTATTTTTAGCATTTGTTTCTAACCAGCTACATCTATAGACGTATTCAATTGTTTCAACGTCCAATATGCTTTTTTTTTCAATTCCACTAGTAAGTAACATGTGATGAGCACAACATCAACATCGGGTTATTAATACCAATCTAATTTAATTAAGTTAAGTAAAAATCTAAGTTAATAAATTAAGTTTTTTTAAATTAAAATTAAAATTTTCCCCAATATTTTATTAAAGAAAAAATAAAAAATAAAAATAAAAAATTATTTGTTTTTCTTTTTATAACACAAAATAAATAAATCTCAATTATTTACAACAAATTTCAAAATTTTGATAAATAATTTAAAAATGATATCCTTTTTCCAACAATGGTGCCAAGAACTTAATGAGCACAAGATCGACATCGGGTTATCAATACCGATCTTGCAGATACTTTGGATTTATATTTGTAAAACTCTTGAAAGTGCACAAATCATTTCATAAAAAATGACAAGTATACTCCCAAGGTCGATCTAAATAAGAAATATATGTGGTTTATAATTTATTACTCAAACTTTTAAAAGAGAAATTAAATCCTAAACATCTACTCATGAAATTTTGATTTTTTCCTTAATCTAATGACATTAAAAATAAACATAGATATGGATTCAATAAACAATAATGTAAATTTTTATCAATCATAATAGTGGAATATTTATGGATATAATAATTAAGTTAATTATGTTTGCTCATATTATTTAGGTTATTAAAGATATAAATTGACATTGGTTGATTTTATCTTTTTGGTATGAAAGTGTCCTTAGGCGGTGCCCAAATTATTTTGTTTTATATTAATTAAATAATATCCTTAAGGGGTCCTATTAATTAATTAAGTATTAAATTTTAGCTTTATTTCTAAGAAAATAGCAAATCATCTAATCACAACTTTAGGCGGAGCTAGTTAATCAACTTTTATTCAGGGTGTCCAAATAAAACTTAAGAATTTAATTATTCGGGTACTAACTATCAAGTTTTAAAACCATTACTAAAAATATGTTTTCAATACATTTTTTTGTAATAGTTCTTATAAAAAATTTGAAATAGAGCTCCACTCTAACTACTGAGCGATTGTACCAACAAATAAAAGAGCAACACTTTAAATTAGACTCGATAATTAAATCTTAAAATATAATTTTTAGATTTAAGTTTGTAATAAAAAACAATATATTTCTCTCTAACATCCTTAATATAAATTTTGAATAAAAACAAATCAATTTATTTTATATAAATGTTTTACTTATTTAATATTTTTCAAGCATAACAACATTATTATTATATCATATTTATAAATAGTTAGCTATGCTAAATTTAATCATAGACAAATTAAATATAACATATAAGAATAAAAAAATAAAAAAAAACTATAAAGAATTCATTTTAAAATTATACCTCAAAACAATACTTACAGAACTTTAATGCTAATTTTATTTCTACAAAACCTCCAAATGGATTTGCATTTTCGTTTATTGAATCAAAAACTAGAAATATACAAAAGCATAGCTAGTTTTTCTCAAAAAGTAAAGAACTTTAAAACTAAAAAAAATAAGAAAGCTTTCTAGAGAGATAAAGCTAGAGAGAGAAGTTTAGATTTTTGGTGTGATTTTTACAATAGGGGAAATGGTCATTTTATAGGTGAAGAAATGGCTAAAAAAGGGGAACAAATATCTTGAAAATGGGTGATGGATGCATTTAGGATAGGCTAGCACATGTGTGGGCATAGGTGAGCACGGTTTTGCTTGGCGCTGGTAGATAGGCGTAGACAGGGGCGTCGATCTCAGTGTGGTAGGTACTGGCGCTTGCGAGACTCAACATGGTTGAAACTAGCATACACTGGACTTGGCATGGGCATTTTTACCAATTCTGTCCAATTTTTCCATTTTTGGCGTTTCTTGATTTGTTTCTCAACATATTTGTGATGTATTTGCCTCCAATATTTATCTTCAAGTCTTCAAATTATTTTTGAACGAAAATACCTAAAAAATAATAAAAATACATGTGATTCTGAAAAGAAATTTATTTAGAAAATATGATAAAATCATACGAATATAAATCCATTTAATCAATTAAATTACATTAAATCATGATAATTTTACTACTTAAAAATCACTCATCATAACCCCCGACTAGCTTCTTGCTAATCCATTAGCAAGAGAAGCGGTAAAAATTAAACTATCTTAAATAAGTGGATTGACACGGTTTCATTTAGCATATATAACAAGCCTTTAAACCACTAGGTTGCCCTAGTGGACGATTTTAAGTCTCGTAAGGGTTTTCGGTAATGATACCCATAAACATTGAACTAAATGTAAAATTAAAAAGAAATAATAACAGTAAACAAATCAAAAAAATAACAACTCAAAAACTAAAATTATAACATAATAAAAACTTAATAAAATCAAAAATTAACTTTAAAATAAAATAAAACAAGAAAACAAAACATAAAAATGTCTCATGATTTTTAATCTCCTTTAAGATCATAATTAAAATCTAAAGCATAAGTTATTTTCAACTCCTTATCAAACTTCTTATCAACTCCTTTAAGATCATAGTTTATAATAATAATTAGACAAAAATCATTATCAAACTTCATTTCAAAAAATAATTCAATTTAAATTTACCAAATTTTAGTGTCAGAAATTTGAATTCGCTTTGACTCTATCCTTACAAGTCAATACTCTCAATTCACTGAATCCTATGTGTTCAAGCACTCATACTAAGGCGTATATTAATAGAATTTATGTATAGAAATTAACTAATAAATCTGCATACTTATAGAAGAAGAAAGGCTCAAAATAGTGCATAACTTTGATCTCATGAAAGGAATTGAATGTTTAGGATTTTGTAAAGAAATCACGAAATTATTTTCATGTCTCAACCAAAATATTTAAATAAAATTTCAATATATATACTTTATAGAATGAAGAAAGTGCAATGAATTTTTAGGGATATAACTTTCTTTTGTAATTAGCATTTTTTTCACAATTTTATGGCTATGTGGGTCATAGTATGTAGATTATAATATTCATTTTTTTCTCTCTTTTCTTAAGAGATTTTTCAACATATTTTTTTTAGAGAGTGAACCCATGTACACTTCGTAAATTTTGGTAAGTGGTTAATTTTGTGGCTTTTCTATTTGATTTTTGTTTAGGTAACCACATATATGTTTCTTTTTGGTATAGTTCATGTATGAAAGACGAAGGAGCATATACTATCAATTTCTACTGAAGTCATTCAATCTAAGAAGTAAAAAAACAACATATGAAACTTCACTAGATGTGAAAATCCTAACATTCAATGTTAATACCTATAGAGATCATCTAAAAGGTTGAAGAAATATATTTTTCTCTAACATCCTTAATATTTCATAAGCATAATAACATTATTATTATATCATATTTATAAAAGCCAGCCATATTAAATTTAACCATAGAAAAATTAAATATAACATATAAGAATAAAACATAAAAATAACTGTAAAGAATTTATTTTAAAATTATATCTCAAAAGAATCCTTATAGAACTTTGATGCTAATTTCGTTCATTGAATCAAAAACTAGAAATCTAGAATTACATAACTAGTTCTTCTAAAAAAGAATAGAGCTTTAAAACTAAAAATAAAAAAAATAAGAAAGCTTTCTAGAGAAAGAAAGATAGAGAGAGAGAGTTGATAAAATTGTGTTTTTTGGGATGATTTTTACAATTGTGGATAGGGTTATTTTACAGGTGAGTAAAAGGCTAAAAAAGTAGAAAATATCTTGAAAATTGATTTTGAACATGTTTCGGACAGGTTGGCATGCGCGGGGGTTTGCGAGATAGGTTGCGCATGGATTTCGGTATGACATGGGCTAGCAAACACGAGATTTTGCGAATGAATGTGAGGCTCGACATGGTATGCGCGTGACTCGGTAGTGTTGTCCGTTTTTCCATTTTTCCATTTCTTTTGTCCTTTTCCTCATTTTCTATCTCACTTATTTGTATAATAAATGAATACTACACTTTAAATATTATGATGTATTGCTTAGAGTATTTTTTTCTTCGAGTCTTTAAATTAATTTAGGAGTAAAAATACCTAAAAATAATAACAATACTTTTGATTTTAAAAATATAAATTTATATAAAAATATGATAAAATTATAGAAATATAAATCTATTTAATTAATTAAAGTATAATAAATCATGATAATTTTAGTGCTTTTTAAGAACTCATCACAATCCTCAACTAACTTCTTGCTAGTCCCTTAACAAGAGAAGTGATAAAAACTAAAATGAAAACTAAAAAATAAACTATCCTAAATCAATTCCGTGAATTGACACGGTTTCATTTAAGTACAATAAATCATGGTAATTTTAGTGTTTTTTAAGCACTTATCACAATAATCAACCAGCTTCTTACTAGTCCCTTAGCAAGAGAAGTGGTAAAATGTAAACTAAAAACTAAAAAATAAACTATCCTAAATCACTTCCGTGAATTGACACGGTTTCATTTAGCATATGCAACAAACCGTTAAACCCCTAGGTTGACCTAGTGGACGAGTTGAAGTCTCGTGAGAGTTTTTAGCAATGATACCCACAAACATTAACAAAAAATGAAAAAAAAAACAAATAAAATAAGAAGTTAACTAAAATTTAAAATAAAGTAAAAAGGCTAAAATAAAATGAAGAAATGAAATACAAAAATATTTCATGCTTATAATCTATTTTAAATTTCATAATTAAAATCTTAGGCATAGATTATTTCAACTTCCTAAACATTTATGATTTATTATAATAATTAGTTGAAAATCATTTTCATATTTCATATAAAAAATTAATCAATTTAATTTCATCCAAACTCAGTGTCAAGAATCCGAATTTGCTTCGACTCTATTCCTTACAAGTCAATACTCTCAAAAACACTTAATCATATGGGTTCAAACACTCATGCTAATTTATATGCAAAATAGTTTATGTATAGAAATGAACTAATGTTCGCATATGTATAAAGAAGAAAGTCTCAAAGTGTTATTTTAACATTGATCTCATGAAAAGAATCAAATATAAAGAATTATAAAATATTATACATTACTTTCAAGCATCAATAAAATTCATCAAATAAAATATCAAGTAATATGCCTTTTAGAAAATGTAAAAAAATAAAATGACTTCTTAAGGAATTACTACCAATGTTTTATTTTGCATTAAATCATTTCTCACAACTATTTTGGCTTTTTGGGTCATAATATATAGATTACTATTCATTTTCCTCTCTTTCTATTTTTTTTCTTTCTCTTAAATTCTATTTTTTATAAGAGAATCCATATTTTTAGAGAGTGGACCTATGTATAGATTGTACATTTTTTATATGGTAAGGTGAGTGGTTAATATTTGAATTTTCTTGTATTTGTATAAATAACCCTAGATATATCTCTTTTTTAATAGAAGTATCATGCATGAATGAAGAAAGACATATACTATCAGTTTCTACTTAAATAATTTAATCTAAGCAAATGAAAAATAAATGTATAACACTTCATTAAGATGTAAAAATCCAGACATTCAATGCTAAGTTCTATAGAGATCATCTAATAATGTTGAAAAAAATAAGATTTATTTCTCAGAATAAAGGATAATGGGCTCAAAATATTTCTCACAAGGGTAGTCTCCACTATTTGATTCCTAAACACCGATTTTGGGTTTAATATAATTTCCACGCCTTATCAAGAAATACTAGCCATGACAAAAACAAACTAATTACCATATACTCTATGATATATTTTCAAAAATTAATCTAACAGTACAAAAGACTTAACTATTTAATTAAATTTGATTTAAAGAAATGATAAATTTTTGTGAGAAATATTTTAAAACTAATCCAAAAATTCTAAAAATTACTAAATCACTCAAAGAAAATAAAATCAAACAATCAAAATGAAAATGTGAACATAAATATTTTTAAAATTGTTAAAAGTTTTGAAGTTAAGCATAGTAACTTTTCATCACCCTAACCTAGAACATACATTGTCCTCAATGTAACAATTATAAATTAAAGATAAAGAGAAAAGAGAAGAAAAGTTACCAATTTCTTGATAATATGCAAGTAGTGATGGAGAAATGCAGGCGCATCCATCATGTTCATCATTAAAGTTCACACAAGTTATGCCTCTCATTCAATGTTTAGTTTAACGTCTTAGCAAGACTTAACTTGGGGATTTCAATCAAGTTATGCCCTATTGATTTTCAAAATTTTATTTACTTCAAATTAGGGACATGATTATGGATTTTAGATAAATCACTTCTTTCAAAATTATTGAATTTACTTAAAAACTTTAAAATTTTGGAAATAGCTTCAAAAAGAATTTATCTTTTTTATTTCGTTTTATTATAATCTCTAAGTTAAATAACATGATTAATATTAACTAAGAGTTCTCTCAGCAAGAAAGAATGGTGGGGTAAAGCTTCCCTAAAAACTATCCTCCTAGATATAGCAACATTCCTAGGAAAGACTAGTGACACAAAGGATTCTAAGAACTAGTGTCCTAGACAGATTTCCCTTATATCTTTACTTTTTATGCTATTAAAATATTTTTTAATTACGTTAATTAAGTAAGTTAAATGAAAATCTGAGTTAATTAGGTTAAGTGAAAATCTAAGTTAATTAAGTTAATTAAGTTAATAAAGTAAGTTACGTGAAAATCTAAGTTAATTAAGTTAATAAATTAAGTTAAGGGAAAATATAATTTAATTAAGTTAATGAATTAAGTTAAGTAAAAATATAAGTTAATTAAGTTAATAAATTAAGTTTCTTTTTTTAAAATAAAAATAAAAATTAAATTTTTGTTCCTTTCTTCCCTTTGTTTTATTAAAGAAAAATTAAATTTTTTTAACACAAAATAAATAAGAAAATCACAATTATTTACAACACAAAATTTTTCAAAATTTTGATAAATAATTTAAAAACGATATTTCTTTCTCAACAACGATGCCAAAAACTTGATAAGCATAAGACCGACATCGTGTTATTAATGTCGATCTTGCAAATACTTTGGTTTTACATTTGTAAAACTCTTGAAAGTGCACCAATTATTTTATAGAAAATGACAAGTATACTCTCAAGATCTATCTAAGGAAGGAATATATGAGGTTTTTAATTTATTATTTAAAATTTTAAAAACAAAATTAAATCCTAAACATCATGTTACGATATTTTGATTTTTATTTCCAAATCTAAGGACATAAAAAATGAACATACATATGGATTCAATAAACATTAATGCAAAATTTTATCATTCATAATAGTGGAATATTTATGGATATAATAATTAAGTGAATTATACTTTCTCATATTATTTAAGTTATTAAAGATATAAATTGATATTTGTTGATTTTATCCCTTTGGTATGAAAATTTCCTTACGGAGCGTCCAAATTCTTTTTTTAATATTAATTAACTAATATACTTAGGCATGGCCTATTAATTAATTAAGTATTAAATTGTAGCTTTATTTATAAGAAAATAACAAACCATCTAATCACAACTTTAGGTAGAGTCATTTAATTAGACTTTATTCAAGGTATCCAAATTAAACCTAAAAATTTAATTATCCGAGTATTAACTTTCAAATTTTAAAATCATTACTGAAAATATGTTGTTAATACATTTTCAAATTATAGTTCTTATAAAAATATTTTGAAATAGACCTTCGCTCTAACTACCGGGTGATTGTACCAACAAATAAAAGAGCACTACTTTAAATCAGACCGAATAATTAAATCTTAAAATCTAATTTTAGATTTAAGTTTCTAATGAAAAATAATATATTTCTCTCTACCATTCTTTAATATAAAATCTTGAATAAAAATAAAATCAATTTATATTGTATAAATGTTTTACCTATTTAATATTTTGCAAGCATAACAATGTTATTATTATATCATTTTTATAAATAGATAGCCATGTTAAATTTAAGCACAAAAACAATTAAATATAACATATAAGAATTAAACATAAAAGTAACTGTAAATAATTTATTTTAAAATTATACCTCAAAAGAATCCTTACAGAACTTTGATGATAATTCTATTTTTGGAAAACCTCCAAACATATTTGTATTTTCATTTATTGAATCCAAAAGTAGAAATTGAAAAAAGCATAGCTAGCTCTTCTCAAAAAGAGAAGAACTTTAAAACTAAAAAAACACTAAAAAAACTAAGAAAGCTCTCTAGAGAGATAGAGAAGTTGAGATTTTTAGATGTGACTTTTACAATAGGGGAAAGGGTCCTTTTATAGGTGAAGAAAAGGCAGGAAAAATGGAAAAAACATATCTTAAAATGGGTTTTGGACGCGTTTTGGAGAGGCTGGCATGGTTGTGGGCAGAGATGTGCATGGTTGGGCATTGGCGCTGGCATATCGACACAAATAGGGGTGTCAATCTCAAAGTGGCAGGTGCTGGTGCATGCGAGACTTGGTATAGCAGGCACTGGTATGCATGGCAGTGCGCAGGATTAAGAATGAATTCTCGGTATAATAGGTGCTGGCATGCGTGGGTACATGCAAAATTGGACGGATTCTTGCGTGACTGGGCAGTTAACCAAAATTTCCATTTTTTTGACCTTTTCTCTTCTTTTTTTCTCAACATATTTGTGTTGTATTTCCTCTAGTATTTTTCTTTGAGTCTTCAAATTATTTTTGAATGAAAATACCTAAAGAATAATAAAAATACCTGTGATTCTAAAAACGATAAATTAATATAAAAAATATAATAAAATCATACAAATATAAATATATTTAATCAATTAAAGTACATTAAATCATGATAATTTTAGTGCTTTTTAAGCACTTATCAACATGCCTTTCCATAGACTAGGCTATATGGGTGATACCAATTGGTGTTTTAAATTCCATTATGCATGCCCATAAAGCATCATCTAACTTTGAGGCCTAATCCTTTCTAGAATTTTTCAATATTTTTTCTAAAACAAATTTCACCTCTCTATTGAACACTTCTACTTGCCCGCTTGTTTAGGGATGATACGGGGTAGAAACTTTATGCTTAATCCCATATTTAGACAATATAGAATTATTGGCTCTATTGCAAAAGTGACTACCTCCATCATTATTGATAATCCTAGGAGTTCCAAACCTAGTGAATATGTTTTTTTTCAAATATTTCATGACAACTTTGGCGTCATATTTGTTTTTAGCTATGGCTTATAACAACTTTTACACATAATCCACACCTTATTTTGTGTATTGGTTATCAAAGGATGAGGGGAAAGGTCCTATAATGTCAATGCCCCAAACATCAAACCATTCTACTTCACGTATATTCTTTAGCAGCATTTCGTCCCTTTTGGAAATATTTCCTATCCTTTGGCATCTATCAAATATTTTTACATACAGGTAGGCATCTCTAAATAATGTAGGGAAAAATTAACCACTTGAAGTACCTTAGCTATTGTTTTTGTTCTCCTAAAGTGGCCTTTATAATTTGAGCTGAGGTAATGGTGAAGAATATTTCCAACTTTGTTGTAAGGGACACATCCTCTCAAAATACCATCCCTGCATTCTTTTTAGAGGTAATTGTCATTCCAAAAATATTATTTTACATCATGGAAGACTTTCTTCTTTTGTTTCCATATGAAATCAAGTGGAAAGATGTTGGCAAACAAAAGGTTTGCAATGCCAATATACCATGGGATGTCATTTTGAGCCACTAAAATAAGTTGCTCATCCTGGAAAGATTCCCCAATCAAACTTCTGTAAAAGAAGAACCCACCTTAGTCCCAAACAAATACGACCTAAATTTCTCAAAAGCATATACAATAGCTAGAATTTTTTTCTACGTATTAGTATAATTCATTTGAGCATTCACTTGGATAATATATGGCATGGAATATCTCATCTCTTCACAAACCCAATAGCAAAGTCACTTGCATCATACATTAATTCATATGGCTTGCTCCAATATAGTGCTACTATTAGCTAATACTAACACTAATTTCTTTTTAAGCACTTGAAATTACTCTAAGCATTTATCATCAAATCTGAAAGAGTTAGGAGACTTTTTAAAAATCTTTGATAAATCTATGATAAAAGCTCAAATGCCTAAGAAAACTCTTCACTTCTCTTACACTATTAGGTGGTGGCAACTTTCTAATCACTTCCATCTTAGTTCCATCCACATCAATCCCATTAGCTGAGACTTTATGGCCCAAGATAAAACACTCATGTACCATGAAGTGACAGTTCTCCCAACTTAAAACCAAGTTGGTTTCTTCACATTTTTGTAGCACTAAGGTGAGATAGTGTATAAACTCATCAAATGTGTTCCCAAAGATTAAGAAGTCATCCATGAATATCTATAATGGTTCTCCATCATATATGATAAAATAACCATCATATTGTGCTAAAATATTGTAGGTGTATTGCAAAACCCAAATGGAATTCTCCTAAAAGAAAACATTTTGTAAGGACATGTGAAGGTAGTTTGTTCTAGGTTTTTGGGTGTAATGACGACCTAATTACAATTGGAATATCCATCTAGAAGGAAAAATAAGGAATACCCTACTAATTTTTCAAGCATTTGGACCATGAATAAGAGAGGGAAATGGTCCTTCCTTGTAGCTTTATTCACATTGCAAAAATCCATACATACTCTCCATCTCGTGATAGTTGTTATAGATATTAACTCATTTGACTCATTTTCCACCTAATGGATTCCCCATTTTTTTCATACGCATTGGACTATGTGATGAACGAAAACCGGCATCGCCAATTCTCGCAAATACTTTGGTTTTAATATTTGTAAAACTCTCGCAAGTGCACGAATCATTTCGTAGAAAAATGATAAGTATACTCCCAAGGTCGATCTAAGGAAGGAATGTATGTGGTTCTTAATTTATTATTCAAACTTTTAAAAACGAAATTAAATCCTAAACATCCTGTCACGATAGTTTGGTTTTTGTGTTTCTAATCTAATAACATAAAATAAACATATATACAGATTAATTAAATAAAAAATAAACATAGATACAAATTCAATAAATATTTATCTACAAATAAATATAATTACAGATTCAATAAATATTCATGCAAATTTTATCATTTATATTAGTGGAGTATTTATGGATATAATAACTAAGTTAATTATGCTTGCTCATATTATCTAGGTTATTAAAGATATAAATTGATATTTTATTGATTCTCTCTTTTTTGTATGAATACCACCTTTGGTGGGGTTAGATACTCTTTGTTAACTAAACAAATCAATTAACACCTATGGGTGGGGTTGATAACTAATTTGGTTAATTAAATTAATTCCTTTTTCTAAGAGATTGAAAATGAACCATTTAAATGCCACCTTTGGTGGGGTTAGACAGTTTAAACTTTATTCAAGGTGTCCAAATTAAACTTAAGAATTTAGTTATCCGAGTACTAACTTTCAAGTTTTAAAACCACTATTGAAAACATGTTGTCAATACATTTTCACATAATAATTCTTATAAAAACTTTTGAAATAGAGCTTCACTCTAACTACCGGGCGATTGTACCAACAAATAAAAGAGCACTACTCTAAATTAGACCGGATAACTAAACCTTAAAGTCTAATCTTCAGATTTAAGTTTGTAATGAAAAATAATGTATTTCTCTCTAACATCCTTAATATAAAATCTTGAATAAAAATAAAATCAATTCATTTTAGAAATTTTCACCTATTTAATATTTCGCAAGCATAACAACGTTATTATTATATCATGATTATAAACAGCTAGCACAGTTAAATTTAATCACGGACAAATTAAATATAACATGTAAGAATAAAGCATAAAAATAAGCAGAAGAAAATAAAATCCTTACAATTTACTTGACGCTATTCCCGTTGCTAGAAAACCTCCAAGCGGAATTTGCACTTCCATTTATTGAATCAAAAATCTAAATTATTACAAAAACATTACAAGTTCCTCTCAAAAAGAGAAGAACTCTAAACCTAAGACAATTGAACTAAAAACTAAGAGAAAAACTAAGAAAAGCTTAGAAACTAAGAAAGAAACTAAAGAAAACTCAAAAACTAAGAAAAGAGAGAAAGAAAGAAGAGAGAAGAGAGGTTTTGAGGTGTGTTTTGAAGTGAATGGAAGGGGGGTATTTATAGGTGAGGATGGAGAGAAAAAATGTTTAAAAAATGTTAAAAAAAATATTAAAAAAATAAAAACGTGTAATGGACCTGCTGAGGTCATCAATGACGTCAGCATGATGTCATGGGGGCGGCTGCACGTGAAAAATGTCTCAAATAAACGCGTTGGGCGCGCGCTGGCTGACACATTGCCTTGGCCGGAGGCCGCGCAGCCTCGGGCGTGAACAGTAGCATGCCGCGAAAGATATCATCGGCCGCGCGTATGTGGCTCTGGCGCGGTAGCGGCCGAGGCCGCGCTGTGGCCGGGCTGGTTTGTGGCGCGTTTTTCCGTCTTTTGACATTTTTGACCTTTTCGACCCATTTTGTCCAATTTTTCCATGTTTGTTGACCTTTTTCCACTTATTTATCAATTTATTTGTGATGTATTGCTTCAAGTATTCTTCTTTGAGTCTTTACATTGCGTTTTTAGGCCAAAATTCCTGAAAAACAATAAAAATACCCGTGATTCCGAAAAAGACAAATTTATATAAATATATGATAAAACATATAAATATATATATTTTTAATCAATTAAAGTGCATAAAATCATGGTTATTTTAGTGCTTTTTGAGCACTCATCACAACCCCAGCCGCCTTCTTGCTAGTCCCTTAGCAAGAGAAGCGATAAAAACTAAAAATTAAACTATCCTAAATCACTTCCGTGGATTGACACGGTTGCATTTAGCCTATGCAACAAGCCTTTAAACCCCTAGGTTGCCCTAGTGGACGAGTTTGAGTCTCGTGAGGGTTTTCAGTAATGATACCCACAAACATTGCACTAAATGTACAAACAAAAGAAACAATAAAAACAAACAACTTAAAAATTAAATTTACAACAAAATCACAAATTAACAACATTTCACAAAAATGTCTCATACTTTTTAATCTCCTTTAAGATCGTAATTAAAATCTCAAGCATAAGTTATCTTAATCTCTTTAAACAATCATGATTTATTATAATAATTAGTCGAAAATCATTTTCATATTTCATATCAAAAATGTATCCATTTAATTTCACCCAATTTCAGTGTCATGAATCAGAATTCGCTTCGACTCTATTCCTCACAAGTCAATACTCTCAAAACACTGAATCCTATGGGTTCAAACACTCATACTAATTTATATGCGAAAGAGTTGATGTATAGAAATGAACTAATATGTTCGCATATGTATAAAGAATAAAGGCTCAAAGTGTTATTTTAACATTGATCTCATGAAAGGAATCAAATGTATAAATTATAAAGATATCATATATAAAAATTATTTTCATGCATAAATCAAACTCATTAAGAAAGAATTTCAAGATATATGCCTTTTACGAATGAAGAAATTGCAATGACTTTTTGGGAATTACTTCTTATATCTTTCTTTTGTAATTAGCCTTTACTCACAACTTTGTAGGCAATGCGGGTTATAGTATGTAGATGATACTATTTTTATCTCTCTCTTTTTTTTTCTCGTAGATATTTCTCAATATATGTATTTTTTTAGAGAGTCAACCCATTATGCAGATTGTACATTTTTTGGATTTTGGTGAGTGGTTAATTTTGTGGCTTTTCCTGTTTGATCTTGGTTTAGGTAACCCCAGATATGTCTTTTTGTTTTTGAAGTAGTCATGCATAAATGAGATATAAGCATATACTATCAACTTCTACTCAAATCATTTAATCTAAGCAAAAATAATAATCAAAAATATATGATACTCTATTAAAATGAAAAAAATTCATACATTCAATGCTAATACCTATAGAGATCATCTAAAAATTTGAAGAAATAAGAAATGTGTTTGGAGTAGAAAAAATATATATTTCACTCTGAATAAAGGAAATTAGGCTCAAATTATATCTCACAAAGGTAGTCTCCACTAAAAAAAAAACTCATAAACACCGATTTTGGGTTTAATATAATTTCAACATCTTATCAAGAAATACTAATTATGACAAAAACTAACTAATTATCAAAAATAATTACAAAATATTTCATGATATGTTTTCAAAAATTAATCTAACAGTACAAAAGACTTAACTATTTACTTAAATTTGATTTAAAGAAATGATAAACTTTTGTGAAACTTTCTCTTTTTTTTTTTTTTTTTTTTTTTTATTCCAAAAAGTTACTAAATCACACAAAATAGAAATAAAACCAACCACACAAAAAGTATATTTTTATTTTATTTTATTTTTTTTAATTAAGCATGGTAACTTTTCACCACCCCCAAACCTAGAACTTACATTGTCCTCAATGTAACAACCGTAAATTAAAGATAAAGAGAGAAGAGAAGAAAGATTACCTATTTCCCGAGAATGTGCAAGTAGTAATGGAAAATGCGGTGCATCCATCATATTCATCATTAAAGTGTATACGTACGGATCATTAAACTTCTAACATCTCAACAAATATTTTTAGTTCTAACAATTTAAAAATTATTCACATGCAATTAAAATGATATAAACAATAAAATTAAGTAAAGAAAACAAATAACAAACAAAAATTTTTTTTATTTTTCCTAAAATGATGGGTTGCCTCCCATCCAGTGCTTAGTTTAACGCCTTAGCAAGACGTATCTTTTTGGTGCTAAGGGTTACTCAGCCAAATGCAATCCATTTCAGCAATGTTGTTTGGTTCTTCTAAATAAGGCTTGACACGATGGCCATTGACTTTGAACGTTTTTTGTGTCTTGGAGTCCAATAGTTCCACTACTCCATGTTCAAATACTTGAACTATTTTGAATGGTCCATCCCATCTTGATCTCAGCTTTCCTGGAAACAATCTCAAACGAGAGTTAAATAAAAGAACTTTCATTCCAGGGTGAAGAGTCTTAGGAACTAGCCTCTTGTCATGATAGCGCTTAGTACGCTCCTTGTATAATTTGGCATTCTCATAGGCTTCATTCCTAATTTCTTCCAACTCATGAAGCCGAGTAATCGTTTTTCACCGCTTTATCTAAATCCATGTTTAACTCTTTAATTGCCCAATAAGCTTTGTGTTCAAGTTCAATCGGAAGGTGGCACGCTTTCCCAAAGATTAACCGATAAGTGGCTCATCCCAATAGGTGTTTTGTAAGCGGTGCGGTATGCCCATAAGGCATCATTTAGCTTAAATGCCCAATCCTTCCTTGACGGACGCACGGTGCGTTCCAAGATTACTCCCTTAATTTGCCTATTGCTCACTTCCACTAAACCGGAAGTTTGAGGATGATATGGAGTAGCTACTTTATGTGTGATGTTGTACTTGTTTAGTACTCCATCAAAGAGTTTGTTACAAAAATGGCTACCTCCATCACTTATTATAGCTCTAGGCATTCGAACCTACCGAATATGAAATCTTTCAAGAATTTCACAACAACATTAGCATCATTGGTTTTGGTGGGGATAGCTTCTACCCACTTGGACACATAATCCACAAAGAACCAAAATGTATTGAAAACCATTAGATGGGGGAAAAGGACCCATGAAGTCAATCCCCATACATCAAAGAGTTCAACAACTAAATTAGATGTCAAAGGCATTTCATCTCTTTTGCTTATGTTTCTGTTCTTTGACATCTATCACATTGTGCACAAAACATATGAGCATCTTTAAAAGAGTGGGCCAAAAGAATCCAGATCAGTAATATCTTACGGGCTGTCTTTTCACCTCCAAAATGACCCACAATGAAGTTCATGACAAAAAGTCGAATGCTCTTATGTTCTTCTTCTCCGTACACATCTCCGGATGACTTGATCTTGACCAATCTTGTATAAATAAGGGTCATCCCAGAAATAGTCCTTAATAGTTTTAAAAACCTTTTCTTGTCCTCGATATGAAGTGTTAGGTCGCAAAACACCAAAGTGGCAAGATAGTTTACAATATCAAGATACCATGGGTTCGGACCTATGAAAAATAACAGTTCATCAGGAAAGGTTTCAACTACATCATCATTCCTCTCATCTTTAAGAGAATTGAAGTCAGAAATCAACCTACACAAATGGTCACATACTAAGTTTTCACTGCCTTTCTTATCCTTGATTTCTAGGTCAAATTCTTGTAAGAGTAAGACCCACCGGATTAATCTTGGCTTGGCATTTGGTTTACTTAATAGGTATCTTAAAGCAGCATGATCAGAATGTACAATCACTTTAGATCCTACTAAATAAGACCGAAATTTGTCTAAAGAGAATACTATAGCCAAGAATTCCTTTTCAGTGGTGGTGTAATTCATTTGGGCATCATTGAGTGTTTTGCTAGCATAGTAGATGACATGTAAACGCTTATCCACTCTTTGTCCCAGGACTGCTCCTATTGCATAATCAGAAGCATCACACATTATTTCAAAAGGTAAAGACCAGTTTGGTGCCATTATAACAGGGGTAGATGTTAGTTTCTCTTTCAAGGTATTAAAGGAAATAAGGCACTTATTGTTGAAGTCAAATTCAGCATCTTTGGATAATAAGTTACATAAGGACGACTTATTTTAGAGAAATCTTTAATAAATCGTCTGTAAAATCCTGCATGTCCCAAGAAGCTTCTTATCCCCTTTACAGATGTAGGGGGAGGTAGTTTGGATATCAATTCAACTTTTGCCTTATCAACTTCAATACCCTTGTTTGAAATTATATGTCCCAAAACTATCCCTTGTTGAACCATAAAATGACTTTTCTCCCAACTAAGGGTTAGATTGCATTCAATGCATCTTTCTAAAACCAAAGTCAATTTATGTAAGCAATCATCAAATGAGTTCCCAAAGACAGAGAAATCGTCCATGAAAATTTCAATGAATTTCTCCACTATGTCCGAGAAAATAGATATCATGCATCTCTGGAAAGTGGCAGGGGCATTGCATAACCCAAATGACATTCTACGAAAAGCAAATGTCCCAAAAGGACATGTAAATGTGGTCTTTTTCCGATCTTCTCTTATGGGTACTTGATAATATCCAGACAGTCCATCCAAAAAAACAGAAAATTAGGTACTTGACTAATCTTTCCAACATTTGATCAATGAATGGAAGAGGAAAGTGATCCTTTTTCGTATATAAATTTAGTTTCCTAAAATCTATACACATTCTCCATCCAGTGATTATTCTAGTGGGCACTAATTCACTTTTATCATTTTTAACAACTGTTATCCCAGATTTCTTTGGTACCACATTACCTTTGGACTAACCCACTTACTATCCGCAATAGGATAGATAATCCCTTCTTCTAGTAGTTTAAGGATTTCCTTTTTAACTACCTCTTGCATGTTTGGGTTTAGTCTTCTTTGGGCCTCTCGTACAGGTTTAGCACCATCCTCCAAGTTGATCTTGTGCATACACATTGTTGGACTAATGCCTCTTATATCCCCTATACTCCAACCTATAGATTTCTTCAACCTGTTTAAGCACTTTGATGAGTTCCTTTTCTTGTGGTTTGGTCAAGGTTGAAGAAATTATCACTGGATATGTTTCTCCTTCTCCCAAAAACACATATTTTAAGTGCTCGGGTAAGTCTTTGAGTTCAAGTTCGTGTGGATTGGCCTCTTTAACAGATGAAGAACTGGGTAGATTTAAAAGTGCACTAGATTTTGTCATCACTTCATTATTGTCTAGTTGTTCAAGGTACCCCTTAATTTCTTCATCTAAATCTTCTTCAACCTTTTCAAGTGTAAGAACACTTTCAAGCTTGTCTTCTATTCTGGTTTGGAAAAAGGTGTTTTGGATAAGATTATCCAAAGGATCAACTTCGAATATTTCATCGATGGCAGAAATAGAAGGGAAAGGTGAAGAATCAAAAACTTTGAAATGAACAGTCTCTCCTAAGACTGTCATTGTCAAATTTCCATCTTGGACATCAATAATAGTTTTAGTAGTTGCCATAAATGGTCTACCAAGCAATATTGTATGTTCTCTGTCCAATGCCGGATTTTCTTGCATATCCAGAACCACAAAGTCAACAGGTATTATCAGTTTGTCTACCTGTACCAAAACATCCTCAACTATTCCCTCTGGATATTTAAGAGATCTATCTGCAAGTTGCAGGGACATAGTTGTGGGTTTTAAATCCCCTAGATTGAGCTGTGAGAATATAGAGTAGGGCATCAAATTTATACTAGCACCTAAATCAAGCATTGCCTTAGCAACCTTCCTATCCCCCATAGTTATGTTTATAATAAAACTTCCAGGGTCTTTCAACTTAGGGGGTAGTTTGTGCTGAAGTACAGCGCTAGAAATTTCTGACACTACTACTCGTTCATTCAGTTCATACCTCCTTTTCTTAGTGTTCAACTCTTTGAAAAACTTGGCATATGAGGGCACATTCATGATCACTTCTAATAATGGTAAATTGATATTTACTTTAGAGAGCATATTAAAAAGATCATTGAATTGCTTATCTTGTTTGGACTCTTTCAACCGGTGGGGAAAAGGTACTTGCATCTGGTGTGGTTCTGTTGTCTTTTGAATTTTGGGAGTGTCAGATGACCCCCCAATGAGTTTTTCAGAAAGCTTGTGAAGTTTAACACTTGTTTCTCCTTTTTGTGAGATTAGAATGTCGCCTTCTTTGTTAGAGATTTCAGGTACACTGGTATTGACTACCTTACCACTTCGAAGGGTTCTAACATCTTTTGCTTGTTCTGGTTGACTGGGCAACTTTCCTGGTTCTTTCTTTTGCATTTGTTCAGCCAGTTGCCCAACTTTAGATTCAATTCTTTTAACCGAAGCCTCCATGGTGTTCAACCTTTGATTAGTCATCAGTTGGTTGTCACGACTAACTTGAATAAAAGCATTCAAGCTATCTTCTAAGGTTGGTTTAAAAGATTGGCTTGGTGGGTAAGGGTGGTTGTAGGTTGGGTGATTATAGGTGTTTGGATGATACTTTTGAAAATATTGGACTTCTTCTATGGCATCGACACTAGAATCACAAGTATTTGAATAATTATGAGTACCATGCCCAATTGAACAACACACTCCACATACCTCTTGATTTGAAATTTGGTGAGACGTGAGGAATTTCACTTGTTTAGTCAATTCAGCAATTTGCAAGGTTATCTCATCATCAAAGCCGACCTCATTGACCTTTGCTTTCCTTCCACCACCTCTTTGTTGGGAATTAGACCCCAACAAATTCATAGAGATTATAGGCTTCCTCTGCTGTCTTTTCTCCTACAAAGACTCTCCAAAGAAGATTATCAACCATGTATTGACTCTGTAGTGTCAATCCATCGTAAAAGAATTGGTTTTGTAGGCTGTAGTGGAAAGCTATGATTTTGACATTGAATGAAAAGGAGTTTGAATCGTTCCCAAGCTTCATGAAAGGGCTCTTCATTCATTTGAGAAAATGTTGCTATCTTTGTTCTTAGATCAACGGTCTTTTGATGGGAATAGAACCTACCCATAAAAATTTCATAGATCGCCTCCCAAGTTTTAAGAGAACCGATTTGTAGAGTAATGAACCATGACCAAGCTTTATCTTTGAGAGTGTAAGGAAAACACCTCATCCTAAGTTGATCTTCACTAATTTCATGTAGTGGAAAGGTTTGGACAATAGCATAGAATTCTCGAATGAAATGCAAAGGATCTTCATTAGGGATACCGTAAAAGGAAGGCAACAAAGAATAATGAATCTTTTTCAATTCATAATTCCTTGCAGCCTCTTGCAATTGGATGCCGGAAGTTACATTGCCAATGATTGGCATTGTATAGTCTTTCATCTTTTTCCGCCTATCTTCAGCATCTCCCATGGTTGTTTGTAGTTGAAAATGATCCTCCTCCTATTGTGAATCAGCATTTTGCTTTTAAAAACAATGGTAGATATCTCTAAAAAAATGCAAGGAACCTAAATTATTTATTTATTTATTTTTTTTTTTTTTTTTAATTTAAACGAAGGGACACAATTTTTGAAACAAACGAATTTATTTTATTTGAAATATATATTTTTTTTATTTTTTTTATTACACGCAAACTAAAACAAAGGAAAATACAATAATGGGTGACCTCCCATGTAGGACTAAAATTTATCGTCTTCTAGTAAGACGTTGCTTGGAGATTGCAGAATGAAAAACCCAATGTCTCCTCTTCATTGAATTCATTTAAGTTTCAATTTTGCCTTTCTGCAAATGTTCAACTTGAACTTCCACCTTTTTGATAGAAGCTTCCACAGAGTCCAACCGTTGATTGGTTTTTGATTGATTGTCCCTACAAACTTGAATAAAAGAATTCAAGTTGTCCTCCAGGGTTGGTTTATTTGGAATGCTTCGTGGAATAGGTGGGTGGAATTCTTGGCTTTGCTGGTTTGAGCTTTGAGGGAAAGGAGGGTTATTTTGCCTCCAAGAGAAATTTGGATGACTTCTCCACCCCGGATTATAGGTATTTGAATTGGGATCAAACCTTGGTCTTTGTTGATATGCTCCCAACAGAGTAACCTGCTCGTGTCCAGTTGTATCTCCTTGATGTGGACAGCCTTCGCATCTTGTCCCACGTTGTCGTACAAACCATATTGTTCATTATTTGTGTTGGTTTGTGTAGCGAGAAGCGGCAACTTGCTTAGTCGGTTGAACAAGTTGTTGTTGAATTTCATTACCGGAGTCAATCTCACGAACACCGGCTTTTCTCACTCTGGAGCTTTTACTGTGGGAATTAGCACCCAACATCTCAAAGAGATTATACGTTTCGATGCGAGTCTTTTCTCCTATTGCTCCTCTGCGGCGTTGTCGACAATGAACTGACATTGTTGTGTAAGTCCATCGTAAAAGAATTGGTTCTGCAACTGTAGGGGAAAGCTATGGTGGGGACATTGAGTGAGAAACATTTTGAACCTATCCCAAGCTTCATGGAATGGTTCTCCTTCCATCTGAGAGAAAGTAGCAATCTTTCCTCTCAGCTCTGATGTTTTTTGATGGGAATAGAATTTTCCCATGAATTTATTGTAAATTTGACCCCGTGTCATCGAGAGAACCGGGGGTAAGTGACATCAACCAAGCTTTAGCCTTATCCTTTAAGGTGTACGGAAAACATCTCATTCTAAGTGATCCTCGTTTAGAATACCGAGGGAATGTTTGGACCGTAGCATAGAAATCTCTCATAAAGGAAAGAGAATCTTCATTAGGTAGCCCGTAGAAGGAAGGAAGCATAGAAAAATGAATATTTTTAAGGTCATAGTTCCTAGCGACTTCTCCCAATCGGATAGCGGCGATTCTTGCGTGCCAATCACCGGTCTTGCAAACTCTTTCATCGTGGTTTCCCTAACATGTTGGTTTTCCTCCATTTCTTTTGGTTCTAGTAAAGGATTAAGACGTTCTATGTTTGGCTCAAAAACTTGTTGATGGGAAGGATCCAGTGTTGTTGACACTTGTTTAAATTTATGAATATTATTTATATATGGTGTTAGGGGTTTCTAAGGATCTCCTACCACGCATAGACTATTTTTAAACGTAAATTTAAAACTCCTGTCAACAAAAATAAAGAAATTAGAAAATTTCCATGGCATTTAATACAAAACACTAGACAATTTTTTTTTTTTTTTTTTTTTAATTCTTTTTTTTTTATATTTTTTTTAAATAACATAATTAGTATTAACCAAGAAAGTGTTCCTGGAAAGAATGGTGGTCTTCCTTAAAAACCATTCTCCCAAATGTAACAACGCTCCTGTGAAAGACATAAGACAGGCTTCAAAGAACTAGTCTCCTGCATTTAACTTCCTTATTTTTTTACTTTTCATGCTTTTTTGTTTTTTAATTTTTTTTTTTTTTTTTTTTTTTTTTTTTACGAACGGTAATTTTATTTTACTATTCACACTATCTTATTTCTTATTAACTTAAAAATTTTTAATTTTTTTTTTTTTTTTTTTTTTTTTTCGAACGGTAATTTTTTTTTTCTATTCTCATTATCTTTTTTTTTTTTAACTTAAAAATTTAATTTTTTTTTTTTTTTTTTTTTTTTTGAACGGTAATTTTATTTTACTATTCACACTATCTTATTTCTTATTAACTTAAAAATTTAAATTTTTTTTTTTTTTTTTTTTAACGGTAAAAACTTTTTTTTTTTACTTCAAATTTCAAATTTCTAAATTATTTACTTTTTATGCTATAATAAAAAAATTTTAATTTTTTTTTTTAATTTTTTTATTTTTTTTTATTTATTTTTTTTATTTTTTATGAAATTTTGAAATTTGATTAATTTTTATTTTATTTATTTATTATTATTATTATTATTATTTTTTTTTTTAAAATATCACAATTATTTACAACACAAAAATATTTTTAAAATTTTGATAAATAAATTAAAAACGCTATTCCTTCCAAGAATCCGCTAAAACTTGATGAGCAATAAACCCATGATCGCCAATTCTCGCAAATACTTTGGTTTTAATATTTGTAAAACTCTCAAGTCACGAATCATTTCGTAGAAAAATGATAAGATATCTTTCCCGAGTCGATCTAAGGAAGGAATGTATGTAGTTCTTAATTTATTATTCAAACTTTTAAAAACGAAATTAAATCCTAAACATCCCGTCACGATAGTTTGGTTTTGTGTTTCTAATCTAATAACATAAAATAAACATATATACGATTAATTAAATAAAAAATAAACATAGATACAAATTCAATAAATATTTATCTACAAATAAATATAATTACAGATTCAATAAATATTCATGCAAATTTTATCATTTATATTAGTGGAGTATTTATGGATATAATAACTAAGTTAATTATCGCCTTTCATATTATCTAGGTTATTAAAGATATAAATTGATATTTTATTGATTCTCTTTTTTGTATGAATACCACCTTGGTGAGTTAGATCTTCTTTGTTAACTAAACAAATCAATTAACACCTATGGGTGGGGTTGATAACTAATTTGGTTAATTAAATTAATTCCTTTTTTAAGAGATTGAAAATGAACCATTTAAATCTTGCTTTGGTGAAGTTAGACGATTTAAACTTTATTCAAGGTGTCCAAATTAAACTTAAGAATTTAGTTATCCGAGTACTAACTTTCAAGTTTTAAAACCACTATTGAAAACACGTTATCAATACATTTTCACATAATAATTCTTATAAAAACTTTTGAAATGTAGTTCACTCTAACTACCTAGGGCGATTGTATCAACAAATAAAAGAAAGACTACTCTAAATTAGACGGATAACTAAACCTTAAAGTCTAATCTTGATTTAAGTTTGTAATGAAAAATAATGTATTTCTCTCTAACATCCTTAATATAAAATCTTGAATAAAAATAAAATCAATTCATTTTAGAAATTTTCACCTATTTAATATTTCGCAAGATAACAACGTTATTATTATATCATGATTATAAATGACTAGACAGTTAAATTTAATCACGCATAAATTAAATATAACATGTAAGAATAAAGCATAAAAATAATCAGAAGAAAATAAAATCCTTACAAGATTTCTGACGCTATTCCCGTTGCTAGAAAACCTCCAAGCGAATTTGCACTTCCATTTATTGAATCAAAAATCTAAATTATTACAAAACATTACAAGTGCCTCTCAAAAAGAGAAGAACTCTAAACCTAAGACAATTGAACTAAAAACTAAGAGAAAAACTAAGAAAAGCTTAGAAACTAAAAAAGAAACTAAAGAAAACTCAAAAACTAAGAAAAGAGAGAAACAAAGAAGAGAGGAGAGGTTTTGAGGTGTGTTTTGAAGTGAATGGAAGGGGTATTTATAGGTGAGGATGGAGAGAAAAAATGATTAAAAAATGTTAAAAAAATATTAAAAAATAAAAACGTGTAATGGACCTGCTGAGGTCATCAATGACGTCAAGATGACGTCATGGGCGGCCGCACGTGAAAAATGGGTCAAAACGCGTTGGTAGCCACATTGGCCGCTGCCGGCTGAGGCCAAGGCTGGCTTCTGTCGGCCGCGGCCGCGTGAACGATGCCAGCAGCCGGCCAGAAGCGGAAGCTTATCAGCAGTATGTACGACTCTGGCGCTGCGTACATATTGAAATTTCCGGGCGCTGTAGCGTTTTTCCGTCTTTTGACATTTTTGACCTTTTCGACCCATTTTGTCCAATTTTTCCATGTTTGTTGACCTTTTTCCACTTATTTATCAATTTATTTGTGATGTATTGCTTCAAGTATTCTTCTTTGAGTCTTTACATTGCGTTTTTAGGCCAAAATTCCTGAAAAACAATAAAAATACCCGTGATTCCGAAAAAGACAAATTTATATAAATATATGATAAAACATATAAATATATATATTTTTAATCAATTAAAGTGCATAAAATCATGGTTATTTTAGTGCTTTTTGAGCACTCATCACTATGCTTACCCATTCATTGTATAATATTAGGTAAATGATGCCCATATCAAGCCATTTAATAACTTCGTTCTTCACCACCTCTTTCATAATAGGGTTTAATTAGCATTGTGTATCATTGGTAGGCTATGTTCCATCCTCCAACAAGATTTTATGCATACATATGGATGGAATTATGCTTTTGATGTCAACAATAGACTAACCCTAAGGTCTTTTGAAATTAATGAGCATCTTCAGTAGTAACTATTTTTGCTCCACACTTAGACTAGTAGAAATTATAACTGGAAGTGTCTTGTTCGCACCTAAAAATGTATAGCGAAGATAGTTTGGAAAAAGGTTTTAGCTCTAACTTAGGTGGCTCATTAATGGATGGTTTGAGCCCATAATCTATCTTAAGACACTCCACAACTACATTAGATGCACATATGGGAGGTATAGCCACCAAATAGTTTACATAGTCAACAATATAAACTTGTATAACAGATTCCATAGTTCTATAACTAAAGTAAGTTGAATGTTTTCCTAATGAATTTATTTCATTATTCATAGCATCATTTTTTGTGTGGGTTTTTCAATAGATTTGGTTAAATTATCATCATGAGTGTTTGTTCCTAAGTGATTTTCATGGTGTACATCAATATATGTGTTAATAGAATTAACAAAAATATATTCTAAGGCATCACTAGGGCTCATGTTATGAATTATACCAATACAAAGCTCATCAAAAACATCTATCTTAAAGCAATCACGCGTACTATCAATATTTGGAAATTTAATTTCTTTAAAAACATTAAATCTTACCTTCTCATCTTGAAGTCTCATTGTAAGCTTCACCTTTTGTACATTATTGAGTGCTCATTCAGTTTCTAAAAATGGAAGACCAAGTACAATAAGAATTTCACGGTTCTCCTCCATGTCTAGTAAAATGAAATTTGTTAGAAAGATGAAATTGTCCACTTTTACTAGCACAATGTCTATAACACGCCAAGGTTGCTTGATTGACCTATCTATCATATGCAATATTATTGAAGTTGGTTTAGCTTCACCAACATCCAATCTTTTGAGAAATGATATAGGCATAAGGCTGAGCCAGCACCCAAGTCACATAGTGCCTTGCAAAAATGTATATTCCCAGTTGTGCAAAAGATGGCAAAGCTACCTTGATCCTTCAAAATTTGTGGTAGTTTTATATCGAGGATGGGACTACAACCTTTGACCAAGTTTAATATTGTTTTATTATCTCCAAGCCACTTTTTATTAGATAGGATTCCCTTCATGAATTTGGCTTACGAAGGCATATGTGCAAGTGCATCTACAAATGGTAAATTATTTCCTTTTTCGTACCCACTTTGTCCACTTTTTCCTTCTCATCTTTCTTTGGCTTCCTGCTTTTTCTTCTAAAGTTTTACCTCTTCTCAAGGCTATTGCTTTGTAATGATTCTTACCCTATAGTTTTATGTTTACTTTATTGTTGCTTGAAATTTTACCTTGAGGTCTTTGACTTGTGGTTTGGACTAGTTTTCCTATTTGGATTTCCAAATTCTATATAGAAGCCATATGAGTGGATTCTATGTAATCCAAATTTGTATTTATTTAAAAGATGAAATCTTTCATCATTCATATTAAACCACTTGTGTTATCCTCACTGGTGGCTTCTTATTCTAGGCTTATGGTTGTTATGGTTGTTAAAAACCTGATGGTGGGATGGGTTGACTTTTGAATTGATTACCCCTTCATTATTGTTATTATTCCATGAGAAATTTAGGTGGCTTCTCCATCCTGGATGGTATATGTTGGAATATGGGTTTCCTTGGTGATTTTGATTCTTGACATAGCTTATTGCTAAGGGACAAAAACTTGACTATTGAATTTTGTAAAATTTATAAAATGCTTGCAAGTACACTAATCACTTATATAAAATGATAAGTATACTTCCAAAATCTATCTAAAGAGAAAACATGTAGTTTTTAAATTATTCAAAAAATTCTCAAAACCAAAAATAAAACCTTAATATTCTGTCACAACGTTTGGGTTTAAAAATCTAAACTAATGACATAAAAATAAAGATAGTAGACTTTTATCATGATGTGGAGAATTTATGAGATGTATTATCTAGTTGATTATGCTTGCTCAATATTAAGTAGGTTATTAAAGATATGAATTAAGATCAATTATTCTCCCTTTTTTGTATGAAAATATTCTAGGGTAGAGATCATTCTTGCTATTAATAATAAACCAATTAATATTCTTAAATAGGGCTTACCAATTGATTAATTATTAAACTTTTCTTTTTTGTAAGAGATTGATAAACCATTTAATTTTCCTTCCTTAGGTGGGGCTTAGCAATTCAAATTTCATTCAAGGTGTTCCTAAGTGACTTTTAGATTTTAAAACTATTATGAAAATTATGTCATTAATATATCCTTCAATAATAATTCTTATAAAAATATTTGAAATAGAGTTTACACTCCAAGCACAAATATGAACCAAGTCATAAATAAAAAGAAGTACTTTATATCAAACTCAGATAATTAAATCTTAAATTTAACTTTCATATTTTAAGTTTATTATGAAAATTTTGACATCACAATATTTTATAAAATAAACTTTGTAGAATTCTTGAATAGAAAATAATACTTAATTTTGAAAAAATATTTTACCCATTTTTAATATTTTAAAGCATAACAACATTACTAATATCCTATTATAATTTCAGCCAATATGCTTAATTTAACAAATGATTAGTAAATTAAACATAGTCTATAAAAATATCACATAAAGAATAACTAAAAAGAATAGATTGAAAATATACCCCAATAGAATCCTTGAATTATTTTTGAAAAACCTCCAAACAAAATGTCGAACTTTTTTATTGAATCGAAACTAAAATTAGTGCATAAACTAAATTTGTTCAACTCTCAAATGAGAGAAGAACTTTAAGCTAATAAAAGAAAAGCTAAAATCTTAAGAGACTAAGAAGAAAAGAGCTAAAAAGCTATCAAAGGGATGATTGATACAATAGAATAGGGGCCTTATTTATAAGTTTAAAAAATGAGATTAGATGTGTCGGCATTGCGGCACAAAATAGTTCACGTTGTAGCATGCAAGTAATTGTCACACACATTGTACTTGGTCCAAACATCTTGTATCATGACACACAACATTTTCATGCCACAACCCACAAAGAATCTAGGGTAGTTACACTCAATCCATGTTTCCTCATGCTGTGGCACATAATATTTTCGCGCCTCTGCATGATATGTTCTAATTTACTTTGTACCCATATTTTCTTGTATCACTTTTTCTTATGGTTTGATGGATTGTAATGGAATGCTTCAAATATCGATCAATTTTATATTTTTAAGCTAAAATACTTGAAAATAATAAAATATACATTTGATTTGGAAAAAATATATTTATATAAAATAATAGTAAAGCAAAGAAAATAAAAATCTATTTAATCAATTAACACTTATGAAATCACGATATATTCAATACTTTTGAGCACCCATCAACTACTTCAAGAAGGTTTCTATATGCCTCCATAGAAGGAGGTCCACTTTAATAATCACACACCATGAATGGACTTTGTAACATAAATACCCCTACAGGATCACAATTCAACTTCATAGTTAAATCTAATATCAAAGCATTTGTTTGGGCTTGCACTACGGTGTCTACATCTACTACTCCAGCAACTTTCCTTGAGTTTAGCCTCTCAAGAAGTCATTGATAATTATTGGATAACATCTGATCAAGTAGTGCAAAGGTTTCCTCTTTACTTTACTCATTAAAGCTCCCCAAACTGTAGGCTACCCTATTAATCCATTATATAATATTTATACTTACAACAAAGTAGAAGACTATGGTGTGGGCATGTCTTAATAGCTATTTGTAGCAATCCCAAGCTTTATAAAGTGATTCCTCCTCAAATTGGTGAAATATGTGATGCCATTTCTAAGCTAGGCTATATTTGAAGGTAGGAAGTACTTCCCTAGCCTTGTCCCCTTAATGAGAAAGGAAATAAGAAAAGGAAAATTGCATCATCTGATACACCATTCATCTTAAAGGTGTCACATATTTGCAAGAATGAAGCCAAGTGAAGATATGGGTCATCATTGACTAACCCTCCAAACTGATTTTTCTATACCATCTGAATAACACCTAACTTTAGTTCAAAATTGTTAGCATTGATACATGGTCTACTGATAGATGATTGGGCTCTCTTTACTAGTGGGACTCCAAAATCCATTAAAGGTTTAGAGACCACTATAGTACATTTATCCCCTTGTTCTACCTTAACCCCTGATTAATCTTGTGCTAACCATTCATTCTAAAGCGGTGTAAGGTTTTCTCTATTTCTTGATCACAAGGTACAAGCTTGGCACATGTCAACCTAGGTATACCGCAAAAACACTAAAATAAAAAATGACAAGGTCAAAACAAGTATAGTAACAAATGTTATTGATATCCATTATAAGTAATTAACTCTTCGACAATGGTGCCAAAAAATTGATCATGCTAACGAAAAGTATATAGGTCGTGTGAGTAATATAATGTACCTAAATACAAATATCGATCTAATAGGGAGTATGACTTATAACCAAGTACTAATATAATTGTTATGAATATGATTTGGACAATAAAAAATTATAAAAATTGAAAAATAAATGACAACTAATTTTAAACGACAAAACTCAACAAGTATGAAGATATATGAGAAAACAATTTAAGTATTTTTAATCCCTCAATTTCCTACCATGTGAATCACTAAAATTCTCCCCAATATAATTACCAATCAATTATATGATTAATTGAATCTAAACTAGCATGCATTTCTTTCTCAAGTAAACTACATAGCATATAGTAATTAACCTAATCACACTCTCATGTCAATTAGACTACATACCATGCATTAAGATCATCAATTGTAGATCAAACACATAAGAATCATACATATATACCTAGATACTATATATGTTATTTAATCAAGACAAACAATTAAATAATTCTCTCAAATCTATTTAATTACCTCTATAGATCATTTTTTTTGTCAAACAACTAATAACATATAAAAGTCACATTAAATAATATAATTGAATTGAAATTTCAATTGGGTAGTAAATATTAGATCATGACATATAGAAAATTGGGTTCATAATTATCTTCTTAAAACTCAAATTTTTCATAAAGAATGACATAAAAACTAATAAGAATGGAGAAGAATAAGAGATACACTCAATCTCTTTATTAATAGCACTAATATTCTCTTGAATCATTCACAAATTTCTTAATATCGTTAATAACGGTCTTCTTTGATCTTCTCTTAAATTTTTTCTCTATTTTCTCTTTTCTTAGCAGCTACTAGGTTTTGTATTTCTTAATTGTATGCTTAATTTCTACCTATTAGGGTTAATTAAATAGTAAAATTTACCTAATATGAACCATTAGATCATCTCTTAAAATGATCTAGCTGTTGAGAAATAAAGCTAAGAATCATTGTTTGATTAAAAATAGGATTTATGCCTAGCTAGAATGCACGCCACAACATGATTTCTTGCTTTCCATGGCATGGTCTCCTCTGATCACAAAGGAATGTCCAATGATAGATCACCTTTCGTGGTGCCAAAAGAAAGCGTACCCTAGCATGGTCCGCATAGTGGTATAGAAAAATGCCCATCGTGGCATGCTATTGATTTTTCCCATTTTTGACTCATTTTGACTATATTTGCCATCATTCCACCTATATTAACATAATTAAACATAAATTAACGTTTTTATGATATTTTAGCACATAGAAAGACAAATAAGTGGTTCAAAATTGGTTAAATAACTCTACTTTCTTAAAGTTATCACATTCCTAAACTTAACTCTTTGCTTGCCCTCTAGCAAAGTCAAATCTATCTAGTTAAATGATAGAGTCATCATATTCATAAACACATATCTATTTATACATGCATGTTAGCAAGAAATTATCCCTTTCAATTCAAAGATTGTGTGATAACTGTATTTTATATAGTTATTTTCGTCAATTTTATTAATGATAATGGCTATGTTCTTGACATTTTTGTTTAATTTTAGTTAAATAAATTAATATTTACCTTTTTTGTGTTAAGAAATACATTTTTAATAAAATTAAACAATTTGAATCGAAATCGTACTTATTTTTCAATTAATGTCCACAAATATAATTTCAAATAATAGAGTTCTTAATTACAATTTATAAAAA
Source organism: Hippophae rhamnoides (assembly GCA_033030585.1). Taxonomy (NCBI): domain Eukaryota; kingdom Viridiplantae; phylum Streptophyta; class Magnoliopsida; order Rosales; family Elaeagnaceae; genus Hippophae; species Hippophae rhamnoides. The sequence goes on from CM065436.1 coordinate 32,686,910, forward strand.
ATTGAAAATGTAATTTAAATTAGATTTGGGCTTAATTGCAATTATTAAAAGTTTGAAAATCTAATTTAAATTTTGAAAAGGGTTTAACTATAATTAAAGAAAGTTTGAAAATGTAATTGGATTAAATTTGTGGGCCAAAATGCAATTAATTAAAGTTTAATTTTCTGCGCAGGTGAGAAGAATCCACGCGCTAATTTGCACGCGTGAAACGTGGACCGTCCGATCAAAGAAGAAACGGCTGAGATTCGCGCGTCCTTATCACACCCAACCAAAGCGAGTGGGTGCAGGTCTTTATTTTTCACGCGGCTCGGAACCAGTGGGGCCCACCTGCCGCACAGGCCGACGTGCGGGGTGGGACCCACGTGTCTGTTACGCGTCTCCCAAAGGTTGTAATCTCGTGCGGCTGAATCACGTGCAATCGTTCCCTCCAACCATTTATTGTATGCCACGTGTCCAACGTTCCCCTTGCACGAATCAAGAGCAGACACGTGGTACGTTTCGGGGAATAAAAAAGTGCCGAATCTCGCACCCGTTCCAGCCGCTGTCCCCCACGTTTTGCGCTCTTATCCCGTGCGACCGGTCTGCGTGAGCCCGTCCTTGCTTTCCTGTTATTTGCTGCCACGTGTCCCACCAATCTATTCAGCGAATCAAACGCTGACACGTGGCATGCACAATGAATTAAAAAATGCAAAAATGGCTCCTTGTCTCACGCATGAATTAAAATAAGGTTTCGATTTTTGCGTGATCGCGGATTTTAAGGGGAATGTCGTGCAAAACACACAACAAGTAATAAAGATTTGTAAGTAAAGTATCGTTCCCATTATCTGAAAATAAAAGAAAATAAAAGAAAAGAAAAATGTAGACAAAGTCAACAAGACCCCATAGAGAACTACCATCACTCACCAAACCATTATCTGAATTTAGATTTCATCGCTAATAACTTACTCTTTTTACATCAAAGATAGCGGGAAAATCAATCAAAACTTTCACAATTTTTCAAGCAAGAGTAAAACATTTACATCAAACTAAAGCCAAGTCCTTAAGTATGTGTGTGAAATAGTAAATTAACTTCAAACCACAAGCAAATTCAGATAAAATTTAGAACAATTGAAATCAGAAAATTCTTTCAAAACTTAACTCCATAAGTCTAATTTTCAAAAATTATCTCCACTAATGTAATCAAATACCAAAATTAGAGATCAAATAGTCTTTAATCAGGGTTGTAATGACTGACCATATGGTGAGGGCTAAAAAATAAATGGATATGGAAAATCAAAGGAAATTGGGAAAATACTTGGTAGAAAAAAAAACAATAAAAAGAATATCCACAGGATTCATATCATAGCTCTTTTTCGACAATATGCTCATACTGATGATAATATTGTTGTCATACTCAATAAGTGGAGTAATTTTTATTTCCTTTTTTTTAAGATGTGGTTGCCTTGATACTCATAGTATTTACTAATTTCAACCACTTTAACCCTTTTTCGATTCTTGTCTTTCACTTTCTTTATTTATTTTTTTCACATTTTAATCAAATAGAGAAAAAATAATGTGGATTAATTATTTAAGTTCATGGTTTTTCAATCTTAGAATGAGAATGGTTTATGTAGTTAAAAGAACAAATAAAGGCTTATGTAAAATAAGGCTCAAGGGGTTGACTATGGGAATACACCATGCAATGATGGCATGATAATAAGGACGGTTTAGAAAGCTTATTTTAGTTGGGACAAAAAATTTCCTAGATCATTTCTCTAATATTTGGTATCAATTAGGAGTTTGCATCAAGGATCCACCTACGGATTCTAGAGCAAAGAAAGATTAAAATTTTCCTAACCCAATTAATTCAACTCCTTCTCTTCATAGGCAAAATGGAATAGATAAAAATTTACTATGTGCTCAATTATTTTAAAGGACAATGATTTAAATCAAAGTACCCACAAAACTCTAACTAACATAATAGCAGATTTTGAATTTTTTTCTCAAAACAATCATTAATCACAAATTTTAGAGTCATAGAAAATTTAATCATACTCAAATATATGCTTAATAAGAGAATCCAACAACTAAAGACTATATAAGTTGACACCCCCAAACTTAAACTAAACAATGTCCTCATTATAATTTAAAAGTGAGACAAATAGAAGAAATCAAAGGAACTTCCATGGTTTTATAGTGGATCCATATTAGTTTGTAATTTTATTTTTTTATTCCAGCAAAATAAATCACAATCAAAATGCAAATTATTCAAATAAATAAAAAAATAAAATAAAAGAACAAAAGAAAGTTTTATGGGCTGCCACCCATAAGCGCTTGTTTTATAGTTTACTACCAAACTTTTCAATCTTTATCAATTAGCATTTCGGAGAGGAATAAATGCACAATTCCTCTCCACTTGTTCTCCATAATAGTTCTTCAATCTCTAACCATTAACTTTGAATATATTCCCTGTATTTTCCTTCATGTCTATTGCTCCAAAAGTGGAAACTTTGTCAATTGTATAAGGACCTGTCCATCTTGATCTTAACTTACCTGGGAAGAGTTTTAGTCATGAATTAAAGAGCAAAAGCATTTATCTTGGAGAAAACTCACACCTAAGAATCTATTTGTCATGCCATTTCTTTACACGTTCTTTGTAGATCTTTTCATTTTCATAAGCATCGTTATAGAACTCATCCATGTCATTCAATTGAAGAAGTCAATTTTCCCCTGTTGCCTTCAAATCAAAATTAAACTTCTTTACAGCCCAATAAGCTTTATGCTCTAACTCAAGAGGGAGATGACATGCTTTTCCAAACACTAATCGATAAGGAGAGATCTCGATAGGTTTCTAAAAGCTGTATGGTATGCCCACAAAGCACCATCAAGCTTTTTTCCCAATCCTTTCTATTGGTGTTGACCATCTTCTCAAGGATATTCTTGATTTCTCTATTTGAAATTTCAACTTGGCCATTAGTTTGAGGATGGTAGGCAAGTGCTATCTTATTCTTTACATCATATTTAGAGAGAAGGTTATTGAATAACTTGTTGCAAAAATGGGTCCCTTCATCACTAATAATAGCTCATGGAGTGCCAAATCTTGTGAATATGTTCTTATGTGGAAATTTAAGCACTACCTTTACATCATTTGTTGTTGTACTAATTTTCTCTAGCCACTTTGACACATAATCATCTACTAACAAGATATAAACAAAGCCAAAAGAAGGAGGAAAAGGACCTATAAAATCAATTCCCCAAACATCAAATAACTCAACCTCTAAGCTATTTTTTGATGGTACAACTCTTGACGCCTTGAAATATTTCCCGTACATTAGTACCAATCACATGTCTTCACCAAAGTATAACTATCACAAAAACTATAGGTCTAAAAGAAACCACTTTGAAGTACCTTAGCTACTATTCGTGTTGCTCCAAAATGTCCTCTATATGATGAGGAATGGAAATGATGGAGAATGGCTTGCATATCCTTTCAAGGACACATATTTAGATGATTTGATCAGGGCATCTTTTGAAAATAAAATTTTCATCCCAAATATAATATTTCATATCATGCAAAAAATTCTTCAATTGGTGGTATGTAAGATCTAGCGAGAATACCTTACAAGCTAAGTAGTTTACAATATTAGCATACCAAGGAAGCTTGATCTTACATGCAAACAACTGCTCATTAGAGAATACTTCTTGCATCAATAAATCTAGTTTTATTTCCTCTTGCTCCAATCGAGATAGATGGTCAGCAACTAAATTTTCACTCCCTTTTCTTCTCTCGAACTTCCAAATCAAATTCTTAAGAAGAAGAATCCAACGAATTAGTCTAGGCTTAGCTTCCTTCCTTCTAAGAAAATAATGAAGTGCTGCATGATCAGTGAACACTATCACATTTGTACCAATAAGGTAAGACCAAAATATTTCACATGCAAACACCACAACAAGCATGACCTTCTCAATTGTTGTATAATTCAATTGGGCTTCATTCAATGTCAATTTTTCATAGTATATGGCCCTAAACAATTTTCCTTACTTTTTTCCTAACACTACTCCAATTGCAAAGTCACTTGCATCACATATGACTTCAAAAGGTTGACTCCAATTAGGTATAGTCATTACTAGTGCTAAAATCAATTTCTCCATGATTGCATCAAAAGCTTGAAAACAAACATCATCAAAGTCAAATGTTCAAGAAGATTACATAAAGGTTTAGAGAGTTTAGATAAATCCTTTATAAATCTTCTATAAAATCCCGCATGTCCCAAAAAACTTTTGATTCCCTTCACATTCTTTAAAGGTGGTAGTTTTTCTATGGTTGCAATTTTAGCTTGATCAACCTCAATTCCTTTAGATGACACTCTATGTCCAAGCACGATCCCTTCTTGAACCATGAAATTACACTTCTCCCAGTTTAGGAAAATGTCTTTGTCTTCACATCTCTACAAAACAAGAGCTAAATTATGCAAACAATGATCAAAAGATGTACCAAAAACTGAAAAAGTCGTCCATGAAAATTCCATTATATTTTACACCATATCATAAAAAATAGCCATCATGCAATGCTTAAATGTTTCTGGGGCATTTCATAATCCAAAGAGCATCCTTCTAAAAGAAAATGTTCCATAAGGGCATGTGAATGTAGTTTTCTCCTAATCTTCAGTGGCTATGGCAATCTGGTTTTAAGAAGCAATAATAAGGATATTCAGCCAATCGATCTAATATTTGATCAATGAATGAAAATGGAAAATGATCCTTTCTTGTTTCTTTGTTCAACTTGTGGTAATCTATACATACATGCCAACCTGTGAATATTCTTGTAGGAATAAGCTCAATGTTGTCATTTTTTACCACCGTCATTCCACCTTTTTTTGGTACAACATGAACTGGTCTTACCCATGAGCTATCTAAAATAGCATAAATAATTCCAGCATTGAAGAGCTTCAAATTTCGTCTCACAACTTCCTTCATTACTGGATTTAATCATCTTTGAGGCTCAATTGATGGCTTGTAAGGTTTCTCCATTAGAATCGTGTGCATGAAAATGGATGGAATTATACCTTTTATGTCAGAGATAGTCTATCCTAAGGATTTTATATACTCCCTTAACACACACAATAGATTTTCCTTTTTTTTGGATGTAAGTGATGCCACAAAAATCACTGGAAAGGTGTAACTATCACCCAAGAATGCATAGTGAAGATGCTCAGGCAATTGCTTTAACTCTAAAGTTGTAATTTGTTGCACTTTTTATGTAGAGATTAAAAACTCCATCTTTGCTACCATTAGATCTAGCCTCTCCACTTGTATGCTCAATAATGTAACCTACTACAATGCTTTCAAGGAAAATACATAGTGGAGAAATTCTTCACTAACAAAAGGTAAATCATGTTCACAAACAACAGAGTTATTAAAATCATAAGCATGAGATTAGGTGGTGATACATCATTCTAGGTGATCTACTGTCATATCTTCTTGCAAGGCTTTTACTTCACATTATTCAATGATATCTACCCTATAGCAAGTACATGGATCTTTTGGAAATCTCATGGCTTCATAAATGTTAAATGTAACATCTTCCTTGTTCACTCTCAATGTTAACTCACCCTTTTGAACATCTATTAAGGCTCTTCCTGTAGCCAAGAATGGTTGGCCAAGATTTAGTGGAACATCTTGGTCTTCATCCATATCTAACACCACAAAATCAGCAGGAAAAATAAAGTTATCCACTTTTACCAATACATCTCCTATGATTCCCCATGGATACTTGATGGATCAATTTGCTAGTTGCAAATAAATTGTTCTTTGTTTCATCTCTACAAGTCCGAATTTCCTATAAATAGACAGTGGCATAAGATTAATGCTATCACCAAGATCACAAAAAACTTATCAAAAAATGAATTTCCAATAGTACAAGGCAAAGTGAAACTCCTTGGATCTTTTAATTTTTAAGGTAATTTCTTTTGAAGAGTGGCACTACATTCTTTAGAAAGCTTCATTTTTTTGAACTCCTCCAACCTTCTCTTCTTACAAATGATGTCCTTCAAAAATTTGGCATCTGTTCCAAGGAATCTACAAATGGAATATTTATGTAAATTTTCTTAAAGATATCCAAAAACTTAGAAAATTGCTTATATAATTTTTTTTTAAAGTGTTGAGGATAAGGAAGTGGAGTAGAGAGAATAAGAGGATTGTTAAGAAATAAAATTATTGGAGGTATGTCAGTCTCTCTTAGTATATCAACAATCTCCTCTTCTTCTACTTTATAATTGCTTTGGCCATTTTTTGGAGTTATAGGGGTGGACTCAGTTTCCTATGATGGTGCCTCTTAATTTCTCTTCCACTCCTAAGTGTAATGGCCTTGCATTGTTCCTTTGGATTCAATTCTGTATTGCTAGGAAAATTTCTTTGTTAAGCATTGATGGTTGTGGCTAGTTACCCAATTTGCAATTCATGATTTTTCATAGTGACTCCCATATTACTACAATGAGTCTCAATGTTATCCAACTGTGAATCACTCTTTTTAAACCTTTCTTTGGTCTCCTCAACAAAGGAAACCATGGCATCCTCAAGTAACCTATTCTTCTCACTTGATTGACTATCAAACCCTAGATGAGGTTGTAGTATATTCTTTATCTTTCCATAAGAAAAGTTCTCATGATTTCGAAGCCCTGGATGCTAGTAATTTTGCATAGGATTACCACGATAGTTGTAGTTTCGATTATCCATGTATTTAACTTGTTCTTAACATGCTTCAATCATCAAAACTGTCATACTTGGGTCTACAAAATACTCTACACATTATGGTATTCTTTGGGTTGTTAAGGAAGAAATCTGATAAGATAGAGAAGCAACTTGAGCTAAAAGGGCAACAAATGGCTCCAATTCATGAATCTTGGAAAATTTCTTAGCCATAAATCTTTCAATTGGCCATTGATAGTTGTTTGAGGCCATTTTTTCCAAAAGTGAAGTAGCACTTTCAAGTGTCTTTGACATCAAAGTTTCACCAGAAGCAGCTGATGAGTGCTCAAAAAGCACTAAAATAACCATGATTTTATGCACATTAATTGATTAAATATACATATATATATATATGTTTTATCATATATTTATATAAATTTGTCTTTTTCGGAATCATGGGTATTTTTATTGTTTTTTAGGTATTTTGGCTTTAAAATGCAACTGAAAGACTCAAAGAGAAATACTGGAAGCAATACATCACAAATATATTAATAAATAAATGGGGAAAGGTCAACAAATATGGAAAAATTGGACAACATGGGTCAAAAAGGAGAAAATCGCGCCGCCGTGCCGCCCAGCCGCGCCGAGTCCCGCGCACGCCAGCGCCCAGCGCCCCACTTCCGCACCAAGCCACACGCGCCCAGTCCCAGTTCCGCGCGCACTCAGTCCCAGTTCTGCGCATGCCCACGCGCGTTGCTCCTCCTTCCGCGTGCGCCCCTGCGTGCCCAGCTACCCTCCGCGCGCGCCGATGCCCATTTCGCCCCATTTTCGCGCGCAGCCGCCCCCATGACGTCATGCTGACGTCATCAATGACCTCAGCAATTGCACTCCGCGTTTTCACATTTTTTTAACATTTTTTCACTCACTTTTTCTCTCCATCCTCACCTATAAATACCCCCCTTCCCTTCACTTCTAAACACACCTCAAAACACATTCTCTTCTCTCTTTCTTTCTCTCATTTCTTAGTTTTTTTAGTTTTTTTCTTAGTTTTCTTAGTTTTTAGCTTTTCTTAGTTAGTTTTGCTTAGTTTTAGAGTTCTTCCCTTTTTGGGAAGAACTAGTTATGTTTTTGTAATTTATTTGCTTTTGATTCAATAAATGGGAGTGCAAATTCCGTTTGGAGGTTTTCCAGCTACGGGAATAGCATCAAAGTACTGTAAGCATTTTATTTTCTTTACAATTATTTTTTATGCTTTATTCTTACATGTTATATTTAATTTTTCTGTGATTAAATTTAACTGTGCTGGTGATGAGCGAAAACTGGCATCGCCGATTCTCGCAAATACTTTGGTTTTAATATTTGTAAAACTCTCGCAAGTGCACGAATCTTTTCGTAGAAAATGATAAGTATACTCCCAAGGTCGATCTAAGGAAGGAATGTATGTGGTTTTTAATTTATTATTCAAACTTTTAAAAATGAAATTAAATCCTAAACATCCTGTCACGATAGTTTGGTTTTTGTGTTCCTAATCTAATAACATAAAATAAACATATATACAGATTAATTAAATATAATCTAAAAATATAAAAATAAACATAGATACAAATTCAATAAATATTTATCTAAAAATAAATATAAATACAGATTCAATAAATATTCATGCAAATTTTATCATTTATATTAGTGGAGTATTTATGGATATAATAACTAAATTAATTATGCTTGCTCATATTATCTAGGTTATTAAAGATATAAATTGATATTTTATTGATTCTCTCTTTTTTGTATGAATACCACCTTTGGTGGGGTTAGATATTCTTTGTTAACTAATCAAATCAATTAACACCTATGGGTGGGGTTGATAACTAATTTGGTTAATTAAATTAATTCCTTTTTCTAAGAGATTGAAAATGAACCATTTAAATGCCACCTTTGGTGAGGTTAGACGATTTAAACTTTATTCAAGGTGTCCAAATTAAACCTAAGAATTTAGTTATCCGAGTACTAACTTTCAAGTTTTAAAACTACTACCTGAAAACATGTTGTCAATACATTTTTGAGATAATAATTCTTATAAAAACTTTTGAAATAGAGCTTCACTCTAACTACCTACCGATTGTACCAACAAATAAAAGAGCACTACTCTAAATCGGACCAGGATAACTAAACCGTAAAATCTAATTTTCGGATTTAAGTTTGTAATGAAAAATAATATATTTCTCTCTAACATCCTTAATATAAAATCTTGAATAAAAATAAAATCAATTCATTTTAGAAATTTTCACCTATTTAATATTTCGCAAGCATAACAACGTTATTATTATATCATGATTATAATCAGCTAGCATAGTTAAATTTAATCACAGACAAATTAAATATAACATGTAAGAATAAAGCATAAAAATAACTGTAAAGAAAATAAAATCCTTACACCACTTCGACGCTATTCCCGTTGCTAGAAAACCTCCAAGCGGAATTTGCACTTCCATTTATTGAATCAAAAATCTAAATTATTACAAAAACATTACAAGTTCCTCTCAAAAAGAGAAGAACTCTAAACCTAAGAGAATTGAACTAAAAACTAAGAGAAAAACTAAGAAAAGCTTAGAAACTAAGAAAGAAACTAAGAAAACTCAAAAACTAAGAAATGAGAGAAAGAAAGAAGAGAGAAGTCAGTTTTGAAGGTGTGATTTGAAGTAAAGGGAAGGGGGGTATTTATAGGTGAGGATGGAGAGAAAAAATGAGTAAAAAAATGTTAAAAAAATATTAAAAAATTAAAAAACGTGAAATGGAAATGCTGAGATCATCAATGACGTCAGCATGACGTCACCGGGCCTGCACGTGAAAAATGGGGTGAAAACACGTTGGGCGCGCGGAGGCGGCTGGCGGGCGCTACCTTGTGGTGAGCTATCGGCCTTGCCAGCTCGGCGCGCATCGATTACTGCGCGGATGGGCATGCCAACGTGCGCGGGCGCGCGCGGTTGGGCTACGGCGCGCGATTTCTGTCTTTTTGACATTTTTTACCTTTTCGACCCATTTTGTCCAATTTTTCCATGTTTGTTGACCTTTTCCCACTTATTTATTAATATATTTGTGATGTATTGCTTCAAGTATTCCTCTTTGAGTCTTTAAATTGCGTTTTTAAGCCAAAATACCTGAAAAACAATAAAAATACCCGTGATTCTGAAAAAGACAAATTTATATAAATATATGATAAAACATATAAATATATATATTTTTAATCAATTAATGTGCATAAAATCATGGTTATTTTAGTGCTTTTTGAGCACTCATCAGCTGGCTGTTTGTAAACATGATATAATAATAACGTTGTTATGCTTGCGAAATATTAAATAGGTGAAAATCTCTAAAATGAATTGATTTTATTTTTATTCAAGATTTTATATTAAGAATGTTAGAGAGAAATATATTATTTTTCATTCCAAACTTAAATTTGAAAATTAGATTTTAAGGTTTAGTTATCCGGTCTAATTTAGAGTAGTACTCTTTTATTTGTTGGTACAATCGCCCGGTAGTTAGAGTGAAGCTCTATTTCAAAAGTTTTTATAAGAATTATTATCTGAAAATGTATTGACAACATGTTTTCAGTAGTAGTTTTAAAACTTGAAAGTTAGTACTTGGATAATTAAATTCTTAGGTTTAATTTGGACACCTTGAATAAAGTTTAAACTGTCTAACCCCACCAAAGGTGGCATTTAAATGGTTCATTTTCAATCTCTTAGAAAAAGGAATTAATTTAATTAACCAAATTAGTTATCAACCCCACCCATAGGTGTTAATTGATTTGTTTAGTTAACAAAGAATAACTAACCCCACCAAAGGTGGTATTCATACAAAAAAGTGAGAATCAATAAATATCAATTCATATCTTTAATAACCTAAATAATACCAGCAAGCATAATTAACTTAGTTATTATATCCATAAATACTCCACTATTATAAAAGATAAAATTTGCATAAATATTTATTGAATCTATGTTTATTTTTATGTAAGTAGATTAAAAACACAAAACCCAAAATATCGTGACAGGATGTTTAGGATTTAATTTCGTTTTTAAAAGTTTGAATAATAAATTAAAAACCACATACATTCCTTCCTTAGATCGACCTTGGGAGTATACTTATCATTTTCTACGAAATGATTCGTGCACTTGCGAGAGTTTTATAAATATAAAACCAAAGTATTGGCAGGATCGGCGATGCCGGTTTTCGCTCATCAGTAGCATCAACTATTGTTCTAGTTTGCGTATTTAACCCATTTTAGAACATCTGAACTTGCCACCAATCTAGTAATCCATGTTCAGGGCAACATCGAATCATATCTTTATACCTTTCTCATGCTTCATAGAGTGTCTCAAAATCATTTTGTCTGAACGGACCAATCTCACTCCTAAGTTTGGCTGTTTTTGCAGGTGGAAAGAATTTAGCAAGATTTTTTTCTGCCATGTCCTACAAACTAGTGATGCTTTCTAGTTGTAGAGATTATAGCCAGTCTCTTACCTTGTCCCTTAATGAAAAAGGAAACAATCTCAGTCTAATAGTGTCTTCAGTAACACCATTCATTTTTATAGTGTCACAAATCTCTAAAAATATTGCCATATAAATATTGGGATCATCAAGTGGCAATCTACTAAATTGGGCTTGTTTCACCATGCTGATCAATACATATTTGAGCTCAAAATTATTGGCATTAATGGTTTGGCATCTTATGCCTGAGTAATTTTCATTCACAATTGGCCTTACATAATCCTTTAAGGTGCATGGTAGTACATTTTGTTCTCCTTCAGCCATGGTTAGTACTTTCATCTTTCTTCATGAACTAAAAGTTCTTTAAATCCCTGGATCAAAAGGAATATTGTTTCGAGTTATAGCATGGTGCATCCAACATCAAAAACACACCTAGATAAAAATTAAATAAAAATATAATTCTAAATTAAAACCAATATTACTTTGTATTGATATTGGCAAAAACAAGAAAAAATCAATCCACTACAACGACACCAAAAACTTAATTGATGCAAAACTGCAAGTCCATAGTATCGTCTTCAGGGATTGGTAAATTATTTTTGACAAATACTAAAATTATATTAATCTCAATTTTATCTAGAGATGTGAGTAAGTTTGTTGTAATTGAAATTTAAAATAAAATTAATTTAAAGAAAATATGCAAAAGAAAATAAATATGTTGTTCAAAGATCAAATTAATAGGAAGAAAACTTCTAGGAAATCGATTTCATGTAATCCTTCACTATGCTTTAGTCATCTAGCTAATTGAATTTAATCCTCTATGTTTGTTATAAATCTCCAAAAAATATCCAAAAGCCTATTTCGATAGTCAATTAAAAATATTCTTGTTCATTAATTTACACAAGAGTATGCAATTTAATAAAGTAAGAAAACATTAAGACCAATGATTTTAAAACTATACAGTTTCATGCAAGTCTTTTGATCTCTATATTTACTTATGCCAAAATATTCCAGATCTATCCTACAATTCCCTCTTTCTATAGTAAACCACAAGATTAAAATCTTCTAATTAATTGCCAGTTAATTAGAAGCATTAAACTCAGAATAAATCAGACAAACATGAAGAGTAATAATTCAAATTAACATTGAAAATTAAGAATAGTTCATAATTAAATTACATCTTTTTCCTATAATAAAGAAAAATTAGTTCTTGCTAAAAATTAAATTTAACATAAACAAATTGACCATAATTTTCTGAGAGGAATTGAAAGAAAAATGACTCGCAAAAATAATTTACTTTTGCGTTATTCTATTGCACTCCAATATGTTTTTGATTTTCTCTTTCTTATTATGCCTCTCTATTCTTTCTTTTTTCCTCTCCCTGCCACTTTCTCCCTTCTTTCTTCTATTTCCATGTTTTTTGCTCCTTTTTATTCTTTTGTGCGTTTTGTTTTCTTGCCTCCTATTTTCGTTCTCTTTTATATATGTATGTATAACCATATTATTTCCTATTAGGGTTAATTAAATAGGAAAAAAACCAAATATGGACCCTTAGATCCCCTCTTAAAATGACCTAACATTTGAGGATTAAAGTTGAGACTCATTGTTTGATTAAATATAAGATTCATGCCTAGCTTCGAAGGCGTGCTATAGTATGGTTTCTTACCCACCATAGCATAGTCTCCTTTGTTAACCAATGAATTTCTAGCCATAAATCATGCACCACAACACCAAAAAAAGCATGTCATAGCATGGTTCGGCCATGCCATAAAAACAATTCCCGCCGCAGTATGGTGCTAAATTTTCTCATTTCTGACTTTTTTCACTATGTTTTCCATTGTTATACCTACATTTATATCACTAAACACAAATTATGCTCTTTCATGATATTTTTTCATATAATGAGACAAATAAGTTGTTGAAAAGTGGTATATGGTTTCACAATTTGTTTCTCGTACATGATTTAAGTTTTTTGGAGAATAGTGTGTCCTTTGGTACCCTTGAGATTGAGAAGGATCCTTAAGGTGTCTCATTCTATATATTTCACGTTACTAATTTGTGGCTACTAATCAAACCACATTTGGTAGTGCTGGTTTTGGAGGAGATTCGAGTTGAGCAAGATCTTATAAAAGCAGCAAGCAAGAGTAGTAATAAGTATTTTGAATAGAGGTTCCAACTAATAGAGGTAATAGTAGTTTTATTTCTTCTAGAGTTGTAACTGTTTTATTGATTAGTAAATTGTTTATTATTGAGTGGTTGCCTCAAGCAACCTAAGAATGTTACCACATAGATAAGGTCTCCATGTATGTTTACCTCGTTACATCAATTGTTGTGTATAATCCATCGTTTTGTTAGTATAATTTGAGTTTAAGGAGTGTATGTTACAACATATCTTAAAATTTGATTAGAAGCTTTTATTGTTTCTTTCCTTCTACTTGAAATATAATATTTACTATTAAAAGTTATCTACTTAGCCAATAATATATTATTTGTGATTCTGCTACATTTTCTAATTAGTGTACCTTATTTTATTTGTGTGGGTTAGGGTTAAGTCATTAAGGGGTCTGTATCTTCTTACCCTATTAGTGAAATGGGTCGTAGGCTCTTTCACAACTTCTGCTAGAGGCTGTTGCACCCTGGTCTCCTAGAAATAGCTATGCGCTGGTCTACCGGAGGTTGCTACACCATAGTATGCTAAAGGTAGCTACACGCTAGAAGTACTAGAGCCTAGAGGTAGCTATGCGCTGGAGGTAGTTGTGCACCGTTGAGTGAGAGAGATTGTGAGAGGGAGAGTGAAATCAATTAGGTTTTAGTGCTTTACTATTTTAAGGGGTACGAGAGGAGATATTAGACATTGGGAAATTGGTTGAGTATATATAAAGGATATTAAATTTACTTATATAATATAAAAATAAAAAGAATAATTAAATAATCAACTAATGGGTTGGTTCAATTTTTAACGTGTTTAAAGAATTAAAAATGTAACCAGCCAAAATTAAACTGGTATTTTTTGAACATCCCTATAGAAAATGACGAAAGAACAACTAAAAAAATTCTGTTATGCTCGGCTGTTGTTTATATACATCAACGATACTTATAGTTTTTTTTAATGAACTAACTTTGGCGGGTAACTAAATTTTATGTATTCATCTCATCTTGTAGTGGATAGTTTATAGTGCACCTTGTTTACAAGTGATATACACATTACTATTACATATGTCTCATTGCACTAATTATATTGCCTTACAAGTGATACAATTATTCACTCAATTATATTGGCTCCTAATAAATACAGGTTTTCATATGACCTTTACTCATTATTATTTTCTCACACCATTTTCTCACAATAGTCATAGATCTCATACACTTCAATTGGATTAACAAGGCTATATTTCAATTGGGTTTATTATTGAAAGAGTTAATTTATGGGCTCATTTACAAGTTTCTTAGATGTATGCTACAAGTATTGGTTTGCTTGGGCATAAAGTACAAGAAATAATCAAAGTAAAATCCTAATTTGGAAAGTGTCATTGAGTATTTGTCACATTTATGAAATATATCTTTTTTATAAAATATCCGATAGAGGTGATTCAAATTGAATTTTAAAGCTAATTTAATAAGGAATATTAATTAAAGAAAAACAAATTTTCTAATTTGGTGTATTACTATGTAAAAATAGACTCATAAATTGTGGCAAGAAATCTAAAACAATTAGTTTTAGAAACTGAAGGTGCACTAAGGCATGAACTTTTACGTTTCAAGGTATAAAAGTAGGTTGATGCAAAGAAAAAATTGTGCTACATCATGACTTACTTAGACAATTTTCAGGTTTTAGAATTTGAAATTTCACTTAGGCATGAAAATAAGTGTCACTATCGCATTGAAAATTTTATTTTCTAACATTTTTTGGACATGTTTGAATTCTGTTTGTTTCTTTAGGGTTTTTGGTTGTATATTTATATATTAGTTATTAGACTTCCATCAAATGATAACACAGTTCAATATATATTTTTGATTTTAAATCAAAGTTGAGAGTTTTGGGCCTTTTTGTTTCTCTTCAAAATGACTTATCAAAGAATTTGTAACTCTTGTGGCATCCTATCACCGTTGGTTCTTTGATGTGTAATATCAATAGAGTCACAATGCTACACCAACATGAATATTATATTTTTTGGGATCATTTCAATTTTCATTGGATCTTTGTTTGCTTCTCTTTGAGTTCTCAAATACTTTGTGTATGTGGTTTCATGATTCGAGTTTGAGGATTTGCATCAAGACGCATTTGTTTACTTGGTTTAGATGTAGGAATGTGCCTCTATTAGGGGTCGAGTTCTTGATCAAGCACAAAGAGGGAAGGCATGTTGCATGGTGGTAACTAATCTAGCTTGGCGTACGTGATCGAAGGGTGGTTAATTGATGACATCTGCATGGTAAATGTATGCCTGGTTATCTATACTGGTCTAACTATACCTTAACCAGCAGGGCTTGGTCTAGATGGTAGTTCCTGATCAATCTTTGGATTAAAGTTTTGTGGTTTTTGGAGGCATTCTAGAATGACCTCAAGAGTATTTCTTGACAGAGATGGAGTTCCAAAACTTACAGGAGGATTCTTTTTTGATACGAGTACAAATAGAAAGTCTCCGCGGGAGTTTTCTTTTGGACATTCAAATAACCTCTATTAGGACGTCTAGACGTCTAGCCATAATATCTCTCTCAAATTTATTTTTAAATTTGATGGACAACACAACAAATATTTCCATAATTCTTTTTTGGTGGTTAGCTAGCAAAGGACCCTTCTTCCTATAGATGATATCAACTTTTGATGCTATTTTTCCTCAAAATCAAAGGAATGATGCATTTCTCCTTACTACAGTCCTGTGAACATAGAACACTCATTAGGACCTTGAATCACTGTGGTGGTGGCAATGAAAGAAAAGACTATAGTCTCTCTCTGTGATATAAGGAGAAGAAGTGGGGACATAGATATTGTAGATCTGTCATGTTTATGTGAGTTATCAATTCTGATTCATATGTGAAGTATTCAATATGAGTATATATAGAAGAGTCATATAAAATTTTGATTAGTTACTTATGGAGATAGACTTAATTTACAATTAAATTTATATATCTTTCATTATCTCTTCTCGATATTGAAGGGATATTTGTGAGATATTTATTTCTTAAATCATTTATCTAACAATTAAGTTCATCTATAGACTCAACATTTATTGAACGGGCTCGTAAAACATACTCTTGAATAGGTCTAGTTATATTGTGCACGTGGCACAGATTTATTTTATGCCTAATATTTATTAATGTATAGTTTTATTCTCTTCAAAATCTCACGGAGGATTTAGGAGAAAGAAAATCTTATGTGCTATTGATGAAATTGAAAATTTATTTTAAAAATAAATATCATTGATGATTGATGATTGTGAAGAATGTTGACAAAAAGATAGTTATTATTAGACTTTATTTATTTATTTATTTCTTGTACCGTTGATTAACAATTTAACATCCTCATGTACATTATACGTACTTTCGTAAGTTGTTATATTAATCCTATAAAAATTATTATATTTATTTTTCTAGGATCATTAAATTATTTTTTGTTTTGTTTATACCACTCAACTATTACATTTGTTTCATTTATACCATTTCGTTATTTGTTTCATTTATACCATTCCGTTAGTCTCTGTTTAACTGTAACGTACAACAACATAGAATTAAATAGTATATTTGGAACAATTTATTTCAAATATACCTTAATATCTAATTGGTTTTAAATCTACCACTTAACTATACGTGTTATTCTAAATCTATCAATTAACTATCTTAGTTGTTTCAAATTTATCACACATGTGACGATATTAAACAAATATTAACATAATAGTATAAATTGAATATGAATGAAAGAAATACAATAATTTAATGATACATTTATAAATTTATAGTATTTATTATTTATTTTAATATATAAGTTGAGACACTTGTGTCCCTTTAGATGGTAACCAAAGACTGATGATACCTCTAGTATGTATTCCTATTCAACTATTCATCTTATTTAGTATTTAACTCATTTATTCAATATTTATTCTATTTTTTTCCTTTTTAATTTTTTAATTATGAAATAGTTCTTTTACAACCACATATTTTATGTAAACTAATGGTGTGAGTTTTAGGTCTTTATCGATAAAGAATTCATTATAAATTTAATAATTTAAATTCTTAATAAGTCCGAAATTCTTTTAATGAAATCCAATTGTGTACCGATAGATAACACAATTGATGAAGTGGATAATCATAAGGTTTGGAAATTAATTTGAAAAACAAAACTTCATGAAAGACACAAAGTTTTCCTTTGGAAAATGACCTCAAATTCATTGGCAGTCAAATCTCATCTTCAAAGGTTTAATCATAACATTGAGGTAATGTGTTCTTTATGTAATGAGGAACCTGAACATTTATTCATAAAATGTAAATATTTTGGAGGGGAGGAATAAGAATACAACAATTCACAAGACTAGACATCAAGTCTTTTGTACAATTTTGCATTTCTTCCCCAAATGCTCTAATACCTAATCATAAAGGAAGAGGAGAATTTACCCTGAAAATGGTGGCAATTTGGAGAATGAGGAATGATAAAATATTCAAAGATATAAACCCAGATTTTAAAAAGGGGTTCATTATTTGAACGGAGCTCTTCATGAGTTTAATATGATAGTGAAGGATGGAGACTGATGGATCAATATATATAATATAATATTTAACTTAAATCTTTATACACAATGTACTAAGCCACCTTTTTGGATGTATTAAGTTTAATTTTGATGCTTCTTATATGAATGGTCAATCTATAGAGACAACAGATAGTAGGGACTGCTTTGGTAATGTGATTGACATTTGATGCAAAACTTTACATGGTAAGCACACAGAGGAAGCTGTGAAAAGAGTTGCAACTTTGGCTTTTGGGTTAGCTAGAGCGATGAATTCGATATGGTCATAGTTGAAGGTGACTCTAAAGCTATTATTGATTATCTTATGGAACAGACATGTCAACCCACCTGGGAGGTCAAACAATTCTTTGAGATAGTCTTACTACTTGTAACTTTATTTTTCTACTTCATTGTGAATTGGATCCCAAGAACTTGTAACTATTTTGCATACATTTTCACTGCTTGGGCCTTACATGACAATATGTAACACAGATTTAATTCGTATGATATTTCTCTTGCTATTTGTATCATAAACACCATAGAAGTTAACTATTAATATTAAATATGGCGAATTATCAATATATATATATATATATATATATGTTATTTTAATACTTTTTTAATAAAATTTTATTTCTCTACTACCTAACAGGTAAAAATACTTTGTTACTGGTTTATGGGATGATCAAACAGAGTTGTGTTTAGTCTCGGAAGCTGATTTATCTTTTTTTATATCTTTTCAAATTTAATTACGAATTAGTAAACGTGCCCATAATGACTTAGCTTTGAAACAATATTATTCCTCCATAGATATCGATTTTTGTTATAAATTAGCATTTGTGTAAGTAAAGATCAAGTTTAATTTGATTGTATAAATAAATAATTATAGGTAATAGTAAAATAATAAGCAGTGAGAAAAATAAATAGCATAGATTTAAATGGTTCAACTTTTCAATGTGAAAAGTCTACTCTACTGACGACGGTACGTTGAGGAAAATCTATTAATAATCAAATAGAAATACAAACACCAATTTTCATAGAGTTTCACAAAATATACCAATATCGGAAATATATCCAGAAAATAACTCCATCTAATTTACTAGTAATATATAATAAGATAAGTTAACAAACTTACTATTAAATCAAATATTACCATACAAATGAGAGAAACTCCATCAAAGGAAGAAATTAACAATTTGTTACTGATTTCCTATTCCGTTCTCTCCTTCATGTTTCTGTTTTTCGGCTTCTCTGTTGGTAGCTTTAATTTGACAACTTTTACTCTGTTGCTCGGTGGAGTTGGAGTAGACAACAATGGTCGAACGGAGAATAGAGGCTTATAATGGCTGCTGCCTTGTTGGATGCAGTCGCTGCAGATAGAGATAGACAAAGAAAGTTGGGTGTAGCTTCTGTTTTGTTCTGATTTTTTTTTCGTTTCACAACAGCTCTTCAAATTTATTTCTGCACTCTGGCAACAGCTCCCTTGTAGTTCTCAGCATCTCAGCTAAGAAGAGATATGACATATATATATATATATATATATATATATATATATATATATATATATATATATATATATATATATATATATATATTACAAGAACAAAGGAAGGGTTTGATGTATTATATGGGTTTTGGGTCTAAATGTTTTAGGCCACGATTAACAAATCTCTACTTTAGCCCAAAAATAGAAAACAATGTCTTCAAAATATAAAATTCTTCGGATTATTAAATAACCGTCATCCAAAACCTTAAAGGGTGATCATCTATTGCAAACACCAATCAAGTCCAAACAATGCTTGAACTTGTTACATTGAAATGGTTTGATTAACATATCAACTAGATTCTCTGTAGTGACTATCTTATTGACAATAATAGCATCCTGAGAGACAATGTCACGAAAAAAGTAATTTATGACATCAATGTGTTTGATTATTTCATGATACATAGTATTCTTGGTCAAGTGTATCACACTATGAGTATCACAAAATATAACAGAAGTATCCTACTACAAACCCAAATCACAAACCAAACCTCTAAGCCAAATGGCTTCTTTCACTGCTTTTGTTGCTGCTATATATTATACCTCTGTCGTAGACAAAGCAACCGTAGACTATAAAATAACCTTCTAACTAATGGCACAATGAGAAAGAGTGAAGACATAACATGTCAGAGATATTCTTCTACCTAAACACCAGTATAATCGAAGTCCACATAACCATTAACATTGCAACCAGTATTAGAACTTCCATAATATACCAAACCAAAATTAGATGTGCCTCTTAAATACAAAAGTATCCATTTCACTGCTTACCAATGACCCTTGTCAAGATTACCCATATATCTACTGACAACACTAACTGCATGTAAAATGTTTGGACAAGTACAAACCATAGCGTACATCAAACTACCAATGGCATTAACATATGGAACTGAGACATGTACCGCTCTTTTTCTTCAGACTGTGGTGATAAATCCAAAAAAAATCTGAAATACACAGTTAATGGTGTACTCACAGGGTTTAGACTCTTTCATTTTTCAAAGTTAACTATTAATATTAAATATGGCGAATTATTTAATACTTTTTTAATAAAATTTTATTTCTCTACCACCTAACAGGAAAAAATACTTTGTTGCTGGTGTATGGGATGATCAAACAGAGTTGTGTTTAGTCTCAGAACCTGATTTATCTTTTTTTCGATTCTTTTCAAATTTAATTACGAATTAGTAAACGTGCACATAATGATTTTAGCTTTGAAACAAGATTATTCCTCCATGGCTGGCGTTTTATGAAAATATGGATTATTGAACTCTCTCATTTTAAAAAGTCTCTTTTCGAAAAGACTCCTGATGCAACTAGAGAATGGACATGGGTGGATTTATTTGGGATCAGGTGGAGCATTGGCCTCCTCCACTACAAAGAAAAATCAGTTATAATATCTATGAAATTATGTTCATAACATAAAATTATATTCCATTGATTTTAATTATTAAGTATTTATAACTCTAAAACTTATTATAAATTCAATAATTTATACTTAAATGAGACACATCGTACATGTAATATCTTTTTCATAAGGTCACATATTAATAATTATGTTAGTTCTTTATTATTAGTTTTTATTAAATAATTATTAAATTAAAGATTATAAAGATTAAGAAACAAATAATACTATCTTATTATTTATATGGTGTGCTTTTGAATTATAATGCTAAATCTGCCACTGAGAATGACAAAATCTTTACATTAAGTTCTTGCCCTTCTTTCCCACTTTTTCTAGTTTTTATGATTACACAAATCTTGCCGAATTTTGAAACAAATTTTTTTTTAATAAATGGTGGCTACTAGCGGGGAATAGTAATGTAGATAGAACGTGAAAGAAGCAACGAAACTCTTTTTATTTATTTATTTTAGTTGCAACTTGGTTGAGTGCTCAAGCTTAATCGGTAAGTAGGCGGTAGGAGCGACTCTTGTGTCGGTGTGCAAGTCAATAAAGAGGAAGTTATACCCATTTTTGTTCGAAAAATCACAATAATAACTCGAACTTAATCAAATTCTAAAGAGCGGAATTAAATTTATTCTTCTTCTTTGTGTAAATTTTTTAAGAAACAAATAAATAGAGCTTAAAATGAAAAATATGCACAAAATTAACACAAACAATTTATATGAAAAAAATTTCCCGGTGTAGGAAGGAAACAACCACGACATTTCTCTCCAAAACTTCCACTATTAAGAAAATATTATACAATAGTTCTCTCTAGATAAAACTAGAGGCAAACAATTAACAACATCATCAAGAATACACTTCTTGGAAACTAACAATTATTTCAAGAAAAATGGAGAGATCTAACCCAATTGTGTAGTCACTGTTAACCGCCCAGAATTTTCCAAAATGGTGAGCCAAAAAGACCACAAATAACCTTCCATTGGAGCACTTGATGAAGGCTTTCTGGAGAAGGAGAAACTGAAAAACTGCTCTTAGTTTTTTCTACTACAACTACTACTTTACTGCTCTTGTTTTTCTCTCTACATAATACCCTTTCAACAAACCCTAAATGGGTTTATTAATGAAGCAATGAAATGACACAATTGCCCATTCTTACTCCATAGGCTTTTAAGCCACTTGGGCTCCTCCAAATAAAAGGAAAACCCAACAAATCTCCCCCTTTTCTGATTAGATGGAGGGATCCGTCATCCCAAAAAATGAACAAAAACCTTTAAGTTTTTCTCTTGACACTGATTTTGTCAGCATGTCAAATTCATTCTCATCAGTATGGATTTTCTCGAGTTCAAGTAACTTATTGTTAAGAGTATCCTTTATCCAATGATACCTTACATCAATATGCTTTGATCTTGAGTGAAACACCGAGTTCTTCACTAGGTGAATAGAACTCTGATTATCGTAGAATAAAACATATTTTTGCTGCTTGAAACCAAGTTCTCTCAATAACTGTTTTGTCCACAATAACTCCTTACATGCTTCCATTCCTACAATAAACTTTGCCTCTGCTGTAGAAAGTGAAACACACTTTTACAATCTTGACTGCCAAGAAACTGCTCCACCAGAGAAAGTAATTAGATAACCCAAAGTAGACTTACGAGAATCTTCATCTCCTGCTAAATCTGAATCAGTGTATCCAACTAACACTGGTTTTCCACTTCCAAAGCTAAGTGTTAACTTGGAAGTACCTCAAAGATATCTCATAATCCATTTTACTGCATCCCAATGCTCTCTTCCTGGATTCAAAAGAAAATGACTAACAACTCAAAATGCATGAGCTATGTTTGGCCTCATACACACCATTGCATACATTAAGCTTCCTACTATTGAGAAATATGGAACATTTTACATATCTTTCTTCTCTTTATCTGTTGAAGGGCCTTGACTCAACGTCAACTTAAAGTGGTTAGATAAAGGAGAAGAAACCACTTTAGCTTTATCCATATGAAATCTTTCAAGTACCTTGTTGATGTACCATTCCTGTGACATGTACAACTTCTTTATTTTCTTGTCTCGACAAATTCGAATACCAAGAATTTGTTTTGCTGGCCCCAAGTCCTTTATGGAAAAGGACTTACTCAACTGCTTCTTTAAATTATCAATCCTTGAAGAATTTCTGCCAACAATCAACATGTCATCAACATAGAGAAATAAAATGATAAAGTCGTCATCAGAGAATTTCTGCACAAAAACACAATAATCAGAAGTAGTTTTCTTGTAACCATGCTCCCCCATAACTAACTCAAACTTCTTATACCATTGTCTAGATGCTTGCTTCAACCCATAGAGGCTTTTCTTTAACCGACATACATAATCCTCTTTTCCTTTAACCTCAATACCCTCTGGCTGCTCCATATAAATCTCTTCCTCCAACTCACCATGAAGAAAGGAATTTTTCACATCCATTTGCTCAATTTCTAAATCCAAGTTTGCTGCTAGACCTAGAACAACACGTATGGAAGACATTTTCACAACATAAGAGAAAATATCATCCAAATCAATACCTTTTCTCTAACTGAATCCCTTGACGACTAGTCTAGCTTTGTATCGTGGTTGTGAATTGTGTTCTTCTTACTTCACCCTTTAGACCTACTTGTTATTCAAAGCTCTCTTACCCTTAGGCAATTTTACCAGCTCAAACGTGGGATTGTCACATAGTGATTGCATCTCATCTTCCATAGCACCAACCTAGTGTGCTCTATTTCCATCTTCCATCGCTTCTACATAACATTGAGGTTCTCCCTCATCTATCAATAACACATACTCATTTGTATCATACCGTGTGAAAGAGCATCGGTCTCTAGTAGACATCCTGGGTGGAATTTCTAGTTCTGGCAACTGATCAGTAATTTGGTGATCTACTTCAACTTGCATATCTACATCATCTGAACCCTATTGGTCATCTTGAACATTTTTTCCATCTGTATTCATAAAGGAACCGGATCTAGGTCAATCAAATCATCGTTTTACTGATGGACTCCTTTTTCTATCTTCTCAACATCTTGTATAATTTGATCTTCTATAAATACATCACAACTCCTTACCAATTTCTTCTCAATTGGATCATAAAATCTGTAGCCAAATTCATCCAGACCATAACCAACAAAGATACATTGTTGTGTATTCACATCGAGCTTAGATCTCTCATCTTTTGGTAATGCATAAATGCCTTGTAACCCAAAAAGGGGAGATGATCATAAGAAACATCTTTGCCAGTCCAAACTCTATTTGGTACATCAAACTAAATAGGAACACATGGTGTGAGATTAAGAACATGTACAATTGTATTCAAAGCCTCACCCCAGAAAGATCTTGGTAATTAAGCCTGCGAAAGAAGACATCTTACTCTTTCAACTAATGTCCTATTCATTCTATCACCCAGCCCATTTAACTCAGGAGTCTTGGGAGGTGTCTTTTGATGTCGAATGACCTAATGCCTACAATACTCATCAAAAGGACTTGAATACTCTCTCCTATTATCTTTTTTGATTCACTATAATTTCTTCCCAGTCTGTCTCTCCACTAAGGCTTGAAACTGTTCAAACACATCTAATACTTGATCTTTACTCTTCAAAGTGTAAACCCATAAATTTCTTGAACAATCATCTATGAAGGTCACAAAATAACTGGCACCACTCAATGTTTTTGTCTTCATAGGACCACATACATCTAAATGTACCAAATCAAGTATGTATTGTTTTCTTGAAGGAGGGGAACTCTTGAAAGAAACTCTATTTTGCTTTCCTACCAAACAATGAGTACATCTTCTTAAACAAACATCATTCATTCCAGAAAGAAGATTATTTTTAGTCAATACTGCCAGGCCTTTCTCACTCATGTGAGCAAGTCTCTTATGCCACAATTATGTTGTAAGCTCATCTGTCATAGAATTAATAATTCCTTTGAAGAGTCTTGCCTATAGTATATACAAACTAGAATGCTTGTTCCCACGAGCAACAACCATAGAACCTTTAGTGAGTTTCCATTGACCATTACTAAAGGTATTACAATATCCTTTATCATCAAGTTTACCTGTAGAGATCAAGTTTAAACAAATTTCAGGAATATGCTTTACCCCTCTTAGAAGTAGCCTCGTGCCATTATTCATCTCCAAACACACATCTCCAATACCAATGACTTTAACCAAGCCATTATTACCTAACTTCACTATCCCAAAGTCACCTACTATATAGGATGTAAAGAAGTCCTCTCAAGATGTAGCATGAATGGAGGCTCCACTATCAATAACCCAACTGATCTCGTGACATGTAAAATTGACAACATCTTCATTATAAACAATAAGAAATTCTTCTGAACTAGCGGTGGGAACTCGATCATTTTCCTTGCCAGCATCACCCTCTTGTTCTTTGTCTTTCTTCTTGTTATCCCACTTCAACTGTCTACAATATTTCTTGATGTGCCCTTTCATGCCATAGTGATAACACTTAATAGTAGAAAACCTGTTGGACTTGTTTCTTCCTCTTTCTTTGCTCTTGAAACCTCTGCTTTTACTTCGCCCTCTTCTTTCTGTAACCAAAATCTCTGACTACTGAGAAGACCCATGTGATTTTCTTCTCATTTCTGCATTCAAAACACTACTCTTAGCCAGATCCATGTTGATTACACCATTTGGAGTTGAGTTACTTAATGACATTCTAAATGTTTCCCAAGAGTCCGACAACATACCTAATAAACACGACCCCTAAATCTCATCATCAAACTTGATACCATTCCAGCTAACTGATTGATTATTCCTTGGAATTTATTCAAGTGATCTGTCAATGGAGTTCTATCTTGGTACCTTAAAGCCATCAACTGCTTTATAAGAAACATTTTATTATTTCCTATTTTCTGAGCATACAACTCTTCAAGTTTATTCTAGAGTGACCGTGCATGTATTTCTCCACTAATATGATTCAAAATATTATCATCTACCCACTGTCTTATATACCCATAAACTTATCGATGTAACAAAGTCCATTCTTCTTCAAACAACTTTTCTGGATTCTCAGAAGCAAACATCGGTAAATGAAACTGTTTGACATAAAGGAGATCTTCCAATTTTCCTTTCCAAGTGTGATAATTAGAACCATTCAAAGTAATCATTCTACTCAAATTTACTTCCATTATTCAACACAAGAAATTCAACAATAATAACCACAGCTTTGATACCACTTTGTTCAGAGAATCACAATAAAAATTCGAACTTAATCAAGTTCTAAATAGTTCAATTAAACTTGTTCTCCTTCTTTGTATGAATCTTTTAGAAAAAAAAAGATCTTAAAATGAAAAACATGCACAAAATCAACACAAGCAATTTACATGGAAAAACCTTTCCGGTGTAGGAAGGAAACAACCATGACATTCATCTCCAAAACTTCCACTATCAAGAAACAATTGTAAAACAATTCTCTATTGATAAAACTAGAGGCAAAAAATCAACAACATCATCAAGAATACACTTCTTGGAAACTAACAAGTATATCAAGAAAAATGGAGAGATCTAACCCAATTTTGTAATCACTGTTCACGACCCATACTTTTCCAAACCGATGAGCCAAATCCAAATCCCACCATACAGATTAAAGAATCTTGAGTCGTGAACTTACCTGCAAACTTTCAGCTTAATCGGACCACAAACAACCTTCCATCGAAGCACTTGATGAAGGCTTGCTGGAGAAGGAGAAATTGAAAAACTGCTCTGAGTTTTTCTGCTACTTTGCTGCTCTCATTTTTCTCTCTACAGAATACCCTCTCAACAAACCCTAAATGAGTTTATTAATGAAGCAATTAAATGACACAATTTTATCTTCTTACTCTATGGGCTTTTAAGCCACATGGGCTTTACTTGGGCTCCTCCATATAAGAGGAAAAACCCAACAAGTTCATAATAGTGCAGATAGTATACACGATAGTGCAGCAAAGCCTGAGGTGCTAGTGTGTGCACCAAGTGCTAATGTGAAAGATATTGAAGAAAGTGTAGTAAAGAGGTGCAGCTAGTGAAATGGGTGTATGTACAGCTGATCAATATCCATTATAGGCTGTCAACAAGAGTCATTTAGCTATAAAGTAGTTAGGCTAGTGTACTATGTAAACTTGGAAAGAGTCAGCTACAAATTGTAGTACATAATTGTAAAGTTTATAATACAATCAGTTTTATATGCTACATAAATGTGTATTGTAAACTCAACAATTAATCAAGCCTTTTATAGAAATTAATCATGAAAACTCTATCTCACGGTTCTTCTTCTCCATCTTGATTCTTGTTTACATTTTCTCTATCAAGCAACACAAAGTTGCACTCTCAATTTTTATATGGTACCAGAGCTTGAAACTCAATGAGTTTTACGATCTAGTGTTCAGAAAATGAAGGATCCACAATTTCTTCAATATGAATTAGCTAGTACTCATCCTTTAACCAATGAAACAACTCGACCTATCAAAGAACTTTTTTATTTTCACAATATGCTTGTCGTGATCAAACTTGATAATCACAATTATATGGCTTGAGATATTAGATTTTAAAAATCTTGCACAGTTTAGAGTTAAATGCATATGTTTTATAGTTTCCTCCACATAAATTAAACTCTAATGGTTTAATTGGTGCACATTATAAGGCATGGAAGAGACAAGATGAAATGTTAGGGTGTTGGCAAGATGAATTTCTAAGGTGTTGGCTTATGGCATGCATGACTGATACAATTCTAAAACAAGTAGATAATTTTGACACCTCTTGTGAAGCTTAGTTGAGAATAATTTTGCCTCTAAATCAAGATCTCAAATTATACAAATTAAGAAAGATTTACAGGATTTAAAAAAGAAGGATTGTCCATCTTTGATTATGTGATGAAGATTGAAGTGCTCACTGATGATCTTTTAGAAGCAAGTTGTCCAATCTCTGAGGAAGAAAAATAATGTATGTGTTAAGAGGTCTTGGAGAAGACTGATAACTCTATGTTTAAGAGTTATTTTATCTAATTTATTAATTATAATTTCTATGTTCTTAAGGTTTTTCATTAATTATAAGTTTTTAAATTATTATTCGGTGTTAGTTTTGTAAGAAATTATATTTTTAGAGAAAATGAAAAAAAAATTGAATTAAAAAAAGGACTTAATGCAAATAAAAAAAGTTAAAATTAAAATTTTTTTTGTGCAGAATGCAGTTCCATGAGCGGAATGAGTCATGCGTTTCTCGAGAAATCAACGGTGTAGATCAAGAGAATAAGCTTCAAATGTTACGCAGTCGAGTGGACGAAGATTTCTAGACATTTTGCACGGCCCAACGGGAAAACTCCCTACAACATGGTCTACTGAAGCTCCATGCACCCTGGCGTCTCACCCAGCTCGTACACACCACGTGTCTGATTCTCCTTCTAACGAATCAAAGCTCACCAAGTGTCATGCATAGTGTAAAAATATTTAGAAAATTGCTCCAAGCTCGGCTTATTTTGCATCCCTATTTTGGTTACATAAGCCGTTGTTTTTGGTTTCTCATGTTTTGTTTTAGTGCGCAGAAGCTAATATTTTTTGTGTGTATTTTTGAAACCAATAGAGAGCAAAGAAATAGAACACGAAGATGGCAATATTTGTGTTATTGTTTTTTTTGCTGAAAAAATTGAGAGAACCAACAAAGAGTAAAAAATGAAGATAGAAGAAAATGTATTCTTTTGTTTGTAGTTGAACATTGAGTTAGAAAATTTTGAATATAGGAGAATATTGCTTGGAGATTGAGGAATCATCAAAGAGTTTCTTCTAATCCTTGTGTCTTTAGATTTAATTTTTTCTTAAATGTCTAAATATTCTTGGATTACAATTTCAATATTTGCTATGAACTAAATTATTTGTTCTAAGATTCAAATGTAGCTTACATTATGAAGCTTGAATTAATTATTTTTGAATGATTTGTGGGATGTTACTTTTAATTTTTTTATTCTATTTATGTTTAATGCTTTTGATTGTTGGAAGATTAATCATTTGATTTGTAAACCCTAATGAACTTGGAAAAAGAATTTTTATGTTTTGCTCTTGGATAGAATAACATATATATATATGAGATAAGAATATACCTTTATTGTATGTGTAGCTATTGATAACTTTGAGCTTAATGAATCTCTGGTAAATTTAATTCTCATAGAAATATAGTGAATTAATTTAGTGGGATGTGTCTATTTGTTATCGAAAGAGACATGTGGATAAATTAGTTGAAAAATTAAATGAGAGAATATAAATCAAGGGAAAATAATATGATTCAAGTGGATTAATTTGATGAAATTGAAATCCTAGAGTTTTCTTCAAGTGTTAATCTCATATATTGTTATTTAGAATTATTTTAGTTTAACTCTATCAAAACATTGATCGTTTGGATAAAATTAGATTGAGACAATTTTAGTGCTTAACAAAGATTAGTAACAAATCTCTGTAGGAACGATATCATATTTATCACTTACTACTTGTGATCGTATATACTTGCATGTTGATGTTCTTTTAAGAAACCAACAAGTTTTTGGTGCCATTGTCGGGTATTTGATTTACTATTTTTGTTGATATTAATACCAATCAATCTAATTTTAGTTCAAATCTTTCATTTATTTTTTATTTTTATTTTTACTTTATTCGATTTATTTTTCTGATTTTTGGGTAAATTGGGACTTTGTATGCGACGCACAAGAAGTCTTGACATTGCTTCGTTTGATCTAGAAATTGAGAGAACTCTTTTGAAATTAAAGAAGGACAAGCAAGAAGCTTCCCAACATGGTATTGATAATTGTATTTTATATAGTTATTTTCATCTATTTTATTAATTATAATTGCTACGTTCCTGAGATTTTTAGTTAATTTTAGTGTAATAAATTAATATTTACTGTTTATTTGTTAAGGAATATATTTTTAAGAAAATTAAATAATTTTAATCGAAAAAGTACTTAATTGCAAATTTATGTCTAAAAATATTATTTAAAATAAAAGAGTGCTTAATTGTAATTAATAAAAGTCTAAAATATAATTTGAATTAAAATCAAGCTTAATTGTAATTAACAAAAGTTTAAAAGTTAATTTAAATTAGTAAAGGGCTTAATTGCAATTAAAGAAAGTTTAAAATTTAATTTGAATTAAATTGGAAGGCTAAAATGCAATTAAAGAAATTTATTTTCTCCACAGAAAAGGAGGCCACGCGCGACACCAACCACTCGATCAGGAAATCAACGTGACAAAAGGGAATGGACGCGGGTTTTTTGGTTCACATGGCTCAATGTGCCGTGTGGGGCCCACCTACCGAGCAGGCTGGCGTGTAGGGTGGGACCCATGTGTCTTGCGGCTGTTGATCCTGTGTGGCACAACCACGTGCAATCTCTCCCTCCAACCATTTAGAGTCTACCACGTGTCCCACCATTCCTTGCAACCAATCATGTGCTGACAAGTGGCACGTTCCGGTGAACGCAAAAACGCAGAATTAAAGGCTACCATGTGTCCCACTATGTCTTGCAGCGAATCAGATCGCGACACGTGGTAGCGTGTATTGAAAAAGAAATCAGCAACGGTACACATTCCATGTTTTGCGTGTTTGCATGTCAAAAGATTCTTTTCCCCCATGCAGATTAATTTATTATTTTTTCCATACGTTTTTGTTCCCCCACGTGTAGAAAAATATATTTTAAAATGTATTGTTTTTTAGAAATTTGATGTTATAAATAGGGGATTGTTATGAAAGTTTTTTATTTTTAGTTTTTGGTTTTAGGTTCGTTTTGTGGTTGGACTGTGGAACACGCATAAGCCATTTTTGGCTTCTGTTGTGTTCTACGTGTGCCAAATATTTAATAGCAGATGAAGTTTTAATTTTCTTAGTGTTCTGTAACTGATATTCCTTACCTGCTGTAATTTTAATTTTAATTTATGAAGTAATTTAATTTTTCTAGGGTTGCGTTTTATCTAAATTTATGAAGCTTGAATTTAATTATTTTTGAAAGATTTATAAGACTTTTAATTTGTTTATTCTATTTGTGCTTAATGCTTTTGATTATTGGAAAATTTATCAAATGATCCGTGGCACTTGAATAAAATTGGAAGAGGCATTTTTGTGTATATTGCTCATGGATAGAATAACATGTATATATGAAGGATAGGAATATACCTTTATCGTATGTGTGGTCATTTAAGAACTTAGAACGTAATGAATCTTGGTGAATATAATTCTCATAGGAATATAGTGAATTAATTTAACGAGGTGTGTCTATACGGAGCTCGGAAGAGATGTATGGATAAAATTAGAAGTTTTCGATTGACAAATTAAATTTACTAAAAAAAATATAAATCAAGAGGAAATAATATGATTCGAGTGGATTAATTTGGTGCAAAACTACAACCCTAGATTTCTTTTATTTTGTTATAAAACTCTGTAGTTAACATCTTCCAATTAACGATTATTTTGGATAAAATTAGAGTGAAATAATTTTAGTACTCAACAAACTGTAGGGACAAATCTCCTTAGGAACAATACTTTACTTATCAAATTTTATTACTTGTGACCGTGTATGTGCATGTTTTATGTTCTCCTAAAAGAGACAACAGGTATCATGGATGAAGTGATTCCTAAAGTGGAAGAACCAAGATTTTTAAGACACTATGCAGTGCTTCTTGTTGGTAGGATTCATTTGAGCATTAGAAGACTTTTGATTCAAGCCAACAATTTTGAGATTAAGCCTGTGATCATTCAGATGATTCAAACTTCAGTTCAGTTTGGAGGCTTACCCCACGATGACCCAAACTCTCATATAGCCAATTTTTTAGAGATTTGTGAGACTTTTAGGGATAATGGAGTCATCGATGATGCTATTAGGCTAAGACTTTTTCCTTTCTTACTCTGGGATAAGGAAAAACATTGGTTGAGTTCATTTCCATCTGGTTCCATTACTACTTGGGATGATTTGGCTCAAAAAATCTTAGCCAAATTTTTTCCACCAGTAAAGACTACAAAGATAAGGAATGATATCACTACCTTTGTACAACTTAACTCAGAACTGTTATATGAGGCTTGGGAGAGGTATAAGGATCTACTTAGAAGATTCCTTCACCATGGTTTACAAAAGTGGCTTCAAGTTCAGATATTTTATAATAGTTTGATAGGTCTGACTAAAAACATGATTGAAGTTGTAGCAGGTGATGCTCTTATGGGAAAATCTATTGATAAAGCCTATGACTTATTAGAGAAAATGGCTTCCAAAAACTACCAGTGTCCATCAGAGAGGATGGTGCCTAAGAGAGTAGTTGGAATTCATGAGTTTAATGCTATGTCTACTTTAACTTCTTAAATGTTAGATTTGGCGAAGAAGATTGATACTCTAGGTGTCCATTCTATTCAAAGTCCTTTTGTTGCATGTGAAATTTGCAATGGAAGCCATGCTAGTGAGAAATGTCCTCACAACTCTAAATTTATCAGTTTTGTTACCAACTACAATAAACATCAAAACAACCCTTATGCCCATACTTACAATCCAGGTTGGAAGAATCATCCTAATTTTTCTTAGAATAAAAATTAAGGCCTATCATCTTTTATGAAGCCTACATATCCTCCAGGTTTTTACAATCAAGCTCCACCACAAGAGAAGAAGCCATCACTAGAAGATATGTTTGCATAATACATGGCTAAGAATGAGACTATTCTTCAGAATTAAGCAACATCTATCAAAAATATTGAAGTTCAATTGGGTCAACTTGCTACTACTGTCAACTATAACCATAAAGGATATTTTCCTACTGTTACTGAAATCAATCCAAATAGGGAAGGAAAAGAAGTGGAAAAGAGTTGAAAGAACGGAAAAAGCCATTTTGTCCTCAAACTCTTATTGTTGAAGCTATTGGTCTAGAAAAACAAGATCATGGGGAAGAGAAAGCCAAAGAGAATGAAGCAATAGAAAATCTGGTGATGAAACCTAGTTCAGATAGTCCCAAGCCTTACACCCCACCAATTACGTTTCCTCAGCGCTTCCATAAGCAAAAGCTTGATAAGCAGTTCTCCAAGTTTCTTGAGGTATTTAAAAAGCTTCATATTAACATTCCTTTTGCTGATGCTTTGGAGAAAATGCCTAGTTATGTCAAATTTATGAAGGATATCTTGTCTAAGAAGAGGAGGTTAGGTGATTTTGAGATATTTTCTCTTACAAAGGAGTGTAACACCATCCTTCAAAAAAAGCTATCGCCTAAGCTTAAAAATCCAGGAAGTTTCACCATTCCTTGTACTATTAGTGAGAAATTCTTTGGCAAAGCTCTATGTGATCTGGGTGCCATCATTAATTTGATGCCACTTTCCATCTATCAAAGACTTGGATTAGGATAAGCACACCCGACCATTGTCACTCTTCAGCTTGTAGATAATTCTCTGAAGCACCATTGTCGGGGATGGTATCAAGTTTTTGTAGTCGTTGTCGGGGAAATAGTAGCGTTTTTAAATTATTTATCAAAATTTTAAAAACATTTTGTGTTGTAAATAATTGTGATTTTTTTATTTTGATTAAAAAAACAAAAAAAAATTCCAAATTTCATAAAAAAAATTTAAAAATCTTAAATTAAAAAAAAACTAATAATAATAATAATTATAACGTGAATAATAAAATAATTATGAAATTTGAAATTTGCAATTTGTAGTAAAAAAAAGAAAAAAAACTTACGTTCATGAATAGTAAAAAAAAATTCAAATTTCTTAATGAATAAATAAATAAAATTTTAAATTTCAAAAAAAAATAAAAAATTATAGCGTGAATAGTAAAATAATTTTGAAATTTGAAATTTGAAGTAAAAAAATTTACCATTCATGAATGGTAAAAAATAAATTAAAAATAAAATTAATAATAATAATAATAAACTTAACATGAATAAAAAAACAAAAATAAAATTAAAAAATTTAAATTTCAGATTTCAAATTTCATAATAAAAAAAATTAATAAATTTAAATTTTAAAAATAATAATAATTATGGCATTAATAGTAAAATAATTTTGCAATTTGAAATTTGAAGTAAAAAAACTTAAATTAATTTTAAATAAAAATAAATAATTTTTTTTCATTTAATTTTAAGTTTTTTATTTATTTTATTTTATTTATTTATTTTAAATCTTAATTTTAATTTTTTTTAAATAAAAAAATATATATAAAAATATGAATAAGAAAAAATTTACTTTTTATTTTAATTTTATTTTCTTTTACCTTCTTCAATTATATTTTATCTTAAAAAATATATAAAAAACAAAAACAAAAACAAAATTTCTGAAACTATCTCCAAAATTTTAAAGTTTTAATTACAATCTAAGCAGTTAGTTGATTTGTTTGATCTAGTTACAATTGTGTTTTGATATCTTAATTATTTGATTTGTACCTAGATGTGGGTTATCTAAAACCCTCAAGCATGCCTCTAGTTTTAAGTACAGAAAAATTTGAAAATCAATAGGGCATAACTGAAAAAGTATAGGTATACAACCTTGTCTTACTTATAGGTTTGATTGACTCAATGATGAGTGGATATTGAGTTTACTGAAAAAGAAATCTCCAAGTTACGTCTTGCTAAGACGTTAAACTAAGCGCTAGATGGGAGGCAACCCATCATTTTAGGTAATTTTCTTTTGTTTATTTTATTTACTTAATTTTATTGTTTATTTTAGTTTAATTACATATGAATAATTTTTAAATTGTTAAAACTAAAAATATTTGTTGAGATATTAGAAGTTCACAGCGATTTGTCTGTATACACTTTAATGATGAATATGATGGATGCCCCTGCATTTCTCCATTACTACTTTCACATTCTCAAGAAATAGGTAATATTTCTTCTATTTTCTCTTTATCTTTAATTTACAGTTGTTACATTGAGGACAATGTAAGTTCTAGGTTGGGGGTGGTGAAAAGTTACCATACTTAATTAGAAAAAAAAAGATTTAACAATTTAAAAATAAAAAAATAAAAAATAATAATAATAATAATTTTTTCTTTTTTATGTTCACATTTTCATTTTTTTTCGTGTTTGGTTTTATTTTTGTTTTGTGTGATTTAGTAATTTTTGAAATTTAAAAAAAAATAAAAATTTCTCACAAAAATTTATCGTTTCTTTAAATCAAATTTAAGTAAATAGTTAAGTCTTTTGTACAGTTAAATTAATTTTTGAAAACATATCATGAAATATTTTGTAATTAGTTAGTTTTTTGGTCATAACTAGTATTTCTTGATAAGATGTGGAAATTATATTAAACCCAAAATCGGTGTTTATGAATTTTTTTTAGTGGAGACTACCTTTGTAAGATATAATTTGAGCCTAATTTCCTTTATTCAGAGTGAAATATATATTTTTTCTACTCCAAACACATTTCTTATTTCTTCAATTTTATAGATAATCTCTATAGGTATTAGCATTGAATGTATGAATTTTTTTCTCATAGAGTATCGTATTTTTTTATTATTTTTGCTTAGATTAAATGATTTGAGTA
The DNA here is from genome assembly GCA_033030585.1 of Hippophae rhamnoides. NCBI lineage: Eukaryota > Viridiplantae > Streptophyta > Magnoliopsida > Rosales > Elaeagnaceae > Hippophae > Hippophae rhamnoides. The sequence continues at coordinate 32,722,246 of CM065436.1, forward strand.
GAAATTGATAGTATATGCTTATATCTCATTCATGCATGACTGCTACAAAAAAAGAGACATATCTGGGGTTACCTAAACCAAATCAAACAGAAAAGCCACAAAATTAACCACTCATCAAAATCCTAAAAAAATGTACAACCTGTACATGGGTTGACTCTCTAAAAAATTATATATATTGAAAAGTATCTTCAGAAAAAAAATAGAGAGATAAAGAATATATAGTATAATCTACATACTATGACTCATATTGCCTACAAAGTTGTGAGTAAAGGCTAATTACAAAAGAAAGATATATGAATTAATTCCCTAAAAAGTTATTGCACTTTCTTCATTTGTAAAAGACATATATCTTGAAATTATTTCTTAATGAGTTTGATTTATGCATGAAAATAATTTTTATATATGATATCTTTATAATTTATACATTTGATTCCTTTCATGAGATCAACGTCAAAATAACACTTTGAGCCTTTATTCTTTATACATATGCGAACATATTAGTTCATTTCTATACATCAACTATTTCTCATATAAATTAGTATGAGTGTTTGAACCCATAGGATTCATTATTTTGAGAGTATTGACTAGTGAGGAATAGGTCGAAGTGAATTCGTATTCTAGACACTGAAATTGAGTAAAATTAAATTGATACATTTTTTATATGAAATATGAAAATAATTTTTGACTAATTATTATAATAAATGATGATTGTTTAAGAAGATTAAAATAACTTATGCTTGAGATTTGAATTATGATCTTAAAAGAGATTAAAAAGTATGAGACATTTTTGTGTTATGTTGTTTTATTTTATTCTTAAAAGTTAATTTTTGATTTTGTTGTAATTTTAGTTTTTAAGTTGTTGTTTTTATTATTTCTTTTAATTTTTACATTTAGTTCAATTTTTGTGGGTATCATTACTGAAAACCCTCACGAGACTCAAACTCGTCCACTAGGGCAACCTAGGGGTTTAAAGACTTGTTGCATAGGCTAAATGCAACCGTGTCAATCCACGGAAGTGATTTAGGATAGTTTAATTTTTAGTTTTTATCGCTTCTCTTGCTAAGTGACTAGCAAGAAGCTGGTTGGGGGTTGTGATGAGTGCTCAAAAAGCACTAAAATTTTCATGATTTTATGCACATTAATTGATTAAAAATATATATATTTATATGATTTTATCATACATTTATATAAATCTGTCTTTTCGGAATCACGGGTATTTTTATTGTTTTTCAGGTATTTTCACTTAAAAACGTAACTTAAAGACTCAAAGAGGAATACTGAAGGCAATACATCACAAATATATTCATAAATAAATGAAGAAAAGTCAACAAATATGGAAAAATTGGACAAAATGGGTCAAAAAGGTCAAAAATGTCAAAAAGGAGGAAATCACGCACGGAGCCGCCCAACCGCGCCGGCCAATGCACGTGCAGCACACCCAGTCCGCGCACGCCAACTCTGCATTCCTCACGCGTCCCAACTCCTATCCGCGCACGCCGCTGCCCATCTGTGCCCCAATCGGCGCGCGCCACCTACCCGTGAAGTCAGCTGACGTCATCTTCACCTACTACGTGTTTCCTCCATTTTTAATAATTTTTTCACCCACTTTTTATTCCTTTCCTCACCTATAAATACCCCCATTCTCTTCATAACTAAATACACCTCAAAACACATCTTATCTTCTTTTTCTTTCTCTCATTTCTTAGTTTTTAAGTTTTTCTTAGTTTTTAGCTTTTCTTAGTTAGTTTCTCTTAGTTTTAGAGTTATTCTCTTTTTGAGAAGAACTAGTTAAGTTTTTATAATTTATTTGCTTTTCGATTCAATAAATGGGAGTGCAAATTCTGTTTGGAGGTTTTCCAGCAACGGGAATAGCAACAAAGTACTCTAAGGATTTTATTTTCTTTATAGTTATTTTTTATACTTTATTCTTACATGTTATATTTAATTTGTCTGTGATTAAATTTAACTTTGCTGGCTCTTTGTAAACATGATATAATAATAACGTTGTTATGCTTGTGAAATATTAAATAGGTAAAAATCTCTAAAATGAATTGATTTTATTTTTATTCAAGATGTTATATTAAGAATGTTAGAGAGAAATATATTATTTTTCATTACAAACTTAAATCTAAAAATTAGATTTTAAGGTTTAGTTATCCAGTCTGATTTAGAGTAGTGCTCTTTTATTTGTTGGTACAATCGCCCAGTAGTTAGAGTGAAGCTCTATTTCGAAAGTTTTTATAAGAATTATTATATGAAAATGTATTGACAACATGTTTTCAGTAGTAGTTTTAAAACTTGAAAGTTAGTACTCGGATAATTAAATTCTTAGGTTTAATTTGAACACCTTGAATAAAGTTTAAACTGTCTAACCCCACCAAAGGTAGCATTTAAATGGTTCATTTTGAATCTCTTAGAAAAAAAAAGAATTAATTTAATTAACCAAATTAGTTATCAACCCCATCCATATGTGTTAATTGATTTGTTTAATTAACAAAGAATATCTAACCTACCAAAGGTGGTATTTATATAAAAAAGAGATAATCAATAAAATCAAATCAATTTATATCTTTAATAACCTAAATAATATGAGCAAGCATAATTAACTTAGTTATTATATCCATAAATACTCCACTATTTTAACTAATAAAATTTGCATAAATGTTTATTGAATCTCTATCTATGTATATTTTTATGTTCTTAGATTAAAAAACACAAAAAGCCAAATATCGTGACAGGATGTTTAGGATTTAATTTCATTTTTAAAAGATTGAATAATAAATTAAAAACCATATATATTCCTTCCTTAGATCGACCTTGGGAGTATAGTTATCATTTTCCATGAAATGATTCGTGCACTTGCGAGAGTTTTATAAATATAAAACCAAAGTATTGGTAGGATCAGGGATACCAGTTTTGCTCATCACACCTCAATATGCTGCACCACAACAATAATTTTCTCATCCAAAATTTTCAATGTTTTGTCAATTTGGTAATACTAATAATTCAAGTGCTTATGATATTCAATTTATTACTTTAGCATTTTCTATTAATTCTTCAACCCCTGGCTAAATGAATGCTCCTTCTTCACCTTGGGATTCACTAGGTTCTGTTAAGCCAATGTGCTATCCTGACTCAAGGGCTAGTCATCATGTTACAGTTGATCCAGCCAATCTAACTACTTCTCAAGCTTACAGTGGAATTGAAAAATTGCTAGTTGGTCATCATGAGGGTTTAAATATTGCTAAAGTTGGTTATAACTCTTTTGAAGTTGAGACTCATCCTAGGAAAAAATTTCTATCATATAATATCTTGCATATTTCTCATATTGCCAAACATTTATTAGTGTGTCCAAATTTTCTCAAGACAATTATGTTTTCTTTGAGTTTCATTCTTCTTCTTGTTTTGTGAAGGATTTGGTCACCAAAGAGGTGCTTCTTGAGGGAAAAGTGAATCAATACCTCTATATGTTTGATCTAAAACTTTACAAGTCTAAGTCTTTTGTTTTAAATTATGTTAAGTGACGGATGATAATGAATCATAAGACCTGCATTGCAAATACCAATCTTGCAAAATTCACCCTTTGTGGTTTTATTATTTGTAAAACTCTCGCAAGTGCACGAATCATTTTATAGAAAATGATAAGTATACTCCCAAGGTCGATCTAAGGAAGGAATTTATGTGATTTTTAATTTATTATTCAAAATCTTAAAAACAAAATTAAATCCTAAACATCCTGTCATGATATTTTGGTTTGTTTGTTTTCTAATCTAATAACATAAAAATAAATATAAACATAGATATAAATTCAATAAACAATAATGCAAATTTTATCATTTATAATAGTGAACTATTTAATGATATAATAATTAAGTTAATTATGTTTGCTTGTATTATTTAAGTTATTAAAGATATAAATTAATATTTATTGATTTTCTCTTTTTGGTATGAAAGTGTCCTTAGGTGGGGTCCAAATTTCTTTTGTTTAATATTAACTAACTAATATCCTTAGGCAGGGCCTATTAATTAATTAAATACTAAATTTTAGCTTTATTTATAAGAAAATAACAAACCATCTAATCATAGTTTTAGGCGGAGTCAAATAATTAGACTTTGTTCATGGTGTTCAAATTAAACCTACTAATTTAATTTTCCAAGTACTAACTTTCAAGTTTTAAAACCAATACTGAAAATATGTCATCAATACATTTTCGAGTAATAATTCTTATAAAAAAACTTTTGAAATAAAGTTTCATTCTAACTACCGGGCGATTGTACCAACAAATAAAATAACATTACTCTAAATTAGACCGAATAATTTAACTTTAAAATCTAATTTTTAGATTTAAGTTTGTAATAAAAAATAATGTATTTCTCTCTAACATTCTTAATATAAAATATTGAATAAAAACAAAATCAATTTATTTTATGAAAATGTTTTACCTATTTAATATTTCGCATACATAACAATGTTATAATTATATCATATTTACAAACAGCCAGTCATTTTAAATTTAATCACAGACAAATTAAATATAACATATAAAACATAAAACATAAAATGATAACTGTAAAGAATGCATTAAAATAATACCTTAAAAGAATCCTTACAACAATTTGATGTTCATTTTGTTACTGGAAAACCTTCAAACGGATTTCCATATTTTCTTATTGAATCAAAAACTAAAAATTTATAAAAACATAACTAGTTCCTCTCAAAAAAATAACTTAAAAATAAAAACTTAAAATAATAATAAAAAAACTTTCTAGAGAGAGAAAGATCACAGAATATTTTGTGTCTTTTGGAATGAGGGAAGAGGGTCCTTTTATAGATGAGGAAAATGCTAAAAAAGGGGGGAAATATTTCAAAATTTAAGTTTAGGCGCGTTTAGACAGGTTAGCGCGCGTATAGGGTATGAAAATCTCGGTAGACGGGCGATTGGCTCGATATATAGGCGGCTGGTGCACGTGAGACATGACGAGGCGTGTGCAGGCACGCGCATAGCACAGTGCAGGACTTGGTGTGTGACTTGGCGCTGTTCGGATGGTGCACACAGAACTTGGCGCAAATGGGTGCGCTGCACGTGTTTCTCGACGTGGCTCCACGTGCGATTTTTTCCTTTTTGACCCATTTTGTCCAATTTTTCAACCTTTTTGAATTTTTTTCATTTATTTTTTCAATATATTTGTGATGTATTGCCTTCGGTATTTTTTTTCTTCGAGTATTTAAGTTATTTTTGAACTAAAATACCTGAAAAATAATAAAAATACTCATGATTATGAAAAGATAAATTGATATAAAAATATGATAAAATCATACAAATATAAATCTATTTAATTAATTAAAGAAAATTAAATCATGATAATTTTAGTGCTTTTTAAGCAATCGTCATTAAGCCTATTGTTGCTACTAGTAGTTTTCATATTCCTAAGTTTTCTTGAGTAAGTCATCTTTTATATTTTAATCTTTTGCAATGTCCCTTAGGACCTACTTCTTTACCAGTGATAAAGAAAGTTTTAAATAAAATTTGTATTCCTTATGATACTAGCATCTCTGATATATAAAAACTCTTTTTGTCGCCTGTCAAATGGGAAAGATTCATGCTTTACCTTATTCTTCTTTTGGGTCACATGTTACCACGCCTTTATAGGTTGTGCATTCTAATATATGGGTTGCACCTATTGCCTCTGTTATTTTCTATCACTCTTACATTCATTTTATTGATGAGTATACGAGATATATATGGATATATTTTCTAAAAACAAAAGCATATACTACTCAAGCTTTTATTCATTTTAAAACTCAAACTAAATTGCAAACAAACTACAAAATCAAAGTCTTACAATCTAACTAAGGTGGTGAGTATCAAGGTCTTGTTTCTACTCTATCTCATTATGAGAATAGGCATTAAACTTCTTTTCCTTATGTTTATCCTTAAAATGGTTTGGCTAAGCAAAAACATAGGCGTATTGTTGAGCTTGGTATGTCAATTCTTTCCCATGCTTCTATTCCTAAAAATTATTGGGATGAGGTATTTTTTTCTAGCATTTACATTTTTATAAGCTTTTTACTCCAATTTTGAATAATATCAGTCCTTTTGAACAATTTTTTTGTCAAAATCCCAATCATATATTCTTAAAGGTTTTTGGTTGTAGATGTTTTCCTTGTTTAAAGCCTTATGATTCTGATAAGCTTGAGGCAAGGTCAATTTCTTATACTCTTCTTGACTATAGTCCTCATCACAAAGGCTATAATTGTCTAAGTGATACTGGTGAGATGTACATTACTAGTGATGTCATTTTTGAGGAAACATATTTCCCCTTTGCTAATATCTCTAAAGAGAATGTTTCTTCTCTTATTTCAAAACCATCTCAAACTATCTTACATGTTCTTGTTAAGTCAAAAATAAATTCTTTATTTGTGCCTTTGTTACCTTTAGTTTAGCATTCTCCTTCTAATGTGCTTGTTGTTATGCCCATTATTGGTAGTTCTATATTAGGTCATCTTTTATCTTCAAATAACTCTTTCAGTGTATCTTCTTCATCTACTAATGAAGCTTTCCCTATTTCACATATTTTATAGAATGACTTGTCTGTGTCTTCTAGTGTTGCACTTGTGTCTTTTGCACATCCAATAAGTAAGGGATACATTATCAATTCATCTATCAATATGCATACTATAGTTACTTGGTCCAAAATGGGAATATATAAACCAAGGCCTTTATCTCACTTTCAATTGATTTACCACTAGTTGAGCCTTCACTTGTGAAGCAAGCTTTAAATAGTGTTGCTTAGAAGGCTTTCAAGTAGTATAAATTTAATGCCTTATAGTCAAAAACAATACTTGGACACTTGTGCCTTCCCCAAAATACATGAAGGTAGTTGGCTTCAATTTTGCAAAAACCTTTAGTCTAGTTGTCAAGCAGGTTCTTATGAGAATCATTCTTACTCTTACATTGTCTTTTAAATGGAAATTACATTAGCTAGACATCAATAATGTAATTTTAAATGGTCAATTACACAAGAAGGTTTATATGCAACAACCACAAGGTTTTGAAGTCTTTACTCATCCTAATTTTGTGTGTCAATTGAATAAAGATATTTATGGTTTAAAACAAGCTCCGAGAGCTTGGTTTGATACACTCAACTCTTTCCTCTTATAAGTGGGGTTTCAAAACTCAAGGGTAGATTCTTCCTTATTCTTTAGGAATGATACTAGTTCTACTATGTTCCTTCTTATTCATGTTGATGATATTACCATCATTGGAAGTGATGAAATTGTTGTTTAATAGATTGTTAATACACTACATAACAAGTTTTCCTTGAACTATTTGGGGGCTCTGAGTTGTTTTTGGGAATTGAGATGAATTCCTTGGATAATGGGGATTTGTTACTTCCATAAAGTAAGTACATTAAGGATTTGCTAGTTAAAGCTTAAATGGAGGATTACAAGCCTAGTGCTACTCTTATGGCTTCAAATCTTGTGCTTAGTGTTATTAGTGATGAGATGTTTGTTAAACCCATATTTTATAGGATTATTGTGTGAGCTTTAAAATACATAACACTTACTTAAAAAGATTTATCTTTTGTAATAAATAAGTGTTGCCAATTCATAGTTTCTGCTAAAATGTCTCATTGGTTTGTTGTTAAATGAGTATTTAGGAAATTGCATGGTACTATTATGCATGATTTAATGTATAAACCTTGTAGTCAATTGCTCATTCAAGATGTTATTGATGTTGATTGGGGAGATGATCTTGGTGACAGAAGATCTATGTCTAGTACAATTATCTTTCTTGTTGCTAATCCAGTTGCTTAGGCTTCTTTCAAGCAGGCCTCAATCTCTTAATCTAGCACAAAGGCAAAGTATCATGCTCTGGCTAATGTACCATTTGAAGTATCATGTATCAAAGCTTTATTGACTAAATTGCAAGCCTCAGTAGCTTCTATTCATGTGTTATAATGGGACGAGTAAGGGGTTATGAGTTTAGCAGCTGGTGAGTGCTTGAAAAGCACTAATATTATGTCCTTTATTTACACTTTAATGTCAAAAAAAGGTTTAAATTTCTATAATTTGATCATTATTTTAACAAATCTATGTTTCTGAAATCATGGGTATGTCTTATTATTTTTTAGATATTTTTAGCTTCATAATGATTCAAATAATAAACACTTTAAGAATAGTACTTGAAAACACTCAATTAAAACTTAGTAGGATAAGCCTTACATGTAAATCCAATCAAATTTAAGAGGGTAAAATAAAATGAAATTAGATAAATATACTTTCATGCTAGCCGTGATGGTGATAAATGTGTTTTTAGATGCAACCTTCTTAGATCGTAACTTCACATATGCTAGAACAAATGTGGGCCATGATGTGGAAACAAGTGGGTTGCAGTGCACGATCTCATGATCCACATTCTTCTCCTTTACTAAGTGTTTCTTCAACTATATAAACCCCTTCCTTTAGTATTAAAAACAACCAAATTTGAGCTTGTTTTGATTTTTTAGATACTTTTTTAGTTTAAATTTCAACAACCTAGGAATTTGTTAGTTGTAATTTTATGTAGTAGTTTTGATTCAATAAACAATGTAGACAGATCTATTTGAAGGTTTTTCAAATAATAGATTGCTATTAAATCTAAACATGTCTAGCAAAATATTACTATAGGTTATTAATTATGTTGTTATGCTTGTAAAATATTAATTTAGGTAAATATTTTTATAAAAAAAAATTATTTTTATTTCTTTATTCAAGACTTATACAAAGTTTATTATAGAAAAATATATTGATGACATATTTTTTGTAAAAGATTTAATATCTAAAAATTAAAATTTAAGTTCTCATTATCTAGATGTAATTTAGAATCATGATTCTATTTCAACTATTTTTACAAAATTTATTATTAAAAACATATTTTTCGTAATAGATTTAAAATATGAAAGTTAGGTTTTAAATACATCAATCTAAAATCTAATTTAGACATCTTGAATGAGAGTTTAAGTTTTGTGCTCTCCCTTAAGTATGATTTAGATGGTTTGTTATTTTCTTAAAAATAAATAATAATTTAATTTAAATCAATTAGTAATCTTGACCTTAGGATATTAATTTATTTTTATTAACGAAGAATATGATCCCCATCTTTGGATATTTTCATACAAAGAAAGAAAAATTAATATATTAATTTATAATCTTTAATAATATAATTAATTTTAAACATGCATGATTAACTAACTAATATATCTAATAAACTCTCAATTGAGTATTAATTGTTTACATGTCTAATATTTGTTGAATCATTTCTACTTTTATCTTTAATTTTATGTTACTAGTTTAGATATTTCTAAACCTTCTAAACCTAAATAATCGTGACAGAAAGTTTAGGTTTATTTTACATTTTTAAGAGTTTTATTGAATTGTTTAAAGATAGGCCTTAGAAATATACTTATTGTATTTTTTAAAGTGATTTGTATACTTACTAGCTATTATAAATTTTATAAAATTTATCTATCAAGTTTTCATGCATTAAGTTTTTAGCGTCGTTATGAGGGATAGTATTAACATTAAAAACTTTATAATTTAACATCATCAAACTTTTCACGTCGTTTCTAGGTAGGAGTTCCATTTTAAATTTTTATTATCAAAAATCTTAGATACTTTTGTTTTATAAATATTTGGGATTTGTTTAAAAATAATCAAAAAATTTTAAATTAAATAATCTAAAAATATCTAAATTATTAATTAACCTTAGATATTTTTAAAAAATTAAAAAACATTCAAAACATTTTGAAAATCAAAAATTTTAATATATATATATATATATGTTATTAATTAACTTTAGATAATTTAAATTAAAAAAAATTAAGTGAAGTAATATTTTAATTTATATAATTATTAACTTAATTTCTTTTTAGTATTTTTATGTAGTAATTTTAATTTTAATTTTAACTTAATTAATTTTCTTTTCTTTCATTTATTTATTTAATTACTAACTCTTCTTTTATTTTATTACTTTTAATTTACTTTATTTTATTTTTATTTATTTTTGTTAACCATTTTGTTTAACATTTATGTGAACTAACATAATTATAGTATAATATATTTTACTAACATGTTGTAATTTTAACTCGTATCATTACATAATGAATTATTTTTATCAAATGTTGTATGTCGTAATTTTTATATTATGTTTATATTTTTATTTCCTTTATTTTTTATTATTTTCATTTATTATTTTCTTTATTTATTTATTTTATTTTATATTTTTATGTATTTTTCTTTTATTATTTCTTTTATTTTTGTTATTTATTTTTTTATATTTTTTATTTAGTATTTTTGTTTAGTTAAAAACAATATGAGTTGCGGTATGGTTATTGCTAGTCATGGCATCGAGCTCTCAAGATACTATTGGGTTGAATCAAAATATATATGCACATAGGTCCCTATTTAAATACGTTAGGTCTTATTTTTGTTTGCATCGCGACTTGTGATGAATTTTTAAACTAAAAATCAATACAAAAAGTGTTTCAAATTAGACCTACACAAATTTCCTCTTTCTCTTCTTCTATAAACTATATTTTTTTCACGCCCCCAAACACAAATAATTTTGAAGGTACCTCTAAAGATTTTGAAATTTTTAATATCAATATCAATATCAATAGTGGTGATAAAAAGGACATAAATGTCATTTAGACCTAGGTGAAAACGTTAATATGATGCTTTATTTATTATACTTGTAGCTAGGAGTGGGTGGGCTGAAACCCATAACCATGTTCCTACAATTAGTAAATAAATTTTTAATATATCCAAAAGGCATGGTAAATGATTTAATTGTACAGGTAGACAACTTTATCATACAAGTAGATTTTTCTATTATAAATGTGCAAGAGACCCTAAAAATGGACAAGGAGCATAGGGTACTTCTTGGTAGGCCATTCTTGTCCTCTACCAAAACAATTGTTATTGTTCATAAGAGGAATGTATCAATGATAGTCTTGGTGCAAAGACAATATATTTTCACTCATATACTCACACAAATTCAATAACAAGGGGGACATTGAGTGAATTGAAATCTACAAATGAAAATATTCCCAAAAAGCATCTTTCTAAACCGTTAAACTGGCAATGGATGGGAGGCAACCTGTTGTTATAGTTAGCATTATTTTATTTTCTTCTATTTTAGTTTGTTTTTTTTTTCTTGATTTTATTATGTTTTATTTTACTTTTTATGTAATTTGTTTTATTTTATTTTATTTTATTTCTTTTTTTGCAAAACCATATTTATATTATTTAGAATTGTTAAATTCATAATTTTTTATTAAGATATGATATATGAGAAGTACACACCAATATGTTTGTGTGGTTAAATTATTGAGATGGTGGATGCACCTAAATTTCCACATCCATCACATAAAGAAAATGGGTAACTTTTCTTTTTCTTTATCTTTATGTTTTAATTTATATTTGTTATAATGAGAAAATGCAGGATTCTAGATTATGAGTAGAGGAAAATTACATAAATTTAGGCAATTTTAATTTTATATTAAATATGTGTTTATATTTATTTTTTATTTATTTGCATTCATTTAGTTTATTTATTGGTTTAGAGATAGTTAGGTTCATTTCAAAAACAATTGGCAAAATTATCATGCTTTTAGTTGATTCTAAGCAAATGATTGAGTTTTTGCACTATTGGATTGATAAATTTAATCATGTCATGGAATAATGTGATAATTATTTTATTTTTACCATAGTTTTGGTTTTATGATTCAATATTTAAATTGAGATAAACCCAAAATTGGAGTTTAGAAATCAAATATTGGAGACTACTTTGTGCAAATATTTTGAGCCTTCATCTTCCATCTGAGTGATAATATTTTTCTACTCCTTTAAACACACTTCATATTATTCAAATTTTTAGATGATCTTTATAGGTTTTGCATTGAATGCTAAGATTTTTAACATCTAACGAAGTGTCATGTACTTATTTTTATTACTTAGATTGAATGATTTGAGTAAAATTAAAAGTATATGCCTATTTAATTCATGCATGAATTCCAATATATATAGAAAGAAAATATAAAAATAAAAAATTAACTGATCACCAAATCATACAAAATATGTATAAAATGTATATGGGACTAGTCTCATAAAAAATGTATAAAAGAAGAGAGTATAAAAAAAAGGGAAAAAATTAAGAGTGTAAACTAAATACTATCTCAAAATTCATTCAATATTATGAGAAATGACTATTACAAAATAAAGATAGGAAATAAATCCCCTTAAAGTCATTACATTTTCATTTATTCTTTAAAGGCATATACTTGATACTCATACTTGATGATTTTACTTGTAATTGATGATTTTAATTGATACATGAAAATATTATGTGATTTCTTTATAAAACCTTTCATTTGATTTCTTTCATGAGATCCCTGTTATACACTATGCTAACTCATTAGTTCATTTCTTTACATAACTTCTATTTGCATATAACTTTGATTGAGTGCTTAAACCTATAGGATGAGTGTAATATTGAGAGTATGACTTGTGAGGATTATATTTGAAGCAAATTTGGATTCCTAATACTGAAATTGAATAAATCAATATTGATATGCTTTTGGTATGGAATATGAACTTGTGGTTTTCAACTCATTATTACAATTAACTATGAATTTTGGGATTTTAATTTAACATACTTTAAATTTTGACTATGAATTTAAAAGATACTAAAACATGAGAAATTTTGTATTTTTATTACTTTGTTATTTTTCATTTTTACTTCTACTTTTTTTAAAAAAATTGTCTTTATTTTGTTAGTTTTTATTTGTTTATTTTTGTTATTTCTTTTATTTTTTGCATTCAGTTTGATGTTTGTGAGTGTCATCATTGAAAGCCCTCACGAGAATTAAACTCATCCACTAGTACAACCTAGGGGTTTAAAGGCTTTTTGCATACGCTAAGTGCAACCATGTTAATTTGATTTAAGATAATTTAATTTATTTATTTTAGTTTTTATCCCTTTCCTTGCTAGAGACTAGCAAGAATCTAGTGGGTGGTTGTGATGAGTGCTTAAAGAGAACTATATTACGTTATTTATTTGCACTTTAATGTCAAAAATAGATTTGTATTTTCATAATTCTATCATTATTTTAACAAATCTATGTTTTTTAAATCACGAGTATGTTTTGTTGTTTTTTAAGTATTTTGGGCTTCAAAATGATTCAAATAATAAATACTTCAAGAATGATACTTGAAATCACTCAATTTCCACGTAGAAGAATAAATGAATATACATGTAAGCCTTACATTAAAATTCAATCAAATATAAGGCAGTGAAAGAAAAAGAAATTGGAGAACTGCAATTTAACACGGGTTAAGGTGACAGTTATTGTGTGACATAGTGTGAGCTTCTTGTATCATGATTTTATGTGTACCAAAACAAATGCAGGTCATGGCATGGATTGAAATGGGTCTTGGCATGCGACTTAATGATTCATATTTTTCTCCTTTTATCAATATTTCTTCAACTATATAAATGCCCTCATTCAGTATTAAAAACAACAAAATCAAAGATTCTTTTGTGTTTTTAGATAGTTTTTTAGTTTAAATTTTAGCAACTTAGAAATTTAGTTAGCTGTAATTTTATGTAGTATTTTTTATTCAATAAACAATATAGGCAAATCTAACTCGAGGTTTTCCAAATAACATATTGATATTAAAATTATCTGTAAGAATATAATTAAGATATCAATTTTAATTATGTTATATTATTTACATAATTAATTTTATGTATCATTTGAATGTTATTTTTAATTTGCTCATCATTTATTAAATATAAGTATGTTTGTATGAATATTACTATGTGATATTAGTTATATTATTATATTTCTGAAATATTAATTTAGATAAATATTTTTATAAAATAAATTTATTTTTATTTCATCATTTAAGACTTATACAAAATTTATTATAAAAAAATATATTGACAATGTATTTTTTGTATTAGATTTAAAATCTAAAAGTTAGATTTCACCATCTCATTTTCCAAATCTAATTTAGAATCATGATTTTATTTCAAATATTTTTACAAGATTTATTATTGAAAAATATATTAAGAACATATTTTCCGCAATAGATTTAAAACATATAATTTAGACACCTTAAATAAAAGTCTAAATTTTGTATTTTGTCTTGATGAATGATTTAAATGATTTGTTATTTCTTTAGAAATAATTCATAATTTAATTTAAATCAATTAGTGATCATGTTCTTAGGATATTAATTGCTTTTTTTAACAAAGAATATGATACCCTCCTTAGGGTATTTTGTTTTACAAAAATGAAAAAAAATCAATAATATTAATTTATAATATTTTATTACCTAATTAATTTTGAACAATAATGATTAACTAACTAATATATCCCATAAATTTTTCATTGAGTATTAATTATTTTTCTATCTAATATTTGTTGAATCATTTCTACTTTTATCTTTAATTTTATGTTATTAGTTTTGATTTTTCAAAACACAAACAATTGTAACAAAATGTTTAGGTTTATTTTTTTGTTTTTAAGAGTTTTTTTAATTATTTAAAATCACATAATTCCTCCTTAAACTAACCTTTGAAGTATACATATTTCTTTTTATAAAATGATTCATGTACTTACGAGCTATTATAAATTTTAAAAAATTTGACTATCAAGTTTTTGTACAATAGTAGCCAATCCAGTTTTTCACTTCAAAATTAAGCATGTAAAGCTTGATGTTCATTTTTCTCAAGAACGTGTTTTGGCTAAGAAATTGTAGGTGTGCTTTATTCCTAGTTCTAATCAGCCTGGTAATGTTCTAATTAAAGTATTACCTGCACCTCAGTTTGTATTTTTGTGTGGAAAACTAAGGGTACAATTGATGCCACTAAATTTATGGGGGGATGTTAATGTACAGGCTAATATGGAGGAAGTTATACCAGTTCATAGTAGTGCATGAAGTGTGCACTATAGTGCAATAAAGCCTACGGTGCTAGTGTGTGCAAACAATGCAAATGTGAAGGATAGTACAAAAAGTGTAGTGAAAATAAGTGCAACTAGTGTAATAAGTGCATGTGTAGTTGATCGAGATCTATTACAGGTTGTTATATTATGAATCTTTTGCATTATCTCAAGATTACTGCATTTATTCCACTTATTTGTTGACTTTTTTAGAAAATATCTCCTGGATATAGAATCATGATATATTTGGTATAAAATATCTCTTTGATATATGATTACGGTATATTAAGTAAGAAATATCTCTTTGATATAGGATCGATATTTAGACATGTTATTAGCAAAATATTTATTCTCTCTTTTGTGTGTATATATATATATATATATATATATATATATATATATATATATTTACTTTATCGAATCAATACAAGAAAATATTCACCAATTCTCTTTCAATTTCTTAGTTCTCTTTTGTAATTTAGTATGGTATTAGAGCAAGGTTTTCTCTAAACAATATTTCAAATACAAGTCTCATTCCAAACACTTAAACACCAAAAACAAAAATTCTAAGTATGGACTCATCCAATCCATTCTTTGTTCATCATTTAGATAATAACTCACTAAATACAACACATGGATTTACTTCAAATCAATTGTAGCAACTTACTCGTGCCTTGTTTTAGATGACACAAAATCACACCACCAATAATGACAATGTATATGTAAATGATACAAGACTTGGCTACAAGGAAGATGATTGGCTAGAATAAGCAATATGGTTGTCTTTATTACATGTCTCTGTTGAAAAGGATACTTACCTCTTATCAATTTTCTCAACCTCCCAACTTGTGGCACATGCATCTTGGATGTCCATCTTTGTCTCAACTAAAAATAGTATCATCATTATTGTCTCCTAATAATAAGGTTTCCTTTGATAATAATTGTAATTTTTTTCCTATGGCTAAACAAACTAGATTTCATTTTCTGTCTAGTTTTATATAAACTCATACTTCATTTGATTTACTGCATTATGATATTTGGGGTCTTCATAAAATTCCTACACATTCAGGGGAAAGTTTCTTTCTCACTATTGTGGATGATTTTACAAGGTGCACATAGGTATTTCTTATGCATTTTAAATCAAAACTCAAATTATTTAACAATCCTTATTTGCCTTTATTCATACTCAATTTCATGCTTCCGTTAAGGCCATTCGAGTAAAAAATGGCTTTGAATTTCTATCCATGCAAAATTATTTTCAATCATATGGCATAGAATATCAGTGTACTTGTGTCTGTACTCCATAAAAAAATAGAGTAGTTGAAAAAAAGCATCATAATATTCTAATTGTTACACATGCTTTGCTCTTTCAAACTCGACATACTCTTACTTTTTATTGTGAATGCATATTGACAGCTGTATATCTCATTAATCGACTCCTTACACCATTACTATCCAATAAGTCACCTTTAAAAATTTTGCACAATCATCCACCATCACTTTATTATTTGAAATTTTTTGGTTGTTTATGTTATGCAATTGTTGTTCATCTTATCCATAAATTTGAACTACATGGTAAACAATGCAGTTTTTTGGGTATCCCATCGGTGAAAAAGATTACAAGCTTTATGATTTAGAGACATAAAAAAATTTGTTAGTCAAGAAGTCAAATTTTGTGAAACCATATTTTCTTCGATTTCTTCTCAACTTGATTCTAGTTTTGTTTTACCAAATTTTTTGCATGATGCCAAAAATAGCTTTCTTTTCTCTTACAATTCTAATGTACACACTTCACCATCTCACAATAAACTACTAAGTCCTTGCTCATATGCCCTTGATAGAAAACATCAAAACTTGAGGGATAGATTCTAAGAATTATTACTTCAATAATCTTAGTTGACTAAAACTTTACCAAAAACATCCTCTTTCTTCCAATATGTCTCATACAGACTAACTAGGCTTCCCTAACCCCTTATATTTCAATTCACTCATCAAAATCAACCTCTAACATAGCATAAAGACTATTTTGTCTACTTAAGACAATCATTCAACCTCGATACTCTGTTCAACATCAGGTACCCAATATCATCTTTCTCATTATCTTTTATGTTCATGTCTATCTTTTACCCACTATACCTTTCTAGCTAACATTACATATCATATCGAACCTCACTCTTATGCTCAATATATCCTTGATCCATATTGGAAAAATGCAATGAAAGCAAAATTGACAACAATGGAGCAGAATAACACTTGGAGTATGGTTCCTCTACTAGCTAGTCATAAACTCATTAGCTGCAAGTAAATCTACAAAATAAAATATCAATTTGATGGTAATATTAATCATTATAAAACTTGCCATATTGCTAAGGGATACACTCAAATTGAAGGTGTTGATTACCGTGAAACCTTCTCTCCTACTTCCAAGCTCACTACACTTCATTGCCTTCTTACTGTTACTTCCAAATGTCATTGGTTCATCCATCAATTAGATGTTCAAAATGATTTCCTTCATGTTTATTTACAAGAGGTAGTATATATGTAACCTCCACATAGTCTTCACCAACAAGGGGAGAATCTTATGTATCGACTTAATTAATCCCTCTACTGTCTCAAACAAGCATCAAGAAACTAGTTTTCAACATTTTTTGCTTCCATTTGGAAAGCTGGTTATCAGTAGACAAAATTTGAATCATTACTTAAGTAAAGAGTATTTAAGTCAGAATTTAAAGTAATTTTTTTCTTAAAACCGATTTATAATAAATTTTAAGTCGGTATGCTTCTTAATCGACTCAAAAAATAGCAAAAAAAACTTCGATTGATGTGGAAACCAATGCTACATATGGGATGTAGCATCGGTTGTATACATCAACCGACACAAGTCCATATGTAGCATCGGTTGTACACATCAACCAACCCATAATTTTAAGTCAGTTGACGTGTACAACTGATGCTACACTTGGACTTGCATTGATTGATGTGAAAACTGATGCTATATCCCTTGCGTAACATCGGTTTCCATATTAATCGATCCATAATATGTAGCATCAGTCCTACATGTCAACCGATGCTACACGTAGGATGTAGCATCGGTTGCACGTTTCAACTGATGCTACACGTGGCTCGTATCGGTTGATGTGTACAACCGATACTACATCCTATCTGTAGCATAAGTTGGCACATAGGACCGACACTACACATGTTTTTTCCTTTTTCTTTTTCTTTCCCCCATTTGCTGACATTTTAATTGTCTCTCCATTTCCCACACTACAACTCGTGCATTCTAAATCTTCTTTCTCCATTTTCGGCCACTTCCAATCACCATTATCGGCACTGTTTGTTGGGTTTTGTTCCTCTCTAGTTTCTAATTCAGTTTTACCATTTTTTAAGCATAATACTCAATTTTTTCTTACCCATTTTCCTTCACTTTCTCACTTACCAAACACTCTTTTACTTCATTTTCTTGATTTTATCACTTGTGTCACTCTTGTAAGTATTTCTATGAATTATTTTACACTTATTATTGATATTTTATATTTTTATATAACTTTTTGTAAATGTTTTTTTTTCATTTTAATGTATATTATGTGTTTTTTATTATTCATATTTTTTTGTGTTATGTACATTGTGTATTTTTATTCAAACTTAGAAGAGAAGAAGGTATTTTTTATTTATTTATTTTAATTAGTTTTATGTATTTTATGTATTTTATGTTTTATATATATTAATTTATTTTAATCTTAATTTTTTAAAATTATTATTATTACATGTATATATGAAATACACGAAATATATATTGTTAATATTATATATATTATATTAATATATTGTTACGTGTTATTTTATGTGTATATTATATATATTATTAATATATTGTTATGTGTATATTATTAATATATTTTATGTGTATTTTATGTTTTATGTAAGTTATGTATTTTTATTATTATTACATGCATTTATATATATTATATATTAATAATGTTATAATAAGTTTATTAATTGTTTATATTTTATGTATTTATTTTTATATAATGTTTTGATAGATATTCTAAGAATTTATAAGTTTATATATAATAATAGCTTAAACATATTGGTAATTAATATATTTATATTTTATTAGATACATATTTAATTAATATGTTTAATGTCATCAATAGAAAATAAAAAAATATTGGATGTCAAAATATAGAATTGAACAAGACTATATTTCTGGAGTTAAAACTATATTGGAATTTGCCGATAAAAATAGTAATAGTAAAATTAGTATGATTCAATACTTATGTGTTAAATGTAAAAATGAAAATTTCATTATATTGATGAGGTTAAATATCATCTTATCCATAGTGATATTCTTTTAAGTTATAAATGTTACTATTATTATGGAGAATATATTGATAATACTCATAGAGAAGAGATAAATACGGATGTGAGTAGAATATATACATTTTATCATAATAGGCACCCCATACATAATGTATAGATAGAAAAATGTGTTTCATGTTGTTGAAGATGATCTCAAAACCTTTAAAAACTTCTAGAAGATGTCGAAAAGTTGTTGCATCGAGAGTGCAAGAAATATAATAAAATGTCAGGATTGGTTCATTTGTACAATGTGAAGGCAAAAAATGGTTTTTCTGATAAGGAATTCACAGAATTACTAAATGTACTAATAGATATGTTTCCTAGGGGCAATGAGTTGTCATTTTCAATGTATAAAGTGAAGAAATATCTTAGTCAATTTGGTATGGAATATCATAAGATTCATGCTTGTCCAAATGATTACATTCTTTATAGAAAAGAATATGAGACATTAGATGATTGTTCGATGTGTAAAGAATTGAGATGGAAGTATGCTACAAATGAGACAACACCTAAGAAAG
This sequence comes from Hippophae rhamnoides, assembly GCA_033030585.1. Lineage (NCBI taxonomy): Eukaryota > Viridiplantae > Streptophyta > Magnoliopsida > Rosales > Elaeagnaceae > Hippophae > Hippophae rhamnoides. The sequence goes on from CM065436.1 coordinate 32,742,117, forward strand.
TCATGCCTGCAAAGGTTCTTTGGTACTTTCCTTTGATTCCTCGCTTTCAAAGGTTGTTCAAAAGTAAAGAGACATCAAAGATGTTGACTTGGAATTCAGAGAATCAACCTAATGATTTTTCCATATTTATGTAATAATGTACCATATACTTTATTACTTTATTATTTGTACAAAACTATTCAAGAACAAATTAACAGAGGTGAAATAATCAAACAACCATGGAAATATGCAACATATTATGCTTTTGGACCTGAGCATCTTGGTCATTTTAGGAGAGGAAGCCAATATGATGGTTATATGGAGTTTTTCAATATTTCAAAACAAAGGCCTAAGATGGTCAGTAAGGAAAAGTTGAAGAAAAATTTCACTCCTTTAAGGCCATAATGTTAAGTGATATTGCAAGTTTAAATCAATTTCAAGGTTTCCTAGCTCAATCAAAACACATGTCAGGCATGCCACCATACTACAATTAAAGCATGCTATATTGGCCAGGCATGCCACCATTCATGCCAAGTATGCCATCATCTATGCCAAGCATACCACCCATGCAATCTTATAGCCAACATATATCCTCTATGGGATATGGTCATCCTATTGGTCCCCCAATTATGCCAGGAATGCCAATGAAATCAAGTAATAGTTCATTATCTCCAATGCAATATGTGCATTCTTACCATCCATCACGTGAATACTTTGATGATAATTTCCTTTAAATAGCTACCTCATATAGGAGTCCTTCTCCATTGGATGAATCATTTGTGGTAAGATTTAAAGCTTATGTACATAGTATATTATTTTTATTTTTTATTATATATAAAACTTAAATTTTTTACAAAATATGAAATGTTTTGTTTTTTGAAAGATCCATCATTTAAGGACTATGTTGCTATTGGAACAATAGCACAATTGAGCAATGATCGAAACATTCATTATCAATTACCAAACCATTGGTGAATAGTAATTGATCAATCGTTACTCCATCATTGTCCACTATCGATGTCATCTGATGCTACCAAAGTCCAAGAATTTGTTGGACAATATATGGCTTGGCCGTCGAATCAAGTTGTGCTACATTTTAATATGGTACTATTTATTTTTACTTAAGATAAAAAAAATTACTAGTATTACATTATTATTCTTTTATTGTTACTAACATATATAATACCTCTTGTTTAGTCTATTATACCAGAATTGATAAATACAACACATTCAAGAGATGCAAAGCAAGTGTCTAATGAAAAATCGATGTCTAGTGGACAATCATCATGCACTAAGTCATTCAAAAAGAAGCCATGGAAAAAATATAATTATGAATATGTTGTAAACTTCACCAGAAATCTTGGTTCTTTAATACCTATTGTTGTGAGTAAAAATAGCATAAATTATGGATGGATTGTGCCACTTCATAGAGAAATATCTAGTATATACATTAGATAGTCATATATATCGATCGAGTGCATATTGTAGCTGTTTGAATATCAAATGATCGATTTAAGTATAATTCAAGTGTGGAAAAGGTGAGTCCTTAATTAGTAAATAACTTTCATTTATGTAGAACATATATAATTATATTTATATTATCTAATTATTTATATATATTCCTTTTATATAGGGGATGTTATTATCGACTTTAAGCTAATCACTCATCAAATTTAGCAATGTTCTATGATTCTTCATTTGTCAATCAATATCAAGAGAGGGATGTTAGCATCAGAGCTAAACAATTATGTGATAGGGCATTAATACTTAACAGAAATCAAAAGTTGATAATCCCTTGGCTACTAAAGTTTGAACATAGGCCAAGATCGTTGGATGTTGATAATCATTTATCTATATGAAAATTATGTTTGGTACTGCGACTGAGCTTCCATAGAATTAAGTAAAGATACAAAAGCAGTTGTTGAAATGTAAGAGTTATAGCTAATTATTTTGCTTATATCGTTATTTATAATATTTAATAAAGAACTAAATATGTTAAACTTTGATAGGGCATGGAAGTTGTGGAACAAGAGTAAGGGCATTACCCTTAAAAAATCACATAAGCTTATATAGGACAAAGTTATGGTATGTACAAGCAAATATTAACAATTTAATAAATTTTACTATTGAATAATAAAGATGTTTGAATTGATAAACCATGTATAATTATTTTTTGTAGGTTCCACAACAAAATGATGGAGTTATGTATGGTTACATTGTCATGAAATTTATGAAAGAAATCATCTCAAATATCAATATGTCAATTAAAGATGTGATAATCTATTTTATGAATATAAGTTTTTAACATATATGAGTTATTTTTTATGAATTCATGATATTATAATCTTATTTTGAATTTAAATATATGTAGTTTTTTTGTTGGAATAAATTGGGCTATGACATGCAGATTTTTAATGATTTACGAGAAGAATGGGCAAACCACATGCTTGAAATTATAAGACCACAAGAAAATTCATAACAAGAATCTAATGATATTGAATAGCATAGATATCTTATAATATTTAATGATATTGTAATTAAGTTATATATATATATATTTATATTAATATATATGTATGTATGTATGTATGTATGTATGCATATATGTATGTATGTATGTATTGTAGATAAATTATATATTTTTTATATAATGGAATGTATTTAAAACTTTTTAAACATATTTTGGTTTTTTCTACTGATATGTGATCAAAAACATACAATGAGGCTAGCAAAAAATAAACCAAATATGTTTAAAAAGGGTTATAGAATTTCAAGTCGGTTGACATGTAGGATCGACTTAAAATTCAAAGTCGATTGACATATAAGATTGGCTTAAAATTTAAAGTCGGTTCTACCCATGAATTGAATTAAAATTTACAGTCGGTTCCACCCCTGAATTGACTTTGAATTTGAAGTCTCCTCATTTTAAGTCGATTCATCCAACGAACTTTAAATTCCTTTTTAGTCAGTTAATAACTAATTTAAAAGCCTTTATTTGTAGTAGTGATTATTCCTTTTTCACCAAAGATAGAGGTACTTCTTTTACTATATTCTTTATCCATGTTGGTGATATACTCCTTACAAGCAATGATCTTCAAGAAATGGAACATCTTAAAAAGTTTATCTTCAAACACATTCGCATGAAAGATCTCGATGACTTAAAATATTTTCTAGGTATTGAATTTTCTGGGTATTGAATTTTCTGGATCAAAAAAGGGAATTTTCATTTCTCAAAGGAAATATGAAATAGACATTTTACAGGATTTAGGACTTCTTAGTGCACATTGAGACAAGTTTTCAATGGAGAAAAATCTGAAGCTTGCTCCTACAGATGGGGTCTTATTAAATAATCCAACTAAGTATAGAAGGTTGGTTGGTAGAGTGATTTATCTTACTATGATAAGGCCTGACATAGTGTACTCTGTTCACACAATGAGTCAATTCATGCATGAACCCATAAATACACACTAGGATGCAGCTTTAAGCATCTCAGGTACATCAAGGGTAATCTTTGTCAAGGTTTACTATTTTCTTCTACAAACAGTTTACTCTTAAAGGAATTTTATGATTCGAACTGGGGAGGGTGCTCTACCATAAGAAGATCAATTACAAGATATTGCATTTTTCTTGAAGATTCTCTCATCTCATGAAAATCTAAGAAACAAGCCAATCTTTCTAGATCATCTAAAGAAGCTTAATACTAAGCCATGGCAAACACGTGCTTGTAGTTAGCATGATTACATTACATATTACAAGATTTAAAGTTTGTACAACCAACTTCTACACCCTTTTTTTTGCGAGAAACAATCTGCCTTATACATCATAGCAAATCATGTTCTCCATGAACATATGTAGCATATTAAGATAGACTATTACAGAGAGAAACTACATGCTAGAGTGATTAGTCCTTCATGCATGCCCACGTGCTTACAATTGATGGAAGTGTTTACAAAAGCTTTAGGAAAGGACCAATTTATGATGTTGTGTAACAAGTTGGGACTCCATGACATTCACTCTCTACCTTGAGGGAGAGTAGTACGAATTCTTTGCATTATCTCAAGATTATTTGTATTTATTCAATTTATTTGTTGACTTTTTTAAGAAATATCTCTTTAATATAAGATTATGATATATTCGCTAAGAAACATCTTTTTTATATGAATCCTGATATATTAGGTAGGAAGTATCTCTCTTGTATGTATATATATATATATTTGTTTACCAAATCAATACAATAAAACATTCATCAATTCTTATTTCATTTCTTAGTTCTCTTCGTAATTTATTACGTTAAAAGGAGTTATTTAGTTGTAATATGTAAACTTATGGAGAGTTAGTTACAAATTGTAGTATAAAATTGTAAAGTTTGTAGTACAGTCCGTTTTGTATGCTATATATATGTATGTACTATAAACTTGGCAATTAATCAACCCCTTTACAGAAATTATACATGGCAACTCTCTCTCTCGGTTCATCTTTTCCATCTTGATTCTTGTTTGCAATTTCTCTACGCAAGCAAAACAATGTTGCAGTCTCAGATTTGTACATTTTACATGTTTTTGCTAGTTTCACTCCTTAAATTATGGATTAAAAAAGAAATAATCTGACAATAAATAATAGTTTCTATAGAAGGGTACTAATGATATTTTCTTTTAAGATTCTTCCAAAATATTATGTAAGAATTACATGTATACTAGCTATTTGTTCATGTAAGGTTTACACGAGTCCTGTAATGCCTTATATGTGCTCTAGCAAGATTGTCATATTTCGGATATATAATTGTTAATATTATAAAAATTATTCAATATTGTTAATATTATAAAGATTTTGAATTTAGTATAACTTTATTACTCTAGATTTAATTAGAGGTTTTGAGCTATAGCTCATTTAAATATTTGTCTGTTTGTTAGCCATATATTCTTTATTAACTTACAATTTTTATACGGGTTTACAGAAGATTTACAAAAACTAATTTGCATATTTAATATAAGTTCTTGAGAATATTCCAAAATATATATGTAAACCTTACAAAGACTCCCAAAAATATGTATGCAAGTATTATAAGTTCTTCCAAAAATGTAAAGCCTAGTATCTGATTAAGCTGTCGATTATAATAGCAACTTATTGTTGTTGGCATGTGAGTAATATGGCAGAAAACAAGGAAACATCAATCCAGGAATTATGGCAGATAATCAGCAGACAAGAATAATAATGGAAATTAATATTGTTATAATTTGTTTACTTTTCGTTTCTTTTTGTATACAAATAGAATACATTTGTACAGAAAATATCATAACAGAAATAATATGAAATATACATGATAATTATCAGAGAAATACAATATTTTGACATGGTATCAAAGCAAGTTATTGCTGACTAAGGAACTATCTGCTGATTGTAGCTGCTGATTTCGGTTTTTACGCAAATTTTACGTTTCCTGTTACAGATTTACATTTCTGTGATTTTACGTTTCGGTACAATTCTTGATTTCCGGTTTACACTTACCCTGCGAATCGATTTAGGGTGGCCATTTTGGTTTGCAGTTTTCTCGACAGGTTCGACTTATGTGGTCGTTCGACTTACTCATTGGACTGCCGGTCTGGTGGTTGGGCTCCAACGCTGGTTGCCTCACAGTGTGGCCGGTTCCACCATCAGGTTCTTGTTTGGAAAAGAAACGGAACACAACGATAACAGGCGCTGATTTCTCGTTGGTGTGAAATTATCGCAGTTTCTCTACGCATCAACCTATATTTTGTGGTTTGTCTCTGTACAGTTGTGGGTAACCAAAGCGTAGTGGAGCAGAAGGAAGCACGCAGAGAGGCGCTTGAGGAACACGGTAGAAGAAGGCACGTTGAGAGAGCCTTGATAAAAAGTGCGTTGAGGAACACTGATGAAAGAAAAGGCCTGAGGAAGAGGAAAACTGCGGCCCGAGGAAAGAAGAAGAGAACGGCCCGAGGAGGAAGAAGAAGTTGCGGCGAGGAAGAAGAGAAAGAAGAACGAGGAAGAAATGCGCGATTTTTGGAAGGAAAAAAATTTTTTAGGGTTAGGAGAAGAAGCTGCGCAAATATGAAAAAGGAGGTTTAGGGTTACGAAATTTTTCTATATATAGTGTACAAAGTGTAAAAAAAAATGACGGAAGATTTAACGACGAAAATGACAGAAGTTCTAACAGGCTCGAGCCAGGTCTCCTGACCTCGCTAGCTGAGCGTCGGCCCCGCCCCCATTAGTATCAAGTTGGGAGGATCAACTATGCCTTGTGGTCCCGGGTGGTGGAGATGTATATCTATGACAAAGACAAGCTGGGATATATTAATGGGGATTTTCCTCGGCCCTATTTGAAAGCCCGACCCTCATTCGGGAGATGGCGCTTGAAAATGCCATTGTTAAAGGATGGTTGATCAATTCGATGGACCCCTCCTTGATTGCAAATTTTATTCGATTCCCAAGCGAAACAAGTTTGGGATTTCTGTGCACCCATGATGGGACGGACACGTCTCGAGTGTATGATCTTCGCCGTCGAGTTACTCGTATGAAGCGGCGGGTGGATCCCATTGAAAAATACTACAATGACCTTCAGGGTTGTGGCGAGAAATTGATTTCGTCATCCTAATCCAATGGAGTGTGCAAATGACATACAAAAATACAACTCCATGTCGTATAGGAAGATCAGTGTATACGCTTCACTTGATGGACTTGATGACAGACTCGACAAAACTCAGTGATGTGCTTGAAATCAAACCATTCCACTACGGTGGAACAACTGCCTGGATTCATACGTAGGGAAGAAGTCAGGAAGACCGTGATGATCATCGTGGGTATGAATACAACACCCGGAAGGCGGTTGGCTTCAACAAGGGGTTAAGGGACAGCCAATCGATGCCACTGGCAGGAACCTCTTTGGGTAGCAAGAAATCCTCGGGAAATCCACCATCTCTTGACATGAAATGTGGCCATTGCGAAACTCCAAACACACCGTGAGCGCTTCAAACTCACGTGGGTATCCCGAGAATGGTGGAATGATCTTGACACGGAAGAAACGGGACACTGGGCGGCATTGTGGCTACCAATAATGCCTCACTATCACCTTGCTTCTCGGGCCGAATCTTCCCGGGATCAGGGTATTTCCAAGTAAAGCATTTCACATCTCTACTCGTAGTGATAAAGAGGATTGGATTACGGACTACGGAGCTACAGATCCATGACATTTGACCCAAAACGATCTCTCGATACAACCCGGCGAGACGGAGCCGTGTTGCCAATGCAAATGGGGTCAGCTTGTCTAGTTACGGGAGCTGGAACGGTGACCTTATTTCCTTCCTTATCATTATCTAATACTTTGCTTGTACCTTCTCGTGGCCAGTTAATGTCTGTAAGTCGGTCACCTTGAGACTTAGCGTATTAGTATTGATGTATTCTCTTTTCAGCCTAGGGATATTCTGAGGAGATCATTGGGCGTGGTACTAGGAGATGAGAGGCTATATTGTGGATGACCTCGGTTCGGGAAGAGCTAATCACATACAACATCTTGTTGGTAACAAGGAACGACAGTTGGCTATGTCATCGTAGATTTGGGCATCCAATCGTTCGGGTATTAAAAGCCTGCTCAGGTTTATTTTCAAATATCACACATTCGATTTCAAATGTGATACGTGTATCTAGCAAAAGTCATAGGGCATCTTATCCTATGAGCATGAATAAAAGTATGACTCTTTTGCTTTGGTACATTCGATGTTTAGGACCTTCCCCGGTCGTTACGTCGTGGTCATCGTTGGTTTGTTATTTTTGTTAATGATTGTACACGAATGACATGGCTTTACCTTCTCAAACATAAAGATGAAGTATTTGCTACATTTCACCTGTTTCACACCATGATCCAGACACAATTTTCGGAAAAAATTAAGATACTTAGGTCTGATAATGGAGGAGTATATTGTCAACAATTGGGACATACGCTGACAACCGTGGTATTCTCGTGAAACCTCGTGTTCCTGAGCCAACGAGAATGGACTGAGAGAGGAAGAATCGGCATATTTTAGAAACGGCTCGGGCCTTACTAATCGATGCACGTATGCACAATAAATGCGGGTGATGCTATTCTTGCAAGCGTGTATCTCTTGAATCGTATGCCCACAAAACCTTACAATTTCAAACTCCATTAAAGGTGTTATCGATCATCTTCCCTTACTTTACTATTTTGATGCTTCCGCCCGAATTTTTGGATGTGTTGCTTTTGTCCACCTCCTTAAAAATCAACGAACTAAGTTGGATCCATGTCTTTGTCCGATGTGTATTCTTGGGGTATGGTGTACATAAAAGGGTTACCGATGTTATGATCCAATTACTAAAAGAATCTATACTACCATGGATGTCACGTTCCTCGAATCGAATGGTTTTCCCATCACAGGTATCCAATTACACTCTTTAGGAGGAGAGTTATGATGAAGAACGAAATTGGCTTGATGTTGAAATATTAGACACTAGTCAAACATACTCGGATCGTGTGTCATTGTGGAGGAGCCGATATCACGGGACCCAGAGCTTGAACTTCCCGGGAAGGCGAAGTAGTAATTGAATCTCCCGAAGATGAAGTGGTTGATGTACCACTCCCATTCTCTACAGTACCCGATGATCCTCTGCGAGAACAACTGAGGTAAGCTATCCTATCACACCTTTACAAACTAATGCTACGAGATACATCGATGGTTATGTTTTACCTTTCGAGACACGATCGAGGTAAACCTCGAATCGATACTCTCCGAAAGAGAAAGAACGACAGCAGTATCCGATAACCAAATTATGTATCTACTCAAGGTTATCGAGAACCTATCGGGGCATTTGTACAAACACTGCCCTAGGTAGCCAAATTCGAGTAGCATTGAAGAAGCACTATACGATCCAAAATGGGCTGTTTATAAAAGAGGAATTTGAGGCATTACAAAGAATAACACATGGGTGTTAAGCGAGTTTCCTCAAGGGAGAAGATGGTAGGATGCAGAGTGGATTTTCTCCATTAAGTATAAAGCATACGTATGGGTTAGTTGATAGATACAAGGCGAGGCTTGTAGCAAAAGGATATACACGAAGCATGGGATGATTATCAAAGAAACCTTCTCACACGTGGCTAAACTAAAAGCGCGAGAGTTTTGTTGTCTCTTGCAGCAAATTTAGATTGGCCATTGCACCAACTTGACGTGAAGAATGCCTTCCTTCATGGTGACCTTGAAGAAGAGATTTACATGGATATCCCGCGGGATATCTTTGTTACATCGAGGAAAAGAAACTGCATGTAGATTACAACGAGCATTGTATGGACTAAAACAATCACCTCGAGCGTGGTTTTGTAGGTTGAGTTCAGCAATGAAGAAATATGGGTTCCAACAAATCAACTTTGATCATACCCTTTTCCTAACACATCGATCGGGGGAAGATATGACCCTTATAGTCTATGTAGGCAGCATGATCATTACGAGGGGGATGATAAAGAAGAAATCTCTAAGCTTCGAGAACAATTGTCAAATGAGTTTGAAATGAAGAACTTGGGAGGGCTCAAATACTTCTTAGGTATTGAGGTAACAAGATCAAAACAAGGCATATGTCTTTCCCAAAGAAAATATACTCTGGACCTACTAGCTAAGGCAGGATTACTAGATTGTAAACCTGTCGATATTCCAATGGTTCAAAATCATAAACTCGGAGAATATGTGGACCAAGTACCGGTCAGGATAAACGAGATATCAACGGTTAGTAGGTAAACTCGTATATTTATCTCATACTCGACACGATATTGCTTATGCGGTGAGTGTCGTGAGTCAATTCATGCCTTTGCCCAGTGAAGACCATATGGATGCGGTCGTGCGTATGCTTCGTTACTTAAAATCCTCCCGCAGGAAAGGACTTATGTTTTCAAAGAATGGTCAATTGAAGTCCTTGGATATCTGATTAGAGGCGAGAGAATATGAAGGATGGAAATCTTCTTTGGGTACTTTACTTTTGTGGGGGTAACCTTGTTACATGGAGGAAGCGAAGCAAAATGTAGTTGCCTTATCCGGTCTTTGAAGTTGAATTTCGAGGAATGGTCGAGGAATATGTGAGCTCACTTTTGGTTGAAAAAACTTCTTAGCGAGATTGGTGTTGCTCTAAAATCTGAAATGAACTTATTTTGTGATAACAAAGCAGCCATTTCCATCTCTCACAATCCCAGTTCAACATGATCGCACGAAGCATGTTGAAGTGGATCAACTTCATCAAACAGAATCTTGAAGAAAGATTATTAAGCTTCCATTTGTTAAATCAGAAGATCAATTGGCTGATATACTCACAAAATCTGTGTCTGCAAGGAACTTTTACAACTCACTTGACAAGTTGGGCATAAGAGACATATATGCACCAACTTGAGGCGGAGTGTTGGCATGTGAGTAATATGGTAGAAAACAAGGAAACATCAATCCAGGAATTATGGCAGATAATCAGCAGACAAGAATAATAATGGAAATTAATATTGTTATAATTTGTTTACTTTTCGTTTCTTTTTGTATACAAATAGAATACATTTGTACAGAAAATATCAGAACAGAAATAATATGAAATATACATGATAATTATCAGAGAAATACAATATTTTGACAATTGCAACATTCTTCGTCTGGCTTGTGTAGGATTAAAGAATCAATTTTATAAAGTCTACATAGTCTATTACAAGGCCATACACATTCTTTCAAAAAAAATGTAATGGCTTATATATTCTTTTAAATATAAATATATGGCCTTACAAATGCTCCGATTGAGGTTTTTCAAATCTCTGGCAAGGTCGCCAGCAAAAGGCATCAAAGTTCCAACGAAATCGCCAGTGAAAATTATTAGAACTCTACTGAACTTACTAATGCTAGTCATATTCATATTTTAAGTTATTTAATATGTAAGTAAGATAATATAGATACTTTGATATTTTTGATATATATTATATATCAAAACTGTAACTTCTATTGGGGTAAATTTTGCATTTTTTGTACCAAACTCATGCTATGTAGGTTAAGAATTCGAACCACAATGTACATGACTCAAATTTTAATAAATAGTAAGCCAATGTTGGATCATTGTAGAAATTTCAAGATGGTTATATAGATTGATATGGACTCTCAAGATATAATTAAGTTGGTATGATTTTTTTTATCCTTTCTTACCATGCGAACAAACTTAATGGAGTATAGATGTCCGGTTAAACAAAATACAACTAAATGACTAGTCTTGTTACCATACATCCACACACTTCTGTATATAGTAGAAGATTCAAACCTATTCAACAAATAGGTGTAATACATATAAGGCGATGCTAAAGAGGTTGATATGTCACTAAAAAATAAATTAAATTTTTTATTAATTATCGTGGATTTCATTTAATTTAAGTAAATTTTATTTATAATAACCAATAGAAAATATAATCCTATTGTATAAAATTATCCCATAATTAAAAGAGTATTTTTTTTCTCTTTTTTTTAGTTTTTTTCCTTGGGGGTTGTCACTCAAAATAAATTTTCTTCTAAATGTTCATTAAATGCCCAAGCAGCTAAATTATGAGCAATTACATTTCAAGATCTAAGATATCCACGTAGCAATTAAGTTTAAAAAGTTATTATCTAACACTTTGATTTCCTCCCGGAACTATCTAGATTTCCAACTATTTTGATTTGGTTGATCTGAAATGTAATCAATTATAATTTTACAATCACATTTGTAAGTCCCGTTGTACCCGTGTCTGTATACTGACTTCTCGTGTACAAAACACGGTATTTGTTTTATTTTTACGTAGTGTATTTGTCTTCTTTTGTGTAAAGTTGGTTACTGCAGATCAATAATACATACACGCACAGAGTTAGGAACACTTTGTATGAAAGCATATTTATACACACCACAACTTGATTTTCATAATGTGCATGATAAGTCGAGTATTGGTTTTCGATGAGCAAGCATGCAATCAAGCTGACATTCTCACTTGTGTTCTTGGTTTGTTTTGAGTGTGGGTATTTATGAAAAATAGTCGATAATTTTTGGAAGGAAAAATTATGACTTTTTAGCACCTCGCCACCAAGCTCACCACTACTCTTGCCTACCACCTTTGGCAAGCTAGTTGGTTAAGTGATTGGAAAGGTGGCCATACAAAGCTCTATAAATACCCTGATTCTTCTAATTTGGTAGCCAGAGAAGAGGTGGTAGAGCTTTGTCAAATTGACATCCCATTTTTCTATTTTTGAATCACTAATATCTTATGTATTACTTAGTATTAGTGATTCATTACTATGTAAGTAAAACCCTACCTATAAGTGGTAAGTACTCAATATATTTTTATGAGTGGGTTGTATGTAAGCTATATGTCAGCAAATAGTTGCCCTCATGGAACTTTTTATTATATGAGGAGCCTTCATAACTGTGAGTTGTATATCGACTGATGGTTGCATTCATGCAATGTTTTCTTATTTACTTTACATATTATTGGTCTTTGGTTTCTGATCACATCACTTTGGGTGGTGTGGGCTTTGGAGTAGAGCCAAGTTCGAGTGCCGAACTAGATTGTTATAGATTCAACAAGTGAGAGCACCAATGGATAGTTAAGATAGGTGTCCCAATTGATAGAGGTATCTGGGTTTATACTTTTCTATTGAGCTTTATCTTTTTATTATATTTAGTGAATTTTTTGCTACTAAGTGATTGCCTTAAGCAATCCAAAGATTTTACCACATAGATAGGGTTTCTATGTGGGTTTATCTTGTTATATCTAGTGCTATGCATGCTTGACTATGTGGCTAGTATATATATATATGAATTCTCTAAATGCTTCTTTATTAATTCCATATTTTTGAGTATTGTGTAACTTATTTGTTGCTTGTGTCTGGTTGTCTATGATTCACGCATTAATAGTTTTATGTAAAGTGATGAGTCCTTAAGGAACCATTATCTCCTTAACTTGATTGTGTATTAGTCTTGGGCTTCTTCAATGTTTCTATGCATGTTTATATTGCTTCATTAGTATAATTTGAGTTACTATCTTGTATGTGTAATACTAGATGCAAACTCTCTTTAGAAAGCATATTTGTTATATGTTATTGCATGCCTTATTTCCTTTCTTTATCGTGTACTTATGGCTTTCTAATCATTACTTATGCTATAGTAAATTAGTATGTTTGTTTCCTGATTAATTTATATTTCTTATGTTTATTATGTACATGTGATTTTATTGTGAGTTTCTAAGGAATCTGTATCTCCTGACCCTAGTTGTGGCCTATGAGGCACACTGTCACTAATATGTTTACTGCAGTTTCTTTTTTGTCACTGTTGGTTATTTTTATTGTGTGTTGAATTGAGAAATTGTTTTGTACTTCGACTATGTTAATTGCTCAATTCAAATTATGAAGTCTACTTAGCCGAATTAATATAAAGCTCATAAAAAGTTTATATGGGTTAGCTATTTCACCCCTTATATAGGTCCTAATTATCTATTTTAGTCGAAAGAATACCTAACCTTTGTGTAATTTTTCCTAGGGATGTGAATCTTCGACCTTCAATAATTATTGAATGATAATTTAATACGTTGGTCATTCCAATAGATAAAGCTACAGATCTAACTTCTGCTTCCTCGCTTGTAACAATTTACATCACATTCCAATAATATTACAAAACCAATCTTAAGCAACTATAGAAATGGTAGACTGTTCATCTTTATACTTAGCATCAAAATTAAATTTGATAGCTCTAAGAAAAGGCTTAAACCAAGCAAGAGTTTGTAGATTTTGATCAAAAAATTCATTATCCTTTATGGGACTCGACGTAAGCCAATATGTATGAATTGACAAAAGGAATTTTGTAAGTATCCAATGTTCCTCCTAAAATTAGGATTCGCATCTTTGAAATCTTTTTCATTTAAGATTTTCTAGAAGGTAACCATTGTCAATGTCATTTCCAAGCTAAATTCCTTTTTCTCATCCAAACCAGGTATTAAAGCATTAGGTGGTTTTAAGCAAAGCTAAATGGAAGATAAAATGTCTAATCTCACGTAAAGAAAATTTTCAATTAATATCTCTCTTCCTCAATCAACTTTCCCTATTTATATATTTTCAATTAACGTTCAATAACTCTTTTCTTATTTTTGACACACGAATAAGTAATATAATCATGAAGTAGTGACAAATATAATATAAAATAAAAAAAGAGCTAAAACCAATATGTTATCCAAAAAAGAATGAACTCCCCTAAATAAACTAGAATAAGACAAAAATTTATAAAAATTGATATATGTAAATATTTTTTTAAAATTGAAAGTTTTTAAATTGAGGGTAGTATACTCATTTAAACATGATTAGAATAGAACACTCCATTGAGAAATTAATCTTGTTCAAATTTTGATTATATATTCAAAGCATAAGTATATGGATAAGACACAGACATACAAACACATACGGTGATATATCTTCAATCAATCAAAATAAAATACATGTTGAAACTACAATAATATATCAATTTATTCATTTATGATCAGTCAAGAAAGGTTCAAAGGAAAGAGTATCACCTATCATGATAAAATGCAATGGAGCCCTTACTTTTACAATATAAAATTTTCTATGAGGAGAGAATTTAATTTATTTTTTTGTTTTTATTCTCCCTTTTTGCATATGAGGGATCGGTTATTTACTTATTTTTTTATAAACAATTTTGGCTCTTTCTTTTTATGCAACAGTTTCTTTTGTATGTTATTTTCATTTATTATTATCATTATTTTTTTTTTGCAAAGGAAATATACATAAGCTAGAAACCTAATACGATGACTTTCATACTAGTTACGAGATAACACTCTTCATTCATTGTGCATCTTCACACATCACAGTAAATCACCCTCTCAAAACTGAGTGTCTCTCTATAATAGAATTTTATAAAGTGAAAAAAAAGCTCAAATACAATTTTACAGTGAAGGTTAGCTCAAGCCCTAGAATCATACAAAATGAATCATAAACTTCAGGCATGATATACATATGTGTTTAATAAGTGTGTGAATAGGTTTTTGTCAAGATAGATCTCTAGATGTGGAAAACCTTGTAAATATAGAAGTCAAAATAGTTAATTAAGCAATATATAGTCGATCAAAAGAAGTGAAGTAGTATGAAAATAATATGTAAAGTTCATGTCAACGTTAAAAAAGTCTACTTCTCTTTTTTTAAAACTAAAAAACATCAATAAAAATAAAAAAGAATTAAATAAATAAAGTAAATATGCACACCTAGGGTTAACTAGGCACTTAAACAAAAGTACCCATGTGAACATTAAGGGACACTCAGATAATGGGAAAACAATAATCTTTTCTAACCCAAACTTTCTTGAATTTTAGTTTCTCTATATCTTTACGTTGAAAACTAAATACCTTAGTTGTCATAGGCATTTTCTTGGACTTAAATTTGGATTTCACATTTATCTAAAATGAAGATGCAATATGCATGGTAGGATGATGATAATTGATCGTAGAATTAAAAGTTTTGAAATTCACTTGCCTCTTTAGACCTACAACTTTTTGAATAGTTATTGGACATACTATACATAGATGGATTTTAATAATGAGTCCTATAGCTAGAAACATGGAATAAATTATTAAATTTAGGAGTATTTATCAAAAGCCTACATTTTTTTCTTATATGACTTTTCTTACCATAATGATGACAGACATGCATAAACTTAACATTTTTTCTACTATAGGAACAATAGTCCTTTGTGCATAATTAACAACAATAGGAATAGAGTTAGAATTCCTTACGAGTATGGTCTTTGATGTTGAAGGTAAATGTGTAGCAGGTGAAGAAGGGTTGGAGGGTTTTACAAATGCAGTTGTATTTGAAGATGATGGCGTAGAGTGCTCATCTAGATAGGCTCACCCTCTCTTGGCTCTAATTTTGTTTTCCATAATAAATGACTTTGTTTAACCTTTTGACTCCAATAATCAATCTCTTCACAACTTCCTTTGATTCTCCTAACTCTTACACAAGATTCTCATTTTTCTATTTGAGATTTGCATGACTTGAAGATCAACTAATCATTAAGTAGAATTTGCAACTGTTGGATTTTGTGTTGATTTTGCATATCATTAGGTCCTCATTGAAGCTTATTTAATTCATTTTCTAATTCTGAATATTTGCGTGAAAATATACAAACTCATGTTTATTCCAATACTTCAACTTATTAGTTTTGATTCTCAATTTTTTGCACAATTTTGTAGAAGGGGGATCCAAGAACATTCAAGTTACAAGCCAATGCAATAACTTGTCTACAAGAAGGATCTCTACGCCAAGCTTCAAAGAAATGAAAAGGCTTGGGTAGAAATTCATTTTCTTTGAAAACTTGGATGATTATGGGACAATGATTAGAGACTAAAAATGGCTTATTAAAAACCTTAAACTTAGGATACAATAACAACCAATCCAGACTACAAATTGCTCTATCCAATCTTTTTTTGATAATATTGTGACCATAAACTTTCTTCCTCCAGGTGAAATCATAACCCAACTTTTCAAGGTCTAAAGCTCCACAAAATCCCATAAGTAACATATTTTATATTTATAAGTTTTCCTCCACATTATTACATGGGAGCAATGATTTCAATGAAATCTCCTATTACAATCCAAGGACCATTATAAGTAACAATAATAACACAAAAGTACTCCAAAATATAGCTTTCTCATATGAAATATAAGTGGTGGCATGTACAAAACATGCTAGCCAACTCTTGTTAGAGTTCATTACATCAGAAAATTCTAAGGCTAGCAAACGCTAACCCTTTTCAAAAATAGTTGCTACAAAACCTATTTTTAATAGTAAAATATATCCTGTAACCGATCCGTTTATTCTCCATTTTCAATTTTCATTTCCGGTTTTCTTTAATTGATCATTTAGTGGTCCAGATGTTTTTGTCATTGAAGAGCTCGTTGGTTATGACTAAAGCTAGTAGTTGATGCCAATGCTTTTATGGGAAGCACAGTTATAAAAGAGGTGTTATGGTCCCTAAGCTCAACACACAATTCTAGGGCAATACACCATCCAATTTGAATTGTTGTTGAGAGCTTAGAAGTTCCAAACACAGAGAGCACTTCAGTTTTGATCATTTTTGGAACTTGAAAAACAATTCAATGGATGTAGGGAAGATCCTTACTTTACTTGGTTTCGATCCCTTTTATTTGTTTATTTCACATTTCAATCCCTTGAAATTGGGTTTTTTGAAAGGCTCATTTTTGATGCATATGGAAATTATAAATGATTTGATTATTGATATTTCAATGATTCTGTGAATTAAAATGTGAAAAACAATGAAGAAGATCATTCCCAATTTTTTGTTCGTGTTCATTGGAATGTATTAATTAACTTTTTATTTAAAATGACGTTTTTGATTCAAACTGAGACCATGAATCACTTTAAAATTCAATTCTAAGAATTTTGATAAAAATAACGCTAGTTTTCATTGCCAAAATTGTGAGATACAACCGGAACTCCGATCGGGTTGAAACTGAGTCGTTCTAACTCGGCTGGAGGTTGAAGATAAAATCAAGAAAAAAATAATTTTGCTATTTTCGAGATTTAAACCTGGATCTCTCACATGAAGATTGAGTGCCCTGACCATTGGACTACAATTGATTTATGATAATTTTGTATACTAAAGGCTTTATATATATATATATATTCAGAATATGTTTTTCATTTATTTACTGAATTAAAAATACAATTTTAATGTGATTAATTTATTTAACTTAGATTTGTCATGTATAGAATATTTATTATACATGTGACATTTATTTAAATAATTTTGACACATTAAAATTTATTTATGATTAAATACATTATACTTAAATTATTTATTTTGATACTTTTATGTATAAACTATACATATGAAATTTGGTTAAATAATTTATGCATACTGAAATTAATTGTTAATGGCTCTTTATAAATTTAATTTATACTTATATTATTTATTTTGCTTGTATAATTTATTGTTATTTATTTATACGTGCAATCTTAAGATAATAATATTTGTATATTTGAAATTAAATTAAGATTTGAGAGTCGAGGTTGAAAATACATGCATAGATAGTGGTCTAATGACAAAGGCCAACAACGGAAGCTCGGGACAGAGCCGTAACTTATGAGCTTACAACGGAAGCTCGGGACAGAGCCGTAACTTATGAGCTTAGTCTTACTTCACCATCGAGAAATGAAAGAAGACTTCCATCTCCAAGTTTAACTCAGACATAGTTCACTTCTTTTTGGGTGTGAAGCAGTGTCAAACCAAAATATCCAACAAGCATCGGTTTCACTTGGTGGGCTGGGAATGCCCGACTTATCAATTTATCTAGTAAATTGCTAGGGGCTTATGTAGCCCATACTAGAAGTAAAATTAATCCTTGTTCATACATAGGCTTTTGAAGTACGAAATGAGCCACTTCAAATAGGTTCATTGATTTGGCCCACAATATGATTAATCTGGCATGGGCTACATGAACCCCCAGCAATTTACCAGATAAATTGATAAGTCGGGCATTCCTATCCCACCAACCTTTTTTCATAGCAAGTCTTTACCGGTTTCCTAAGAAAATATGTTGGTCTAGCATAAATAATTAAGGATTTTAAATTGATCATGTTTGGAGAATTAGATTGTGATTTACTAGTGCCTGGTTCTTTTGAAAGAATTCAGTTAATAAAAAATTAAGATATACAAAATAAAAATAAAATTTTCCAACCCTAATTTATTTTGAATCTTTCTCAAATACTTTCATTTCAATGAACATTCTCGATATTTAATATTATACCTTGAAGAGAATTCGAACCTCTTCCCAAAACTCAAAAAAAAAGGAAGTGAGTTAGACAAAAAAAGAAGAAACATGGACAGAAAAAAAAAAGAAGCAACTTGGACAAAAAGAAAGGAAGTGACTTTATTTATTTCATCTATTCCATGGCTGGAACAGGGGGATACACGTTACACCACGATTAACTCGCTTATTCTTTCTCTTAATGCGAGAGGTATACTTTCTCCAACCTAGAACACTCTAACTTGATCACTGAATGCGAGCAATAGCCTGATTCCCCCTCTTTTCAATCTGATTGATTCGAGAAAGAGTAAGAGGGAATTCGTGACCAACCTAAGACCTATAGAAGGTATTGTATGAAGTCTACCTAATGCTAGATGCAGAGGCACATAATAAATCAATATGAACATCATGAGTTGTCCCATAATAAAATTGATTATTGCTAATACTTTCTTCTCCATTCCTTCTTCCATAACGTGAGCTCATAGAAGGAAGAGATAAGAGGACTGAAACTAAAGCTCTTATTTTTTGTTGAGTAATAGTTCGAGTAAATTTTGAATCCCCCCCCCGCCCCGAAAGCTTGATGCAAATAAAAAAACTTTTGTTTCACATCTTCAAGCTATATATACCCGTCTCTTTTTTTGCCGTTTTTTATTTTGTTCTCATCTTGTTTTTTTTTTTGCTTTTTTCTATCTTTCATTGATATCTTCTTTTTATAAAGTAATTCAACTTGAATTATTGAATAATCCACGTCACTTATAGTGGTTGGGATTTGGACAAAGAGGATGACAATCAGTTGTAAGAGAAAAGTGGACTGGTGCCAAGATCTAGTCCTAGGCAGGCAGACCTTATTTTAACAGCAGGTACAGTAACAATGAAAATGGCCCCCTCCTTAGTCAGATTATATGAACAAATGCTCGAATTCAAAATATGTTATTGCATGGAGCATGTACAATAACAAGTATGTTTCAAGACTAATTTTATAGTACCGTTTCGGGGTGGATAAACTAATTCCTCGTAGATATTTATTTGCCAGGCTGTCCACCTAAACCGAGGTCGTTATAGATGCTATAACAAAACTTCGTGAAAATAATATCTCGGGAAATCTATGAAGATCGAACTATATCTCAACAGTGAGAATCGGTATTTTACTACCACCACAAGTTTCGCCTTGCACGCACATACTTATCGAAATTTTGATCAAGGATTACTTTCTCAATCACCATCTACTTCAAATCCCTCCTAAAGCATTTTTCAAGTACAAAAATTCAGTATTTTCCCACAACCGGTAAATTAGGCGGAATCCTTTTTTTGTAATGTACGTAATAACAAACGGTGAGTCATCTTTCATAAATTTCATTGTAAATGTGAAATACTTATAACACTTATACAAATCAAAATGGGAGAGATATAAAAAAGATGCAGGGTCGCTTTGTCCGCATTGGTTAGTCAAACACGGGCTAGTTCATGATCTTCGCTTCATTACCAAGGAATAGAGACTTTACAAATAAAGCCGAGGATTGGCATTCCATTGCCGCTGCTTTATACATGTATATGGTTACAATTATTTACGCTCCCAATGTGCCTACGATGTAGCACCAGTGGATCAAGTTAGCTAGTGTGTACCATCTTACAAGAATAGAGTATGGTATAGATCAACCTGAAGAAGTATGCATAAAAGTATTTGCTCCAAGGAGCAATCCAAGAATTCCGTCCCTGCTTTCCTGGTTTGGAAAAGTGCGGATTTTCAAGAAAGTGAGTCTTATGATATGTCGGGAATCTCTTATGATAATCATCCTCGTCAAACGTATCTTAACGCCTCGAGTCGATAGATGGCCTTTACGTAAGGATTATATTGCTCCCTAATTTTTATGAAATACAAGATGCTCATTGAATAATCGTAAACTAACTAAAATTCAAAATATTTAAAGAATATTTGTACATTCTATTATAGATCGAAGATAAAGTTTCATTCACATATTATAGATAGGCTAAAAAAATAAAATTCGGCGGGTTCATTAAGATTTTCAAATTTTGAAATAGAATTTTTTCGTATTTGTACTGGTCAATGTTATATAAGATGAATCAAATAATTCATGATGCAGAACTATGTACCGCGACATCACTTAGATAGGTTCCATAAAGTTACATGGAATAAAATTGAGAAATCAAACATAAAAAGAAAATAGAAAGAAATAAAAGGATGAAAGAGGCTAGATTCTATTTGTACCGTGTTTAAGATACCTCTTGGCAATTCACACCCTTCAACCCCGCTAAACTATAGTACTTTCAACCCAAAAATTGATCGTTTTTGAATATGTATGAAGTATTAACATTCTTTTTAAGGAGAGAAAAGATGGTATGAACAAACAAAAAAGAAGAGGAAACAAAATCAAATTTTTTATACATATTTTCTATACATATACTTTGACTCATCTCTAAATATTCTAAAAAAAAAAGAGGAATATATCCACACTCGAAATGTATATATATGTATAGTGATTTATACTATTATGATTTCATACTCTTAATGAATATGTATGCCGACCCATACCAATAAATTTGTAGAATAGATACTCATCTAAATGACTCATGTGCCAGAACCGCATTTGAACCGGTGACACGAGGATTTTCTTCTCTCGCTCTACCAACCGAGCTATCCCGACCATTCACAACGCACCATTCTTATTCTAATAGATAGCTTGGGTCTATGTCAATTAAAAAGATAAAAAGTGGATTCCAAAGTTTTATCCCAAATTTATGGAATTTCTTGGATCTTCCAAAAAAACTTCCAAAGTTTCATTAACGTACGAGTAATGGTATGTATTGTAAATCATTCCAATTTGAAATGGGAATTACTTTTGCTCAAAGATATTGATTCGTCCACATATCATATGTATCACATGTGGCTTTGTGATAAGAAAAAATTACAGATCAAATCAATTTGTGAATGCGAAAGATTATTGTTAGAATAAATGAGAAACATAACGAATTTTGAACCGCTAACGAAAAAAATGGGGATAAATAATTAGGGAATCAAATAGGCCTTTTGGGGGATAGAGTGACTTGAACCTCACGATTTATAAAATCGATGGATTTTTCTCTTATTATAAATTTCATTATTGTTGATATTAATATGTAGAATCTTATTCTATCTCTATTATCTTCTGATTAATCAATTCTTCAAAATATCTATTAGATTATGATGAAGTAAATGATTTGATCAATGAATATTTGATTCTTTTTCATATCAATTCTTAAAAAAATATTGATGACATCATTAACCATTTTTAGATAATATTTTAATATGTATATAATATATATAGGATATTTTTCATCATTTAGAAAGTTTTGATGTAATGATTCATTTACTAACGCAACGCAGCCAACTCCATTTGTTAGAACAGCTTCCATCGAAGTCTCCTCGCACCTATCCTTTGTATTGCTTTCTAACCCTTGTTTGTTTTAAGAATCGGAAACCGGATTTGGCTCAGGATTGCCCATTTTTAATTCCAGGGTTTCTCTGAATTTGAAAGTTCTCACTTGGTAGGTTTCCATACCAAGGCTCAATCCAATTAAGTCCGTAGCATCTACCAATTTCGCCATATCCCCGCTTTTTTTTATTATTAGTGTTACGTTATAATGCCGTTCTCCCTTTTCTTTCCTTCCTATTACATATACTTATGCTATGCTGAAACACCTAATTTATTAGTTCATTAAATAAAGGGTTCCATTTTGAAAAGTGTTTTTTACTATTTGGATTTCTTGTCTACCTTCTTTTTTTTTCTATACAAAAATTCCTATTTTGCCCAATCATAAAAGATTCTATCATTTCTGTATCCGAAATTCAATATGGATAGGGATATATTAATCTCTATTAATTAATATATTCTATATATGAAATATGAAGAGAATCCATATATATATATATATATATATATATATGGATATATAGATATTATTATACATAATTATAACACATACCCCTACTTTCATATATAAATATATTATTTTTCTATCATATTTAGTGTGCTATTTTGAATACTTGAACGATCAATTCTTTTTTTTCGTTTTAGTTTTCACCTTTCTCAATGAAAACAGAGGGGTGTTTAATTATGATCTGGATTGCATTTCTATGAATTGCACTTTTATTTCTCATTTTATTTTCTTCTTATCCTTTTTTCGAGCAGACCCTTTAATAAGGAAAAAGAAATAAAAAATGGATTATTAAATTCTAATTAAATTCTATTGTTTGTTAGATTAGCCATTATTTATTTAGTTTATTCCTTATTTATTTGAAATTCTATTTTTTCTATACTCATATTCATTCTTTATAATTAATATAATTAATAGTCAATATCTTGGTAGTTTACTAAATTCCTATATGCGTACAATTTATGTTACACAAGCCCGCTTAGCTCAGAGGTTAGAGCATCGCATTTGTAATGCGATGGTCATTTGGCTCGATTCGATAGCGCTTTTCTCCATCTCTTTTCTTTTATCTTTAAATGAAAATGTGAAATTATAAAAGATTGAAAAGTCTCTTCCCTTTTAACAAGGGCCAATCCTTAAGAAATATACGTAGTTCGATCTCTCGTAGAACAAATCAATCAAGAAAAGAACTCTTAGTTTTTTAGTTTCTCTATTTTCGTTTTTCTATTTTATTATTAGCTTTTAATAGTTTTATTTAATATTTCTTATTTTAATATTCTTTTTATTTTAGATTTTTTGAATATTATTTCATTTTTTATTGAAATTCATTTAACTTTATGTAATTAATTTTAATCTGTGTATATTATTATATTCTTAGTATATTACTATATTATTCAAATTCACAATTCCATGTTTATTAATATATTCAAATAAAATTATCTAATAGAGTAATATCTAATATACTAATATAAGTAAATTAGATAATATGTATATATACAATAAAAATATTCAAATATTTATAGATACATATATTAATAAATATACATACTCTAATAGATACATATAAGAATAATAAGGTCCGGATATTGATAGAATTCATCTAATTATTCTTTGTAGTACATAAATTTTGATTTCTTTAATTTCTCATATTTCTTATTTAGTTTAGTTTGAATTTATTAGTTTTCATTTTAGTTTATGAAATTTCAATAAAATAAGGAGTCTTTATGTCGCGTTACATGCAGGCCTCGTTTCAAAAAAAAATACGTCGTCTGTGGGCTTTACCGTGACTAACTAGTAAAAGCTCAGAGCCTAAGCGATCTTAGAAACCAATCACGCCCAAGAAAAATCTCAATATCGTATTCGCTTAGAAGAAAACAAAAATTGCGCTTTCATTATGGTCTTACGTAACAACAATTACTTAAATACGCCCGTATGAAAAAGCCAAAGGGTCACTGTGTCAAAGTTTTACTACAATTACTTGAAATGCGTTTGGATAACATCCTTTTTCGATCAGATGACTTCGACCATACCTCAAGCCCGCCAATTGGTTAACCATAGACATATTTTCGTTAATGGTCGTATAGTAGATATACCAAGTTATCGTTGCAAACCCGAGATATTATTACAGTTGAAGGATGAACAAAAATCCAGTGGCTTTGGTTCAAAATTATTCGATTCAAATTTTCCTGTGAGGAATTGCCAAAAGATTACCTTTCACCCATTTCAATATAAAGGATTAGTTAATCAAATAATAGATAGTAAATGGGTTTGGGTTGAAAATAAATGAATTGTCAAGTTGTAGAATATTATTCTCGTCGACTTAAACCTAATCTAAAAATAACAAAAAAGGTTCGAATAATTTTGCTTTCCCTTCACCTACATAAAAAACTCCGAGGTAAGTGGCGGTTTGGGTTCTGGATATTTTTTTTCCCATTCATGTATCATAGATTGGTGGAGAATTTGCATTCTTTGTCCATTCTTTCCCGCATTTTCCATACCATAGAATATTTGGATTAGGAATAGAGAATCTATATCAAAGAAAGGTCGAACTGCTGGACTAATGGTATCAATTGTTATTTGATATATCGTGATCAAGAACGTTGGTGAATTAGGTGAAGTGTACGGAAGAGTAGGGATTCGAACCCTCGGTAAACAAAAGCCTACATAGTAGTTCCAAAGGTTACGCCTTCAACCACTTACCATCTCTCCTACATAATGATTACGGTCCGTAAAACCAAGTGAATAGTGAATCATTTATGTTGTATTTTTGAATAGGTATGTATTAACTTTATTTTAACTAAATAAAAATAGAAAAACTTTTCAAAGAAAAGATAAACCTTCCTCAAGACCCAGGGATAAATAATTTTTTTTGTCATTGATTGTAAAAAAAAATTTAAAAATAATAAATAAAGATATATCTATTTATGTTTTATAAAATGGTACTCCCAACCCTTTCTTTCCTACCAGATTTAATCACTAACTAATACACGGTCGATCTATTTTTTTAGACTTTTAGACTATGTTTAATGGATACTTTTCAATTTCAAGTATGATTCTATTTAAAATATTATTAGATTTTCATAAAAATTCAAAATTTATTTTAGGTTTTAGATCTTTCAACAACAAACCTTTTACGCCTAATTTCCACAGGTTTAGGTTTATTCCAAATTCGTGAAACGCTCCGGTTTTTTATATTTGATTATACGGCGTATACTTGTTATACACATAACACAAAAAAGGACGTTTATTCATTCTATTTTCATCTTTAGATCATGATTCAATCAAAACTTATCGAATTATCCCAACTGTTTAGGAGAAATTCTTTGATTCTTCAACTCCGCGATGAAATCGTAATACTTCCCTTCATTCTTATACGACTATAATTTTCATTTGGACGAAATCTAATCGAATTCAAATATTTCGTAGTTTTGATTGATTCCCCACAAAAACAATTTGAGTAGAAGGTCTTCTTTAATGAGTCCGTTTTTATGTTATTTCGCATCTGCATAATTCCTTTTTGTCAGGGATTCTTTTCTCACGAAAGTTAATTAAAAGAAATTATAGAATGGATTTACTTACATGTCTAGATCTCGAATAAATGGAAATTTTATTGATAAGACCTTTTCAATTGTAGCCAATATCTTATTACTTAATAATTCCGACAACTTCGGAGAGAAAGAGGCATTCACTTATTATAGGATGGTGCGATTTGATTCTTTTTTTCTTTTATTCTCAATAATGTGTCTTTTTCCTAAGATCGAGAACGGTAAAAAAGAAAAAAAAATTATTGAAATAAATCTACGCTTGTCAAGGTGAAGTTTCGTTTGTAAATAAAACAAGCAAACCCTTCTCGTCGTGTATCCCCGATTAATGCAACCTCGTATGCTTCAATTATCAATTCGAGAGTATTGAGTTTAGGGGTTATAACCCATGGGTTAGGTCAAACTTAGTCCACTAGTACCAATAGTGAGGCATGTGAAGAGGCCCTACTCCTAGGAATCAACAACACGAAAACTTTGTTATAAATTATACATTTTCCTTATCAGATCTAACAAGAATGGTTTGGGACAACAAGCATCCATCTCGTTCGTATTTTGGATACCCGTATAACCATCGAAGATCGTCAGTGACTAATTCCCTTAAATTCAGTAGGCGTTAAAGACAAAGAAATTGTTGAGTCACCCTTTTTTATCTAGTACCAACACCTCGTGATGTTAAGGAAAGATCTTTTACGTTAAGGTTGGCTAGTTATTTCTTGTAAAACACCATTTCGCCGCTTATAAATGAGACTATTTCAATCTTTTTTGATTTCATGTAATAGATTATTCTCATTACGCACATAAGTGAGGAGCCGTACGAGATGAAAATCTCATGTACGGTTCTCAAACGAGATTCTTTTGAATCGAAAGACGACCGTAACGAATGTCGGCTCAATCCGAAGGAAATTATGCAAGCTTTGCTGCACTAATTAAGCTATGCGACTAGAAATTGATCCCTATGATCGAAGTTATATACTCTATAACATAGGACTTATCCACACGAGGAATGGAGAACATACTAAAGCTTTGGAATATTAGTAGCAGTTGGTAAAAACATGCAGAGAAGAAAGGTTTCTCTATAAGGATCTCTCTCTCAAAGAAAAGGATCTATGCACAATTAATTAATAGAAAAATTAATTATGAACTATGTGAGATCTGTTTGTTCTTTGCTTGCTAATTTTACAAAAGCTCCGTATTTTAATTCAAAGAAAGGATTAAAGGCAAGTATATTTTAAAATAATAATAATAAAAATGTATATTGTTATTATCTTTTATTAGGAATGTAAACGGTGTAAAATAGGAATGGATGATATTTTAACAGAAATCAAAATCAAAATTAAAATATTATATTATATTTGAAAACAAGATTGAAACACACGGATATAAATATGTGGTATCACAATCTGACAATGATTAACGTTTTCAGCTTCAAAAATCAAATTTCAACATCTTTTTAATTTAAAATTATTTAAAAATATAAAATTTTAATAATAAAATATTTACAAATTAAAATAATAATATGTTATATATATTTAATATTAAATAATAATTACTGTTATCTCTATGTATAAAAAATATAATATTTAATAAAATATAAATTTATAATTTTAGATATTGGAGTCAAAATAAACATCTAAAATCGAAAGCGAATCCAAAATTTTAAATAAGAGAATAATCAAATCCAAAAATTAACCAAAATTTATCATCCAAAAATCGAACTCGATAGTAGAACCTACAGGGAAATTTAATATCCTAATCTTTTATACTCTGCTGAAAGAATGTTTGGATTATTTATTATTACTCCAACCATGCATCATTTCATCAAATTTAATATAAATTTTGATGTAAAATTACTCCAATGCAGCATCTTGCACCAAAAATGGTGAGACGAATAATGTTGAGTTAAATTTGGCATGAAAATATTCAAACATCGAAAAAATTCAATATTATATATAATAAATTAAAATTAAGTATATTATATAAAATTAGTAAAATAAATTAATAAATATAATGTAAAATTAAAAATATAATATAAATTAAAATAACGAATTAATTAAAAATAAAAATAAAAAATATATTTTATTTTATAAAAAAATATATTTTTTTAGTATAACGTTGGATATTAAAAATCGGATAATAAAACATTTGTTGCAAGTTTCACACCAAAATAGTACAAGATTTGAGGTAAAATGATGATACCTGCTGGAGATGGTACTGGGAAGAATGTTGAGTCGGTGATTTTAAAGGACATGTCCAAGAATAGTCAAGGGTCTATGGTTTTTAGTTTTTTGTTTTTCTTGAAAGTTATTTTAAGAAAAATATGAGTTTTCTAATTTGTATAGTTTGATTTTATTATTATTAAAAATGATAATATAATTATCATATGATCATTTTTTTTATTATTTTTTTTATTTGTTTTTTCAATTCTTTGAAGATATTTATTTTAATAACTATATTTGCAAGTTTTATAATTATTTTAAGAAGGATATTTGATTTGTATAATTATTATTTTTTATCATAGTTTGATTTTATTATTATTAAAAAGGATGATACAATGAGAAGCCATCAATTTGTTTTATATTTTATTTATTTTGTTTTCTATTCTTTAAGGAAAAATACCTATATCACCTAATTTTACGCTCTTTGCACCTGTATTCTTGTATCCTGTCAAATTAAAAAATAATTTTAAATAATATTAATACGTAATAAAATCTAAATAATATACTTATAAAATAAATACAAATTTATATTCTTTTCATTTAGCTTATTTAAATTACAACGTCACTATCTTCAAAAAAAAAAGTAATAATAATAAATAAAAAACTTCATCCTTGTATCAATCCTATTATTATAATCAAAAGATACATTATATTAAATAACTCTGCTAGAACTGTACTAGCGTTTTATTCTATCAATAAAACCAATCACAATCTGAACCCATCGCATTAGCAAGGAGTTGCTCGGCACAAGATCAAAGTGATATATTTATATTTAAAAAAAAAAATCATAATAACATTAGAAATCCAACTTGGTACAAACATATCAAACGGGAACAAAGAAAAAAGAAAAAAAAAATCTGTTAAAAGTATGCTAGCAATCAATCAATCAATCAATCAGGCTAACTACACTCCTCAGCCAAAAGCCAATTTCACTTGGCTACTTTTGTTAAAAAATCATAACAAAAGATATGCTAAAAGAATATTAAAAACAATAATAATAATAATAATAATAATAATAATAACAACAATAATAATAATAATAATAATAATAATAATGAAAAAGGTTAAATAAAATCAGTTATGATGGTATTTATGAATCTTCAAACTCAGATTATTCCCAATCTTCAAGTCATTCTGTTATCATACTGAAACTTCAATCCTCGGTTCAAACGCAAATGCTGACATGAACTCCATAGCTTCACCATTTATACAGCACTTGGGAAGCTCATCCCATTCATTGGCCACTAAATCATATAGAACATAGCTGCAAAGGTCCACGGAGTTTAAACATATCAATATCTGATCACCAGCCCCAACACAGTTTATATCCACCTTCTTACCATACCACTCGTGTGACATTGCCGGAGGCATTGCTGCAATTTGGTTCCAAGAACGAGTTTCCTCGTTGTACCACCAGACCCTCAAACTAGCACTTTCGAAGAATTCCAACAATAGCACAACTAGCATCTTGCCCTGACACTCCACCACATCAATGGAATACTCACAAAACACAGGCAATAATCTAGGGTATTCGGAAAAACACTTGCTTGTCAGATTACAAGCGATGACTGTTCCTGTGGAACTAAGGAAGTATACAATTTCCTCACCATCTCTGTTAGTGATGACCGATGAGTACTGTTTAGAGGGGCTTCTTTGCATGTTGGTTGCAACTACATTTCCGGACTTACTAAGAAAGTAGACAGCATTGTCCTCATTTGATTCAAATTCCATTGAATCATCAACCTTCATGTTAGATTCCTCTACTTCTCTTTCCAATCGAATCTCTTCGTCCCAACAACCAGTGCATGAGTTGTAAACTCGAATTGAAAGTCTAGGAAGTTCACCAAAAACTAAGATAAGTTTGTAAGAGAAGTAGCTGTGATTGGATGTTGTACTCATCACAATGGCATGAAGGGGAAAATTCTCAAATGCTGGATCAAGAGAAGGGAGTTCACAGCAGAATCCTGTCACGGGATTGCAGATTAAAAAGTTGTCTGATGAATTACGAAAACAGATCAAGCCACTAGAGGATGCAACAGGCATGGAGTTGCAATGAGTGTTTTTCTGGAGAAAAGAAGGATGATTGAGCTTTTTCCAGTTTCTTTCAGCAGAGTCAAAGACAACGGATCTTTGGAGTAGAGGATCAACCATAAAGAACCATGGATCCCTAGAAGGAATGCTTGAACATGCAAGCTTAAAACTCGCAGAGTCGACAACAGATTTCCATCTTTTACACACTGAAGTAAGGCGGAAGAATGCAGAGGTTGGAAGCCATGAAAGAATCCTTTCTAGAAGGTCTTGATTAAGCTCTTCCATAGAGAAACCACTGATATTACAATCCTTTCTCTCAACCAACTTTCTCTTGCGTTGAAACAAAGATGGGGGACAATCACAATCGAACTCCATCATTGTCAAAGTCTCAAAAACACTGCAACAACAAAGGTGAGAGAATATGTTAACTCTGAAAAAATGGAAAATTCATGTGTTTGCTCCACTACTTAAAAGTTGAACCAAGAAAGTACATTAAAGCTATGTTACAAAGACTCTTTATTTTTCATTAAGTACATGTCCAAGCTACACAACATAGAAATGGACATGGGTGGTGGGTATTTGACACTCCATTTTAGTGAAAATTTACAAAAATTGACAAAAATGGACATCCCCAACACTTGAATACATATCTAAATATTTACGTCGCTAGCATTAAAGTGAGTTGAGCTATCAAATAGAGTACAAATTACTTCTCAATTGAAACTTCGAAGAATTTTTTATGTAATTTTAATGAACAGAGAGGCTTGTGTGTTGATAAAATCTACCAAAGTTGGTTCTCAATCACACTTTATACAAACTCATATTCTAATTGTTACATCTAAACTTATTCATCGAGTACATATCAAAAGCTCCCTAGAAGGTTTTTTTTTATCAGGTCTGGTTTCTCTGAATCAAATTGTATCCCTACTTAACCCATATATTTTATCAGGTCTGGTTTTTGTGAAATTACAACATAACAACAATAAGCAGAGCACAAGGAGAAAGAATAGGGCACAATCCATGAAAAAGATGAAGACATCTTCAAAGAGTACAATTTTTTTTAGAGATATAAAACATACCAAAAGCAGAGTGAATCAGTAGTAAATATGGATTTGAGAAATTGAAACTTACACTGAGATAAAAAAAATTCATGGGTAATTCCAATCTTGGATCATCAACAAAATTGAAGCTTAATGTGCTAATAATTAGGACCAATGCATAAAACTTTTAAGGGGCAACCAAGAAAATCCAGAAGAATAGGGTTATTTTGACTTTTTCTTTGATTTTATTTATAAGGTGAAAAACAAAAATGTAATTCAAACAAGAGACAGACTACAACAAAATAATAATAAAATAATAAACAATAAATTTTACGTTTTTCAATATTAGATGAGATAGAACAAAAATGGAACAGAATAATTGAAGAATGGACGAAATCAAGAAGCTTTTAGGGCAAGAGAAACATTCAAGAAGCCCTAAGGGCAAGAGAAACATAACAAAACTACTAAATTGTTAAAATCACAGAACGAAAACAAAAATTCAAAGGGAAATCAAAATAAAAAGAAGCATACCTTATTCAGCTCTTTGAGAGTGAATGAAAAAGAGAGTGAGAGTGAGAGTGAGAGTAAGAGTGATAGTGAGAGTTGAGTAGCTTGAACTGTGGCGAGTTTGGGTGTTTTTAAGAAAATGGTTATTGAAGAGAAGCTCTACAAAAATAAAACCCCCATGAACAAAATATAAAGTAGTAAAGCAAATCAAAGGCAAGGAAAGGAAAGGGGGTGTGAAGCTTCCTGGGAAGCTCTTTTTGTTAGCGTTGACACTTAGTTAGAAGCAAACCACCCACAACCAACACACGAGGGGTTAATTTGTGTATATATATTATACACGAACAAAGATTGTTCTTTCTTTTTTTCCTTCAATTTTTCACACTCAATTTAACAAAAATAGAACCAAAAGTAAGAAGAGAAAGAGAGACAAGAATAATAGATATAGAGCCACTAGTTGACTCTGCTCTCTCTTAGTTGGCCTTGGATTCCAAAGCTACAAACAAAAACTGTGGCGCTTGTAATCACTTTAGTCGTCTTTTTCATAAAAGAAAGAGAAAGAGCATATAGGGTTGGGTTTCAAAGCCAACCATACAAAACAAATTTTACATGTCAAAGGATATTTGTCAAATGATAAACTTTTACACGAGGTACATTAATGGATGAAGTGTACAATATACTCTATTTATTACTTAAATGGACAAAGATAATTTTTATAAAATTAGTAAGTGAGTTTTATAATTATTAGATTAATTACAATAGATACTTTAATTTTTTAAGATTGATATTTTATTTCATAATTTATGAATAATGTAACATCATTTATTATGATAATTAGGTATTTTTAATCATATAATTTATTATAATAAATTATTATAGTCCATTATAATTATTAAAAATGAACCGTAATTAATTTTCATAAATAATAAGCTTATAAGTATTGAATTCAAAAATTTTACTATTAAAATATTTATTTGTATATAATATCAGAACTACTATCTTTTCTTAAAAGATTATGAGATTTTTATTATTCAATAAAATAATTATAAAAATAAATTATTTAAATTAAATAAGTATGGATCTCTCTCTAACTTTCTTATTTAAATATCACGTTACTTTAGTTATTTTATTTTTATAAATTGAATATATTACTTACAAATTAGTTTACTTTACAATGTTTTAATCATTTTTTTCCTTTTAGTTCCATGGAATTTTGAATATGAAAATATCTCAAAAAATATTAAAAATAAATAAAAAAAACAAGTAAAATTATTAAAATTGATTTAAAATTACTAAAATTTCAAGAAATGTAACAATAAAATATTTAAAATGCATTAGTTTAAAACAAGGTATTCATGTATATAATTTGATAAAATAAAGTGACTCTAAATGTGTTTTTTTCTTATTATTTCATATAGATATATTTATTATTAATACTATCTTAATTTCAAGTCTAGCTATCTTATGTTCATTTTTCTCACTCATTCAAAAAAAAATTTAGGGTTTTTCTTAAACTAAAATTAATGTTAATTATACCATATTTATTTATAAATATTTTTATATTTTCATCGTGTATCAATATTATTTAGAAAAATAAATCTCTTGTTTCAATATAAAATTAAATACAAATTTATATGATATTAAAATTTTGTTATTTACTAATAAAAGCCGTGTGTTGCACAGGTAAATATTAATTTATTTAAAAAATAAATATTATCTTAATATTTATCAAAATTCGTTATCATGTAAATTTAGTCCAAAAAAATAAAATAAATTATTATTTAAAAAATTAATAACCAATATTATTTGTCAAAAGAAATCTATTTTTCTATGAATATGAATCTTCCAATTCGTTTTTGCTTGTTAGATTTGAAACATACATTATTCATCTAAAGTATTAAATAATGCATAAATATTTCAAATAATAATTGACATGATTGAGTACATGCAAATATACATGATCATGTATAAATAATAAGTAATTAAGAATAAGCGTTGTTGTATCCACGTGGATTATTAATAATTTGTATTTCTAATTACTAGTTTTTTAATATGTTAGTTAAAATTAGTAAACAAGGATATTGATTATTTTTGAAAAGAATAACATAAAGCAATAAAATAGGTTGTATAAGACTTATGAGAGATATGAGATTATGAGATTATCTTTACCACTATCCTACAATTTAATTAGACATGTTATGAATATAGTTTACTTTATTAAGTTCTAAACTACTTTCATAATTCAAAATAATTCTTAAATTCTTAAATTCTTAACTTTAGTTTTAGAAGTCTTGATTTACTTAAGACTTTTCATCTTTTTTACCATATAATTGATTAAAAGTTAGTTTATTGACCAACCTAAATCTTGAACAACGTAGAGGTACTCTTATTAGATTTAGTTCATTAATTACATTAAGATCTAAAAAGATAAGAAATAAACTATGCAAGATTATAACAACCTTTTAATTTTTAATGTAGTCGTTCAATCTTACTTGTAATAACAACCACAAGGTACCACTTCAAATAAAAATATTAGTGATTATATACTAATATCTTAAAATAGATATAAATATATTATGTAATAAACTAGTTATATACCATAATTCATAACATGTAGAGTTTTAAAATTTAAATATATAATTAAATACGTCAAGAATCAAAAATTGAAACAAAAATTTTAATAATATTAAATTAATAAAATCCTAATCTAGAGCTTGAAATTACCTACATTCA
Source organism: Hippophae rhamnoides (assembly GCA_033030585.1). NCBI lineage: Eukaryota > Viridiplantae > Streptophyta > Magnoliopsida > Rosales > Elaeagnaceae > Hippophae > Hippophae rhamnoides. The sequence goes on from CM065436.1 coordinate 32,776,418, forward strand.
TATTATTAAAATTAACTAGACATTGATTTTACAAGAATAATCATAGAAACTATGAAGAAGAGGATTAAGAAAAGCTTATGAAGATCATCAAAATCTCTTCCAAAATTTGCTCATGATATGATTTTTGTTTCTCTTACTTCTTGTTATAATTTTTATGCTTTGACGATCATTAAGTTATTTTATATAATGTATTTTTGAGCCTAATTTTAGTTAGATTATAATTTGCTTGATCTAATGATCAAGATTAAGAGTTAGTAATACCTATGGCTCGATTGATCGAGTCCATTTTTGGATCAATCAAAACTTGGTTTGCGTTCTTCCCTTAACTCTTTGATCAAATGATTGCTATGTTTTTACTCTAAATAAACATTTTATCTCTTTTTACTCATTTCATCCCCAAATATCTATATAATACAAAATAAATACATAAAATACACAAGTAAAAATAATTTATTATAAATATGTAAAAATTAATGCACAAATATATGTATAAAAGAATCCTTATCAATAATTTATAATAATAAACTCAAATTCACCACGTATATTAAATACAAAATTAAACAATTAAAATATTAAAATAAGCAATAATAGGTAGGAAAAAATAGCAAATGGCCTAAAAGAATTTGCATAATAAGTTATTTGAAATTTTGATATCAATTTGATATTGGATGATTTATTGCAAGTTCAATTTAGTTTTTATATACTCTTAAAATTAGTTATTTTGGTACAAAAGAAAGTTTTGATAAAGAAATTAAAATACCTTAGAAATGTGTTAACTTGGTATAAGAATTATTATTTCAATTTTATATTAAACTTGATATATATCATGAAATTGAACATATATTAATTAAAATGAAAAAATAAGCTTAGATACTTTTTGACATTATATAATTTATTTAATACATATTAGATCAATTAGCTTTAAATACCTCCATATATTTTCTTGCTATACTCTTAAGGGCTCTCAAGGCTATTGTATAAGGAGAAGCTTTGTCAACACATTTTAAGTGTTCGTGTTTGAAAGGAAGCACTTGTTATCTCTTATCTTCTCTTTGTTGATGATTCCTTAATTTTCTTTAAAGATTTTTTGCATCATATTCGTAGAATCAAGCAAGTCCTCTACATCTATGAAAGGAGAAGGCTTCTGGATAGATGGTGATCTTTTTCAAATATAATATTTTCTTCGGTAGTAATATGGATACAAAGATAAAAGAAGCTATCTAGAAAGAGTTAGATTTTTACTTTAATTTAGGGTTTTCAAGATATCTTGAGTTACCTGCCTTATTCAGAGAGAGATAAAAAGAGCCAGTTGAATTATATTCTAGATAAGGTTCATGTTAAGTTACAATCTTGGTCAGCTCAATATCTTTCTCACTTTGGGAAATAAGTTCTTCTTAAGGTTATGGCTTATGTTATGCCAAAATAACAATGTAGTGTTTTCTCTTACCGAAAGAATTATGTGAGGATATTGAGAGCACTATGCAGTGATAATGGTAGGGTATTATAGAGAATTCTAGGAAGATCCATTAGCTCTTTTGGAAAAGTTGTTAGGTCGATGACTGGAAAGAGGATTAGAGTTTAAAGATCTACAAGTTTTTAATTTGGCCATATTGGTTAAATAATATTACGTTGATTAAATTCCTAAACTTCTTATTTCCTAAGTCTTTAAGAAAAAGTATTTTTTTTCTTGGCTTATTTTTTGGTGTAAAGTTAAGAGTTTTCCTTTTTAGGCAAGGTAGGAGTTCTTAGAAACTCAGGCTATTTATTGGCGAGAGCACTTTGGAAGATTGGTTATAATACTAGTGTGTGTATTTGGAATGACTATTAGATCCTTCCCTTTCCTCCAATTAGTTTTTATGTTATTTCTCCAAGGTCTGGTTATGCCTTTTATCTTAAAGACCTTATCAATTTTGATACTATGACTTAAAATGTTAACCTTATGTGTAAGATGTTTAATCCATTTAAGGTAGACATTATATTAAACATGCCTATTAAACCCATTACATCGATTATCTAATTTGGCATCATTCTCCCATGGAAATTATAATGTTTAGTCTAGTTATCTAGTTGCTCTTATGTTGGGTGATCATGCCTATGGGCAATTCACATAGGTCACACTCGACATCTTTAAAAGAATCTATGGAACCTTAAATTCCAACCTAAGATTAAACATTTTTTTGTGTGTACGAGCATGAAATCTTGCTAGTCGAAGATGCCTTAAATTAAAGATGTTGCATAGTTTCGGTTCAATATCCCTTATATTTCATGGAATGAGATACTGCTAATCACTTTTTATTAGCTTATCAAAATGTTAGCTCGATTTGGACTAGCATTTTACCTTTTGTTAACATTCTTAATTTTATCACAGATTTTATTGTTTTGAGCTTGCTCATTATTTTTATTGAAGGAGTCAATTTCCTTAATATTATGGTGAACAAACTCTAAAGAATTTGGAAAGCTCATAACACTACAATATTTAATCACATATATTTTGATTGTATGGTTGTCTCTTAGATTACTAAACTTGATTTTAAAAATTATATAATGGTTATGGCCAATAATAACTAGCACATTGCTAGTTACTATTGTTAGTAGCATGGTAACTTTGTTTTTGTGGTGCTCTATTTTGTATTACTTGTACTTTGTTGTTTCTATCTACTTGTATTGTTTCATATTACATGGATTTTAAATAAAAAAAGTAACTTATGTATTTGTTAAAAAAAATTAATTTATTTTTTGTTCGCAAGTTATTATATTTAAATACATATTTCTAATAATAAATTAATTGTTCAAGATTTTTATTGATTAAGATTTAATTTATAAATTGATAATTATTTTTTTATTTAATTTTTATAATAATAAATTAGTTTAACTTCTACATATTTGGAAAGATAATAAAGAAAAATTATTTTGTATAATCAAATTAATTATTATTAGATTAATCAAATACAACATTAAAAATTGATATTTTTGGTCATTTTAATTTTATAAATTAGACACATTATTCAATATTTTTAAAATTTGTGGACTTCTCATTCTTGATGCATTTTTGTATATTTTAGTTATTTCTTTTCCATATTTGCTTTTTTAGAATTTGTTTTTTTTTAAGTTTAAGTTATATCAAATTAAACCTTACTTGTAAGATTGATAGATATTTAAAAATAAAAATATCTTAAAAAGTAAAAAAAAAAACAGAAAAAAAGGTTATTAAAAAGACTAAAATTTACTAAAAATAGCCAAATTATTAACAATTATAAAAATAAATTGATTAAAATACACAAATTTAAAATAATGTAATCAATGTGTTCAATTTATAAAATTAAAATAACCTCAATTAAATTTTTGATAATAATTATTATGTTAACAAGATAATTAAAAATAAATTCGTGAATTAATTAGATTTGTTTGTAAAATGGATAAAAGTTTTTAAATATAGCAAGACTATAATTTAGGAAATTCTTTTAACAAATTAAAAATTGAAGATAAATTTACAATGAATCTAATAAAGCATAAAACATTATTTGTACTTTATGAAAGTTGTGTACTTTATGAAATACGATAAAATTTGAGCCAATCGGAAGAATTATATATTTACTTTTTATATCCTCGACCGCAAAATAAATAAATAAATAAACAAAAGCAACAATCTCCTTCTTCTGTGCCTCGTTTAGGAATCTAGTTTCTCTCTTTAGTTTTCACCTCTACAAATCCCAAAAGTCAATGCCACCAAATCTCGGCTACCATTGAAATATTAAGTCTCGAGTAAGTCTAAAATGTTTTTTACTTAATAAAATATCTATACCTACACTATCCTCTTTGAAAAGACATTACTTAGTCTTTATATTTGATAATAGACATTATTAACTTTAAAGAATATTATTTATCATGCTCTCATTAGTTAATATTTTAAATTTTAATTTTGAATAAATTATTTCTTCAATACATTCAATTGATTTTTAAGTTTAAAATAATCTTGTATTAAGAAAAAAAAAGCTCAAATTCATCTAACAATAAAAAATAAAATAAAATTTATTATTACTTAAATGTTTTGAATCTAAAGTATTACAAATAGAAGTTAAAAACAAAAAATGTCTAAAATATTGATATCTAGTCCTCTCTTTCAATATGATGAATATTATTACTAAATAATAAATAATAGAATAAAGGTAATTACCTTCGCAATTGACATTCCTTAAAAGAAGGGAACTCTTAATGTAAAAGAAGAAATAAATAATAACCATAAAATATATATACATTAATTAATAAATGAAAGGCTTAAGATTATCTGAAGATTATTTTGATATGTTATCATTGGTTATATTTTAAATTTTAATTTTAAATAAATTATTACTACAGTCAAATTTAATTGATTTCTAAGCTTATATTATATCTATATCTATATCTATATTTATTTATTATAAAATAACAAGTATACTGTATGAAAAGAAAAGTACACAATTACCCTCATTTTTTATAATACTAAAAAATTGACATCATTTAATGATTATATAATATTAATTAATAATATTTTTAAGTATTTTACTTTAAAAAAACTACAAAAATTATAAAAATTTACACCCATAAAATTTATAACGATAAAAATAATACCTAATAGTATTGAATGAATCTAAATGGTCATAATTCATTTTAAACAATGTCCAATTGGATCGCATTAAAAATCAAATGATGTGTGATGCACAAAAATATGATAGTCAAATTTTATATTTACAAAAAGTTTATAAGTGCATTAATCACTTATAATAAATGATAAGTATACTTCTAAGATTGTTTCTCAAGGGATTGAGGTAGTTTTAAAAAAAATAATTATTTTCTAATTTAGTTAAGAAAACAAGTCTTAAATATTCTAATAATTGTCAATTTGTAGAAAAGAACTACAAATTCTAAATTAAATTATATCTAAAGAGAGAAAGTAAATTAAATCAGAAAAATTAAACCTATAAATTAAACTATAACCAAACCTAGGATGATGAGTTTGTATATGGGATTTTAACGAATATAATCTTTCGTAGACAGAATAAATTAAATTATTAACGTATAAGTTAGATTTACCAATTTTTTTCCTTTTTAAATAAACGAACTTTCTATAATCATGATGAGTTCTCAATGATTTTCAATTAATCAATTCTTCCTTAGTTAGGGTTAAAATTAATTAATTGATAAACTAAAGAAACATATATAAGTCAAAATATTCAATTAATTAATAACTTTTATTGGTCATGCTTGAAATTAATAAACTGATAAACATAAGATAGATATATTATTTAATTGAAAATCAAGATTTGACTCATCTTTAATTTATAATTAAAATTATTTTTCAACCATTTATTTTAATATAAATCAATGAAATTAAAAGTAGATTTTTATTCATTATACACAACTAAACATAGATGATATGTCCAATGCTTAATTCTGAAATGTTTTCCTTAATCATAAATCAAGATTTAAGCCATCATAAATTTATGATTAAAGATATAAAGATTATGATAAAGAAATAAATCTAATTTTTTTACATATTTATATCAAAAAATTTCATTCCAATAATTGGAAGTAGAAACTAAAATCTTATGTATAAATTTAATCAATCATAGCTAAAAATTGATTTATAGGTAGAGTGTGGGTATATAGGGCTTCAAGCCGATTTAATGAAGGTGTGTTATGACACACGTTTTTCGTCGCTACAACATGAAAGTTGTTCATATTCCCCAATTCTTTCTCGAAGGGTTCATGTTATGCCACACTTTAATCATGATATGGCACACAAAACTTTAAAGTGCCAATTAATCATCCCGAACAATATGCGTCATGACATATATTTTTGCACTGTGGCATGCCCTATTTTTCATGAAAATTACATTATACATCTTATAAACTAATCGATTCTTCATGTAAGGCTTACATGTCTTAATCTTTTAAGCTCCTAAGGTGAAAATTGAGTGCTTTAAGTGTTGTGCTTCAAGTATTAACAAATCTATATAATTTTAAAGCTAAAAGTACCTGAAATACAAAAAATATACCCATAATTATGACCATATAGATTTGCATAAATATTGATATAAACAAGCTATAATCAAATCTATTTATCATATTTAAGCATAATAAAATCACAAAGTATGAGTACAACTAGCAAAGAGAGAAATATAAAAACAAAAATAAACAAATGAAACTGAACTAACCTAAACTAATTAATCTAAATCATTTTCATAGATTGACACACTTTCATTTAGTATATGAAACAAGTATTTAAACCCTTAGGTTGTCCTAGTGGACTAGCTAAAGTCTCATCAGAGCTTTTCAATGATGATACCCATAAATATCCTACTATGCAAAATTAAAACAAAAAAACTAAAAAGAATAACAAAAATAAAAAGCAATCTACAAATAACAATAAAAACTAAAATAAACAAAACTTCTCATGTTTTAGTTTCTTTTCAGTCCATAATCAAAATCTCAAGTATAAGTTAATTTAACATTTCAAAGGTTCATAATTTATTGTTTAGATAAGTACATATCAAAAATCCATATTTTATTACAAAAATATATCAATTTTGACTCACCCAATCCTCGTGTTAGGATTTTGAATTCACTTTGACTCTAATCCTGATAAGATATACTCTCAATTTCATACTGATTCTATGGATTCAACAGAGTAAATGCGAACATAAGTTATGTAAAGAATAAAGCAAATAGGTTCTCATATAATAAACAATAAATGCTTAAATGTAAAAATATTTATTTCATGAAAGGAATCAAATTTTAGGATTTATGAAGACATCACAATACTAATATCATATTTAAGTCAAAATCATTAAGCAAAAATTTCAAGTATGTACCTCAGGATGAATGAAGATGCTATTGACTTCAAAAAGGATTATTTTACATTTTTTTAATAACCATTTCTCATTACTTTAAAGAACTTTAGAGTCGTAATAGTTAATTATACTATTTGTTTTTTTTTCTTTTTTTATTCTCTTTTCTTTCTTTCTTTCTTTCTTTTTTTTAAAGAATAGACCCATATTCATATATGTGTTTTGGCAATTGACTATTTTGGCCTCTTTTTGTTATTCTTAGGGAATTCTACACACACACAAATATATATATATATATATATATATATATATATATATATATATATATATAGAAGCTAATCATGAATGAAATAGGCACACACCTAAATTCTACTCAAATCATTCAATCTAAGTAATGGAAATAAGTACATGATTCTTTATCAAATGCAAAAATCCTAACATTTAATGCAAAACTTATAGAGATAATCTAACAATTTAAATAATAAGAAAAATGTTTAAAGGAAAAGAAAACTCATCACTCATAATAAAACACTTATAGGCTTAATAATCTCACAAGGTAGTCTTTACCATTTGATTCCTAAATACTAATTTTGGGTTTATCCCAATTTAAACATCCAAGCATGAAATACAAACTATGAATAGAATTAATTCTTACAATAAGCTATACACATGTTTAAGATATCAAACAAACAATGCAAAGACTCAATTTTTAGTTTAAATTAACTAAATGCATGATAATTTTGTATCAAAATTTATTTTTAATTTGGTCCTATTTGCACCCAAAACCTAAATTAAACATTGTTCTCAATGTTTTTGACTATGTATATGTTCAGCAAAGCAATGAAAGATCCAAATAGAAAATTAATTAATAATAAATAAAATAAATTAATATTACCTAAAATGGTGGGTTACCTTCCACCAAGCATTTAGTTTAACATCTTAGTAAGATGCTACTGGAGGTGAAGGCTTGTGAAGTTCAATGCATTCAATGTTCTCATTTGTACTAATTCCTTCCAAGTATGACTTGACATGATGTCCATTGACTTTGAATTGGTTTTGAGTTTTTAGTTTTATCAATTCTACAACTCCATGGGGAAAAACTTGAATAACTTGAAATAATCAATTGCATCTTGACTTCAATTTTCCTAAAAACATTTTAAAATGAGAATTAAATAAGAAAAATTTCATTCCAGGATAAAGAAACTTATGGATTCAGCCTTTGTCATGGTAATGCTTAGTATAATCTTTGTAGATTTTTTCATTTTCATAAGTTTCATTTCTAATCTCTTCTATCTCATCAAGTTGAAGCAAACATTTCTCTTCTACTTTTTCAAGGTTCATATTTAATTACTTGATTTCCTAATATGCCCTATGCTCAAACTCGACGAGCAAACGATAGGCCTTTCCATAAATCAACTAGTAAGGACTTATCTTAATGGGTGTTTGATGAGTGCTCAAAGAGCACTAAAATTACCATAATTTTATTCACTTTAATTGATTAAAAATAAATATATTTATATGATTTTATCATATTTCTATATAAATCTATCTTTTCGGAATCACGAGTATTTTTATTATTTTTTAGGTATTTTCGCTTAAAAAACTAACTTAAAGACTCAAAGAAAAATACCGGAGGCAATACATTACAAATATATTCATAAATTAAATGAGAAAAAGTCAAAATAAGATGGAAAAATTGGACAAAATGGGTCAAAAATGTCAAAAAGGATGAAATCGCGCACGTAGCCGCGCCAGCCAACGCGCACAGCGCCCCTAGTCATGCCGAGCAACCGCACGCATCACCCAGTCCGCGGGCACCCGCGCCCATCAGCGCCCAATCCTGCCCATCACATCGCCTTGTCCATACGCGCCTGCTCTCCATTCCGCGTGTGCCTCTGCTCCATTCCGTGTTAGTCGTTGTGCCCCACCTACGAGTTGACGTCAGTTGACATCATCATCACCTACTACGCATTTCCTCCATTTTTAATCATTTTTTCACCCACTTTTTCTTCCTTTCCTCACCTATAAATACATTCTCTTCATAACAAAACACACCTAAAAACATATATTCTTCTCTCTTTCTTTCTCTCATTTCTTAGTTTTTAGTTTTTATTAGTTTTAGTTTTTTCTTAGTTTTAGAGTTCTTCTCTTTTTGAGAAGAACTAATTATGTTTTTGTAATTTATTTGCTTTTTGATTCAATAAATGGAAGTGCAAATTCCGTTTGGAGGTTTTACAGCAACAGGAATAACATCAAAGTATTGTAAGGATTTTTTTTCTTTACAATTATTTTTATGCTTTATTCTTACATGTTATATTTAATTTGTCTGTGATTAAATTTAACTTTGCTGGCTGTTTGTAAACATGATATAATAATAACGTTGTTATGCTTGCGAAATATTAAATAGGTAAAAATCTCTAAAATGAATTGATTTTGTTTTTATTCAAGATTTTATATTAAGAATGTTATAGAGAAATATATTATTTTTCATTACAAACTTAAATATGAAAATTAGATTTTAAGGTTTAGTTATCCGGTCTGATTTAGTGTAGTGCTCTTTTAATTGTTGGTACAATCGCCCGATAGTTAGAGTGAAGCTCTATTTCAAAAGTTTTTATAAGAATTATTATCTAAAAATGTATTGACAACATATTTTCAGTAGTGGTTTTAAAACTTAAAAGTTAGTACTCGGATAATTAAATTCTTAGGTTTAATTTGGACACCTTGAATAAAGTTTAAACTGTCTAACCCTACCAAATGTGGCATTTAAATGGTTCATTTTCAATCTCTTAGAAAAAGAAATTAATTTAATTAACCAAATTAGTTATCAACCCTATCCATAGGTGTTAATTGATTTGTTTAGTTAACAAAGAATATCTAACCCTACCAAAGGTGATATTCATATAAAAAAGAGAGAATCAATAAATATCAATTTATATCTTTAATAACCTAAATAATATGAGCAAGCATAATTACTTAGTTATTATATCCATAAATATTCCAAGATTATAAATGATAAAATTTACAGCAATATTTATTGAATCTATATCTATGTTTATTTTTATGTTATTAGATTAGAAACGCAAAACCCAAAATATCGTTACAAGATATTTAGGATTTAATTTCGTTTTTAAAAGTTTGAATAATAAATTAAAAACCACATATATTCCTTCCTTAGATCGACCTTGGGAGTATACTTATCATTTTCTATGAAATGATTCGTACACTTGCGAGAGGTTTATAAATATAAAACCAAAGTATTGGCAGGATCGATGATGCCAGTTTTGCTCATCAGTGTATGTGCATCATTTAACTTCGTTGCTCAATCCTTTCTTAAATGCCGCACTGTGCATTCCAAGATATCATTGATTTTTCTATTGCTTACCTCGACTTGATCAAAATTTTATGGATGGTATGGAGTAGCCATCTAACTTTTTCAATAAGCCATCAAAGAGCTTATTACAAAAATGGCTCTCTCTGTCACTGATTACATCCCTAAGTGTCTCAAACTTGATAAATATTACATCTTTTAAAAAATTCACAACATAATTAGCATAATTAGTTTTGGTAGGTATAGATTCAACCCATTTGGATACATAGTAAACTGCTACCAAAATATATTTTTATCCAAAAGATGAAGAAAAAGGACCTATGAAATCAATCCCTCAAAAATCAAACAATTCAATAATAAATTAAATTAAATCTTAATGTCATCTCATCACTTATTTCTATGTTACTAGTCGACATATATCACAACACATGAAAAAATTATGAGCATCTTTAAATAAAATTAGCCAGCAAAAACTAGATTGCAATACTTTCATAGCCATTTTCTTACAACTAAAATGGGATCCATAATAAAGTTCATAACAAAGGGTTAGAATGATCTCATGCTCTTCCTCAGGCACATATCTACATATGAATAGATCTTGAAAGAACTTGAACAAATATGGGTCATCCCAAAAATAGTGCCCCTAATCATGGAAAAGTCTTTTCTTTTCTTAGAAAGGAATGTTAGGCCTCAAATATCATTAATTGATAATGTTAGCATACCATGGATTTGGGCATATTGTAAACAATTGTTCATCAAGAAAACTTTCAATAATATCCATTTCCTTTTCTCTCAGTAGTGTCAAAATCAAAATTTGACCTAGATAGATGATCAACTACTACATCATTAGTTCCTTTCTTATCTATGATATAAAAGTCAAAATCTTATAAAAGTAAAACCCATCTAATCAGTCTTGGATTAGCATTCAATTTAATTAATAAATACCTCAAAGCAGTATGATCAAAATGTACAATTACTTTAGACCCTACCAAATAATATCTAAATTTATCCAATGTAAACATAATAGTCAAAAATTCTTTTTTGGTGATATAATATTTAAATTAGGCATCATTGAGTGTTTTATTAGCATAGTAAATGACATGCATATGCTTATCCAATCTTTATCCCAAAATAGCCCCATGGAAAAATCAAAAGTATTACATTTAATTTCAAATTGTAAAGACCAATTAGGTGCCATGATAATAGGTTCAAAAGTTAATTTTTCTTTCAAGGTATCAAAAGAAATAAGGTAATAATTATCAAACACAAAGGAGACATCCTTGGCGAACAGATTACATAAATGACGACTTATTTCAAAAAAATCTTTAACAATCTCCTAAAAAACATGCATGTTCTAAGAAATTTCTAATTCCTTTCACATTAGTAGGGGTGCTAATTTAGCAATTAAATTCATTTTAGCTTCATTCTCTTCTATACCTTTACTTAAAATAATATGTCCTAACACAATGTCTTGTTTAACCATAAAGTGACTTTTCTCCCAATTAAGAGTTAAGTTGCATTCAATACATCTTTTTAGAACTAAAGTCAACTTATGTAAATAATCATCAAAAGTGGTTCCAAAGACAAAATATTTATCCATCAATACATCAATTAATTTCCCCATCATATATGAAAATATGGATATCATGCATCTTTGAAATGTGGTTGAAGCATTGCATAGGCCAAATGGTATCCTCCTGAAGGAAAATGTCCCAAATAGACAAGTGAATGTGGTCTTTTCTTGATATGCTGGTGCAATGGATACCTAGTAATATCTTGAAAGACATTAAGAAAACAATAAAAGTCATGCCCAGCTAATCTTTCAAACATTTGATCAATGAAGGGAAAGGGAAAGTGATTTTTCTTAGTGTACATATTCAACTTTTTAAAGTTGATACACATCTATCATCCTGTGATGATTCTAATAGACATTAATTCATTCTTGTCATATCTTATCATGATAATGCTTGATTTCTTGTGTACCATGTGTATCAAACTAATCCACTTACTATCAACAATAGGATAAATAAATCCTATGTCTAAGAGTTTTAGAATTTCAATTTTCTACTTCTTGCATAACAATCTTAAGTCTTTTATTGGATTTTCTTATAGATTTAGTATTGTCCTCTAAATTAATCTTATGTATACACATAACTAGACTAATACCTCTAATATCTTAAATACTCCTACCTATACCTTTCTTGAATTTCCTAAGCTGCTTTACTAGTTTTTCTTCTTGAGTCGAGGTTAAAGTAGAAGAAATAATGATCGGTTAGTTGTCACTCTCTTCTAAGAACACATATTTAAGGTGCTTAGGTAACTCTTTTAGCTCTAACATAGGTGGAGTATTTTATTCCCTATATGAGTCTTAGATAGATCTAAGGATGTACGAGGCTCCTCTATTGGTTCAATACTATCTAAAAATTCATAATACTCCTTAATCTTCTCATCTAATTCTTCCTCCATCCTATCAATAGGAATATTGAAGTTTATCCTTCATTTCATCCTATAAAAAGGTGTTATAAGTAAGTGTATCCACACAATCAATACATGAATACTTATTATCAATAGAAATAGATGGAATCAGAGAGGAATCAAAAACTTTGAAATTAATAGCCTCTCCAAAACTATAATAGTTAATTTCCCATTATAGACATCTATAATAGTCTTAGTTGTGGCCATGAAAGACCTACTAATAAGAATAGTGTGGTCCTTTTCCATTGATAGGTTTTCATGCATATCTATTATCACAAAATCAAAAAGATATTATTAATTTATCTACCTATTGATGAGCGAAAACCGGCATCGCCGATTCTCGCAAATACTTTGGTTTTAATATTTGTAAAACTCTCGCAAGTGCACGAATCATTTCGTAGAAAATGATAAGTATACTCCCAAGGTCGATCTAAGGAAGGAATGTATGTGGTTTTTAATTTATTATTCAAACTTTTAAAAACGAAATTAAATCCTAAACATCCTGTCACGATAGTTTGGTTTTTGTGTTCCTAATCTAATAACATAAAATAAACATATATACAGATTAATTAAATATAATAAAAAAAATAAACATAGATACAAATTCAATAAATAAATATAAATACAGATTCAATAAATATTCATGCAAATTTTATCATTTATATTAGTGGAGTATTTATGGATATAATAACTAAATTAATTATGCTTGCTCATATTATCTAGGTTATTAAAGATATAAATTGATATTTTATTGATTCTCTCTTTTTTGTATGAATACCACCTTTGGGTGGGTTAGATATTGTTTGATAGCTAAACAAATCAATCAACACCTACGAAGGGGTTGATAACTAATTTGGTTAATTAAATTAATTCCTTTTTCTAAGAGATTGAAAATGAACCATTTAAATGCCACCTTTGGTGAGGTTGACACGATTTAAACTTTATTCAAGGTGTCCAAATTAAACCCAAGAATTTAGTTATCCGAGTACTAACTTTCAAGTTTTAAAACCACTACCGAAAACATGTCATTAATACATTTTCACATAATTATTCTTATAAAAACTTTTGAAATAGAGCTTCACTCTAACTACCAAGGCGATTGTACCAACAAATAAAAGAAAGACTACTCTAAATTAGACCGATAACTAAACCTTAAAGTCTAATCTTCGATTTAAGTTTGTAATGAAAAATAATATATTTCTCTCTAACATCCTTAATATAAAATCTTGAATAAAAATAAAATCAATTCATTTTAGAAATTTTCACCTATTTAATATTTCGCAAGCATAACAACGTTATTATTATATCATGATTATGAATTTAGCACGCTTAAATTTAATCACGACAAATTAAATATAACATGTAAGAATAAAGCATAAAAATAACTAAAGAAAATAAAATCCTTACGTAACTTCGACGCTATTCCCGTGCTAGAAAACCTCCAAGCCGAATTTGCACTTCCATTTATTGAATCAAAAATCTAAATTATTACAAAAACATTACAAGTTCCTCTCAAAAAAGTTATAAGAACTCTAAACCTAAGAGAATTGAACTAAAAACTAAGAGAAAAACTAAGAAAAGCTTAGAAACTAAGAAAGAAACTAAGAAAAACTCAAAAACTAAGAAATGAGAGAAAGAAAGAAAGAGAAGTGTGGTTTTGAGGTGGGCTTTAAAGTTGAATGGAAGAGGGGTATTTATAGGTGAGGATGGAGAGAAAAAATGAGTAAACAAATGTTAAAAAATATAAAAAAAATAAAAAACGGTAAGTGGACATGCGAGGTCATCAATGACGCTAAGGCTGGGCGCTGCACGTGAAAAATGGGTCAAAAACGCGTTGGCGCGCGGGCGGGCGCCGTGGCGCTTCGCGGCGCCGCGCGCGTGAATAGTGCCAGCGCTGCGGCGCGCCAGCAGTATCAGACGCGCGCTGGCGCGCTGGCGGCCGGGCGCTGAGGCTGGCCGGGCCGCGCGCGATTTTCCGTCTTGACCTTTTCGACCCATTTTGTCCAATTTTTTCCATGTTTGTTGACCTTTTTCCACTTATTTATTAATTTATTTGTGATGTATTGCTTCAAGTATTCTTCTTTAGTCTTTACATTTGCGTTTTTAGGCCAAAATTTCAAAAACAATAAAAATACCCGTGATTCGAAAAAAGACAAATTTATATAAATATATGATAAAACATATAAATATATATATTTTTAATCAACTAACGTGCATAAAATCATGGTTATTTTAGTGCTTTTTGAGCACTCATCACAACTCGAACCGCCTTTGCTAGTCCCTTAGCAAGAAGCGATAAAAACTAAAAATTAAACTATCCTAAATCACTTCCGTGGATTGACACGGTTGCATTTAGCCTATGCAACAAGCTCCTTTAAACCCCCTAGGTTGCCCTAGTGGACGAGTTTGAGTCTCGTGAGGGTTTTCGGAATGATACCCACAAACATTGTACTTAATGTAAAAACAAAAGAAACAATAAAAACAAACAACTTAAAAATTAAATTTACAACAAAATCACAAATTATCAACATCTCACAAAAATGTCTCATACTTTTTAATCTCCTTTAAGATCATAATTAAAATCTCAAGCATAAGTTATTTTAATCTTTTAAACAATCATGATTTATTATAATAATTAGTCGAAAAATCATTTTCATATTTCATATCAAAAAAATGTATCAATTTAATTTCACCCAATTTCGGTGTCATGAATCGATTCGTCGACTCTATTCCTCACAAGTCAATACTCGAAACACCGAATCCTATGGGTTCAAATACTCATACTAATTTATATGCAAAAGAGTTGATGTATAGAAATGAACTAATATGTTCACATATGTATAAAGAAAAAAAGCTCAAAATGTTATTTTAACATTGATCTCATGAAAGGAATCGAATTTATAAATTATAAAGATATCATTTATAAAAATTATTTTCATGCATAAATCAACCTCATTAAGCAAAAATTTCAAGATATATGTCTTTTACAAATGAAGAAAGTGCAATGACTTTTTAGTAAATTACTTCCTATATCTTTTTTTTGTAATTAGCTTTTACTCACAACTTTGTAAGCGCAATGCGGTTATAGTATGTAGATGATACTATTTTTATCTCTCTTTTTTTTTCGTAGATATTTTTCAATACGTGTATTTTTAGAGAGTCAACCCATTATGCATTGTATACATTTCTTCTTTGGATTTTAAGTGAGTGGTTAATTTTGTGGCTTTTTCTGCTTGATCTTGGTTTAGGTAACCCAGATATGTCTTTTGTTTTTGTAAGTGGTCATGCATAAATGAGATATAAGCATATACTATCAATTTCTACTCAAATCATTTAATCTAAGCAAAAATAATAATCAAAAATATATGATACTTTTATTAAGATGAAAAAAAAATTCATACATTCAATGCTAATACCTATGAGATCATCTAAAAATTTGAAGAAATAAGAAATGTGTTTGGAGTAGAAAAATATATATTTCACTCTGAATAAAGGAAATTAGGCTCAAATTATATCTCACAAAGGTAGTCTCCACTAAAAAAAACTCATAAACACCGATTTTGGGTTTGATATAATTTCTACATCTTATCAAGAAATACTAATTATGACAAAAACTAACTAATTATCAAAAATAATTACAAAATATTTCATGATATGTTTTCAAAAATTAATCTAACAGTACAAAAGACTTAACTATTTACTTAAATTTGATTTAAAGAAATGATAAATTTTTGTGAGAAAAGTTTTTTTTTTTATTATTATTTTTTTTAATTAAGTATGGTAACTTTTCACCACCCCCAACCTAGAACTTACATTGTCCTCAATGTAACAACTGTAAATTAAAGATAAAGAGAGAAGAGAAGAAAGATTACCTATTTCCCCAGAATGTGCAAGTAGTAATGGAAAATGCAGGCATCCATCATATTCATCATTAAAGTGTATACGCATTGCATCGTCAGAACTTCTAACATCTCAACAAATATTTTTAGTTTTAACAATTTAAAAATTATTCACATGTAATTAAAATGAAATAAACAATAAAATTAAGTAAATAAAACAAATAACAAATAAAAATTTTTTATTTTTTTTTATTTATTTTTTTATTTATTTTTTTATTTATTTTATTTATTTTTTTGTTTTTTTTTATTTTTTTTTATTTATTTTTTATTTTTACCTAAAATGATGGGTTGCCTCCCATCCAGCGCTTAGTTTAACGTCTTAGCAAGACGTATCTTTTGGTGCTAAGGGTTACTCACCCAAATGCAATCCATTTCAAAGAATGTTGTTTGGTTCTTCTAAATAAGGCTCGACACGATGGCCGTTGACTTTGAACGCTTTTTGTGTCTTCGAGTCCAATAGTTCACTACTCCATGTTCAAATACTTGAACTATTTTGAATGGTCCATCCCATCTTGATCTCAAATTTTCCGAAACAATCTCAAACGAGAGTTAAATAAAAGAACTTTCATTCCAGGGTGAAGAGTCTTAGAACTAGCCTCTTGTCACGATACGCTTTAGTACGCTCCTTGTATAATTTGGCATTCTCATAGGCTTCATTCCTAATTTCTTCCAACTCATGAAGCGAGTAATCATTTTTCACCGCTTTATCTAAATCCATGTTTAACTCTCTTTAATTGCCCAATAAGGCTTTTGTGTTGAGTTCAACCCCGGAAGGTAAGGCACGCTTTCCCAAAAATTAACCGTGAGGGCTCATCCCAATAGGTGTTTTTGTAAGCGGTGCGGTATGCCCATAAGGCATCATTTAGCATAAATGCCCAATCCTTCCTTGACGGACGCATGCGTTCCAAGATTCCCTTAATTTGCCTATTACTCACTTCCACTAAACCTAAGTTCGAGGATGATATGGAGTAGTTACTTTTATGTGTGATGTTGTACTTGTTTAGTACTCCATCAAAGAGTTTGTTGCAAAAATGGCTACCTCCATCACTTATTATAGCTCTAGGCGTTCGAACCCATCTTGAATATGAAATCTTTCAAGAATTTCACAACAACATTAGCATCATTGGTTTTGGTGGGGATAGCTTCTACCCACTTGGACACATAATCCACAAAGAACCAAAATGTATTGAAAACCATTAGATGGGGGAAAAGGACCCATGAAGTCAATCCCCCATACATCAAAGAGTTCAACAACTAAATTAGATGTCAAAGGCATTTCATCTCTTTTCCTTATGTTTCCTCGTTCTTTGACATCTATCACATTGTGCACAAAACATACGAGCATCTTTAAAAAGAGTTGGGCCAAAAGAATCCAGATCAGAATATCTTACGGGCCGTCTTTTTCACCTCCAAAATGACCCCACAATGAAGTTCATGACAAAAAGTCGAATGCTCTTATGTTCTTCTTCTCGGTACACATCTCCTGATGACTTGATTCTTGACCAATCTTGTATAAATAAGGGTCATCCCGTAAATAGTCCTTAATAGTTTTAAAAACCTTTCTTGTCCCGATATGAAGTGTTAGGTCGCAAAACACCGATGGCAAGATAGTTTACAATATCGCATACCATGGGTTCGGACCTATGAAAAATAACCGTTCATCGAAAGGTTTCAACTATATCGTCATTACTCTCATCTTTAAGAGAATTGAAGTCGAGAAATCAACCTAGACAAATGGTCGGCTACTAAGTTTTCACCGCCTTTCTTATCCTTGATTTCTAGGTCAAATTCTTGTAAGAGTAAGACCCAAGATTAATCTTGGCTTGGCATTTGGTTTACTTAATAGGTATCTTAAAGCGGCGCTTGATCGTAATGTACAATCACTTTAGATCCTACTAAATAAGACCGAAATTTGTCTAAAGAGAATACTATAGCCAAGAATTCCTTTTCGGTGGTGGTGTAATTCATTTGGGCATCATTGAGTGTTTTGCTAGCATAGTAGATGACATGTAAACGCTTATCCACTCTTTGTCCTGCAGGATCTGCTTCCTATTGCATAATCAAGCGTCCACACATTATCTCAAAAGGTAAAGACCAGTTTGGTGCCATTATAACAGGTAGATGTTAGTTTCTCTTCAAGGTATTAAAGGAAATAAGGCGTCATTGTTGAAGTCAAATTCAAAGATCTTTGGATAGTAAGTTACATAAAGGGACGACTTATTTTAGAGAAATCTTTAATAAATCGTCTGTAAAATCCTCGCATGTCCCAAGAAGCTTCTTATCCCCTTTACGTAGATGTAGGGAGGTAGTTTGGATATCAATTCAACTTTTGCCTTATCAACTTCAATACCCTTGTTTGAAATTATATGTCCTAAAACTATCCCTTGTTGAACCATAAAATGACTTTTCTCCCAACTAAGTAAGGTTAGATTGCATTCAATGCATCTTTCTAAAACCAAAGTCAATTTATGTAAGCAATCATCAAATGAGTTCCCAAAGACGAGAAATCGTCCATGAAAATTTCAATGAATTTCTCCACCATGTCCGAGAAAATAGATATCATGCATCTGCGGAAAGTGGCGGGGGCATTGCATAACCCAAATGGCATTCTGCATGAAAAGCAAATGTCCCAAAAGGACATGTAAACGTGGTCTTTTCTGATCTTCCTCGGCTATGGGTATTTGATAATATCCAGCATTCCATCCAAAAACGGTAAAATTGCGGCCCTAATCTTTCCAACATTTGATCAATGAATGGAAGAGGAAAGTGATCCTTTTTCGTATATAAATTTAGTTTCCTAAAATCTATACACATTCTCCATCCAAAGTGATTATTCTAAGTGGGCACTAATTCACTTTTATCATTTTTAACAACCGTTATCCCGCATTTCTATGGTACCACATGCATTGGACTAACCCACTTACACTATCCGCATGATAGGATAGATAATCCCTTCTTCTAATAATTTAAGGATTTCCTTTTTAACTACCTCTTGCATGTTTGGGTTTAGTCTTCTTTGGGCCTCTCGCATGTGTTTAGCACCATCCTCCAAGTTGATCTTGTGCATACACATTGTTGGACTAATGCCTCTTTATATCCCCTATACTCCAACCTATAGATTTCTTAAACTGCTTAAGCACTTTGATGAGTTCTTTTTCTTGTGATTTGGTCAAGGTTGAGGAAATTATCATCGATATGTTTCTCCTTCTCCCAAAAACACATATTTTAAGTGCTCGTAAGTTCGAGTTCAAGTTCGTGTGGACTGGCCTCTTTAACAGATGAAGGACCGGGTAGATTTAAAAGTGCACTAGATTTTGCCATCACTTCATTATTGCCTAGTTGCTCAAGGTACTCCTTAATTTCTTCATCTAAATCTTCTTCACCCTTTTCAAGTGTAAGAACTATTTTCAAGCTTATCTTCTATTCTGGTTTGGAAAAAGGTATTTTGGACAAGATTATCCAAAGGATCAACTTCGAATATTTCATCGATGGCGTAAATAGAAGGGAAAGGTGAAGAATCAAAAACTTTGAAATGAGCAGTCTCTCCAAGACTGCCATTGTCAAATTTCCATCTTGGACATCAATAATAGTTTTAGTAGTTGCCATAAATGGTCTACCAAGCAATATTGTATGCTCTCTCTGTCCAATGCTCTGATTTTCTTGCATATCCAGGACCACAAAGTCAACAGGTATTATCAGCTTGTCTACCTGTACCAAAACATCCTCAACTATTCTCCTCGGATATTTAAGAGATCTATTCGCAAGTCAAGCGGGGACATAGTCAGGTTTTAAATCCCCTAGATTGTGTGAGAATATGTAGCAGGCATCAAATTTATACTAGCACCTAAATCAAGCATTGCTTTACTTGAACCTTCCTATCCCCCCATAGTTATGTTTATAATAAAACTTCCAGGGTCTTTCAACTTAACAGGGGGTAGTTCAGGTCAAGCCGGCTAAGAAATTTCTCGATACTACTACTCGTTCATTCATTCGGCCTCATACCTCCTTTTCTTAGTGTTCAACTCTTTGAAAAACTTGGCATATGTAGGAGCACATTCATGATCACTTCTAATAATGGTAAATTGATATTTACTTTAGAGAGCATATTAAAAAAGATCATTGAATTGCTTATCTTGTTTGGATTCTTTCAAACGGTGGGGAAAAGGTACTTGCATCCGGTGTGGTTCTCATTGTCTTTTGAATTTTGGGAGTGTCGATTTAATTTCCAATGAGTTTTTCGAAAGCTTGTGAAGTTTAACACTTGTTTCTCCTTTTTGCGTAGATTAGAATGTCACCTTCTTTGTTACATGAACTACAAGGTAGTTTAGAAATTTCAGTGTAAACTTGGTATTGACTACCTTACCACTTCGAAGAAGTTCTAACATCTTTTGCTTGTTCTCGTTGACCGGGCAACTTTCCTGGTTCTTTCTTTTGCATTTGTTCACCGGCCGTGCCCAACTTTAGATTCAATTCTTTTAACCGAAGCCTCCACGGTGTTCAACCTTTGATTAGTCATCGTTGGTTGTCATGAATAACTTGAATAAAAGCATTCAAGCTATCTTCTAAGGTTGGTTTAAAAGATTGGCTTGGTGAGTAAGAGGTGGTTGTAGGTCATGATCATAGGTGTTTGGATGATACTTTTGAAAATATTGGACTTCCTCTATGGCATCGACACTAGAATCACAAGTATTTGAATAATAAATTTAGTACCATGCCCAATTGAACAACACACTCGACATACCTCTTGATTTGAAATTTGGTGAGACGTGAGGAATTTCACTTGTTTAGTCAATTCAGCAAGGTGCAAGGATATCTCTTCATCACAACCGACGTCAACGACCTTTCCTTTCCTTCTACCACCTCTTTGTTGGGAATTAGAACCCAATAGCTCATAGAGATTATAGGTTTCCTCGCTGTCTTTTCTCCACAAAGACCTCCAAAGAAGATATATCAACCATGTATTGACTCAGCAGTTGTCAATCCATCGTAAAAGAATTGGTTTTGTACCGTAGTGGAAAGCTATGATTTTGACATTGAATGAAAAGGAGTTTGAATCGTTCCCAAGCTTCATGAAAGGGCTCTTCATTCATTTGAGAAAATGTTGCTATCTTTGTTCTTAGATCAACAGTCTTTTGATGGGAATAGAACCTACCCATAAAAATTTCATAGACTGCCTCCCAAGTTTTAAGAGAACTTGTTGTAGTAGTAATGAACCACCAAGCTTTATCTTCGGTAGCAAGGAAACCACCTCATCCTAAGTTGATCTTCATTAATTGCATGTAGTGGAAAGGTTTGGACAATAGCATAGAATTCTCGAATGAAATGCAAAGGATCTTCATTAGGGATACCGTAAAAGGAAGGCAACAAAGAATAATGAATCTTTTTCAATTCATAATTCCTCGCAGCCTCTTTGCAATTGGATGCCGGAAGTTACATTGCCAATGATTGGCATTGTATAGTCTTTCATCTTTTTCCGCCTATCTTCAGCATCTCCCATGGTTGTTTGTGGTTGAAAATGATCCTCCTCCTATTGTGAATCAACATTTTGCTCTTTAAAAACAATAGTAGATATCTCTAAAAATGCAAGGAACCTAAATTTTTTTTTTTTTAATTTTAATTTAAACGAAGGGACACAATTTTTGAACACAAGCAAATTTATTTCATTTGAATTTTTTTTTTTACACGCAAACTAAAACAGAGGAAAATACAATAATGGGTGACCTCCCATGTAGGACTAAAATTTATCGTCTTCTAGTAAGACGTTGCTTTCGGAGATTGCAGAATGAAAACTCAATGTCTCCTCTTCATTGAATTCATTTAAGTTTCAATTTAGTCTTTGCCTTTTTGCAAATGTTCAACTAACTGCTCAACTTGAACTTCCACCTTTTGATCGAAGCTTCCACAGAGTCCAACCGTTGATTGGTTTTAGACTGATTATCCTACAAACTTGAATAAAAGAATTCAAGTCATGTCCTCCGAGGGTTGGTTTATTTGGAATGCTTCTTTGAATAGGTGGGTGGAATTGCAGCCCGCCTGGTTTGAGCTGAGGAAATGAGGGTTGTTTTCTCCAAGAGAAATTTGGATGACTTCTCCACCCAGATTATAGGTATTTGAATCGGGATCAAACCTTGGTCTCTCGTTGATATGCTTCCCAACACATTAACCTCGCCGTGTCCGAGATCTTCCTCGATATGGACAAAGCCAAGATTTTGTCCCGTATTTGCTATACAAACCATATTGTTCATTATTTGTGTTTGTTCGTGTAGCGAAGTGGCAACTTGCTTAGTCAGTTGAACAAGTTGTTGTTGAACTTCATTCTTTGGAGTCGATTTCATTAACACCAGCTTTTCTCACTCTGGAGCTTTTCTCTGGGAATTAAGACCCAACATCTCAAAGAGGTTATACGTTTCGATGCAGTTTTTTCTCCTATCGCTTCCTCCTCGCAATAAGTGTCGACAATGAATCGACATTGTTGTGTAAGTCCATCGTAAAAGAATTGGTTCTGCAACCGTAGGGAAAGCTATGATGAGGACATTGAGTGAGAAACATTTTGAACCTATCCCAAGCTTCAATGGAACGTGTTCTCCTTCCATCCGAGAGAAAGTAGCAATCTTTCCTCTCACCGATGTTTTTTGACGGGAATAGAATTTTCCCATGAATTTATTGTAAATGTGTCCCCATGTCATCGCAGAACCCTAGGGGAAGTGGACATCAACCAAGCTTTGGCCTTATCCTTTAAGGTGTAGGAAAACATCTCATTCTAGTTCGATCCTCGTTTAGAATACCGGGGAATGTTTGGACCGTAGCATAGAAATCTCTCATAAAGGAAAGAGAATCTTCATTAGGTAGCCCATGTAAGGAAGGAAGCATAGAAAAATGAATATTTTTAAGGTCATAATTCCGAGCAAATTTCTCCCAATCGATAGCGGCGATTCTTAGTGCCAATCACCTGGTCTTGGCAAAACTCCTTCATCGTGGTTTCCTCGACATGTTGGTTTTCTTCCATTTCTTTTGGTTCTAGTAAGGATTAAGACGATTCTATGTTTGGCTCAAAATCAGGTTGATGGGTAGAATCCAGTGTTGTTGACACTTGTTTAAATTTATGAATATTATTTACATATGGTGTAAGGGGGTTTCCTAAGGATCTCCTACCACGCATAGACTATTTTTAAATGTAAATTTAAAACTCCTGTCAACAAAAATAAAAGAAAATTAGAGAAATTTTCCATGGCATTTAATACAAAACACTAGACAATTTTTTTTATTTTTATTTTTAAATTAAATTTTTTTTTTTAAATAACATAATCAGTATTAACCAAGAGTGTTCCCAGGAAAGAATGGTGGTGCTATGGCTCCTTAAAAACCACTCTCCTAGCCAGAACAACGTTCCCAGGAAAGACTAATAAGGCAAAGCTTTCAAAGAACTAGTCTCCTGCATTTAACTCCCTTTGATTTTTTCTTTTCATGCCTTTTAGTTTTTTTTTTTTTTTTTTACGAACGGTAATTTTATTTTACTATTCACGCTATCTTATTTCTTATTAACTTAAAATTTTAATTTTTTTTTTACGAACGGTAATTTTATTTTACTATTCACGCTAACTTATTTCTTATTAACTTAAAATTTTAATTTTTTTTTTTTTTTTTTTTACTTAACTAATAACTTTTTACTTCAATTTTGAAATTTCTAAATTATTTACTTTTTATGCTATAAATTTTTTTTTTTTTTATTTTTATTCTTTTTTTATATTTTATTTTATTTTTATTTTATTTTATTTATTTATTTATTTATTTTTATTTATTTTTTATGAAATTTGAAATTTGATTAAAAATTTTTTATTTGGAAAAAAAAATCACAATTATTTTCAACACAAAAATATTTTTAAAATTTTGATAAATAAATTAAAAACGCTATTCCTTCCCCGACAACGGCGCCAAAAACTTGATGAACGAAAATCGGCATCGCCGATTCTCGCAAATACTTTGGTTTTAATATTTGTAAAACTCTCAAGAAAGTCTAATCATTTCGTAGAAAATGATAAGTATACTCCCGGCCGATCTAAGGAAGGAATGTATGTGGTTTTTAATTTATTATTCAAACTTTTAAAAACGAAATTAAATCCTAAACATCGTCACGATACTTGGTTTTGTGTTCCTAATCTAATAACATAAAATAAACATATATACGTATTAATTAAATATAATAAAAAAAATAAACATAGATACAAATTCAATAAATAAATATAAATACAGATTCAATAAATATTCATGCAAATTTTATCATTTATATTAGTGGAGTATTTAATGGATATAATAACTAAATTAATTACGCTTGTTAATATTATTTAGGTTATTAAAGATATGAATTGATATTTATTGATTCTCCCTTTTTTGTAAGAATAGCACCTTTGGTGGAGTTAGATATTCTTTGTTAACTAAACAAATCAATTAATACCTATGGGTAGGTTTGATAACTAATTTGGTTAATTAAATTAATTTCTTTTTCTAAGAGATTGAAAATGAACCATTTAAATGCCACCTATGCTAGTAAACTTTTAAACTTTATTCAAGGTATTCAAATTAAACCCAAGAATTTAGTTATCCGAAGTACTAACTTTCAAGTTTTAAAACCACTACCGAAAACATGTTGTCAATACATTTTCACATAATAATTCTTATAAAAACTTTTGAAATAGAGCTTCACTCTAACTACCTACGATTGTACCAACAAATAAAGAGCACTACTCTAAATTGGTCCCGATCACTTAACCTTAAAGTCTAATCTTCAGATTTAAGTTTGTAATGAAAAATAATATATTTCTCTCTAACATCCTTAATATAAAATCTTGAATAAAAATAAAATCAATTCATTTTAGAAATTTTCACCTATTTAATATTTCTTAAGCATAACAACGTTATTATTATATCATGATTATGAACAATGACTAGCACAGTTAAATTTAATCACGACAAATTAAATATAACATGTAAGAATAAAGCATAAAAAATAATCAGAAAGAAAATAAAATCCTTACGTAACTTCGACGCTATTCCCTGCTAGAAAACCTCCAAGCGGAATTTGCACTTCCATTTATTGAATCAAAAATCTAAATTATTACAAAAACATTACAAGTTCTCTCAAAAAATAGAAAGAACTCTAAACCTAAGAGAATTGAACTAAAAACTAAGAGAAAAACTAAGAAAAGCTTAGAAACTAAGAAAGAAACTAAGAAAAACTCAAAAACTAAGAAATGAGAGAAAGAAAGAAGAGAAGTGTGGTTTTGAGGTGTGCTTTGAAGTTGAATGGAAGCAGGGGTATTTATAGGTGAGGATGGAGAGAAAAATGAGTAAACAAATGTTAAAAAAAATATAAAAAAATAAAAAACGTGTGGACATCTTGAGGTCATCAATGACGCCAGGGCCGTACGTGAAAATGGGTCAAAAATCGCGTTGGTACCGGGCTGGCGCTGGCCGCGCGCCTTGGCGCCTTGCGTCAACAAGTGAATGCTGCGCAGGCGGCTGCCATAGCGCGCCAAGATCGGCCTTATGCCTGGCCTGGCGGCCTGTGCGCTGTATTGGCCGCTGGCCGCGATTTTTCCGTTCCTTTTGACCTTTTCGACCCATTTTGTCCAATTTTTCCATGTTTGTTGACCTTTTTCCACTTATTTATTAATTTATTTGTGATGTATTGCTTCAAGTATTCTTCTTTGAGTCTTTACATTGCGTTTTTAGGCCAAAATTCCTGAAAAACAATAAAAATACCCGTGATTCCGAAAAAGACAAATTTATATAAATATATGATAAAACATATAAATATATATATTTTTAATCAATTAATGTGCATAAAATCATGGTTATTTTAGTGCTTTTTGAGCACTCATCACCTATACAAGTAAATCCTCAATGACGTCCTTAGGAAATTTGACAGATCTATCAACTAATTGAAGAGACATGGTTATGGGCTTCTATGAATGGTTATGCTCTCTAAAATCTCATATATATATATATATATATCATCTTAAATTCAACTATAGTTTAATTTATTGTTTCATTTCTCTGATTTAATTTACTTGCTCTCTTTTGATATAATTTAATTTAGAATTTATAGTTCTTTTCTAATAGACTAACAAATAGGTAGAATGTTTAGGATTTATTTTCGTTATCTAAATTAGAAAATAATTTAACTTTTTAAAATCACCGTAATTCCTTGAGAGAAAATATTGAGAGTATACTTATCTCTTACAATAAATAATTCGTACACTTAGAAGCTTTTTATAAATATAAAATTTTATTATTAAATTTTTGGACATCAAGCTTTTGTGATTTTATTTTTATGATTTTATAAATGTTTGTGTTTATTTTAATTATTTTTTCTTGTTTATTTTTATTTCTTAGTTATTTGTTTCATTTTGTATATTTATTAATTAACATATTGTTTAGTTTAAAAAAAATTGCTTATTTTATTTTTACTTCTTTTCTCTTATTTATTTGCTTTTAATTATTTATTTTTCATTTTTGTTTCTTTTGTTATTTGCTTTTATCTATTTCTTTTCTAATTTTAGTTCTTTTTGCTATTTGTTTATTTTTATTTCTTATCTTTAATTTATTTGTTGTTAGTTGTTAATATTATTTTTATTTTATTTTCTTGAGCAATCAATTAAGTTACTAAAGCCATTAAAAATGGAAGATGTTTTACTAAAGGAGGTACTAATGAAGGAATATGCAATACCAATCATTAGCACTGCAACTTACTATATACAATTGGGGGAGGTGAATAGAAATTATGAATTGAAAAATATTCATTTTTACAAGTTGTTATCTTTCTATGAAATTCTTAATGAAGATCCATTGACCTTCTTTAGAGATTTCTACTCAATTGTACTAGAATTTCTTTTGCATGGGCTTAGTAAGGACCAATTAAAAATGAGGTGTTTCCCATACACCTTAAAAGAAAAGGCTAACGTTTCGCTAATGACTCTCTTACTAGCTTCCCTAATAACTTGGAAGGAAGTATATAATAAATTCATGGCAAGATACTATTCCTAGCATAAAACTTCCGATTTAAGAGCAAATATTGCTACATTCTCTCAAATAGAAGAAAAGTTATTCCATGAAACTTGGGATAAGTTCAAATTACTTCTCACTCAATGTCCATACCAAGTTTCCCACTAAAATTATAAAATTAATTTTTCTTTGATGGATTAACACAATAGTATCAATTCATAGTTGATAATGCTGTAGAAAGAGCTATGGAAGAAATAACATCCTTAAAGACTTATAATCTCTATGAAATATTGGATACTAATTCCCAACAAAAGAATACTAGAGTGAGAAGAGCAGGATTCAATGAGATAGGCCCTGAGAATAAGATGGCCATGCAACTTGCAAAATTAACGAAGTTAACTCCTAAATACCAACAACACACCAAACAAAAAGATATATGGAGTCTATGGTATATTTAGGCATGGGGATAATATTTACTCTTTTGCAAATGATCGCTATGCAAGTACCAGTCAAAACTTTTATGTTATACAGGGGTACCAATGTAGACCCATGAGTGATCATTACACCAACATGAATAATTCTCAGTGAAGAAATCACCCTAATTTCTCATGGAAAGCAAACACTAACCTACCATATGCCCAAAACCAAATGCAAGGCCTAGACCTAAACCAAAACATGCCATCCTACCCACCTAAAGAGCCAACCTTTAAGGATAACTTGAATGTTTTTATTCAAGTAAGTTGAGATAATGACATGAAAAACAATCAAAGATTGTATTATTTAGAGGTATCTATAAATAGGGTGGAAGAAAAAGTTGGGCAAATAGTTAGGCGAATGCAAATACGAGAAAAAAAGAAGATTCCTAGTCAATCTTAATAAGCTCAAACTATGACAATTCTAAGGAGTGGTAAGGTTCTAAATAATTTTCTTTTGAAATTTCTTATGATTCATTTAATAATGCATGAAAAATAGGTGGAATGCAAGTAGTACCTAAGGAAGGTGTAAAATTAATTAAATAATTGCAAAGCCTTCCAAGGGAATTCGAAGAGAGTTATATTACCCACCTATATTGCACAAGGCATAAAAGTCATACTGACTACCTACACCATCTTAAGGGCATTAAATAGGATAATCAATTTTTTGATTTATTTAATATGCTTTCAAAGCTTAACGTAAATTTACCTCTCTTAGATGTCGTTAGGAATATACCTTCCTATGTTTTAAAGAATTAAACACTAAGAAGAAAAAGTATGATGTTAATGAAAGAGTAATTGTATTAGAAGTTGTTAGTTTAATACTTCAACAAAACCTCCCACCAAAATTAAAAGATCTTGATAGTTTTATTATTAATATTACTATAGGAGATAAAAATATGGTTAATGCCATGCTAGTTTTAGGTGAAAGTATTAATATCATGCCTTACTTATAAAGAGCATAAATTAAGTGATTTAGATATAAGCTAGATTTTATTGACTTTTCTTTTTAAATAAATCAATTCTCTATGATCATGGTGATTTTTTAATGATATTCAATTAACCAATTCTTCTTTGATATGAGTTGAATTGATTAATCGTTAAACTAAAGAAATATATATAAGCCAAAATATTCAATTAATTAATAACTTCTTTTGGTTGGACTTAAAATTAGTAAATTGATAAACCTAAGTTAAATATATTATTTAGTTATAAATCATGATTTGACCGTATTTAATTTATAATTAAAATTATTTTTCAATATCTAATTTAATACAAATAAATGAATTTAAAATAGATTCTTATTTATTATGCATAACTAAACAAATGTGTCTAATGTTTAATTTTGAAATGTTCTTTAATCATAATTCAAGACTTGGTTTATCATGAATTTATGATTAAAGATCTCAAGATTATGAACTAAAAATAAATCAAAATACTTTATTTATTTAAATCAAAAATTTGTTTTTCTGAAAGTAGAAACTAAAATGCTATATATAGATTTAGCCAATCATAGCTAAATTAACAAAATTCAATTCAACCATTAAAGGAATTAGATTATAGAAAGAGATAAAAAAAATATAACAATAAAAAAATATCCCTTTTGTTAAATATGATTTCAAATCTTTGGACAAGTTGTCATTAGCTTATCCAAATCCTTGGATCTTCTTTATAATTTGGAGGATTTTTATTTCTGTATTTTTATATGGTGGAATGACTAACCTAAATTCCACAATACTCTTGACTGCTAAAAAATTATTATAAAAAACTACATCTGATGATCCTTATATAACCTAAAAATTGATTTACTTATAGGCAGAATGTGAGTACATAGAACTTTAAGCCAATTTAATGAAGTTACACCGTGTGATACATTTTTCACCACCGTGGCATGAAGTTCATTTAGGTTTGTCAATTATTTCTTGAAGGGTTTGTGTAGTGGAACACTTTAATCCATACCACAACACACAAAACTTTAACGTGCCCAATAATCATCCTAAACAATGTGTGTTGTGGCACACATATTTCTTCATCACAACATGCACTATTTATCTTGAAAATTATCTTATACACCTTACAAAATGATTGGTTCTTCATGTAAGGTTTACATGCCTTAATGTTTTAAGCTCTTAAGATGTAAATTGAGTGATTTAAGTGTTATTCTTCATGTGTTTACAAATTTATACAATTTTGAAGTTAAGAACATCTAAAATAACAAAATATATCTGTGATTTTGAATATATAGATTTTCCTAAATATTAATTTAAACATGCTATAAATAAATCTAGTTATCACACTTAAGTATAATAAAATTGTAGGATATAAGTGTTTTTCATGCACTTATCTATATGCAAGATTTTTTTAAATAGTAAAAATGTATGATGCAAACATAAGGGGCGCTATTTTTGTGATTATAAGCTTTAAATATGTTTTTTTTTGTTTTCTAAAAAACTATCCTATGTACCCGTCCACTAAAGGAGGGAATTTTCATTGTTACTATACCTGCTATTAGAATAAGGTTTGTCTACCTAGGACTAGATCTTACCACTAGTCTATAACGACTAAAATTGAAACGTGAGCCTATTAATGAAGTAAATTCAATAAAGCAACATCTAGTACCACGTAGAAATGGTCATAATTTGGAGAGTCTAGACCGATTTGAACGATCACTTGATATGATTGAAATAACTAAATTTTGAGTTGTTCAATCAAGTAAGGGAAACTCAATAATAGAATTTATAACTACCTCAATGTTATTTTTTGATTTATTTATTGTTCGATGAATATTCAAGTACTAAGACCATTCTAATGCTCATTTTCTCCTTGTATAAATTAAAACAATAGTTAGGATAGCTACGAAAATGAAAGCTTCTATAAATACAGATACACCCAATGCATCAAAACTCATTGCCTATGGATTTAGAGTTTAAATAGAAATCACTTACAAAATTTCATTTTTGGTTTAAGTATATTATATGATATTAGTGACACAACACTCTATTTCCATTTCTATTCTAATTCTATTATTACTATTATATTAATTTGAGTTTAGACAAGTTATTTACTAGAATGAATTTGCTTTTGTTCTTTTTCTAACTTATTAAAAAAAAGGTTAATAATTGAATTGTATCCCTAATCTTCTTTGTCTCTTTCCACCTAAATAACTAGAAAAAAAGAAACCAATAAACATGCCATGCGACCATATAGTACTTATTATCGGTGCCACGAAGAGGTATGTTTTTACATCTTGTATTCAAAATCTTCCTTCTATAACCATAGAGGAATTTTTATATCAATACTATTTCATATTTTTTTTGTTCTCATATTTTACATATCCTATAACATATAATACTAGATGCATATTTTATACATAGAATATATTGTATACAAAAAAAAAATAGAAAACCTGCCGTAAAAAAAATTATTTTACTAGAATTCTCTAGTAGGATGAAATGGTTAAATTTTAATGATAATTGAATGTAAAATAATATACAATATTTTGATATCCAAATGAAACTGCTAAACTGTTCCCAAAAATATATAACTGCTATAATAATGTCTCCTCGTTCAAAACCAGTTCATACAAAGAAATTAATTGTTAGTTATTTATAATTGTAACCGAGACTATATTATACTTAGTTTTCCAATTGAAACAAATCATTTGGTTTTTAAAGTAAAAGCTCTCAAGCAATTAGGCAGGTCAGTTTTTGGTACAACTCTCTTTCTCTTTCTAAAATTCTTTTGATAATTTTTTTTTCCGTTCAAGAAAGGAAATATATATTAATATTAAAATTCATTATAAACAATAATAAGTAATTGTTGGGATATAACAGAAAACTCTCAATATAGCTATAAGAATAATTAACTATGAACACCCTTATTAAAATCTCTGGATATCTAAGAAACATAAATCATATTAAAATAAGGCAAAAATAGTTTGACTTGATTGATGATATTTTGAGCTTTCCACGAGATGATAAAATCATCATGCATGGAGGCTTTTATAAAATTACAATTATCTTGTTGTGAAATTAAATTGTAAAATGAAAATAATAATTTAATTACTTCAAACTTTTTTAGCCGAATAAGGAAAGAATTTGGTCCACCAAAATATGACTATTGGAATCTCTAATAGTCATAATATTAATGCGGTTGTTGTTCTTGATTTTAATATAATTCCTATGTGTTTTCCTCCAGAAGAAGGATGGGGTGGAGAAAAATCTTGAATATAGAAAATATACAGAATATTTGCACAATAAAAAGTCCTCTAAATCCTAGGAATCTAGAAATTCTTAGAATTTAATTTAGAAATAAGAAAATCGAGATTTAGAGATTTACAGTTAAAAATAATATCATTTCTAATTTTTTAAATTTGTTCAAAAGAGAAGCACATATATAAAATAAACTCAAAATGAGATAACAAAAAAGATGTAAAAGCATTAAGTTTATCAAAAATAACAAAAAGAGTCTCAAAAGAAAAAAATATATAAGTTAGTCAAAAGAGAAGTAACCTACCAATTAAACGAAATTGATAGTTTTAGGATTAGAATAACAAAAAAGATAGAGATATTAGGTAAAATAATTCTTTGATTGATGTTGTCTTGAATAAGAAAATAGTTAGAAAAAGTCTAACAAAAAATTTTCAATCTCTCATGAAATTTTTGTTTTCAAAAGAACTACCAAAATGATGGAAAAATTGTTAGAAATCTAGTAGAGACAATTTTCTTGTATGAAGATTTAGAATTAAACTGACATTAAGAATTGTGGATCAAAAACCAAGAATCCTGTTTGCAATAGTTAAGGAGAGTTTAAAACCATAAGAACATATTAAAGCACCCTATATATTAAAAATCAAATGAAAACTCTAGTCATTATCATGAACATTGAGAAGATCAATATTTTTGACAATACATTGAGTGAGAAGATGTAAATCAATCAAAAGAGAAAGATAAATAAAACTAGTAGACCAATGATCTAAAGATCCTTTCAAATATCAATAGATTTTACACCTCCAATTTGACAAGAAGCACTAGTCTTAAGTAATGATCTTGAAGAGAAATATCTTTCCAAATATTGGAATCAAAAGATCTTACAATATAATCAAATAAATCTTTGGAAGTACCATACTTATTTGAACAATTGGACCCATCTTCTACAATCATTATTTAAGAATTATCAACTAAGTTTAGAAAGAAAGATGAGATTAATATCTTCAAATTTATGGAATCCTAACCTCCAACTTCCTTAGGTAAACAAATTTGGTCCTAACTTTAGAAAGCCATAAACCTTGAACCAAATCTCTCCTTATTAGAGCTAGAATTACACTAGAATTTCCTTATAATTGAATCTATTTTTTCACATAATAAACTAGAAAATTCAAAAGTATTCATAGAATAAGGGGGTAAGGAGAGTATAACACATTTAATGTACATAACTTTACCAGCTTTAGAAAGAAGATAAGATCTCCAAGTATCAGTTTTCAAATCAAATTATTAATGATTCTTTTGAATTCCTTACTTTTTTGTTTGTGTAAAAATAAATCATTCCTCAAATATTTAACACCACCATTGGCAACAAGAACACCTCAAGCTCCTATATCATTTCTTTGAGATACCCACCTCTTATTAGGATCTTTGATAATATAAACAATGTTATGTTTTCTTCTGATCATAGTAGAAGTGGGAAAAAATTGTGTATTATGATCTCCTTCAACCAATCAAGTTTCTTTTGATTTTTGTCTCCAAATAATTTCTAATATATTTTCTATAATTAATATCTTGAAGTAAAAGTTTTTAATAAGTTCTAGGCTCATCAATAATTAAACCACTTTGAATTTTATATAAAATATCTTCAAAAAATTTCAATATGTCTTCACAATAACCAAAGTGATATAAAATAAAATCTTTAGACAACTGAATAGAATTAGAGTGAAATTTTTATTGTACTTGATGAGTATCTTTGAGTTTCCAAGCCATAGTAATAACATCCTTACTAGAAAGATCTCTACACCAAGCAACAATATAACAAAAAGGCATAAAAACAATAGTAGTGGGAACATACACATTTAAAAAGATAGGTCAATGATCAGAAACTCTTATTTGTAAATTCCTCATAACACATTTGAAAATATAGGAAAACAATCTACAAATATCAAAACTCTATCAGTTCTTTGGTTGATGTTATGCCTACCTTTCCTTTTATTGCTCCAAGTAAAATGTAAACTAGTAGAACCAATATCAATAGCTTGAATAGAATTCATGAAATCTCTTAATCTATTTGATCAAATTAAAATAGGTAAACCCTTTTTTTTCATTTTGAGAAAGAACTTGATTAAAATCTCTTAAGAAAATCTAGTGAGAATTTGAAGTAGAAATGAGAGCAATAAGTTTTTTTCCAAAAATCATCCTTAAAAATTTCACAAGCAGGAGAATAATAGAAAAATGTATTATATATAGTTCCATTAGTTGTTGTATTACATAGTTCCAAATTAATGATGTGGTGATCAAAAGCATTTACAGATAGATGGATACCTAACTTCCACAAAATACATAAACCACCACCATTATCAATAGCAAGAATACTAAAGCTATTAAAAAAATCTAATTAGAATGAAGTACAAAATTCACTACTTGTTTTAGTTTTAGAAAGAAAAATACAATCTGGATTATAAATACTAATTAATATACGTAAATATTTAAAAGTTGAGGATTTAACCGATCCACGATAGTTCCAAGCAATGATCTTCATTTAGCATTTGGGAGCTTGATAATGGTTTCTTTCTCACCCATTTGGATTGACCGGGTAGTTATGATGGAAGTGGAAGTATACGAGGGTTGTGAAATAATAGTATAGTCATCATCTCTGGAAGTTGTAGTCCATATTACATTCAAGAGGATGGGTTGAGTAGTTGTAAAAGAGGCACCAGAATGAGGGACATGAAAATTATTAGCAGATGAAACAAAAACCTTAGAGGATATATTAACAACACTAGTAACCTCACTAGTAAAAATCCTTTTAATGATAGAACTAACACTAAGAGAATATTTCCTCTTTTTTTGTTGCACTCTGGGTAAAAGTAGCATCTGAATTTTGTTGTTTTCTTGTCCATTGATGACATTGATACTTCCTTTTAGTTTTGACAGCCACAAAGTTGTTAAGAGCTAAATCAATAGTTCTTTTACCTCATGTTGTAGAAGAGGATTTGTTAGGAACAACTAAGCAAGGGCTCACTTCCTGAATGGAGGTAATAGAGACAGTACAAAAAAGGAGGAGATTAATATCTCTTGATTTAAAAAGATGAAGAGAGATTTAAAGAGAGAGCATAAATTGAAGTGTTTATCTATAGTAAAGTAATATTCAAGTTATTATCAAGTT
This sequence comes from Hippophae rhamnoides, assembly GCA_033030585.1. NCBI lineage: Eukaryota > Viridiplantae > Streptophyta > Magnoliopsida > Rosales > Elaeagnaceae > Hippophae > Hippophae rhamnoides. The sequence goes on from CM065436.1 coordinate 32,811,798, forward strand.
CTATTATGAGAAAGATATATGGTGAATATGAGAAGATACTACTTATAGATGATCATTAGCCGTAACAATAAACTTATCTTAGTATTGAAGCTATTTATTCATAATTACTCCTTGTCAGATAATTAAGAAATTATATGATAATTATTTATCCCGTTGGATATTTATCTAGTATTAATGCTCATCTACTGACTCAATACTTATTGGGCTAACTTATGAGTTATCTACTGACTAGTATATCTTAAATTGCATTAAATGAAAAGAACCAATTTCCACTCAACATCAACCCTTTTGATTTTCTAGGCCTTTATACATAGTCTAGGAGGTCTATTTTAGTGTTTTATCAATAACTGTATTCACAACCCTCTAAACGACACTAGTAGTGTCATGTTAACTCTCATGTGATTATTACCTACATTTCTTCTTTGACCTAGACATTTAAAATGTGGATGATGACATCATATCATTGGTGGTTATTATGGATTCTCAATTGGACTCTTGATTGGAAAGTTATGTCGAAGTCAATATTGGTTTTTAAAAGGTCAACCCCTCCCCTCTTTTGGATGGAAACATTTGGAAATTTAGCTCTAAATTTACAAGGTGTCTTACACCTTTTGTACTATAAAGTATGCTTCTCTAAGGCATCTAAAATAGGTGCTAGACTCTTCGAGCTTATGGAGAACATGTTTGAGTGGCAGGACTTCTCATGGTTTCTAAACTCTCTTTTATATATGCACTTCACTTTCTAAAAGTGGGAGGTTTCACTTATATTTTTTTTTCTAACCAGTCCTTTTCTATCCCTTGTTAAAGTGAAGTGTCATGGATGTATAGAGGTCTACACCTTTTTAAAGTGTCCAAGTAGTATGGGATCATGTCCTAATCGCCTTAAGTTCTAGTAGAACCAATATCGTGCAAACATTTATGTTAGTATTTTTATTATATGAAAAATTTTAATTTAATATTTTTGTTATTTTTTGTTGCTATTGAGTATTTATGTTTTTATAATCTCTTTCAATCAACTATTCTTTTTAAAAAATTAAAATATTAATGTCCCTCCCCCCACATAATCTTTTCTTTCACCAAAAATCAAATCCCAACATTCATCTAAAGCTTTAAAATCCATATCTCTATTTGGAGGAGAGAAATTAGATGAGTGTTAAAGATTTTTTTTTAATTTGTGATTGAAATAGTTGATTGAAAGAGATTGTAATAATACAAGTAGTCAACTACAACAAAAAATAACCGAAGTAATAAATTAAAAACTTTCACGTAATATAAGTATGAAAATGAATATTTTTTCAACCAACATCTTGGTCTACTTAATAAATTAGGTACTTGATTCATGCCTAGACTTTGTCCAAAATGTATACACGTGATTGGACACTTTAGGAATGTATAAGATGAAGGAGGACATGTAGAGGTGCATTATTAAAGGTGTTTTTTTTCTATAGAAATACATATGATGTGGTAGAACCTAGGAAGGCAGTGGATAGGGCTCTGTGGCTCATTAAATAGTAGTCTATACGAGGTAGTAGTCCATGCTTTGAAACCTTCAATAAATCTTAGAGACCAAAGATGTATTAACATTTCCTATGCTTCTCGCTTTGTACTTCTTGAGAAAATTACTTACAAAGGTTTGTATCTTGTCATAGCCATACTAAAGAGTGATAGCCATCTAGGCCTAGAGAGTAATTTCTCTCCCTTTAGTTTTGTTCAAATATTTTTGGAATACTTAATGCCAATTATGGATGGTACAAGTTTATAGTCCATTCAGTTGGGTGCTTCCATAGTGACCATAAGCACCAACTTCTATAGATGACGGTCGACTCACATCCCAAGAACATGGAGTGCACTTGTGGTTTGCTAGTATATCTAGTTTATTATAGGTGTGAACCCAAGGATACTTGTACATGAACTTCTTGGAATCTATACATCTTAGTTTCTTTATATATTTTTTCATTTCGACTTCCCCATTCTTATCGAATTCCTCGAGTGTAGACAAGTGTTACTTAAATACTTGCAAAAAATATGTACCTGTTAGTAGGGCTAGTTCCTCTTCTTTCATTATAGTGGGACATTGTTGATACTCAAAAACTTGATTGTCAAATTTTATATTTATACAAATCTTGTAAGTACACGAATCACTTATAAAAGTGACAAGTATACTCTCAAGATTGTCTCTCAAAGAATTATAGTGGTTTTAAAACGTTAAATTATTTTCTAATTTAGTTTAAGAAAACATAAAACCTAAAATGATGGATGCATATGGAATTTTAGCGAGCATATCCCTTCATGGATAGAATAAATTAAATGATTTAAATATAAGTTAGATTTTATTGGTTTAATTTTTTAAAAATAAAACTACCTATAATCATGGTGATTTTTCAATGATAATCAATTAATTAATTTTTGCTTGGTCGATGTTGAAATTGATTAATTGTTAAACTAAAGAAATATATATATCAAAATTTTCAATTAACTGATAACTTTCCTTAGTCGAACTCGACATCAAAAATTGATAAACCTAAGATAGATATATTCTTTAATTGTAGATCAAGATATGGAAAATCTTTAATTTATAATTAAAGTCATTTTTCAACTGTATAATTTAATACAAATCAATGAAATTAAAATAGACTCTTATTCATTTTGCATAACTAAGCACAAATGATGTGTCTAATGCTTAGTTCTAGAATATTTTATTTAATCATGAATCAAGATTTGGTATATCTGATGAACGAAAACCGGCATCGCCGATCCTGCCAATACTTTGGTTTTATATTTATAAAACTCTCGCAAGTGCACGAATCATTTCGTAGAAAATGATAAGTATACTCCCAAGGTCGATCTAAGGAAGGAATGTATGTGGTTTTTAATTTATTATTCAAACTTTTAAAAACGAAATTAAATCTTAAACATCCTGTCACGATATTTTGGGTTTTTTGTGTTTTAATCTACTTACATAAAAATAAACATAGATTCAATAAACATTTATGCAAATTTTATCTTTTATAAATATTGGAGTATTTATGGATATAATAACTAAGTTAATTATGCTTGCTCGTATTATTTAGGTTATTAAAGATATGAATTGATATTTATTGATTCTCCCTTTTTTGTATGAATACCACCTTTGGTGGGGTTAGATATTCTTTGTTAACTAAACAAATCAATTAACACCTATGGGTGGGGTTGATAACTAATTTGGTTAATTAAATTAATTATTTTTTAAGAGATTGAAAATGAACCATTTAAATGCCACCTTTGGTGGGGTTAGACAGTTTAAACTTTATTCAAGGTGTCCAAATTAAACCTAAGAATTTAGTTATCCGAGTACTAACTTTCAAGTTTTAAAACCACTACCGAAACGTGTTGTCAATACATTTTCGGATAATAATTCTTATAAAAACTTTTGAAATAGAGCTTCACTCTAACTAAGGCGATTGTACCAACAAATAAAAAGACTACTCTAAATCGAATAGGATAAGCTAAACCTTAAAATCTAATTTTCGCATTTAAGTTTGTAATGAAAAATAATATATTTCTCTAACATTCTTAATATAAAATCTTGAATAAAAATAAAATCAATTCATTTTAGAGATTTTTACCTATTTAATATTTCGTAAGCATAACAACGTTATTATTATATCATTTTTACAAACAACCAGCAGAGTTAAATTTAATCACAGACAAATTAAATATAACATGTAAGAAATAAGCATAAAAATAACTCAACGAAAGAAAATAAAATCCTTACGTAACTTCGATGCTATTCCCATAGTATTTGGAAAACCTCCAAACGGAATTTGCACTCCCATTTATTGAATCAAAAAGCTAATAAATTACAAAAACATAACTAGTTCTTCCCAAAGAGGAAGAACTCTAAAACTAAGAGAAACTAGCTAAAACATAACAAAAGCTAAAAAACACTAAAAACTTAGAAATGGAGAGAAAGAAAGAAGAGAGAAGTGTGTTTTGAGGTGTGTTTAAAATTGAAGGAAATTGGGGTATTTATAGGTGAGGATGGAGAGAAAAAGTAGAGAAAAAAATGTTAAAAAAATGTAAAAACGCGGATTAGTGATTGCTGACGTCATTTGATGACGTCAGCATGACGGGGGCGGCTGCATGTGAAAAATGAGGTGAAAAGGGCGTGGACGCACGCGGATGAACAGTACCGGCGCGCGCAGATTTGCGCGGATGAACAGTACCGGCGCGCGTAGGTTTGCGCGGATGAACAATAGCAGCGCGTGCGGCTGGGCGCTGGGGCACGGCGACTGGGCAGCGCGATCTTCTCCTTTTTGACATTTTTGACCTTTTTGACCCATCTTGTCCAATTTTTCCATATTTGTTGACCTTTCCTCATTTATTTATTAATATATTTGTGATGTATTGCTTCGAGTATTCCTATTTGAGTCTTTAAGTGACGTTTTTAAGCGAAAATACCTGAAAAACAATAAAAATACCCGTGATTCCGAAAAAGACAAATTTATAAAAATATATGATAAAACATATACATATATATATTTTTAATCAATTAATATGCATAAAATCATGGTAATTTTAGTGCTTTTTGAGCACTCATCACAACCCCCAACCAGCTTCTTGCTAGTCCCTTAGCAAGAGAAGCGATAAAAACTAAAAATTAAACTATCCTAAATCACTTCCATGGATTGACACAGTTGCATTTAGCCTATGCAACAAGTTTCTCTTTAAACCCCTAGGTTGCCACTAAGTGGACGAGTTTGAGTCTCGTGAGGTTTTCAAGAATGATACCCACAAAACATTGAACTAAATGTAAAAATCAAAAGAAACAATAAAAACAATCAACTCAAAAACTAAAATTACAACAAAATCAAAATTTAATTTTTAAGAATAAGAGTAAACAACATATCACAAAAATGTGTCATACTTTTTAATCTCCTTTAAGATCATAATTAAAATCTCAAGAATAAGTTATTTTAATCTCTTTAAACAATCATGATTTATTATAATAATTAGTCGAAAATCATTTTCATATTTCATGTCAAAAATGTATCAATTTAATTTCACCCAATTTCAGTGTCATGAATCGACCGTCACTCTCTTCCTCACAAGTCAATACTCTCGAAACACTGAATCCTATGGGTTCAAACACTCATACTATTTTATATGTGAAAGAGTTGATGTATAGAAATGAACTAATATGTTCGCATATGTATAAAGAATAAAGGCTCAAAGTGTTATTTTAACATTGATCTCATGAAAGGAATCAAATGTATAAATTATAAAGATATCATATATAAAAATTATTTTCATGCATAAATCAAAATCATTAAGAAAGAATTTCAAGATATATGCCTTTTACAAATGAAGAGAGTGCAATGACTTTTAGTAGGAATTATTTCCTATATCTTTCTTTTGTAATTAACTTTTACTCACAACTTTGTAGGTAATGTGGGTTATAGTATGTAGATTATACTATATATTCTTTATCTCTCTATTTTTTTTCTGAAGATATTTCTCAATATATGTATTTTAGAGAGTCAACCCATGCAGTTGTACATTTTTTTTGGATTTTGGTGAGTGGTTAATTTTGTGGCTTTTCTGCTTGATCTTAGTTTAGGTAACCTCAGATATGTCTTTTTTTTTTTGTAGCATACGTACATGAACGAGATATAAGCATATACTATCAATTTCTACTCAAATCATTTAATCTAAGCAAAAATAATAAAAAATATATGATACTCTATTAAGATGAGAAAAACAATTCATACATTCAATGCTAATACCTATAGAGATCATATAAAAATTTGAAAAAATAAGAAATGTGGTTGGAGTAGAAAAAAATATATATTTCACTCTGAATAAAGGAAATTAGGCTCAAATTATATCTCACAAAGGTAGTCTCCACTAAAAAAAAATTCATAAACACCGATTTTGGGTTTAATATAATTTCTACATATTATTAAGGAATACTAGTTATGACAAAAACTAACTAATTATAAAAAATAATTACAAAATATTTCATGATATGTTTTCAAAAATTAATCTAACAGTACAAGAGACTTAACTATTTACTTAAATTTGATTAAAAGAAATGATAATTTTTGTGAGAATTTTTTTCTTTCAAAAATTACTAAATCACACAAAATAGAAATAAAACCAAACACAAAAAATGAAAAAGTATATTTTTTATTTTTTTATTTTTTTATTTTTTTTTTATTTTTAAATTGTTAAAACTTTTTTTTTAATTAAGCATGGTAACTTTTCATCACCCCCAACCTAGAATTTACATTATCCTCAATGTAACAACTGTAAATTAAAGATAAAGAGAAAAGAGAAGAAAGATTACTGTGTATGTTTTCCGCGGATGAACGATCTGTGCGCGCAGACGGTACCTGAATGAACAAGAACGGCCTTGCGCAAGAAATTGCAGCGGATGAACGTATAGCACCAATTGTTGACCGGGGCGCGGCCACTGGGCGGCGCGATCTTCTCCTTTTTGACATTTTTGACCTTTTATTTTTCCATATTTGTTGACCTCTCCTCATTTATTTATTAATATATTTGTGATGTATTGCTTCCAGTATTCCTATTTGAGTCTTTAAGTGACGTTTTTAAGCGAAAATACCTGAAAAACAATAAAAATACCCGTGATTTTGAAAAAGACAAATTTATATAAATATATGATAAAACATATAAATATATATATTTTTAATCAATTAATGTGCATAAAATCATGGTAATTTTAGTGCTTTTTGAGCACTCATCAATATCTTTGATTTATAATTAAAGATTTGAAGATTATGAATAAGAAATAAATCTAAACTTTTATTTACAAAATCATTCTTCCAATAATTGGAAGTAAAGACTAAAATTCCACATACACAAAGAGAAATAAAAAAATATAACAATAAAATTACTCATTCTTGATAAAAAATGATTCTATATATGTGAATAGGTTATCACTACCTTCTTTAAATTCTTGAATCATCTTTATAATTGGAATTATATCTTTACATGGTGGTGGAATAGCTAACCTAAAATCTACCCTAAAACTACTACTATTAATGGTTACATAGAAAAAAGTTGTAAACTACAAAACCATTATATGTTTTTTCTATAACTCTAGTGTGTTGAAATAATAGAAAATGAGTCCTATTTATAGTTAAAAATACTAGAGAAAACTAGATCATGAAAGAGAAATATTTTTGCATTCACCTCAACTTGTCCATAAAATATTGCACCACAGCTAGTTGTTATCTATGATGCAGCTCAAGTCAAATTATTTTTATTCACTTTCTTTATTATTTCACTCTTTACAAATTGATTAGATCAAATGTAAGATTTATTTATATTATTTTTTTCTTCTTCTAAGTTGAAAATGAGTGCTCTAGATATAATTCTTCAGGTGTTTATCATTTAAATCAATTTTGAAGCCAAAAATACCTATTTATGAATTTGAAAACATAAATTTTCTTAAATAATAATAAAATGATGTAAATTTAGATCTATTTATTTTATTTAAGTGAAAATAAATCATGGAATAATAGTACTTTTTAAGCACTCATCAATTATCTCTATCCTATGTTGGTTTTCGATTAAGGGTTGGAACCACTTGTGCCATTCTTTCCTATTTCAAGACAATTAGTATCTCTAGAGCTTTTCATGGAAATGATATGTGGGGTAGGAGCCTCTAGATTTATGTAGGAACAACTTTTTTGAAACTATATTATGGGACCATTTTGGCCCATATTCACTTCCTAGGTGTGTGCCTCTTGGGCATTATGTAAACTTATCTAATTTGGGAGAAGTTTGAACATTTTTCTAGACCTCTGATATATGAGTGGACATATATTTTGTTCTTTAATTGGACATGACATGTTATTTCATTGAGTATATGTCCAGACTTGGTTGATTATGTTAATCGCACCAAGTGTTCTCATATAGGACTTGGGAAGATCTTTGGAGTGCTTTCTTGGGGCATTCTTATGGAACTCTTTTTTAAATAATTCATGGGGATGTGTGTACCAGTGGATCCTATATGATGGTTGGGTGCCTTCTAGTAGTCACAATATAATTTATTAGTGGGCTATAATTTTAGGTTACACATTTTACTTCCTTGCGTGAATGTTCTTGACCTATCATATATATATCCTTGGCTTTGATTCATGCACTTCTTTACTTGTAGTTTTACTTTTGAACCTGACCTTGGTCTCTTCTATTTGTAGATTGTAGGCCTTTGAATCTATATGTGAGGATTGAAGAATGTACTAGCATAGAGTGGAGCACAGATCTTGGACTTGAGGCAAGATGGTGTGTAAAAGATAGGTCATGATTTCTCAACCCATGGTTCAATACTATTTAGATGGCCATTTTTCCATTTGGCATGTCCTTGGTTGGATATATCCTAATCGATTGGCCATGCTCATAACTGATAATGTTTAATCATCGCTGGCCAATTTTAGTCTTACCTACCATATCTTTCCCTGGTCGGCCATGTATGATCCTGTTTGGTACACTTAATCTTGACTAAAATGTTAAAGTGTAGATTATACATCCTATAGGGTAGTAGTAATGGAGACTTCTTGGTTTATAAGGCAACAATAAGATCTTTGTAGCATTAATGTAAACCATATGGCCTATGGTGGTCTAGACTATGCAAGTTATGAATGAGCTCTATGGTGCTATGAGCATTGAAAGATGTTGTAGAGAGTCCTTATTGATGGAAAATGGTTACATATCTTATGGACTCAGAAAGGCACTCCATAATGGTCTAGAGTGTGTTCTTTTTTTATGTCAAGATGGACACATGATCCCATCCCATGAAATGTTTCATATACTCAAAGGGTTCATTAGTACTATCATAGGTGATGATTTCTTAGGGCCATAACTCTTAGTTAGATATGACTCAAAAACTACTTTTCACAAAAAAACCAAAGAAAATAAAATTCAAAATTGCTTTTCCAATTTCTTGAGCAACATAAAAAACAAGGCCACAACTCTCAATTAGATATGACTCAGAAACTACACTTCATAGCAAAACCAAAGAAAAGAAAATTCAAAATTGTTTTTTAGTTTTATGAGCAACGTAAATACTTTAGAGGTGTAGCATTTCGAACTTCATCAGTGAAGTGAAGTTCCAAGACAAAAAAATGATTCTAGGCTATTTTATCCTGGGGACGATAAGGTTGTGTTTGCTTGCACAAATTTGGGCATAATAGCAAAACATCTTAAAGAGAGTGACTTATTCTATGACTCAATCCAAGTAGTACTTTTTTTATATCAATAATATTATTTATAATTTGGGCATAATTGAGGGCTTTGTTATCCCACATCAAGAAAATAAAGTTTGTAAATTAGATAAATCCTTTTTATGGTCTAAAACAAGCACTTAAGCAATGACATGAAAAATTTGATAATCTAGTTATCTCACATGGATTCAAAATGAATGAATGTGACAAATGCATTTATTATAAATCAGAAAATAAAATTTTCACTATTGTATGTTTATAAGTGGATACATGCTTATTTTTGGGTCAAATATTCATGTTGTGAATAATGTAAAAATTTTGTTGTGTACTAACTTTGATATGAAAGACCTTGGAAAAGCGAGTATAATACTTGGTATAAAGATTGTAAGGTTTGAAAAGGGATTTTCTCTGGATCAATCTTATTACAATGAGAAGATCTTAAAGAAATGTAACTAATTTAACTACAAACCTACATGTACTCCTTATGATCCTAGTGTAAAGTTGTTCAAGAACACGAAAGACGGTGTTAGACAAATTGAGTGTATCAGCATCATTGGTAGCTTACGGTATGCTACTGGCTACATTTGGCTAGACATAGCTTATGTTATGGGACTACTATATAGGTTTACTAGTAAACCTATAATAAAGCATTAGAATACAATTGAAAGGGTCATGAAATAACTTAAGGGAGCTATGAACATTGGATTACATTATAAGAAGTTTCCCATTTTTCTAGAAGGATACAATGATGCTGATTGGAACACCTTTTCAAAAGACTCCAAAGAAACTAGCAGCTATATATTTAGTATTATTGGTGGAGCTGTTTCTTGGAAGCTTAAGAAATAAAATATTTTGGCTCAATTTACGATGGAGTCTGAAATGATAGAACTAGATACTATGAGTGAATAAACAGGCTGGTTAAGAAGTCTACTAGGTGAGATCCCTTTATGGGAAAGACCGATACCAGCTATCTTGATGCACTGCGATAGTATCGTGGCTATTATAAAGATTCAAAACCATTATTACAACGGAAAGAGATGATGTTGTAAGCATAGTACTGTTAGAGAATTTCTTTCTACAAGAGCTGTAAGAGTGGATCATGTACGTACTGATGAAAATTTGGTTGATCCTTTGACGAAAGGATTAGCAAGAGATAAGGTTTTCAAAACCTCGAAAGAAATGAGATTGATGTCCTTAGAATGAAGAGTTACTCATGATGGAAACCCAACTTATAGATTGGAGATCCCAAGAAATAAGTTCAATGGGTAATAACAAGTCATAAAGTGATATGAGATTAATCATGCTATTATGAAGTCCAATTATATATTGTTAGAAGCATGAAGTCATGAAGTGACAGAAATGATGAGTTAATTATTAATTCTTAATGAGTTCTATACTCTATATGAAGTAGAGTACATGGCTACAAGAGTAATCTTGATAGACTCATCTATGTGAATGTGAAAGTGTGGTCGCTTCCAATGAAAAGTTTGGGAAAAATTTACTAGAGCATTCACTATATTGGGATACACATGCATGGTCGTAAAGCATGGGCTTTTCAAACTACACCTTGGAAAGGTTGTGTGTGTAACATTGTTGGAAATAAAGTTCAAAACTATGAGTTACTCTAGTAAATTCTAAAGCATCAAGTGGATGCACAATCTATTTTTTTTATTGATCGATTGCTCGATGAAAACTATTTTTATATAAAATTCAAGTGGGGGATTGTTGGAAAAAAGTGTGAATTTAAATAAAAAATAATAAGAAAAAGTGAAAAAAATTTCCTCTCTTAAAAACCTTGTCCCATATTGATTTTTTACATCTCTTAGGAGGTGTTGATATAGAAAAGGATTTACAATTGGGATTGGGCCCTAAAAGGTACCCACTTTTGTGGAAAAGGAGAGTACCTAGGCAATTGTGGATCTACACGCGCGTGTGATGCCGCCGCCGTCTGACTAACTGGCCGTGCCGAGCCGAGTTGAGTGCGAGTGTGTGTGAGAGTGTGAGGTGAGGTGACACTTTATTTTTTGAAAAAAATTTCATTATTAAAATTATTTTTTCCAACAGTCAGAAATTTCGTTCTTATCCAAATTGGATCACCCAAAACCTGACCGTTATTTATCGTTTTGTTCCATTATTGTGAACATTTTCACTATTATTGTGTGAATGTTTTCCCTATTATTGTATGAACAATTTATTTTTGAACGTTACACACACGTTTATTCTTTTTTTAGCTATAAAAAGAGGGTCATAACTCTTAGTTGGATATGACTTAGAAACTACTTGTCACAGCAAAACCAAAGAAAAGAAAATTCAAAATTGTTTTTTCGGTTTTTCGAGCAACGTAAATAATTTAGAAGTGTAGCATTTCAGACTTCATCAGTGCAGTAATGCTCCGAGATAGAAATAAGACTATGGGCTGTTTTTTTCTAGAAATGATGAGGTTGTATTTGCTTGTATAAATTTAGATAGAGCCGCGAAACGTCTTAAAAAGACATAATATTGTTCATACATTGTTATTACATATTAGGATCCAAGTAGTACTTTTCAATATATAAGTAATATTGTTCATATATTGTTATTACATATTAGGATCCAACAGAAAATAAATTGTATTTATTTTGTAATTAATAAGGATTGTATTTGTATTATTGGCATAAAAAGGGATTATATTCGTATAAAAAAAATTTATTGTGCTATCCTCGTTGATTATATAAAATTATCAAAGATAACATTCAAATATTAATTAGTTTCATTTTGAATGCATTGAATCAATTAAGAAACAAACATCACAATATAAGAATTTACATTTTTTTAGGTAAATCAATAGGAACTTTTCAGTGTAGAAGAAGTTGAAAAAATTATTGGAATTTTATCATGCTCTCATTTTATCACTTTATTTTTATCTATCCACAATATTCATTACAATTAACCTATCAAGTTTGAAGTGACGTGTCTTTGAATGATATTATGATTAAATTAATAAACTAAATTCAATAAATTTTTAAAACTTATTACTTTTGGTTATATAATTATTTTTTGATTTTTATTTTCTATACATGTATGATGGATCAAGTAGTAAAAAAACAAAAAAGAAAATGTTATCAAAAAAAGAAAAAATATAAAAAGGTTGCCTCAAATATAATTAGATGTAAATGAAAGAACAAAAAAGTAACAACACTAACGTTTAAAAATTTTATGCACAATAATTATGCAAAATTATAACATGAATAAATTATTTATTATACAAAGAGTATGGATTAAGAAGTAGGCTAATATAAGCTAATCATATTCAAGTTTAGTGTAAGCAAATATTTTTCTAATTCACTACTACAATATTAACATATGACCTCGATTTTTAATTGTGATTGTATATCTATGACCACGGTTATAAAAACCGAGGCTTAGAGAGACCATAAACTGTTACCTATGGTCTCGATTTTTAAGAAATAGATGCTATAAACATATCTTTTGGCCTCGGTTTTTTAAAGACCGAGGCCATAAGATATGTATATGGCCTCGATCTTTAAAAAACTGAAGCAATAGATATATAATTTGATCACGGTCTTATAACCAAATGATATGTCTATTGTTTTATTTACACTTAAACCATGATCACATACATATTAATTAACCTTATTTTTTAATATAAATTAAAATAAATTGATGAATTGAGAAAATTAAAAGTCATTATATTAAAATTAAAAGAGAAATTGCATTTGAGAGTTTATATATGCACTAAAACATAATAAAGCCTTATTATAGGTAGCTAATTAAAGTGTTCCAAAATATAAAATACATGCAAAATATTTACTAATATTAATACTAATTAAATTTTTCATAATCTATATCAATATGAAACATATTTTACATGGAACATTGTCATGCTTTTCTTCAAAATTTTCTTCCTTGGCAGCATCAAGAGGAAATAATAAGAAGAAAAATGCATCATTTAGAAGCTTAATTCCAAGTTTCTACCAGCATGTTATGCAACCTTACTGCATATAACTAACAATGAGGAAAAACGTAAAGCTAACAATATAATATCAAACCAAAGTGATATTTCTTCAAGAGATGAAAAAAAAGTGATGAAAGAGTAGAATTTGGCAAAGATGTATTACCTCTGAATTTATTTTTCACCATAATGTTGAAAACTATGATTTTAATCAATTTCTAAACAAATAAAAAGAAAGTTAAAGAATAATAAGAGGAAAACACATTAAAGTTCTAGAACCCAAAATCATAAATTACCAAGTTAACAAAGGATTCATAGTATAAGGATATGAATACTCAGTCCCTTGATTAGGTTCATGGGTTTCCTGATTCAAAACCTCTCCTTGAGAAACTAAAGAAGAATTGTAATCTCCACCACTTTTCCCAGTTCTATGAAATAAATTTCTATCTGAGTTAGTTCTTTGATGCACATATGTTGTATATCTCCTTAGTGAGCAAATTGAAAAAGTCTTACATTGGTTAAGAATGAAGGTGGGTGTTGTATTTTGAGCTATAAATAAAGCCTCTTCTTCCACTTCTAAAGCATCCTAAAATTGTAAATCTTCCTCTCTATTTTAAGGGTAATTGGTTAGCTCAATTTTTCCCAATTAGTTGTAATTTTGGAGTTCATCCATTTGGAGATAGGGGAAGTGGTCAACGATGACCGAGGACATAGGTAACATTTATACCGAACCTCGTTAAATTTATGATGTTTTTATTTTTTTGCTTTAATAATTATGCTTCAATATATGCTTTAGTTTATTTTAGCATTATATTTCCAATAGCATTATTTTTTTGTGTGCTAGTTTGAGTTCTATTAATTTAAATCATAAGTGAATAGTAACTATTTGGAATAGAAAAAATATACCCGATTTTCCCAAAAATTGGTATCAGAGTTGAAGGTTTCTACCTAGGATTTTTTTTTGTATTCTGTTTGTTTGATATTGGAATATAGTTGCTAGTTGTTGTAATCTGAAGAAATGGCGGAAGAAAAGTTTCCTTCAAACAAAGGCCAACCATCCACATCAGGTAGAACAATGGTGATGAATGCAAGGTTCGAGGTGAATTTTGATGGAACTGATCATTTTGGCATATTGTAAGGCGAAGTTCTAGATTCTCTATTTCAACAAGGTCTAGACATTGCCATTAAAGGAGAGAAATTAGATGAAGCAAATGAAGTCGAGTGGGAAAATATCAATCGATGGGCATGTGGTACAATCAGTTCGTGTCTCTCAAGATAAGAAAAGTACACATTCATGAAGGAGACATCCACAAGTAAGTTGTGGAAGACATTGGAGAAGAAGTTCATGAAGAAGAATGGACATAATTAGCTTTATTGAAGAAGTTGTTCCATTTTGAATACCTTCCATGTACCACAATAAACGACCACATTACTACTTTTAATCGATTAGTAGCAAATTTGTTAAATATGGATGAAATTTTTAAAGATGAAGATTTAGCCTTGATGTTATTAGCCTATCTTCCTGATGAGTTTAATCACCTTATTACGAGCTTACTCATTGGGAAGGATAAAGTGTCATTTGAGGAAGTTTTCACTACTTTGTATAGTTATGAAATTAGAAAGAAAGCAAGAATGAAGTAGTAGAGGCACTGTTTATAAGAGGGCATCCGCAAACTCAATAGAAAGGAATGAGAGGCAGATCTTATTCAAAAGGAAGGCTTGGTAAAGATGAATGTGCCTTTTGTTATGAAAATGGCCATTGAAATAAAAACTATCCAAAGTTGCAAAATAAAGGAAAAGCTATGACGTTTGATGCATATGTAGCTAAAAGCAATTCAAATTCAGATTTTGCATTGATTAGTTCATCAACAACATCCTATCCTAGTGATTGGATTTTTGATTCAACGTGTACCTTCCATATGTCTCCTAATACGGAATGGTTCTTTAACTTTGAAGAACTAGATGGTGGAGTGGTTTTCATGGGTAATTATTATCCATGCAAAGTTTTAAGGATTAGTAAATTTCATTTGAAGAATCAAGATGGTTCAACCAGAGTCTTGATGGATGTTCATTATGTTCCAGATATGAAGAAGAATCTCATTGCTGTGGGAGTCTTAGAATCAAAAGGCTTCACTGTGACCATACAAAATAGGGCATTGAAGGTTACTTCTGGAATACTTGTGGCGATGAAAGGTATTCAGAAGAATAACTTGTACTACTACCTTGGTAGTACGATCATTGGGACAACATCAATAGTAATTTTAGAGGAAGAAAGAGATTCAGAAACTACCAAGCTATGACATGCGTTTGGGACATGTTGGTGAAAAAGCTTTACAGATTATTGTAAAACAAGGCCTGTTAAAAGGCACAAGAACCAATAAGTTGGAATTCTGTGAGCATTGTGTATTGGGGAAGCAGAAAAGAGTAAGCTTTGGCACTACACTCCATAATACAAAATAAATTTTGGATTATATCCATACTGATGTGTGGGAGCCAACAAGAATTCCATCCATGAGTAGTAAACATTATTATGTTACTTTCGTTGATGACTTCTCTAGAAGAGTTTGGGTGTATCTCATGAAGAAGAAAGATGAAGTGTTGGGAATTTTTCTCAAGTGGAAGAAAATGATCGAGACTCAAATTGGTAGAAAGAGCAAGCGTCTGAGGTCTGATAATGGCACTGAGTACATAAATGATCCATTTATGAAAGTTTGTGAAGAAAAAGGGATAGTGCGACACTTCACTATTAAAAAAAAAACACAATAGAATAGAGTTGCAGAACGTATGAACCAAACTTTTATGGAGAACGTTTGGTGTATGTTGTCAAATTCTGGGTTATGCGAGCAGTATTGGGTTGAGGCTGTGGGGTATGCATGTCATCTTGTCAATTGTCTACCATTGTTTTCTCTTGAAGGAAAAACACCTATGGAGGTATGGTTTGGAAAACCTGCTAGAAATTATGATTTCTTACATGTGTTTGGTTCTATTGCATACTACCATGTAACATAATCAAAGTTGGATCTAAGAGCCAAGAAAGCTATTTTTTTGGGGATCCTCTCTAGTTTTAAGGGATATTGTCTATGGTGCCTTGAAACGAAAAAGATAATCTTTAGTAGAGATTTTACCTTTGATGAATCTTCCTAGTTGAAAAAGATAAATGAGAAGATTGATGGCACTTTATAGCATGTGAAGCAAACTCCAAAGTAGGTGGAGTTTGAAAGAAAAATTGTTAATCCAGTTGATGGAGATAAGACAAAAGCTGATCCTTCATTGGTAGAAGATGAATCAGATGAAGATGTTTTAAGCCGAGAACCTCTACAATAATAAGAAGAAACTGTAGTTGATAGGCCATGATGATAAAATGTCAAGATGCCTATTCGATACAAAGATTTTGAAGATCTACTGGCACATTTTAAGAATACGTTGGCCTGTGCACTTTCAATTATGTATAGTGATTTTCCTTCCATATATAAATAAGCAATCAGAAGCCTTGAAGTTGAAAGATGGAAGCCATAGATGAAGAACTTCTGTCCCTTTAGAAGAATAAAACATGGAAGTTGACATAACTACCTAAGGGTAACAAGGCAATTGGCTGCAAAGGGGTGTATGTAAAGAAAAAAAAAAGATTTCCTAAAAAATATGGTGTTTGCTATACGACACGGTTGGTAGCTAAGGGCTATGCTCAAAAGGAGGGAATCGATTATAATAAGATATTTTCTCCAGTTGTAAAACATTCCTCCATAATAATTTGGTTGGCCTTGGTAGCACATTTGGATTTGGAACTAATTCAACTTGATGTGAAAATCGTGTTTCTACATGGGTTTGCAAGTTGAAAAACTCATTGTATGGATTGAAGCATTCTCCAAGGTAGTGGTACAAACGATTTGATTAGTTTATGTTGCAGTATAAGTATACTAGAAGTACACATGATCATTATGTGTATTTTCGCAAGCTATAAATTGATTTTTTTCATCTATCTCTTATTATACGTTGATGATATATTGATTGCATAGAAGATCCAAGCAGAAATTGAGAAGTTGAAGGCTTAATTAAATTAGGAGTTCGAGATGAAAGATCTGGGAAAATCCAAGAAGCTTCTCGGTATGGAGATAAGCAGAGATAGGAAGAAAATGAAGCTTAGTTTGACTCAGAGTCAATATTTGAAGAAGGTACTATAACATTTTGGTATGAATGAACAAACAAAACATATAAGTACTCTACATATTTGATGAGCGAAAACCGGCATCGCCAATTCTCGCAAATACTTTGGTTTTAATATTTGTAAAACTCTCGCAAGTGCACGAATCATTTCGTAGAAAATGATAAGTATCCTCCCAAGGTCGATCTAAGGAAGGAATGTATGTGGTTCTTAATTTATTATTCAAACTTTTAAAAACGAAATTAAATCCTAAACATCCTGTCACGATAGTTTGGTTTTTGTGTTTCTAATCTAATAACATAAAATAAACATATATACATATTAATTAAATAAAAAATAAACATAGATACAAATTCAATAAATATTTATCTACAAATAAATATAATTACATTCAATAAATATTCATGCAAATTTTATCATTTATATTAGTGGAGTATTTATGGATATAATAACTAAGTTAATTATGCTTGCTCATATTATCTAGGTTATTAAAGATATAAATTGATATTTTATTGATTCTCTCTTTTTGTATGAATACCACCTTTGGGCGGGGTTAGATACTCTTTGTTAACTAAACAAATCAATTAACACCTATGGGTGGGGTTGATAACTAATTTGGTTAATTAAATTAATTCCTTTTTCTAAGAGATTGAAAATGAACCATTTAAATGCCACCTTTGGTGGGGTTACAGCTTAAACTTTATTCAAGGTGTCCAAATTAAACTTAAGAATTTAGTTATCCGAGTACTAACTTTCAAGTTTTAAACCACTATTGAAAACATGTTGTCAATACATTTCCAAATAATAATTCTTATAAAAACTTTTGAAATAGAGCTTCACTTCTAACCTACGGGCGATTGTACCAACAAATAAAAGAGCACTACTCTAAATTAGACCGATAACTAAACCTTAAAGTCTAACTTTCAGATTTAAGTTTGTAATGAAAAATAATATATTTTCTCTAACATCCTTAATATAAAATCTTGAATAAAAATAAACTCAATTCATTTTAGAAATTTTCACCTATTTAATATTTCGCATAACAACGTTATTATTATATCATGATTATAAACTGACTAGCACATAAATTTAATCATGACAAATTAAATATAACATGTAAGAATAAAGCATAAAAATAATCAAAGAAAATAAAATCCTTACGTAACTTCGACGCTATTCCCGTTGTTAGAAAACCTGCCGGAATTTGCACTTCCATTTATTGAATCAAAATCTAAATTATTACAAAAACATTACAAGTTCCTTCAAAAAGAAAGAACTCTAAACCTAAGACAATTGAACTAAAAACTAAGAGAAAAACTAAGAAAAGCTTAGAAACTAAGAAAGAAACTAAAGAAAACTCAAAAACTAAGAAATGAGAGAAAGAAAGAAAGAATATATGAGGTTTTGAGGTGTGTTTTGAAGTGAATGGAATGGGTATTTATAGGTGAGGACGGAGAGAAAAAATGATTAAAAAAATGTTAAAAAATATTAAAAAATAAAACGTGTAATGGACCCCTGAGGTCATCAATGACGCCGCGATGACGTCACAAGGGCTACACGTGAAAAATGGGTCAAAACGTTGGGCGCTTATTGGCTACGCGCGCAGACGGGCGCTACATGGAACAAGCTGCTGCCACGGGGCCGGGCGCTGCCGGGTCGCATCAACGCTGCCGAGCTGATGCTGGCGCCGACAAGGCGGCCTGAAGCCGCTGGCGCCTGGATTGATGCCACAGGCCTGAATGTGGTAGAGGCCTGGGTCAAGGCCGGCTGCGCGATTTTCCGTCTTTGACATGTTTGACCTTTTCGACCCATTTTGTCCAATTTTTCCATGTTTGTTGACCTTTTTCCACTTATTTATTAATTTATTTGTGATGTATTGCTTCAAGTATTCTTCTTTGAGTCTTTACATTGCGTTTTTAGCCAAAATTCTCAAAAACAATAAAAATACCCGTGATTCAAAAGACAAATTTATATAAATATATGATAAAACATATAAATATATATATTTTTAATCAATTAATGTGTGCATAAAATCATGGTTATTTTAGTGCTTTTGAGCACTATCACAACCTCAACCGAATTCTTGCTAGTCCCTTAGCAAGAGTAAGCGATAAAACTAAAAATTAAACTATCCTAAATCACTTCCGTGGATTGACACACTTGCCATTTAGCCTATGCAACAAGTTTCCTTTAAACCCCCTAGGTTGCCCTGGATCGAGTTTGAGTCTCGTGAGGGTTTTCAAGAATGATACCACAAAACATTGTACTAAATGTAAAAACAAAAGAAACAATAAAACAACAAATTTTAAAAATTAAATTTACAACAAAATCACAAATTATCAACATCTCACAAAAATGTCTCATACTTTTTAATCTCCTTTAAGATCATAATTAAAATCTCAAGCATAAGTTATCTTAATCTCTTTAAACAATCATGATTTATTATAATAATTAGTCGAAAATCATTTTCATATTTCATATCAAAAATGTATCAATTTAATTTCACCCAATTTCAAGTGTCATGAATCGACTCGCTTGACTCTATTCCTCACAAGTCAATACTCAAATCAACCGAATCCTATGGGTTCAAACACTCATACTAATTTATATCTTGAAAAGAGTTGATGTATAGAAATGAACTAATATGTTCGCATATGTATAAAGAATAAAGGCTCAAAAGTGTTATTTTAACATTGATCTCATGAAAGGAATCAAATGTATAAATTATAAAGATATCATATGTAAAATTATTTTCATGCATAAATCAAACTCATTAAGAAAGAATTTCAAGATATATGCCTTTTACAAAGGAAGAAATTGCAATGACTTTTTGGGAATTACTTCTTATATCTTTCTTTTTGTAATTAGCCTTACTCACAACTTTGTAGGCAATGCGGTTATAGATGTAGATGATACTATTTTTATCTCTCTTTTTTTTTTTTCTCAGTAGATATTTTTCAATATGTGTTTTTAGAGTCAACCCAATGCATGATTGTACATTTTTTTGGATTGGTGAGTGGTTAATTTTTGTGGCTTTTTCTGTTTTGATCTTGGTTTAGGTAACCCCGGATATGTCTTTTTTTGTTTTTGTAGTAGTCATGCATAAATGAGATATAAGCATATAGTATCAATTTCTACTCAAATCATTTAATCTAAGCAAAATAATAATAAAAAATATATGATACTCTATTAAGATGAAAAAAATTCATACATTCAATGTTAATACCTATGTAGATCATCTAAAAATTTGAAGAAATAAGAAATGTGTTTGGAGTAGAAAAATATATATTTCATCAATAAAGGAAATTAGGCTCAAATTATATCTCACAAAGGTAGTCTCCACTAAAAAAAATTCATAAACACCGATTTTGGGTTTAATATAATTTCTACATCTTATCAAGAAATACTAATTATGACAAAAACTAACTAATTATCAAAAATAATTACAAAATATTTCATGATGTGTTTTCAAAAATTAATCTAACAGTACAAAAGACTTAACTATTTACTTAAATTTGATTTCAAGAAATGATAAATTTTTGTGAGAAAAGTTTTTTTTTTTTTTTATTCCAAAAATTACTAAATCACACAAAATAGAAATAAAACCAAACACACAAAAAATGAAAAAGTATATTTTTTTATTTTTAATTTTTTTTTTTTTAATTGTTAAAACTTTTTTTTTTTAATTAAGCATGGTAACTTTTCACCACCCCCAACCTAGAACTTACATTGTCCTCAATGTAACAACTGTAAATTAAAGATAAAGAGAAAAGAAGAAGATTACCTATTTCTTGAGAAAGTGCAAGTAGTAATGGAAAATGCAGTATCCATCATATTCATCATTAAAGTGTATATGAGATAGATCGCTATGAACTTCTAACATCTCAACAAATATTTTAGTTTTAACAATTTAAAAATTATTCACATGTAAATAAAAGAAATAAAAAGAAAGTTACCTAAAATGATTGGGTTCATTCCCATCCAAATACTTAGTTTAACGCCTTAGCAAGGACGTAACTTGGGATTGCATTTTAAGTAAACTCAATGTCCCCTCATCATTGAAGTCAATCAACCTGCAGTAAGACAAGGTTGTCTACCTATACTTTTTCAGCCATGCCCTTGATTTTCATATTTCTTTCCTCGTACTTAAAACTAGAGCATATTTTGAAGTTTGGTAGATAACCCACATCTAGGTACAAATCAAATAATTAAGGCATAAAAACACAATTGTACCTAGATTAAACAAAGCAACTAGCTCCTTAGATTGTAATTAAAACTTTAAAATTTTGGAGATAGTTCAAAAATTTTTGTTTGTTTTTTTTTTTGTTTTTTTAAAATAACATAATCAGACAACCAAGAAGACTTTGAAAGAACGCGTGGTGCAAAGGCTCCTTAAAACCATCCTCCTGCATTAACAACGTTCCCAGAAAGACTAGTGGCACAAAGGCTTCCAAGAACTAGTCTCCTGTATTTAACTCCCTTAGATCTTTACTTTTCATGTTATTAAGTTAAGTTAAATAAAAATTTAAGTTAATGAAAATCTAAGTTAATTAAGTTTAAAGAAGAGGTTAATTAAGTTAAGTGAATTAAAAAAAATCTAAGTTAATTAAGTTAAGTTAAAAAAAAATCTAAGTTAATTAAGTTAGTAAAAAGTTAATTAAGCTAAGTGAAGTAAAAAAAAAAAAAAAAAATCTAAGTTAATTAAGTCAATGAGAATTTAAGTAAAAACCTAAGTTAATGTTAAAACAAATCTAAGTTAATTAAGTTAGTTAAAAAAAAAAACTAAGTTAAGTAAGTTAAATAAAAATCAAGAAGAAAAAAAAAATATAGCTAAAGAAAGAAAATTAAAAAAATAATAAAATAAAATAAAATTGAAAAAGGTAAAAGAAAATAAAATAATAAAAAAAAATTAAACTTAAAAAATTAAAATTTTGGTTTTTTTTTTATTTTTTTTTTATTTTTTTTTATTTTTTTTTATTTTTTATTTATTTTTTATTTATTTTTTATTTATTTTTTATTTATTTTTTATTTATTTTTATTTATTTTTTATTTATTTTTTATTTATTTTTTTATTTATTTTTATTTTTTTTTTATTTTATTTATTTATTTTATTTATTTTATTTTATTTTTATTTATTTTTTATTTTATTTTTATTTATTTTTTATTTTTATTTAAAATTTATTAAAATTTTTTTTTTATTTTTTATTATTTCTTATGAAATTTAAAATTTGAAATTTGATTAAAATTTTTTATTTTTTTTTTATTTTTTTACAAAAACAAAAAAAAAATCACAATTATTTACAGCACAAAAATATTTTTAAAATTTTGATAAATAAATTAAAAACGCTATTCCTTCCAAGAATCCGCTAGCAAAAACTTGATGGAAATAAAACCCAGTCAATTCTCGCAAATACTTTGGTTTTAATATTTGTAAAACTCTCAATAAGTGCAACGAATCATTTCGTAGAAAATGATAAGTATACTCCCAAGTCGATCTAAGGAAGGAATGTATGTGGTTCTTAATTTATTATTCAAACTTTTAAAAACGAAATTAAATCCTAAACATCCTGTCACGATAGTTTGGTTTTTGTGTTTCTAATCTAATAACATAAAATAAACATATATACGTATTAATTAAATAAAAAATAAACATAGATACAAATTCAATAAATATTTATCTACAAATAAATATAATTACGATTCAATAAATATTCATGCAAATTTTATCATTTATATTAGTGGAGTATTTATGGATATAATAACTAAGTTAATTATGCTTCTTCATATTATCTAGGTTATTAAAGATATAAATTGATATTTTATCGATTCTTCTTTTGTATGAATACCACCTTTGGTGGGGTTAGACTGCTTTGGTTAACTAAACAAATCAATTATCACCTATGGGTGGGGTTGATAACTAATTTGGTTAATTAAATTAATTCCTTTTTCTAAGAGATTGAAAACGAACCATTTAAATGCCACCTTTGGTGGTTAGGCAGTTTAAACTTTATTCAAGGTGTCCAAATTAAACTTAAGAATTTAGTTATCCGAAGTACTAACTTTCAAGTTTTAAAACCAATTATTGAAAACATGTCAATACATTTCCAAATAATAATTCTTATAAAAACTTTTGAAATAGAGCTTCACTCTAACTACCCTAGAAGCGATTGTACCAACAAATAAAAGAGCACTACTCTAAATTAGACCTGGATAACTAAACCTTAAAGTCTAACTTTCAGATTTAAGTTTGTAATGAAAAATAATATATTTCTCTCTAACATCCTTAATATAAAATCTTGAATAAAAATAAACTCAATACATTTTAGAAAATTTCACCTATTTAATATTTCATAAGCATAACAACGTTATTATTATATCATGATTATAAGCAATGTATAGCATGAAGCAATTTAATCACAGACAAAATTAAATATAAACATGTAAGAATAAAAGCATAAAAATAACCGTAAAGAAAATAAAATCCTTACAACTTCGACGCTATTCCCGTTGCTAGAAAACCTCCGTGGAATTTGCACTTCCATTTATTGAATCAAAAATCTAAATTATTACAAAACATTACAAGTTCCTCTCAAAAAGAGAAGAACTCTAAACCTAAGACAATTGAACTAAAAACTAAGAGAAAACTAAGAAAAGCTTAGAAACTAAGAAAGAAACTAAAGAAAACTCAAAAACTAAGAAATGAGAGAAAGAAAGAAGAGAAGTGAGGTTTTGAGGTGTGTTTTAAGTGAATGGAAGCGGGTATTTATAGGTGAGGATGGAGAGAAAAAATGATTAAAAAATGTTAAAAAAATATTAAAAAATAAAAACGTGTAATGGACCGCTGAGGTCATCAATGGCGATGACGTCACGGGGGCACACGTGAAAAATGGGTCAAAAACGCCATTGCGCGCCACGGCGGCTGTTTGGATGCCCGCTCAAGGCAATGCCTGAACAAGGTTCGCAGCCAGCGCGCCCGGGGAAGGGGCATCAACGCTGCGCGGCCGTGAAATTGGGTCAGACGCGATTTTCCGTCTTTTGACATTTTTGACCTTTTCGACCCATTTTGTCCAATTTTTCCATGTTTGTTGACCTTTTTCCACTTATTTATTAATTTATTTGTGATGTATTGCTTCAAGTATTCTTCTTTGAGTCTTTACATTGCGTTTTTAGACCAAAATTCCTGAAAAACAATAAAAATACCCGTGATTCCGAAAAAGACAAATTTATATAAATATATGATAAAACATATAAATATATATATTTTTAATCAATTAATGTGCATAAAATCATGGTTATTTTAGTGCTTTTTGAGCACTCATCAATATTCCTCATTTCAAGCTTAGTACTCCATTATCTCCTAAGAATGATCTAGAACAAGAATACATGGAAAATGTACCATATGCAAATGCGGTTGGTAGCTTGATGTATGGAATGGTTTGTACGAGACTTGACATTTCACATGCGGTTGGTGTTATAAGCAGATACATTCATGATACTGGTAAAGGACATTGGTTGGCTATGAAATGGATTATACAGTATATTTGAAATATTGTAGATGTTGGTTTAGTATTTCAGTAGGATAATACTATTGGTTTATGTGTATTCGGATATTGTGATTTCAACTATGCAGGAGATTTAGATAAGTGTTGGTCAACTACTGGTTATGTGTTTACTTTTTCTAGAGCATCAGTCAGTTGGAAGTCTACCTAATAGTTCATAGTTGCTTTGCTCACTATAGAGGCAAAGTATATGGAAATTACAAAGGTTGTGAAGGAAGCTATTTGGTTACGAGGTTTTCTTGAAGACTTGTGAGTTGGTCAAAAACATATTAAGGTGTTTTGTGATAGTCAAAGTGCTATTTATTTAGAAAAGAACCAAGTCTACCATGCACGTACAAAGCACATTGAAATTCGTTACCATTTCGTGTGAGAGATTATTGAAGAAGGTGGAGTATTAGTTCAAAAGATCAATACTACAAAGAATCCCATAGATATGATGACTAAGGTGGTAACGACAATCAAGTTCAAACATTGTCTAGACTTGGTTAACATTTTGCAAATTTGAATTGGCAATGGCGTCGTTGATATTGAGATTGAAGAAATCATTTAAGAATCACTAAGTCGCTAAGGTGGAGATTTGTTGTATAGCTCCTTATTGAGCAAATTGAAAAAGTCCTACATTGGTTAAGAATGAAGGTGGGTGTTATATTTTGGGCTATAAATAAAGCCCCTTCCTCCACTACTAAAGCATCCCAAAATTTGTAAATCTTTCTCTCTTTTGTAAGGATAATTGATTAGCTCAATTTTCTCCAATTACTTTTAAATTTGGAGTTCATCCATTTGAAGATAGTGTAAGTGGTCAACGATGTCCAAGGATATAAGTAAAATTTATACCAAACCTCGTTAAATTTCTAATGTTTTTATTTTTTTGCTTTAATATTTTTGCTTCAATATCTATTTTAGTTTATTTTAATATTATATTTCAAATAGCATTATTTTATCAAATTAATTTGAGTTATATTCATTTAAATCATAAATGAATAATAACTAATTAAAATAGGAAAAATATACTCGATTTGTCGAACACCATCCACGTATACGAGAAAGAATATTATTTACGATAGACGAATAGCCAACATATCATAAGTACATATTGCATGATCACAAGATCGCAACAGACCTAGTGTCAAAATGCCCAATTGTAGAGACATCTTCTGGAGCAGATGTTTCCTTCAAATCACTATTTATGGGCCTAGACCCTAACGATTCAGGTCTTGAGAGAATAGTATTGTTGCCAGATCCAAAGCTTCCCAAAGCTCAAATGTTGACATATACGTATTTGTCTTAGTTACCAACAAAGTAAACATGAGGGAAATTTTCAACCAGGAATGGGTCTCTGTCGGAGAAAGGATAGCATCCTGCAAAATAATATGTCCATTACAAACATTCAAAACATACTTGTATCATATGCAACTCCAATAAAAGGTCAACCACATCAATCAATTTATTCTTTTTCTTAATTTTTGTTGTTAATAAGTCAAATTATTCACTTGCTGGAAATCCTCTTAGCCCAACAAAGGGGTCGAATTGGCTTCGATGAACAACAAAAGCTAAAGGAAAGCTTCAAGAACCAAAAAACTAAAATAAAAGGTAAGGATGCACCAAGAGTATTGGGGGTTGTTGGTTCCAAATGCCTCCACTTTCATGTCCTTTCCATAAATTCAAGATTGCCCCTTGCTTCTGAATAGATTCCAAGATCATCTATAATCTGTCTTGATGTTCCCAGAAACCTGAAACTCAACAAAAAAAATCATGCTAAATAAATGCAGTTCAAGTAGTATGAAAAATTAATCATCATGATTTTCCTGCAGTCAACTCCATTTTGAATATGGTAAATGATTTCTTGTGAAGTATGTGTTCATATATGTCCTATAAATGTAACTGTTGTTAAATGGATATTAGCAAGAAAATATTGGTTAGTTACAATATTGACTTCACAATTTGTTTTTTTACGGTGACTGCATCGAGTATTGTCGAATAAATTGTTTATCAATCAATGAAAAATATGAACTTTCTACTCATGATCATCCAGACTGAATTACAATCAAATTGCTTCAGGTCATTTACTAATATCATTGATTAACAATTACTCATATTTACCTGGTTTTTTCAAAGCTCAAAGAAACGAGGATTAGTACAAGATTTAAACAAGTTATAGACAGATGGCCCCAGGAAAAGACACTTATTCAAAGGCTGAAAAAAAGAGAGAAGAATATATCATTAGAAAACAAAATCATGCCCAAAATATATAGTGAATGCATTAATCATCGGGACCAGGCATGATATCTAGAGTTAAACCTACAGCAATCTAACATAAGTGAACTGTATGCAACTTAAATCATGATAAGGAGCCTCGATAAGGTGTGCTAATAGTTCAACAGATGAAACAAACCTAAGTCAATGAAATATCTGTTGGGAAAATCGGATATATTTTCCCTATTCTAAGTAGCTACTATTCACTTATGATTTAAATGAATAGAACTCAAACTAACCCGACAAAATAATGCTATTGGAAATATAATGCTAAAATAAACTAAAACAGATATTAAAGTAGAAAAATAATAACACCAGAAATTTAACGAGGTTCGGTATAAATGTTACCTAGGTCCTCGGGCGTCGTTGACCACTTCCACTATCTCCAAATGAATGAACTTCAAAATTACAAATAATTGGGCAAAATTGAGCTAATCAATTACCCTTACAAAAGAGAGGAAGATTTACAAATTTTGGGATGTTTACAAATGGTGAAGGAGGGCTTTATTTATAGCCCTAAAACCAACACCCATCTTCATTCCTAATTAATGTAGGATTTTTCTAATTTTCTCACTAAGGAGCAATATATAACAAATCTCCACCTTTTTAAATGATTTCTTCAATTGCTAGATCAACGACGCCAGTGCCAATTCAGATCTGTAGGATGTTAATCAAGTCCAGACAATGTTTGAACTTGATTGTTGTTACCACCTTGGTCATCATATCTGTGGGATTCTTTGTCGTACTAATCTTCTGAATTAGTACTCCACCTTCTTCAATAATCTCTTGCATGAAATGATAACGAACGTCAATGTGCTTTGTACGTGCATGGTAGACTTGGTTCTTTGCTAAATGAATAGCACTCTGACTATCACAAAACACCTTAATATGTTTTTGACCAACTCCCAAGTCTTCAAGCAAACCTCGTAACCAAATAGCTTTCTTCACAGCCTCTGTAACTGGCATATACACTGTCTCTGTAGTAGACAAAGCAACTGTGGACTGCAAGGTAGACTTCCAACTGACTGGTGCTCTAGCAAGAGTAAACACATAACCAGTAGTTGACCGGCGCTTATCTAAATCTCCTACATAGTCAGAATCACAATATCCGACTGCACATTGACCAATGGTATTATCTTGCTGAAATACTAAACCAACATCTACAGTATTTATAATATATCATAGAATCCATTTCACAGCCAACCAATGTCCTTTACCAGGATCATGCATGTACCTGCTTACAGCACCAACCGCATGTGAAATGTCAGGTCTTGTACACACCATTGCATACATCAAGCTACCAACTGCATTTGCATATGGCACCTTTTCCATATATTCATCATTCTTAGGAGATAATTGAGCACTAAGCTTAAATTGAGGAACTAGCGGAGTACGTATAGGTTTTTTCTGTTCATTCATACCAAAACGTTGTAGTATCTGCTTCAAATATTGACTTTGGGTCAAAGTAAGCTTCCCCTTCTTCCTGTCTCTGCTTATCTCCATACCGAGAATCTTCTTGGCTTCTCCCAAATCCTTCATCTCGAACTCCTGACTTAGTTGAGCTTTCAACTTTTCAATTTCTGCTTGGCTCTTCGATGCAATCAACATATCATCAATGTACAATAGGAGATAGACGAAAGACTCATTTTGTAGCTTGCAAAAATACACACAATGATCATGTGTGCTTCTGGTATACTTTTGTTGCAACATAAACTGATCAAATCATTTGTACCACTGCCTTGGAGATTGCTTCAATCCATACAATGATTTGTTCAGCTTACAAACCCAATTCTCTTTACCAGCAACAATAAACCCTTCTAGCTGAGACATATAGATCTCCTCTTCTAAGTCATCGTGTAGAAATGCGGTTTTCACATCAAGTTGAACTAGTTCCAAATCGAACTGTGCTACCAAGGCCAACAAAATTCTAATGGAAGAATGTTTTACAACTGGAGAAAATACCTCATTATAATTGATTCCCTCCTTCTGAGCGTAGTCCTTAGCCACCAACCTTGCCTTGTAGCGAATACCATCTTTGTTAGGAAATCCATCTTTCTTTGCATACACCCATTTGCATCCAATTTCCTTCTTGCCATTAGGTAGTTGTGTCAACTTCCATGTTTTATTCTTCTGAAGGGATAGAAGTTCTTCATCCATGGCTTCCTACCATCTTTCAACTTCAGGGCTTCTGATTGCATCTTTATATATGGAAGGAACATCATCATGCACAATTGAAAGTGCACAGGCTACCGTATTCTTAAATTGAGCAGGTAGGTCTTCAAAATCCTTGTATCGAGCAAGTACCTTGACATTTTGTCGTCGTGGCCTATCAACTGCAGTTTCTTCTTGTTGTTGTGGAGGTTCTTGGGTTAAAACCTCTTCATCTGATTCATCTTCTATCAATGGAGGATCAGCTTCTGTCTTATCTTCACTAACTGGATTAACAATTTTGCTTTCAAACTCCACTTGTTTCGGAGTTTGCTCCACCTGCTCTAAAGTGCCATCAATCTTCTTGGTTACCTTTCTCAACAATGCAGATTCATCAAAGGTAACATCTCTGCTAAAGATTATCTTTTTCATTTCAAGGCACCATAGTCGATATCCCTTAGAACCAGAAGGGATCCCCAAAAAAATGGCTTTCTTGGCTCTTGGGTCCAACTTTGATTCTGTTACATGGTAGTATGCAATTGAACCAAACACATGTAAGAAATCGTAATCTCTAGTAGGTTTTCCATACCATACCTCCATAGGCATTTTGCCTTCAAGAGCAGACGATGGTAGACGGTTGACGAGATGGCATGCATAGGTCACAGCCTCAGCCCAATACTGCTTGCCTAAACCAGCATTTGACAACATACACCGAACCTTCTCCAGCAAAGTCCGGTTCATACGTTCTGCAACTCCATTTTGTTGTGGTGTTTTTTGAATAGTGAAGTGTCGCACTATCCCTTCTTCTTCACAAACTTTCATAAATGGATCGTTTGTGTATTCAGTGCCATTATCAGACCTCAGACGCTTGATCTTTTTACCAGTCTGAGTCTCGATCATCTTCTTCCACTTGAGAAAAATCCCCAACACTTCATCCTTTTTCTTCATGAGATACACCCAAACTCTTCTGGAGAAGTCATCAATGAAAGTGACATAATAATGTTTACCACTCATGGATGGAGTTCTTGTTGGCCCCCATACATCAGTATGGATGTAATCCAAAATTCCCTTTGTATTATGAAGAGCAGTGCCAAAGCTTACTCTTTTCTGCTTCCCCAATACACAATGCTCACAGAATTCTAACTTGTCGGTTCTCGCACCTTTTAATAGGCCTTGCTTTACTAGAATCTGTAAAGCTTTTTCATGAGCATGTCCCAAACGCATATGCCACAACTTGGTAGTTTCTAAATCTCTTTCTTCATCTGAAACTGCTACTGATGCTATCCCAATAAATGTACTACCAAGGTAGTAGTACAAGTTATTCTTCCGAACACCTTTCATCGCCACCAGTGCTCCAGAAGTAACCTTCAATGCCCCATTTTGTATGGTCACAGTGAAGCCTTTTGATTCTAAGACTCCCACAGCAATGAGATTCTTCTTCATATCTGGAACATAATGAACATCTGTCAAGACCCTCGTTGAACCATCTTGATTCTTCAAACGAATTGTACCGATTCCCAAAACTTTGCATGGATAATCATTACCCATGAAAACAACTCCACCGTCTAGTTCTTCAAAGTTAAAGAACCACTCCTTGTTAGGAGACATATGGAAAGTACATGCTGAATCAAAAATCCAATCACCAGGATGAGATGCTGTTGACGAACCAACCAATGCAAAATCTGAATTTGAATTGCTTTCAGCTACACATGCATCAGATTGCACAGCTTTTCCTTTCTTTTGCAGCTTCGGACAATTTTTCTTCCAATGGCCTTTCTCATGACAAAAGGCACATTCATCTTTACCAAGTCTTCCTTTTGATAGAGATCTACCTCTCCTTCCTTTATGTTGTGTTTGCGGACGTCCTCTTACAGACAATGCCTCTGCTGCTTCATTCCTGCTTTCTCTTTTATCTTTCTTTCTAATTTCATAACTATACAAAGCAGTACAAACTTCCTCAAATGACACTTTATCCTTCCTAATGAGTAAGCTCGTAATAAGATGATCAAAATCATCAGGAAGGGAGGCTAACAACATCAAGGCTAAATCTTTATCTTTAAAAGTTTCATCTATATTTAACAAATCTGCTACTAATTGATTAAAAGCAGTAATGTGGTCGTTTATTGTAGTACTTGGAAGGTATTCAAATCGGAACAACTTCTTCTTCAAATAGAGCCGATTTTGTCCACTCTTCTTCATGAACTTGTTCTCCAACGCCTTCCACAACTTACTTACGGATGTCTCCTTCATGAACGTGTACTTTTGTTCTCTTGAGAGACACGAACGGATTGTACCACATGCCAATCGGTTGATATTTTTCCACTCTACTTCATCTGCTCCATCTGGTTTCTCTTCTTCAATGGCGATGTCTAGACCTTGTTGAAACAGAGCATCTAGAACTTTGCCTTGCCACATGCCGAAATGACCGATTCCATCAAAATTCTCCACCTCGAACCTTGCGTTCATCACCATAGTTCTGCTTGACATGGATGAATCGCCTTTGTTTGAAAGAAATTTTTCTTCCTCCATTTCTTCAAATTACAACAACTAGCAACTATATTCCAATAGCAAACAAACGGAATACAAAAAAATGCCTAGGTAGAAAACCTTTGGCTCTAATACCAATTGTTAGGAAAATCGGGTATATTTTTCCTATTCTAAGTAGTTACTATTCACTTATGATTTAAATGAATAAAACTCAAACTAACCCGACAAAATAATGCTATTGGAAATATAATGCTAAAATAAACTAAAACAGATATTGAAGCAGAATTATTAAAGCAGAAAAATAATAACACTAGAAATTTAACGAGATTCGGTATAAATGTTACCTAGGTCCTCGGGCGTCGTTGACCACTTCCACTATCTCCAAATGAATTAACTTCAAAATTACAACTAATTGGGAAAAATTGAGCTAATCAATTACCCTTACAAAAGAGAGAAAGATTTACAAATTTTGGGATGTTTACAAATGGTGAAGGAGGGCTTTATTTATAGCCCCAAAACCAACACCCATCTTCATT
Organism: Hippophae rhamnoides; assembly: GCA_033030585.1. Classification (NCBI taxonomy): domain Eukaryota; kingdom Viridiplantae; phylum Streptophyta; class Magnoliopsida; order Rosales; family Elaeagnaceae; genus Hippophae; species Hippophae rhamnoides. The sequence continues at coordinate 32,844,122 of CM065436.1, forward strand.
CCTAATCAATGTAGGACTTTTCTAATTTTCTCACTAAGGAGCAATATATAACAATATCCAACTCTTTTATAAGCTCTGATAGCTTTGACTGATCCTTTGAGGCCAAATTCTGCAGAAATAGAACATAAGTGAACTGTATTGTTAGAACATCAACTCCGGGAGCTTAAGTTGCTAACATGCCATCCAAATGAAAAAAAATAACAACAAAGACAACAACAATTTTAATTGAAGACAAAAACCTGGCCATTAAAAATTCAGGTGTAAATAATATTATAGTGGTATAATAATAATTGACAAATATTATGATAAAGTTGAAATAAATTACACAACTCTTTCCTTGATGATGAGTCCGTTAGGCACATAGAAATATTTGTGGTTAATTTAGTAGGTTTAAACCAACTTTCTTTCCTACCTTGTAAAGGTACCCAAAAATATCCAAAACTTGGGTGTCAAGAGAGAATGGATAAACTAACATCTAAGTGAAAGAGATTAGAGCAAATAGAATAACCTATTACAATTTGACTAGTCCCAATTCTGCAAGGTCTTTGATTGTATTCCTCTGAACCTCCTTCAATGTATTTAAATTGTATGCCTAAGGAAGAAAAATATAGAACAAAGTAAGATGCTATAAAATATTTCCTAAAAAGACTGAGAACTAGTTAGGAGCTAAATGGAAATAAAAGATTAAAATCATATGTCAATGTTTTCTTTAAATAATATCTATATTTTTGGTAAGAAATGTGAAATTGGTTAAACAAAAATTAGATCAAGGTACCTCAGATAGAATGCTTAAGTCTAAATAAGCATAGGTTCATGAGAAGTAAGGAGGGAGAAATAAGCATAATGTCACGACCTTAATTTCTCAAGTAGCGATCGTGCGACACTTAGCTCGGTCCGTCGTACTAAGCCTGCCTTTCAATCCGAAAATGGAACTCCAAAGAGAATAGAAAGAGAGTTTGCAAAGAATGCTTTGTATTGCTCTAGAGAGAGTTTATGATACAATTGCTAAGAATTCCCAAGGATTTTCCAAGATGAATGCAAATGAAGACCAAGTGGTCTATTTATAGTGTGGCAACAAGCCTAAGAGTATGCCACATTTCTCTAGATCCTTCTAGCTCTAGAATATACAAGAGAGTTCTATGTACAAGCTGCCACAAGGTTCTAGGACCTTCTCTCCAGCTCTAGAGTCTTCTAGGTTTGTCCAGCTCCTTCATGCACCTTCCGGGATGTTCCGCAAGCTTCCAAAGAGCCTCACAACCTTCCCGAACCATCCGGCATGCGTTAGAATACCTCCAGCCCCATTCTAGCACCCTCTAGTGTGCTCTAGAACATTCTAGTGGTCTTCAAGCTTGAGTTGAGCCCATCCAACTCCAGCCCTTTCTAGACTTCTCTAGGCAACTCTAGAACTTTCCATGTGTCTACAGATCCTTTAGGCAGCCCAACATTTGGATTTTTAGGGGCAGTTGGGCGGGACGTGACACCCTCCCCCCACCTGTTCGCGACGCCCGTCGCGCCTTCAAGTTGAAACCTCTATAGCATCTCCGAATCTGCCACAAGGAATCCTCGTGTTCCCAACTTGTCTTCTTCTCGGGCGTTTCCATTTGACCCAAGTATTCCTTATAACTTGGTACGCCCTTCGTCGATCAAGCGGTCCGCCAAAATTGAGTCCACTTCCTTATCAAAGGAGGTTGTCACCGCGGTAGGTGCTTTCTCTTTGATACTCCCCAACTTATGTCATCCTCGTCTCCATGGTAAGGTTTTAGCATGCTTACATGAAAACAGGATATATTTTAAGCTTTGGAGGGAGTCAGTAGCTTGTATGACACCTTACCAACTTTCTTGAGGACGGAAACGGTCCCTCATACTTCCGTACCAACCCCTTATGAACCTTCCGCAAGGACTTGAATTGTTGGGGCAATAGTTTTACCAGGGACCAAATCACCTTCCCGAAACTCTACCATCCTCCTCTTCTTGTCGGCCCCATTTCTTCATCTTCTTGGGACGCCATATGCAAATAGGCTCTGCCAACTCCGCTTGCTCATGCCAGCTCAAACTTGAAAGCAAGCAGGCTCTTCCCTTCATAGCTCGTGGCTGCATACGGGGAGTCATGGGTTGCTGCCCATGACATCGAAGCGGACTCTTAGCGGTGGACTCACTTTTGCAGATTATGAGAATCACACATCCAACAAATTCGCCCAATCCCGTTGATCGGCACTAACAAAGTGCCTAAGATACAGCTCCAAAGAACGCATTGGCGTCGCTCCGTTTGTCCGTCACTTTGTGGATGAAAGTCAGGAGAAATTCAAGTCCGATCCCACACTTGAATAGTTCAGTCCAAAATTTCCCCGTGAATCGTGGGTCTCTGGCCACTCACGATATTGGAAGGAATTCCCCAGGTGCTTCACAACATTCTTGAGGAACAACCGCACCGTCTCATCCGCTCGTGCAGTCCGTTGAGGCGATATGAATGTCGCATATTTGTCGAAACAAATAATGATGACAATAATGCCGCCAAATCCCTCGGATTTTGGCAAGCAGTGATGAAGTCCATGTAGACACTCTCCCACGGTCTCTCCGGAAATGGGCAACGGCTCTAACAACCCACCGGTGCGTTGCTCAATCTTGTCCGTTGGCATACAAGACAAGTCTTCACATGCTTCTACATCGTCCGAGTCGAGGCCAATAGAGATGGACTTGATCGAAAGCAGTGGTACACCTCATTCCGGGGTGTCCTCGCCCATAACGAATCATGGCACTCCCTTGATAAGCTCTTTCCTTAAGCTCCCCATTTTGGCACGAAGATTCGATTCTCGCGCATGTAGAGTAGTCCGTCACTCGGCCAAAATCGTCTCGTCTTTCCTTCCTTGATGAGGGCAGGAGGTTTTGGGCAAGGCATCATGCCCAACCCTTCTTTCGATCCTATCCGGAAGAAAGGATCGGCTGGGCTCTACTCAAGGTCCGCTAGCTCCGTCTCATGGCCTCACCGCATCGCCCACCACATTGGCCTTACCAGGCTTGTACTCCAACCTGTAGTCAAACTCCGCCAAGAAATCTTACCACCGAGCTTGCTTGGGACTCAACTTCTTTTGAGTCTGAAAGTAGCTTGTCGCCACATTGTCCATCATAATAACAAAATGATAACCCAATAAGTAATGTCGCCACACCCTTAGGCAATGAATGATGGCTGTCATTTCTTTTTCTTGTACGGTGTAGTGGCGTTCAGTGTCATTGAGCTTGCGGCTCTCATAAGCTATCGGATGTCCTTCCTGCATCAATACTCCACCAATGGCAAAGTTTGAAGCATCTGTATGCAGCTCGTATGCCTTGGAAGGGTCTGGTAGACAAAGCACCGGTTCTTCACTAACGACCTTCTTCAAGTCTTCAAATGAGGCTTGGCATTCGCTTGTCCACTCCCAAGCCTTATTCTTTTTAAGCAAGTTAGTGAAGGCGCTCACGAGTAGGACTTGATAAACCTTCGTAATAGTTTACCGGTCAAGGAAAGATCTTAATTCGGGAACCTTGCAGAGGCTCCCAATCCCTGGATGGCTTTCACCTTAACCACATCCATCATCGCTTTTCCATCCTTTATCCTATGCCCTAGGAACATCACTTCGTCTTGGGCAAAGGAACATTTTTCCTTCTTGACGTATAGCTCATTCTCTCCTCGACCTCGAACACCTTCCTCAAATGCTCTAGATGTTCTTCCAAAGTCCTGATATATATCACAATATCATCAAGATATACTACCACGAACCGATCGAGGTAGGGATGGAAAATCTTATTCATGAGTGCGCGAAGGTGGCATGGTGCATTAGTAAGACCGAACGGCGCATGACAAGGAACTTCATAGAGCACCCATACACCGGTCACACAAGTAGTCTGCTCATCTCCCTTGGCTATGCGTGCACTGCAGTAACCCGATCGCAAATCCAACTTTGTAAAGTATCTCGCATTCTAATTGGTCGAACAAATCGACACAAGTGGGATAGGATACTTGTTCTTGACGGTGATCTTATTTAGAGCCCGATAGTCGATGCACATCCGCGCCGAGCCATCCTTCTTCTTTTGGAACAAGACCGGGGCACCAAAGGGGATTTTCAAGGTCTTATAAAGCTCCGCATCCAAAGAATTCATCGAGTTGCTTCCGTAATTCAGCCAACTCGAGTTCGCCATCCGATAGTGGACTCATTCTGGGCCGGTGGCCCGGTGCCGAGTTCCAACTCTATCTTGTGGTCTACCTCCCTCATCGAGTAACCGCTGGGCAATGCTTCCTAGGAATCACCTCTTGGAACTTGTCTAAGACAACACTTCCTTTGGCAAGCTTGGCTTTCGTGACACCTCTTCATCATCGTACTCCTCTTTAGGATGGCCAAGTAACTCTCTTTCATCCCTCTTCAATCCCTTCGAATTGAAGCGCCGAAAGAAAGCTGAGTAGTGTAGATCTCGTGGTCCTCTCCGGGCTGGTACCACACATGACTTCGAGCCATCCATGATACACATAGATTTTTGAGCTTGGCACCAAGAAAGCTCTAACTCGTCCAAGAACTCCATGCCAAATACAACCGAGAAGTCGTCCATAGGCGCCATCGACAAGTCTACTTGGCCGTCACCCACCAAGATCGACCTTAACTCCGCGAGCGACTCCACGTGCGGGTAGTGTCGAGTTAACCGCTCTTCGTATCCCCCTCGTTGACAACCTTCTGCCGAGTCGCTTTGCTTCTTCCACCGAAACAAAGTTGTGAGACGCACCTCGTGTCGACCAAGGCTTTGGCGACCTTCCCATCGATGGTTGCATCTACGTACACTGTGGTCTTCGGGGCAGCACTCGCAATGCACCAAGTAGGCGCAAAGAACCCATCTTTGCACCATCGTCCAACTCACCTCCATCTTGGTTATGTGCGGAGGCAACCTAAGGCACTCAAGGCCTTCCTGGACATTCGCGTGCCCAATGTGGTCCGTCGCATATGAAGCACGTAACACGGGGCTTTGAGGCATTCCGATCCTCCTTCTCCTTCCCTTTGTCCGTGGCTTGAATGAGAGCTTGCCTTTATGATTTTTGGATCCTCGACTTTTGGCATGCCTCCATTCTCTTCTCTCCACCAAACTTCTCACCGTGGCTTTGGAGCCCTCTTGCTCGCGAGTAGTCACGAAGCTTTCGATGTCGCAATGGCCGAAGATAAGTCTTGGACACCACGTCAGCCAGCTCAAGGTTGGCCCACGATTGGAGACCATCCATGAACAAAAATAAGGCATCCTTGGTCAGCCAGTTGTCGGGACTTCAGCCAGGTTGTGAACTCCTTCACATAATCCCCATGCTACCCGTCTCTTTGCATCCGTCGCCGGCCCTCGTCTCCTCTTCAAGATTTACAGGAAGAATCGCATCTTGAATTCCTTTTGAAGTCATCAAAGGTATCAATCGTGCAAACCCCTCGTTGCACATCTCCATGTCTCTGTCTCCACCACAACATCGCAGTTGCCTGATAAATACATGGCTGGCAGCTCGGATCTGCCGGCATGGTCCGTTATGCCCAGCCTCAAAGTATTGTTCTAGCCCCCATAGAAGTTGTCACCACTCTTCCCGGCGTTCCTAACGCCATTAAAGGTCTTGGGCTCGGGAACGTCCACCCTCTTAGCCTCATTAACGGTGGTTGCACTAGTTCCGCGGCCCATAGCCCGCTTACGTAGAGCTAGATCACCACCCATATCCTCCATTCTATGCAATACATTAGCAAGTTCTCTTTGGACAAGATCCCTTACCTTGGCAAGTTCCGCCTTCAACCCATCAATCTCTTGCCTCAATCCACCATCTAGCTCATGGGTGACATCTTAACCGCCGTGGGATTTCCACATCCCCGCCTCCAAGCCATTGCAACGCTCCTCTAAGTTGTCAACCCGATCAAATAGCTCCCTAAGTCGTCGCCGCGCACTTCCCACTCGTGCTTCCAAGCTAGAAAGAAAGTCTTTCGACTTGGCTCGAGATTCCTTTCGGCTTTCCGCACTTCCTCACGGCCACGTTCCATTGGTGGAACATCCATGCTTGGTGTAGCTGGGGCGGTGTTCTTCATTTTTGCCAAAGATAGAGATGCTTTAACCTGCTCTGATACCAATTGTCACGACCTTAATTTCTCAAGTAGCGATCGTGCGGCACTTAGCTCGGTCCGTCGTACTAAGCCTGCCTTTCAATCCGAAAATGGAACTCCAAAGAGAATAGAAAGAGAGTTTGCAAAGAATGCTTTGTATTGCTCTAGAGAGAGTTTATGATACAATTGCTAAGAATTCCCAAGGATTTTCCAAGATGAATGCAAATGAAGACCAAGTGGTCTATTTATAGTGTGGCAACAAGCCTAAGAGTATGCCACATTTCTCTGTGATCCTTCTAGCTCTAGAATATACAAGAGAGTTCTATGTACAATGTTTTGCCGCCACAAGGTTCCTAGGACCTTCTCTCCATTCTGTAGAGTCTTCTAGGTTTGTCCAGCCCTTCACGCACCTTTCCGGATGTTCCGCAGCTTCCAAAGCTTTTCTACAACCTTCCCGAACCATCCGGTGCGTTCTAGAATACTCCACTCATTCTAGCACCCTCAGCGTGTTCTAGAACATTCTAGGGTTTTCAAGTTGAGTTGAGTCCATCCAAGCTCCAAATTTTCTAGACTCTAGGCAACTCTAGAACTTTCCATGTGTCTAGATCCTTTAGGCAGCCAACATTTGGATTTTTAGGGGCAGTTTGGGCGGGACGTGACAATAAGCTCTAAAAGGAATAAAATGATATCTGTCATATCCAAACCTCTCTCCTGTACCAAAAGATTTGAATCTAACTAAACTATATGAACTTGAGAATATTATCTTCATAAAGATAAAACTTAAGATGCAATTTGAAAAAATTAAGTTCACATACGAAACTCGTAGCATAGTCTCATTCCAGTGGAAATAACCATGTCCATAGTTAGAGATATATCCTCTAATGATATACCAAAGTTGTGCATTTATATCCATTAGTTGTGGTTTTCAAGAATGATACCTAGTTAGTGGCATCATAAGCAAAATCAGCTCAAAAGACATGCATAATCGTACCAAAAACTGAAAACTACTTTCTGTTAATCTAGGAGCTTCTTTGTCCCTACATAAACAACACATATAAAGTAAGACATTATGTATGAATGCTCACTTTCAATAAAAGATTAATTAAGAGTAATACATGGTAAAATAAAGCAGAATCATAATGATAGCTTATATATAAAACAATATAGAAGTTAAAAAAACACAAATGTAGAAATTACAATAAGAAATATAAAAAAAATACAATATATATAACAAGTGAAAAGAAACCACCTAATTTATTGAAACCTATAATCTCATTTCAAAGAACAATCAAAGGACCTAAAAGACATAACCTTTTAACGCTTTTTGTTGAGGGACCAAATTTTAATAATAATCAATACATACATGAAATAATATGGTAAAAAAAGAGAAGGTATCACACATATCCAGAGGTGGGTTGCGAGAGACAAAAAAAACAAATGGTTGGCGAAGGGGGGTGCCAAACATGGGAGAAGGAAGAAGAGATCAAGGTTGCGTGCAATAATGAAACCAACTATGCAAGCGAGCTAGGGAAAAAGAAAAGAAAAAAATAGAGAAAAAAGGAAGAAGAGAGGGGAAAGGAAAGAGATCAGTTGGGTCGGTCATGATAATGAAACCAATTATGCGAACGAGATGGGGAAAAGGAAAAGAAAAGAAAAAAAATTTGGGAGAGAAAAAAATTTGATATAAAAATTTAGCATGTAGTGTTAAAGAGATAAAATACATAAAATTAAATTAATATAGAAATGAAAAATTGTAAAATAATTTTTATATTTTTTAAATGAATAACACACATAATATATTATTTGATTTTAATTTTAAAAAGATTGAGAACTTTAATATTTTAATTATGATCATTGTCATTTAATAATCGTGACTATATAAGTTTATTTATATTAAAATAATTTTTACAATTTAACTTATGACAACAATTACTGATAAAAGTGAGGCTTTATGTATACAATTTTTATTAAACAATGACCAAAACCTTATGAGTTCGGTTTTTTAAAAAATCGAGGTTAAATTTTGAAAACTAAAGATCACTATTTTTGTAGTAATTTTTTTTTTAAATATTGTAATATACATAGAAAATCAAAATTAATTCCAATAAGATTGGTTGATAATATATAGTTATATATGTCACTTATTCCCTTACCAATAAATAACTACTTCTATAAGATATTGGCCTTCACTCTTAATCATCCTAACAAGGTAAAAAAATTAGTAAAAGAACCAAAGTATTTCCTCGATATGAATTTCTTAATTTAATTAACAAAAGGTTTAGTATATATTTAGTTTTTGTGCATTCGATTTTCTTTAGAATAAAATGGCTTTTAATTTTTATTTATTGGTCTATTTTTTTTTAGTAATAGAGTTTCTTTTATTTAGCTCATTTTAATTATTTAAATTACCTTAATAAAAAATATTAACAATTATTGTCATTAATTCAAATGGAGAGTTAAAAAATACAATTATTTTCGATATTGAGGTAACGAACTTGAAAAGTCATGAAATTTCTTTTTCACAGTCACTTGAAAATTCAAGAAAGGAAAGAAAATAACTAATCATATCTATCTTTTTTTCCCTTTCATTCTCAATATTCACTTTCTTCTTATAAGGAAAAGAGTTTTTGTGACAGTCTAAAAAGGATCGAGCAAAAAAAAAAAAAATCATTTGAGAACTTGAAGGTTTTTTATTAAAAATAATTTGTTATATCACCTATCATAATCGATCACCAAAAATATACTAGAGATGAATACGGTTTGGTTTTGCTTGAATTTTTCTTAAAATATTAGCATAGTTGACATATACAGTTTACTAAATCAAAAATTAAAATCGATAGATAAAATATTGATTAAAGAACATTAGATCAATCTATCAATACATAAAATATTGATTAAAGAACATTAATTCAATCTATCAATACATACATATATATATATATATACATACATACATATATATATATATTTAATAGCTTCAGTTTGCAATTTATAACTATGTTTATTGTTAAAATGAATTTAAATTGTTATCCTTTATATTAATATGAAATTAATAAATAAAATTTATTATTTAATTAAAAAAATTATATATTGGTATTTAAACTATGCATCAATTTTAAAGTAAAAGATAATGATTGAAAGTGAATTTTTGAGAATTAAAGAAATAAAAGGAATTTAAATTTTCTATTAGATATAATAAAAAACATTTAAAAATAATAAACAATAAATGAAAATAATATAACATTTTACTTTAAATATATGATTATAACATATAAACATAAATAACATATGTACTATAAATATATTAAATTAAAAGATAAATATGTTTTAATAATATAGAAATTTGTTATTTAAGCGTACACTTTTAAATTTTGAAATCTTAACAAATTCAATATAAGTTAATTTTTTTATTTTTTAAAATCAAAGCTAACGTATTTAAATCTATAAAACATAAAACTCGATCCAGTTTATTAGTATTCAATCTGTTAAGTTAATTTAATAGTTATTGTTAATTAGTTGGCCCAAAACCCTATTACCCCAAAGCTCATATAAATCATTAGAAACCCTCAGCTGCCTTCTATATATATATATATATATTGTTGTCTTGCACTAGAATGCAAAACTAGAAAAACCATACCTAAGCCACCAGATAAAAGCGAAAAATGAAGAATTTGATATTAGAGAAGAATAAATCATAAATCCAAATTCTCTCAGGTCATTTTCTTCATTGTTGTTCTACTTCTATCTCTTCCTCACTATTTCTCAAGAATTTAAACAAATAGAAAGCAAAGTACCAATTTGAGAGCAAAAAGAAGAAATATAATAAACCGTAAGGAATAGAGCAACCAACATCAAAGAGATATCAAATTTAAGGGACAAACCGCTCCACTGTACCGCCATTTGTAGTGTTTTTCTCATTTGTACCAGAATATTTGATTTAATAGCAAGTTTGTTAATTTATCTTGCTATATATATTACCGCGAATTTGAGGGGATATTTCGCGGTTTGATTTTGGATTTTGGTATAATTTGTGAAGCTATCCTGGAAATTGGTGTTTGTATCTCCATTTTGATTATTAGTGGATTTTCCTCAACAGTGTCATTGCCGATGAGTAGACTTTTCATATTGAAAAGTTGAACCACTTAAATCATCAGGTGACATTTAATTTCTTACCCGCTTATTACTTTTATTTTGTCATACCCATTATTATTAATTTGTGCAACCAAAATTGGACCGATATTCGCTTCCTCGGCGCCAATTCTTTCACAAATTGGTATTAGAGCTATCAAGTTATTCTCGTATTTATCGAACCCATCAAGTTTGCTCTTTTGGATTTATTTGAAGCCTTCGTTATCTCTGATTGGTTTCATATTTTCTGTAACGTTTTTATTTAATATTGGGTTTTCTCGCTACGCAAAATATGAAATTGAGAAATTCAATGGTAGAAATGATTTCGGGCTACGGCGTACGAAGACGCGAGCCGTATTAAAGTTAAGGCTCGTTAAGACACTTGAAGGCAAGGATAAATTGCCGAAAAATTGACCTGGAAGAAAAAGATGCATTGATGGAAAATGCTTGAGTTCAATTCAGCTTATCCTTGTCCACGAGGTATTACGCGAGGTCGCGGATGAGAATCTCCTCACGGGTTATGGCTTAAATCGAGAATTTGTATACGCATGACCAAGTCTTCGACCACTTTATATTTGAAGCAAATGTCAGGACACATTCGTAATGTCGGCGGTACACCTTTGCACGATCATCTTGATGAATTTACTAAAATTATTCGTGATTTGAAAAATGGTGGTGTTAAGATTGACGATGAGGATCGTGCCTGGGCTCTATTATGTTCTTTACCTCATTCATTCGAAAGCATTTTGTTGATACTACGCTATACTGGCGAGACACTATTTCTTTGGAAGATGTCAAAGCAGCTTTGAATCCCAGACAGTTGAAAAAAAAGGTATCTACAAGCAATAATGAAAATAGTAGTGGTTTATTTGTCAGAGGTAGAAATCAAGAAAAAGGCACAAGCAAGAATAGAGGCAAGTCTAGATCCAAATCTAGAAAAAGAAAAGATAAATGCAATTATTGGCCGTAGGGCAATCGAAAGTAAATTGTCCGAAACTCAAAGCGTAAAGGAAAATCCGCCACAACATCTTCCTCGGTAATAATGATGTCACTGTGTCATGCGTATAGTTCCTGGTTCCGATGGTGAAAATGTTCTATCGATCTATCGGGTTCTCCCGGAGATGTTTGGATTCTTGATTCTGCCAGCACTTACCATACGTGCCCCGCAAGAAAGATCGTCGCTTCTTATCACCATCAATTTTGGTGTTGTCTCGATGGGAAACAAATATGTCCCTGCAAGGTTATCGGGTATTGGTACCGTCCGAATTAAGATGCATGATGATATTGTTGGGACTTTTGAAAGATGTTCGCCATGTTCCGCATTTGAAAAAGAATTTGATATCTTCGGGGTACTCTGATTCACAAGGCTATGCGACGTAGGTCAAGCGGAGTTTTAAAAGTTAGTGCGGTGCTCTCATTGTTATTAAAGCGGCAATTGTCGCGTGGTCTCTATATGCTTCAGTAGCACCGTTATTGGAAAGTGTATCGCTTCATCCTCGTCGATCAAGATTTAGACACTACTGATTATGGCATACGCGGCTTCGGGGTACATGGTGAGGCAGGATGTCTATTTTGAGCAAACGAGATTTTCTTTGTGGTCTAAACCTGGAAACTTGATTTCATGAGCATTGTGTTTATGGAAAGCATCGTAGTGGTCAAGTTCAAGCATGCCCATCCATAAAACGAAGGTACCGCTGATTATATTCATTCAGATCTGGGTCCTTCTCGTGTCATGGTTCTAAGCGCGTGCCCGGTATATGTTGATTTTTATTGATGACTTCTCTCACATGTTTGGGTGTATTTTCCGAAGAACAAGAATGACGATTCTCAAAATTTCAGTGAAATTCAAGACTTGTTTAGAAAATCAAACAAGCAAGAAAATCAAGCATTCGAGAACCGATAATGGTTTGGAATTTTGTGATAGCCGCTTTAATGAGTTCTCAGAAAGGAATGGCATAGTGAGACACCGCATCGTATGCGTTATACACCACAAAGAAAATGGAGTAGCAGTAACGTATGAATAGGACTCTCTTAGAAAGAGCTCGTCGTATGCTCTTTCAAGCCGATTTGGATAAATCCTTTCGTGGGCCGAAGCTTGTAACCATGCCGCTATTTGGTAACCTCGGTCTCCATCAACCGCAATTGAGTCAAGACTCGAGGTATTTTTGGTACTCCCCGCTAATTATTCTGATTTGAAAGTTTTGGTTGGTTCCCGCTATGCTACATGTTAATGATGGTAAACTCGAGCCTGTGGCATTGAAATGCATATTTTGGGTATCCTTCTGGGTGAAAGGTTATAGATTATGGTGTGTTGAACCCAAGTCACCAAATTTTTGATTAGCAGAGATGTTAAGTTTGATGAGTCTCTATGTTGCAAAAATAAAAAGGAGTCTATTGTCATAGAGTATAAAGACCACTGTTAGTGAAAGAGGCGAGCTCGAGAGCTGAGTTCCTAGTCGAAAGGCAAGAAGGCACTTCGTGATCAGCCATCTACGGACGAGATAGATGATTCTGCTCATGATGTAGAAGAAGAGCAACGAGCAACCATACAAGATCGCTAAGGGTAAAGGAATAAGAGAGATTCGACGCCTCGTAGGTACGCAGATGCACTTAGTTTCTTTTGCATTGTCCGGCAGAGTCTATCGAGGTGTACGAACCTTCTAGTTATCTGTAAGTCACTGATGATGAAATTCCGTTCTCGGTTGTCACATGAACGAAGAGATTGAATCACTCACAAGAATCACATAATGGAATTGGTGAAACCGCCTGGGCGGCCAAGATCGTTGGAAACAAAACGGGTCTTTCAAGAAAAGGAAGGTATACTCCGAGGTCAGCTGTAGGTTTAAGGCACATGTCATGAAAGTGGCTATTGTCAAGAAAGGTATCGATTTCACGAAGCATTTTCTCCTCGTCAGAAACATAGCTCTATTCGTGTTGCTTGCTATGGTTGCATTGTTTGATATGGAATTAGAACAACTTGATGTCAAGACCGCTTTCTTACACGCTGAGCTTGAAGAATACAAATATATATGCATCAACCGTAGGGGTTTGTTGTTCCGTGTAAGGAAGATCATGTTTGCTTATTAAAAAGTTCTTTATACGGGTCAAGCAATCTCCAAGGCAAAGTGGTATAAGCGGTTTGATTCTTTTATGATTGATTATGGTTACTCTAGGTGTTGATTATGATAGTTGTGTTTATCATAAAAGATTCCATTATGGTTCATCGCTTTATTTGTTGTTTTACGTTCGATGACATGCTTATTTGCTTCTAAGAATAAGTCCGAGATTCAAATTAAAGTCTCAAATAACGGTGAGTTTGAAATGAAAGATTTAGGTGCAAATAAGAAAATTTTGGGCATGGAAATTTACAGGATAGACAAGCCGGGCAAGCTTTATTTGACTCAAAAAGTTATATTGAAAAAGTTCTTCAACGTTTTGGCATGAAAGATTCTAAACCCGAGTACGCGTTAGTCACAAGATTTCGTGCTTTCTTTGGATTTGTCACCACAAATGTAAGAAGAGGAGCTAGACATGTCTCAGTTCCATATGCTAATGCCATCGAGTTTGATGTCGCTACGGTTTGTACCGTCTGCACATTTCACATGCGCTAGTGTTGTGTCACAGGATATACGGGTAATCCCGGTGCGGTCATCGGGTGCAAGGTGAAATGGATACTTCCAGATTTGAGAGGTACATCTAATTTTGGTTTGGTATATGATGGAAGTTCTAATACCGGTCAGCATATCGTACGCGGATTCCTGATTACGTCATGCGATCCGGATATAAGAAGATCTCGGCCAGGTTATGTTCACTCTTCTCATCAGGCCATTAGTTGGAAGGCTACTTTCATACCATACTTGCTTTGTCTACGATGTGAGGCGGAATATACGGCAAACAAAGAAAGAAGTAGAAGCCATTCGCTTAGAGGTTTGGTTTGTGATTTCGCTTACAAAGCAGATACTGTTGTATTTTGATAGTCGTAGCGCCACATACACTTGACTAAGAATACTATGTATCATGAAAGAACCAAACACATTGATGTCGTGATATCACTGTCGTGACATTGTCTCCCGTGGTGCTATCACAGTTAATAAGATAGCCACTACAGAATCCACCATATGTTAACCAAACTAGTTTCATTTAACAAGTTCAAGCATTGCTTGGACTTGATTGGTATTTGCAAAAGATGATCACCCTTCGAGGCTTTGGATGATGGTTATTTGCTAATCCGAGGAATCTCATGTTTGAAGAATTTGTTTTCTGTTTTGAGCCAAGGTGGAGATTTGTTAATTAGTTGGCCCAAAACCCTATTAGCCCAAAGCCCATATAAATCATTAGAAACCCTCACCGCTCTTCTATATATATATATTGTTGTCTTCGTCATAATTAGAATGCAACAAATTAAAAACCATACCGAAGCCACCAGATAAAAGTAAAAACAAGTACCGATATTAGAGAAGAATAAATCATAACCAAATTTCTCGTGTCATTTTCTTCATTGTTGTTTCTACTCGCTATCTCTTCCTCACTATTTCTCAACAAGAATGAAACAAATAGAAAGCAAACAGCCCAATTTGAGAGCAAAAAGAAGAAATATACAAACCGTAGAATAGAACCTAACATCAAAGAGAGATATCACCAAGGACAAATCGTCCCACTTTACCGCCATTGTAGTGTTTTCTCATTTGTACTGTGAATATTTGATTTAATAAAGAAGTTTGTTAATTTATCTTCCATATATATATTACCAAGAATTGTAGGAGATATTTTCGCGGGTTTGATTGGATTTTAGATAAGCCTATCTCAAATCGTGCTTGTATCTCCATTTTGATTATTAATGATTTTACTTGCTACAAACAATACCGTCAATGAAAGAGACTTTTCATATCGAAAAGCTGGAACCACTTAAATCATCATACTACCATTTAATTTCTTATCGCTTATTACTTTTATCAAGTACCCATTATTATTAATTTACAAGAACCAAAATCGACCGATATTCGCCACGCAAGCACTCAATTCTTTCATAGTTATTATAACCATCCTTAAAATGTATCATGTTTCCCTTATTTTTTATTACTTTAAAATATAGATTTTTATTTACATTTTTCCAAATCATAAGTGATAACCTATTACACAAAGTCAAAATCAACTTCTAGTCATTAAAAAAATCAACTTCTAGTCATTAAAAAAAACCTTAAGTGCTATAACAATAAATTTAATTTTAATATTATATATATATATTTACACGTGCAAAGCACGTGGTTTTCTACTAGTTATTTTAAAGGTATAAATATTTAATAGTTAATAAATAAATCACATAATATTATTGGTGTGATTTACTTTATACGTAAATAACATCTTCCCAACCCATCAGTGAAACTAGAGGAACAATCCTAATAAGAATCAAACAAGAATAGAATAACAAAAGAGAAAAGCCGTTAATTACGATCTGTGTTCAAAATTATATTAGTATTTATTTATTTTTCAAATTACTTTTTTACTTGTGGTTCTTTGAGATGGAGATGGAGATGGAGATGGAGATGGAGATGCTCTCTCTAAAAGAGCCTAAGAAAGCAGAGATCTCGATGCCATCCAAATGCATTGCAAACAACACTCCTCCTCCTCCTCTGTTTATTTATTTAAAGAATCCACTTGGTTTGGCTCGGGTCTCTAAATTGACTTCTTTCACTTATTTTTTTGTTCTTTTTTTTTTTCATATGCACCTCTTACACATATATTTATATTTATATTAATTTTATTATAACAAATATAGCAAAATAACTTTATAAATTGTAAAAATATTCATTTTTTTTTAAATTCTACCCTATATCAAAATATAATTAATATGATTATAAATTTTTTGTGCATTTAATATTTCTTATTGACATAATTGCTTTCTTTCTCCTCTTCCCATTATTGCAAAAGAAGCCTAACTAAGGCATATAACACTACTATATAACAAAATCACAATCACACCAATGATGTAGTCAAGATTGGTATTTATGGGAGTACTAAGCGTAATTCAATAGTAAAAATGGATGATTTTGGTATCATATGAATGATAATAATAAAAATAAATATTTTTTTCAATCAAATCATTACAAAAATAATATGAAAAAATCAGGATAAATGTTACAAAAATTTAACAAATTTCAATGTTTTTGAATATTAATTAAACCCTAATATTAAGTACCAAACTTATATTTGAATCCAATTTAAATAAAAATTAAATAAATTAAGTAGTAATAATATTAAATAACATAGCTCAATATCTATTCATATTGACAAGAAAAATTAAAAAAAAATAACATAAACTATAATAAACACTTAAAAAGATCATGAAAGAAAAAATAGATACTAATAATATTACATAATATAAATAATAATGAATAATTATCTAATTATATACCGTGTAACAAATAATAACTAAATTATATAGGAGACAAAATCTAATTGTTTTAAGAAACTATTTTTAAGATAAAAAAAAATTAAATTTGTAAAATTTGTGGGAAGATGTTAAACATTTACTATTATACTATAACATAATTAGTAAAAATTATATAATATTATAATAAAAATTAAAAATATACGGAGAAAATATTAAATGAGCAAGTATGATAAAAGAAAATAAAACAAATATTTAAATAATAAACTTGAAAGAATACATTCTTATATATTTTTGTAGAGTAAAAGAGAGAATACATTTTAAACATAACATATGAAATTTTATCGAAAAGTTGAGGGAACAGGCCCCTCTCAACCATACGTGGTTGCATTCCTTATCAAAATGATAATTGATTTTGAGTGTACGTGAACTTTACAATAATTAACAATAATGTTAATTAAGTTTCTAACAAATAACAATGTGTAGTATCATTTAAATTATATTCCAAATTTAATATATATATATATACTTTTTCTAATATCACTTCATTGGATTTTGTAAGTGTTCTAAACATGAAAAAGTACTCCATCGCACCTAAATGGTTGATTTAGAGACGAAAATCGAAAATTTATGAATAACTTCTAGGGATAGTGTGTATTTTTTAGAACTATTTAGAACCATTCCTAAAAAATTTCTACACTTAAACAAATCAAATCTCTCTTTTTCCCCTCATATTTGCCCCAGCATACATTTTACATGAACCACCATTTCTTTCGACACAAGGTACAACCAAGTCTAATATGTACGAAGTTTGTCTTCCAAGTTAATCTAGCCCAACCACCAACTGTGATGATATCACTAGCGATGTCTCTGTTGAGTCCCACATCGACCAGAGAAGTTAGCAATGTACTGGTTATAAGTTTGGAGAGCCCATTTCCTGATAAGTGCATTTTGAGGGAAACATTGGGCTGCCCAGCTTTCAATTTGGTATCAGAGCTGATCCTGGGGGTCCCGATGTGCTCGCTCCCCTAAGTTCCCTAGTGTCTGGTTGTTGTGCTGGCAGAGTATCGGTCTTTGCGGTGTCCCCGTCCGATGTGAGGGGAAGTGTTGGAGTCCCACTTCTCCCAAAGAAGCCAACCAAGTGTTGGTTATTAGTATGGGCAGTACCCTTTCCTAAGAAGCGCGTTTTGAGGGAAACATTGGGCTGCCTAGCTTTTAATTTGGTATCAGAGCAAGTCCTGGTTCGATGAGTCCTCTCTGACTCACCTCATAGTTCCCCGGTCTTTACGGTGTCCCTGCCCGAGTGGAATCGGTCTTTGCGGTGTCTCCGTCCGATGTGAGGGGGAGTGTTGAGTCCCACATCGATCAGGGAAGCCAGCAATGTGCTAGTTATAAGTTTGAGGAACCCCTTTCCTGATAAGCGCGTTTTGAAAGAAACATTGGACTACCCAGCTTTCAATTACCTCTTTCCCAGCCACCATCTCCCTCTCTAGCTAGGGTCAGGTTTACGTTCAAATCTCTCTATTTTTAAAGTTCTTTGTTTTGTTACAATTTTCATTTATTTTTGAAAGAATCGATAATCAACTTATTATTTGTCTAATATGAAGCTGGAGAAAGGAGATGGCATTTATTGCTTTGATATCAATAGGCATCTTTCTCTTGAACACCCTTTACTCAAAAATAACAAAGTACATGTATACATACATTAATTTTCCTTTTCATTCTAAAAACATTCAAAGAATATATAGTAAGAGACTTGAAGAGAAAGAACACCCTTTACTTAAAAATAACAAAGTACATGTATACATACATTAATTTTCCTTTTCATTCTAAAAACATTCAAAAAATATATAGTAAGAGACTTGAAGAGAAAAGTTGAATTAAATCATATATATATATATATATATATATATATATATATATATTTATACCTGATAACACCACTTTTGTTTTCATAGGAGAGTCAAACATAGGTCATACTTATTTTATTTTATTGTGTAGAGAAGAGTTTTCATTCTTTAATTCATACTTATAATTATAACTAATATTTTTGCAGATAAGACCAAGTGCATTTCCTATTGAAACAAAAAACAAGTTTCCTAAGAAACATCAACCAATATCATTATCAAGAAAGGAAAACTTTCGTAATGGAACTATTGTCGTATATAGAACAACATATGATGATATAAAAAGAGCAAAAGAAATTATGTATCAAAGGTGTCCAAAAACTCACCATAATAAAGTTGAAGCTTTTTTCCCAAATCGTCGTGTGAGTGATATTATTATACTATGATATATTTCTTAGAGTGGTTACAATTGTTATACTTTTACGTTGTAATCCTTACATTAGCTTATTATATTGTGTTATAAATTAGCACTTGCGAAAGGAAAGATCGGATCCAATTTTAATTGCACAAATATATAATAATGGGTAATAAAAAAATAATAAACAGTGAGAAAATAGATGGTACACAATGATTTAAGTGGTTCAATTTTTCAATATGAAAAGTCTACTCTACTGACGACGGCATACCGAAGAAAATCCACGAATAATTAAATAGAGATACAAATACCAATATTTAGAGAGCTTCTCAAAATATATTAAGAAAAACCCAAATACATCCACAAAATAACTCCCTCTAATTTACTAGTAATATATAACAAGATAAATTAACATTTTTTCTATTAAATAAGATATTACCATACAAAGGAGAGAAACTCGATCAATGTAAAAAATGGACAGCTTCTTGCTATTCTTCTCTGTCCTGCTTTAAGTTTTATAACAACAAAAAACTAATCTATTTAGTGGTGGCATGGGAAAGAATTGTGGCGATGACAGAGGCGTACTTAATAGCACTAATGGCTTCAAAGAGAGGCGGACTGGTGGTTTGAGCTGGTATGATTTGTTGGTTTTTCAGATTCTATGGTTACTGGCAGCTTTTTTTTCAACTGTTAAACTCTTTCACATCTCTCACTCTTCTCAATAGAGAAGGAAACAATGATACATATATTACAATAGGTAAGGGTTTAATATTTAAATGAGCCTAATATTGTTTTAGATTTGGGCCAATATTTAACAAATCTCCAGCTTGACTTAAAATAGAAAAAAAGTTCTTCAAATATGAAATTCCTCGGATTACTAAATAATTGTAGTCCAAAGCCTCGAAGGATGATCATCTTCTATAAATATCAATCAAGTCCAAGCAATACTTAAACTTATTAAATGGAACTGGTTTGGTTAACATATCAGTTGGATTCTCTGTAGTGACTATCTTATTGACAACAATAGCATCGTGAGAGACAATGTCAAGAACGAAGTGATATCTGACATCAATATGTTTGGTTCTTTCATGATACATAGTATTCTTGGTCAAGTGTATTGCACTTTGACTATCAAAAAATACAATAGAAGTATCCTACTATAAACCCAAATCACAAACCAAACCCCTAAGCCAAATGACTTTTTTCCCTGCTTCTACTGCTGCCATATATTCTACCTTTGCAGTAGACAAAGCAACTGTAGACTGTAAAGTAGCCTTCCAACTAATGGCACAATGAGAAAGAGTGAAGACATAGCCTATCAGAGATCTTCTTTTATCTAAATCACTAGCATCATTGGAGTCCATATAACCAATAACACTGCAACTAGCATTATAACTTCCATCATATACCAAACCAAAATTAGATATGCCTCTCAAATACCAAAGTATCCATTTCATTACTTGCCAATGACCCTTACCAGGATTACCCATATATCTGCTGACAACACTAATTACATGTGAAATGTCTGGACAAGTACAAACCATAGTGTATATCAAACTATCGAAGACACCAGCATATGGAACCTGAGACATGTACTGTTATTCTTCTTTTGACTGTGGTGACAAATCCAAAGAAAGCTTGAAATGTGCAGCTAATGGTGTACTCACAGGTTTAGACTCTTTCATACCAAAATGTTCAAGAACTTTTTCAATATAACTTTTTTAAATCAAATAAAACTTGTCCGCTTGTCTATCCTTGTAAATTTTCATGCCCAAAATTTTCTTCGTTGTACCCAAATCTTTCATCTCAAACTCATCACTAAGTTGAGACTTTAATTTCTGAATCTCAAACTTATTATTAGAAGTAATAAACATGTCATCAACATAAAGCAACAAATAAACTTATGTACCATCATGAAATCTTTTATGATAAACACAACTATCATAATCACTCCTAGAGTAACCAATATCAATCATAAAAGAATTAAACCATTTATACCATTGTCTAAGGGATTGCTTCAACCCATATAAAGACTTTTTCAATAAACAAACATAATCTTCCTTACTTGGAACAACAAACCCCTTTGGTTGATGCATATATATTTGTTCCTCAAGCTCACCATGTAAGAAGGCTATCTTGACATCAAACTATTCTAATTCCATTTCAAACAATACACAAATAGAGCTATGTTTCACAATAGGTGAAAATACTTTATAGAAGTCAATACCTTTCTTTTGACAATAACCCTTTGCAAAAACACGTACCTTGAACCTAGCTGCTTCAACCTCAGATATACCTTCCTTTTTCTTAAAGACCTATTTGTTTCCAACAATCTTCTAGCCCTTAGGCGGTTTCACCAATTCCCAAGTATGATTCTTATGAAGTGATTCAATCTCTTCATTCATAGCAACCAATCACTGAATAGATTCATTACAAGTGACAACTTCATGATAACTAGAAGGTTCATGCACCTCAATAGACTCTACCACAGACAATGCAAAAGAAACTAAGTATGCATCTGCGTACCTCTGAGGGCGTCGAATCTCTCTTATTCCTTAACCCTTAGCGATACTATATGGTTTCTTATGTTGCTCTTCTGCTACATCATGAGCAGAATCATCTATCTCTTCACAGATGGCTGATCTAAAGTGCCATCCCTCACTTGACTAGGAGCTCCACTCTCAAGCTCCACCTGCTCACTAACACCGTGGTCTTTATCTGTAATAATAGACTCATTTTTATTTTTCAACATGGAAAAATCATCAAACTTAACATCTCCACAAATCAAAAATTTAGGTGACTTAGGTTCAATAAACCATAATCTATAACCCTTCACCCCATAAAGATACCCCAAAAATATGCATTTTAATGTCCTAGGCTCAAGTTTACCATTATTAACATGAGCATAAGCAAGACAACCAAAAACTTTTAAATCAAAATAATTAGCAAGAGTACCAAAGAATACCTCAAACGAAGTCTTAAACTCAATTGCAGTTAATGGAGACCGATTCACCAAATAGTAGGCATGTTTATAAGCTTTAGCCCAAAAGGATTTATCCAAGTTAGCTTGAAAGAGCATACAACGAGCTCTTTCTAAGAGAGTCCTATTCATACGTTCTGCTATTCCATTTTGCTGTGGTGTATGATGCACAATGTGGTGTTTCACTATGTCATTTCTTTCACAAAACTCATTAAATTGACTTTCACAAAATTCCAAACTATTATCAATTCTCAAATGCTTAATTTTCTTGCCTGTTTGATTTTCTATACAAGCCTTGAATTTTACAAATTTTGAGATCGCATCATTCTTGTTCTTCAAAAAATACACTCAAATATGACGAGAGAAGTCATCAATAAAACTCAATATATACAGGGCATCACCCTTAGACACAACACGAGAAGGACCCCAAAGATCTGAATGAATATAATTAACAATACCTTTCGTTTTATGGATGGTTATATTAAACTTGACCCTACGATGCTTTCCATAAACACAGTGCTCATAGAAATCAAGCTTCCCAGTTTTTTGACCACTAAGAAAATCTCATTTGCTCAAAATAGACATCCTTCTCTCACTCATATGCCCTAGCCGTATATGCCATAATTGAGTAGTATCTAAATCTTGATCTCATGAGGACGAAATTGAAACACTACCAATAACAGTGCTACCCTGAAGCATATAGAGGCCACTCGACAATTGCCCTTCAATAATAACGAGAGCATCCTTACTAACTCTTAAAACTCTACCTTTGGCTACATACTTGTAGCCTTGTGAATCAAAAGTACCCAAAGATATCAAGTTCTTTTGCAAATCTGGAACATGGAAAACATATTTCAAAGTCCTAATAATACCATCGTGCATCTTAATTTGGACAATACCAATACCAACAACCTTGTAGGACATATTGTTTCCCATCAAGAAAACACCCCCATCAATAGATTGATAAGAAGCAAACCAGTATCTACTGGGGCAAATATGATAAGTGCAACCCGAATCAAGAATCCAAACATCTCTAAGAGAACCAATAGATACTGATAGAACACTTTCACCATGGGAACCAGAACTATCTACAACACCAGCAACATCATTTGCACCAAAATACGTTATGGTAGATTTTCCTTTACCTTTGAGTTTCAGACAATTTACTTTCTAGTGCCCTTCTTGACGGCTATAATTGCATTTATCTTTTCTTTTTCTATATTTGGATCTAAACTTGCCTCTATTATTGCTTGTGCATTTTTCTTGATTTCTACCTCTGACAAATAAATCACTGCTTATCATTATTGCTAGTAGACACCTTTTTCTTAAACTCTCTAGAATTCAATGATGCTTTAACATCCTCCAAAGAAATAGTGTCTCGCCCATATAACATGGTATCAACAAAATGTTCAAATGAATGAGGTAAAGAACATAATAGAACTAAGGCCTAATCCTCATCACCATTTTTTAGATCACGAATAATTTTAGTAAATTCATCAAGGTGATCGTGTAAAGGCGTACCTTCTAACATTCTGAATGTATACAAACGTTGCTTCAAATATAACCGACTTGTCAAAGACTTGGTAGTATAAAAATTCTCTAATTTAAGCCATAACCTAGCGGGTGATTCTTCATCACCAACCTAACGTAGTATCTCATCAGACAAAGATAACTGAATTGAACTGAGAGCATTTTTCATTAATGCATTTTTTTTCTTCATCAGTCAATTTTTTTGACAATTTATCCTTAACTTCAAGTTTCTTAACGAGCCCTTCTTTAGCTAATACGACTCGCATCTTCATTCGCCAAAGATTGAAATTATTTCTACCATTGAATTTTTCAATTTCGTATTTTGCCACCATGATAGAAAACTCAATATTAAATAAATAGAAGCACAACCCAAAAAATATGAAACCAATCAAATAACTAGAAGCTCAAAATAAATCCAAAAGAATAAACTTGATTAGTTTTAATAAATAACATAATAACACAATGCTTTGATACCAATTTGTTATAAATTAGCACTTACGAAAGCAAAAAATCGGGTCCAATTTTGATTGCACAAATATATAAGAATGGATAATAGCAAAATAATAAACAATGAGAAAATAGATGACACACAATGATTTAAGTGGTTCAACTTTTTAATATGAAAAGTCTACTCCACTGATAACGGTACACCGAAGAAAATCCACTAATAATCAAATGGAGATTCAAACACCAATATTTAAAGAGCTTCGTAAAATACATCCACAAAATAACTCACTCTAATTTACTGATAATATATAACAAGATAAATTAACAAAATTGCTATTAAATCAATTATTACCGTACAAATAAGAGAAAATACAAATAATACACCCATGTCAAAAATGGACAACTTCTTGCTATTTTTCTCTGTCATGTTTTAAGTTTTACAGCATCAAAAAACTAATTTATCTAGTGGTGGCATGGGAAAGAACTATGGCGATGACAAAGGCGGACTTGATAGTGCTGATGGCTTCAAAGAGAGTCGGACTGGTGGTTTGGGCTGGTGTGATTTGCTGGTTTTTCAGATTCAATGGCTACTGGCAGCTTTTTTTTTTCCAGCCGCTAAACTCTTAGGCAGCTCTGGAAACAATGATATATATATATATATATATATATTACAAGAGGGAAGGATTTAATATTTAAATGGGACTAATATTGTTTTGGGTTTTGTTCAATATTTAACATATTTCTTAACTAATCTAAATTTGATAAACAAGTTTATTTATTAGTATATAAAAGGCTCATGTAATTAGGGGTGTACAAAAACCGGATTGGACCGGACCAAACCATAAAATCGGACCGAATCGAACCAAATCGAACGGTTTTACTAATCAAACGGTTCGATCCGGTTTGTATTAATTTTAAACCGTTAAAATCGGACCGGACCGGTTTAATAATATATTAAAAATTTCACATTATTCTTCATTAAATTATAAAAAAATCGAACCAAATCGGGAACTAAATCGAATCGAACGGTTTTATAAGTCAAACGGTCCGGTTCGGTTTTTATTTTTTAAAACCGTTTCAAACAGTCCGGTCCGGTCTAGTCCGGTTTTAATAATATGAACGGTTCAGTCTGGTTAGATTTTTTTTAAGAAAAACCAGACCGGACCGGACCATGGACACCCCTACTTGTAATTCAATTAAAATAGAGAATAATATTACATTTTGGCGTTACTCTAATATATTACAATTCATCCTAATTCTCTCTATCTCAATATTCACTATGATATCAATGCTAGGAAACTTAGAGCTTCACGGATGGATCTTGATAAATAAATTCAGCTGTTGTTTTCTATGATCATCTTATTTACAGAAAAAGAATAAATCATGAATTGCATTATCTGCTCTGTTTCTTGTCAATTTGTGCTATTGTGTTGCCTATAGGGGTGTCCAAAAACCGGATTGGACCGGACCAAACCGTAAAACCGGACCGGACCGGACCAAACCGAACGGTTTTACTAATCAAACGGTCCGGTCCGGTTTGTATTAATTTTAAACCGTTCAAACCGGACCGGTTTAATAATATATTAAAAATTTCACATTTTTCTTCATTAAATTATAAAAAAATCGAACCAAACCGGGAAATAAACCGGACCGAACGGTTTTATAAGTCAAACGGTCCGGTCCGGTTTTTATTTTTTAAAACCATTTCAAACGGTCCGGTCCGGTCCGGTTCTAGTAATATGAACGGTTCGGTCCGGTTAGATTTTTTTTAGCAAAAACCGGACCGGACCGGACCATGGACACCCCTAGTTGCCTATGTGCAATGTTAAGAGGTTATTTCTTGTGTTATTATTTGTTCACTGTTCTTTGCATGTTTTTTTCAATGGACATCAATCTCAATGGTATTGTGCGATGAATCAACGAGGAGCTCTAGTGTTGCTCTTGTTCGTTGAGATATAGAAATTTACATTGAGAAACTAAAATTTACATTGGCTATATGGAGCTTTTATGATCAAGATCTAGATTTGGATTTTGAGAACTTAATCGAATAGGAACTTTGTTTTCTTGATCTAACATTGTTGTTTTCTTGTTATTTCTTGATTCATCTTCGCCCCTACTTCTTCAGTAGTTTCATGTTTGTAATCTTGAGTACATTCATGATTCTTCTACGTCTGAGAGTTCCACTCACTTCGTTTGTTTTGGATTACTTTGGAATTCTTGTATCATAGCCCAATAATAGTGATAGCAAAGCTTTGTCTCGATCAACGATGTTGAGTTGGTTTCTCGTTCGTTAAGTCAGTCAAGCGCTGACTCTTGCATTGCAACTTGTGGAAGTATCAGCTCAGGTGAGGTATCAATTAGGATAATCAGCTCTGAAGAATCAGATGAGGACTCTACTCTGTCTCAAAGTTCATGTATTTGTTGTTTTTTGAATCGATCCTCAATGCGTTGTTGGAGGTTGGTGATTGCTTCATTATAGAAGCTTCTGGTCACCTCAAAATGGGCAACCTCTTGCAATGCTAACATAGCGTGGCTCTAGAATTTGAGATCTGTCTTGAAATCATGCGCTATTTCATGAACCGATCTCTGGAATGGGAGTTTCCTCATCAACACAGTTCGGTACTCTTTTGGTACTTATGAATTTCATAGAGGGAAACAGTTCCCGGATGGTATTGGTGGGGTTTCTTCACACCTCTAGTTGTTAGAGCTGACTTACAGGCAGCCTTGGTGGCTAATTGCTTCCTTGGAGCTTTGCCTCTAGTGGATTTATGAGTAGTTTGTTTTGTGCAGGCCATTGTTTATGATTTTCTTATCAAAGATCGAAGCAAGAAGTTTGAAAGATAAGAAAAGATAAAGAAGAGTGGCGTTGAAGTTGTTCCCGAAAGATAATGTTTTGAGAATATTAGGGTTCCCTGGTGGTTAGGTTTTCATCATCTATGTGTTTTGTGACTAAGTGAAGATGAAGAAAGCTTTTGGTTTCTTTTTGGACTGCCTCCACTAGCTTTTTGGTTGGACCGTATATACACTCCAATTGACTTGAAGTGGACTTGCTTCAACGGGTTTTGGCATGATTCTCTTTCTTTGAAGAGCAATTAGAAATGGGCTTTTCTTTAACCTATTAGGCTTGGTTTTTTTCTTTGCTCCACAATATTAAAAAAAAGGCAAATAAACAATTTTGTTTGTTTGTTGTTCTTTTTCACGTGCACTTCCACTCTTCTACTTTGTCATCATGAATCTAGAGTAATCTTTTGGTACGATCAATTTTGTTTTGCATCCTTTGATCATTTGGTTTAGAATTTTTGGTCTTTCAAATTTTTCGCTCTATTAAGAGTAATTGTGTTTCACTCATCTTAGTATTTGAGAGTTTGAGTTTTATTTTAATTTCTTCTAATGTTTCTTCTCATTTATTGAGACTATAACCTGAGCAATTTTTTTAGCATTTGCTTGAAGCTACATATTCTGGTTTCTCTTTAACAAGTATTATAGTTCACTTAGTCTTCATGAGTTTCAGTATTAAAGGTTTATGCTTCTAGCTACCTATTCTGGTTTCTCTTATACTAGTGTTATAGATCACTTAATCTCTTTGAGTTTTCGTATTATTGGCTTATGTTTATAGTTGTCTCTTATGGTTTCTTGATTGCTAGTATTTTGGTTCACTTAGCTATTGTTGCATTTCAACATTGTTTGCTCTTGCATAAGCATATGTTGAATTACTTAGGGTTCTCTCCATTTTATTATTTACATGTTAAATTGTGGATTGTTTTACTACCATCAATATAAGGGAGTAGATTATAATATGTTACTTAGATGTAATTACAATTGTTATACTCTAATGGTGTAATCCTTACATTGGCTTACTACGTTGCTTATATAATCTAAACTTGATCAATAAGTTTAGTTATTAGTATAAAAGGACTCTTTACTTGTAATTCACATAAAAATAGATAATACTATTACATTTTAGTATTACTTCAATACATTCTAATTCATCTTAATTTCTCTCTGCCTTAATATTCACTAGATATGATGATATCTTTAAATATTTATTTGTTTATTCAGTTATGTGAGCTTATGGAAATAATTTTAAAAACCTTTTATTATATTTGATTATGTGATAATGAGTTGACATTTCAGTTAGTTATGTTGAGAATGAAGAAAACAAAAGGTGAAAGATATTATGGAATGTGTGGAGGCGATTCTTTGTACCATCTAAGTTTGAATCCAGACCAATCCAGCTTCTCAAACGTTTGGCTTGATGATGGGCTTGGTGTAATTGCTAATGTTATTACTGTAGGGTAAATAGTAAGTCATGTTTTACATATGGTGAATTAATTATTATTAAGAAAAAATTAATGTAAATGTGGTAGAACTTTATACCATTTTATGTATCTTACTCTGACTTCTAATGCATGAAGCCTAAACTTAGATGAGCAAACTAATGCTCTTGCTCAACGAATGACTAATTTTGTAAGGACGAATGAAATCTAGTGCCTTATTAGATAGAATGAGTAATTTATGACATGTTAGAATTTATGTAGATGCTCTTGCTCAATGAATGACTAATTTTGTAAGGATGAATGAGATTTAGTGCCTTATTAAATAAAATGAATAATTTATGATATGTTGGAATTTATGTAGATTTGTTTAAATTTATGGTAATATTTGATGATTTTGGATTCTTTGTAGGAATCATTGGATGCTTGTAATTGTACATCTTTATAGTGGTGGAATTGAATGGTTGAACTTGGTAATGCTCCACCCCTACTAAAATAGTGAACTTTAGTCTCCAAAATTTAGCTTTGATCTTTTTAAAAACTGAAACCATAAGGTTTTGATCACGGTCTAATAAAAATCAAGATTATATTGTATACATATATAGCCTCAATTTTTATCATTAATTGTGACCATAAGTTAAACTACAAAAAATACTTAAATATAAACAAATTTATATAATCAAGATTATTAAATAACCATGATCTAATTAAAATAATAAAGTTTTCAATCTTTTTAAAATCGAAATCAAATAATATATTGTGTGTGTTATTCATTTAAAAAAAATACTTTACAATTTTTTCATTTCTCTATTAATTTAATTTTATGTATTTTCTCTCATTTAAACCACACCAAATTTCTCTATCAATTTTTTTTTTATTTTTTCCCCTCTTTTTTCCTTTTTCCTTCTCTTTTTATTTTCTCTTTTTCCCTCCCAAATAAAACGAGGCCACCAACACAAGAATGAGCATAATTAGGATTTTGAAATTATTGAATTTTGAAAGGCATGAGTTGCAAACACATGCGTGGTAGAGTCAGAGAGAAGAATGATAGAGATATGATAGTGGGAGAGAAAGAACGCTGCAATTAGGGTTTTGAAATTAACAAATTTTGAAAGTTCACTTGAGCGCATATACTTGAAAAGCTTTCCTTATAGCTGTTTTCTTTAGTTATTAACAGATTTTTGTTCATTTTGAGTTTCTCTCAAATAAATTGCAAACGGTGGGTGAGAATTTTGAATTTGATTTGGTATTTGACTCTTCTTATGTGTGAGAAATAATGGTGCTTATCATATACAGTGAACATGTGAGATTAAGAGAGAGAGTGGTTAGAATGCAAGCACTGAGAACTTTTAGATTTTTGAATTTTAGGGTTTTTGCCTATAACCCCTTTAGCTTTTTTGGTGCAATCTATCCTTTCGCATCTTTCTCATTGAGCCCAAGCTTGTGGTTAGTTTTTCTTTTTTCTTTTTTTTTCCTTTCTTTTCATTTTTTTCCTTGGTCGTTCAATTTATATAGAGTGAAATTATTTGTTGAATACATATTCTGGGTATCCCATGAGAGGTTAATACAGAAGGGTTGAGAGAATATATGAGCAAATTTGGTGAATTGGAGAATTGTATTATAATGAAGGTCAACAACGCTTTGCTTTTTTAAAATTTGTTTTCATGTTTATATTGTAGCTTGATAATACCAGGAACAAAGAGGCAGTTATGATACCATATTTGAAACTCAGGCTTAATTCAACCCAATAAGATCTCATTGAGTTAAGGGTTATCCAAATTTATAAGTAATTTTGCTGCCTTGTTCCTGGTCGATATGGGACTGAAAGAAACTTAATAGATAATAATAATAAAAGGTAGTTATTATATGAGTCTTTAAAATTTTTGAGTTGCTATCATGTATTCTTTTGTTTCTTTAATAATTAGCATGTCAATTTACATTTTTTTTCTTTCATTGTTGTTTATTATGCTTTTTGATTATTAAAAAAGTTTGTTAATTATTATTTGTTTGCTCTTTCATAGGAGATCAGATCAACTTGCTAGTCTTGTGGCTTTGGTTACATAACATTTGTAACTAATTAAGGAATATGCCAACGTGAATTCAGGTTTATAGTTGATATGAATTCAGTTATAACCTTAAACTCTTTTGTTCTGTCTTCTCTTGTGTGATCTAACTACAGTGGGACAATTAGTATATTGCGATCTATGCATGTTCAACATTAGAATTTGTCTCATGATTGATACTGATGTTTGCTACAGAATATACATTGTCAGGGGAGTACATTCTTGGCGGAAACAGAATGCTAGAAGTCAAAGTGGCTACTCCAAAGGTTGTCAAAGCTTATTGAAATTTACATTTCTATTATGCTATTTTGTTTCTAATTTTTTTTTATTATGCTATTTTGGATGTAATACCAAATATGCTCATACCATGAATTGGACAATTATACATCACTTCGAATTACTTTTGTAGGAGGAGATGAGATAGCTTGTTAGGAAAGCTACCAGGATTTTTGTGGTCAGGATCCCACAATCAGTGACAAAAACAACTTTCTAGAGGTAGCTTTTTATTGCAACTGCATGCATTCGTGCAGATAATGGAAAAACTAAGCCAAAAAAATGAATTATTTGTCTTTCTTCTTGATCACAATTGTTGGCTCTAATTCGAGTTTAACATTTCTTTTAATCTATCTTGCAGCCATTTTGAGAAATATGGCGAAATAACAAATATATATATAGAATACCCTAAATTCTCGTAATAATGGTGAATCCAATACAATATGTAACTCCTTAGTGACCCAATCCAATAAATTAGTAGTTGTACATATATGTAGTGGACAATTGCTAGTAGTTGTATATATGTGTATTGGACAATTGCTATTTTAGGGACCGTGTAGAGTATAACTATCTTTGGTTAGTTAGTTAATCTATTGTTAGAGAGATATTTGTGGTACATTACCACGTATGTAGTAATGTACAATTGTTATTTTAGGAACTGGTGTAGAGTAGAACTATCTTTGGTTAGTTAGTTAATCTATTGTTAGAGAGATATTTATGGTACATTACCACGTGTGTAGCAATCTACAATTGCTATTTTAGGGATTGGTGTAGAGTAGAACTACCTTTGGTTAGTTAGTTAATCTATTGTTAGAGAGATATTTGTGGTACATTCTACAATGAATAAATTATCTTGATTTATTTTAAAGATTACAATCTTTGCATGGTATCATAACTTTAAGATTCATAAGCTTTCTTCTTACTATAGAAAATGTCACAAGAAAGGTTTCAAGTAATACTTTGGTGACACCTGTTTGGGATTGATCTAATGAGTAGGGAGAATTTTGAGAGAAATCAAGATAATTGGCCGAATGTATGAATTCTATAAAATGTCCATCTATACACATATGTGTGTGTTAGTGAGGGATACAATTGGTATAAATAAAACATTTATGAACTGAAGTCGACCCTAGCTCTAGCTAGTGGGCAACCTTATATGGGATGTGGCCTCCTAAGACCTACCTCATACTTGATGGTGTGCTAAATGGTGAAGAGTTAGGTGCATCATAAAGCTCAGCTTGATCATGTAGACCTCGTCTGACATAATTCTCGGTGTGATTGTGTAGGCTCGTATTGACCTTGTCGGTCCATATGTCCAAACATTTAGTCATCCTACTCTTTCAACTCGATCTCTTGAATAGAGGTGGAAAAGTAATTCTTGGGTAATGAATATGAACCATTTCAAATCCCTTAATAAATGCATGTTAGTTGATTGGAGAGAGAAAATAAGTGTCTTTATATAAAGAGGTGCTAGGGCTAGGACTCATCATCATTTTCTGCACAATAAACAAATAGTGAATAAAAAAATGCTCTGTCGCATTAGCTCGGGTTATCAACAATTTTTGCTAAGAATTTGACTTGGACCATAGTCTTGCTTTTTCAAGTTTTTAGAGTAATGCTTTTATATTTGCTTTTTAGGTCGATTTTTAAAGAATCACTTCCTTTTATTTTCAAACTCAATCCTAGGTAACTCCTCATCCTCGTTTCTTACCCATTGTTTTTATATTTTGTTTCTTACAGATAGTGCGTAGAGAAGAGACCAAATCCTCAGGCTCGAGCTCTTGGGAGAGCCCCAAACATCCTAGTACTAGTGATGATTCATGGTCTTTTGGGTTGGGTTCTTCTAATGGGACTAGTTAGTCTATGTCTCCACCCTTACTATCTCATTAATTCTCCATTGATTAATAAATTGTATATCTGCCTATAATTTGTATAAACCAGTACATCCTTTATCTTTTATTAATTTTATTATAAGTTTAAGTTTTTCAAACCAAAACAATTGTGATAAAATGTTTATGTTTATTTTTTCACTTTTATGAATTTTGTTGAATTATTTAAAAATAAAATAGTTTCTCTTTAGCCTAATCTTTGAAGTATATTAGTCGAATTTTACAAAAGAGATTCGTGTACTTACTAGCTATTTAATATATAAAATTTGTACATCAAGTTTTTAACAATTTATTGATTCCTTCTTATATGTATAAATAACGACTTCAATCGGGTCTAATATTTGTTATTAATTAAATCACTTAACGTCTTCAGTCGCGTCTATCAGTTAATTTAATTAAGTTATGTTTTATTTTAAAAAAAAATTAACAAATCATTAACTTACGCCTTTGGTAGGGTCTTGTAAGTTAAACTTTTATTTAAGTTGTCTAAATTACTTTTTAAATTGATATATCTAAAATCTAACTTTTATATTTTAAATTTATTACAAAAAATATATTATTAATATATTTTTAAATAATAAATCTTATAAAAATTTTGAAATAGAATATAATTCTAAATTAAATCTAAATTCATGTTTCTAAAACCCAATTTTCATATTTTAAATTTATTAAGATGGATAATAATTTTTGTAAAATTCTTAAATAGAAAATAATATATATTTAATAATTATTAAAAATATTCACGTAAATAATTTACACAAACATAATAATATAAATAAAATCTCATTATCACAATTAACCATACATGTTTAATTTAATAAATGATCAATATATTAAAAATATTATTCTAAAAAATACATAAAATTAAATTTGTAAATAAAATACAATTAAAATTAATATTTCAATTGTATTTTTCATATAACTTCAATAGCAATATATTATCTGAAAAATCTTCTTAATATTGTCACTAGTTTATGATAATCTAATCTAAACTTTTTACAAAGGATTGGGACACATTTTATAAATGAGAAAATACTAACAAAAAAAGAGAAAAGTGGAGCATATGGTTATGTGTCACACCCTACGTCAATTTGTACACGTTTGAAGTACAACTGCACTCACGTCGCGACACACTTTAATAACCACCATGATCCATGTTAAATTCCATGTCTCCAAATTTCTTTGTATTTCATTTCCTTATATTTGGTTGAAACATATGTAAGGCTTATATATATTAGTCTTTTATTCTTCTTAATTACAATTGAGTGCCTTTACATATGATTTTCTAAGTGTATCAATTATATCATTTCAAACTAAAAATACCTTGAAGATAACAAAACATACACATGATTTTAAAAACATAGAATTGCTAAAATAACGGTAGAATTATACAAATACAATTTTTTTTAACAATAAAATACGAATAAATCACGTAATATTTAGTGATTTTAAAGCATTCATAAACTATGCATAATTTCCCACCACATTATAGGGCTACGACCTAGAAATAACAATATATTTGTTAAATGTAGTTCCATCTAAGTCAATATCTCACACATTAATAGAATCGTGGAGTAACATAAACCTAACTTCGATACATTCGCATTAAAGGATGCCCAATGCATGTACTCAAAGAAAAAATCGAGAAGTTAGAAATACGATTTGAAGTATGCCAATTTGTAAGATACTCGAGGGAAACCATAAGAGGCATATACTATAGCCATCAAGACAAAAAAAGTATTTATTTCAACAAATGCTATTTTTCTTAAGAATGACTACATGAATGACTTCAAACCTCGAAGTAAGGTGTTGTTAGAGGAATTACAATCCAATACGATCAGACAAGCTCCATCTGTTAGAAATGATATTCGATTAATTACTCGTACCACTATCCAGAGTTAAGATCCATCACAATTTTATCGTAATGGGAGGCAATTAGATTGTCGAACAACTAAACAGAAGCTACAAAAGCACAAGTTGTACCCGATACAATATGAATGACCTATCAACTTATAAATAAGCGACGAAGGATGTTGATACGAAAAAAAAAGAATTGCAACTATAAACCTAGAGATAGAATCCATATAATCTAACTCAATCCGTGAACTTATAAAGAATCTCAATGAGGTATGACCCATTAGTTGCAAATGGATCTACACAAGGAAAATAAAAATAGATATGAAAGTGAAGGATTTTAAGCACAACCAAGGGCACAAGGTCTTACGTTAAAGAGGGAGTTGATTACGGGAGAACTTTCTCGTCAATAGCAATTCTAAAATTCATTCAAGTACTCTTGTCCATAGATACCTCTCGATTACGAGATTTGACAAATGGACATCAAAACAACCTTTCTTAACAAATATCTTAAGATAATCATTTACATTGTTCAACCAAAAGAGTTCATGGTCAAAGACCAAAAGCAAAAAGTATACAAATTTGAACAATCCATCTATGAATTTAAGCAAGTCTCAAGATCATGAAACAAACAATTTGAGGAAACCATAAAATCCTTTGACTTCATTCAAAATGCAGATGATCATTACCTCTACAAACTCACTACTGACGATAGCAAAGTTGTATTCCTAGCGTTCTACAAGGACATCGTTCTTATTGGAAGCAATGTAGCTCAGATAAATACAATTCTATCAACTATTTGTATAAGATGTAAGAATCGTTTAATGCAAGGGAAGCTATGTAAAACATCTGTACTAAAGATTACCAAAACATTAGTGTCCTATTTAAAACCATTGCAGAGAGTGTAATTCTTCAAATAACTCTTTATGACCGCACCTTAAATGTGGTATAATGAATAAACTCTATAAGCATATTAATTTCCACTTTTCCATTTCAATCACTACATGAAACTAAGTTAAACGGGGGACCCCACTTCACGTAAATTGGCGTTAGATAAAAACCATTTGACACGAATTTACACGAAAAAATAAACCATCCCCAATGCATCACGATCTAATGCCATATCTGAAGGGCTAAAACTCAAAACTTGAGCTAAATATTGTTCAACACAACCTGGAAATTTCGGCCAATAATGAAATCCCAGAAAAAAATTCACTATTCCACCCTATTTTTCTGAGGACGACGAGACTGTTTAAAATAATTTGAAGAAAAATAATGAAGTATGAAAAGCAGATTATTACCAACTCTTGCCCATTGTTTCTACTCTTTTGACTCCCATTTCCATCAATAAGGTTAGTTCTATCATCTATGAAGGGGCAACCCACGCTTCAACTCAAGCATCTCAGCTTGAGACTGTCCCTCTTGATAAAGAAAAGGCATCAGAATTTACTTGAGAAG
The DNA here is from genome assembly GCA_033030585.1 of Hippophae rhamnoides. Lineage (NCBI taxonomy): Eukaryota > Viridiplantae > Streptophyta > Magnoliopsida > Rosales > Elaeagnaceae > Hippophae > Hippophae rhamnoides. The sequence continues at coordinate 32,879,748 of CM065436.1, forward strand.
CAATTTCATCGGTATGAGCATGCCTGTTGCAGCAAATTGCAATGTCTCTGATGTTTAAACTTGAATCAGAATCAGCCATACATGTATCCTCTGAATCCTCTTTTATAACATAACCATTTGGAACAGATAGATCTTTACTATAGCATTGTGATCTCTCTTTTAAAACAGCCTGACATGGTTCATGATTAGCCAACTCTACAACATCGACATCCATTGGATCATCCCTTATAACATCTTTAGGATCTTCTCTCAGAGTGCCAAGACTAATTCCAACACCAGAAACTTCAAAAGAACCATTTGAAACAGATGGACAAGATTCAAAACCGTTGACATTTGTGTTTGCTTCTTGCTCAGTACAAACTGCTTTATCAAAACGTGGAACATCCCTTGAGGTAGAGAACACCAACTCAGAGGTAGCTATACAAACTTCCATGACATTTTCCTTTACAGCTTCCAAACTATTGCCAGCTAGAATTTCTTTTCCATGGGTATCTTGGAAAGAACAACTACCGTTATGTAACATAGACCCAGATGTGCAAACAACATCCCCAGACTTGTCTTGGGTAGACAATTCAACTTCACCGTTAACCATCCCCTGTTCCTTTGAAGGTCCAGGAGCCTTAAGACAGGATGGTCGCACCTGAACCCTGTCCAGCAAACAGATTACCAATATAAAACTCAGTCTACCTGACATGCTTTCCAACCAGAAAAGGGAAATAAACATGCTAGGAAGTGCTTGAGCTTGTAAGAAATAGGGCAATCACAAATAGACATCATATCTATCAAGGTAGTATATTAAACAAATTCTAACAGAACATTTTCTGCTGCTTAAATTAAAAATGGTGACCAGGACTTGGCCTATATGTATAGGATGCAGTGGCAGACACACCTGCTGTACAATAGCATGTATGCTCCCTGAGAAAGCACCTCTTCTAGTTCAACATTGATGACCTGAAAAGATTGGTGCTATAAGTTTGGAAAACCAATAAACATACCACAAGAAAATTAAGTGCATAGAGAATCAGAGGGAAAAAGGGTCCCAATGTTGCAAATTATAATTGATTGGCATGATTGCCTTAAGGGAAATCAAAACATCTGTACTTCTTTTTAAAGTTCTCAAGGTCTACTGAAAGGGGGAAGGATGCAAAGAGAGATAGAGTTACCTTACAATCATCAATCCTGTACCAGCTTCCACAGAAATCCTTGGTGTAGCAAATATAATGACCAAAATACGAAGCATTGAGCATATCAATGTGTACAACCACAGCATAAAGTTTGTAGATGTCAGAAACGTTGCCTGATTCACTCATGTAAGGGCTAAGATCTAATGTCTCAGGGAAAGTTACTCGCTTGTTCAGTTTCCCAAACCTCCCACTCTGGAAAGACAGTACAGATAATAGTTTCAGAAATCACCAAGGCGTCAGAAAAGCCAAGAAAACGTGAGTACAGAAATATTTGATCCCACAAAGGCATTTTAACATAAAAAAAAGGCAAAGGAACTTTTTTTGTAAAAAAAAAAAAATTGCATTAGTGAAAAGCACCATAGCATAATTTTCTGGGACCCTTGGACATCAAGTAAGAACCAAGATAATGTTTTTTTTTTTTTGGGTCATGTACTTAATGAGTTTGATTATCGAATATTCCATAGGGATGACCCTAAAGAATCATATTAACTGAAAAATAACACTAGAAAGGAACCAACTTCATTAGTAAAGACTAACATGAATAAAATGTTTGATGAACTTCATAATTTTTGTCCAAAGGCTAGGTAACCTAACATGATTCTATGTAGAAAATAGATAACACACACAAAAAGATTAGGACTCAAACCTGAAATCTTTTCAATGCAATAGTTAAAATATTAGGTGCTCTTTTAACAGTAAGACGCTTCCAAGCTTTGACATAGCCGTTACACCTGCAACTTGTGGTAATGCAAAATGTCTTATGAGTAATTATATAACAGGAACTGAATGAGCGTAGAAAAAAATTTGGGATTTTAGAAGTCCACGCTTTTGGAGCCATCTTATATGGCTAACAAAACTATGTTACTCATTAATCATAAAATGCAAATTATCATATCAAACAACCATAGAAGTATCCTGATAAGAGAAGAAAAAGCATACCCATCGCATTTATACATGTTTTCTCCATCGAGCCACTCCTTGATGGTAAATTGGTCTAGGCATTCCTCCAATGATGATGCCTCCCCATGAATATCTACAATCAAATCCATCATATTTTCATAGTGATTTGATACATTGTTGCAAACAGTGCATATAACCTGAAAATATTATAACTGCTAACAATCAGATTGATCATTCAAAAATAAGACAATGAGAGTTCCACGCATAAACTTTTTCGATGAGATAACCTGAGATTGAAGGTGACCGCCAAATACATGTTGAATAATGGTTGTCTCTTGAGAACTAGGAGGGACAGCTTTTTCTCCACCAAATTCACCAAGGCAGACAGATTGCATAGTATCAATGGCAAACCTAAATAGCAAAAGGTGACCATTAGAGAATAATGGCATATAAAATCTCCACATACCATAAACATTTAGGAGTTTGGGTCTTAAAAAGCGTGTATATATTGTACGTAATCGAATAGGCCCCAAAATAACATATCAACTGTATATAACGTGTACATATATTATATTTATACACCGTACATAATTCATATTTATTTGTATATACAGTATAAACAAATTATATATGTACATATGTACATGCTATGTACAACTAGTATGCTATTTTGGACCAATTCGATTATGTCCAACCTATACCTGCTATTATGAGGCTTCAATACAATATTTAGTATATCCACTAAAAAAAAAATTAATGCCATGAATGATAAATTAAAGCCATAGAGAGAAGATTGTAACCTCATGAACTCATGAGCATCCTCTTGCCTTCCATAGCCAAGATTGCCACCAATATTAGGTAACCTAGAAATGATATTTGTTGGTGAAAAGGCCTGCGAACTCTTCCTAGCTCTTTCAAGATGGGTTTGGAATTCGCATAGAAAACACCAATCATCACATACACCTGTCAAACCAAAGAGAAAAAACAAAATGCAAAGAATTAATTCATCACTATGACCATAATGGAAGGGAGAAATGTAATATAGTACTTGTCTATGACTTTACAATCTCTCCGATGGCCATTATCTAACAAGTAGGCAACAAGCGGCCGTGTAGAAGCCAGACATTGTAGAACCACATTGGCGAAGCAGCTACAAAAGAAAGGAGTAAGTTACGGACTAAACTGAATATTAATATGCACCACACACCACATGGGCAACAAATTGTGCACGTATTTTGCATCCAATTTAGAGACACAAAGAGAAACGGGATTTGCAAGCAAAATCATTGACTTCATGTTAATATGAAAGAATAAATAATGTGAAGTACCTGTTTCCACAATTTAAGAGACCGCATGGACGGAAGCCTGGCTTGTCCCAGTCGAACAGTTTCACAAACTCATCATAAGGAAAAAGAATCTGAAAATACATGTTTCTTGCAATCTTAGTGTCCACTCCGAACACTAAAAAAACAACAAAAAAGAAAAAGAAGAATACCTCTTTTGCTTTCTTGATGGATTTAGGGGTTCCACTTCCATGAGCAGGAACCAATGCAATTCCAGTGAAGGATTTCCCCCCTACACCAGAATTTTTGGAGTCACAATCATCCCAAGAATTCTTAGCTGAATTTCTAACAACCTTGCAGTTTGTCTTGTGCCCAGATTTCCAGTGTTTTCCTTGACACTCTGTTGAGCTGCGAAAAACAAAAAAAATAAAATAAAAGAGATGGCACATCATGCCCCAACCTAACAAGCTGGTACATACAAACTGAAGGCCATATACCTTTTCATCAAGAAGAAAATGAAAAAGAAAGAATAGGCACTGATGGAACAGGAACACATTATAGTATAGTATTAAAAAAATTGTAGGCATTACAAAACAATGGCCGAGTAACACAGCAATTTCCCTAAGGCCTTCTACGATAAAGAAGTATTTACCATAAAAACTTCTAATTCATAATATCAAAAACCTTATAAATCTAGTAAATAACCAATGACAAGTCTAGTAAATAAATAGTGTAAAAGATAAGACAGCATAGACAACATAATACCTAGTAAAATTATGAAAAATTTCGAAGACATGACCAAGGAAATGCGGTCCTGAATCATAATCATAAATATCTAGAATTATATATGAATTAAGTATATGGATTCAAATTACATTAAAAAAAATAGTGAGCACCGTATGTATGTGATATCCTAAACCTTGAATATAAAAACACAAGTTCATAATTTAATAGAAAATTCAATAATAATAATAAGAATTGGGAATCGAGCAAGAAGAAGAGACGACAAAAAATAAATAAATAAAAAACAACTCAATAAAACAGAACATGGAAGACCAAGAGACAGAGAGCTTGAATTGGAAACCACTACCAGTATCTAACAGCTTTGCAGCGGGAGCACTTCTTAGAGCCCGACTTGCCACAAACGGCGCAAACCGGATCATTCATGGAAATGCCCGGCATTGAGGTCCGATCAACAGTTTCAGCTCCTCCGGCTCCTCCTTCAAAACTAGCGTCGACCTCAAAGTACTTCGACGCCGTGTTCTTCACCAAGTGAAGCAATCCCACAGCGATTATAAACAAAGTGAATATGAATTGAAGAAACCAATTCAGATCCGACGTTACTCCAGCTACATGCATCTACGCTTTTCTACCCCTCCTTGATTCTTAGTTCGTCCCAAACATTAGGGCTTTTCATCGAAATTTCCGCCAACAATAACTAACACTCCCTTCCTCTTTCACACACAGAGAGATCACTCCTAAAATCACGGATTTAGGGTTTTGATTATTCAATGTCTAGGAGCTGAACAAAAACGCAAAAGTAAAAACCATAATAGGATTGAAATTAGGGTTTGAATTAGGAATTAGAAAAACCAGAAGACATCAAGAAATTGGATTAAAAAAATTACTCGAGAAATCTATCTTACTTTATGTTAGGTTGCATTGGAATCACGAGAAAATTCAAATATAGGGAAATTTCTCAATCACTTATATATTTTACGATTTTAGTTTCCACTTCTTTCTCCAATTTGTTTCGAATTCTCCAGAGAAGTCGGTGACACTGATCACTGAATATATATACATACATATATATATATATATATATATATATATATATTATTAATTATTAAAATCAAAATGATAAAAATTTAAAAAATGTTATATTTGTAAAGGTATATTTTTAACAGAGACAAAAGAGTCATTTTAATACCTATTTTTAACGAACCTTTGTGATGGAGATGGAAGCTTGGGCTATATTAAAAATAGATATTAAAATAGTCATTTTAATCTGGTAATGCATAACTACAATCATGGAAAATGGGTAGTTATTTCTCATCAACCAATACCGAGTTTCATCCTCGTTCTCCGACAGCCAAAGTCGCCTTAGTTAATAGAGATCTTAAGGAGGTTCCGGCTCCGGTCACGGTCTCAAGTAATTCTTCAATTAGAGTACTCATCAAATCATTGCTTTACTTGTAGTTCTGATGCTTTATATTTCGATGAATCAGTTGCGACATTAAAAATGGATTATCAACTTAAAGCAAATCAGTTATATTTTCTCCTGACTCTGTTATCACTGAATATATATACGTATATATACATAGAGAGAGAGAGTAATGTTATATAGCATGGGTTCTTTAGTAGCACTAATTATTGGGCTAATTTTTATTATAATATTATTTAGTTATATATTTTGATAATTTTATATTAGTAAAAAAAAATTATATATAATTTACTCATTCAACTTTACATGCAAAGTGACAAAAACAAATCTAATTTTTATTAATTAATTAAAATTTAATGTTGATTAAATATTTGTCTAATTTGATCGGTCATAATTGAACATCAAATTAGATGCTTATTCAATTAACTAGAGTTTGGCCAATTAAATTGAAAAGTTGTCAGATTGATAAGATTTTAATCGTATAATAACCTTATATTTTTGGAATTGAATTGAACACATATCCAACTAGATCGTCAATTGTCTAATAGATTAGAGTTTGATCCGATAGTGACCCTATTCACGGAAGTCGAGTTTGATACATGTTCAACTGAATTGGATAATTGTCTAATTGGTCGGAGTTTGGTCGGTGGGTAGCCTTATTCATCACAGTCAAGTTGGACAAATATCTAACTAAACTAGATAGTTGTCCAACTGGTCAGATTTTAATCGAACAGTGACCTTACTCTTTGGAATTAAATTGGACACATGTTTAACTAGATCAACAGTTGTCCAACAGACCGGAGTTTGATCGGCCAGTGACCCTACTCGTTGGAATGGAGTTGGACACATGCGAAACTAAAATGTACTGTCGTCCAACTAATCAGATTTTGTTTAGTTGGTGATTATACTCACCACAACTAAATTGAACACATTACCAACTAATCGAATTTTAATCAGTATGTGCCCTCAATCGTCGGAGTCGAATTGGACACATGTTCAATTAAACTAGACATTTATCTAACTTGTTAAATTTTAATCTACCGATAACCCCACTCAACAAAGCCAAATTGGATAGAATTTATAGGTCTTTGGTTTTTAGTTTGATGTATGTCCAATTCTGTTATATCCAGTTGAACATATTGTCAAGACCTATCCCGATTCTACCGTAATAGCATTGGATATTTCCTCAAAACCATATTAACTAACTTGCTTCCTCCTCTTATTATAGGTTATTTCGAAACCTTAACTGTATAAAGTTCTACAAAAAATTTGGTAGTGTTTTCCCTAAATTGAGACTAGCCATTATGTAATAAAATGACAACAATTCTCATATTATAATACCTTTTCACAAATTGACTGATATTATAATCTTTTATACAACCATAAAATAACTCATATCCATCAACATAGTTATAAATCATGATATACATGCTATACATCAAATCATAAGGTTTTTAGTTTTGGTTACTAGTTCATTTACATATTAACCAAAATTTAATATATAAAACGATAAAGAAATCAAACCATCTAAATTGTACAACAAAAGTGATTATATGCTCCCAAACTTATTGTCATGCTAGATTTTCTCAAAGATACTACCTGAGGAAGGAAAATATAACAAAGTGAGCTTGAAAGCTCAATGAGTATGAGCTTCATAAATATCTATAATTGTAAGAAATACTTATGATTTATCATGAAGTAATATACCAATAAAAGTTATCTTTGTATGATATTTAGAATATAATAATGTCATATCTTATAAGGTACCATGAAATAACATTCAGAAGAAAATGATTTTTGTCTAATATTTAAAATATAAAACCATACTATCTTATAAGTTATAATGAAATAACATGCTATTATAATTATGCAAACAAAAAATATAACCATGAGATATATACTTTGAATTTGTTATGTATAGAGTACTTAGGGATCTAATCATACACTAAAGAGATATTTATCACTGCATTACTTCTCAACTACACGGGTAGATGATCAATCTACAAATAGGAAGAATAAGCATGAGATATGTGCTTTGAATTTATTATGCCAAGAGTACTTTGGGATCTGGTTTTAACACTGGTTTTAGTTCAAATTGTAGAGAACTTACTTCATACAACTATTAAATTGGTTGAACTAGTTCTGTTGATACATATGTCATATACACACTAATTTAACTAAAATGATAAATATCATACTAATCTAGACAGGTAAATATCATACTGAACTAATCTGATATCATATTGAATTGAACTAATAAATATCATACTAATTTGGTAGCATCATACTAAACTCATCTTATATCATACTAATTTCATAAGCATCATACTGAGCTGAACTGGACCAAAATATTGGTCATGATATCTTTCCAAGTAAAACTGAATATTCTGAACACTGAGTAAAGCCAACTATCTCTGAATACTGAAGTGAAAGTACTCCGACATTTTTAAAATATTTACTTAACTTGCAAGTTTGTATAAAATATATATAATAAAACTATCATAATCTTAAGTTGAAATTGCTTCTAAATTATCTTGCTTTTAGCTTTCTAATTAGGATAATAAAACATATTCTCATGATACTTCACATATGTTATTCAAATTCTAGTTAAATTAAGTGAATAAACTTTGAACTTTAATGCTCAAAAACATACTAATAAAACACATTGAATTTACTTAAATGTTGGCAATTCCATATGTAAGAACAATTACACAAAGAATAATTTTTATTCTGACTTAAATAGGTAATAAGGACCTAGATGAAGGGTGGAGACACCAATCCAATGTAATATTTTCCAAGATGATGTACCAATTTAGCCATGCAAGCCTCACAAATGTGAATTAAGAAAAAAAACATAGTAAAAGTACAAAACAACATACTTAATTCAACACACAACAAAAACAATTAGTAGTAAGGAAGAACAAACTGCGATAAACAGACTAGTAACTGTGTGCCTCACAAGCTCATGTCCAGGCAATCAAGGATGCATAAACATAGCAAACAACAGAGCATGTGAAATAGTTATACATACTGAAAAGCTATAAATGATTTTCGTTTACTTCAAGAGATATTCATTAAAATATGATTGTACTCTCACTGCATGCAATCAAATAAAACACATCTTATCAAGAGAAAGTCTGAATTTTGGTACACAACCAAAGTAAAAGGATGTTGACTTCTTAGAGACTTTCACCAAGCTCACATGCAAATAAACAACAAAATCAATACAAATTAATCATAAATAAAGTAGATTAATTTAATACTGCAAAAGCAACAAATAGAAAGATATAGGCATGCTATAAGTAAAGGAGAGAAAGCATGCAACTACATAAAACAAATAAGCTTTATAATCAGATTCTAGACCCATTATGTTTGCACATACACAATAAAAACTCATATTATACTAACACAACAATCTAATAATGCATAACAACATTGAAGGAGTCTAAGACTCGATACATAATCAAGATAAGGAGATACTTACTCTTTAAGGACTATCCAAACTTGCATACAATAGAAAGATAAATGATGAGTGCTTAAAAATACTAAAATTACTATAATTTAATGTACTTTAATTAAGTAAATAGATTTATATTTGTATGATATTATCATATTATTATATAAATTTTTCTTTTCGAAATCACTGATATTTTTATTGTTTTTCAAGTATTTTCTTTCAAAAATAATTTAAAAACTCAAAGAAAAATATTGGAGGCAATACATTGCAAATGTGTTGAGAAAAAAATGAAAAAAAGTCAAAAAAATGGAAAAATTGGACAAAATGGGTCAAAAAAGTCAAAAATGCTTCGAGTTTCGTGCATCTACCAAGTCGTGTACTCACCCACATGCATCACGCACATTCCAAGCCCCAATCTATAGAGCCTCATGCACGTCATTTCGAGCCCTACGCACACCACGCATATGTCACGTCAAAAATCTCACCCAGTCTATACTATCCGCACGCGTCTACGCCCATCTGTCGATGCCAGCACCCAACTATGCGCACCTTTGCCCACACGCATGCCAACCTATTCAAAATTCATACAACACCCATTTTCAAAATATATTTTTCACTTTTTTAGCTTTTTCTTCACCTATAAAAGGATCATATCCCTTATTGTAATAAATACAATTTTCTCAACGTTTTCTCTCTCTATCTTTCTCTCTCTTGAATTTTTTCTTAGTTTTTTTAGTTTTTAATTTTAAAGTTTCTTTCTTTTTGAGAAGAACTAGTATGCTTTTATAGATTTTTAGTTTTTGATTCAATAAATGAAAATGCAAATCAGTTTGGAGGTTTTTCAACAACCGAATTAGCATCAAAGTTCTATAAGGATTATTTTGAAGTATAATTTTAAAAAGAATTTTTTACAGTTATTTTTTATGTTTTATTCTTATATGTTATGTTTAATTTTTTTTTAATTAAATTTAACATGGCTGACGGTTTGTAAATATGATATAATAATAACGTTATTATGCTTGTAAAATATTAAATAGGTAAAACATCTCTATAAAATAAATTGATTTTTATTCGAGATTTTATATTAAGGATGTTAGAGAGAAATATATTATTTTTAATTACAAACTTAAATCTGAAAATTAGATTATAAGGTTTAATTCTTCGGCCTAATTTAGAGTATTGTTTTTTTATTTGTTGGTATAATTGCCCACTAGTTAGAGTGAAGCTTTATTTCAAAAGTTTTTTATAAGAATTATTATTCGAAAATGTATTGATGACATATTTTCAATAATGGTTTTAAAACTTGAAAGTTAGTACTCGGATAATTAAATTCTTAGGTTTAATTTGGATACCTTGAATAAAGTTTAAAATTTCTAACCCCACCAAATGTGACATTTAAATGGTTCGTTTTCAATCTCTTAGAAAAAAAAGAATTAATTTAATTAACCAAATTAATTATCAACCTCACTCATAGATTTTTATTTATTTATTTATTTAACAAAAAATATCTTACCCCCACCAAAGGTGATATTCATATAAAAAAGAGCGAATCAAAAAATATCAATTTATATCTTTAATAACCTAAATAATATGAGCAAGCATAATTAAGTTAATTATTATATCTTTAAATACTCCACTTTTATAAATGATAAAAATTTGCATAATTATTTATTGAATCCATATCCATATCCATATCTATGTTTATTTTTATGTTATTAGATTAGGAAACAAAAACTAAAATATAGTGACAGGATGTTTAGGATTTAATTTCATTTTTAAAAATTTGAATAATAAATTAAAAACCACATATATTCCTTCCTTAGATCGACCTTGAGAGTATACTTGTCATTTTTCTATAAAATGATTCGTACACTTGCGAGAGTTTACAAATATAAAACCAAAATATTTGCAAAATCGGTATTACCGATTTTGTTCATCAATAAACACTTAACTGATAATCATAGCAGTGGTACATATAAGCACAAACACACAGTAAATAAGTAGCATATATATTATCAGTAATAAGAAATTAAGCAATAAATATTAAAGACTTTCTAATAAGAGTTTAAACAACAGTATGAAGAGAGCTACACAATTTAAACTCAAATTGTATGAGCCAAACAATAGGGCATGCATAACATCAAATATAACAAGCCAAATCCCTGTCTATGTGATAACATCATTGGGTTTCTTATGACAACCACTTGATCAGACATGAATTGTATTCAATGAATAGGTAAGTATATGTATCACAACAAGTAATATAATGATAAGAAAATATTATTACCATAGAGATTATGTTATTAGAAATTAATTTTAAAACAAAAAAACAAAATCAATTTTTGTGTTTTTATATTTTAAGGAAGAAAAATTAAAAGAACTAAAAATAAATAACAATAATTAATTAAATCAAATTTGATAATTAAGAAGATATATGAGAAAATATCTAAGAATACTTAATCTCACAGTTTTATAAACATGTGAATCACTAAAATCTACCTAATATAATAATCAATCAATTATATAATCAATTGAATCTAACCTAACATGTATTCCTCTCTCAAGTAAACTACACATCATATAGTAATTAACCTAATCACACTCTCATGTCAATTAAATTGCATATTACTCATTAAGTTCATCAATTATGGATCGCATACATAAGAATCATACATCTTTACCTATAAACTATGCATGTTATTTAATTAAGATAAACAATTAAATAATTCTCTCAAATATATTTAATTGCCTCTATAGATCAATTATTGGCCAAACAATTAATAACATAAAAATCATATTAAAAAATATAATTAAATTAAAATCATAATTGGAGTAAAATATTAGATTATCACATGTTAAAAATTGGGTTCATAAGACCCCTAGATTAATAAATTGACTAGACATAATTTTGTTTATAAAACTCATATTTTTCATAAAGAAAGACATAAAAACTAATAAATAAAAGAGAAGAATACTAAATACAATCAATCTCTTCAATTGTAGCACCAATCTCCTCTTGAATCTTCACCAAAATTATATCTTCTTTTGAATTTTTCTATATTTTTATCTCTTTTTGGCTCCAAAATTTGATAAATATTATGTTAATTTTGGCTCATTAGGGTTTTTAGGGAAATTAAGGGGTTAAATTAAGCACATGTGGCAAGGCCATTGATAGTGTGACGAAGTTGAAATGAATGCCATATTGACATGTGGCACGACCCTAAACATTTGGGAACATGTGGTGTTGTGTGATTCGCTCTTTTCACCTATGTGGCATCCACGTGGCTTGCTCGATCAACTCTCTACTTGTGTGGCATCCATGTCACTCTTTTCTTGTGTGGCATCCATAGGTGACAAAGAGTTGTACGAGCATTGACCAAGCAACAAACTCAGAATGAACGCGATACTGAGGCACTACATCGCTCTATACATGCAGCTTTGCATGATTTTCCTACTCCAATTGCATGTCATCCATATGGCTTCCTCCGCCAACTCCTTTGCTTATGTGGCATCCATGTGGTTGCTTCAGATTGGTCCTGCTTCAAAAATTCATAAAAAATCCATAAAAATTTTAAAAATTATATTTTCATCCCTTTTCATTAGAAATTTTATATTTTAATATTTTTGACCCCAAAAATACTACTTATTGAATAAAATGAGCAAATATTAAGAAAAAAAAGTACACTAATGATTTTACTTTCATCCCAAACTTAACTTTTTCCTTGTCCTCAAGTAAAGCCAAGTCTAACTAAATAAAATGACATGGACAATATATTCATAAATATATATATATATATATATATATATATATATATATATATATATATATATATATATTAATAATGTATATTTAGCAAAAATTATCTACCTCAAAAGTCGTACAATTCTATGATAAGGAAGTTCATATATTCATCAATAAACTTTCCATAAATAGAAAGATATGCAAGGTTTTTGATGAATTGATTTATGTGTGTGTGGCACATGATATCATCCAATGCACTCATGAAATCAACCTATATGAGCATGTTAATCAATTCAATTATAGAACAAATCTCATAAGTCTATTTTTAGTGCACCATCTCTTATCATTCTTTTCATGTTTTTTTTTTATTTCATGTCTTTTTTTTTTGTAACTTCACAACACTTCCAAACTTATTTTCAATTTTATTTTATTTTTCTTTAGAGGGATAATTATGTTGTGAGTTTTTCTTTTTTTTCCCTCTTTTTTTATAAGGTGCATTACATTTCGTCTCACTTTATAGCATAACACATGATTGCATTGTTTTTTTTTTCTTTACATACAAGTTAAAGGTGTAAGGGTAAAGATAATTCTTATTGGTTAGGTATAAAATGTCTCTCAAAGATATGAAAGGTTATTTGTTGGGCTCAAGTAGGTGACTATGAATATTAATAATGGTTAGCTTGAAAGGCTCAATCGATCCAAATAAGGCCTAAATCACCTCTTTTGCTAAATACTATTTAGAATTTCACCTCAAGGGATGATCAAATAGATTCTAAGACCTGGTAGATCTCATCAACTTTCATAACTTACTACAATTTTTCTATCAATAAAAACACCAAAATTAATCATAAACATATGCATAAAAATTTGAATCAATCTAATCAAAGCTAGCAAGCATATTATATGATTAATGTGAGTATCTTAACAAGCATGCTACATTACTTATCCTAATCATGACAACTAGTTTTTATTATTGAGTTCATATGTTTCATATCAAGTATGCATGCATTTAGTTTCCATATATTTATCAATTTCTACCTAAATCAGAATTAAAAACATCCTAAAAATAAAAAACAATTCCCTAAAAATTTAAAATGCATAGTAAATGCTAAAGTAGATAATGAAGTTCCCTCCCCTAAACTTAAATTGCAAATTGTCCTTGATGTGCACATATAAATATGAAAAAGTAAATAGGAAAGAAAACTCCCTTAGTCTTGGCATGCCACATCTGTCACTAAAATACTCAATCTTGTTGCGCCATTTCTCTTCACATTTATTCACCTACAAAATAAAAAAATGAAAATATAAGTAAAATAACACTAGGTTGTCTCCTAACCAACTTCACGTTTAATATCCTTGACTAGATGGTCATATCAAGTCCTACGGTACATCCCTCTATGCCCATTTACTTTTGAGTTTTCCCAAAAATAGTTTGAGTCTTGATTTGATCAATAATACTTTATGTTCTATTTCACAAATTCAATACTTAATTATCTTATCATGCCATATTTTTGTTTTCTTTTTGTACTTTTTAGAATTCTTATATGCACTTCACCATAGCTTATCCAATATATGTATTTCTAGCATCTTTTTCACCTCTCTATTTGATTCTTCCGCTTGCCCACTTGATTGGGGATGGTAGGGAAAAAGTGTGGGTTCTAGCCTTGGTGGCACTTCATTTGATATTTTGAGCTTAGATCTTATATCAAAATTTTCCATAAACACATTGGATACACAGATGAGAGGCATGTCCTCCAAAAAGTTCACATAGTTCATAATATCAACCTTTGATTCCATACTTTCAAAGTTAAAGCAGGTTGAGTTATTTTCTAGTAAGTTTATGTCCTTGTTCATAGCATCATGTGCAACAGTCTTAAGTGTAGGAAACTTAACATATTCTTTTAAGTTATCCTTATAATCAATAACATTTATCTTAAAGCATTCATTAGCATTATCAATATCAGGGGGTTCAGATAATTTCAAAACTTTAAACATTACTTGTTCATCTTGCACTCTCATTGTAAGGTCACTTTTTTGTACACCAATGAGTGCTTTTCCAGTTGCTAAGAAAAGACGACCATGTATGATATGAATGTTACGGTCATCTTCCATGTCTAGTACAATTAAGTCCGCCAGAAATATAAACTTATCTACTTTTACTAGCACATATTTTACCACACCTTGAGGTCTCTTAATTAATCTATTTACCATTTGAAATTTTATTGAAGTGAGTTTGGCTTTACCAACTCCCAATCTTTTGGAAATTGATAAAGTCATAAGGTTAATGCTAGAACCCAAGTTATAGTGCCTTGTCAAAATGGATGTTCTCAGTAGTGTATGAGATGTCAAAACTACCTAAATCTTTCAGGTTTTTGGGTAGTTTTCTAGCAAGGATGGCACTACAACCTTCAATCAAGGTTATGGTTTCATGATCTTCAAGCCTCCTTTTTCTCTAACAATATATCCTTCATGAATTTGGCATAAGACGACATTTGTTTAAGTACAAATGATATATTTATGTTCAGTTTCTTGAAGACTTCTAGAAATTTTGAAAATTGCATATCTGATTTTTGCTTTTGCAATCTTTGAGGAAAAATAATAGTGGGTTTGTAGAGGTTGCTTTTTTTGGTTGAATTATTTTATTTCTAGTACTTTCTTTATCCACTAATTCCTAACTCTCTTTATCTACTAATTTTTGGCTTTCTTTATCCACTAATTCCTTTTCATCCTTGTTAATTTATGGTTCCTCCTCATCCTTGTTAATCTCAGGTTCCTCCTCTACAGTTTTATCACTCCTCAAGGCTATGTTGTTGCAATGCTCCTTACCTTCTCTTCTTGGGTTTATAATTGTTTCATTTGGAAGGTTACCTTGAGGCCTTTAACTTATTACTTGGGCAGGTTTCCCCATTTAGTTCTCTAAATTCTTAATTGAAGCCTCTTGAGTGGACACTTTTGTATTTACTGATTGGATGAAATCCTTCATCATCTCCATTAAAGCATTTGTATTGTCATTAGTAGATGGATTCTTCTCTTGAGCTTATGATTGTTATGGTTGTTGAAATCTAGGTGGTAGAAATTATTTATGGTTGAATTGATTACCACATTCATTGTTGTTATTACTCCAAGAGAAATTTGAATGTTGTTTCCATCCTAGGTTATATATGTTCGAGTATAGATTATTGTTTTGGTTTACATTACCCATATAGAATGCTAATTTAGGATTATTTGGACAATTATAAAACAAATGAGCTCCCCTACAAAAGACACCGACACCCCTAAATCTTGGACTTGGTTTATACTCGCTAGTGAGTTTTGAACCTTCAAAAGATTAACCAAAGATGGCATTTAAGCTATAAGTTTCGTGATTTCATTTACCTTATACATTTTGGCTTCGCTTCTTGTGATTGTCATTCTATCCATTGGTCATTGATTATTTTTGCTAGCTATTCTCTTAAGTAAATCATACGCATGATTGTAAGATTTGGCTAGTAGAGCTCTATTAAAGGATGCATCAATAATGGTTCTTGTTTGAGCATCGAGATCATTGTAGAAAGTCTCCATTTGAATCCAATGAGGGATACTATGGCGAGGACACTTCCTTAGAAATTCTTTGAATCTTTCCCATGCTTCATGATTCAATAAGGGATACCATGGATAGGAAGTAATGTCATTCCTAAGCTTAACATTCTTTGTTGGTATGAAGTATTTCATTAAGAATTTATCCACCAAATCATTCCAAGTTGTAATGGAATTAGGTGGAAAAGCGTTTAGTCAAGCTCGAGCATGGTCTCGCAAAGAGTAAGAGAACAATCTAAGACTAAATGCCTCTTTGGTCATACCACTGAATTTAAACGAATCTGTAACTTAAATAAACAATCTGAGTTGTAGATGGGGATCATATATTAGTATGACGCTTAATTGTCCAACTGTTTGTAGCATTTGAAACATTACTGGTTTTAGTTCAAATTGATTAACTTGAATGTTTGGCCTTGTGATACTTGGATTCAATCCTTCCAACGTAGTTATTGCATATTTATTCATAGCTTTATCCCTATAATCTATTAAAGGTATTTGATTAACTCGTTATTATTCAAATTTAACTCGTTATTATTTATTTTTAATGTATTAGCCATTTTTTTTACTTATGTGACAACTTGTTTTCTTATTGACCTCAAAATATGATCGATTTCAGGATCTAAAGGTAAAAATTCTCTCTTACTGCTCATGTAGTAGACTTAAATGTTTCCAATAGCACTAAATAAGATGTCTAAGTTAAAAATAAATATCTAAATAAATAAATAAATTTTTTGAAAAATAAATAAAGAGAAATAAGTAAAATAAATAAATAACTAAAAATACTAAATAAATTAAAATTAAAATGAAGAAAAATAAATAAAGAAGAATAACTAAAATAAAATAAAATTAAGAAATTAATTTCTAATTTCTATAATCCTCGACAACGATGCCAAAAACTTGATGGGACACTAATTTTATTCAATGAATACGCAAGTATACATATCACATTAAGTAATATAATGATAAGAAAAGATCGTTTCCATAGAGATTATGTTATTGAAAACTAATTTTTAAAACAAAAAATAAAAATAAAAATCAATTTTTTTATTTTTATATTTTAAGTAAGCAAAATTAAAAGAACTAAAAATAAATAACAATAATTATTTAAATCAGATTTAGTAACTAAGAAGATATATGAGAAAATATCTACGAGTACTTAATCATTCAATTTTTTAAATATGTGAATCACTAAAATATCCTCAATATAATTGTCAACCAATTGCATGATCAATTGAATCTAATCTAGCATGTATTATTCTATCAATTAAACTACACACCATATAGTAATTAACTTAATCACACTCTCTTGTCAATTGAATTGTATGCTACTTATTCAGTTCTTCAATTATGGATCACAAACATAAAAATCATACATCTCTATCTAGAAATTCTACATGTTATTTAATTAAGACAAATAATTAAATAATTCTCTCAAATTTATTTAAATACCTCTATAAATAAATTGTTAGCCAAATAATTAATATCATAAAAATCATAGTAAATAATACAATTAAATTAAAATCATAATTGAGGTAAAATATTAGATTATCATATGTTGAAAATTTTGTTTATAAGACCCCTAGAATAATAAATTAACAAGACATAATTTTGTTCATAAAGTTCATATTTTTCATAAAAAAACATAAAAATTGATAAAGGAGAAGAAGAAATAAAATCAATCTCTTAAATTGTAACACTAATCTTCTCTTGAATCTCTACCAAAATTGTATCTTCTTTTTAATTTTTCTGTATTTTTATCTATTCTTGGTTCCAAAATATGATAAATATTATATTAATTTTGGCTCATTAGGGTTTATGGGACAATTAGGGGGTTAAATTAAGCACAGATAGAATCTGAATTGTCAAATCAATGGAAAATTTAACAACGCCAGACAATAGGGAAGTGGTACATCACACTCGGTATTCATTGGGCGAATCAGTGCATAACGCATGGTATGAGAGGATGGTATGGTTAACGCCATTTGGAAAGACATGATTCGTTGTTACGGATTGTGTGCACGATGGTGGAAGGAGTTGATGAATCATTTGAAAACACGTGGCAAGACCTTTGACCACGAGGTGAAGTTGGAATGAACATTGTACTAATACGTGGCAAAGTGTTACGTCATTGGGAATATGTGACATTGAGTGATTCACTCTTTTCTCTTTTGTGGCATCCATGTGGCTTACTCGATCAACTCCCTACTTGGATGCTATATATGTGGTAGCTTCTGATTGGTCTTTCATTAAAAATTCATAAAACATCCATTAAAATTCCCAAAAAATTTCAAAAATTATATTTTCATCCTTTTTCACTAGAAAATTTATATTTTAATATTGTCAACCCAAAAATACTACTTATTAAATAAAACAAGAAAATATTAAGTAAAAAAATGCACTAATGACTCTACTTTCATAGAGTCATAATTACTCGGTGCCAAACAAGTCCACTAAGCAATAAAACAATTACAACCTTGACAGAAATAAAACCCCCATCACCTCTATCAGTCGGGAGCACTATCTGAACTATTTATTACTACCCTCAATTGCTACCTCTATAGCGACTTGGTTTGACACACAAACACTACTCTCTCTCAAAGCCAACACCACTCGATGTAGCCCGATCAACTACCATAGATTAGTAGTGTGTAATGTGAACAAGATTTGATCAACACTCAATCACAATTACCCATAAACCAAAGTATAGGACATAGTACACCATTTATTGCACACAACTAAAGTTATGAGAACTCAAATAATTCAAGTTAACCTACTCTCACAAAGTTGTTCTCATATAAGAAAAGTTGCACGAAGGAAACTATCAACTAACACATGCCTCATAGTCACATAGGCTCCTCATATAAGAAAAAGTTTTCCAAGGAAAACTACCAATCGACATATGACTCACAGCTATATAAGCTCCTCACAAAGATCCACTTGCAAGCATTGCCTCGAGTTCTCACTACTTGAGCATGGTTTTTCCAAAGTAGTCACAAATTGCTAATACCTAACAACACTTAAGATAATAGTGATTCGAAAATAGAAAAATAAGATGTCAATTTGATATAATTCCACTACATTTTTATGTATAAAAAAACTAAGAGAATAGGTATTTATAGATGTGACCCAAGCACATAACCACCCTTCTCGAGAGTCTTCACCCACCACCTCGTTATGCTTCTTACAAGGGGTATGGTGAGGGCCTCGTCAAGTTGCCAAATAAATCCCATTTTTTATTTCCAAAAATATTGAGTAATTTTCATAAATACTTGTACCCAAATGAAACAAAATACAAGTGATAACATTGGCTCACTTGCACGCTGTCTTGTTAAAAGCCACTCAACCTAGTATGTATACTATGATAACTAACCTTGTTATGTGTATAAGCATACTCACATACAAAGTGTACCTAATTATGTACGTATGTACAATATTGATACAAAGTAACAAACATTAGATATAGGAAGACAAAACATTGAATAAAATAAATAGACTCCATGTTTTGTACATGGGAAGTCAACATATAGACACAAAGTACAAGATGAGTTACAAATGTGCATAGTATTCTCAAGGATAGTATGAAATATTTATAAAAGAAAAACTCAATATCACTTTACAAACTTACATTGAAATAAGTATAGCTTATTAAACATAATTCTCTCATTCTGATGTTGCTAACTACATTCTAGTTGGTTCAAGTATCAAAAGGTAAATACGTCTTCATAACATGGCTTGATAATAGGCACATAAATGCATTAACATTAAATATACATTTTTAAACTGGATATGACTAACTTTGGTAATAAATATTTGACATAAAAGTTGCACTATTAGAAATAACTAATATATGCTTAAGAAAATCCATATTAACTACATTGGAAATCTCATATTCACTTTATTAAATTTTTAAATGAATTGGCTACTGAAACTAAATAGTTAAATAAAAATGTAAACTTATATATATAACTTTGACAATGTTAAATATCCACTCACAGTACTATATTACCACTATTTCTCTACTTGTATTGAAGCATCTTTTGGATCAACCCATCCCATATAATCATATTTGTGTAAAACAAATAACACAATAGTTAATTTGATTAATCTAAAGTTGAATAGTACTCAAAAAATGTGAAAACATGGATTGTTAACATATAACTCAATACTCTATTCATTACTTAGGTATAAATCATATTGTTATTTATAATTTCGATATTTATGCTCGTAGTTCCAAATCAAAAAAACATACTCTAAAATTAGTTAAAGCTAGAAGTAAAATAGGTTCAAAATTGTTTAAAAATATCACTGAAATATAAAGATTAACTTAGCTTTTTCATCATGAACATAGTTCAGACCTCTTTGAAATTACCTTGAAATCACCAAGAAGAATTTATCATTCAAACACATATAACTTTATGAATATAAGTAAAATAGGTTCATAACTATTTAAAAACATCACTGAAATATAAAGATTAACTCAACTCTTTAGTTACAAACATAGGTGAAACTAGGGGTGAGCAAAATATCCTATCAATCCAAAAAATCTGATCAAATCTGGAAAATTGAGTGGTTTCGATCCGAAGTCGGATCGGATTCAAATTGGATTTTATCAATCCACTCGAATTCGAATTCGGATTCAGATTGAAAATATTCAAATCCAAATATTCCAATCTAATCTGATACATTTATATATTATTTTAAAAAATATATATAATAATTAATAAACCTAATTATCTAACCTAACTTATTAAACCTAATATAGTCGCCAGTCATCTCTTAAGTCTTAACACAAAACCTAATATTTTTTTCCAGCTGCTTCCATCTTTCTCTATGCCTCCATCTCTCTCTACCTCTATTGCTGGTTTCGTGTTCTCGCTTACTTTCTACCGCCACCGCTTTCATCAAGCCACCGTCATTGCTGCTCTGTTGTCGCCGCTCTACTATCGCACCTCTAATGTCACCGCTCTACTGTCGCACCTCTATTGTCACCGCTCTGCTGTCGCACCTCTACTGTCTCTAATCGTAGCTTACTATTCACAGCTCGCCAGTCGCAGCTCGCCAATCGTTGCTCATCGGTCGTTGTTTGCTGTTCGGTGTTTGCCTATAATCTATCCTTGTTTGTTGTTTGCTCCTGTCACTTTTTGTTGTTCTTCATCATCCTGCACAGAAGGTTATATTTTTTTGAACTTTTTTCTTTTTCTGAATTTTGATTTCAGATCTAATATTCAAATGCTCTATTTTGGTTGTTATTGATAGTTATTACTTTTGTTTCAAATGGATGTGTGAAGCAAGATGCTATCTAGAATATATTGTGTGATTTACTGTTTTCTTATAGTAATTTTCAAGAGCTATGAGATGAAATTACAAGTCTGAGTGGAAATGTGATGGTATTGTAGAACAAAAATTGGGTAACATTATAAGAAAATTTTGAGTGGTCATAACTTTGTACTCAGAGGTCTATTTTAGACGAATTATTTTTTATTCCATCTAACTTTTCGATATCTAGGCACAGCAAACTGCCAATGGCGGTTTGTTTAGAATTTTTCCCCAAAAAACACTGTTTTTCATGCTTTAATTGAGTTACAAAAATTTTTAAGCTACTTTTAAAATATTGAAGTTTATTAATATTGAACAATCATGTCCAACATCACCCCATATGTGCACATTTATACAATTATTTATTGCAAATGTCTAATATTTTTTTCTACATACAACTATATAGATAGATTTAGATAAAGATAAGGATACACTTTATGTGATTGAGAAAGTAAATAAGGATGAAAGTGCAACACAACCAACTTAAGAAGAAGATTCTGTAAGTACTCCAATTCCTGACCTTTGCATTGATTCTAAAGAAGCATGTAAAAAATTTCCTCTAGATCTAGTAGTGAAGCATGGACTTATTTTACCATAGAAGGGGTAGAGCAACATCGCAAAGCTATATGCAAATATTGTAAGAAACGATATAAGTATGTGTCAAGCAAATCTGGCACGTCAAATTTTCTTACACACATTGCCATTGGATGTGATAAGTTTCCCGGTAGAGTTCTTAAGAAATAAAAAACTTTAGCTTTCCATAAGGAAGAAACTCTTGTACCTTACAGTTTTAATGTTGAAAGATGTAGAGACAAATTGGTAAAGATGATAATAAAAGATGAATTTCCATTTATTATCATAGAAGGTGAAGGATTTAAGGAGTTTATTGAAGAGCTACAACCTTTATTTAAAATCCCTTCTCGGTGGATTATTGCAAGAGATTGCTTGAATTTGTACGTTATTGAAAGAGTAAAATTGAAAGAGTTGTTGAATAGAACTAGTAAAAGAATATGTCTTACCACTGATACATGGACATCTTGTCAGAATTTATGTTATATGTGTTTAACTGCTCATTTTGTTGATAATGGTTGGAATTTACAAAAGAGAATCTTGATCTTTTGTCAAGCTCCAAATCATAAAGGTGATACACTTGGTAGAGCGATTTAAGCATGTTTGTTAGATTAGGGAATTGATAGGATATTATGTATTACAGTTGATAATGCAAGTTCTAATGATACTGCAGTTACTTATTTAAAAAAATGTGTTAATGGTTGGGGTAATGCAATTTTAGAATCAAAACACTTGCACATGCGATGTGGTGCACATATTCTGAATTTAATTGTTGAGTAGGGTTTGAAAGAGTATAACATATCAATAAATAGGATTCGTGTTGCTGTAAGATACGTGAGAGGATCACCAATTAGACTGCAAAAATTTAAGAGTGCTGCTGAAATGGAAAAACTCTCTACTCAAAAATTTGTTTGTTTAGATGTTACGACAAGGTGGAATTCAACTTATTTGATGTTGGATTCTACAACTTATTTTCAAAAAGCATTTGAAAGGTTAGAGATCACTAATTTGGGGTACTATCAAGAGTTTTGTCGAGGTGAAATTAAACAAGCTCTAACTATAATGGATTGGGATAATGCTAGATATTTTGTCCACTTTTTGAAAGTTTTTTATAAAGCAACATTATTGTTTTCTGGATCTTTGTATGTGACTTCTAATTTATTCTTGGATCATATTTGTTTTATTCATGATCAACTGGATATGTGGAGTAAATGTGAGGATTACATTATGATGAAAATGGTTAGTGATATGAAGGTAAAGTTTGACAAATATTGGGGAGGAATATCTAAAATGAATATGATGTTATTTGTGGCTATTTTACTTGATCCTAAGCATAAAGAGTGTTCTTTACATATAAGTTTGCTAGAATTGTATAATGGGGATGAGATTGAGGCATCAATGAGTTCATAAAGGGTGAAAAAAACTTTGGAAGATATGTACGAGGAGTATCATAAAACTTATTTTCCATCAAACATAGAAGAATCTTCTCAACCTTTAGAAATGGGTACATATGGTTTTGGTTTAGAAGCAGATGCATTCCAACTTTATGCTTCTTGTAAGAGAAAGCATTTAAAAGAAGTTTATATTATGGAAAACAAATCTGAGTTGGAAAAATACTTACAAGAAGCATTGGTTGATATCGATGATGATAAATTTGATCTTTTAAATTGGTGGAATGTTCATTCCTCAAGATTTAAGATTTTGTCTTTGATAGCTCGAGATATAATGGCCATACCGGTATCTACTGTAGTATCTGAATCTGTATTTTCTACTGGTGGTCGTACAATTAGTCCATACAAGAGTTCCTTATCTTCTAAAACTGTACAATCTTTGATTTGCACTCAAAATTGGATTCGTTCATCTCCAATCATTAATATCCAAGAATCACTTGATGAAATTGAGGCTCTAGAATCAGGTATATTGCATAAAACTTTCAAATATATATTTTGAATATATATATAGATTTATTTGTTATCAAATATATATTATTATGTTTATTAGCTCATTATTTATGTATATTTTTAACTTTTTAATTTTTCATTATGCAGATGTTCTTGATGGTATTGGTGACTTAAACCTTGAATGATTATTATAGAGAGTTATTGTTATTATTAATTTTGGAGAGTGAAGTTAATTTATGTAATTGATATCTAATTTTTTGAAGTTAAATAATATAATTGATGTTGAATTTTTTCTTTTTGATTATTTTTGTTGAATTATTTTTAATCATGTTGTCACCTACTTTTTAATTTGTATGAAAATATTTTTATTTTATGTAATTTTTCATTTTATATATTGAAATTATACCATATTTGGATTTGTTCGGATTGACATTTATAGCGGTTCGGATCAGATTGATATTTCATAATTTTCTTATTTATGTAATTTTTTTAATAGATTTAAATTAAAATTTTGACCCTATCTGATCAGATTGGAATTTAAAGCAGATTCAGTTTGAATAATTTTTGGATTGGATCGGATTTGGATTGACTTAAAATTGGCGGATTCAGATTGAATAATTTTTGGATTGAATAATTTTCGAATCGGATTCAGATTGACTTAAAATTAGCAGTTTTGGATTTGTTCGGATTGGCATGTACAACAGATCGGATTAAATAATTCATAATTTTCTTCGAATTCGGATTGACCTAAAACTTGCGGTTTCGAACCGATGCTCACCCCTACGTGAAACATCTTTGAAATCATAAAAAAAAAGTTTCATCATTCAATCACATATAACTTTAAAGAAAAATATCAAAATTAAAATATATCAAAATACTAAAAAACAATAGATGTTTTTATCTTTCCAATCTAAATATTAACCCAGTAATCCTTGATTTAATTTGAATTTGGTCAAAAATAGTTTTTAATAAATTAATGGATTTTTGGAACAACTTAACCTTCCCTTAAAATTCATCTAAAATGAAATGCACAAATAAGCTACATCGTTGATTAAAGAATATAAAAAGGAAAGGTAAATGGAATCCGCCTAGCTTTTATCTCCTTTAAACCCCAACTATATCAATATGAAACATATTTTTCATGGAATAATAACACGATTTGGAGTTAAAATATCTTTGGGTAGCAAGAATTCAAAGTCATGCATTTAGTTTTCACAAATTAAAGAGAAATAATAATAATAATAAATGTAAATTTAACGAATAAGAGCTTC
This sequence comes from Hippophae rhamnoides, assembly GCA_033030585.1. Lineage (NCBI taxonomy): Eukaryota > Viridiplantae > Streptophyta > Magnoliopsida > Rosales > Elaeagnaceae > Hippophae > Hippophae rhamnoides. Next base: position 32,905,112 of record CM065436.1, read on the forward strand.
TAAATCTTAACAAATTCATCTACAACTTTGTCCACCAACTATCGGCTAAATTGATTTGTATATAGAAGATTATTCTATGACATAGTAAATACATATTGTTCTCTCAATATAGTTATAATGTCAACACATGTATTCATTCAATTAGTTGTTACAATAATAGAGCATATTTCATGATCATGTATTTATTCTATTTGTATTATTATGTATTTGAATAACTAATTGGACATATTCTAAGCATTTGTTCATATACTTGGTAGGACAATTTTTCTAATGGTATTTACTTTTCCATGCATATTATGTTAATATCCTTATGGCTCTAATACCAAATTGAGGTTAGCTATATAACACTAGTTATTAATTACTATAATTCCTGTATATTATATTAATGATAATTCTTTAATTTTTTTTATCATAACATTGTGTTATTTCTATTTTCACTTTCTATTAGTCTTACATGAAAAACTTTGTAAACAAATATTGGATTAATTTCTTCCAAAATGTTGAATTTACTCCTTGTAGGGAATTCCTTTTTTGTAATATAGAACTTTATATCTTTTATATGTTCCTAGGTAGATTTGTGGTCAAGTTGTAGAGACTCAACCATTGTGGCTTACTAAGATTTCTATATTGGTCATTTTCATCCTCAATGACTAATAAATTTTTGGGTGATGCTTCCTTGAATAGCACTAAATGACAAATAATATTGGAGGTCGTACTACCTTTCCTACAGTTGTCGACTTACTAGATGCTATTGGTTGTTATTGTAGTATTGTAGAGAAATTCCTTACTATCTCTTCTAGAGTTATTAGTTTTGGTATTTTATAATTGGCATGACTACCACCAGCCTATATTCTGTTAGTGAAGGCTCTATTAGTTACTCCACTAAACCCAAGAATAGATTTACTTATTTCTGCCCAATTGTTTTAGATTCCTAATTTTAGGCCATTATAGATCACATAAATCTTTTTAGTTCCTTTTCTATACTTTATCAACCCAATTAAGCTTTTTTGTTTTTAAAGATGTTACTCTTTTTTGAACTGTTAAGCTCTTCATTTTCATCTTGAATTCTTTCTTTAAAAGTTTTACCTTCTTTAGATTGATTTTTTTGATGAATATTCCTCTTTAGAGTTTTTGGATTCTAAGAGTTCTTTTGAATAATCAAGTTCTTCTTGTTTATTTCTTGTCTCTATAAGTGACTTCTCGAGGTATAAAAGCTCGAGTTGTTACTAAATGATTTTTATCTCCTTTTTCTTTATCTTAATATTGATATTAAGATGTTCTATTCTTGTAAGCATAAAAATAATCAGAGGTGATGATTCTTTTGTAAGAGCATCTACTAAACTAGTCTTGTTTCTTGGGAGATGTTTGACATCAAAATTGTAGTGATTAATCCACTATTACCATATGACTAACCTTCCTTATTTATAGTCACATGCAATATCAATTATTAAGAAATAACAAAAATTCTTGTTATCAGTTCTAACAATGAATTTGGAACTTATTACATATATTTTAAATTTCTTACATGCTTTTTTAAAAGATAAATAATTTTTTGTTACTGTGATAAAATAATACCTACAAAGGTTTTCATCTTTGTCATTTTCTTTTACTTTTAATATTGCTCCCCAATATTCTTGTGAAGCATCCATTTCAATTATTATTTTATCATCTGGACTTGGATGGCATAAAGTTGGTAAATTTTTTACTTGTGCTTTTACTTTATCCATATACAAAGTATCTTGTTCTGTCCATTTTTGAACACAATATTTTTTCAATTTTCCTTGTAAGGGTTTAAGTTTCTTGACATATGCTTCACATATATTAAACATCCTTGGAATCTTTGTAATCAATTTTTATCTTTCAACTCAAAAGAAAAACCTTGAATGTTATTTAGTATATGGGATTGTAGATTATGTTTTCCATCTTCAATTTTCAACCTTAAATACTTAAATTTCTACTAAGCAATTATAGCTTTCTTTTCAGAAAGTATAATACCTTATTTCTTGGATTCTTACAGAATATTAATAATATCCAAATAATGCTTATTTAGTTCATTACTGAAAACCAAAATATCATATATGTAAACACAATAAATATTTTGTAATTGCTTAAATATGATATCCATATATCTTGGAAAGATACCTATTATTTTAATCCAAATGGTACAACATTCCCTTGAAATTTTCCTTAGAAGCAATTAAATGTCATTAATTTTTTGTATTTTTCATCTATTTTTATTTGACAAAATCTACTTTTGCAATCAAAACTCGAGAAGTATTTATTTTCTTTTATTAATGATAATATTTCATTTTTTGGAAGAAAGTATTCATCATCAATGGTTTATTTATTCAATCCTTTGAAGTTTGTTACCATTCTCATTTTTTCTCTTCTTTTTTCAGCTTTGTTTTTTCAATTAAGAATATTGGACTAGAGTGAGGTGAATTACTTGATATTATGACTTTTAGTTTCAAAATTTCTTGAATTTGTTTTTCAAATTCAATCATTTCTTCTAGAGTATAAATTATTGATTTTAATCTTATAAACTTATTAGGGTCTCTTAATTTTATGTTGAAAATTATTTTAAAATTATTAATTTTTGGATCCAAATGATATTTTGAGCTTACTATTTTTAATAATTTTCTTATACTTGCTAGGGCTTTATTTTCCTGCATTTCATTAAGTAAAATAATTTTGTTTCTCTTATATATCTAATGTAATATTAATAAAATAAGGTTTTTGTTACTTTGTGTCTATCTCACCATGTTTTAAGTTTTTATGTTGTGGTATAAAAGTTAGGTTTAAGACAATCAAAGATTTTCTTACTTTTGATACATAAATGGTTTCACCATCTAATGTTGTTAAACTTATTTTGTCTAAATATTGTGTAAAATGTTGATATAAATTTAAGAAATTATTTTCTATTAATAAATAAATTTTTGTTTCTTGTTGATATATGATAGAAATATGAAAGTTTTCTCTTTTTATTATTATATCTGTATCTTTTAAAACCTTATTAAGATTTATTGTAGTATTATTAGAAATTCTTACAATTAATTCTTTTGGTATTTGTGTTCATTATTCTTATGGGAGTATATATTTACTTGTTACATTTATACTAACTCATGTATCTATATATGCATGTAAATGATAGCTGGCATAGCCTTTAAATTTTAGTCCTATATACCTTAGTATCGGTACTATTTGAATTTGTAATACTATATAAGTCATTCATCTTCCGGTGAAGAGTACCCATATTTTGAGTGTTTATATTCTAAGTCGGTTATTTCCTCCTCATTTTCCTCCAATAGATAAATACTATAAGTATCTTCTATATCTTATTCTTTAAATGGTTGTAATCCCATCTTAAAAGCTTCTTCTAATATTTTTGCTTTTTGTGACAAATCTTTTTTAAATTCTTTCTTATGTTGAAATCTGTTAGCTCATTTATTGTTGTCCTTCTTCGTTGTAGATCCAACACCTACATTTCCTTTTCCTTAAAGGACAATAATTTTTGCTTTCAGGAGGTTTGTATCAGTTTATTCTAAAATATCTTTTTCTATAGGATTTCCTACTAAATCTTCTTTTATATTTTTGGAAATCTTGTTCCCTAAATTTATATCTTTTAAATTCTTTCTCTTGACATTTAATAATTATTCAGCTTTTCAAGCTTCTTGTTATTTTTTCTAGGGTATCTGGTTTGATTTCCCTATTTCTTTGGTTCTAACTTTCTATTAAGATTTTGTGTAATGTTTCAAGTAATTTTTGAAAAAAAACATTTCTTTATATGTTGCATGTATAAAGGATGGTAATTTATGATAATATATTTTATATTCACAAATAAAAGAATTTATATAACACATGTTACAAATTTTTATATTTGTTAAATGCATTCTGACTTCATTGGTTTCATATTCCATGGATTCAGTGATAGTTATTTTTTTATTTTCTCTAATAATTTTTTTGTATATTTCATTAACTATTATATCTAAATATTCTCTCATTCTAGAAGCATTTTCTTGTATTAATAAATATTGTTGATTTATTAAATTTGAAAACTAGACTTTAACATTCCCTATCATTTTGTAAACTACTAAAATTCTACAAGTTGAAAGGTTTGATTGTGTAGTTTGAGAGGTTTATATGAGTACGCTCATACCACTAGCCAATTCATTTAAGGCTTTATTCATATCCATTATACAATTTAGATCCAAAAGATCATCTTTATAATTTTCATGGAGTTTAAAGTGTGTTGGAATACTATTTATAGTTCTCCAATGTAATGCTTCCTTTATTTTGGGTAGTTGACTTCTCTTATTAGAAGCATCAAATTATCTTGGCCTTTGTCTATTTCTTTCTTTCCTGTATTGGTCACATGTTTCTTCTTAATAAGGAATAGGTAATGAAATTGGTTTTATAAGACCTTTTGGGATCATAATTTCTAGTCCAGAATCAGTCTCGTCCATTATTGTCATGTAATCTTCCTATTTGTTTTTACAAAGTTTCTCATTATAATGTTTTTCTAGTTCTTCATCTATTAAAGTTAACAAAGTTACTAATTTTTATACATCCCTTTTTTCAAGGTTTATAAATATTTCTTCTAATTCTTTTCTATATTCTTGGAATTATATCTTTTTTTTATATTCTTCTCTTATTTCTAGGTATTAGGGCTCCTGATATTATAGGTAGTTCTTCCTTTAATCCTTTTAAGAGGTTGTATTTATGACCTATACATCTTTTCTTAGTTCTGTAAATTTCATATGTCTATCTTGTTGTAATTTATTATAACCATATTATTTTATTTCTTTTAATAATTCTTTTTGTGTTTCAATTATATCTTGTAGATGCTTCATGTTTGATTCTTGGACTAATTTCATTTCCTTTTTAGAAGTATTAAAGCTTTCATTAATATTATTTGATTTTTTATACTCCTACTAGGCTTCCATTTATTTATAATTGTATATTTTTAATCTGTCTTTAAACATTATTTTCTTCCTAATATAACATCATGAACTAATGCTTTCATTATTTAGACTTCTTATTTTAACTATTTGACTTCCTTTTCTTTATTGGAAGTTTCTTCTTCAAATTCTATAAATATAAATCTTTGTATGCTACTATTTCTTGTTACATTACTTTTTCTTGCTATTATCAAGAGGTTTTTCCTTAATGTCTAAGTATCATTCCTCTGACATTTTAAAGTCTGTTAATATTTTTGATTTTATTACTTAACCAAGTTCTTGGAATATTTTGTCAATTTTTATGAATTTATTTTGTCCATATATTTCACTATTGTGACTATTCGTTAATGAATACTCTACTATATAGTGTATTGAAAATGAATGATTTCCTTCCTTCATTAAGTCTCTTATTTAAAATTTACAAGTTAGACTTAATACTCGGTTTAAATTATTATCATGAATATTAATGCAAGTCTAAAGTATGCTATGAAATTGAGTTTCTATATCCCAAATTATCATGGATTATTCTTAGTAGAGCATATTTCTTGTTTATTATTCTATTATGTTGTGAATTTTAGTTTATGATATTCGAAATTACCATGGATTATTCCTAGCATAGCATATTTTCTAGAAATATTATTTTTATTGGTGTATTAATATTTAGATTCCTCCTAAATAGATATATCCAATTTTTCTTTATTATATCGAAGAATTTTTAATAATTTTTTCACAATAATTTTTTGTTAATTAATGGTATATTATATCTTCATTTTGCATCAATAATATTAATGGTTCTTTCTTTATTCCTTATTTCATAATAAACTAATTCATTTCTTGGAAATAATTTTATTGATGATGAAAATGATGGATCTTTAAATCCATCTCTTTCTTTAAGATTTAATTTTACCTTTTGAATTTCTTCAAACTTCTTTTTACTAATTATTATTTCTTGTAAAAAATATCCTGAGATGTCTCCTAATTCTAATATTTCTTGATTTTTTATTATTTCTTCTTCTATTTTTATTTATAAAATATTACTTTTCACTTATGTTAAATTTAACTTTTGTTATATTTGAAGGATATTCTTAAATTTTTTGAAACTTTGAAGGTATTTTTGAATATACCTCACATCTTGTGGCATTTTTTATGTTACTTCAAAATTAAACACGTCCTTAAAATATGTTTTTGATTTTTAATTAGACATATGTTCAATTTTTTTATGTCCAATTTAACACATATCTAATTGTGCAAAATATTATTGAATCTAAAATTAATAGTTATACAAACTAAATTTGAAATAATAAAATAGCCTAATGTCATCCTATTTCCTTATTATTTATTATTGGAAGAATAAAAGAAAATAAATATTAAAAAATGATGAAAATGCTTTTTATACTCTTGATCCAATAAATATATATATAATTTTTTCATTGCTTGTTTTTTTAAAAAATTATTTTAGAGAATTCAAATAAAGTTAATAAAATGTTATAATTTTTTAATAATTATTTATTTTTTTAAAGGCAAAATTTATTTTTAATTTTTTGCAACTTTTAATAGAAAGTGTAGAACTCATTCTTTAGTAAATTATTATTATTATTAGCTATAGTTAATATCTAAAAAGAAACAAAAAACACCCTCGGCCAAAAGGCTATTTTCAAACAAAAATATTTAAATTACTATGCAAAAATGATAAAAGGGTAACAATATTTAAATTGAAGTAGTAAAACAATTTTTTTTAATATCATTGGATATAAAAAGTATCAATACATTAATTGGGGTACCTTTAACGTACCAATCCAATATATGGTAAGCATTGATTCGAGTATATTTAAATGTGAATATATCTTTTTGTTTGATTTGATTTTTTCTTTAATTTTAATAGTTACTCATTAAGTACAAAATTTAAAATATGATAGCATCTACATTATTGATTTAGGTTATCCTATAGTTAAGATGATTTGTTAATATTAAGGTTATCAAATAGGTTAAGCGAGTCATGTCCGTGTCGATCCGAATTCAACCTCAAACGAAAAGGCTAAACCCAAACACGACTCGATTATTAATTAGGCTAGTTTTTGAAACTCATATAAAACCTATTTATGGTGGAGTCAACCTAACACGACCTGTTTAACTCGTTGAATAAATGAGTTCGGTTATTAAGTCAAGTTAACCCAACCCAAATGCTCATGTGAAAATATTTTTATATATTCCATTAATTATAAAAAATCATTTATTCTAAATCATAATTTATATAAATTATGTTATGTTGTAAAATACAAATATATGGTCAAATTATAACATGCGAGTACATACTATGTAGTATATACTCAATCACTAAAAAATAAAAATGAGATATTTTAACTAAACTAGTCATGGGTTAACCCAAATCAATAGGTCTAACTGGGTTGACCTAGTTTGACTTGAATTTAATAACATTAAACCCAAACCCATCTGAGAGCCTTGGGTTGGTGTAGAAATTGACGACTTTAATTAATAATATTTATTATGTTTATTTATCATTGGGACACTTTGGTCCCTAAATTGTCGAATATTACACTTTAATATCTATACTTTAAATATTTAGAATGTCTCATATAAAAAGAGTTCCTAAACTTATGTCTTTTAGACATTTTGGTCCATAAATCACATACACTCATATATATATATATTTCATAAAACAATTTAGCAAAATCCATGGGATACTATTTTAAATTAATAAACCACGTAATGTGTAACAATACAAAAAATCAAAGACAAATTTGCCACACTACTAACATAGTGGACTAGGAGAGAGCTAGCAATTATTAAACATAACTAAAGCATAATTCTCATAGTCGAAATCAGTAAGACAAGAAACTACCTTATAATCAAAAGAAGTATATTAGAAAACCACATCATTACGAGCTTTTTAGATCCTCCAAAGTCCATTAATCACAATAGTAACGAGGCCATCACCATAAGTCTTGTTTTATGCCCAAGCAAGAAGAGAATGGAAACTCATAGCAAAGGAGCTTGCAAAAAATCAGAAATGTTAACAACATGAGAAAGACTATTCCACATGGGCCTGACATTGTCACATCCAATAGAAGATGGCTAGCAGTCTCATGCACTATATCACACAGGGGATAGAAGGTAGGTGCCAAGCAATGTCTCTAATTTAGGGCATCACATAGATGTAAGATATCATGAACACCATGTCAAATAAAATGTTTAACTTTCGGTTGGACTTTAAGCGTACACAATTGTTTCCAAACACGTGGACACATGCTAGTATTAGTTGAAGGGATAAGCGGAACTAACCCAATGGCTACTATAACTAGAATGGAAAGAATAATTTCCATGGAAAGTATGATGCTAGTGATGAGTACTTGAAAAGTACCAATATTACGTTATTTATTTGTATTTAAGTTATATAAATAGATTTAAATTTACATGATTTTGTCATTATTTAAGGAAATTTATGTGTTCAAAATTATTGGTATTTTTTATTCATTTTCAGGTATTTTTAACTTCAATTTGATAAATTGATAAATACTTGAAGAATCATGTCTAAAGCACTCATATTCACCTTAGAAGAATAAAAGAACAATACATATAAACCATTAACCATTCATATGATCCAACTAGTTTGTAAGGTGGGTCATAGCAGACTACTCGCTATTTTATAACAATTTCACATAGTTTGTGTCGTGCCATGATGGATAAATGATGTGTTGTGGCATGACCATTTTTGTTTGAATCAAGAGAACCATTATTTAACGCAATTTATGGTATGGATAAATATGAGTTGCGGCATGGGATGATTTTTCCTTCATGATCCCCTTTCTCGTCATGCCTCAGTTATAAAAGGAACATTTTGTTTAGCTTTTACATAAAAAAAATTTAAAGTTGTTAAATTTTTTGAAATGAATCATGGTAACTTTTCACCACCCCTAACCTAGAAATTACATTGTACACAATGTAACAATTGTCAATTAAAGATAAAGAGAAAAGAGAAGAAAAGTTACCTATTTTCTAAGAATGTGCAAGTAGTGATAGAGAAATACAGGTACATCCATTATGTTCATCATTAACGTTCACATAGACAGATCACTGTGAATTTCTAATGTATCAATTAATACTTTTAGTTTTAACAATTTTAAAATTATTCACATGCAATTAAATTAAAATAAACAAAAGAAAATTACCTAAAATGATGGGTTGTCTCCCATCTAGTGCTTAGTTTAACGTCTTACCAAGACATAATTTGGGGGATTTCATTTTAAGTAAACTCAATGTCCCCACATCATTGAGTCAAACAAACCTACAAGTAAGACAAGTTTGTCTACCTATACTTTTTAAGTTATGTCCTATGAATTTTCAAAATTTTATTTACATAAAACTTGGGACATGATTGTGTGTTTTTGATAAACCACTTCTAGGTGCTAGTCAAATAACTAAGACATCAAAACATATTTGTACCTATATCTAATAAAGCAATAATTTCCTTTTTTTCTGATATTGTAATTAAAACTTTGAAATTTTGAAAACAGTATCATAATTGTTTTTCTCTTTTTTTTAAACTAATCTAACACTAAGTATTAAAATAATTACTAAACAATAAAAACAAAAAATAAGTAAAATAAAAATAAACAAAAGCAAATAATAAAATAAAAATAAACAAATAAAAGAAAAAAATAAAGTAAAATAAAAATAAAGTTAGTAAAATAAAAGAAAGAATAAAAATAAAATAATTATACAGATTTTACAATATATATATATACAAACAACTTTTATAAAAAAATTGATACATATAATTATACATATTTATAATACATTCTATCTATCATATAATACAAACACACTTTTTTATTAATAAATATACATGCTTAAATTATATAGAATAAATATTTATAATACACTATATCTAATATATAATACCAACATATGTTTATGCAAATAAATGATTAAATTGTACATAATATAATACTCTCTATCTATTATATAATACAAATGTATTTTTATACATGTTATATCATATAATATTTACAAGTTAATACATAAAAATACTATATAATAAATAAAAGGAATAAACTAAAATTAATACAATCTAAAGAAGTTAAACATTATAAAGTTAATAATTAACATCTAAGTTAAAAATTAAGTTAATATTTCTTTTATTAAAATTAAAAGTTAAAGTTAAAGTTTAATTAACTTTTAATAATAACATAATCAATATTAACCAAGAGTTATCACATAAAATAATGGTGGGACAAAGTCTTCTTAAAAACCATTCTTCAACCTATAACAATGTTCTCAAGAAAGACTAGTATCACAAAGGCTATTAAGAACTAGTCTTCTAGGCAGAACTCATTTATATCTTTATTTTCATGCTATTACATAATTGGTTTTTTTTTAAATAAATTTAAAAATTAAAATTAAGTATTGAAAAAACATTCAAAGTTAAAAATTCAAAGTGAAAATTTTTTTAGAAAAGAAAATAATTAAATAAATTAAAGTTTAAATTTTATTTTAAAATTTAAAATTTAAAATTTAAAATTTACTGCTCATTCAGATTTTTAAATTTCTTTTTACTGTTTATTTATATATTTTTAAATTTAATAATTAAATTAATTAAAATTTAAGATTTATTTTTATTTTATGAATAGTAAATCACAAATGTTTATTCGAATTTTTTATTTTTTTTATTTTTTTAAAGCTAAAAAAATCACAATTATTTACAACGCAAAAAAGTTTTCAAAATTTTGATAAATAATTTAAAAATGCTATTTCTTTCCTTGTAATGGCACCAAAAACTTAATGAATAACAAGACCGATATCGGGTTTGTAATACCAATCTTACGGATAATTTTGTTTTATATTTGTAAAACTCTCACAAGTGTAGAAATCATTTTATAGAAAATGACAAGTATACTACCAAGGTTGATCTAAGAAAAGAATATATGTTGTTTTTAATTTATTATTTAAACTTCTAAAAAAGAAATTAAATCCTAAACATACTCTTATGATATTTTAATTTTTGTGTTTCCTAATCTAATAACAAAAAAAATAAACATCGATATGATTCAATGAACAATTATGCAAATATTTACCATTCATAACTGTATATTATACAATTATTTTGTCCATTTTATTAATTATAATTGATATGTTCTTGATATTTTTAGTTAATTTTAATTAATTAAATTAATATTTAAATAAAATGGACCTATTTAGTTATGGATTAGGCCTAATCAATCCTTAAAAAATAAAAGACTAAAAAAACTTATGATAAATAAAACATAAAAAGCCTATAACTAACTAAAACAAAAATTACTTCAAAATTAATCCTTACATCCAACTTGATTTTATAAATCTATCTCTTCCATAAAACAATAATAGACCATCCTTAGTGAAGCTTTGGAATCCTTGAATTTAGTTTTAGATTCTTCTAGTATAACCTCTTTGTATTGCACTTCCATGATCAAGCCTTGCAAAGCTTCTTTCATCCTCTTTGTCTTTACCCTATTCATTGGGCCGCCAATTCCCTGCAAAGGATCTTGAGAATATTTGGGAACATCAACTTGGTTAGCAACTCGATCTCCATTATTTCCCTCCTCTTCGAAAAGATTTTTCCTTAAATCACCTAAATCAAACAAAGATAAATTAGCAACATTAAAAGTTGCACTAACATTGCCACAATCACTTGGAAAATTTAGCTTGTAGGAGTTATCATTGATTTGTTCCAAGACTTGAAAATATCCATCTCCTCGGATTTCCGTTGTTTGGGAAACCTCTCCTTATATATGTGCACCCAAACCCAATCTCCAAGTTGGAAAACAACCTTCAAATGCCCCTTATTGGCTTGCTTAGTATATTGCTCATTCTTCCTTTCAATGGTTGCTCGAACTCTAGCATTTAAATCCTTCAAAAAATATTCCTTTCTTTCCATCAAAATTAGTATGCTTATTAGTAAGAAAGGTAAAATATCCACAGGTGTTTAAAGGATTAAAGCCATAAAAAATTTCAAAAGGAGAAAACAAAGAAGTAGAATGAACAGTCATATTATATGCAAACTCAATATGTGGCAAACACTTCACCCATTGCCTTAAATTCCTTTGAATGATAGCACGCAACAAAGCAGTGAATGTCCTATTAAGTAATTTAGTTTGACCATATGTTTAAGGATGTGCAACTGTTGGAAATAACAGTTTAGTTCCTAATTTATTCCATAAAGTGCGCCAAAAATGACTTAAGAACTTAACATCCCTATCACTAATAATCGTCTTAAGAAACCCATGCAAACGAACCACTTCTTTGATAAACAAATCAACAAAATATGTTGCATCATTGGTTTTAGAACATGCAATAAAATGAGCCATTTTACTAAACCTATCAACAACAACCAATATGCTATCTTTACCACTTTGTGTCCTTGGTAATCCTAAAACAAAATCCATAGATATATCAATCCACGGTTGATTTCGTACATGTAAAAGCGTATACAAGCCATGTGGTTTAACTTTAGGTTTTGCTTGTTGACATGTAATGCACTTATCACAAACAGATTGCACATTATGCTTCATATTAGGCCAATAAAAATGCCCACGTAAAATATCTAAAGTCTTTAGAACACCAAAGTGATCCATAAAACCCCCCATGACTTTCCTTAACAAGCAACTTATAAATAAAACAAATAGGCACACATAATTTATCTTTCTTAAATAGAAATCCTTCATGCCTCCTAGACAATGTATCAGCCACAACACTTTCCTTCCCATGCTTGTATTTGATTACATAAGGAAACATTTCTATGAACTCCAACCACTTAGAATATCTTTTATTAAGCTTACCTTGGGTCTTCAAGAACTTCAAACTCTTATGATTGGAATGAATGATGAATTCCCTTGGTCACAAGTACTACTACCATGTTTGAAGACTTCTCACTAATTCATAAAGCTCCTTGTCATAAGTAGAATAATTCAACGCTATCCCACATAGTTTTTTGCTAAAATAAGCGATTGGTTTAGAATCCTGCAACAAAATAGCTCCTATGTCAATCCCGAATGCATTACATTCTATCTCAAAAGCTTTATCAAAGTTTGGAAAACACAATAAAGGTGCATTAGTTAGCTTATATTTTAAAGTTTTTAAAGCTCAATCATGTACATCATTCCACTTAAAAATAACATTCTTTTTAATAAGTTCATTCAAAGGTGCATCAATATAACTAAAATATTTAACAAACCTTCGATAAAAACTAAATAAACCATGAAAACGTCTTACCTCATTCGCATTCTTAGATGTAGGCCAATCCCTTATTGCCTTTACCTTTTCTTCATCAACACTAATACCCTACGAATTAACAACAAATCTAAGAAACACGATAGATTCCTTGCAAAACATGCACTTCTTAAGATTAGCATACAATTTTTTCTCTCTCAACACAATAAAAATAGCATGCAAGTGTTCCATATGTTCATCCAAATGTTTTCTATGAACTAAAATATCATCAAAGTAAACTACCACAAATTTTCCTATGAAAGCAAGCATAACATGGTTCATTAATCTCATGAATGTACTAGGTGCATTAGTTAAACTGAAAGGCATTACTAACCATTCATACAATCCATATTTAGTCTTAAATGTAGTTTTCCATTCATCTCCATCTTTCATGCGAATCTGATAATAGCCATTATTTAAATTAATTTTAGAAAACAAATGAGAACCATGCAATTCATCAAGCATATCATCTAATATAGGGATAGGGTGTCTATACTTTACCGTTATCTTGTTAATAGCTCGAAAATACACACACATGTGCCATATTATATCATTCTTTAGGACTAAGATAACAGGAATTAAGCACAGGCTAAGACTCTCCCTTACAAACCCTTTTTGCAATAACTCATCCACTTACCTCTATATCACTTTTGTTTCCTGGGGATTAGCTCTGTAAGTAGGTCAATTTGGTATTGCGGATCCAAGTGTGAAGTCTATTTAATGCTCAATTCCTCTCAAAAAAGGTAATTTATAAAGAATCACTTCTGTAAATAGATCCTCAAATTTGTACAATAAGGACACAACAACACTTGGCAAAGATAAGTTAAGATAGAAAGATAAACATCCTTGTACATAAGTACAAGTACTTATTGCCTTTCCATCATTACACTTTTAATCTCATGTTTTTTTAACAATTACACTCATTATTTTATTTTTCTCTCCTATTTGCTCACTTTTCTCTCCTTTTTGCTCATTTTTCTCTCCATTTTTCCTCTCGACCTTACTTGCTCTCTTTTTATTTTCCTCTTGCTCACACTTTTGTTTCCCCTTCATCTTTCACTCTCTTGCTATCCTAATCTAGTCCTCATAAGCTTGAAAACGTTTTAGAGAGGCTAATACAAAGTTTAAGTTGTTCATTACAAAAGAATAATGATTTTTGTACCCATCATGCGACACTCTCCTATCAAACTGCCACGGTCGGAAAAGAAATATGTAACCCTAACTTGTTTGTTGACCATCACTTCTCCATAGTCATTCATCAATTATAGCTTGTACAGTTTAGGATGCTTCTACCACTTCAAAATCAACTTTTCTACCAACAAAGTGCTAACAACATTAGTATAGCTCCCACTATCAATAATCAATATGCATACCTTATCCTTCACTTGGAAACTTGTGTGAAAAATATGCTCACATTGCTCCTCATCTCCTTCATCCTTAGGCTATATACTCAAGGCTCTCCTTGTGATAAGTAAATCTCCATGCACAGGTTCTTCCACTTCAACATCATAACAATCCTCCAATAGTGGTATCTCATCATCACTTGAACTAGCATTTTTTATTTCTCCATTTACCCATACAACCATAACCTTTTTCTTTGGGCATTCAAAAGCAATATGTCCAAATCCTTGGCATCTAAAACACTTAATATCACATGACTTAGTAAGATTTTTAGTTTCAAGTTTACCTTTAGGAACGACAGCTTAATTCTTCAACTTTACTTCATTTTGTGTTCTGAAGGAAGCTTTGTTATCCTTCCAATTTGATGTCCACAGAGAGCTAGAGGATGAACCAGATCTAAACCTCTTGGACTTGATTTAATTCTCCACTTTAATAGACTTGTGCAGTAGTTTCTCTATCTCTACATAATGTTGCAACTCAACCATGTCAGCAATCTCCCAATTCAATCCGACAATGAATCTAGCCATTATTATTTCTCTATCTTCCTCTATGTTTGCTCTAATCATGGAAATTTCCATCTCCTTATAATAATCCTCTACACTCATGGAACCTTGAACCAACCCTTGCAAATTTCTATATAATTCCCTATAGTAATGGCTAGGTATAAATCTCTTATGCATCATTAACTTCATCTCTTCCCATGACTGAATAGGCCTCTTACCATTCCTTTTCCTATTCACCACCAATTGATCCCACCATATACTTGTATAATCCATAAACTACATGGCTACTAGATTTACTTTCTTCTCCTCCGAATGATTATGATAATCAAATATGTGCTTAAACTTTCTTTGCCACTCCAAGTATAGCTCAGGATCATTATTTCCTTTAAAATTCAGAATTGTCATCTTTATACTACATATATTGCTATCTCCTTTGGAGTCAGCCTTCTTGTCTCGTTTATAAATTTTTCTCTTACACTTTGGAATCAACTTCTTCTTCTTCATTGAACTCATGTCTTCTATATGATTAAGAACTAAAAGATGATTCTAACTTATTCAACCTCACATTCAACAACTTAAATTGGTCATTAATAGCCTTGATGGAGAATTTCATTTTGATCTCTTGTGGTTCTCCTTCTTCCTTACTCATTTTTTCAACCTGTAAAATAAAATGAAATAAAAGGTGTTGTTCCTCACACACTCCCTCATGTGTTTGCTGTCAAATTAGAGTGTTATCACTCATATTTAAAACTATTTTAGTTTTTCCTCGATTGTGATTTCTCTTGCCTTTTACCACTCAAAGCCCAAGCTAGCCCCGTTTTATGTTCATAACACAATCAAAGAAATCAACCAATCTCAAGAAGCAACCGATTTATTAGTGATAATCTAAAAATCATAATTTTAAAACTTAGTTGAGGCAAATGGTGATAAAAAGAAAATCCAAAGATGACTCTAAAGAACCAAATATAAGAAAGAATATAAGAATAAGAACAAAAAAATAAGAAAGAATAAAAGAAAGAAAAAAGGAGACTAAAGGGAAGATGAAAAGAATATAAGAATATGGAAAGGAGTAAATAATCAATTTATGAAAGTTAAAATAGGAAAGAAACAATCTCGAGCTGGGAATCTTTTCAAAATCTTTCTTTTCTTATCTTACTTGACCAAAATATGTTTCTTTTTTTTTTAAATTAGACTTGGATAGCAAGTTTGATGATTCTCTATTTTTATTTTAATAACAATAACATAAGTATATCCAAAGACAAAAAAAATGGAAATGAAATTGAAAGAAAACACAAAACTATGAAGTACAATTATTTTTAAGAATCAAGAACTCAAACAAAGATAGATGTATATAGATAATCTGTTTCAAGTAACAAAGGATTTGATACCAAATAGTGAGGACCCTCTAGGTGAACAACCCTAGGAACCCATAAACTCAAAGGAATAGGAACAATCGATTTGCTAGGAAATATTATTAGATTAGAACCCTAAGGAAACAAAGTCCTTAAAATTCTAACCTTGAGATGCCAAAAAGGTTGATCACTTCTTTTGATATGTAGAATTTAAGGATTCAATCAAGAACACAAGAAGGAAAACCAAAAAGCTTTCTAAAATAAACTTGATAAAATGATAAAAAGTTCTCCCAAAATTACATGGATGCTCCTTTTTAGAAGCAACAAACCCTAAAAGAAAAACCCTAAACAAAATGGGACTATTTAGTTGTGGATTGGACCTAATCAATCCTTAAAAAAAATAAAAGACTAAAAAGATGGATGATAAATAAAACATAAAAGGCCCATATTACCTAAAATGAAAATTTCTTCCTAAATTATTACATGCATCCAATTTAATCTTTCAAATCTATCCCTTGCATAAAAAGATAATAGATCAACCTTGGTAAAGGTTTGGAATCCTCAAATTTGGTTTTAGATTCTTTTAGCATAGCCTCTTTGTATTGCACTTCCATGATCAAGCCTTAAAAAGCTTCTTTCATCCTCATTGCCTTACCCTAGTCATTGGACCTCCAATTCCATGCAAAGGATCTAAGTTGGTCAGCATCTCGATCTCCATTAAACTTATTCTCTATTATGTATTGTAAAGATATTAAATTAAGAACTTATTTAATTCAATGATTATATAAGAAATGAAGATTTTTGATCTTCTAAATTTATCTAAGTTGGTATAATCAAAAGAATAGGGAGGTAAGATATGCTTTTATAAATTTACAATTTATGCTAGTGGTAAAAGATGATCCTTCAATCGTGTTTTTCTTATATTATTTCAATCTTATTTTTACTTTAATTGTTCTTAATTGAATTTTTTTCCTTATCACAATAAAAATCCCTCCATTTTTTTTCTTAAGTATGAACTATTTTTTAAAATCTTATGTGGAAAAGACCCTTACTCTCTTTGTACTTAAATATGACATTTTAAGTGAATTAAAGTAAGAATTAAATTGAATGTTGTATTTAGAGTGCATCAAATGATACCCTTAAAATTTATAATAAAAATAGCATCTGAATAACACTAATTGGAATCTAATTAGACATTGTTTAATATTGAACGATTCTAAATGACCTTAGTCAAATTTGAATGATATTCAATGTGAAATAATGTGCTAGACTTTTTTTAAAAGTGAAAATATATGAAGTGAACATAAGAGGATTCTATTTTTTATTACAAGTTTTAAAGATGCTATTTATGTTACTTTTTAATAATATTTCTCTTCTATCAACGTCAAAAATTTATTTAAAATATATATTTATATGTTAGAAGTATTTAAAAAATTACTTTTCTTTAAGGCGAAAAAGAGGAAAAATTATTTATTTATTATTAATTATAACATATAATTATTATTCAAAATTAATAACTATTTTATATTTATTCAATATACAACAATTTATTTATTTGATTTAATAATAATTTTGATTTATATGTTGTGATGACATATTAATCAAAAATCATATATGAACCCCTTCAACTTGACTTTTTACATAAAGTGATAAAAATCCTCTTAATTTTCATTGACTAATTATGATTTAATTTTTATTAAACATTTGTCCAACTAATCGGACCAACTGGAGACCCTACTAGTCGAAGCCGAGTTGGAAAAATGTCCAACTAAATTAGACAATTATCCAACTGGTCAGATTTTGATCAAACGGTGATGGAACTATACAGAACTGAATTGGACACACATCCATCTAAGTGGATAGTTGTGCAATTGTGTGGAGTTTGGTTGGCTAATGACCCTACTCGTCAGAGTATAGTTGGACACATATCTGACTAAACTAGATAGTTGTCCAACTAATCAATTTTGATTGGTCAATGATCCTACTCACTTGAGCCAAATTGGACACATAACCAATAATGAGTGCTTGAAAAGCATTAATATTTCATGATTTTATTATACTTAAATATGAATAAGGAGTTTTAATCATGCATGTTTTTTATCATTATTTATGAAAACCTATAACTTCATAATCATAAATATTTTATGTTGTATTTGAGATATTTTTAGCTTCAAATATATAAAATGATCAACACATAAATAATAACACCTAAATCACTCATTTCACCTTAAAACCTAGAAGGAATAAGGCATGTAAGCCTTACATGAAGAAACAACCAGTATTCAAGTGAAGCATTGTGTGTCGTGGTAAGGATATTTATGGGCCATGTCGCACTCCTCTCTACATATATTCATTGGGTGTGTTACACTTTTTGTGCCACAATGAAGAAATAGTGTGCCATGACGTGACCTATTTGGGGTAACATAAGGTGAACCTTTACGAAACTCAAGCAGTAGGGCCATAATACATATTCTGTAAGTCCCGTTATACTTATGTGAATAAGTTTCTCTATGCACAACTATGCATTTGTTGACATGTTGTGTTTGTAAGGGTTGTGAGTGTAGGATTGCTTTACATTTTATTGTCTAACTTGCATGAATTTAGAGGGAATGTTGCATGAAGTCAGGGAGACTTGTGTATTTTTCTTGTTTTGGTTACCAATAAATGTTTACCTATGTAAGACTAATCTTATAGTATATGGTGTATTGGTTTATCAACACATTATTTATACATGACATATTCATAGAGTGTGTGTTTGTCTTGTGTGTGCATGTTACATATGTTGATTGAAGTCATCGAGATTCACGTGCTATGTGTAGTGGTGTTGAATCCCTCGTGTTTCAGATTGATAGAGTGCAAGGGTTGTTTCATAAAGATGGATAAAGCACTCAAGATGGATGCACTTGGATAAGGTATGTCTTTTGGTTTTTTATGTGTGTTGTTGTGTTGTTCATAGGAACAAATAACTCTAGGATATCCTTATGATTGTCTCGTTGTACTTGTGTATGTGTGATGGCTTCCCATGTACAAATCACGATGTTCGTTTTCTTTTTACTTCATGTATTTGTCTTCTTTTTTGTATGGTTGGTTACTATAGATTAGTAATTCACACATGCATATACTTAAGTACATCTTGTATGCCAGCATTTTTACACACACCATAATGTTAGTTTTTGTAATATGCATCCTAGGTAGAGTGTTGGTTTCTAGGGAGTGAGTAGGTATATGTAGATATTTTCGGACTTTTTTAGAAATGAAAAATGTAACTTTTTGGCACTTGACCACCACCCTTTTTGTTGATCTCGCTATCACCCTCACCACCGTCCTTGGCGAGATGTTTAGTGAGGTGGTCAATCGAATGCTATAAATATTTCCTCTCATTAATTGCAAATTATTTCAAAAAACCATCCAAAACTCTATCAAATTTTTCATTGATTCAAATTCTGTATTCATTAATTATATCTATAATTGTGATATGTCCGTGTGAGCCGAGAACAATATGAGTTGCTATTTTATGTCGTGAGTGAATACCTTTCTGTGTTATTAGTATTCAAAGGTTAGTTTATTCTACACATTAATGTTCTATGGTATCTAAACACATCATATCAAGTGGTATTGGCTGTGGAGGGTAGACAGGTTCATCTCAAGCCATTGCGAAAGCAACAAGCAAGAGTAACAATAGTCAATTATGATGGATGTCTTAGTTGATAGAGATTTTGATTTATTTCTTTCAAAGTTGTAACTGTTATATTGATTAATGAATTGTTTATTACTGAGTGATTGCTTTAAGCAACTTGAAAACGTTATAACATAGATACAGTCTTTATGTGAGTTTACCTCATTATATCTTGTGTTATGCATGCTCTGTTGTGGTGCTAGTCTAATCTGAGTTTGAATTGAGTATGTTAAAAGATAGTATTATTTAAACTTTTTTTAACTCTTTATTTGCTATTTAGTTTACATATAATATCTATCATTGATTGTTGTATGCTATTTTGATATTATATTGTTACTACTTTTGTTGAGTGTTTTGATTTCAAGCTTTTACTCTATACGTTACTTATGGGGTTGAATCAAATTGGAGTTTGTATCTCATTTCTTGCGTGAGTATCAAGTTGTGGAATTTTCACTTTCATTTAATTTAGCCCCAAGCCCTTGCATCAATGAAGTTTACATAATATACATTAGTTTTTGTTCAATTTTATCTCAACCATCATAGTTGAGTTTTACTTTTTCTTTAGTTTATAGCTTTTTACAATAGATTAGACTCATAAACAATAAGAGGTAGATCTTTGGAGATTTTTCATATCAAGAAAAATACATAAGATATCTGTATATTCAAGAATACATTGAGGATCAAGATCACAATTACAAAACAGAACACGACCGTTTATGTTTAATTAGTATAGTATATTTTATTTGTCTTCATTTATTTTTTATATACAGATTAATATTTTTTTATTTTTTGAATGTTATTTTTAATTTACTGATCATTTATTTTATTTGAGTATGTCTTGATGATTATTACTATAGAAAATTAGTTATGTTGTCATGTTTGTAATGATTAATTTATGTGAATATTTTTATAATATAAATTGAGCTTATTTCTTTATTCAAGATTTTAAAAAATTTATTATTGATTAATATATTGACAACATATTTTTCATAATAGATTTAAAATATGAAAATTAGGTTTCAAAAACACCATCTAAATCTAATATTGACATCTTGAATAAGAGTTTAAATTATGTACTCTACTTAAAATAGTGATTTAAATGATTTGTTATTTCCTTAAAAATAAAACATAATTTAATCTATCAGTTGGTGATCATCGTTTAAGGATATTAATTGATTTGATTAACAAAAAATATGATCCATGTCTAAGAATATTTTTATACAAAAAAGAAAAAATCAATAATTTGAATTTATATTTTTAATAACCTAATTAATTCTAAGCAAGCATGATTAATTAGTTAATTATTTCCACAAATTTTTCACTGATTGATAATTGCAAATATGCCATGAATTGTTTGAATCGAACCTATCTCTATCTTTTATTATTTTATACTTATATGTTATTAGTTTAATATTTTCAAAACCAAAAATTACAATACAATATTTAGATTTAATTTTCATGCTTATTTTTAAGAAATTTGTTGAATTATTTAAAACCATTTAGTTTCTTTTTAGACCGAACTTAAGAGTATACTTATCGCTTATTATAAGTTATTTATGCACTTACGAGCATGTATTAAATGTACAAAATTTAACTATCAAATTTTTGTGCATCAATCAATTAACTAAATTTTAATTGATATGTGATCCCAATCGTCGAAGTCAAATTAGACACATAATCAATTAAATTGAATAATTATCCAACTTGTTAGATTTTAATAAGTTGGTAATCCCACTCAACCGAGTCAAATTAGAGCTATATCTAACTCATCTTAACTAAATAAATTTCTAATCAATTGACTTTAACCGATTGAAAACCCTACTAGTTAGAACCAAATTGGACTACTAAGAAATAAAAAAATTTTGAAATATTAAAAGCAAATAGTAAGACATCCCAAAATTGAACAAACCGTTAAACCTCGTCCTACATAAAAATGCTATGAAATTATATCTTTGTAAAAACTATAAATCCAATTTGATTCATACATTTTTTAAGGATATTTTCGTTACAAACAAATTGATCAACTAGGAGAAATAAGATAAGCGACTTATCAAAGAAAAATAAATAAGCCTTTAAATTTTATAGGTAAAATTTAAAAAGTAAAGGAAAATATCATAAAGAAAAGTGCCATTTTTATTACCTTTCTATTCAGACAAGTTTAATTGATGTTTTTTCTTTGAAAAAAGTAAGATATCTTTATTTTTTACGAAGCTATCGCCAAACTTTAAAATGCTTTATTTTAAAGATCGTATGTATGATTGGACAATTATAACTCTATTGTGTATAATTGGACATCTAAATATAATTTAAAGACTTCTAGTTTTTAGTTGAACATATGCACAAATTCTATTGCATCCAATTTGACGTATGTCCAATTGTGTGTTCATTAATGAGATGTAGTACAATTCAAATTCTACTTAATTAGTCATTTATTTCGCATAAAATGATATGCATATCTAAGATTATTCTATCATATAATAAATACATCTTGGGTTCGATACATGATCATAATATCAACACATGTGTACATTTAACTTGTCATAATGATGGAGCATAATTTATGAACATATATTAATTTAATTTATATTAATATGTATTTAAATAACTAATTATATATATGTTCTATACATTTGTTCATATACTTAATTAAACAATTGTTCAACTTCGTCACGTAAAATTGAACTGAAATAAGATCTATGGTTTTTAGTTGCACATGTATTCAACTATGTTATGTATAATTAAACATATATCTAATTGTATGTTAATCATGGTATCATTTAGTCAATTCAAGGATATTATGGGGTAAAAATTTAAAATGTGCAAGTGTGATACTACATTAAATTAAAAGTATTGATAGGTCCAATATAACCTATTTCTCAATAACTTTTAGTTATAAAATTATATCGGATCATCTACCAATGCAAAAATATAGGTCCAAAACTAATAATATCATAGGATTCGACGATAAGCAAAAAAAATTTTTTTTTTTGAGGCCTACATAATATTAGCATATTTAATTAAGAGCATTGATATTGTGAAAACTTAAATGGTTAAATGATTAGGGACATTAATTTTTCTTCAATAACAATTTTACACATCAATAATATTAAAATATAATTAATTATAATAACAAAACATATAATCTATGCCCCTTTATTACTACAAAAAATAATAATTATGGTGATATTATTACACTTAATTAAATTCCTTGCGTATATGAATTATCGGGTATGAACAAATTGCATAGTAATCTTCCAAATCCTCAGGATTAGTATTAGAAAAATTTATCAAGATTAAACTTCTCGTACCATCATCCCTCTTTATTAAAAAAAAGTGAGATAACACAAAAATATCTTAAATTAAGTCATTTATATCATTTAATCTTTCAAATAATAAATGATATTATTTAATCCCTCAATTTTGTAAAATTAACCACAAATAAATTATATTATTTTAATAATTTTTTATTTAAAATATTATCATTTTCTATCAAGTATTTAAAATACAATTAAAATTATGAGTCTTTAATAATATATAAGTGAAATTTAATATGAAATACTTTACTAAAAAATAAACAATAATAAAATTCAAACAAAAAATATTTAAATATATATTTAATAAAAATTAAAAATTAATAGATTATTAAAATAAAATAATCACAATTAACAAATATTAAAAAAAATTACATTTTTTATAGTAATTATAACTTTATCAATATTAAATACTTATATATTTAATAATATTTTAATAAAAAATATTAAAATAATATAATTTATCTTTATTTGACTTTTTATAAAATTAAATGATTTAATGATACCATTTCTAACTTTAGGAACCAAACAATAAGAATAACCTAATATAAGATACTAATGGGGCATTTTTGAAAAAAAAAATCATACCTAGAGAGAGGGAAAAAATCATATCTATATATTCTTCACCAATCACATTACTTATTCTCTAATCAAATATTAGGCATTCATATTTTTCAAAACAATAGTTACATTAATCCTCCATTTCATTAAATTATAGCATATTATCACTTACGATCAAACTTGCATTGTTAGGTAATCTGTCTCTGCCCCGCAAAAGACCAAGCCCACATTTTAATAGAATGCATGATGCCAGTTTCTAAGTTGATTCCAAATACACCCAACAAAAAACAAAAAAACAAAAAAATAATTTGAAAGATACAGACAGGATTGAGAAAAGGAAAACTATTTTACATCAAAGCACAAAAGGTAATGGTGATTAAACATCTAATCCAGTCATAGTTAATTCATTCATCTCTTGAAACAGGATCCATCCCAGTTGAAGGGCTGTCTGCAAAATATTCCTGGTGCTTCACATTCACACCATACTGCTCAGTCAATAATAGAGATTAATTAGGCTAACCGTTCCAGTCTGACGTTGACAAAATAAGGATAGGTAGAGTTATTACATAAACAAATTACTTGTCGACTTGGAACTGTTTCTACTTTTGGTTGAAAGTAGTTTCTAATGGTACAAAACACTAAGGTTCCATTCCTAAAATAATTACTAAAGTTTTCCTAAAATAATTACTAAAGTGACTCTCACGACAATTTCTAACATTTTCAACCCAAACGTCTAAATGTTTTTCTTAAAATCACTTTTAACCAAACGATTTCATTTAAATCACTTCTCTTGAAGCCACTTCTAAGAAAATAACATTAAAACGAGCCCAATGTTTCATTTCCCATGGTTGCTAGTGACATGTAAATCTGACTCGTCATATAAGTAGCGCAATGTTCTGCTAGCAACAATATCCCACACGAGTCCAATCTTTTACTCACTTTCAGTGACCACATCAGGAGAGAAAAACACTATAAATTGAGATCTCCACATGCGTTGTCAGAAGAGTCTTTGTAAGAGAAGCCAATCCACAACTAATTTGGACAAAATGGCGATAAAAATTTCTGAACTTACCTCTCGAAGAGCCTTAGTCAAGTCTTCCATTGCTAAAATCAGTCGCTTATCCTGATCACATAAAAAGTTGAGCGGTAAAAATCTAGGAAGAACATAAAGAGAAGACTTTGCAGAGCAAATCAACAACCTTTGGCTGTTTATCTCTTTTGTCCTTGACAATTGATGCTGGTCTGGCCTTGCAATGCCTGCAGTAGAAAGTATGATGTTGTAAAAAGGTAACATCAACTAACGCCTAAGAACCCAAGATAGCAAAAACTTGAACCAACAAGTTCAGTTTTTTTTAATAGGACCTGCATGTTCACTTGCATTATGAGATAAACAATATTAGATGCATCGAAGGATCAAAATTTTGGAAAATTTCACCAAAGTTTCAGAATTTTGGAGTGACAGAGATAGAAACAGAATGCAATCTCTTCCAGAGTTTCGGAAAAAATTCGGTAAGTTTCAGTTAAATTTCAATATTAAACCTGAAACTTCTTTTTTCTTTCCATAAAACAAATAAATTCTCAATTTATCATGAGAGACTACTACAAATTTACCTCGATACAAATAGTTCTGTAAGATATGAGATCAATTATCTAATTTGTTATTTTACAATAATTTTATATATTTATTTGTTATACTTGTTATGTCATTAGATTAATTTAAGGTTTAGGTGCATTTTTTTTCTCTCTCAAATAATGTTATGCAACGCATGTGGTTGAAATTTTAAAGTTATCATTTTATAATTAAGACGCTTATCTTTTAATGTTTTTCATATCACATTATACATTGTGTTATAATCAGTGAAAACATGTGTAACTTATTAGACTCCACATATTTGATTATAACATATTATTTTACATAAAAAATAAAGATAAATCATACATTATCTATTACTTCAATTGATCTAAAATGTTCATTTAAAATTTTCAATTTTTAAAGCAAATTTCCATTTTTCCCAAAACCAAAATTTCCACCAAAATATCCACAAAACTGAGCACTGAAATGACTACCGATGCCAAAATTTTCATATTTGGATTTATCTAGTACACCCACAGATGCTTTAGCACTTTCGTTGGGCACCCATATATCCCAATCACACCCCAAAAAATAAATAGAACCCAACAATGCCATCTGGAAAAGGTAAAAGGTAAAATCCATATGAATTTGCATTCTATATGCCCGGAAGCAATGTAAAAAAGAGGAAGGAAAAAAATTTAACTGGAATGCAAATGGCTGAAAAAAAATGTAAAGTTTCTTTAAGATAGAAGCAAGAAAATTACTTGAAATAATAGCCGCAAGAAAATCAGAACAGAGCAAGAAAATACTAATAACATAATAATACTGTCAATTAAATTACACTATGGCTATTGCCAATATTATCAATTATAAATATTTCAGTCTTGGCATAAACAGCTCAGAAATTCCCAACAGAAAACTTTTTCCCCCGAACTTTGGTCCTCTTAGTTAAAACTGCATAATTTTTTGACATTCATGAAAACTTTCCCAACTCATAGATATTTGAAGAAGCCTAAGAGGCGACAAGGGGAAGTATTAAATAACTCATTGATGATTATATGGAAACAAAGCCATTATCAAATATAGAACAAAATGAAAGCAAAAGCACCTATATTATTAAAGCAAGAGGAATTGTAGAAAAACTTACTGAAGAGCATCTTTTGCAACATCTGCAACAAACTTCTGTGTGGCGACGGCTACTAATCTAATTCTGCAATAGTAAAGGAAAAGTCAATTCCCAAAGCAACTAAGAAAAAAAAATTATAATTCATAAATCCATACATTCAATTTAATAGAAAAAACCTTGTGAAAGTAATTTTCATTACAACTTTAAAGAGCCGATAACTATTTAACCATCAAAAACTTCTTCAATTTTATTCAGCCTAGTTATTCAACTTACACATTTAGGTGGAAAAAACAAGCCATTAATGCATCAGTATTGAACTAAATAAACAAAAAGTAAAATCAACAAATAAAAAAAGATAAAAAAATCTCTCGCCGTCCAATGTAAAACTAAGGGAAAGTAAAACTTCTAAGATACTAAGCAGAGTTGAAATTTCAATACCTAGTTTTTCTAAACCCACCAAATTCAAAAACAACATGATTAATATATCAATCAACTTCCAAGTAAATTTCGCTTAAAAAAATGGTACCTACAATCGAACGTCGGGGCACTGGAACCCACTCTTGGCCAAGTAATGCTCCACAAGCTCGTCAGGTATCTGAACAACAACAATAACAACAGAATATAGGATCCCTGTGGAAAAAAGAATAAATCTCTGAAATTCATATGAACAAAAACAGTTAAAGAGTTACAGTGGGGGTGTAGTCCATTAAGGAGGCCAGGAACTCAAAAAGTGCAGGGTCATCGTCGTGCCTGGATTCGCTCGATTGCTGTTGGTGGTTGTTATGATTCATCTTCTCTTCCGCTTAAATGTGAGTTAGGGCTCTTACAGTTTCTAGATTGAGAGCTTACAAATAGCACGCATTTTTTATAAGTACCTAAAAATATATAGTTAAGTGGAAACAAATCAAAAATAGGCCCTATGTTTTCAATATTTTCATTAATATCCTTAACATTTAAAAAAAAATTACAATAACTATTGAAATTTAATATATCTTCAAAATTATATAATAGAAGTATTAAAAATCCTTAAAAAATCATATCAATATTTAAAAAAGTCTTTTTTACCCCTACTTATATAGCTTTTTGAATGTTATCAATGAGAATATTTTCATAAATATTCTTGAGGTTTTGTTTTTCTTCAAAATTATCTCTATTATAATAATTAATTTATCTTCATAAAAAATACTCTCGCTATAATAATTAATTTAATTTTATCAAAAATACGTCTACTATAATATTTAATTTATCTTCATCAAAAATATCATTGCTTCTCAATAACATGATATAAATATTTTTCAAAAATACTCCTACTCAATAACCTACTAAATCATCAAAAACACCCCTGATCAATAATAAGTTATAAATATTAATCAAAAATACCCCTAATCTGCTTAATAACAGTACATTATTCAATACATATCATACATTCACATTCACAGTCTATATTACAAATCATATATCGACATCCACATTCTCATTCTTATACCATATTAACCTGCTCAATAACAGTTCACATCCATATTCACAATTTATATAACAATCTAAATTTTTACAATATCTAAGGAGAGGGGACACGGTAAATGAGTTTAAATATACAAAAAGCTACAAAGTTCATGTCATGTCTCCCAAAACCAATGTATACATGAACTTTGAGTTACAAAAGATTTTCTTCCAAATCATATTCATTGTCTCATTTACTTACATATTTTAAAATAAAAATTATAGAACAAATCAAGGTCTCATTTCAGAAGGCTCACTTTAACTTGTTGATTATCTCATCTTTTGCTTCTTGTTGATTGCATCACCGTTATGTATCACCAGATTTATAAACAGTAAATTAATTTATGGTATAAGAAGTAATGCATAATGAATATGTTATACAATACATTACTTGAGTTTGATTAGTTTTTTTGTTTTGCTTTTTCTTGACCACCTTCTTTGAAGTTATTTCCTACAAACAATTTAAAGTTAAATATAATAAACCAAATATATTTAATAAATGAATAGTTACAATTTTACTTCAGTTTCATTAGTTAGATTCTTTAACTTCTCCCTACATGTCCTCTTATTATGACTAAACTGATTGCAATATCCACATTTTAATCCTTATGACCTCTTATGTTTCTCTAGTTCAGTGGCCGCATCTCATTCGTTGAAAGGAAACGGCGCGGCTTAAACCGGCAGATCAAAGTGAAGCGGGCAAATGGGAACGAGGACTTGATCCTGCGTTCGCATTCATTGTAAATAAATGCGATGTCGAACACGTGATTTGCTTAAATATTAGTGGGACACGTGGCGCATTCTTATTCTGCGTAAAACGAGGATACCGTCGGCTACTCATAACACCGCGTCGCCACGATTGTTACGAGCCGCTCAAATGCGCGACAGCCTGGTTCCACGCTGTCAACTGACCGTTCAAGAGATCCAACTGCCGGCCCGATGTAGCGCCGGGAAATCACAAGATCCGACACGCGGTCCCACTTTGACACCGCCGCGCGATGGGAGCCCGGTAACCTGCACGCCGAGCCGCGCAAAGGAAGATCTCGAGCCCACTCTCTCAGTGGGGCTTGATGAACACGCGAGAATCCGATCCGTTGATCCTTTGATCAGATTCGGCCCACGTTCGCATTTGGAATAGAGGCTGGCATTGGCCTTCTTCTCTCCCAGAATTTAAACTTTTATTAATTATATTTTGACCCAAGAAATATATTTCAATTTACATTTTCAACTTTGTTTAATTGCAATACATCCCTTTTGGTAATTTAAATTAAATTTTAAACTTTTAATAATTGAAATTAAGCCCAATTTTAATTTAAATTATATTTTCAACTTTTTTAAATTGCAATTAATAACTCTTTTATTTGAAATTATATTTTTGGGTACAAATTAGCATTTAAGTACGTTTTCGATACAATTTACTTAATTTTATTAAAAATGTATTTTTAGCACATAAAAGGAAAATATTAATTTATTTAACAAAAATTAACTAAATATTAAAAGAACATAGCAATTATCATTACTAAAATTGATGAAAATAACTATATAAAATACAGTTATCAACACCCCCAAACTTAAGTTTTTGCTAGTCCTCGAGCAAAAGGAAGGAAATAAAACAAAGATAAATGAATTTAAAATAGTGATTTTCAAAATATTTCTTTTTAAACATTCCAAATAACATAACTCAAAGAAATAAAAGAATTTTATCTAAGTATCAAAATCAATTTAAAAGTATATTACATTTTCACAATGAATTTTAGGTGTGTGTGTGAAGTCTTTTCAAATTTCATCACATGCAATCCGGATCAGTTTATATAAATATAAAATCAAACAAATTATCATGAAATCACAAATCTCATAGTTTATTTTTCATTTCTCTCTCCACTAATGTAGACAAACACAAAACACAAAATCAATAGGACTTTATTAAGCTTGTAATATATGGCTTAGGTAAAGGTAGGATAAAAGATAATATTTAGCTCAACTTTTCCCAAACATAACATTTTAGGATTGAAAAAGATAACTTCTATCATAAAAATAAACACTTCCCAATTTGGGATTTATCATCACATACCATTCTCTCTTTTTTTTTCTTTTTTTTTCTTTTTTCAGAATCAGTTTTTTTTTCTTTTCTGCTTTTTTTTTCAGTAACCCTTTTTTTCGATATATCCTTCAACATTTACTAACAATTGTAACATGTTAGTGGAATAAGAACAATAGGTATATCTACACACATATATATATATACTTTTTAGATAGGCTTTTGTAATGAGAAATATATATATATATATATATATATATATATAAGCTTTGAAGCTCAAAAGGGGTATACTATGGATAATGCATGTAAAGGTAGATAGAAAGGCTCAAACGATCCAAAGATGGCCTAAATCATTTTTTTTAGTTAAATGTTATCTATAATTTCGCCTCGAAAGAAAATCAAACAAATTCTAAGAATTGTGACACCACAAATATCAATCGAATTCCATACTCATATAAACCTTCTCTAAATTATTGTAGCAACTCAAATATCAAGACTAGTGCTCATAAATATTTATCTTTGTAAAAATGAAACATACGTAAAAATTATTCATCGCTTAGACAATATTCAAATTTTTCAAGGAATTATGCATCATTTAAATCGAAGAAACAAAAATATATCACTATTCATAGCAAATTATCTTCAATCAACCAAACAAAAAAAACAATTTCACAAGCAATAACATCCAGAAAGTATTTCAACTTCGTTCAGTATATACACCACCCCCAAACTTAATATACACATTGTCCTCAATGTGTGAAAATTAAAGAACATTTGAGATGGGTTTAAAGAGATTTCCTAGTTTGTTTGATTGGTTAAGCTAAAATAGCTTCATTACCTCCAATTTGCACCTATGAAACAAAAAAAAATTACATAACAAAATAGAAAAACTAATACATGCGATAAATAAAAAAAAATAAAACACATGGGTTGCCTCCCAAGAAGCGCTTGTTTTATAGTCTTCAGCTTGACTTCTCAATTTGTTTTTCTGTTTGTAAGTTAAGATTTGTGTGTCAAACAAAAACTCCACTTACGAGAAAATTGAAAAATAAATTAAGAAACAATAACCAAAAAAAACAATTTATTTATTTTTATTATTTTTTTTCCTTTTTGTGGATTAAGATTTGTGTGTCAAACAAAATCTCAACCAACGAGAAAATTGCAAAATAAAAACAACAAACAATAAGCAAAATAAAAATTTATTTTTCTTTTTGTGAGGTAAGATTTGTGTGTCAAACAAAATCTCAACCCACGAGAAAATTGAAAAATAAACTAAACACGCAAAAATAAATTTTTTTTTTTGAATTAAAATCAGATTGATTGGTATTAATATCAACAATGAAAATAGTAAAACAAATCCTCGGCAACGGCGCTAAAAACTTGTTGTGTGTTTTGCAACACACAGAAATCGTGCAAGTATACACGGTTACAAGTAATAAAGATTTGTAAGTAGAGTATCGTTTCCACGAGAATTTGTTACTATAGTTTGTTGAGTACTAAAATTGTACCTCTCTGATTTTATCCAAAACAATCGTTGATATGGAAAAAGGTAACAAAAAAAAATAAAAGAACTCTAGGATTGCAATTTTTCACCAAACTAATCCACTCCAATCATATTATTTTCTTTGGATTTATATTTTTTAGTACATTTAATTTGTCAACCGAAAACTTCCTTTTTATTCATACATCTCTTCCGAGTTTCGTACAAACACACCTCGTTAAATTAATTCACTATATCTCTATGAGAATTAAATTCACCAAGATTCATTAAGTTCTAAGTTTTCAAATGGCCACACATACAATTAGGGTATATTCCTATCCTTCATCATACATGTCATTCTATTTACGAGCAATATACACAAAAATGCATTTCTCAAGTTTATTTTTATGCCACAAATCGTTTTGATAAAATTCGTAAATAATCAAAAAGCATTAAGCACAAAATAAAACGAACAAATCGAACGTCTTATAAATCTATCAAAAATAATTAAAATCAAAGCTTCATAAATTTAGATCAAATGCAACCCTAGAAAAATTAAATTACTTCATTAAATTAAAATAAAAATTACAACAGATGTAGAAAAAATTAAAGGAAGAAAAAGGAAAATTAAAACATCACATAGCGAAAATATTTGGCACACGTAAAACACAACAAAAGCCAAAAAATGGCTTCATGGTTCTCAAATTCAAACCGAACAACTCAAAAATTCTAAACTAAAAAAAACCCTTTAACTCTATCATAATATCACCTATTTATAGCTAAAAAATACATCTAAAATATTACATTTTATTTTATTTTTTTATAAAAAACGCAATAATAATTTTTTATCGAAAATAAAAATCACGCCAGACGATTTTCAGATCGAAAAATATTAAGTAATTCACGCGTGAGACAAGGGCGCCGATTACGCATTTTTTTAATTCTTTATATGCCACGTGTCGGCGTCGGATTCGGCCAAACAAATAGTGGGACACGTGGCGTCTCTCATTCGTTAAAAGGAACGGGCGCACGCGGCCGAAGCACCCGGATTGGCGCCAGAAATCGAGGCAACTACCGGAACGAGGACTTGATCCCGTATTCGCATTCATTGTCACCACGTGTCGGAACATGATTTGCTTAAATATTAGTGGGACACGCGGTGGCATTCTATTTTGTAAAAATTGAGGATGCGGCGCTCGCGTAACCCGCTGGCCACACACGATTGTTACACGAATCTGCTCAGCCGGTGCGCGACACGGTTGGTTCTACGACGCTCAATCTGGACCATTCAAGAGATCGATGGTCGGCGATGCGCCTCGGGAAATGTGCATCCCATACGTGGGTCCCACCGACAGCCGCGCGACAGCGGGGCCCCCTGGCACGCCGAGCCGCGCGAAGGAAAATCTCTGATCCGTTGATCCTTTGATCAGACGGTCCACGTTTCGCATTTGGAATAAGGCGCGTGGCCTTCTTCTCTCCTGCGCAGAATTTAAACTTTTATTAATTATATTTTGACCCACAAATATATTTCAATTTACATTTTCAACTTTGTTTAATTGTAATACAGCCCTTTTGGTAATTTAAATTAAATTTTAAACTTTTAATAATTGAAATTAAGCCCAATTTTAATTTAAATTATATTTTCAACTTTTTTAAATTGCAATTAATAACTCTTTTATTTGAAATTATATTTTTGGGTACAAATTAGCATTTAAGTACGTTTTCGATACAATTTACTTAATTTTATTAAAAATGTATTTTTAGCACATAAAAGGAAAATATTAATTTATTTAACAAAAATTAACTAAATATTAAAAGAACATAGAAATTATCATTACTAAAATTGATGAAAATAACTATATAAAATACAGTTATCAGTGGTCTTCCTTTCTTTGGTTTATAAATTGGTATAAGTATTTGTGGCTCACCAGGCATCATAACCCACTCATTTTTAGATGGAACGAGATGAATCAAAGAGAAATATGTCTTCAAATACGAAGCCTTTGTAAAATATGAATATACATAGTCCGTAATATTATACCTTCTATCCATAATACAAGCAACATCATGCTTACAAGGTAAACCACTCAATTGCCACCCATAACAACTACATGTCCACTTATTTAAATTAACCAAAATGTTGCAACCATCCAATACTTCAAATATTCCATCTCCAGCATACAAGACCTTTAAAACTCTTCCTTACTCTTGTCTTTGAAGAATGTATTTCATTACATTTGGTGGAAAAAGAGTAGTCTACTTCAAAGCCTCTTCATTCCTTTTCACTATTAGTCGCATCAATTTTCTTCTAGCCTCTTCAAATAAATTCACAATAAGTCTAGACCTCACTCTTTTCAACCAATTGTTAAAACTTTCAGTCATGCTATTGGTCACATGCTCAACCTTTACATCATCATAAAAAGCATGTCTACTCTATTGTGAATCTTGAATCTTACTTAAATATTCATGTGCTTCAAGTTCTTCTTTCTTAATTTCATTCATCACATAATTAAATTCAGTTGTTCTAGTTACTTTAGATGTTGCCCAAAACAATGATCTTATTTTCATGCTTGGATGCTTACATTTCAAGTTGCCATAAATATGCCTAGCACAAAATCTGACATGTGAAGTTGGGAAAAACTTATTGATTACTACAACGAGACCTTTTTGTCTATCAGACATGAAGCATATCCTTCTATTTTCAAACTCCCCAATATGTTGGTCTAATAAAGCCATGAACCATATCCAAGTTTCAGTATTTTCGGATTCATCCCAAGCAAGGGCAATTGGAAACAAACCTCTATTAGCATCCAATCCAACAACAACCATCAAGACACCTTTATATGGACCAAAAACATCCATCCAAACCAAGGAAAGGCCTGCATCCATTTAAATACCCTTATTTTGAAGCGGATAAGCTAATGAAACATCTCCTAAAACAAGGGCTGGCATTTGATATTGGAATATGAGTATCAACAACTGCCATTGATCTTGGGTTGTTTCTTAAAATTGTATGACAATATTACCTTATTTTTGAAAAACAACCAATATGGTCACCCAATTCTCCATCACAAGCAATTTTTCTTGCCCTATACAATGTCAAGTTAGGTACATATATACCCCATCTTCGTTTACACTCAACAGCCAATACAAGGATACTTATATTAAGGTACTACTACAAAAATGGGTATTTAAGTCGATATGTAAAGTCATTTTTTGGAAAAAACTGACTTATAATGAATTTAAAGTCAGTTTGGTGTAGAACCAACACTACACATTGACGTAGCATTGGTTCTACGTGTCAACCGACACTACACACGTGGATAGCGTCGGTTCACCACATCAACCGACCCTACGTCCTACGTGTAGCGTCGATTCGACATGTCAACCGATGCTACAAACTACGTGGATAACGTCGGTTGACACGCAGAACCGATGCTACACACGTGGATATTTCTTTTTTTCTTCTTTCTTCCCAAGACAGAAACTATTCCAAGCGTTGCATAACTCTCAAAAACCCAAACCTCTTCCACTTCTCCTCCACTCTTTCTCATTTTCTGGCCACCTACGACCACCAATTCCAGCACCGGTTAGTGGGTTTTCTTCCTCTCTAACTTATCTTTTAGATCCCCTATTTTTTTAAGCAAAATACTCAAAAAAATTATACCCATTTCTCACTTACAAAACACCATTTTTTCTTCATTTCCTTCATTTTGTCACTTCATTTACTCTTGTAAGTATTTCTATTAATCATACGCACTTATTATTCATATTTTTTCTACTATTATGTGTTATTATTTATGTGTATAAATTTTTGTATTATATATGTAGGTTTTGTATTATAACATCAGAAGAAGAATATGATGATCTTGAATAACATAGGACAACACCATGGTAATTTTTCTGCTATTAATTAATATTTTATTTTTTAATTATTTGTATTATTTAAACTATTTGTTAAACAGATTTTGGTTTTTTTCTGCTATTATGTAGTGATTGAATATAGGTTTTAATTTGAGTATAATAGAAAATGAGTAATTTTTGTTAAAAAAAATTAAAAATTTAAAGTCGATTCATGCATTGAACTGACTTTAAATTGGTTTAAAGTTGGTTTTTAACTGACTTTAATAGTCTGTTTTGTAGTAGTGGGTTTCCCATTACTAAGTCCTTTAATTGAGAAGCTAACCAATAGGATGTTGTAGATCTTTGTTTTCAAATTTTTGACAGCTATGTCTCCATTTATTGTCTATTGGCTCAAGTGTCTTAACCATAAAGGTTTTCTTATCAGTTCCAACAGAAGCCTGTATCCTTCAAATACAATCAGGTGCTTTACACCTTGCAGTTACTCAGGTTTTGCCCACTGAAACCCAACTTGAACAATGTACTCTTGTAAGATAGTTTTAAATTCTTCAGTATTCTTAAATGTATCTCCGACTTTGAAGTCAATGCTACCATCACTTCTTCTTTTAAATTTCTTATCTTCATACTAGCAGCTGACTTTTTTAGCACTTTTTCCTTAACAATCTTCTGAGTCAATATCACTGATATGATAGGCCTTTTCATCCCCTAAGTCCTGAAGACTATCATCAGTATCATAAATTTCATCAGCGTCTTCATCACTTCTTGTAATTTTATCATACCAATCAGGATCCTCCTCAATATGCTCCAAAAAAAATTTTCATCTCCATCATAATGTTCATCTTCAAATTCAACAACTGTTCCTGCTTTATATTTTTTCAATCTTTCACAATTCCTTGAAGGTTCACCCTTATTTTGGCTATTACTAGTTAGGAATGGCTCAAATGAATCAAGGTTAAATTAATCAATGTCAAAGTGAGGTGGTTCATTTATTGGTTCAAAAGGTGGTTCATTTTGTGATTGGTTTAGTAATACAGCTCGTGTTCCTTTAAAACTCTGATATTCTAACATGGGAGATGAGAAAACCACTTCCAAAAGATTAAATTCTACAAACAAGTCTAGCCTTTGCTTTTTATTATCCCTATAATCCTTCATCAATTATTGTAATTCATTATTAGTTTTTAATACACTTTGTTCATCACCATTAACGGTTCCTTAAGCTTTTAAACTTTTTTATGATTTGCATTAAACTTTTCTAGTAAATCATCATACCTTTTTTTAATGACATCATACCTACTCAAGAGATCATATTATTGTTCATCAATAGAGGATTTCCTTTCCTTTAGATTTTTCTTCAATGCATTGATCTCATGTTCTTTTCCCTTAAGGTTTTCCATAGCCTTTGTCCTATAATTTTCAAACTGAATATACTCCAAAGTTAAAGCATTATAAGAATTGAGCAATTCATCTTTTTCATCTTCGAATTCATCATCCTTACCAATCACTTCTTGAACATCTAAGGTAGTAGTCATAGGATCAAAGATACTACTAGAGGCAATAAAGGCCCTAAATTTAGTTTCACCCTCATCATTACTATTGGTACTGTACAAAACAATGATATCAGCCTTCATTGTGTGTTTGTTTGTGCATTTTAGTTTTTGAAAGCATTGAGGAGCAATGTGTCCTTGCTTTCCAGACTCAAAGCACCTTATTTTATTCAAATGACCTTTAATAAATTTCTTAGAAGCATTTTCTGAGTCTTCATTATCTCTAGTAGATCTTGAGGTTTTGGAACTGGAAGTACCTATTTTAGTAATCCCAAAAAAAGGTTTCTTCTTCCTAAAGAAATTGATAAATCTTTGAGAAAAAATTACATTTTATCCTCATCTGGGTCAAGATCATCATTATCACAACTATAATACACACATCTTTGATTGGTTCACTTCTCTTAGGTGGCGTTTGGTTCACAATATGCAATCAGAATGAGAATGGAATGGAAAGGAAATGAAACAATTTTGTTTGGTTTTACCACTGGAATCAAAGAAGGAATCAGTATTGCAGTATTTGGTTTACAACTGGAATGAAATGGAAAATAATGTATATTACCTTAATACCACTATATTTAATAAAGTTTAAAAAATATCATTTCATTGTTATTTTTTTGTTAGACAAAATATATTATTAAAATCGTTATTTTTTTAAATAATTATTACTTAAAAATAAATTATATTATTAAAATTATTTTTTTAAATAAGGTTTAGGGTTTTAAGGTTTGAGATTTGGGATTTGGGATTTGGGATTTAGGGTTTATGGTTATATTCATGGGTTAAGGTTTAGGGTTAAAATTATTATTTTTCTAAATAGGTTTTGGGATTTGGGATTTAAAGTTTAGGATTTAGGGTTATATTTGAGGGTTAAGGGTTAGGGTTAAAATTATTAATTTTTAAATAGGGTTTAAGGTTTTAGGATTTTAGATTTAGGATTTTTAGGGTTTAGGGTTTTGGGATTTAGGATTTGGGATTTAGGGTTTAGGGTTTAGAGTTATATTTGTGGGTTAAGATTTAGGGTTAAAATTATTATTTTTCTAAATAGAGTTTAAGATTTTGGGTTTTGGGATTTAGAGTTTAGGGTTAAAATTATTATTTTTCTAAATAGGGTTTTGGGTTTTAGGATTTGGGATTTAAGGTTTTGGGTTTTGGGATTTGAGATTTGGGATTTGGGGTTTAGGATTTAGGGTTATATTTGTTTATTAAGGTTTAGGGTTAAAATTATTATTTTTCTAAATAGGGTTTTGGGTTTTGGGATTTGAAATTTAGGGATTTAGTGTTGAGGTAAAATTGGAAAAACAAATTGAGATGGGAATGGAATCATGATTCCTTAAGGGGAGAATGAATTATGATTCTTTCTCTTTTAGGAATTGATTTCATTCAATTCCCACTTTTCAGCCCAACCAAACATAAAATTGGAAGGAATCGAGTCTGATTTCATTCCATTCCATTCTAGTCAACCAAACATGCATTTAGTAGTCTTGCGAGCTAAGCTTTTTTTCTTTTCAAAAGAAACCTACTCTTATCTTGGTAAAAGTTGATGTAGTTTGAAGGCTTGCAAGTCACCAACTAACTTATTAACAATAAGTTCACCTGGCTTGTACATCAACTCAAGTATGGTAACTTTGGCATGAAATCGATAAGTTAGGCTAGTGATGATTCTCAATTTGCTTTTCCTCGTTAATAGGTCTACCCAAGTTGTAAGACTAATTGATAATGTTTGAAAAACTTGCATAGAATTTATCAAAGGTTTCATCCTCTTGCATAATACAGACTTCAAAATTTCTATTCAACTTCAGAATTTTGGATCTTTCTACTATTGAAGTACCTTCATAAGTTATTTCTAGAATATCCCAAGCATGTTTAAAAGACGTATCTTCTGTGTTTGTCATGCGACATAGCTTTAATGATAGCATATAACTCTTTACTATTCCATTCAAATTCCTTGGATTCATCCTTGGTCCATTTGATCATAGGTTTTGGGATAGCAATATTGTCATGTAGGGTTTTAAAAGGGTAGGTCTAGCCATTTTCAATAAGGAACTACACTCCGTATCCTTGGGATTACAAAAAGGCCCTCATTTGAAATTTCCAATATGCATAGTTAAGCCCATTGAAAGTAGAGGTCTACCTACATTACCTCTTTCTCCTAACTCCATCAGAGAGTTAACAAGATCAACACCAAAGCATTGGTTCTGATACCAATTGAAAAAGTCCACAACCTAGTATATGACCAAGTACGGAGACGAAGAATCCTAAAGGACTCATCCCTCATTCGCAAGGAGCATAACAGTAACACTTATAGAATTTACATAGCAGAAGCACAAACATTATAATCTCAAAAGCAAAAAAATTTAATAACAAATATTATGTCAAATAGAAAGCATGTAAAAAATAAATGCTTCTAATCAAAGTTTAAGCTAATAGTATGGCTAATAGTATGTTTAAATATACATACCTTAAACTTGGATTGTACTAAAACATACATACCTTAAAATTGTACTAACACAAACTCAAATCATGCATGACACGATATAACAAGGTAAACCCATATATGGATAGTATATATATAGTAACATCCACGGGTTGCTTAAGACAACCACTAAGTAGCAAATAATTTACTAAATAGTAAACATGTTACAACACTAATAGATAGTAAAACCATTATTACCTCTATCATTCAAGACCTTCGTCCAAACCGTCTACTATAGCTCTTCACTTGATACTTCTACAACTATCCGGTTTAACACTCACACTCGGCTATCCTCTATAGGCAACACCACCTAATGTGATGTGATTAGAAACCAATGGTTAGTAATAGTAAGTGTACCAACTTGCAACCTCATGTGATACACAGTCCACTACTATTATCGCGTACGGGAGACACATAGTCAAACCATGTACTTACACAGATTATAATTTGATTACTAAACTCACAAAAATGACTCACTCTCAAATTTAACCTCTCCAAAATAATTTCAAAATCAAATATAAATTGCAATGTGTATTTTGATAGAATTTCAACTCTTGAACAAGGGGTAGAGAAAAGAGAAATAAGTGGGATATTTATAAGGCTCGTCGAAGAGGTACTAGTTGACGAGGTACTAAAAAGTCACATTTTTCATTTCCAAAACTTTCTGAGTAGACTTCATGAATACTCGTACTAAAACAAACCAAACATAAGTGACAACGTTGAAGAGCGAGAAAACTTGCTAGTCGAAAACCAACACTCTCAACTTAGCATGTACACTACAAAAAATTAACCTCGTGGTGTGTATAAACATGCTCACATTGAGCTAGTGTACCTAAATATGTGCGTGAGTGAATTATTGATCCTCAATAACCAACTTTACACAAAGAAAGATAAAACACACTACGTAGAATAATAGACATCATGTTTTATACATAGTAAGCCATCACATATATATGAGTACAACAAGACTTAGAATGGTGAAGAGAAGGAAAAAGAAGAAGAAAAGGAAGGAAATGGACAAGATCTAAACTTTTTTTGGTCTCGATCCAACTATAATGATATGTTTTGGGAGGTTCATGATGCTAATTGTGTTGGACGGCAACTTACAGTTGAAGTTTGTGAGCTATGAGATTCGGTTGAAGGAGTCTAACAAGGATTCACAACCGTCAAGCTTCAATAGATTATAATCTTAACGTGACAATAAATCAACCACCGAACAATTAATGGAATGCCTAGTTATATTTTAACATTTGTGTGATTTTTATAATATCTATTTACGGTCATTACAAGTCATAATGGAAAATTTAGTGCATATGTTTCAAACTTAACCAACCTTGCATTTGGTGAATATGTTCCAAAATGTTGGTATCATAAGTAAGTTATATA
The DNA here is from genome assembly GCA_033030585.1 of Hippophae rhamnoides. Classification (NCBI taxonomy): domain Eukaryota; kingdom Viridiplantae; phylum Streptophyta; class Magnoliopsida; order Rosales; family Elaeagnaceae; genus Hippophae; species Hippophae rhamnoides. The sequence goes on from CM065436.1 coordinate 32,946,117, forward strand.
TTTTATACTCTAGTATATATATTTTCATATATTTAATGTAGTAATGTGCATATCTAACCGATATATGGCCGTAACAGGGTAAATTGTCCTTGTATAATGGTCAAGTGATTTTTCAATGATTTTGACAAATTCTAACTTATTTGGTGGGTCAAGTAAATTGGATTAAAAAAAAGATTATATATGACATACTCATGCATATAAAAAATTTGATTTTTAATAAGTTTATAAAAATTCCATTTATTTGGAGGGTACAAGAAAATTGAATTTTAATAATCCCATGTTGTTATTAGTAAATATGAAATCGAATTGTCCTATTGGTTTGGGCAAGTAATTTTAAGTGATTATTTTAAAATTCCAACTTATTCAGAAGGATCGAGTAAGTGGGATTAAAATATTCTGAATAATTACATGAGTTTCTTTCCTAAATAAGTGACATTATAAAAATGGACTTTTGTTTTTAATTTGTAGGTAGATCGAATTAGATTAGAGGGATTTTTATTTCAATATTATTTAAAACGATATAGAGTTTCAAATACATATATTTGTCACTATCGATCAAATTAAATCTATGAACACATTGTAGCATTGGAAGGTTGAATTAAAATTAAAAAAACACATTCTACACTCTATGATTTATGGAATTCAGAACACTAACGATTCTCCATTGGAGTCAAGTACAAAAAATCTAAATACATATAGTGTAAGTCATGTTTAACATCATCCAATGAGGGCATAAAAAGGTATAAGACCAGAATAAATATAAATTACTATTATCAAAATCATTAATAGCATATAATACACTTCCAATTGTTTTGTTAATACATGCTAGTTCCTGTTGAATTCAACAAATAATGCACCGATGTTAAGCAGTTATAAACCATATAATTCAATCATGGTGGTTGTTGAAATAGTAATTAATATTTGTCTATATAAACAATATACATGCTCGATACAAATTAAGAAAAAAATATTAGAGAAAATGTTTATTTCTTCTTCTGATTATTTATTCAAATATTGATTTCTTCATGGTATCAAAGTTAGGTGACTCGGTCGGTACTCGACCGATTGTAGGGGATGGACCCTACGCCGGTGTGAGGGGGAGGCGTTCCATATCCCCAGTCGGAAATCGATGTGAGGGGGAGTGTTGAAGTCTCACATCGACTAGGCGTTGGGTTTCTGCTATGATATCTAAAAATCGTTCTCTTTTCAATCAGCAAGAACGAAGGGTGGTTGATAAATCATCATTTAAATGTACTCATTGTCATCAAAAAAGTCATACAAAAGAACGATGTTTTGAACTTGTGGGATAACCTGACTGGTGGGATCACAACCGTGACTCTTGGAAGAAAAATCCACGACAGATGTCTACTACCACCATTGTTGAAACAACAAAGGATCATGTTGCAAACTCCTCAACAAATGTTGGTAAGATGCTTAAAGCTTTTTCTCTTGTTTTTAATAATACATGGATAATTGATTCAGGTGAAACTGATCATATGACATTCGATTCTAGACAAATCTCAAAATCATTTTCACACAAAACTGTTTGCACTGCCAATGGTAACACAACCTCAGTTGTTGGGGAAAAATCTTTGTCTCTCACTAGTACTTTGAATTTATATTCAGTACTAGTTGTTCCCTCTTTAGAGTATAACCTTATATCTATTTCTCAAATAACCACTACTTTATCTTGTTTTGTTATTTTTTGGCCTCACTTTTGTGTGTTCAAGGACATCCAAACAAAGCAAACGATTGGTCATGGTGTTAGGCAAGGAAACATGTATTATTTAGACTTGGAATCAACAAATCATGCACTGGTAGCAACTGGATCTAAAAAGGATGAATCAAATATATGGCTATGGCATAGGAGATTGGATCATGCTTCTTTTGGATATTTAAAGAAATTATTTCCAAGTTTATTTTTGAGCTTAGATCTTTCTACTTTAAAGTGTGATGTCTGTGAACTAGCAAAAAGTTATCGTTCCTCATTTCATGTAACCTTAAATAAAAGTCCATTTCTATTTATGGTTATACATTATGATGTATGGGGTCCTTCCAAAGTCTCTACTTTGGGAGGATCATGTTGGTTTGTTACATTTATTGATGATTTTAGTAGAATGACTTGGGTTTGTTTAATGAAATCTAAAAGTGAGGTAAATATATTATTTAGAAAATTTCATAAAATGGTTCGTACTCAGTATAAAACACAGATTCAAGTTCTACGTAGTGACAATGGAGGAGAATATAAAAGTTCCGAGCTTCAAGAATATCATAAATCAGAAGAATCAAACTACTTGTGTTGATACACCTCAGCAAAATGGAGTTGCAGAAAGAAAAAATCGACACTTGTTAGAAGTTGTTTGTGCCTCATTGATCGAAGCTCATATGTCATTATCTTATTGGGGAGAAGCACTTACTTCTACTGCATATTTGATCAATCGGGTACCTTCCAGTTCCATTAACTTCCAAACACCACTACAAGCCATCACTGAAACAATTGTTGCACCAAGTGTTCCCAATTTACCTCCTCATGTCTTTGGGTGTGTGGCATTTGTACACCTACATAAACAACAATGTAGCAAGTTGGATCCACGAGCAATACGTTGTGTTTTTATGGGATATGCCACACAACAAAAAGGGTATCGTTGTTATCATCCTCCTACAAAACAAATGATTACCACCATGGATGTTATTTTTCATGAATGTTCCCAATTTACCTCCTCATGTCTTTGGGTGTGTGGCATTTGTACACCTACATAAACAACAACGTAGCAAGTTGGATCCACGAGCAATACGTTGTGTTTTTATGGGATATGCCACACAACAAAAAGGGTATCGTTGTTATCATCCTCCTACAAAACAAATGATTACCACCATGGATGTTATTTTCATAAAGATACAATGTATTTCTCTTCTACACCTGAATTTCAGGGGGAGTACAACCATGTTGAAATTCAAACCCTTACATAAAAATTGTTTCCTTATGAAGAAAGACAAATTATATGTGAGGAAAATAAAAATAACTTGAATTCAGATGGTAATAACTCCCAATATAGAAAAGACTCAAGGGAAATGGAATCAAGTCCTCATTAACTTCAAGATCATCAAGCAAGTTCATTACTACCACTAAGTGAGTACAAGTTTCTTACTCCACAAGTTGCTGATATACCTAACCAATTGTTTGTAGAGGATGCTCCAATTATTGGACCAACCAGAAAAATACTTCCACCACTTCCTAACAGAGGTATTCCTAAAGCCATGTATGAACCTAAGATTTCTAGTAAATTAAATATCCCATGGGTAACTATATGTCTAAACATCGTTTGTCAAAATCAAACGTGTCATTTATGAATCAATTATCTACTGTATCTATTCCTAACAGTGTGCAAAAAGTTGACCAAAAATGGAAAGATGCTATGAATGAAGAACTAAGATCCTTGGAAATAAATAGAACTTGGGAACTTGTCGATCGTCCACCAACAAAGAAAATTGTTAGTTGTCGATGGATTTTTTCAGTAAAGTATCAAGCATATGGTATGATTGAATGCTATAAAGCAAGATTGGTGGCAAAAGGATACACTCAGACATATGGGATCGATTATACAGAAACATTTACACCTGTAGCCAAAATTAACATTGTTCGAGTCTTGGAATCTCTAGCTACAGATTTAGATTGGCCATTATATCAGTTTGATGTAAAAAAATGCCTTTCTACATGGAGATTTAATTGAAGAAGTTTACATGGATTTACCACCAGGAATCAAGAAATCCAAAATCCATAATGAAAAGGTGTGCAAATTAAAAAAAATCACTGTATGGATTGAAACAATCCCCAAGAGCATGGTTTGGCAGATTCACATAGTCAATGAAGGCATTTGGCTACAAGCAAAGCAATTCAGACCATACTTTATTTATGAAAAAAAAGTATGGTAAGATCATTGCACTTATTGTATATGTTGATGATATGATAGTAACAGGAAATGATCTTGAAGAAAGGAAAGCTATACAAAGTTATTTGTCCAAATAATTTGAAATGAAAGACCTTGGTTTCTTAAAATATTTTCTTGGGATTGAGGTTTCTCGATCAAAAGAAGGAATCTTCTTATCTCAAAGAAAGTATGCCTTAAATTTATTAAAAGAAACTGGTATGTTGACATATCAACCAGCTAATACACCAGTAGAGGAAGGATTAAAGTTATGTATCAAGGTTGATCAAGTTCCAACAAATAAAGAAAGATACCAAAGGCTTGTTGGAAGGTTGATGTATTTGGCACACACAAGACCAGATCTTGTCTATTCTTTAAGTATTGTCAACCAATTTATGCATAATCCTGGAGAACAATATATGAATGCAGTTATTCGTATTTTGAGGTATTTAAAGTCTGCTCCTAGAAAAGGAATATTGTTCACTAAAACCTCAGAGTTCCAAAGAATAGAAGTATATACTGATGTTGATCGGGTTGGATCAATAAATGATAGACGGCCTACATCAAGCTATTTCACTTTTGTAGGGAGAAACCTTGTAACATGGAGAAGTAAGAAACAACATGTTGTTGCACGTTCAAGCGCAGAGGTTGAATACAAAGGCATGGCACTTTGGCTTTGTGAGGCCTTGTGGTTACAATCTCTCTTGAAAGATTTGGGATATCCTGCTAAATAATCAATTAAGTTATTTTGTGACAATAAAGTAGCATGTGATATTGCTTATAATCCAGTTCAACACGATCGTACAAAACATGTTGAAGTTGACAGATTCTTTATTAAGGACAAGTTAGAAGAAAATTCATTAGAATTACCAAAAATTAAGTCAGAAGATCAATTAGCTAACATCCTCATTAAAGCAGTCTCATATCGAGTATTCACAGAAATTTCAGTCAAGTTGGGCATGAAAGACATATATGCACCAACTTGAGGGGGAGTGTTAATTCAACAAATAATGCAACTCATTCAAAAAATACTGCACCGACACCAAATACCTCTCAATATACAAGGGACCTACCAAGCAGTTGTAAACCATGTAATTCAATCATGGTGATTGTTGAAATAGTAATTAATATTTATCTATATAAACAATGTGCATGTCTGATACAAATTAAGAAAAAATATATCGAAGAAAACGTTTATTTCTTATTTTAATTATTTCTTCAAATATTGATTTCTTCGGTTCCTTCTAAGAATTTACACTAATTGTTGTTTGCGACACTGAAGTCATAATAAAAGTTTGTTTATTGAACAAATTCAAAATCATATAATTAGTATTTGACAATATGATACAATTGTAGCTGTTCAAATGAGCCCAATGGTTCATTGGCAAGACTTGAAATTTTGCTATGATCATATGATATGTACAATCCAATACAACTAATAAAGTAAATTGACGTAACACCTTAATAGGTAACATACTTTCACTCTTCATTCACAAATTTGATTGTACGTCAACGATCAACCGGATAATCCCCAACAGAGAGAATTATATAAAATATTAAAACATACACTCCACAATCACACCTACAATGTCATGGCCCACAATGACAAACTAAACTTGCAAAGAGTATGAGGTTTAATAACTTACACATGCAGATGTTGTTGTGGGACATCTTCCTCGTATACACAAAAAATAAAATGACTTCCATATGTATTATTCTCCACTCAACCTTTTGAATTAAATAGTTTACAACACTGACACCTTTGTCCATAAAATTTGAAGCCTTCTTTGTTCATGCCTTGCCTAGACTTCATTAAATCATAACAGGTCAATTTCCGGTTTATCATGTCTACCATAGCAAGAACCCAGTGGTAAAGAAGAATTATAAACATAATGGTAAAAAAACTGTGATTAAGTTGATCGCCTCATTGAATCATAACAGGTCAATTTCTTGTTGATCATGTCTGCCACAGCAAGAACCCAATGGTATATAAGAATTATAAACATAATGGTAAAAACTGTTGGAAATGAATTTAAATAAAAATATATATTTTTTATTATTTTATGACCATTATTTCATAAATTATGTAACTGTCATTTTCATAATTATGTGGCCATTAATTTTATGACCGTTATTCTTATAATTATGTGACCGTTACTTTTATGACCGTTATTTTCATAATTATGTGACCGTTACTTTTATGACCGTTATTTTTATAATTATGTGACCGTTACTTTTATGACCGTTATTTTCATAATTATGTGACCGTTATTTTCATAATTATGTGTCCGTTATTTTCATAATTATGTGTCCGTTATTTTCATAATTATGTGTCCGTTATTTTCATAATTATGTGTCCGTTATTTTCATAATTATATGACCGTTACACATATTTTTTCAACTATAAATAGAGCTGATAGCCACGAGTTTAGAATATAAGTTAACAACTTCAAAAACAGGCTCTACGGTTTTCATAGCAAAATCAAAGAAAAGAAAATTAAAATTGTTTTCTCGTGATTTCCGAGCAACATAAATATTTGAGAGGTGTAGTATTCGGACTTCATCGGTGTAGTGAAGTTCAGAGGCAGAAAAAGATTACGAATTTGTTTTTATCCTGGGGCAGCAATTTGTGTTTACTTACCTGAAAGAAATGGACAAACGTCTTAAAGAGAAGCGACCTAGTCCATGACTCAACCCAAGCAGTTACTTTGAAGTTATCGGTAATATTGTTCCTACCTACTTGTTTTTATAAACTTGCTTCAACAATTTTAAGGCGTATTCAATCTGCCGTATGTCTCTTTGAAATGCTAGCTTGATCTAAACAAACCATTCCGTTTTGAAGGATTACACTTTAAAAGATGGAGACAAAAAATGTTGTTTTTCTTAACCATGAAAAAAGTTGTTCCTGCTCTTACTACCGAAAAAATACGATCCCTAATCCTCCTATTTGAAGTGTAACTAAGGATTTAGACACGCGGGTGGAAAAATGATTTTCTCTGCAAAAATTATATTCTTAATGGTTTAGGCGATGACTTGTATGATTATTATAAGCGTGATAAGTCTGTAGAGGAAATTTGGGAAGCACTTCAAAAGAAATCATTGAGGAAGAAGCTGGTACTAAGAAGTATCTTTGTTAGTAGATACATGAAGTTTCAAATGATTGATGACAAATCTATGGAAGCTCGATCACGACCTACTTGAAGATAGCACACGAAATAACTTTTGAAGGTATGAATTTAGATGAACAATTTCAAGTAGTTGTTATTATAGATAAATTACCCCATGCTTAGAAAGATTTTAAGAATACACTTAGACATAAAGCTAAGAAATTTCCTTTAGAAAGTCTTATAACCAGTTTAAGAATAGAAGAAGAAGTCAAAAAATAAGACCAAAGAAATGAAGTATTCGTTGTCTCAAACAACAATACCAATAAGAAACCCCCATCTGCAATTTGGAAACCTAAAGGTAGAAATATGAAAACTCATAATCATAATAATAACCAAAACCGCAACCACCAAAATAGAAACAAAAACTATCCTCTTTAGAATGGACCTTAACCCCCTTAAGGAATAACACATTCGTGTGTTAAAGTTGTAACAGACCTGGCCAATTGGCTAGGAACTGCCGGAACAGCCACGTAAGCGAACCTTACCGAAGATCAACTTATTGCTATGATTTCTAAAATCAATTTTGTTGATGGATTCGAGGGGTGTTAGGTGGACACTGGTACTTCTTGCCATTTCGCTATAATCGAGACATGTTCAAGTCCTACTCTGAGTCTGAGGATAAGAAAGTGTTGTTGGGTGACTCCCACTCCACTAAAGTTGTTAGTACTGGTGAGGTGGAATTAAAGTTTACCTCTGGAAAGATTATCATCTTGAAAGATGTCTTGCATACTCCAGAGATGAGAAAGAACTTAGTTTCAGGATATTTTCTTTACAAAGCTGGGTTTACTCAAACTATAGGGGCTGATTTATATACAATAACTAAAAATAATATTTTTTGTTGGGAAAGGGTACGCCACTAATGACATGTTTAAATTGAATGTTGAGTTCCTTTAATATTTGGCATGCTAGACTTTGTCATGTTAATAAACGCATAATCAAGAACATAGCTTAGAACTAATTCCAAAACTATCTTTGAATTATTTTGGATAAATGTGACTTTTATAGTCAAGCTAAAATAACAAAAACTTCACATAAGTCGATTTAAAGAATCTGAATCTTTAGAATTAATACATTATGACATATGTGAACTTGATGAAATTTAACAAGAAATGAAAAACACTATTTTATAACTTTTATAGATGACTTCGGATTATACTTATGTATATCTAATGAAAAAAATAAAAGTGAAGCATTTGACATGTTTAAAATATTTATAACTAAAATTAAGAATCAACTTATGAGAAAAATAAAAAGGTTTCGTGATAGAGCCTTGAATATGATTCCAATATCTTGATGACTTTTATAAAACTCATTGGAATCATTCATGAAAAAGCGCACCTTATTCTCCTGAAATGAATGGCAAAATTTGAAAGAAAAAATAGAACTTTTCTTGAATCGGTTGTTGCAATTTTATTAAACTGCAGTCTTTTCCCATTGGTGGGGAGAAATTTTATTAAGCGTCTGTATGTGCTAAATAGAGTGCCTAAATCTACAAATAAAATTTCACCACTATGAAATTTTGAAAAATAAGAAACCTAATTTAACTTATTTTAAAACTTGAGGGTTGTTTAGCCTATGTTAGAATCCACGATCTAAAAGAAATAAACTTGCTAGTAGAAGCGTATGAATGTGTATTCATAGGATACGCTGTGAATAGTAAAGCTTATAAATTCTATGACTTAAAAGATCGTAGTTATATAGAATCAAATGATCGACTTCTATGAATATAGGTTTCTCTTTAAATTTAAAAATAGTGGGGGCTCGTCTTCTAGTAGTTTACCTATAACTAGAACTAGTGAACAAAGCAAGAATTAAACACCGAAATTAGAAGAAAATGCAGCTCGAACCTTAAGGATTTTGGAGTGCGATTTTTATGCTTATACCTTGAGGAAGATCCCAAACTATTAAAGAAGCATTATCTTCTTTAGATGCCAACTTATGGAAGAAGCCATAAATGATGAAATGGACTCACTTGAGTATAATAAGACTTGGCATTTAGTTGACTTACCTCCACGGTTGCAAAACCATTGGATGTAAATGGATACTAAAGAAATTGAAACTCGATGGTACTATTGAAAAATATAAAGCTCGTCTTGTAGTTAAAGGATATAGGCAAAGGGAAAATGTAGATTTCTTTGATACCTTTTCACCAGTTACACGAATAACTTCCATACGTGTACTTTTCTCTCTCGCTGCTATCCATGATTTAGTAGTACATCAAATGGATGTTAAAACTGCTTTCTTAAATGGTGATTTAGAAGAAGAAATTTATATGGATCAACCTGAAGGTTTTGTTATCTCAGGTCAAGAAAATAAAGTTTGTAAACTAGATAAATATATGTATGGTCTAAAATAAGCACCTAAGCAATGGCATGAGAAATTTGATAATATAGTTAACCCACATGAATTCAAAATGAATGAAAGTGACAAATGCATTTATTATAAATTAGAAGATAACATTTGCACTATTATATGTTTATATGTGAATGACATGCTTATTTTTGGATCAAATATTCATGTTATGAATAATGTGAAAAATTTATTAAGTGTTAACTTTGATATGAAAGATCTCAGAGAAGCGAGTGTAATCCTTGGTATAAAGATTACTAGGTCTGAAAAGGGAATTTCTTTAAGATCAATCTCATTACATTAAGACGATCTTAAAGAAATATAATTGCTTTAACTGTAAACCTGCATGTACTCCGTATGATCCTAGTGTAAAGTTATTCAAGAACACCAGAGATTTGTTATACAAGCGAGTATGCGAGCATCATTGGTAGCTTACGTTGTACTTCGATTACCTTAGACGACCAGGCATAGCTTATGTTGTGGGACTACTATGTAGGTTTACCAATAGACTCCAGTGTAGAGCATTGGAATGCTATTGAAAGGGTTATGAGATACCTTAAGAGAACTATATACCTTGGATTACATTATACAAAGTTTCCGTTTTGTTCTAGAAGGATACTGGCCCGATCGGGAACACTTTATCGAGAAGACTCAAAGCGACTAGTGGCTATATATTTAACATAGTTGGTGGTGCATTTCTGGAAGTCTAAGAAATAAACAATATTGGCTTAATCTATGATGGAGTTTGAAATGATAGCACTAGCTACGCTAGTGAAGACGCTAGTTAAGAAGTACATTGGTGAGATCCCTTTATGGGAAAGATCGATACCGGTTGTCTGATCCCGCTGCGATAAGCTATTGCAAAGATTTAGAACCGTTATTACAACGGAAGAGATGATAGATGCAAGTCTTGTTAGAGAATTTCTCTCTACAAAGAGTAAGAATGGATCATATATGTCTTGATGAAAATTTGGTGATCCTTTGTGAAAGGATTAACAAGAGAGAATGTTTTCAAAAACCTTGAAAGGAATGTGACTAATGCCCTTAGAATGAAGAGTTACTCATTCATGATGGTAACCCAACTTATAGGCGGAGATCCCAAGAAATAAGTTCAAATGGGTAATAACAAGTCATGAAGTGATATGAGATGAATCATGCTATTTATGAAGTCTGATCTATATTGTTAAGCGTGAAGTCTGACGGCGCGACGAAAGGATGAGTTAATTATTAAACTCTTAATGAGTTCTATACTCTACATGTGGAGTGGGATGCACGAAGGCTCTGAGTACTCTTGATAGACTCACCTATGTGAATGTGGAAGTACGGCGACTTCCATGAAAATTTTGGGCAAAATTTACTAGAGCATTCACTATCTTTGGGATACACGTCGTGGCCGTAAAGCACGGGCTTTTCGAACTACACCTTGGAAAGATTGTGTGTGTGATGTTGTTAGAGATAGAGTTCAAAACTACGAGTTACTCTAGTATATTCTAAAGCATTAACACTACGCAAAGGTTCAAGTCGATAGACACCTTTTGCTTATGCATAATCTTATACTTTTAATTGATTGGTTGCTCGATGAAACTATTTTTATTTAAAATTCAAGTGGGGGATTGTTGGAAATGAATTTAAATAAAAATATATATTTTTTATTATTTTATGACCATTATTTCATAAATTATGTAACTGTCATTTTCATAATTATGTGGCCATTAATTTTATGACCGTTATTCTTATAATTATGTGACCGTTACTTTTATGACCGTTATTTTCATAATTATGTGACCGTTACTTTTATGACCGTTATTTTTATAATTATGTGACCGTTACTTTTATGACCGTTATTTTCATAATTATGTGACCGTTATTTTCATAATTATGTGACCGTTATTTTCATAATTATGTGACCGTTATTTTCATAATTATGTGTCCATTATTTTCATAATTATGTGTCCGTTATTTTCATAATTATATGACCGTTACACATATTTTTTCAACTATAAATAGAGCTGATAGCCACGAAGTTTAGAATATAACTTAACAACTCAAAAAAGCAGGTTCTACGGTTTTCATAGCAAAATCAAAGAAAAGAAAATTAAGAATTGTTTTCTCGATTTCGAGCAAACAATAAATATTTGAGAGGTGTAGTATTAGGACTTCATCGGTCACGGTGAAGTTCAGAGAGAAAAAGATTCTTGTTTTTATCCCAGGGACGACGGCAATTGTGTTTGCTTGCACAAGTTTGGTGAGCCGCGAAACGTCTTAAAGAGAAGCGACCCTGGTCCGCTGACTCGGCAACCGATTACTTTGAAGTTATCGGTAATATTGTTCCTACACTGTTTTTATAAACTTGCTTCAACAAAAACTGAAACTAAGTTGAATACCTCTTTATTTTTCTTGTTAAGGGTGTCTATGAAAGACGCAAACATACCTTCAAGCAGCCCCTCAACACCATTGAGAATTTTAATATTAAATTCTTTCAAATCCTCAACGGTTACATATGCACTCCAGCTGTTTCCCTCCCCAGATGGACTGCAAAAAGTCTTTATATAGAAATATAAATTAAATATGTAAATAGTTGCACGTAATAACACTATTTGAAAATTTTACAAACAATTCAAGTAAGCTAAGAAAATTAACCTTGTTAGTTGAAGGTTGACCCGCATCCTTCTTATAGGGTGGAAACTTTTTTAAGAAAAGAATCTCCTTCTCAATTTCATTCAGGCTTGGTGTTGTAGGAAATGAACCATCTTTTTCACATAGATCTTTGACAGATTTAAAAAAATATGTTTCAATCTCCTTCAAGGTAGGCGGGAAAACTGGAAAAATAGATGACTACAATGACATACATGATATATAATTTGTTAAAAACTAATATAATCAGGACTTAAATTACTTTTCATGAACTAAGTATGAATTAAGTAAAAAAAAAATTGCATTTAAATGGATAGATGCCATAGTGGAGCCAAAAACATGCTCATTGAAAACGTTAAATGTTGGAGCACTAAACGACTCCAAGTTTAACATTCTCAATATTGCTGTGCAACTCCGTACCTTGCATAATCTGCAAACCTCAAAATAGAATCGTACGCCTATATCTGATAACAATTTTAAGGATTCCCCTAAAATCATTTATGTAATGAAAGTGAATATTACTAAATCATTTAAATTTGTTAGACAATGAAGATAATACCTTAAATGCGTATAAAATCTATGCATCATATAAGGTGCATAATGATAACCTTGTCCCTTATTCTGAATTAATTTATCAACATTCTTCTTCTTTACTTGATCAACCATGGTTTTATTTACAAGTAAACACTAAGGGATAGAATCCATTAGATCAGTATTATCAATCACATCAACTTGTGGATTGTGAATGTGATTCCTCTTTTCCTTGGATAGAAGCAACACTTCCAATGTGTAATGACAAGTAAGCTTTACTTCTCTATTTCAGTGCAGGTTTTGTTCTTGAAAACTTTTTCAACTCTCTCTGAAAATTTGATTAGAAGAATTAAAAAAAAATTAATCCTTAAGTCATTTATCCCAATATTATTCAAAATTTATTCAATTGATTTGGAACTATCATCCTTTCCCACGTTCAAGCCACTTACTAAAGAGAATTCAACTTTTGAGAAACACATCGTCTTCCCACATATATCAAACCAAAGATTTTCAATTTTCATCTACTCTATCATAGCTTCTTCTTAACATCAAATGGTGGCATATTGCACCAGTCCATTGGATAATTTTCATACCGATTATGTGTCCAAAAACATTACCCCTGAAAATTTTCATTTGACACTCCGTCAAATGGGTCCTCAATGTTTCCAAAAATTTCTTAAATTACAAACACACGAAATGGCAGCTGATCCTACTAACTTAACTTCATTCAATAAAAGTAATTCCATTCCAAGTACAAAGATAGACTTTTAGTTACGGTTTATATGAAGAAAAATTAAAATCAACTAATTCGGAGAGTCTTGAGAAGTTCGATTATAATGTTCCCTACTTATATCAACATAATTTACATATAACGACATCATATTGTTCAAGTAAGTCATTCTGAAATATAGTAATAAAATACAACTCTTGCTCGTACGTTAAGAGTAAATTAGTTTCAATTGTACTCATTTTTCAAACATTGTTATACTTTTTTAGAGGGTCTAAGTAAGTTGAATTTTAATATTCCCTATCGCTATCAAGAAAAATTAAATCCAGCTTACATATAGGGTTTGGCAAAGTCATTTAATTGATTACGTTCAAAGTCCAAATCCAACTTACATATAGGGTTGAATAAATTCATTTAATTGATTATGTTCAAATTCCAACTTACTCAGATGTACTATGTAAGTTGAGTTTCAATCATCACTGTATGGGCAACCATTACATTGGAGTTTGATGACTAAGTCATTTGAAAATCAATATGTTTCTAAAATTCCTAACTTGCTTAGAGGGTACGAGTAAATTGGATTTTAATAATTCATTTTTATTAGGAAGAAAAATTATATATGACATGTAATTACGTTATAAGAAATTTAAAAATTAATAAATTTTTAAAAATTTAAACTTACTCAAAAAGTCTAAGTTAGATTTTAATAATTCATTCTTATTAAAAATAAAGATTATGTATGACATGTCTATACATTATAAAAAATTTAAAAATCAATGAATTTCTAAAAATTTCAACTTATTCGAATAGTCCAAGTTAGATTTTAATAATTCATTTTTATTAGAAAGAAAGATTATGTATGACAAATCCATACATTATGAGAAATTGGAATTTCAATGAGTTTTTAAAGATTCTAACTTAATTAGAGGGTCCGAACAAATTATATTTTAATAATTCATTCTTATTACGAAAAAAGATTATGTATAACATGCCCATACGTTATGAAAAATTTGAAAATTAATGACTTTCTAAATATTTAAACTTACTTGGAAGGTCCGAGAAAATTGGACTTTAATAATCCATTCTTATTAGGAAAAAAAATTATGTATGACATGCCCCATGAGGTCTAAGTCAATGGGTTAGGCAGACAACTTCATCATGTACAATCCAAAATTTTCCACTCATAGAGGCTCAAACTACGTTCCTTTATCCGTCTATCTTGGACCACCTGGGACCCGCTCATCTCGACCTACGTGAGAGTCTTGAAGCCCGCAGGCATGACCACTTTATCCAAGCAAGCTATGGAGACAATGCAGCTTTGGTGGCCAATAGCCACCATAGGGATAATCAACCAAGGGATGGACTATATTGTAGACTCTGGAGCCTAATTGTTTCAAAAGAGTCATCATTCATTCAGAAAGTCATGACCATCCTACTCTCAGATAATTTCAAGATGCACAATGTGAGTTCTTATAGTGGTAACAATGACCTACTGGAGCACCTTAAGAACTTTAAAGGCTATATGGACCTTTATGCTTATAGTGATGCAATCAAATATTAAGTCTTCTAGCTTACTCTGATTGTCAAAGCCCAAGCTTAGTATCGTGCCCTAAAACCCAATACAATTGGTACATTTGTTGAGTTTAGAAAGAAATTCCTTTCCCATTTTTTGGCAAAATGAAGAAGACCAAAAACAATAGCACATTTGATGACAACAAGGGAAAGACGCAACCTTAAAGGATTTCTTCAACAAGTTCAACAATGAAAAATCCAAGTAATAAATTGTTGTAACTTAATGGCTGTGAGTGCACTACACCAAGCTCTTCGCTAAGGACCTCTTAAGAGGGATATGGAAAAATATTTTCAACCATATATATGGAGGCCACTCAGTTAGTGAACACATATCTCAACATCGAAGAGATGGTCAACAACAAGAGATTCAATTATTGCTCCACTAATGAAAACATAAAACCACCACTTGAGGTTAGGGATGAGCCTAGACCCTCGAGGAATAAAAGGCCTCATCAAATCGTAGAGATGAGAAAGATAAAGGATCGGATCGAAGCTACACTGGCCTAAATTTTTGTACCTATGCACCCTTGATGGTGCCCAGGGAAACTCTCCATATGAAAGTTGAAAACTAACATGTAATACACTAGCCCATAAAACTTAAGGATGCTGGCCAGAATAAAGATCAATATTGCATATTCCACAGGGACTTAGGAAACTCAACTAAAGGGTGTTGAGATTTGAAAAAAGAAATTGAACACCTCATCAAAAGGGGACAGTTAAGAGAGTTTGTCAATAATGGAAGACTATAACAACAACAAATCTCTCCTCCAATGGAACTAGAAAATGCTCCCCCACGAGAAGTGCGAGAGGTTCGAGTCATCATAGGTGATCCCAAGGAAGTGGACTCTAATAATGCCCATAAGGCACGTATCAAAAAGGCCTATCAAAAGGCCCTCTATATTGTTTCTGTGCATAGCCCAAATAAAGATCCTAAGATAACAAATGCATAAATAACTTTTTCAAAGAGGGAAACCCACAGGCTAATTCATCCCTACACTGATGCATTGGTAATTACCCTTCCAATGGAAAATATAAAATTGTATAGAATGCTGATGACACTGATAACTCAATTAATATCCTATTCTTTGAGGTATGAAAAGCTACGACGCTCACTCATCCACTAAGCCCAATAACCAACCTAATAGTAGGATTCTTCAAATCTTCAATTAACCCTAAAGGATGTGTAACTTTATCAGTTACAATAGGGCTGGGCACTAATATAAAACATTAATGGTAGACTTCCTCATAATAAACTACCCATTTCCATACAATTGGATTTTGAGATGACCATTTTTGCATGCCTTCACTTACCATCCTGCCCTAAAGTTCCCCATAGAAAGTGGAACCGAGAAAGTACTAGAAGAACAAAAAGTGGTCAAGAAATGCTATAACTTGAGAGTTCGGATAGGACAAAAAATAAAATGCATTCCATTGGTCTTGTTCTACTTTTTCTTCATTTAAAATTGTTGCATATTAAATTCATAAACTAAGGTTTTACTTTAGTTTTGAAATTTAAATTCATAAACAAAAGGGACACTTCTACATTGAACAACTAAAAACTACACTTTATCTATATTCGTGAAACTCGGTATGGATGGGGGAAGTCCAAACTACAAAGGGATTGATAGGTATGGAGTATTAAAAGTCACATGCCAGTATCCTCGGGGTTAAGAGTTGATACAACTTCTATGCCCTACCCCTACAGGCCATGCTTGATCTTTCAAAAGGAAGCAACTACACCCCAGGTTCAGGAGTTTCTATAACGTCTACCCCCACCTTTAGGGGCCATACTTGAGCTTTAAATAGAAAGCAACTACGCACTGGGTTCAAGAGTTGCTACAACTTCTATACCCCACCATTACAGGCCATGCTTGATCTTTGAATAGGATGCAATTATGCCCCACGTTCAAGAGTTGATACAACTTTTGTGCCCTACCTCTACAGGACATGCTTAACCTTTGACAAGGAATCAATTAGGCCCCAGGTCTAGGAGTTACTACAACTATTGCACCTCATCCATGAAAACATAGATTTGCTCATGTTAAGGACCCTGAGTCTACAACCTTGGTCGTTGATTAAAAACTGCCAAGCACGAGCAGAGTGTAACAACACTCAAGAGAGGATAGAAGAATCCACTAAGGACTACAAAAGTTTTCTAAGTCTCAAGACCAAATGCTTGGATGACTTGATAAACTCAAGCACACCAAGCAAGGGGCTAGTATACCAAAAACACCCTAGTTCAAACAAACCATCTTTACTTATACAAAATGAAAACAAATCATACGAAAGCAACAAAGTCCAAGCACAAGCCCAATGGGTACACGATCAAACTGAAAGTGACTAGACTAACTAATTGACACACGACAAACTGGGCCAATATAAGCCCACTAAATGGCATATAGCTGAACACAGCACGTGGCTCGACATAGTACACGGGGTCGGACATGGTACATATGGTAGGACATGTAGCCTGACATGGTACATGTGACTAGACATGGCACACATGGCCAAGCATGGTACATGTGGTCAAACATGCCACGTGTGGTAGGATATGTCATATGTGGTCGGACATGGTGCATGTGGCCAAACATGGCACATGTGCATAGACCTCTAACTATCAGGATTGTTCCAAATCCATTCCCCAACAACTACACACCGTTGTGTACCAACACAATGGATCATAGATCCCAAAAAAGGACAAACTCAAAGAGCACCCACCATCTAAAAGTAAAAGTACATGAATGCAACATAAGTACAGAATCAATTACATGATTCAAAAGTGAAGAAATAGCTAAGAAACGTGGCATATACATATGTCCAAAAATTTCATACGAAGACTTGAACTCGAACATCATCCAAGCATGTGGCAGACCATTGAGCCCTGGAAACCCTACTAAGTATGTCATAGTTCACCAGCTTCATGAACTTTGAAAATCTGGAATAGAGGACGATCGCAATGAAGTCATAGTAGAAGCACCCAACTCAAAGGGTCATGAACCTATACCATATACAATCGACATTAAGTATTCCAAAAATACTTAAAAAACTAAAGGACCATAACTTACTATCTCAACCCAGTAGGTTGTCACCCTCTATTATGGCTACTATAAGCTGTAAACCTTAGTAAGTAACTCACTCAAGAAGTACAAAACTTGAAGCGCATGAAGTGCCAAGACATATCTGGTTTCTAAGATGGGAATGAAGTTTGTGAAGTATAGACTTCTACCACACATGCACTTGTATCTAATGGGCCATGACGCCCTATCCACTACCTTCCTAAGTTATGCCACATCATGTGTCCTCCCAAAGATTGGACACCTCTAATGGTGCACCTCAACATGTCCTCCCATATCGAGTACATTCTTAAAGTGTTCAACCACATGTCTACATTTCAAGCAAAGGTTGGGCACGAGTCAAGCATAGAATTTATTAAGTAAATGAAGATATTGACCCCATCAGAACTTGAGGAGATCAAGACATGATCTCCCACTACTTGGAATTTTAAAAAAGGTCCATACCTCTATGCACCAATGAAAGTTTGCTCCAACAAAGGACATAAGTGCATACGTTAGAAAAATAATAACAACAAAGAAAGCCAAGTGTTAAAGAGGAAGAATATCTACAAGAGTAGTATCATAACCATCATACTTACAAAGTCTTCTTAGAAAAGTGTGGTCATGTCATCCACAAATCATGTAACGATTTTAGAACCATCATCACAGACAGAACCACATCACTTGAATGGTCAAGAAGCATCGCCAAACTCGACCCACATCTAGCCAACAACCATGCACCTGAACCAACCACACTATGGAGTAGCTGAACCATGGTTAGACATACCATGAATGGCAGAACCATGGTTAGACACACCATTGCCAGACACACCATGAGTGGCCAGACATCCCATAGTCGGTTAAATCTTGGTCGTCCACTCTTCCATCGGTTCTCCACTAGACGACCACCTAACGTGACCTATCTCAATCCATGCTTGCTTGTCCCCACGATGCCAAAGTCTGATCTTGTTCATCGGTCACTCCATCCTTCATCAAGCTCTTGCGTAGCCCGTGGGCTCACAAGTCCACACACTTGAATCCATGTCCTCCCTCCAATAAGAAAAGTGAACCCATTGAATAGTGATTTTGACATCAACATAACTCCATAACCAGGTTGAGAATTCGTAAAAACTACCACCTACAAGACATCATTGTATACATTTTGAGTGCAAGGAAAAAACAAGAAATTCGTCATACGAGCAAGTCATGACTATGTAAAAATGGACTTGACATCAATAATAAGGTTCAGAAAATAGTGAACCCATATGGTGATAAAATGGAAAAATAAACCTCCTAGTCAATGTATCCAAGCTTAGCAAGTCTAAGGGGATGATATTGGGTGTAAAATAATTCACACCATGTGGCGTAATATGAGATGTCCTAGTCAGTAAATAACTCACAGATCAACCCAATCAATACTTAGTAAGTAGATAAGCTTCAATATCTATTAAATATCTAACACAATAAATGACTGACATTCAAACTTTTAATTATCCAATTATGCAAACAAAATTCCGACATTTAAAGATAAGTTTATTACTGTAGATAGGGATCATCAACATGCATATTTTCTCTTATAAATAATCACCACCATTCAATATCAAAACATAACTTCTCAAGTTGACATAACTTCTTCTCATAACTACAGAGGCTAAGATATATACTTTCTCTCTAAATATCTCTCTGCAACTTTTTACATCACAAGAAGAGATACTAGTATCTTCCTTCTTCTCACTACACGGACTTACTTAAGCATTGGAAAGCCAAAGACTGTCATACCCCATGGTGGTCCAAGGTCTTAAAAGTGTGCTCTTTGTTCTCATCTACACATGAAGTAAATGTGCATCCAATCACTGATGTTGACAAAAATCAACATCTACAATTAGTAAAAATAAAATTGAAAATTCCCCTACCAATTTGAGCATGTAATTTTGAATGATTATTTTAAAATTTCAACGTAATTATAGGGCTAGCGTAAGTTGAATTTTAATCTACCTTAATCATATCCTATAAATTTTACTTATAGATTTTGAGTAAGTGATTTTGTAATATATATCAATAAATATCCTACATATTCAAAGGGTACAAGTACTTAGAATATTTACCTTTCTTATATAAGTAACATGAAAAAATGGTTAAATGATTATTAATTGACGATCGATCGTTTAATATCAAAGGTCAAACCCATTAACTCATTCTTATTATGGTCTATTTTTTTTTAAGGACAACCTAATTTACTCTATACCTTTGAGGGCAAGCATCAAACTGAAAATGAATATTCGACACTACAACTTATTCAAGCAATGTTGATGACGAGTGAGAACCTTGGTGAAGATATTAACAATTTATAGTTCAATGAAAATGTGTGGAAAAGTAATAACACGAGCTTTATAGGCTTCACGGATAGAGTGACACTCAACTTCAATATGTTTTGTGCATTAATGATCACCACACATGAAGTGTGTGCAATGAATATACAAGTATACGTATCACAACAAGTGATATAATGATAAGAAAATATCGTTTCCAAGGAAATTATTTTATTAAAAAATATTTTTTTTTGTGTTTTTATATTTTAAGGAAACAAAATTAAAATAACTAAAAGTGAATAGCAATAATTAATTAAATCAGATTTGGTAACTAAGAAGATATATGAGAAAATATCTAAGAATACCCAATTTTTGAATTTTCTAAACATATGAATCACTAAAATTCCCCCAATATAATTATCAATTAATAACATGATCAATTGAATCTAACCTAGCATGTATTCCTCTCTCAAGTAAACTACACACTATATAGTAATTAATTTAATCACACTCTCATGCTAATTAGATTGCATGCTACTCATTAAGTTCATCAATTATGGATCAAATACATAAGAATCATACATCTCTGCCTAGAAACTATGCATGTTATTTAATCAAGATAAACAATTAAATAATTCTCTCAAATTTATTTAATTATCTCTATAGATAAATTGTTGGCCAAACAATCAATAGCATAAAAATCAGATTAAATAATATAATTAAATTATAATTATAATTATAATAGAGGTCAAATATTAGATCATCACATGGTGAAAATTAGTTTCATAAGATCCCTAGATTAATAAATTAACTAGACATAATTGTGTCCATAAAGCTCATATTTTTCATAAAGAAAGACATAAAAATTGATAAAGAAAAGAATAGAAGAAGAAATACAATCAATTTCTTGTATTGTAGTGTTAATCTTTTCTTTAATCTCTGCCAAAATTATATCCCCTCTTGAATTTTTCTATATTTTTCTCTTTTTATAGCTCCAAAAATTGACCAAAATTATGCTAATGATGGTCCTTTAAGGTTTATGGGGTGATTAGAGGCTTAAATATAGCTTAGATGCAATCTAGATCGTCAGATCGGCTTCAGATTAAGGACTGAGATCAAAACAAGCAAAAATAATAGTGCCAACCAATCACAACGTGACACATGACACACGAAATTTATAGGGTGAATTAGAATGTGACGTATGGCAAGGGAGACTGGTTAGAGTTAATAATTGTTGAGTTAGCACCACACAACGCAACATGATTTGCGACAACATGGCACACAGGTGGAATGCGGGGAGCAATCGCATGGTGACACGTGGTAGTGAGATTTGACTTATCTTCGAACTTGGATTGAACATCGCGTTGACACATGCACACGGTTCATCTTCCTCACATGCAGCGTAACATGACTCACTGACCTTGCTTACTTGGCATCTATGTGGCTTGTTTAGTCAGCTCATTTGCTTGCGTGACATGCCACATGGAAGCTCCTGATTGGCCTTACGTTAAAAATTCAAAAAATTACGTTTTCACCCATTTTCACTAAAAAGTTTATATTTTAATATTTTTGGCCCCAAAAATACTATTTATTGAATAAAACAAGTAAATATTAAGTAAAAAATGTACTAATGACTCTACTTTCATAGAGTCATCAGTTCATGATAGACAGGATTGATCGTGATCTAAATAGCACTTGTATTATCGGTATACAAAGATGTAGGATCGATCACAAAGAAGTCTAACTCAATAAGAAAATCTCAAAGCTAAATAATTTTAGAATAAGAAAGAGACATTGCTCATTACTCAGATTTTGTAGATGACTTAGAAAATCTGTCTTGCTTTTTACTTTTTTGGGAGATGGAGCGACGTGTATCAGCATAACCAGCCCAATTATCATCGTTATAAGCAACAAGGCAAAGAGAATTGCTTGAAAGAAAGAATGAGCCATGGGCAGAAGTGCCCTGAACATAGCGTATGATCCAACGGACAACAGCCAAATGAAGATAAGAGGCGTTTGAAGAAATTGGTTGACTTGTTGTACAACAAAAGAAATATCTAGTCTAATAATTGTGAGATAGACAAGGCTGCCTACCAATTTCTAAGATAAATTAGGATCAACAAGTCACCCTTCTCTTTGCAAAGCTTGACATTTAATTCTATGGGAGTATCGACAAAGGTAGCTTTCTACAGTCCAACTGTAGCCACCAAATCACTAGTATACTTGTGTTGATTTAGTAAAATACCAGAAGGACTATGATGCACCTCAAGACCAAGAAAATACGTAAAAGACCCAAGATCTTTCATATGAAAGGATTTTGAGAGATAGGTCTTGAGTTGGACAAGTAAAATAGAATCAAAACCAGTGATCACAATATCATTAACATAAACCACAAGGACAATAATACCTATGTCTAATTTTTGAAGAAGCAATGAAGTGCCACACTTGCTCTACTTAAAGGAAAATTTTAATAAAGTGGTCCAAAAAATTTCAAACTAGGTTGTGGAGCTTGTTTGAGATTGAGATCATAAAGAGAGCAACAAAGTTTACACACATTAGAGGTTAGAGAAGAAAATAATTATTGGGTGGCTTCATATAAATACATTCTTTAAGATCTCCATGAAGGAAAACATTATTAACATCTATCTGATGTAGTAGGCAATCATTGGAAGCAATAAGAGCTAGAATTGTTTTAACAGTAGTCATCTTAGCCACAGGAGCAACCAAATTCCTAATTGTTTCCAAGGACAACAAGTCGAGCTTTATAATGATCCAAACTTCCATCAGAGCGAACTTTGACTAAGTAAACCCATTTGCAACCCAAATAAACTATAGTGGAAGGACAAGACTCAATGTCCTAGGTATGATTAGCCTCTAGATCAACAATTTCTTCCTGCATAGCTTGTCACTAACAGTCATGCTTGACAGCATGTGAGTAGCATGTAAGAATATCAAAATTGGACAATGCAATAGTAAGAGTTGAAATAGAATTTTCAGAAGAAAAACCATACCTATCTAGGGGTACAAACACTTGAAGAGCGACGTAACAAAGACTCTAAAGGTGTTGCAAGTGACTGATTCTGATGTATGTTAGGATCAGATACCAAGTGAGCCACCAAAAGAAATCGTGAGTGAGATTGTCTCGTATATACCATACCTGGTTTAAAACGAGAACTGTTTTGAGGAAGATATGAGAATTGTTGCTCAAAAGAAGGGAAGGACCACAATAGAAGAAGAAGGCTCCGATGACACAGAAAAAAATGTTGATTTTCAAAGAAAATAACATTCTTAGAAATGCATGTACGACGTAACGTAGGATTATAGCAAACAAATCCCTTTTAGCACACATTATATCCTAAGAATACACATCTAATAAATTGAGAAGATAATTTATGTCACTCATGAGTAGGTAAATGAACAAAACATACACAACTAAAGATACGAAGATTATCGTAACTAGGTTGCTTAGCAAACAAGCAAAAATAGGGAGACTCTATGTGTAAAACTTGGGAAGGTAAACAATTAATCAAGTTAGTAGCAGTCTTTAAAGCCTCAACCCAGAACATGGATGGAACAAAAGATTCTAACAAGAGAGTACGTACCATATCAAGATGATAATTTTTGGGTTCGGCTACTCCATTTTGGTAAGGAGTAGCAAAACATGAACGTTGATGGATAATACCTTTAGAAGCCAAGAATGCTTGAAACTCAGTGGACAAATATTCACCACCAGAATCTGTGCATAATATCTTAATATTTGTAGAAAATTGATTTTCAACATACGCTAAAAACTTAGTGAAAGTATGAAAAACCTCATATTTAGAGCGAAGAAAATAAACCCAAATGAATCTACTATAATCATCAATGAAAGTTACATAGTATTTAAATTTTTCATGTGAACTAACCGGGGAAGGTCCCCAAACATCACTATTAATAAGATCAAAGTAGTGAGAAGCTCTACTAGCATGCAAAAAAATGGAAGAGTTTTACTTTTACCAAGTTTACAAAAATCACATTCAAGAGATAAAGAAGAACGTTCTTTATTACTAAGAAAGTCTGAGTTTAATACATGAGATAAGATTTGAGTATTGGGATGACCTAAACGACGATACCAAATCATACTCAGATCAAGAATATTATTACAAGCAAAATACTTAATAGAAGAAACTAGATAAAATGTTGGAATAGGTAAAAATAGTGAAAACAATCGCCCTACTTTAGGTCCTTGCATAATCGGCTCCCCCGTTAATTAGTCTTGCACAATACAACCATCACTAGAAAAATTAGCATCACACTTGTTATCAACTAATTGACCAACATGAATGAGATTCGTGGAAAGTTGAGGAGCAAGAAACATATCGATAAATGTAAAAGAGGCATTTCCAATAACATATCAATAAATGTAAAAGAGGCATTTTCCAACAACAGTGATTGGCAAGGAATTTCTATTAGCAGTTTGAATGGCAGATTGGCCAACATAGGGCCGAACATGAGACAAAGTTGTGGGAGTATTCGTCATATGATTAGAAACCCCCCGAGTCTACATACCAAAGTGTAGTAGAATTTTTACCTTGAAATCTCATCGTAGATAATGTTAAAATTAGCATTTGTTGCACCATTTCAGAAGTGTAGTAAGTTGCTGCAGGAGATGCAAGATCAGAATAAGCACTTGAGAAAGACCCATGTGCTACAGAAGTTGTTGTTGGAGGAACAACAACAGAAGTCTGAAATGCTTAGGCTTGATAATACTGGGGACAGATATGACATTCTTTGATAATATGACATGTTTTCTTACAATAAGAACAATATTTTTTAGGACAATTGGCTACAATATGTCCATATTCTTTGCAGCAGAAACAATGCAAATTTTTAGAAGTCATAGGTGATCCACGTTCTTAGGCAACATAAGCCATAGTTTCTGTCATGAAACTTCTATGATAATATTTCATAATAGTTTGAGTACTAAGACTTTGTTCTTCGCGAAGTAACTCACCAAAACAAATATCAAGAGAAGGAACAAGAGATCTGTTCAGTAGAAAAGAACGAATCGATTCATATTTCAGGCGTAGTTTCATAAGAAATTGATCATGTTAACTAGTCTTATAAAGATTCTGAATAGTTGAAAAAGGCAACAACAGAAGCATCTATGGTAACCAAATCAATATATCCATGCCAAAGAGTCAAAATGTCGAGTAATAATCTTGGATTGAAAGACTACCATGTTGAAACATGACAACCATATGTTCCAACTAAAAGTGACTAGTATCATTATCTTGATGATAAACTTTCTTCAAATCATTCTACATGGATTGAGCAAAGCGATGAGCCCATAAGTTGGTGACGATATATGACTTCATCAAACCAAGAAGCCAAGACAAAATTCGAGCATCAAGCATAACCCAAAAATGAGAATACAAGACTTCTTTAGATTCGTCAGTTTTGGATGTTGGTGCAACATTGTGTCATCAATATGGCCCCAAAGGTCTTTGATAAGTGCTCAAAAAGCACTAAAATAACCATAATTTTATGTACATTAATTGATTAAAAATATATATATTTATATGTTTTATCATATATTTATATAAATTTGTCTTTTTCGGAATCACGGGTATTTTTATTGTTTTTCAGGTATTTTGGCTTAAAAACGCAATTTAAAGACTCAAAGAGGAATACTTGAAGCAATACATCACAAATATATTAATAAATAAGTGGGAAAAGGTCAACAAACATGGAAAAATTGGACAAAATGGGTCGAAAAGGTCAAAAATGTCAAAAAGACGGAAATCGTGACGTGCCTTCATGTGTAGCATCTCTGTTGTGGCTAGCCTTTGTTCCGCGATGCTTGAGCTGCGCGCAGCGAACCCCCCCAACGCCTTTTCGCCCCATTTTTCTCGTGCAGCCGCCCCCATGACGTCATTAATACCTCAGCATTTCCATTACGCGTTTTTACATTTTTTTACTCATTTTTTCTCTCCATCCTCACCTATAAATACCCCCCTTCCCAACACCTCAAAACACACTTTTCTCTTCTTTCTTTCTCTCCATTTCTTAGTTTTTAGGTTTTTAGTTTTCTTATGTTTTAGCTAGTTTCTCTTAGTTTTAGCAGCGGGAATGGCATCAATCTTGTAAGGATTTTATTTTCTTTATGATTATTTTTTATGCTTTATTAACTTACATGTTATATTTAATTTGTTTGTGATTAAATTTAAACTTGTCTTTGGGCTGCTAGCAGCCTTGTATGTGCTGTCATTGCGCATGCTTCAGTAGCGTGTGAAACGATGCCAATGTATTTGAAAGCGCCAATTTGAGAGCAATGGCCTTATTTGAAATTTCTGTAATGGTGTTTCCGTCTTTTTGACATTTTTGACCTTTTCGACCCATTTGTCCAATTTTTCCATGTTTGTTGACCTTTTCCCACTTATTTATTAATATATTTGTGATGTATTGTCAAGTATTCCTCTTTGAGTCTTTAAATTTAGTTTTTAAGCCAAAATACGAAAAACAATAAAAATACCGTGATTAGAAAAAGACAAATTTATATAAATATATGATAAAACATATAAATATATATATTTTTAATCAATTAATGTACATAAAATCATGGTTATTTTAGTGCTTTTTGAGCACTTATCCTGACCCCAACCGAGTTTCTTGCTAGTCGCCCCTTAGCAAGAGAAGCGATAAAAACTAAAAAATTAAATTATCCTAAATCAACTTCAGTGGATTGACACGGTTGCATTTAGCCTATGCGACAAGCCTTTAAACCCACAGGTTGCCACTGAATGGGCCGAGTTTGAGTCTCGTGAGGGTTTTCAATAATGATACCCACAAACATTGAACTAAATGTAAAAATCAAAGAAACAATAAAAACAAACAAATTAAAATTAAATTTACAACAAAATCACAAATTAAGCGTATCACCAAAAATGTCTCATACTTTTTAATGTCCTTTAAGATCATAATTAAAATCTAAAGCATAAGTTACTTTAATCTCTTTAAACAATCATGATTTATTATAATAATTAGTCGAAAATCATTTTCATATTTCTGTCAAAAATGTATCAATTTAATTTCACCCAATTTCGGTGTCATGAATCAATTACGCTTGACTCTATTCCTACTTAAAGTCAATACTCTCGACCTTTGAATCCTATGGGTTCAAACACTACATTACTATTTTATATGCGAAAAGAGTTGATGTATAGAAATGAACTAATATGTTCGCATATGTATAAAGAATAAAGGCTCGAAGTGTTATTTTAACATTAATCTCGTAGAAAGGAATCAAATGTATAAATTATAAAGATATCATATATAAAAATTATTTTCATGCATAAATCAAACTCATTAAGAAAGAATTTCAAGATATATGCCTTTTACAAATGAAGAGAGTGCAATGACTTTTTGAAATTATTTCCTATATCCTTCTTTTATAATTAGCCTTTACTTTCCATGACTTTGTAGGCAATGTGGGTTATAGTATGTAGATTATACTATATATTTTTATCTCTCTATTTTTTGAAGATATTTCTCAATATATATATTTTAGAGAGTCAACCCATTATGCAGTTGTACATTTTTTTTTTGGATTTTGGTGAGTGGTTAATTTTGTGGCTTTTACGTTTGATCTTGGTTTAGGTAACCCAGATATGTCTTTTTTTTTGTAGCAGTCATGCATGAGCGAGATATAAGCATATACTTATCAATTTCTACTCAAATCATTTAATCTAAGCAAAAATAATAAAAAATATATGATACTCTATTAAGATGAGAAAAAATTCATACATTGATATGCTAATACCTATAGAGATCATCTAAAAATTTGAAGAAATAAGAAATGTGTTTGGAGTAGAAAAAAATATATATTTCACTCTGAATAAAGGAAATTAGGCTCAAATTATATCTCCTGAGGTAAGTCTCCGCTAAAAAAATTCATAAACACCGATTTTGGGTTTAATATAATTTCTACATCTTGTCGAAATACTAGTTATGACAAAAACTAACTAATTATCAAAAAATAATTACAAAATATTTCATGATATTTTTTCAAAAATTAATCTAACATTACAAAAGACTTAACTATTTACTTAAATTTGATTTAAAGAAATGATAATTTTTGTGAGAATTTTTTTTTTCAAAAATTACTAAATCACACAAAATAGAAATAAAACGAACCACAAAAAAATGAAAAAGTATATTTTTTATTTTTTTATTTTATTTTTTTATTTTTAAATTGGTAATTTTTTTAATTAAGCGTGGTAACTTTTCACCACCCCGACCTAGAACTTACATTGTCCTCGATGTAACAACTGTAAATTAAAGATAAAGAAAAGAGAAGAAAGATTACCTATTTTTTGAGAATGTCGCAAGTAGTAATGGAAAATGCAGGTGCATCCATCATATTCATCATTAAAGTGTATACGAGACAAATCGTTGTGAACTTAACATCTCGACAAATATTTTTAGTTTTAACAATTTAAAAATTATTCACATGTAATTAAAATGAAATAATTAAGTAAATAAAAGAAATAAAGAAAATTACCTAAAATGATGGGTTGCCTCGTCCAGTGGCTTAGTTTAACGTCTTAGCAAAGGCGTAACTTGGGAATTGCATTTTAAGTAAACTTCAATGTCGCCTAAATGCGTTGAGTCAATCAAACCGGGTAAGACAAGGTTGTCTACATATACTTTTTCGAGTCATGCCATTGATTTTTAGATTTCTTTACGTACT
Organism: Hippophae rhamnoides; assembly: GCA_033030585.1. Classification (NCBI taxonomy): domain Eukaryota; kingdom Viridiplantae; phylum Streptophyta; class Magnoliopsida; order Rosales; family Elaeagnaceae; genus Hippophae; species Hippophae rhamnoides. The sequence continues at coordinate 32,975,116 of CM065436.1, forward strand.
TAAAACTAGAGGCATACTTTGAGTTTTAGATAACCCTGTCTGAAAGGTACAAATCAAATAATTAAGGCATAAAAACACAATTGTACCTAGATTAAACAAAGTAACTAACTCCTTAGATTATAATTAAAACTTTAAAATTTTGGAGGTAGTTTCAGAATTTTGGTTTTATATTTATAAAACTCTCGCAAGTGCACGAATCATTTTGTAGAAAATGATAAGTATACTCCCAAGGTCGATCTAAGGAAGGAATGTATGTGGTTTTTAATTTATTATTCAAACTTTTAAAAATGAAATTAAATCCTAAACATCCTGTCACGATATTTTGGGGTTTTGTGTTTTTAATCTAATTACATAAAATTAAACATAGATTCAATAAACATTCATGCAAATTTTATCTTTTATAAATAGTGGAATATTTATGGATATAATAACTAAGTTAATTATGCTTGCTCATATTATCTAGGTTATTAAAGATATGAATTGATATTTATTGATTCTCCCTTTTTTTATGAATACCACCTTTGGTGGGGTTAGATATTCTTTGTTAACTAAACAAATCAATTAACACCGGGTTGATAACTAATTTGGTTAATTAAATTAATTCATTTTTCTAAGAGATTGAAAATGAACCATTTAAATACCTTTGGTGAGTTGAAGCCGATTTAAACTTTATTCAAGTGTCCAAATTAAACCTAAGAATTTAGTTATCCGAGTACTACCTTTCAAGTTTTAAAACTACTACTGAAAACATGTTGTCAATACATTTTCGAGATAATAATTCTTATAAAAACTTTTGAAATAGAGCTTCAACTCACAACTTCTAGGGCGATTGTACGACAAATAAAAAACCTTACTCTAAATCGAATAGGATAAATAAACCTTAAAATCTAATTTTTAGATTTAAGTTTGTAATGAAAAATAATATATTTCTCTACAACATTCTTAATATAAAATCTTGAATAAAAAATAAAATCAATTCATTTTAGAGATTTTTACCTATTTAATATTTACAAGTATAACAACGTTATTATTATATCATTTTTACAAACAACTAGTATGCAGGTTAAATTTAATCACGGAACAAATTAAATATAACGTGTAAGAATAAAAACATAGAAAATAGCGCAAGAAAATAAAATCCTTCTGATGCTTGATGCCATTCCCGTTTGCTAGAAAACCTCCAAGCGAATTTGCACTCTATTTATTAAATCAAAAAGCTAATAAATTACAAAAACATAACTAGTTCTTCCCAAAAAGGAAGAACTCTAAAACAAAGCAAAACTAACTAAAACATAAGAAAAACTAAAAAAAAACTAAAAACTAAGAAATGGAGAGAAAGAAAGAAAGAGAGAAGTGTGTTTTGAGGTGTGTTTTGAAGTGAAGGAATGGGGGTATTTATAGGTGAGGATGGAGACAAAAAATGAGTAAAAAAATGTAAAAAAATGTAAAAACACGTATGTAAATCTTGAGGTCATTAATGGCACGTCGGCCCGTGACGTCATGGGGCGGTACACGTGAAAAATGGGGCGAAATGGCGTTAGGCGCGCTTGTGAGAACTCTTCTTGTAACGCGCGCAGTATCGTGGCGCAACTTCGGTCTTGGCGTGAATAGTGCCAATGTATTTGAGTCTGTAGCGTAGAGCCCAGGAGAACCTGTAGTGGGAGGCCCAATTTACTGTGGCGTGGTGACGGCGCGATTTCCATCTTTTTGACATTTTTGACCTTTTCGACCCATTTTGTCCAATTTTTCCATGTTTGTTGACCTTTTCCCACTTATTTATTAATATATTTGTGAGGTATTGCTTCAAGTATTCCTCTTTGAGTCTTTAAATTGCGTTTTTAAGCCAAAATACCTAAAAAACAATAAAAATACCCGTGATTCCGAAAAAGACAAATTTATATAAATATATGATAAAATATATAAATATATATATATTTTTAATCAATTAATGTACATAAAATCATGGTTATTTTAGTGCGTTTTGAGCACTTATCTGACCGACGACTTCTTGCTAGTCTCTTATGAGAAGCGATAAAAACTAAAAATTAAACTATCCTAAATCACTTTCGTGGATTGAAATGGTTCTGCATTTAGCCTATGCAACAAGCCATTAAACCCACTAGGTTGCCTTACTGAGTGGAGCGAGTTTGAGTCGTGAGGGTTTTGATAATGATACCTACAAACATTGAACTAAATGTAAAAAATAAAAACAATCAAATCAAAAATTAAAATTACAACAAAATCAAAAATTAATTTAAGAATAAAGAAAACTTGACATATCTGAAAATGTTTCTTACTTTTTAATCTCTTTTAAGATCATAATTAAAATATCAAGCATACGTTATTTTAATCTCTTTAAACAATCATGATTTTATTATAATAATTATTCGAAAATCATTTTCATATTTCTTATCAAAAATGTATCAATTTAATTTTACCCAATTTCAGTATCATGAATCGAGAATTAAGCCTTGACTATTCCTCACAAGTCAATACTCCCAAAACACTCATACTAATTTATATGCGAAAGAGTCGATGTATAGAAATGAACTAATAGGTTTGCATATGTATAAAGAATAAAGGCTCAAAGTGTTATTTTAACATTGATCTCATGAAAGGAATCGAATGTATAAAATAGAAAGATATCATATATAAAAATCATATTCATGCATAAATCAAACTCATTAAAGACGAAATTTCAAGATATATGCTTTTTACAAATGAAGAAATTCTGGCGACTTTTTAGGGAATTACTTCCTATATCTTTCTTTTGTAATTACTTTGTCACTACATGACTTTGTAGGGAATGTGGGTCATAGTATGTAAATGATACTATATTTTTTTATCTCTCTATTTTTTTTAAGATATATTTTTTCTCAATATATGTATTTTTTTAGAGAGTCAACCATTATACGGTTGTACATTTTTGGATTTTGGTGAGTGGTTAATTTTGTGGCTTTTCTGTTTGATCTTGGTTTAGGTAACCCGAGATATGTCTTTTTGTTTTTGTAGCAGTCATGTAAAAATGAGATATAAGGATATACTATCAATTTCTACTCAAATCATTTAATCTAAGCAAAAATAATAATCAAAAATATATGATACTCTATTAAGATGAGAAAAAAATTCATACATTCAATGCTAATACCTATAGAGATCATCTAAACTCTTGAATAAATAAGAAATGTGTTTGGAGTAGAAAAAAATATATATTTCACTCTGAATAAAAGAAATTAGGCTCAAATTATATCTCGAGGGTAGTCTCCCAAAAAAAATTCATAAACCTGGATTTTGGGTTTAATATAATTTCCACGTTTTATCGAGAAATACTAGTTATGACAAAAACTAACTAATTATAAAAAATAATTACAAAATATTTCATGATATGTTTTCAAAAATTAATCTAACGGTACAAAGACTTAACTATTTACTTAAATTTGACTTAAAGAAATGATAAATTTTTGTGAGAATTATTTTTTAAAGCGTATGGTAACTTCTCCACCCACAACCTAGAACTTACATTGTCACTCGATGTAACAGCGCAAATTAAAGATAAAGAGAAAAAAAGAGAAAGATTACCTATTTCTTGAGAATGTGTAAGTAGTAATGAAGAAATACAGTGCATCCATCATATTCATCATTAAAGTGTGTACAGACGGTCATTTGTGAACTTAACATCTCGACAAATATTTTTAGTTTTAACAATTTTTAAAAATGATTCATATAAGTAAACTAAAATAAACAATAAAATTAAGTAAATAAAACAAATAACAAAATTTTTTTACCTAAAATGATAGGTTACCTCATTGTAGCTTAGTTTACTTGTCTTAGCAAGGCGTATCTTTTTGGTGCTAAGGGTTACTCGGCCAAATGCAAACCATTTCGGCAATGTTGTTTGGTTCTTCTAAATAAGGCTTGACACGATGGCCGTTGACTTTGAGCGTTTTTTGTGTCTTGGAGTCAATAGTTCCACTACTTTCCATGTTCAAATACTTGAACTATTTTGAATGGTCCATCCGTCTTGATCTCGGCTTTCCTGGAAACAATCTCAAGCGAGAGTTAAATAAAAGAGCTTTCATTCGAGGGTGAAGAGTCTTAGGAACTAGCCTCTTGTCGTGATAGCGCTTAGTACGCTCCTTGTATAATTTGGCATTCATAGGCTTAGATTTCCTAATTTCTTCCAACTGTGAAATTTGGAGTAATGGTTTTCACTGCTTTATCTAAATCCATGTTTAACTCTTTAATTGCCCGGTAAGCCTTGTGTTCCAAGTTCAATTGGAAGGTGGCAACGCTTTCCCAAGATTAACGATAAGGGCTGCATCCAATAGGTGTTTTGTAAGCGGTGCGGTATGCACATAAGGCATCATTTAACTTAAATGCCCAATCCTTCCTTGAAGGCACTTGCGGTGCATTCCAATATTCCGCTTAAATTTCCTATTACTTACTTCCGCTTTAAACGGAAGTTTGAGGATGATATGGAGTAGCTACTTTATGTGTGATGTTGTACTTGTTTAGTACTCCATCAAAGAGTTTGTTACAAAAATGGCTACCTCGCGCTTATTATAGCTACAGGCGTTCGAGACCTCTTGAATATTAAATCTTTCAAGAATTTCACAACAACGTTAGCATCGTTGGTTTTGGTGGGGATAGCTTACACGACTTGGACACGTAATCCACAATGACAAAATGTATTGAAAACCATTAGATGGGGGAAAAGGACCCGTGAAGTCAATCCACATTACATCAGAGTTAATGACTAAATTAGATGTCGAGCATTTCATCTCTTTTGCTTATGTTTCTGTTCTTTGACATCTATCACATTGTGCCTGAAAACATATGAGCATCTTTAAAAAGAGTGGGCGAGAAGAATCAGGCTGTAATACCTTACGGGCTGTCTTTTCTACCAAAATGAACCACATGATAGAAATTCATGACAAAAAGTTAGAATGCTTTCTTATGTTAACCTTCGGTACACATCTCGGGATGACTTGATCTTGACCGATCTTGTATAAATAAGGGTCGTCCCAGAAATAGTCCTTAATAGTTTTAAAAAACCTTTTCTTGTCACGATATGAAGTGTTAGGTCAAAACACGATGGCAAGATAGTTTACAATATCAATACCATGGTTCGGACTATGAAAAAAGCATTCATCGGGGAAAGGTTTCAACTATATCTTCATTACTCTCATCTTTAAGAGAATTAAAATCGAGAAATCAACCTAGACTATAATTACAGCTACTAAGTTTTCACTTGCCTTTCTTATCCTTGATTTCTAGGTCAAATTCTTGTAAGAGTAGGACCACATTTTGATTAATCTTGGCTTGGCATTTGGTTTGTAGTAGGTATCTTAAAGCGGCGTGATCGAGAATGCCTGATCACTTTAGATCCTACTAAATAAGACCGAAATTTGTCTAAAGAAAATACTATAGCCAAGAATTCCTTTTCGATGGTGGTATAATTCATTTGGGCATCGTTGAGTGTTTTGCTAGCATAGTAGATGACATCGCGACGTTTATCAACTCTTTGTCCCGGGGAATTTGCTCCTATAGCATAATCGAAGCGTCACGTTATTTGAAGAGTAAAGACCAGGTTTGGTGCCATAATAATAGGGGTAGATGTTAGTTTCTCTTTCAAGGTATTAAAGGAGATAAAATGGAGTCATTGTTGAAATCAAAATAAGCATCTTTAGATAGCAAGTTACACAGAGTGACTTATTTTAGAGAAAGTCTTTAATAAATAAATGCGTCGTAAAATCCTGCGTGTCTAGCTTCTTATCCCTTCCACGGATGTAGGGAGGTAGCTTGGATATCAATTCAACTTTTGCCTTATCAACGCTTGATACCGCATTTGAAATTATATGTCCTGAAACTATCCACTTGTTGAACCGTAAAATGACTTTTCTCGACTAAGGGTGAGATTGCATTAAATGCATCTTTCTAAAACCAAAAAGTCAATTTATGTAAGCAATCATCAAATGAGTTCCCGAAAGGCATAATCGTCCATGAAGATCTCAATGAATTTTTCCACCATGTCGAGAAAATAGATATCGTAAATGCATCTCTGGAAAGTGGCGGGGGTTGCATAACCCGAATGGCGTGCGAAAAGCAAATGTCCCAAAGGACATGTAAATGTGGTCTTTTCTGATCTTCTAGTGCTTATGTGTACTTGATAATATCCGGATAATCCATCCAAAAAAATAGTAAAATTAGGTACTTGACTAATCTTTCCAACATTTGATCAATGAATGGAAGAGGAAAGTGATCCTTTTTAGTATATAAATTTAGTTTCTAAAATCTATACACATTCTCCATCCGGTGATTATTCTAGTGGGCACTAATTCACTTTTGTCATTTTTAACAAGCTGTTATCTGATTTCTTTGGTACGCATTACCTTTGGACTAACCAGCTACTTATCATGATAGGATAGATAATCCTAATTTCCAATAATTTAAGAATTTCTTTTTTAACTACCTCTTGCATGTTTTGGGTTTAGTCTTAACTTTGGGCCTGCGTACGGGTTTAGCACCATCCTCGAAGTTGAACTTGTGCATACACATTGTTGGACTAATGCCTCTTATATCCACTTATCTTTCAAACCTATCGATTTCTTAGCTTGTTTAAGCAACTTTGATGAGTTCCTTTTCTTGTGGTTTGGTCAAGGTTGAAGAAATTATCCTTTGAATAAGTTTCTCCTTCTCCCAAAAACACATATTTTAAGTGCTCGGGTAAGTCTTTGAGTTCAAGTTCGAGGTGGATTGGCCTCTTTAATAGATGAAGAAGCTGGGTAGATTTAAGAGTGTACTAGATTTTGTCATTACTTCATTATTATCTAGTTGTTCAATGTACCCTTAATTTCTTCATCTAAATCTTCTTCCAACCTCTTCCAAGTGTAAAACGGTTTCAAGCTTGTCTTCTATTGGTTTGGAAAAAGGTGCTTTGGACAATATTATCCAAAGGATCAACATCGAATATTTCATCGATGGCGAGAAATAGAAGGAAAATGTGAAGAATCAAAAACTTTAAAATGAACAGTCTCTCCTATGTCATTGTCAAATTTCCATCTTGGACATCAATAATAGTTTTAGTAGTTGCCATAAATGCTACCGAGCAATATTGTGTGCTTTCTACGTCCAATGCTAGATTTTCTTGCATATCGAGAACCTGAAAGTCAACGAGGTATTATCGGTTTGTCTGCACAGTACCAACACATCCTCGACTATTCCCTACGGATATTTAAGAGATCTATACGCAAGTTGAAGAATTCGTCATAGTTATGGGTTTTAAATCCCACTAGAAATTTGTAAGAATATAGAGTAGGGCATCAAATTTATACTAGCACCTAAATCAAGCATTTCTTTAGCAACGCCGTATCCCGTAGTTATGTTTATAATAAAACTTCAGGGGTCTTTCAACTTAGGGGTAGTTTGTCTTGAAATCTGGTTAGAAATTTACGATACTACTACTCGTTCAAATTTCGGCTTCGTACCTCATTTCTTAGTGTTCGACTCTTTGAAAAACTTGGCATATGAAGGGACACGTTCATGATCACTTCTAATAGTGGTAAATTGATATTTACTTTAGAGAGCATATTAAAAAGATCATTGAATTGCTTATCTTGTTTGGATTCTTTTAACTTAGGTGGGGAAAAGGTACTTGCATATCTGGTGTGGTTCTGTTGTCTTTTGAATTTTAGGGGTGTTAGATGACCCCCCGATGAGTTTTCGGAAGGCTTGTTAAAGTTTAACACTTGTTTCTCCTTTTTGCAAGATTAGAATATCGCCTTCTTTGTTACTGAACTACAAGGTAGATTGTTAGAATTTGGGTAAGCTGATTGACTACCTTACCCTTGAAGGGTTCTTACGTCTTTGCTTGTTCACAGTTGGTAGAGGCGGCAACTTTCTGGTTCTTTCTTTTGCATTTGTTGACTAGTTGCCAAACTTTAGATTCAATCCTTTTAGCAGAAGCCTCCGTGGTGTTCAACCTTTGATTAGTCATCAATTGGTTGTCACGACTAACTTGAATAAAAGCATTCAAGCTATCTTAAGATTGGCTTAAAAGATTGGCTTGGTGGTTAAGGGTGGTTGTTAACTTGACCTTAGTGTTGGATATTGGGTGTGGCGAGGGGTGATTATACGTGTTTGGATGATACCTTTGAAAAGATTGGACTTCCTACATGGCATCGACACTAGAATCACAAGTATTTGAACAATTATGAGTACCGTACCCGATTGAACAACACACTTCCGCATACCTCTTGATTTGAAATTTGGTGGGTAGTGAGAATTTGCACTTGTTTAGTCAATTCGGCGAGTTGCAAGGTTATCATTATCAGAGCCAACTTCATTGAACCTTGCTTTTCTATTACACCTCTTTATTGGGAATTAGAACCCGATAGCTCATAAAGATTATAGGTTTCCTCTGCGGTCTTTTCTCTACAGCACCTCCGAGCGGCATTATCAACCATGTATTGACTATGTAGTGTCAATCTATCATAAAAGAATTGGTTTGTAGGCTGTAATGGAAAGCTATGATTTTGACATTGAATGAAAAGGAGTTTGAATCGTTCCCCGAAGCTTCATGAAAGGGCTCTTCGTACAATTGAGAAAATGTGGCTATCTTTGTTCTTAGATCAATGATCTTTTGATGGGAATAGAACCTACCCGCCAAAAATTTCATAGCGCCTCCCAAGTTTTAAGAGAACCAGTAAAGTAATGAACCATAACCAAGCTTTATCTTTGAGAGTGTAAGGGAAAACACCTCATCCTAAGTTGATCTTCATTAATTGCATGTAATGGAAAGGTTTGGACGGTAGCATAGAATTCTCGAATGAAATGCAAAGTGTCTTCATTAGGGATACCATAAAGGAAGGCAAAAGAATAATGAATCTTTTTCAATTCATAATTCCTTGCGGCCTCTTGTAATTGGATGCTGGGAAGTTACATTGCCAATGATTGGCATTGTATAGTCTTTCATCTTTTTCCGCTATCTTGACATCTCCCGTGGTTGTTTGTAGTTGAAAATGATCCTCCTCACATTATGTGTATCAACATTTTGCTCTTAAAAACAATAGTAGATATCTCTAAAAGGTGCAAGGAACCTAAATAATTTTTTTTATTTTTTATTTTATTTTAATTTTAATTTAAACAAAGGGACACAATTTTTGAAACAAGCAATTTATTTCATTTGAATTTTTTTTTTTATTACACCAAACTAAAACAAAGGAAAATACAATAATGGGTGACACAAAATTGTAGGACTAAAATTTATCGTCTTCTAGTAAGACGTTGCTTGGAAGATTGCGGAATGAAAAACTCAATGTCTCCTCTTAGGTGAATTCATTAGTCTTTGCTTTGTTTTTGCAAATGTTCAACTAACTATTCTACACGAACCTCGACCTTTTTGATAGAAGCTTCCACGAGAGTCCAACCGTTGATTGGTTTTAGATTGGTTATCCTACAGCTTGAATAAAAAGAATTCAAGTTGTCCTCGAGTTGGTTTATTGGGAATGCTTCTTGGAATAGGTGGGTGGAATTGGCAGCTTTGCTGGTTTGAGCTTTGAGTGAAAGGAGGGTTGTTTTGCCTCGGGAGAAATTTGGATGACTTACTCGCCCGGGATTATAGGTATTTGAATTGGGATCAAACCTTGGTCTCTGTTGATATGCTCGACACGTTAACTTTGTTCGAGTCAGTTGTATCTCCTTGATATGGACGAACTGATCTGTGTCCACGTGTTGCTATACTAAACCGTATTGTTCATTATTGGTGTTGGTTTGTGTAGCGAGAAGAGACGGCTGCTTAGTCGGTTGAACAAGTTGTTGTTGAACTTCATTACTAGAGTCGATTTCATGAACTCCGGCTTTTCTCGCTCGGGAGCTTTTACGTTGGGAATTAGCACCAAACATGCTCTCGAGGTTATCGTCTTTGAGGCAATCTTTTCTCTATTGCTCTCCTGCGGCGTTGTCGACAATGGTGACATTGTTGTGTAAGTCCATTAATAAAAGAATTGGATTGCAAGCTGAAGGAAAGCTATGATGGGGACATTGAGTGAGAAACATTTTGAACCTATCCCAAGCTTAATGGAATGGTTCTCGCTTCCATACGAGAGAAAGTAGCAATCTTTCCTCTCGGCTACGATGTTTTTGATAGGAATAGAATTTTCCCGTGAATTTATTGTAAATGTTACCCGTGTCATCGAGAGAACACGGGGGAAGTGACATCAAACCAAGCTTTGGCCTTGTCGCTTTAAGGTGTAGGAAAACATCTCATTCTAAGTTGATCCTCGTTTAGAATCTGAGGGGGAATGTTTGGACCGTAGCATAGAAATCTCGTAAAGGAAAGAGAATCTTCGTTAGGTAGCCCCGTAAAAGGAAGGAAGCATAGAAAAATGAATATTTTTAAGGTCGTAGTCGCGACCTACTTGGCTTGGATAGCGGCGATTCTTAGTGCGATCCATAGGTCTTGCAAACTCGCCCCATCGTGGTTTCCCTAACATGTTGGTTTCCTCCATTTCTTTTGGTTCTAGTAAGGATTAAGACTTGGTTCTATGTTTGGCTCAACGGGTTGATGGGTAGAATCCAGTGTTGTTTCACTAAGGATCTCCTGTAGACTATTGTAGCGTAAATTTAAAACTCACTACAGCAAAAATAAAAAATTTGGAGAAAATTTCCATGGCATTTAATACAAAACACTAGACAAAACTAGTTAAACCCTAAAAAAAATTTATTTTTTATTTTTTTATTTTTTTATTTTTTTTTATTTTTTTTATTTTTTTTATTTTTTTAATTTTTTTAATTTTTTTTACGAATGATAATTTTATTTTACTATTCACGCTATCTTATTTCTTATTAACTTAAATTTTTTTTATTTTTTTATTTTTTTTTTGAAAATTTTTAATTTATTTTTATTTTTATTTTTATTTTTTATTATTCATGAACGGTAAAAATTTTTTATTCAAATTTCAAGTTTCTAAATTATTTTAACTATAAAAAAAATTATTTTATTTTATTTATTTATTTATTTATTTTATTTATTTATTTATTTTTTATTTCTTATGGATTTTGAAATTTGATTATTATTTTTTTATTAAAAATATCACAATTATTTACACCCACAAGCATTTTTAAAATTTTGATAAATAATTTAAAAAGCAGATTATTACTTCACGCTTAGCGGCGCCAAAAACTTGATGAGCAGCGGCATTAGATTACGCCAATACTTTGGTTTATATTTATAAAACTACCATGAGTCCATGAAATCGTTTAAGTAGAAAATGATAAGTATACTAAATTCGATCTAAGGAAGGAATGCGTGTGGTTTTTAATTTATTATTCAAACTTTTAAAAATGAAATTAAATCCTAAACATCGCATCCGCGATATTTTGGGGTTTTGTGTTTTTAATCTAATAACATAAAATTAAACATAGATTCAATAAACGTTCATGCAAATTTTATCTTTTATAAATAGTGGAATATTTATGGATATAATAACTAAGTTAATTATGCTTGCTACATTATCTAGGTTATTAAAGATATGAATTGATATTTATTGATTCTCCCTTTTTGTATGAATACCACCTTTGGTAGGGTTAGATATTCTTTGTTAACTAAATAAATCAATTAACACTATGGGTGGGGTTGATAACTAATTTGGTTAATTAAATTAATTCATTTTTCTAAGAGATTGAAAATGAACCATTTAAATGCCACGCTTTGGTGAGTTAGCAGTTTAAAGCTTTTATTCAAGGTGTCAATTAAACCTAAGAATTTAGTTATCATCTTACCTTTCAAGTTTTAAAACTACTCTTGAAAACATGTTGTCGATACATTTTAGGATAATAATTCTTATAAAAACTTTTGAAATAGAGCTTTCTAACTATCAGGCGATTATTGTAAGCAAATAAAAAAGCCTTTACTCTAAATCGATAGGATAACTAAACCTTAAAATCTAATTTTTGATTTAAGTTTGTAATGAAAAATAATATATTTCTCTACAACATTCTTAATATAAAAATCTTGAATAAAAATAAAATCAATTCATTTTAGAGATTTTTTACCTATTTAATATTTACATGGACATAACAACGTTATTATTATATCATTTTTACAAGCAGACTAGCAGATTAAATTTAATCATAGACAAATTAAATATAACATGTAAGAATAAAGCATAGAAAATAAGCGCAGAAAATAAAATCCTTCTGATACTTTCAATGCCATTCCCGTTGCTAGAAAACCTCAAGGAATTTGCACTCCCAATTTATTAAATCAAAAAGCTAATAAATTACAAGAAACATAACTAGTTCTTCCCAAAGGAAGAACTCTAAAATAAGAAAGCTAGCTAAAACATAAGAAAAACTAAAAAAACCTAAAAACTAAGAAATGGAGAGAAAGAAAAGAAAGAAAAAGTGTGTTTTGAGGTGTTGGGAAGGGGGTATTTATAGGTGAGGATGGAGAGAAAAAATGAGTAAACAAATGTTAAAAAATGTAAAAAGCAGCGTAATGGAAATCTTGGCGTCATTAATGACCCGGCGTAGCGTCATCAGCGGTAGCACGTGAAAAATGGGCGAAAAGCGTTAGTAGCGTGGAGGGAGAACATTGTTGAGCCTTCTTGTAGCGTGAAACGGTCTGTGCCCAGCCTTAACATGGTAAATGTGAAGCGGATTGAAGCGGTAGTAGCGATTTCCGTCTTTTTGACATTTTCGACCCATTTTGTCCAATTTTTCCATGTTTGTTGAATTTTTCCCACTTATTTATTAATATATTTGTGATGTATTGCTTCAAGTATTCCTCTTTGAGTCTTTAAATTACGTTTTTAAGCCAAAATACCTGAAAAACATTAAAAATAAAAGTGATTAGAAAAAGACAAATTTATATAAATATATGATAAAACATATAAATATATATATTTTTAATCAATTAATGTACATAAAATCATGGTTATTTTAGTGCTTTTTGGACACTTATCAGTCTTTTTCATTGAGGAAAAGTTCAAACTAAAAAACCCTGGTAGAGTAATTTATGCCTATAAACTTGATACACGTTGGTGTAGTATCCATTGCAAATAAATGGAACCTAAGACAAAGCAATAGAAATATTCAAAAAAAAAAGGTTAAAGAAACTGTGCAGAATGACCTTAAACATAGATCGCTAAAGAACACCACTTTAGTAAAAAATGTCAGAAAATATCAGTGAAAATTTCCTTAAAAATAGAATATAGGAAAAAAAATTCAACTTTACTATAACACAATGTCAAAAATAAATCGTATGAAAATGATCAAATAATTGGTCTTGTGATTTCTCTCTATTATATAAACTATAAGCAATAATTTTATACATAGAAACAAATCCCAAAATAAATAAAATAAATATGGATAGTTATAGATAATGAGTATGGACAACAAAGGTGTCTATGGATTGTTATGAATACATATAAAATGAATATGAACAACAAAAATGAATATGAACATAAAAGTTGTTTGTTGATAGTCCCCACACATAAAATAGATTAAAGCATCTTAGCAAATGCCTCCGTTACTATATAAAGCTCCAGAGAAAGAAATATAACATAAGGAAAATGTTTACCTTGAATGAGTTTTTATTATGAGATATCGTCTGGGTTGGAATTTGGAGTGCGCAACAATGGAGGACCGATGAGCTTGGAGTGTGCAACAATGAAAAACCGATGAGCTTGAAATGCACGAGCGGGGAGAGCTTGAAGTGCACGAGCGGGGAGAGCTTGGCTTTACGTTCAATTTGGATTGGCTTTTTCTTTAATGAGTTAGGGATTCAATCTTTAGAGGGACTTTGTGTATTTCATTCATCTACCACGTTGGACTTTTTTTTTCTTTGTTAAATGGATTGTTGCATGGCAGTTCATTCTTTTGTTATTGCATGGCAGTTCATTCTTTTGTTAGATGGAAAATCGGTTAGATTTATAATAAATTTAGAGTTATTCATTCGGGTAAAAGTCCATTAACCGTTAAAATCCCGCTATCATTCTCCCCGTTTTCATTTACTTCTTTTGACAACCCACTCCATGTTTTATGAAAAACAAAAACTCCCCTGGACCCAATTCAGATTCACTCACGCAATGACCCAAACCTCAAAAATATCTACTGCTTTTATATCAATAATAATGGAACTCTGATATTCAGATTAACTCTTACCTTACATTATATCTCCAAATTTAGTAGAGTTGTATAAATTCACATTAAATCTTGCACCAAATTCAGTAAAATAAATAATATTGTGTTAAATTTAACACGATACTGTTCATCATGTTATTAGTGTTCATATGGTGCGATTTATTTTAAAAAAATTTAAATGTTAAATTTTTTATTACATATAATAAATTAAAATTAAGTATGTGATACAAAATAATTAAAAAATTACTAATATAACATATAGTTAAAAATTTAATGTAAACTAAAACAATGATTTAGAAAATTTTAAAAATATTGTTAAATTTTTTATTACATATAATAAATTAAAATTAAATACATAATACAAAATACAAAATAATTAAAAAATACTAATACAAATTAGAATTAAAAATATAATATAAATTAAAATATCAATAGGGTAAATTATTTTAAGAATCTCCTGTGATTTAATTGAGATGAATATACTAATTTATCGTATTAATGTAAATATATATATTTAATTATATTTTTAAATTTATATAATAAATATAATATTGTATTTAATAAATCTTTATTTTTTTAATTATATAATTTTTTTAATCAATTAATAATGATATTTAATTAATTTAATATAATAATTATTAAATGAAAAATAAAAAAATATTTTATTTTATAAAAGAAGAATAATATTTGATATTATGGATTAAAGATAAATAAAATTTTAATATAACCTTTAAAATAAGATGGTATAAATTTGATACATAATAAAACAAAGTGTTATGGATGCCCTCAGCCCGAGCATTAGAATTGGGATATTATAATTATCAAGTTTTAATTGAATGACAAGATAAATAAACGTAGAATTGGTACATTAGTTAGGTATAAAGTTGGTGAAAAAAAACCGTCTAGATAATGAAACTAATTTATAATAATGAAAAGTAAGATTAATAAAAATAATGTTTAAAAAATATATAATAAAAAAAAGGTAAACTATGTAGGATGTACAAAAATCCGATTATTCGATTAATCCAATGGTCGAATCGAATATAGATTTTTTTCATCCGTTAAGTGCGGATCGGATGACGAATTTCACTACGTTTCATCTGATCCGATACGATCGATATTAATTATATATATATATATAATTAATTAATATATATTTATTTAATTTTTTAATATATTTTTTAAGTAAAATAATTTTATGTTATAATTTATGTAAAAATTAAAATTTTTATTTAAAAATACAAAAAATATAGTTAATTAAATTTATTAGTCGGATTGATCGAATGTCATCCGAATAATTTACGGATTGAATTGAGCGGATGTAAAAGGTGATTAGATCGATTACGGATTAGAATGTTTCAATCCGAATGAATGATCAGATCGATTACGGATTAAAATGTTTCAATCCAAATGGATGATCAGATCAGATCAAATGAGTATAAAATTAACGATTTAGATCCGATCAACCATCTTGTACATAAGAATGAAAAATTCCTCCCAAACTCAACTCAGGTAGCAGGGAAAAACCTTCTTCTGGCTAAGCCTCACCCACCTGGCCTCTGTTCATTGGTTAACTCACAGATATCCCTGGTCCCACTAGATAGATATACACCCCTACATTTCTGACCATGGAAAACAAATACAAATGGAAATATTAGAAGGGGAGAGAGAGAACTAACAATTTTTGAGTGGTGACTATGGCATCGAAGCTTTGTGACTCGTGCAAATCATCAATGGCGACTCTTTTCTGCCAAGCTGACTCGGCCTTCCTCTGTGTCAAGTGTGATTCCAAGATCCACGCAGCCAACAAACTCGCGTCCCGCCACGCACGGGTTTGGGTCTGCGAAGTTTGCGAACAAGGCCCAGCTCATGTCACCTGCAAGGCCGATGCTGCCGCTCTCTGTGTTACGTGCGACCACGACATCCACTCCGCCAATCCACTCGCTCGGCGACATGAGCGAGTTCCGATTACTCCCTTCTACGACTCGGCAACTGTCGCCAATACTAACGCCGTTAAGCCTGGCGTCTTTAACTTCCTTGAGGATCGTTACTTGTCAGACGCTGATGGAGATGAAGTCAGTACCGAAGAAGCCGAGGCTGCTTCATGGCTTCTTTCAAATCCTAAGGCTGTAGACAATCTAGATCTGAAATCGGGTCAATATGTATTCAACGATATGGATCCGTATTTAGATCTGGAGTACGGTTCGGTGGATCCGAAGATGGAAGTTCAAGAGCAGAACAGTTATGGAACTGATGGAGTTGTTCCAGTTCAAAGCAAAAGTAACAACCCTCACCTAACAAATGTAAACTGCTTTGAAATGGACTTCTCAAGCTCAAAAGCTTTCGCATATAGCTACAATCGAAGCCAAAGTGTAAGTTTTTCTCCACCAATTTTGGTTTTATAAGCTTTATATCCTTGAACTACGAGATAATGATCTGGTGCTTCTCGCTCAGGTGTCGTCGTCTTCTCTGGACACTGGAGTGGTGCCAGATGGCAAAGCGATGATTGACGTAACCAATTCGTACATCAAACCTATAGGTTCGGTGGTTGATTCGGGACATCAAGCCGTCCCAATTTTAACAGCGGATAGAGAAGCAAGAGTGTTGAGGTACAGAGAGAAGAGAAAGAACCGAAAATTCGAGAAGAGGATTCGTTATGCATCAAGAAAAGCTTATGCAGAGACAAGACCTCGAATCAAAGGGAGGTTTGCCAAACGCACCGATGTTGTTGAGCTTGATGCTGAACGTATCTGCGGATACGGTGTCGTTCCGTCGTTCTAAAAAAAACAAAAGCTTTATATTTATTAATATTAATAATTCTAAATAATGTTCGTGTTTAGTTTCTTTTGCCGCCGATAAGCATTCGACGGTTTCTTTGTATATAGTAGCTTTTTTAATTGATTAATGTAGTAATCTAATGGAGGGAGTGTTCATCTTGCTCTGTTTCTTTTTTTTAGGGGGCACGTGCGATGCTACATCTTTAAAATTAGTTTATATTTTGAAATATTTATCTGATAAAAACAATATAATAATATAAATATAATTTATGTAAGTATTTAATTATTTAAATATATATATATATATATATTGAATAAAATTAAATCATAGATATCTTTATAAAATATTAATCAATAAATTAAATGATATCTATATCTATTTTTTATTTTTTATTTCAAATATTATATTTTAAAAATAATTAAATATAGATATAATGTAAAAATTTTACTGTTTTTTTTCAAAATTAACAGTGACTAAAAAAACGTGTATGGGATAATTATTACAATATTTAAACAGTATTTAGTCGAAGTTGAACATATATTAATATTATTATTTTATATACATATAATTACGTAAAAATATAATTTTAATAATAAAATACATAATATTTTATATAATTAGATTAAATTTTATTTGTTTTTACTTTATAATTTTTATTTTACTTAAAAAATATGTTAAATAATTAAAAAAAATGAAAAATTAATGTTAATATTCTAAATAATATAGTAAAGTAAAATTTAAGTTAATATTTAATTTTTTAAAACTAAATAAATTTTTAAATAAATATTAAAAAATAAAAAATATATTTAAATCATAGAAAAATTATTACCAAAAGTTATTAACCAAATATAGCTGAAACTAATAAAGGATAATCATGGTTATCAACGTAATCATTCACCAACGTTCCACGCATTTTCATAATTATAACTTAATAATTGATAAATAATGAACTTAACAACTTAACAACTTAATATATTTAACTAAAAAAAGTGTATTTTATTATAAATGTATTTATTGTCGATTAATAATTATATATTAAGTTTTATATTGATTTTTTTAATTTTATAATTTAAAATACTATATACTCATATAAAATTAATTTTTTAATTTAAATTATTTTTATTGGTTTAGGTGTCTTTATAATAACATTATAAGATAATATAATCAAAGACTTGTTTACTTAATTAAATACATAATTTTGATATTAATATTGAGTTCAATTTATTATAAAGTTATACTTTAAAAAATTTAATTTTTTAAATCATGTATTTATTTGATTTTATAATTAAAAAAGATTAGTATATAAGTAAATAATTGAAATAATCATAATTACTTAATATAATAATAAGTGTAAAGTATTTTATAAAAAAAATTCAAATATTAATATTATCACAGTACATAATTTTAATATTATTATTACGTATATTTTTTTATTAAAAAAAATAATTGTAAAATCTCATTGTTTAAATTTATAAGTAAAATAATAAGCATGCAAACTACTAACCACGAAATATCAAAACCACAATTTTTATATTCAAAAGTATGTATCCCAAATTTTAATATTGTGATAATAGAAATAAAATTATTTGAGTATAATTTGTTTCATAAAATTACATAATAATAACTTTATAGTTAAATAATATTTGTACAAACATAGATTTGAAATATACACATTTTTTCATTAAAAAATAACATAAAATTAAAAATAATAGCATGATAAACTACGAATGTTTAAACCCCTCATTTTTTATATACTACTTTTAAATCGGTACATACATAAATCACAATTACGTTAATAAAATTATTTAAATTAATACTTAATCTATTGATAATTTATTAAGTAATATATGTATTTTTTATCTTATATGTTGTAATAATATTAATTTAAAATATTGATATTACTTCTAAAAAATATAAAAAATATTAAGTTATTTAAATTTGATAATAATATAACATAACAATAATTAAAATAGTTCTATAATTTTTAATTTATAAAATACATTTAATTACAAAATTTTAAATTTGATAAGTACATAGTTAATATACAAGAAAAAAATGCAGAGAATAACTAATAAAATTAATAAACAGTAAAATATTAACAAAAAATGAAAAAATAAATGATATCAGTGTTTTTTAATAAAGAAATGAGATATCAGTATATTTTGATATTTATTTGTATATGAAAAATAGATAAAAATTGAAAAATAATCAAAATGATACACAATAAAACTAACAAAATAAATATCTATAAAAGTGTATTTATTTTAAGAATATTTTAGTATTTATTTATGTTATAAATAAAAAACTCATTTATTTTAGAAACATTTTGGTATTTATTTATGTATAAAAAATAATAATGGAACAATAAAGCTGAAGAATAACTAATGTACTCTTCATTGTTATTTTTGTTTTTTATTTATAATTATAAAAAACGTATTTATTTTAAGGATTGATGAACGAAATTGAGGATAATATCGATTTCGTAAATACTTATCTATTTAAAATTTTATTAATTCTTGTAAATGTACGAATCATTTATATAAATAATAAGTATACTCCTGATTTAAGGAAGTAATATTGTGTGATTTTTAAATATTATTCAAATTTTAAAAATAAAATTAAACCTAAACATTCTATCACAATGATTTGATTTTTGAAAAAACTAATCTAATACATAAAAATAAAAATAGACATAGATTCAACAAATACTCATGCAATTTAATACAATCATAAACAGTGGAGAATAATGAATATAATAATTCAGTAATTATGTTTGTTCATATTTTTAGTTTATTAAAGATACAAATTGATATTTATTGATTTTCTCTTTTTGGTATGAAAGTGTTCTTAGTTGGGAGCCTTAATTCTTTTGTTTAATATTAATTAACTAATATCCTTAGGGCCTATTAATTAATTTTGTATTAATTTTTAGCTTTATTTTTAGGAAAAAAACATAAATCATCTAGTTACAGCTTTAGGTGTAGTCAGTTAAGTAGACTTTATTCAAGGTGTCCAAATTAAACTTAAAATTTTAACTATCTGAAAAATAAATTTCAAATTTTAAAACTATTTAAAAAATATGTTGTCAATACATTTTCAAATAATAATTCTTTGTAAAAAAACCTTTAAAATAGAACTTCACTCTAAATATTTAAATAATTAAATATAAAATAAAAGAGTATTGCTCTAAATTAAGTTCAAGTAATGAAATATTAATTTTAACTCTCATATTAAGTTTGTTATTAAAAGTAATATACTCTTTCAAATAACATTTTTATAAAAATCTTGAATAAAAATAAAATCAATTTATTTTAAGAAAATGTTTTACCTATTTAATATTTTGCAAACATAACAACATTATTATTATATCATATTCATTATCAGCCAGACATATTATAATTGATCATAGACAAATCAAGAATAACATAGAAGAAACAACACAAATATAAAGAATGACATAGAAGAAACAACACAAATATATGAACTCTAAAAGAAATATAAACATGTTCTTCTTCAAAATTGAGGGAAGAATTAAATAAATTTTAAAAGCTAAAAATAAAAGAAAATCTACATAAAAGGGAGAGAGAAATTTGTTGCAAACGCAAATTAGAAGCTTTTTTTTATATATAGGAGGTCCTATTTATAGAAAATAATATGAGGAAAACTTGTGTTTTCGTCGTGACGCAATCAGATCGCAACCAGATTTTTGACTAGTTCAAACCTCTTTGGGCTGTAGCATAAATTATTATTTTTCTTTATTTTTTATTATCTCTTTTCTTTACTTTGGATAATATCAAATATATGATATTCATTTAAGCTCCAAAAAGTGTGATAAACATGCTTTAAGTATTTTTCTTTATTTTAATATTTATATATTAAAATACCTACAAAACATTTCAATATATCCATTAATCTGAACAAATAGATTTTTCTAAAATATAATATAATAAAATAAATAAAAATATATTTTATTAATTAAATGACATTAAAACATGGTATATTTAGTGCTTTTTAAGCATTAATTACAACCCCTAACCAACTTCCTACTAGTCTCTCAGTAAGAGAAGCAGTTAAAACTAAAAAAACTAAAAATTAAACAAACCTAAATCACTTTCATGGATTGACACAGTTGTATTTAGCATATGCAACAAGCCGTTAAATCCCTAGGTTACCTTAGTGGAAGAGTTTAAGTTTTGTGGGGTTTTCAATAATGATACCCATAAACATTAACAAAAAATGAAAAAAAAAACAATAAACAAATAAAATAAGAAGTTAACTACAATTTAAAAAAAAGTAAAAAGACTAAAGTAAAATAAAAAAATGAAATACAAAAATATCTCATGTTTATAATCTCTTTTAAATTTCATAATTAAAATCTTAAGCATAGATTATTTCAACTTTCTAAATATTCATGATTTATTAGAATAATTAGTTGAAAATCATTTTCATATTTCATATAAAAAATGTATCAATTTAATTTCATTCAAATTCAGTGTCAGGAATCCGAATTCGTTTCGACTCTATTCCTCATAAGTCAATATTCTCAAAAACATTGAATCCTATGGGTTTAAACACTCATACTAATTTATATGCAAAAGAGTTAATGTATAGAAATGAACTAATGTGTTGGCATATGTATAAAGAAGAAAGGCTCAAAGTTTTTATTTTAATGTTGATCTCATGAAAGGAATTAAATGTAAGGATTTATAAAATATTATACATTACTTTCATGCATTAATTAAATTTATCAAATAAAAATATTAAGTAATATGCCTTTTAGAAAATATAGGAAAAATGTAATGACTTCTTAGGGAATTACTTCCTATATTTTCTTTTGTATTAAATCATTTCTCACAATGTTTAGGTCTTTTGGATCTTAGTATATAGATTATACTATCCATTTTTCTCTCTTCTTTCTATTTTTTCTTTCTCTTATATTATTTTTTATAAGAAAATCTATTTTTTAGAGAGTGGACTCATGTACAGATTGTATAATTTTTATATGGTAAGGTGAGAAATTAATATTTGGCTTTTCTATTTGTATTTGTTTATGTAACCCTAAATATATATCTTTTTTAATAGAAGTCATACATGAATGAAAAAAAGGCATATACTATCAATTTCTACTTAAATCATTTAATCTAAGCAAATGAAAAATATATAACACTTTATTAAGATGTAAAAATCTAGATATTCAATGCTAAGTCCTATAAAGATCATCTAATAATGTTGAAGATATAAGAAAAGTGTTTAGAGTAGAAAATAATAATATTTATCACTTAAAATAATGGATAATGGGCTCAAAATATTTCTCACAAAGGTAGTCTCCGCTATTTGATTCCTAAACATCGATATTGGATTTAATATAATTTTCACGCTTTATCAAGAAACATTAGTCATGATAAAAACTAACTTATTATCACATTACTTTATGATAAGGTTTTAGAAATTAATCTAATAGTGCAGAAGACTTAATCATCATTTAAATTTTATTCTAAGACATGATCAATTTTTGTGAAAATTTTTAAAATTACTCTAAAAAAACTAAAAATTACTAAACAAATAAATTACAAATAAGTAATAAATAAAATTATGTGAAAAGTTTTTAAATTATCTAAGAAAAAAAATGTAAAATGTGTAACTTTTATATAGCCACCCCCCAACCTAGAATCTACATTATCCTCAATGTTTAAGAAATGTAAATTGCAAGAATAGAGATAGAAAAGTTACCGATACATTTGATGTGTTAATGATTTGATATGGAAAACAATGTATAACCAGCATCATCTCAAAATAATTATACTCAAAGACATAACTATATTTTCTAACACTTCTCAAAATGTTAATTATATTAATGCTTAAAATAAAATAAACAAACATAAAGAAACTAATTAAATAAAATAGCATAAAACAAAAATTACTTACAGTGATGGGTTGCCTACCATCTAGCACTTGATTTAACGTCTCAACAAGATGTATTTTCATTATGCTGATGATTAATTTATCAATATGGAATCAAGGTCAGTTATGTTGTATTCTCCTTTTAAATAAGGCTTTACACGGTGTTCATTGACTTTGATAGTTATTTGTGTCTTTGGATTCAATAACTCTACTGATCCATGTGAAAAAACTTGGACAATTGTGTAAGGCCCATCTCATCTTGATCTCAATTTTCTTGGAAACAATCTCAAATGAGAGTTAAATAAAAGAACTTTCATCCCAAGAAGAAAATACTTAGGAATTAGCCTCTTGTCATGATAGCATTTAGTATGCTATTGGTATAATTTTGCATTTTCATAGGCCTCATCTCTAATATCTTCGAATTCATAAGATGGAGCAACCATTTTTCTCTTGCTGTATCTAAATCCATGTTTAGTTCTTTAATTTTCCAATAAGCCTTGTGTTTTAGTTCAACAAGAAGGTGGCACACTTTCCCAAAGATTAACTGATAAGGGCTCATCCCAATGAGTGTTTTGTAAGTTATGTGGTATGCTTATAAGGAATCATTCAAATTTATTTCCCAGTCCTTTCTTGAAGGACTCACGATGCATTCCAAAATTCCTTTGATTTTCCTATTACTTACTTACACTTGACCAGAAGTTTAAGGATGATAAGAAGTTTCCACTCTATGTGAAACATTGTACTTCTTCAATACTCTATTAAAGAATCTATTGCAAAAATAGCTACCTCCATCACTTATTATTGCTCTAAGTGTCTCAAATCTGCTAAATATCGAATCCTTAATGAATTTCACAACAATATTTGCATCATTTATTTTAGTGGAGATAGCTTTTACCCACTTGGATACATAATCTATATCAGTCAATATATATTTGAAACCATTGGATAGGGGAAAGGACCCATAAAGCCAATCCCCCATACATCAAAGAGTTCAACAACTAAATTATATGTCAAAGGAATTTCAACTTTTTCGCTTATATTGCTTGTTCATTGACATCTATCACATTGTGCATAAAACATATTAGCATCTTTGAAAAGAGTTAGTCAATAGAATCCAAACTGTGATACCTTTAGGGCAGTTTCTTACCACTAAAATGGCCTTCATAATGAAGTTAATGAAAAAATGTCAAAATGTTATTATGTTCTTCTTCAGGCACACAACTCCGAATGACTTGATCTTGATCAATTCTAAATAAATAATGATCATCCCAAAAATATTGCCTACAAGAAGCTAGAAACAATTTTATTTTCATGAGAAGAAATGTCGGGTCTCAAAACACCAATGGAAAGATATTTAATGATATTTACATGCCAAGGGTTTGGACCTATTAAAAATAACTGTTCATCAGAAAAGGTTTCAATTATATCTTTTTTACCTTTACCTTCAAGAGAATTGAAGTTAGAAATTAATCTAGATAAATGGTTAGCTACTAAGTTTACATTGCCTTTTTTATCATTGATTTCTAAGTCAAATTCATGCAAGAGTAATTTATTT
Organism: Hippophae rhamnoides; assembly: GCA_033030585.1. Taxonomy (NCBI): domain Eukaryota; kingdom Viridiplantae; phylum Streptophyta; class Magnoliopsida; order Rosales; family Elaeagnaceae; genus Hippophae; species Hippophae rhamnoides. Next base: position 32,999,495 of record CM065436.1, read on the forward strand.
CAAAGATATTTAGGCATTTATTTGTATTTATAAGTTAAAAGTATATATATATTTTTCAAAAAGATACAAATAATTATAAAAAAGTAGGAAATAATGAAACTGGAGAATAACGAATGTACTAATTATTAGTTATTCTCATTTTTTTATTTAAAAATATAAAAAATGTATTTATTTTAAGGACATTTTTGAATTTATTTGTATACATAAATAAAAAGTATATTTGTTTTAAGAATAAAAAAGTGTATTTATTTGTGTATAAATAAAAAATATATTTATTTTAAAAACATTTTGATATTTATTTGTATAGATAAATAAAATTACATTTATTTTATATTTATGTGTGTGTACAGATAAAAAATATATTTATTTTAAAAACATTCTTTCTTAAAAAGGCAACAAAAAGAAAAATAATATTAAAAATGCAATAGAACAGTAAAACGAGAGAATAATTAATATAATGTTCATCTGTTATTCTTGCTTTGCATTTATAAATTATAATTATAAAATTGTATTTATTTTAAGAATAATTTAGTATTTATTTGTGTATAAATAAAAAGTGTATTTGTTTTAAAAATATTTTGATATTTATTTTTATGTATAAATAAAACGTATTTATTTCAAAGATATTTGGGCATTTATTTGTATTTATAAGTTAGTATATTTATTTTTTAAAAAAAGTTACAAACAATTATAAAAAAGTAGGAAATAGTGAAACGGGAGAATAACGAATGTAATATTTATTAGTTATTTTGGTTTTTTTATTTAAAAATATAAAAAAATGTATTTATTTTAAGGATATTTTTGTATTTATTTGTGTATATAAATAAAAAGTATATTTGTTTAAGAATAAAAAGTGTATTTATTTGTGTATAAATAAAAAATATATTTATTTTAGATACATTTTGATATTTATTTATATGTATAAATAAAATTGTATTTATTTTATATTTATTTGTATGTATAAATAAAAGATATATTTATTTTAAAAATATTCTTTCTTAAAATGGCAACAAAAAGAAAAAAAAGTGTTAAAAAAATAATAAAACAATAAAACGAGAGAATAAACAATATAATGTTAATTTGTTATTCTTACTTTTTATTTATAAATTATAATATAATTGTTTTATTTATTTTAAGGATATTTTGGTATTAATTTATGTGTATAAATAAAATGTGTATTCGTTTTAGGAATAAAAGTGTATTTATTTTAAAAATATTTTGATATTTATTTGTATATATAAATAAAATATATTTATTTTAAAGATATATTGGTATTTATTTATGTATATACATAAAAAAAATATATATATAATTATTAAAAAAATTAATATATATATATAGTCGAATAACGATGAAAATGGCGGGCTTTTATATATAGATGATGTTAATAGAAATTTGGGTTTTGCTTAGTTTGCTTTGAACCGGACGAAAATCACAGAATCTTCATTGCATTTCTGTTGGTGGTAAGTTACAACACATAAATTAAATCTGATTAGTTTTATATGTAGTATATTTTTTTTATTAATTGTTATTATAATAAGAGTAGTTATTAAATTAAGTGTGTTGTATAATTAATGAAATATTTAATTTATTTTTGAGTATGGATGATGTGATAATGATTATATTTAGAGTTTTTTCATAATTTACATTATTTTTTGCGCTTCTTATTTAAAATTTGTCACATAAATATGATTTAAAAAATATAATTTTTAATTTATAAATAATTATGAAAAATAAATTAATCTGAATTTTGTTTCTTTTGCATAGGTGATTTGATATCACTCTTTATTATTTAATAAAAATGACTACGTAAATTATTGGGCAAGGGACAAAGACGGAGTAGATATGCAGAAGAAAGAAGCCAGTTTTTGTTTTTGCTAATATTTTATGCTTGTTTTTTTTCTTCTTATTTATATTTATTTGTAAATTTTAACATTTTATATTTAATAGATACGATAATTTGAAATTATTAATAAAAATATTAATTTTTAAACCTTAATTAATGTATATTTTGGATTTAATAAGTATAAATGAAAATAAGTAGAAAATTTATAAAAATAATATCTTAAAACTTGTAACTATAAAAATAACACTTTTTACATCCACTTTATACATTTTTCATCATTAAAATTTTTTTGTCACATCATTTTATTTTGAATATCATTCAATTAGAAGTCATTCAAATCAAATTACAATATTTTAAACCCGTTCAATATTATAAATGTGTTATTTTTATTGTTATAAGTTTTATAAGTATTGGTTTGTAATTTTACAACTTTTTAAAACTTATTATAGATCTTGAACTACTAATAACATATTTGTGGTTCAAAATTTATAAATTTATGTATAAATTTTTTAAAATTTGGGGATTGAATTATACGATTTTAAAATTTTAAAATCTATTAGTAAAGTTCAAAAATTTAATAATTAAATCATATATTTTAAAATTTAAAATTTATGAATTTAATTAAAATTTAGTAATGATCAATTTAATTTATCCAAAAAAGAAAGATAGTAGGTGTTGTTTTAAGATTTATGTTTTTTTAAAGCAATATGAAAATATTTCCTTATTAATGTTAAAAGGGTCTCTTTAAAGTAAAATTTAAAAACGGTGTTGTTTTATATTTATGTTTTTTTATGCAATATGGGATTAATATCATAAATATTCTCAATTTTTAAGAAATTTTCAAAAATATATCTAAGGTTTTTAAAAAAATTCAAAAATATTTCTAAAACATAATTGAAGTTAAATCTAAGAGAAGTAAATAGTAATATTTAATATCAGAAATACCTCTAAGGTTTTTAAAGAATTTAAAAATACTCCTAAGATTTCAAAAAATTCAAAAACATTTCTAAAATGGAAGAAGAAAAAATAAATTAAGAAATAATAAATATAGAAACAGAAGACATCACAGGATATTTTTCACAAGAAATGGTAATAAGTTAAAAGAAATTTGAAGATATTCAAAAAACAAAGTTAAACTTTAAAAAAGTAGATATATTTAAAGACTTATCATTTTTATTAAGAAAATTATTCCATAAGAAAAACATAATTTATTATGACATAAGTAATAAAGAAATGAGTATTAAGATTATAAATGCAAAATAAAGATATAATATATCATTAATTGATAAAGAAACTATATTAAATAAGCTATTAAAAATTCATCATAAAGATAAAGAAAAAAATGGATACATCTATTTACGAGGAATTCAAATATTAATAAAAGCTCATTTTAGAGAAATAATATTATTAGATAACAGAATAATAAATAGGCAAGATGCCTTATTAGAAATGATCGATGGTAATTTAGGATACCAAAAGTTAAAACTTACAACATATCCTAGATTTGCTATTAATATACATGATAAAAATCTAAATCAAGTATTAAGTCTAGCTTATGAATTTGAAAGAGGAGATTTAGTGAAAAAAAGGAAAGCATCAATTTTCAATACATTATCTAGTAGCATATTATTTAACAAATAGTTATAATAGTTCAATATATGAAAAAAAAAATGAATTTATAGAAATAAACAAAACTTTTAAAGAACTTGGACAAATAACAAAACCAGAAATACTAACAGACTTTGAAATACCAAAAGAATGAAAATTAGATATCAAAGAAAAACACTTGATAACAGGAATAAAAAGTAATGTTGTTAAAAATAATAGCATGCCAATGTTTACTTTTATAGATCATGAAAGAGAAACTTCTAACCAAGAAGAAGTTAAAAAACTAGAAAATGTAGTCAAAATAATGAAGGCCTTAGTTCATGATTGTATATTGGGGAAAAATGATGTTTAGAGATAAAATAAAAAATATGCATTTAGAAGTAAGTGAAAGCCTAATAGGTGTCGCAAAAAAACAATCAACATTATTTGAAATTGTACAATTATTAACAGAGGAAATGAATTTAGTCCAAGAATCAAACATAAAATATTTATAGGAAATAATAGATATACAAAAATAATTACTAAAGGAAATAAAGGAATGTGGTTATAATAAACTACAACAAGATATGCACAAGAAATTTTCAGAATTAAGAAAAGATGTATACAACATACATATGAATAATGAAATAATAGGTTATAAATATGATCCCTTAAAAGGACTAAAAGAAGAACCATATAGAAGATTAGATTCTCTGATTCCTAAAAATGAGAAAAGGAAAAATGAGGAACAATCTAAGAACAAAGAGATAATTCCAATTTAATGCAATATAGAAAGGAATTAGAAAGAAAATTCATGGACCTTGGAAATAGGGATATAGAAACATTAGTCAGTTTATTGACATTAACCCATGAAGAAATAGAAAAAATTGTAATGAAAAACTTTGTACTAACAAAGAAGATGATGATATGACAATAATTAGTAAAACTGGTTCTGAACCAGAAAACATAACCTCAAAGGACATATGAAACCAATTTTATTACTAGTTCCTTACCAAGAAGGAACATCTGACCCACATAGGGGAGAAATAAATAGGCAAAGAACAGAACAACCTGATATCACAGATAGAAGAAGACAACCACCTAAAATGGAGAAAGGGTTGCATTGGGGAACTAAAGGTAGCATTCCACCAGAGTTCAAACTCCATGATAATTATAAGTCTAAACTTCTAGATTTAGACTGTATAAGAGATAGGAAGAAAACCTTAGATGAATTGGCTAGTGGAATAAGTGTGCTCATACAAACTTCTCAAATTACCCAAACAAATCCTTCAACCTGTAGAGTGCTTATAGCACATAAAATGATAGAAAATGTTAAAGTTTGGTTTCAAACATAACAGATCAACAACATTTCTTAATGCAATGAAATGCTTCCATAGGAAGGGAATACTTGGATACAGTAATAAATGAAATATACAAAGAATTTATTTTAGAAGAAAGAATTATAAACCTTCTGAAAAAAGAAATTATTGCCCTTTAGGAAAGAAAAAAATGCAAATGTTGGATCTGTAATGAAGAAGGACATTATGCTAATGAATGTCCAAGCAGAGTAATGAAGAAGGACATTATGCTAACGAATGTCCAAGCAGACTTCAACATAAAAAGTAATTTCCACAAAAAGTAAAAATCTTAGAAGAAGCTTTCAAAATGTAATTAGAATCAATAGAGGAATTTGATATAGATGATACTTATAATATTTATCTATTGGAAGAAACCGAAGAAGAAATAACTGACTCAGAATATGAACACTCAAATTATGGATATTCTTCATCAGAAGACGAATGATTTGTATAATATTACAAATCCAAGTAGTACTTACATTAAAGTAGGACTAAAATTTAAAGACTAAAACATTTATCATTTACATGCATATATAGATACAAGAGCTAGTATGCGGGTAGTTAGTAGATATGTATTTCTAGAAAATAACTGCCAAAAGATTTAATTATAAGAATTGCTAATAATACTACAATAAAACTTAATAAGGTATTAAAAGATACTTATATAATTATAGGAGGGGAAAAATTTCACATTCCTACCATATATCAACAGGAAACAAGAGTAGATTTGTTAATAGGAAATAATTTCCTAAACTTATATCAACCTTTCACACAATATTTCTACAAAATAAGTCTCATAACCTTAGAAGGAGATATCATCTATGTCTCCAAAATAAGAAAAGCTTTAATTGTCTCAAATCTAACTTTTATGCAACAACATAAAAAGCGAAAACATGGTGAGATAGAAAACCAGCAAAAACCTTATTTAGAAAATATTTCATTAGATATAGAAGAGAAACAAAACTCTTTTCTCAATGAAATACAAGAAGACAAAGCCCTAACAGGCATTAGAAAATTATTAAAAAAGTCAATTAAGAAAATCCTTTGGATCCAAAAATTAATAAATCTAAAACAATAGTCAACATAAAATTAAGAGATCATAACAAGATCATAAGAGTAAAACCAATGATTTATACTCCAGAAGATAGAATTGAATTTGGAAAACAAATTCAAGAACTTTTGGAATTAAAAGCCATAATACAAAGTAATTCACCCCACTCTAGTCCAGTATTCTTAGTCGAAAAAGAAGTTGAGAAAAGAAGAGGAAAAAAGAGAATGGTAATAAACTTTAAAGCAATGAATAAAGAAACCATTAATTATGGATACTTCATTCCAAAAAAGGAAGAACTTCTATCATTAATAAAAGGAAAGAAATAATTATCGAGTTTTGATTACAAAAGCAAATTTTGGCAAATAAAACTAGATGAAGAATCCCAAAAATTAACAGCATTTAGTTTCCCCCAAGGGAAATTCCAATAGACAGAGTTATACAATTTGGATTAAAAAACTCCAGGTATTTTTCAAAGATATATGGATAACATTTTCAAAAAATTACAAAATATTTGTTGTGTTTACATAGATCTATTTTGGTTTTCAGTAATGAATTAAATAAACATTATTTGGACATTATCAAAATTCTACAAGAATGTAGAAGAGAAGGCATTGTATTCTCTGAAAAGAAAGTAGTACTTGCTCAACCAATGATTAAATACTTAGGGTTGGAAATTGAAGATAGAAAACATAATCTACAAAAGCATACATCAAGAAACTTGCAGAAATGAGAAAACTATTACAAGAAAAATTGAAAAAAAGATCATATCTAGAAATGGACAAAAGAAGATACTCTATATATGGATAAAGTAAAAGCAAAAGTAAAAGAATTATCAACTTTATACCATCTAGGACTAGATGATAAGATGATAATTGAAACAAATGCTTCACAAGAATATTGAGGAGCAGTTCTTAAAGCAAGAATAGATGATAAAAATGAATATCTTTGTAGATATACATCAAGATCTTTCCAAGATTTAGAATTAAATTACCATAGTAATGAAAAAGAATATTTAGATATTAAAAAAGCTATTAAGAAATTTGTAATATATGTTATAAGCTCTATATTCATTGTTAGAACAGATAACAAGAATTTTGGTTATTTCTTAAGAACTATTATTCCAGATGATTACAAACAAGAAAGAATTAGTTAGATGGCAACAGCGGTTCAACCATTATTTTGATGTTGAACATCTTCTAGGTCATAAAAATAGTTTAGATGATGCCCTTACCAGAGAATTAGCACCTCTAACTATTTTTATGCTTTTAGGAATGAAACATCTTAATATCAAAATCAAGATAAAGGAAAAAGGAGATAAAAATCCAACAAGAACAACTCGAGCTGTTATATCTTGAAGAAATCTCTTATGGAGACAGGAAAGAAACAGGAAGAACTTAATTGTTCAAAATAACCTCTAGAGACTAGAAGCTCAAATGAGGAATCTCCATTAAAAAAGGAAGAACTTAACAGTTCACAAAAAACTTCTAAAACCACAAAGCTCAAGTGGGCAAATAAGGTAGAAAAAGAACATAAAAAAGTTTATATGGTCTATAATGGCCCAAAACCAAGAATTTATAATAATTGGGTAAAAGCTATAAATATATTCTAGGAATTAGTGGAGTAACTCATAGAGCCCTCACCAACATAATAGAAGCTGAAGGTAGTTATGCCAACTACAAAACACCAAAACTAATAACTGCAAAGGAGATAGTAAGAAATTATTCTATAGTGCTATAACAACAACCAATAGCTCCAAGCAGATTGACAAATCTTAGAAAGATAGCAAGGCCTCTGGTGCTATTTAGAGAAACATTTCCTCTAGAGACATCAAAAATAGTAAAGTGTTCAGTACTATTCAGGGGGACATCTCCTAGAACTACTCTAATAATTGAAGATGAAAATGACCAATATAGAAACCTCAATAAACCAGAATGGTTGAGTCTCTATAACTTGGCTAGAAAATCTACCCAAGAACATATTGAAGATGTGGAGTTCTATACTACATACAATAATTTCCTACAATAAGCAAATTTAATATATTGGAAGGAGCTAATCCAATATTTGTGTATAAAGCATTTCATACAGGACTAATAGAAAATATATATCTAAGAATTACTTTAAGTGAGTTAAATTATTTCCCAAATATTTTTAAAAGAGAAATCAAGAATTTTAGAAGAAAGATTAAAGTAGTTGATAAACCTGTTTATCTTAGATTTTTCAGTTCATTAATGGACTGGAATGAGGAAGGAAGTATTAGTGCCTACCACTTCATCAAGATAGGGATTTCTAACACAAATAGAGAAGTTCCCAAACCAAGGGCACTTCCAGAAAAGGAATTCAACACATAAGAACTTTGTGTATTAAGAGGTCAAATGCTAAGCCAAATTTATTATAAACTCAGAAAAATTGAAAATTCTATTGAGATTAAAGTAAATTATTCAACTAATAAAGTCATCATCATTTCCACAGTAGCATGGCTTTTTTAGAAGAAAATGGTGAAAAAATTACCAAATATGAAACCAATTTTAATTGCAATAACCTAGAAATTGGTTAAGCAAAAAGGAAGGTATTCTGCTTCTATGTCAGAGAAGCCACCAAAGACCACAAATGCATTCTCTACATCAATGACCGAGAAGATGAAGATTCTTCATCATCAACATCATCAAAGGAACCGTCGGTAGAAAATGATAAAGAAAAATAAGAAAAGAAACTATTGATAGAAGACAACAAAAGAAATAAAGATGTAGTGTTCCAAGGAAAACAATAGTGGCTATTCTTTAAAGTAGAAAAAAAAGATGAATTATTGAAGCAAGGGTAAAATAATAATTTTAGTCTTGTAAACAAAGATTCCTTGTTCTATAAAAGGAAGTCTTATTATCATTTTAAGAGACAAAAGAATACACAGAAATCTAGAGCTCTCTACTCTGAAACACTCTAGCATAGAAAATCCCTCTATCAAGAAAACTCAAAACCAATAGTGTTATACCTAGTAATTATGAGTAGCTAAGCATCCTTTCAAGGTTTTTAGTTGGCTTTAAGTTGTAATAATTATTATTCTATGAATAAAATGGAGTTTAGTTACTCTTCTTTAGTAAGTCAACTATTGGACACCATTTATGTACGGATACAGAAGGCTCACCATTTCCAGGAAGGCGTTGAGGTTTGAGCAAAGCTAAGGCATAACAAGTGTAACAAAATAAGACTAACAGAAGGGAAGATCGTGGTGGACCCATTAAATTTAGGTATAATAATTATAAATTTAAGCCAATTAAGAATCTTAAATGCTTAAATTTGCTTACAACAAGACATAATATTGCTAAAACAAGAAAATGAAAATTGTTTTTAGAAATAAACAACTAATAATTCCAAAGAGAATTAAAGATAAAATTCTAATTCTATTAGAAACATTTGATAAAGGTTATCTCTATCTTTTAAATGAATATTTTAAAGATGAAGATTATGAAACTTATCTTGAAAAATTTAAAAGATTTAGCGCCTTATTAGATATCTATACAGATTATATTAAAGCTATCACAAGCATCATAGACCATCTTGTTTCAAAGACATTAAAAGACTATTTTAGTAAAAAATATGTAAGAATAGAAGAAGAAGAATTCAACAACTTATTGTTTGGATATTACTTTTTTGAAGATTATAAATACACTGTATGTACACAAGAAAAACCTATTTGTATATTATGAATAGGACAAAATAATATACATTCAATACATATGATTTATCAAGATAATACTCTATGAACATCGAATCATTAGTACATAAATTAGAACTATTAGATTTAACAAATGAAAGAATAATTTTTAATTTTAAAAGACAATTAATAGATTTAGGATTAGAATTAAGCAACCAACATAATGAAGAGTATAATATACTATGTAATTGTAATGAATATAGAAGAAAATTATACTTATACAGAAAAATAATAAGCTTTTTAGACAATTATTATCTTCAATAAATAGATAAAGACCATCATGGTCAATCAATATGAACCCCCGATTAAAAATTATATCTATCCTCAAAAATTGGTATCAGAACCAAGGAGTAATAGTCTAAATAGTAATAAATGAAAAATTAACACCATTAAAATCTAAGAATATTTTTGATATTTTATAAATCTGAGTACATAATTGAAGATATGTTAAATCTTAGGAGCATTTGAGATATTATTCACGCGATATGAAAATACTTCCGTATTATTGATAAAAAGAGGTATCTCTAAAGAAAATTTTAAAAACGTATGGAACCTCTTAATGCGTTTTAAAAAATTAATAGCTTATGAGGTATATATTTAACTGAGTAGCACTTATCTAGTCGTTTGGATGTTAAGCAATTCATTCTATCATTTTATTGCCAGATCTCTTCTTAAGTATGAGATGGGATAATCTATCTATGTCCCCATCTCTATGTTGAGTTTAATGAAACTTAATATTCCTTAAAAAATAGCAAAGGAATACATTCTAGTGTGACTAACAAAATATAGCTAGAGTGAATAATGGATATTATTATGATAAAATTGGATAATCTTTATTATAAAAGTGAAAAATAAAATAAAAAATGTTATTTTACACATATTTTTAAATATCAAATTTTTTTTTATTTTTATACATATTTTATTATTATAATATGTTAAAATTATTTATTTTGTATTTATTGAGAAAATACAAATTCTTAGATTTTTTGAGATATTTCTAGAATATTTTAGAACTTTTTAGATAAGGTTGATGAATATAAAAAAGTTCGTTGATTAACTTAAAAAACCCATCGAGTTCCATAACATGTATCGCTTAGGTGACAAGTCACGTGTCGTCTAGTTAGTGCCTCTCTCCTAACTATTCCCCCTAAAGCACGTGTTGTGCACTACCCCACCCAACGTGCACTACACTAGGTGCATGTTGCACACCGCCTGATGTGAACCAAAAGATTGAATCTTAAAACCCATCATCAATGTGATCGAAAACTCTAAAAAAAAGTCCAAAAACCCAACAAAAAATGGAAAACAATCCCATAAAAACTAAAGTTTAAAATTTTTTTAGGAGATAGAAGCTCCGCAAAATTTCTCAAGTCTTAAGCTATTGAACATTGACCAAATGGTTATGGAAGAGCCATGAATCAAAGGTATAGTTGACACCACAAGGGTTTGGCCTTGATAAATCTAAATTTATGTTATGAACATAAAACTTGTATTAAATTTTTTATTCAATTCAACATTATACATTAGATATGGTTGGCCAAAGCTATATTTAAAAGTCCTAAATAGCATGATAAATATAAAATATTATAATAGGGATAATATCTGAAGATACTTAAATCCTAATACAATTATTTTCTAAAATTAAAAGCTTAAAAAACCAATAAAGAATGTTAACCAAGTGATACTCTTTTAAGAAGGAGTTTTCTTGCACACAATTGGTTCAGATTTTTGGGTCTCGATTGCAATCATGTTTCGCCTAGAAATAACAGAATTGGAAAAATTGTATTTATTTAACAAATACAGCCCATTAAGTTAGTTTTCATCCCAATTTGAATAGTCTCAATCAGATACCATATGATAAAGTTATGGTAATATTTGTGACAGATGGTCAAGAAAATTTTTCAATAAGGATTTTACTTCGTAATTATTTGAACTTCACGACTTAAAGCTGGTACAATGTGCTTGCTTCATGGCTCAAAAAATAATCATCTTATTAAATGACTCTTTGAGTAAATGGTTGTTCAAAACGAATTATGGGTCCTTCAGTGATGATACTTTGACAGAATCACTGCCTCTTTTGCTCTTTAGTTTTGCCTCTGAACACATTTTGACCCTTTGACCATCATTTTCTCTTTTCATAACACCTGGCATACCAGAGCTATTTTCATTTTACATCATTCAATGTTCCAGATTTAATCTCAGTTCAAATACCTAAATTTTTCAGTATAAATACCTATACAACACTCAATTCTACCTAAATACTAGCCAAAATACAAGAATTTGAGAAAAAATATATCTTTGTGCCATTCTAGAAGATTCTTGATGAAAGATTGATATTTTTGATTCATTTGGCTCAAATAATTAATCTAAATCAGATTATTTTCTCTACCTTTTCTTTATTTACGATGAAATATTTAGTTTATTTACTAAATTTATTGATTTTCATGACTAGATTATGGTTTAATTAATTTAATGTGATGATTATTTTAGTTTCAATTCTTAAATTCTTGATGTATTTAATTTTATATTTAAATGTCAAAATTAAACATATATGAATTAGAGTAATCAACTAGTTTAGTGCATAGATGTGTTTATTGTTAGTTTAAAATATTCATCTATAATTGCTAATATTCATATTTTAAGTAGCATCTTGTGGATTTTGTTACAAGTAAGATTGAATATTTAGGTTAAATATTATCAATGGATTTATTCTTACCTAGTTTATTTATTATCTTTTTAGATCTTACTACAATAAATGAATTAAATTTAGTAATCATAATTTTATATTGTTCACAATTGATGTTACTTAATAATCATACTTTTAATCAATTATACAGTAAGAAAATGTAGAAAATCTTAAGCATACGTAGATTTTTGAAGCTAAGGTAGGGATTCAAGAAAGAGTTTTAAATTATGGATTTGATTTAAGACCTAAGAAACTAATATTGATTCATAAACACTTTAATCTAATTTTAGTCTAATGGTGATGATAGCCCCATGATCACATGTCTACCATTAATTTATCCTAAAAACGTTTTCTCACTATTTTTTATTTTATTTTTATATCTCTTTTTTAAAATAAATTCAAAACCCTCCTATTGTACTATGTTTCTATGTTTTGGCTTCCCGTGTGTAAAACATAATGTATGTCTATTTTTACTCAGTGTTTTATCTTTCTTTGTGTAAGGTTAGTTACTATGGATTTGTAATACATATATATAGTTAGTAACACTGTGATTAAAATCATGTTTTCACACACAATAAGGTTAGCTATTTTTTGAATGCATGCTAGGTTGAGAGTGTTGAATTTTGGTTCATTTTGGGTACACGTATTTATGGAAATTACTTGGTCTTTTGCAAATGAAAAAATATCTTTTTTAGCACCTCGCCACCAAGCTCAACATTATCCTTGCCATCACATTTGGCGAGGTGGTTAGCAAAGTGGTTGGCAAGATTGCCGACCAAGACTCTTTAAATATCCCTACTTCTCTAAACTCTTTACCCACATTTTTAGTATAAAAAATCTACCAAAATTCATACTCAAATTTATATTTATTTTTGAAATCATTTTCAAGAGTTTATATTTGAGTGTGGATCATTCAGTGAGTTAAGTAATCAAATCTTTGTCTATATGTGTACGTAGTTTGAATGTGTATATATTGTATATGATTTGAGATCTATGAAGGACTGTGTGTTCCTTAAAGTTGTTAATTTCTGCACTTTGTGATACTGATCTATGGTTACCAATCACACCACAATGGGTGGTATTGGTTGTGAAGGGTAGCCAAGGTTCGTGTATCGAAACAAGTCATTGCAGAAGCATCAAGTAAAAATAGTAGTATGTAATTTGGATATGGTCCTCATTAATAGAGGTAATAGTGGTTTTATTGTCTATCAGATTTGTACATGTTTTATTATTTAGTAAACTATTTACTATTGAGTGGTTGCTTAATCAAACTAAACATGTTACACATAGATATAGTCTCTATGTGAGTTTACCTTGTTATATCTCATTTTATGTAAGATCAGTTATTGAGCTAGTATAATATGAGTTTGATGTATATATGTTTCAACATATTGAAGCATAAACTCTAATTAGAAAGTATTTATTATTTAATTGCTTTTAGTTTGATATATAATATATGTTGTTATAAGTAATATGCTTTTCGATATTATATTATTTGTGCTTTTACTATGTGAACTACATAAGTATTTACTTTCTTGTTTGAGCGAGTTAGTGTTGAGTCTTATGGAGTTTGCATCTTCTTGCCTTAGTAGTGTACCAGGTTATGGACTTTTTCAATTGGTATCAGAAGGGGTGCACCCATTTAGGATTAATTGCTCTGGTGTCAGTTCTATTAACTCACTTTTTCACACGCATAAATTCTCTCTGATGGAGTTGGGAGAAAGAGGCAATTTAAGTAGACCACTAATTTTCAATGGGTTAAACTATGCCTATTGAAAATCACAAATGTGAGCCTTTTTGTGGTCCCAAGGAGACCATATGTGGAACCTTATTGAAAATAGCTTGACCTATCCTATTACAACTCTTTATGATAATATTGTAGTTCCAAAACCAATGATTGAATGGACTAAGGAAGAATCTAAGAGGTTTCAATCGAATAATAAGGGTTTATACGCTATCATTAGGGATGTGATACCTGATGAATATAGAAGGATTTAAGGTTGTACAACTTTAAAACAAGCTTGGAATATTCTTGAGACAACTCATGAAGGTATGTCTATAGTTAAGAGGTCCATAATGCTAAAACTCTACATTATGCAAAAAGATGAGACTTTTAAGAAATTTTATGCACAATTCTTCAACATTGTCAATTGCTTATACAACCTGGGAAAACACATTAGTGAAGAAAAATAAAAATAAAAAATCATTACAAGTCTACCTTATAGGTTTCACATTAAAGATACAGTGCTTGAATCAATGTACAAACCAGGTGAGATCACTACTATGAATGAGCTAGTTAATGACCACTAAATCTTCGTATTGCATCACCTGTTACCAAGACAATAACAAATTGCTTCCAAGAAAGGAAAGAGATTACCCCTCAAGACAACTAAAGAAAGGGAATCGAGAAAATATGTGTGTATCATAGCTAGTGGTAATGATTACACTAATCCAGATGATAAGGAAATGGTCTTCCTTGTTTAGAGATTCACAATACATTTTAGGAAGAAGAAATCTTCATTTGGGATTACTAGAAGAGATACTTCAAGTTCCAAAGCCTTAAAATCTACCAATAAAGACTCATAAAATGAATCTAAAAAGCTAAGCAAATGACACTCTAATAAAATGAGATGCTTCGAATATGGGAAGCTAGGTCACACTAACGCAAAGTAATTTTAGAAACAAAATTGCACAAAAAAACATGCTATGAAAGCTAAGGTTACTATTTCAAATAGTAATAGTAATGATGATAAGGATGACTGATGACTTACGTAATTTAATATAATTAACACTTCTCGACTTTACTTTAGTCTAATTTTATTTATTAATTTTAAACTATATATATATGGCCTTGGGAGATTGAGGAGAGAGATATACAGATAGGTTTTATATATTTATATATATAAATAAAGAGGAAAAAGGAGTAACAGTGGCAAGAAACAGAAAAAAAACACAAAAAACTGAGAAAACAGTGCAGAGGGAGACAATGAGAGGAAAATAAAAAAATATAAAAAGAACGTGTAGACTGGAATCAAAGAAAAAGAAACAAGTACGCAAGAAATAGAAAGAAAAAAAGAAAAAAAGTAGCACAACAGATTAACGTGAAAGCATATTCTTTTTACAAGTCAATTTTCTTTCAATTTCTCTCAGAAAATTATAGTGAATTCGTTTATGTTTAATTTAATTTTTAGCATGAACTAATTTATCTTTATTTTAGGAAGTGATTTAATTCCAAACTATGCTTGATTTTCTATGTTAATTTGAATTATTTCTCTTCATGTTTGTTTGATTTATTATGAGTTTAATGCTTCTAATTAACTGGTCATTAATTAGATAATTTTAGTCTTGTAATTTACTATCGAAAGAGAGAATTGTAGGATAGATCTGAAATATTTCGACATAAGTAAATATAAAGATCGAAAGACTTGTATAAATCTATGTAGTTTTAAAAATCATTGGTCTTAATGCTTTCTTGCTTTATTAAATTGTATACTCTTGTGTAAATTAATAAACAAGATTATTTCCAATTGACTATCGAAAAAGGCTTTTGGATATTTTTGGAGATTGCTAACAAACAAAGAGAATTAAATTCAATTAGCTACATGAGTAAATCATAACGAAGGATTAGGTGAAATTGATTTCCTAGAAGTTTCCTTCCCATTGATTTGATTCTTAAACTACATCTTTATTTTATTTTGCATATTTTCTTTAAATTAATTTTATTTTAAATTCTTATTACAACAACCTTGGTGATTTTTCTAGATAAAATTGAGATCAGTATAATTTTGGTATTTGTCAAAAGTAAGTTACCAATCCCTGAGGACGATAATCTTCTTATTATTTTATTATAAAATTACATTACTATGCACTTGTATTTTTGCACCTATCAATTACACTAATTTTTTGGCATTCATGACCTTTAGTAGCATTGTTGATCCTTTGACTACTGCTTTAGATGTTTAAGAGGTGACAACTTAAGTTGTTGATTATGATGATGAACAATATAGGTCGCTTAATTCATACAATGTTATTCTTTTGAAGCATGTCAAGTTTGAAAAGACAAAGAAAAAGGCTTTGAAAAGCCTCGACAAAAAAAGGATGATATATGTACATTGAAGAAAAATATAGAGGAAAAGAAGTCCTCTATTGATCTTACAAAAAAATGTAAGGTTATTCAAATGAGATATTTGGATTTGCTTGAGAAATTTAATGCAAATCATGAAAAGGTGAAAAATATTGAGGAATAAATAAAGGTTCCTATCTCTCATAAAGTTACACAGCTATTTGTTAACCTTAATCCTTCTCTTGATCAGAATGTCGAGATTGAAGGATTGAAGAAGCAGATTATAGGACTTGAGAGTATTAAGGAATATATGGCTAATTATCTTATCAAAACAAAAATGAAGATTGATCCAATGAATGAGAAAGTTGGGATTCTAAACTATTTTGAACCTTATCTTGAATCATTTCTCAAAGGAAATAAAGATTTGATTGTTGCTTTAAAGGATAAACTCAAACTCAGTAAGAAGGAACTGGCTTACTCTACCTCGGGATTGAACAAAATGAAGATTGGATCTAAGAACCTAAATGAAATCCTCAAAAATACAAATATATTTGGGGAAAAACATGGTGTTGGTTACAATGAAGTGGTTTTAACCTCTAAGGTGGGTTCTACTAAGTTTTTTATAGGTTTCAATTAAGATCCAAAATTGAAATTAGTTGCCATTGACATGAGAGGTAAGTCTATTGTATCTCCTAAGTCAGATTCCTCTAGCAAGGCGAAACCTTAACCTAAGGCTAGCACATATTTTTTATTTTATGGTGGTCTATTGCCTCTAAATACTCTCATTCCTACTTTTCACCATTGTGGTGAATTTGGGCATTTAAGACGGGAAATTGACTACTAATCCTGTGTGAAAGTCAATGTGAGTAATTCTTCTTCCTCTTCTCCACTATTTGTGTTTGTTATTTGTTTGGCACTACTTTCCACCTTGCTAGAAAGTGTCCTAGATATGTGAGAAGTACTATTCAAAGTTTTCCATATGAGATTTGGGATTTATTTGAAGGAAAATAGTAGAGAAGGGACTACGTGTAGGATTTCCTTTTCACTTATTTTTCTTGATTTTAATTCTTTGTAATCTCATATTTAGATGAGTTTTTCTATTTCTAAATTTTCAATCGATTTTTTAAACATGAGGAGCTAAATATCTTTTAACTAGGATTGTAAATAGATAAGTTAATGTAGTCTCTATTTTTCTTTATGAAATCTATGCTATGCTATGGTGAAATTGTGCTAGTTATTCAAGCTTGCTTTACTATTAAATTCTTATTTTTTGCTTGATCAAAAATTAATAGGATATTAGGAATGAGATTAATTCTAGAAAGGTTGGTTGAGTTTGATAAAACCTGGATAATGTGGGTTTAACTTAGATATAAGGATTGAAGTTAAAGTTGAAACTAATATACGAATATATAGTTATCTTATATAACCCAAAAGAATTGGCTCATGTAATGATGTTTGTAAACTCAGTTTTGCATTAAAATATGTTTAATTGAGATTTATGATGTATAAAATGCAATAGTTTGCTTCATTTGCAATCCTATCTAACTTAATCACTTGAAATATTTGCTGTTTTTTTTTGCTTAACCTCATTTGAATATTTGTACTCTTTTCAACACTTTAGTTATGTTATTGCATTTTATTATTCAAAAAACAAAAATTGATCATTCTTTTCTTAATCTTTTACATTGTTTTCTAATATTTCAATCCTTATGGGAACAATATTTTCTTATCATTATATTGCTTATTTGCGATATGTATACTTGCGCAAAACCCTTTACACACTTATTAAACAACAAGTTTTCACACCGTTGTTGGGGATTGAAAAAAATTAGAAATTATTTGTAGAAATTAATTTTCCTTTATGTTTAATTTTACTTAATATCTCCTTTGTGTGTTGATGTATGAGCAGACTCATTGAAGAGGATACCTTACCCTTAGATCTAAAGATTGAGTGTACTTTTAGATTAAGGAGAGAACAACAAGGATTAGCCCTGGTTGAAGAAATGGCATATGTAGGGGGCAAAAACAATGATAATGAGACTAATTTGAACAATTTGAATAATCTAATACCTCCAATGGACGATAGGAATAGATCTATAAATGAATATGCATTACCGATGTTAGAGAGGTTGAATCCATGCATTACAAGGTGGAATATGCAAGCTCCTCAGTTTAACTTAAAGCCTATGATGTTTCACATGTTATAAATAGTTAGGAAATTCAGCAGGTTACTTAAAAAAGATCCTCACTTTCATCTTAGATTATTTATCAAAGTCAATGATTCATTCAAGTGGATAGGTGTGATTGAGGGAGCATTTAGGCTCAAATTTTTCCCGTATTCTTTGAGAGATCATGCTCGAGTTTGTCTTAATTCTTTGCCACTTGATTCTATTGCTACTTAGATTGATTTGGTTGGGAAATTCTTGATGAAATATTTTCCACCAATAAAGAATGTCAAAATAAAGAATGACATCACTTCTTATCCACAAATGGATAGAGAATCTCTATATGAAGCATAGGAAAGATTTAAAGAATTGCTAAAGAAATGTTCTCACCATGATATTCCTTATTGGATCCAAATGCAAAAGTTTTTATAATGGTCTTAATGCTCAAACAAGAACCATTATTGATGCATCTATTAATGGAGATTTCTTAGCCAAATCTTATAATGAAGCTTATGATTTGCTTGATAGAATGGCTAGTAATAATTACGAATGGCCAATAAATAGAGTAGCAACCGCAAGAAGAGTGGATGAAGTGCATGAGGTTAATAGAGCTATGGTATTTACAACACAAGTTTCATCTTTGATGAATCTTTTGAAGAATCAACACTTGATAGCAAGTGTCAATTCAGTTAAGGGTGTAGGGATTTCTTGTGAATATTGTAGAGGAGATTATTTGTTTGATAGTGTTTTCTCTAATCTAGAATCATTATGTTTTATGGGTAATATGAACTAAAACCATAACCTATACTCTAACACTTATAATCTAGGATGTAGGCAACATCTAAAGTTTTCTTGGAAAAATCAAGGTGCTAGTCAAGCAAGTTCTTCCATACCTAATCGACCTATGTATCCACCTAGATTTCAACAACAACAAAGAGGCCAAATGAGTAAGAATCTAGTTCTTTGGATTCTTTAGTTAAAGAGTACATGGCCAAGAATGATGCAATAATTCAAAGCCAAGCTACATTAATGAGAAATTTAGAAAATCAAATGGGTTAGCATACTAATGATCTTAAGAATAAACTTCAAGGAACACTTCCAAGTGATACCAAAATTCCAAGGAAAGAATGAAATGAGTTTTGCAAAGCTATTACTCTAAGGAGTAGGAAAAAGTTGGAGGCACCAATAGTTTAAAATGAGTCAACTCTAGCCCAAGACAAAGAGGAGAAAGAGTAGGAAAAAACTGATAAAGTTTCAAAAAATGTAGAAAAATTCTAGAACTCAAAATGCCATAGCTTTACGACAACAAATTTTCTAGCAAAATAAATCACCTTTGTCATTTCCTCAATGATTTAAAAAAAACAGCAAGAACTTCAATTTAGGAGATTTCTTGATGTTTTGAAGGAGCTCTATATCAACATTCCCTTAGTGGAAGCTTTGGAATAAATGCCAAATAATTTCAAGTTCATGAAAGACATCTTGGCAAAAAGAGAAGGTTTGGTGAATTTATGTGACTTGGGAGGAAGTATTAATTTGATGCCTATGTTTATTTTCAAGAAATTAGGGATTGGTGAAGCAAGGCCTACAACAATTTCTTTGTAATTGGTTGTTTGATCTACTACTCATCCAAAAGGAAAGATTGAAGATGTCTTAGGGATATTGGATAAATTCATTTTTCCAGTGGATTTTATTGTGCTTGATTATAAGGCACTGTCGACAAGTGCCTATTATTTTGAAAGGTCATTTCTAGCTAGAAGCCGAACTCTGATTGGTGTACAAAAAAGAAAATTAACTATGAGAGCTCAAGATGAACAAGTGACTTTCAATGTGTTCTAAGACATGAAATTTCCTAATGATGTTGAAAAGTTCTTATCCATCTTGGTTGTGGACTCTCTTATATCTAAATAGCTTGAGAAATGTTGTTATGGTGATTCTCTTAAAGATTGGATGCAATATGATTCAGATTATGATAAGGAAGATGAAGAGAAATTAGCTTAGACGGAAGCGTAGTCTAACACATACAAATCAAGTCATCTAGAGATTTCAAGCCCCTTAAGCCCTCAATTGTTAAAGCAACTATTTTGTAGTTGAAGCCTCTTCCCAGTCACTTGAAATATGCTCATTTGTTTGAGGAGCAAGAGAAACAATTTCTTGAGATGTTGAAAATGTACAAGACACTATTGGCTGGATTGATACTAATATTAAGGGAATCAATCCCCCATTCTGCCTGCATAAGATCCTGTTAAAATACAATGAAAAGGGATCCATAAAATCTTAGAGAAGAATTAACCTAATTATGAAATAAGTTGTAAAAAATGAGGTTATCAAGTAACTTAATGCTAGCATTATTTTCCCTATTCTGATAGCTCTAGAGTTAATATGATCCAATGTTTTCCTAAGAAGGGAGGAATGACCATAGTGGAGAATGCCAATAATGAGTTAATCCATAAAAGAGTTGTCACAGGGTAGAGAATCTATATGGATTTCAAAAGATTAAACAAAGGTATCTGAAAATATCATTTTTCCTTTCCATTCATAGACCAGATATTGGATTGTCTTGCGTGAAAGGAGCTCTATTGCTTTCTAAATGGGTATTTCAGGTATAATTTGGTTGATATAGCACTTGAGGACCAAACAAGATGACATTTAAATGTTTCTATGGTACATTTTCTTTTTGGAGGATGCCTTTTGGACTATGCAATGCACCAACCACATTTTAGAGTGTATGATGGAAATTTTCATTGATATGGTGGCCTAATTCATTGAAGTATTCATGGATGATTTTTCAGGGTTTGGAGATTCATATGAATCTAGCTTGAACAATTTAGCTACTGTCAATGGTGTGAAGAGACAAACCTAGTTCTAAATTTGGAGAAATTCCACTTTATGGTCAATGAAGGAATTATTTTGGGACATAAAGTGTCTAAAAATGGGCTTGAAGTTGATAAAGCAAAGATTAACACTATAGAGAAGCTACCCCACCGAATTTGGCAAAGGAAATTCAAAGCATCCTTAATCATGCAAGCTTTTTATTCAAGACTTCTCTAAAGTCTCGAAACCCTTATGTAGTTTTCTTGAGAAGAAAAAGACATTTTCTTTCGATGAAGCTTGTTTGCATGTTTTCCTTGAGTTGAAGAACAACCTTCTGTCCTCGCCTTTTGAACTTATGTGTGATGCTAGTGGTATGATAGTAGATGTTGTGTTGGGACAACAAAGAGACAAGGTATTTTATTTTGTCTACTATGCTATTAGAACATTGTAAGAAGCTTAACTTAACCACACCGTAATGAAAAAAAGAGTTGTTAGCTATTGTTTTTACATTTGATAAATTTTTGTCCTACTTGGTTGGAACTAAGGTCATTGTTTATGCTGACCATTCTACCATAAAATATCTTGTAGAGAAGAAGGGTGCCAAACTGAGACTCATTCAATGGACGCTATTATTACAAGAATTTGATTTAAAAATTAAGGATCAAAAGGGGATTGAGAACCAGTAGCTGCTATCTCTCTATATTGGAGCAAAATGAAGGAAAACAGTTATGATTAATGAAGAATTCCCCAATAAGCAACTCTTTCAAATTTCTCAAGCTCAAAAGCCTCAGTATGTAGATTTTGTCAATTTCTTGGCTAATGGATTGCTCCCACCTGATTAAATTCATAGAAAAAGAATTTTTTGTACAATGTGAAGTTCTATTATTTGGATAAGTCATTCTTATTCAAGTAGTGTGTTGACCAAATGATTAGAAGGTGTATTCAGAAGAGATGGTGAAGACCTTGTAACAATGTTATTCCTCACCTTATAAAGGTCATTTTGGAGGAACTTGAAACACATCTAAAGTTATTCTATTAGCCTACCTTGTACAAGTATGCTCATAATTTTGTGCTTTAATGTGAAAGATGCCTACAGGTTGGAAACATCTCTAGGAAGCAAGACATGCATCCAAACAACATCTTAAAGGTTGAATTGTTTTATGTATGAGGTATAGACGTTATGGGACCAATTCCTTCAAGTTATAGTAATCAATACATTTTAGTAGTTGTTGGTTATATTTCAAATTGGGTAGAAGCTATTGCACTCCCCAAAAATGATACCAAGGTAGTAGTAAGATTTCTCAAGAAAAATATCTTCACACATTTTTGAACTCCTTTTGCCATTATAAGTGATGAGGGAACTCATTTTTGTAACAAACAATTTAAGGCATTGTTGGCCAAATATGGAGTAAAGCATAAGGTTGCCACACCTTACCATACCCAAACTAGTGGCCAAGCTGAGATCTATAATTGAGAAATCAAGAGGATTTTAGAGAAAAATATTGGTCAAAGTATAAAAGAATGGTCGACAAGGTTGGAAGATGCATTTTGTGCATGTAGGATGGCATTCAAAACACCACCACTGGGAATATCTCTTTACAAACTTATGTTTGAAAAAACTTAGCATTTATCATTATAGTATGATCACTAGGCATATTAGGCCATAAAAAAGTTTAACTTTGATTTATAGGCTACTGAAGATAAAAGGTTAATGAAACTAAATGAAATGGATGAGTTTTGAAACCAAGCCTAAGACCTTTGAAATGGAACAAAAAGTTCTTTTGTTCAATTCTAGATTGAAACTCTTCCCTTTAAAGCTAAGGCCACATTGATCAAGTTATTTCCAAATCACTTAGATTTTTCCATTTGGAGCTACGGAGTAAATGGAAGAAATTTCAAGGATAACTTTCAAAGTAAATAACCAATGCATTAAGAACTATTAGGGAGGTAATGTAGACTATTAACAAACTTCCATCCAATTATCGAAATATGAGAAAAAGAGACAGTCTGGCTATTGACTTTGAAACAAAAACTTATGGGAGGCAACCTATATTTCCTAATAATTTGTGATTTTCAATTTAATTTTCAAGTGTATCTTTTTATATTGCATTTTCTTTGAATTTAGTTATTTTATAAGATAATTTATTTTATTTTCATGTCACTGCAAAAAATTGAGTGCAAAGTAAGGATATTTCAATGACACAACATCAATAGATTCAAGACAAAACAAAGTTGAACACAGTGGGAAACTTTGCTATAGCAATGCAAAAATAAAAGTTATGGCAAACCTTTCTAGCCTTCTTCGTGGAAACATGGAACCAAATTTGGTATGGGTTGAACAAAAAAAAAGAAAAAGAGGGGAAAATAAAAGAGAAAATACCCATTAAAGTGTAACCTTAAGCTTAAAAAAATTAACCCACAATTATTTTTACACTGAAGTTAAAATTGGCCATCCAAGGCCCATTTTTTCTCACCTTTAATTTAATCCTACCCAACCTACTCACCTGTATATCACCCTAACCAGATTTCCACTTTGCTTCATGAGTTATCTATCTCCTCTAAACCATGTTCATCTCCTTTCACCCACACATGATTCAACCCGTTTACTTTAACCTAACCACGATCAACCCTCTACAAAATCAAGTGGATCAACTGAACACAACCTCTAACTACCATTCCAACACTCGGATAAAACATCACCATTTTTAGTTTTGGGTTCCTTTACAAATCACGATAGGTTGTGATACTATTTGTGAGTTATAATCTCTAGTTTGTAAGCCTGATAAGAATGGGTAGAACAAAGAGCTTAGTTAGGAAAGCATAATCAACATGTAAATTTATTGATGAAAAGGAAAGAAAAAAATTTGATGAGGTTGTTAGCAAAAGATCATTGTGTGTTGAAAAAGATTTCATCTTCATAGTTGAGTAAAATTTTGGGGTGCTCACATATGTGCATGAAGTGGTTGAGAATAATAAATGATTTGAGTTTGCAAAATAACTTGAGCTTATATCACGATACCAGTGGTTGGTAAGATTTATGCCAACTTCCTCGATGAGGAATAAGAATGGGTACTAGTTAGAGGGGTAGAAGTCTTTATTTCATAGGTTGATATCAATCATATTTCTGTTGGAATATAGAATACCAAAATCCTAACACTGAAGAAACAATTTTCCAACTACTCTCAAAACTCTTAAACTTTTATTTCTGATTTCTTGACTTATTCTATTACATAGCTACTGAGAAGTATTTATAAAAACAACTAATAAATCAAAGCCATACAACATAAACCTACCAATCAATCTAAAACCATACACCTATCCCCTTACCTAACCCTTTTTTTCTTCTTTTTGCCTACCAACCAGCTCAACACCATGAGTTGTATCCTTATCAACCTAGATCATCACCATGAATAGTTTTTTGAACTAACATAGAAGCTTCCATAAGCTAGAATTCAAATGGGATGGACTCTTTGATATAGATTGGGCTTGTAAACAAGTTTACAAAACAACACTCCCCCTTAAACTTGTTTTACAATGCCGAGAAAATTTCTCAATCTGGAAAAGTCTTCTTACTTGAGCGGTTTAGTGAAGATGTCAGAAATTTGATCTTGTGATTTCACATGCTTAAATTTTACATCCTTTCTTGTGATGCACTCCCTGATGTAAGGATATCGAGTATCTATGTGTTTACTTCGATCATAGAAAATAAGATTTTTGGCTAAGGCAATGGTTGACTTATTGTTGACACAAATTTTGGTTGGCTATTCTTGTGTCATGCTTAGCTCCTTCAACAAGTTTCTTAGCCAAATTGCATGGAAAACACATGAGATAGCTACTACATATTCTACTTCACAACTAGACGAGGTGACAATCGGTTACTTTTTTGACAACCACGTAAAAGTAGTATTTCCCATGAAAAGCACAAATCTGGAAGTACTTTTTCAATCATCTATATCTCCACCACAATCGCTATCATTATATTTGTAATCATTAGAAGCCGAATAGAACAAGCTAAGATCAATTGTACCTTTTAGATAGCGAAGGATTCTCTTTGTAGCTTTGAAATGAGTGATTGTCGGTTTCTCCATGTAGCGACTAATCAATCCAATGGAATATAAGATGTTAGGTCTTGTGCACGTGAGATAATGCAGAATTCCAACTCGACTTTTGAAAAATGTTGTATCCATACTTTCACCATCTTCGTACTTGGAAAATTTGATTCCATATTACACTGGTGTGTTGATCGGCTTACAATCGGTCATCTTGAACTTCTTTAGTATCTCCCTTGTATAGCTTTCTTGAGAGATGAAGATACCTTCTTTTTTTTGCTTCAATTCAATTCCAAGGTAGTATGCCATTAACCCGATATCTGTCATTTCAAATTCTTGGGTCATCACTTTCTTAATTTCTTCAAACAACTTTGGATTACTTTCGATGAAGATGAGATAATCTATGTATAGGCAAAAGATAATAATATCATCATTTTCAATCTTAACATAAAGTGAATGTTCATAGGGACACTTGGTGAAGTTGTTTTCCAGAAAGTACTTGTTAATGCGATTATTTCATGCTCTTGGTACTTTCTTTCAACCCATAAAGAGATTTATTCACCTTCAACACCTTGTCTTTGTGGCCTTTTTGCTTTATAGCCTAATGGTTGCTGAATGTAGACTTGTTTTTCAAGGACTCCATTTAGAAAGCAAGATTTTACATCCATTTGATGTATCTTCCACTTATTTAAACCACCAAATAAATTATTAATCTTATAGTCTCTAATCGAGCAACATGACAAAATACCTCATCATAGTCAATTCTAACCTTTTGATTATATCCTTTTGCTACTAGCCTCACCTTGTGCCTTTCAATCTCTCCCTTAGCATTCCTCTTTGTCTTGTACACCCATTTGACACCTATTTCCTCGTGTCCTTTGGGAAGTGAGGTCAGTTCCTATGTATCGTTCTTTTCAATGGCCCTAATTTATTTGTCCATTGCATCTCTCCACTTCTTTTCTTGTACTACTTCTTCAAAGTTTACTAGTTCACAGTCGGTAAAGAGATAGAAAAGTGTGAGATCGCCTAATCATTTGGTTACCTTATAAAGATCTCAAAGACTTCATGTATGTGTCACTTCTCTTTCATCTTGACTTCCACTTGACAATGAAGAATGTGATAAGTCTCTTTTAGTGGTTGATTTTGGTGAAGTGGGTGGAGTTTCAAGCTCTTGTTGAGGTTCACCTAGTTGCTACCTCATTATTTGATCATCTTCTTCAAAATGAGAAAAGAAATTTAAGTTATCTACATGAGAGTTAAAATCCCATTCTCTTTCTTCTTCAAATACCACATCTCCACTAATCACAATCTTCTTATTGTCTAGATTGTACAGCTTGTAGGCCTTTGAATTAAAATTTGATGAAAATAAAACTCTCGCTTTTATCATCAAGCTTTGTTATTCTCTCATCTAGTATATGAACATAGGCTATACTTCCAAAGACTCTTAGGTGGGAAATGCCAAGCTTTCTTCCACTCTATGCCTCTTGCGGTGTCTTTCCCCATACACTTCTTGTTGGAGATCAATTTGACAAGTAAACTACAAATGCTAATGCTTTTGCCCAAAACTCCTTGGGTAGTTTTTGCTTTTGAGCATGTTTTGTGCCATGTTGAGGATTGTTCTTTTCTTTCTTTTAGCTACACCATTTTGTTGGGTGGGATCTCAGATCTACAAATTCCATTTGCTTCACAGAATTATTGAAACTCCATGGATGTAAATTCTTCACCTCAGTCATATTTCATGAC
This sequence comes from Hippophae rhamnoides, assembly GCA_033030585.1. Taxonomy (NCBI): domain Eukaryota; kingdom Viridiplantae; phylum Streptophyta; class Magnoliopsida; order Rosales; family Elaeagnaceae; genus Hippophae; species Hippophae rhamnoides. The sequence continues at coordinate 33,026,563 of CM065436.1, forward strand.
TTTGATTTTCTACTGATTTCTCTCTCCACTATAGATTTAAACTTTTTGAATACTTCAAAAACTTCTTATTTCTATTTCAAGAAATATACCATGTTTTCTTGAAAAATCATCAATGAAAAGAAGAAAATAGTTACTGTTACAGAGAGATCTAAGCTTGATCAGTCCGCACACATCAGTCATATTTCATGGCTTTGATTTTCTACTGATTTCTCTCTCCACTATAGCTTTAAACTTTTTGAATACTTCAAAAACTTCTTATTTCTATTTCAAGAAATATACCATGTTTTTCTTGAAAAATCATCAATGAAAAGAAGAAAATAGTTACTGTTACAGAGAGATCTAAGCTTGATCAGTCCGCACACATCAGCATGGATTAACTCGAGTGGATTCTTGGCTCTTAAGTATGACTCCTTTGGAAAAATTTTCTGAATTTCTTCCTGAGTAGACACCCTTAACAAAGTTGATCAGGATGGTTAGTGCAAGGTAGTCCCTTCACCATTTCCTTCTTAGATAGAAGCTCCAATCCTCCAAAATTGAGATGTCCGAATCAAAGATGTCATAGCCATGATGCATCTTTGTATCAATCTTTTAGACAATTTGAAATTTCATTTTGTATGTTGAATCGGAACATTATATTCTTTGACATCAGCACATTAACAATGAATTTATTCTTACCATCTTTTATAGAAAGATTACAATCCTTCGTATGAATATCATAACCTTTCTCTAACAGTTGTCCTAAACTCAAGATGTTAGTTTTCATATTGAGGACATAGTAAACATGGGAAATAAATTGATGTTGTCTATCTTTCAAGCAAATAAGAATGTTACCTCTCCCTTTCACTGCTACGTTAGAATCATCTAAAAATGAGACATTTCTGCTTACTTACTCATCTAGCTCTATGAACATGTCTTTCCTTCCACACATATGGTTGCTTGGACTGCTATCAAGATACCAGGAATTTTGTTGGCCACCATCACCTATTTTTCGTGCTAAAAAAAGAGTTTATTTCTCATCTGGCTTCTCTTCCATGTAGTTGATTTTCTCATCTACTCTATTGTTGGAAGCTCTACATTCTGAAGCATAATGTATAAACTTCTGACAATTATAGCACTAAACTTGAGATTTGTCATGCCTCGAGTTCATATTGCCACTTCCATGATCTCATGTTGAGCTTTCCTCTCTTTTGAAGTTGTTGGAATTGTTGTTGTAATTCCATCCTCATCCATGATTATGACTTTCACCTCATCCATGACCTATACCTCTGCCTCTGCCACGTTGGTTTTTGTTATTGCCTTGGATTTCATGCTTATCCTTGAATTTCATCTTGAAGAGTTGCTTAGTGATCCCTTACTTCTTCTTATGCTTTTCTTCATATGCTTGTAATGACCCATTGAGTTCATCAATGGTCATTTCTTCCAAAAAATTTGTCTCTTCAATCGTCACGATGATGTGCTCAAATTTGTAATCTAATGATTGAAGTATCTTTTCAATTATTCTAACATATTTCAACTTTTTATCGTTTCTTTTCAATTGATTAGAAACAACTGCAACTCTTGAAAAATATTTAGAAATAGATTTAGAAGCTTTCATATGTAGAGATTTAAATTCACCTCTTAGTGTTTAGAGACCAACCTTCTTCATTTTCTCGACTCCTTTGAAAAATATTTAAAGCTTATTCCATGCTACTTTGGAGGATGTTGCATTCAAAATCTTCTCAAACCCATCGTCATTTAAGGCTTGATAGATAAGGAATATGGATTTCTTGTCTCTCTTTCTTGAATTCTTCAAAGATTATTTTTGCAATTGCATTAGAGTAGCTTCATCGTTTGGCTCACTTAAGCCATTCTCTATAACTTCCCATACATCATATACACCCAAAAGAGCCTTCGTTTTGATACTCTAATTAAAATAGTTTTCATTGTTGAATGTCAGAACTTGAAATGATGTCATGCTTCCACTTGAAATAACTCTTAATACAGTGATAATTTGCAAATTCTAATCACATAGATGGATCCAAAATGTCAAAAAATCTTGGGAGAACTCTGGGAATATTTTGAAATTTTTGGTCAATAGTCAAAGTCAACCCTTTGGGTCAATGGTAAACTCTCGGCCAACTGGCTCAGTGGCTCAATCAAATGGCTTGGTGGCTCAGTTAGCGGCTTGGTCAACAGGCTTTGTGGCTCAATCAACTCGACTGGACTCAATTCCAACTCCGTTGACTCGGTGAGTTAACTCACTTTCTAGTTGTAACTTTCGATGGCACGTCTGATCTCATATCGGAGCAATTCTAGTGGGGTTAGATTCCTCTCGTCGAGACCTTCGATTTGATATGCAATACTCTATACTTTCTAACTTTTCTTTGATACCACTTTGTTGGAATATAGAATATCAAAATCCTAACACTCAAGAAACAATTTTCCAACTACTCTCAAAACTCTAAAACTTTTATTTCTGATTTCTTGATTTGTTCTATTACATAACTACTAACAAGTATTTATAGAAAAAACTAATAAATCAAAACCATATAACATAAAGCTACCAAGCAATCTAAATTTGGAGAACCTTTCAAGGAAAAATCCTAGATAATTTAGTTAGCCAATAAGATGATTTAGAAGTTTTTTGGAGTCGATTATGCCTTTCATGCCAACCTTGATCTACTTAATAACCTTAGTACACCCTTATTGAGCCTAATTTAATCAATGTTTTTCTTTGATAACCAACATTATAGCCTAACTTTTTTCTATAGATATATCCTTTTGTTACCTCACAAGCTCAATATCATTTTAAGAATTGATTTATACTAGGTTTGACATTTTGAAAATAGATGAGGTTTGACATTTTGAAAATAGATGAAGAGGTTGTGAGGGTTAAATGAAGCTTTTTATTGTTGAGATTTGATTAAGTTGTAATTATTGTTGGTATTTTCATTTAGTCTTCTATTAGTACTTTTTGTATATATTTGGTATTAATAAAAAAAAGAAAAAAGAATAAAATAAATAAATTCATAGTTTGGTAGTAGATTATGGTGGTCAAAGATTTGAAGAAAAGTTTGGGAGTGTCAACTTGGATATGTTGAAATTTCTAAAATAGTCCTTGATTGATATTTTCCCTTGTAGATTATTGAGCCCAAAACATGACTTATATCCTACCCTAAACCAAGCCTCATGTTTCAAGCTTTAAAAGGTCCTTTTGATCCTTGGCTAATTGATTATCTACATTAGTGGAGAGAGGTTTAAAAGAACAACCTATGGAGATATGAGTTTAGGCTTAAGGATCATGACATATTTGATTTGGGAGAATCTCAAATGATTAACTATGAGCATCATACATACACATAGGGAGTATTTTGAATGAGTCTTGGATGTTTGAGCTAGTACTTGAGAAAAAATTATTTGGATCATAAATTAGAGGTTATTTCTTTCTAACTTTGATACAATAAGTTTGTTTTGTTTATTATTTTGTACATTAATTTTTAGTAAATATTTTTGTTGTTTGAGCTTTTATTTTTCTTTTTGTTATATTTTGCTAAGTGTTTTAGGTTTATTTTCTTGAAGGTTTAGGTTTATTTACTTGAAGGCAAGCAAAGTGCTAAGTTTGGGGAAGTTGATAACTCTATTTTATTAGAGTACTATTAGCTTTTATATCTTAAAAACTTGCTTAGATACTTGAGAAATTTACACATTATGCTTAAATGGATAGTGATTGTGCCTGTTTGGAATTGAGTTGACTCTTTAATATAAAATCTGAATTTATCCTGTATATCATTAAAAAAGAGTTATATTTTAAAGTTCATTCATGGAAAGTACATGTGTTGCCATCACAGGGAATAAAAAGTGAAAAAACTAGCATGGTCAATAGTTTGTCATAGCTTTACTACAACAAACATGCGAGCAACAAGGAATAAAAGAATAAAAAACAAATGACAACTAGACCTAGTTCAGTAAAAGAACAAAAATGGATAGATAAAGACTCACTTTCCAAATGGAAAACTTGGGAGTTAGCACAAGAATCTCACCTCACATCATTTAAACCTAGGACCAATATATAAAAAAACATTAATCTCTTCAATTGAGAAGTCATATGGGGATTTGAAAAATTCCATTTCTCTTTCTTCTTAGAGAGAGTGAAATAAAGGCAAAGTAAGAATAAACAATAGCTAAGCAAATCAAGAGATTATTAGAGATTTTGGATTCATTTGAAGTAAAATAGTGGAGAAAGGACTACGTGTGAAGTTTCTTCTTATCTTATTTTTATTTATTTTAATTATTTGTAACCTTAGATTTAGATATGAGTTTTTCTATTCCAGAATTTGCAATTGATTTTGTGAACATTAGGAGCAAAATATCTCTTAGTTAGGATTATAAATGAGCGAGTTAATGTAGTATCTTTTTTTATTTATAAAAATCTATGTTATGCTTTGATGAAATTGTGCTAGTTATTCAAAATTGCTTTACTATTGAATTCCTATTTGTTGCTTGATTCCCAATTAATAGGATATTAAGATAGTGATTGATTTTGGAAAGGTGAGTTAAAGTTGGATGAAGGTTTGATAATGTGGGTTTAACTTAGATCTAAGGATTGAAATTAAAGTTGCGACTAATATGGGAATATATAGTTGTATCACATAATCCAAAAGAATTGGCTCATGTAATGATGTTCTTAAACTTGGTTTTGCATAGAAAGGACATATAAACATCACAGATTCGGAAGAATCACTTGTAAATCACAAAGTCTTGTTACTTTTATGTTTTACTATAACATTTCTATAGCAATTATGTTATGACCGTAATAGTTTGTTTTATTTGCAATCCTAGCTAATTTAATCACTTGAAAATCTTTTCCATTTTCTTGTTGAATCTCATTTGAGTATTTTTACTCTTTTCAACTTATTAGTTATTAATTTCCTTTTGTTATGTTATTTCACTTTGTTATTCAAAACACAAAAAATGATTTTTATTTTGTTAATTTTTTAATTTTTTTTAATTTTTTAATCTTTATGGGAATGATATTTTCTTATCATTATATTACTTGTTTGTAATGCGTATACTTATGTAGTACTCTTTACACACTTATTAAGCAACAATTTAAAAATAACTTTTTCTTATGCACATGCAATAACATTGTGAATTTGTATGGTTATTTTGAGAAATTTTTATGTATTTCTTGCTTTGATGATTTATATGTCTCTAACAAACTCTTGATGATTTATATGTCTCTAAGAAGCTCTAGAAGCCCTTTTAGTGTCTCTTGAGGCAAAATCCTAAGTGTTACTTATATAGAAAGAGGATTTAGGCTATCTTTGATTCATTTGATCTTTTCTTGCCACCATTGTTTTCTTATCTTTAGTTTTCCCACTTGAGCCTTTTTGTTATCCCTTTATATCTTTTCACCTCTTGGCTTAGCACAAACGATAAATCTTACTTTATACACCTTCAGTTGAGGTTCAATTCTTACTTATTGAATTTATTTATTTTAAGATTGTCCTTTTTCTTTTGACCTTGTATTTAAAGAAAAAAGAAAAAGAAAAGGAAAAATAAAAAGATGGGTTTCAACAAATGAATTTTAAGATGTACGGAAAAAGATCATATCTTTTGGAAATGTATGTGTATGACTATTGAGAAGCAAAAAGAAAAGAACTAAGTTTAAAGGTTTTTTCTTATGGTTGGAAGCTCTTTGCTTATAATGTTTTTTTTGTTGATAAAATTATGTTTAAATCTGTAAACGTCTCTTCTTATCTATCCAAACCTTAGCCTTTCATTATATGCTTTGAAAGACCTATTGATTTCTTCTAAGTTGACATCTACATAAGTAGGGATAGAGAGGCTAAATGTGGACATATGAAGTTTGGTTCTACTTGAGTCTATATTTCTATTTGCTTGGTTCTCAAAGCATATCTTGATGGCATATAAAGTAAACAAAGTTAGCATATCACACATAGTGCATATCCTTAAAAATTTAGTCATGTGGATGTTTACGTTGATTGTATTGGTTTTTTTTCCCATCTATTTGGTCCCATAAAACCCACCTCACTATATAGCTCGCCATTGCCAAATAGTTCACCTAAATCTTCAGCCAGGTCATTGGCAAGGTATACAGAAGGGTGTCCCTAACCCTATATAAAGTACACCCTAAATCTTACTTTCTTCATACCTCAAAATAGTTTCCTTCTCTTCTCGCTTTACCAGTATATCCAATCTTCTAGTTATTACCAAATATGGCCCCAAAACATACCAGAAGCGGTAAGTAGTCAACACAACCTGAGCCTGCCATTCCTTCTAACAGTGCACCTATTCTTGTTGAGCATTCTCTTAATATTTATGAGTATCCTAAAGTTGAGGAAAGTTTTGCATACTATTCTTTCCTTTCACTTCATTATCTAAATTATTTATATAATGATGATTTTGTTAGGGAATATTATGCTACCCTTCCTCATGTCTTTACTATTGATTTCTCTACCCATTTTTTTTCTTTAGGGGAGGAGTTACCTTCTTTTGATATGATATTCGTAGTTCATTATCTCTTCCTATTGTTTAGTTTCTTAAACTCTTGTCATCCCATTTGAACTTTAAAATATTGTTGCTACCTATCTCTCTGAATTTAATAGTGTGAATATTTGTAACACTATTGAGATGACAAACTAGTTGGTTAGGCCTAACCACACATGTGTTGGTAATGCTATTATTGTTAGCCTTTTTTCCCCTGCTTGTTCTCTTAATATTATCATAAGTACCATTATTCATCATACTCCTATCTTCATACTATCCCTCCATTCTGAGGACACTTCCTTTATGTGATGCTAAATGGTGATGATATAGATCTTACTAGTATGATCTATAGAACTAACATTTTTCGTACCATTACTCCTTCTTCTACTACACTATACTATCCAACTTTGATATTCATGTAAGGTTCCTATTCTCACTCCTACTATTATTTCTAATAGTCAATCTCAACGTACTCCTACTAGCCATTCTTCTCATCTTTCATGAATGTTGCTCAGTCCATGAATTAAGAATCCACTCTTGTTTCTTGTACTTCTTCCATATATGTCTCTTTAGATGCAGAGTCCACCCGTCTTTTATCTAATGTTGTTCAGGAATTAAAAAAATTTGAATAAGAATGTCTTTGATATGCATCATTTTCAAGATTTTTCTCAAGGTGTTGTGACTTCATATCATCCTATTGTACCAGATTTTCATGGCTCACCTATTTCTTCTACCTCTATTAGATCTCATTTTACCTCGAGCATACCTCCTTGCTTTGGTGTTTCATCCTTTGGATCTCTGTTTAACATATTTACTATGTATGGTGGAGATGAGTTCAATTTTCCCTTTGAGATCGACCACTCTTTTGATCATTTTTCTAATAACTTTCTCAATAAACAAGCTATTGCACCATAATCTACTTTCCCTTTTTAATGTTGAACAATATTCTCATAGTGGTGTTTAAGAAAATGATGATACTAGAGAGGGAGACAAATAGTGTTGATCTCATTTATGTCTTTTTACTTTTAGTTATTTCCTATTACTTTAATTTATTTCTGAACTTATCATTGTAAAATAAAATTTATTTAATGAATATGAGTCTAATGGTGTTATTTTCATTTGTGATTAATTTTATTTTCCTTAATTTAATCTGCTTGTTGCATTTTTAGTAGAATTATTGCATATTTGTATTCCTTCTCTCCTACATATAGGGGTGTTCTTTTAACTTTTATTGTCAAAAAAGGGGTGGCGTTTCTATACATAACTATGTGTTTATTCCTATTATGTATGCTGCATGAATTGTGAGAGTAGGATTGAACTATATATTCTTTTCTGACTTGCATACATTCAGGGGAAGTGTTGCATGAATTCAAGGGGGAGTTGTACACTTTTCATGTGTTATTAACCTATTGGTGTTCACATATGCAAGGATAAAATGATAGTATGTAGTTTGACTACATGCTATTTCTACATGATACATTCACAAGGTGTGTGCTTGTTTGGTGTGTGCAGGTTATAGGTGTAGAGTGAAGTCTTTGAGCTTCATATGTGTGTGTGCATAGTGGTGTGGAGACCCTCATGTTTTAAAGTGATAGAGTGGATAAGTTGATACATGAAGATGGATGGTGCACATGAGATGGATACATTTAGTTTAGGTGTGTTTTTTGGGTTTGTGTATGGTTACAAAAATCCTTAGGTCATCTTCATGATCATCTCATGAAAGATGTAAATATGCAATAGTTGTGTAAAATTTTGACATGGAAAGCCAAAGGAGGATGTTGTAAGTCTCATTGTACTTTGTTTTTATGAGTTGGCTTCATGTGTGTAAAACAAAGTGTCTATCTATTTTTAATCATTGTTTTGTCTTCCACTATATAAAGTTAATTACTGTGGATCAGTACCACACACATAGTTAGAAGCACCGTGATTAAAAGCATGCTTTCACACACCATGAGGTTGGTTGTTTTTAGAACGCATGCTTGGTTAAGAGTGATGAATTTTGGATCACTTTAGTTATAGGTATTTGTGGATATTACTCAATATTTTTTGGAAACAGAAAAATATCTTTTTAGCATCTTGCCAACAAGATTTCCACCATATTTGGCAAGGTGTCTAGTAAGGTGGATGGCGAGGTGGTCGATTGAGACTCTATAAATGCCTTCACTTCTCTAAACTCTTTAGCTACATTTTTTTGGAGAGCTTGCATTTGAGTGTGGGTCATTTAGTGAGTTAAGTGATCAAATCATTGTCTACATACGTGGTTTGATTGTGTCCCCCGTACATAATTTGAGATATGTGGAGGACTATGTGTCTCTTAAAGTTGTTAGTTGCTACACTTTGTGATACTAATATGTGGTTACCAATAACACTATATTTAGTGGTATTGGTTATGTAGGATATCCGAGGTTCATGTGTCAAACCAAGTCGTTACAGAAGTAGCAAGTAAAAGCAGTAGTAGACAGTTTGGACAATGGTCCTGATTGATAGAAATAATTGTGATTTTATTGTCTATTAGAGTTGTAACTAATTTATTAATTAGTGAATTGTTTGTTACTGAATGATTTCTTTAAGGAACCCAAGAATTTTACCACATAAATATGATCTCGATGTGAGTTTAGCTCGCTATATCGCATGATAAGTTGTTGAACTAATCTGATTTTGATGTATGCATGTTTCAACATAATTAAGCATAAACACTAATTAGAAAACATTTATTGTTTATTTACTTTTAGTCTGATATATAATATATGTTGTTATAAGTTATTTTATTTTTGATATTATATTATATGTAATTCTTATGTATGAAATGGATAAGTGTTTACTTTCCTGTTTGAGTGAGTTAGGGCTAGGTCCTTAAGGAGTTTGCATCTCCTTACCTCGATAGTGTATCAATCATAAACTCGTTCACTAACTTTAATTAACTCCTTGACAAACTAGAAATTAGAAGTAGAATTGTTACAAATATTTTGTTGGTTCAACCCTTACTTCAATTACATTACCAATGAAATTTTTAATAAAAATAAGGTTTAACTTTTGACGTTCCCTTTAGAGTGTTAAAATTTTGGCGTTGTGTCGTCAAGAATTTTTATTTTTTCAATTTTTTTTTATTTTCATTCATTTCTTATTTTTAATATATATATATTGAAGTATTGAATGTGAAAGAAAATGATCACACATAGATGTATAATACCCTATATAAAATGAATTTTCTACACCATTCTTTGAGCATTAATAAGGCAATTGCGAACACATAATGTTATGGATGGATTTGAAAGTCAGAGGCATAAGAGTGATCCATATTCTAATATGTACAATGCAGGATAATGGATTAACAAGGCAATTGTGAACACATAATGCTATGGATGGATTTGAAAGTCAGAGGCATAAGAGTGATCCATATTTTAATATGTACAATGCAGGATAATAGGATCATCAATAGCAGAGTTACTCGTATAAAAAATTAGGAGAGAATTTCAATATTACATATAACTTTCCATTTCCAATGCCACAACCTACTTCAACCACTCAAGATAGGTCTCTTGAGAACATAATAAATTCCTTAGCTTTTCACACTTTAAAATTTCATCAAGAATCTCACATTTCAATGAGGAATCTTAAGACACAACTTAGCCAACTAGTCTTACCTATGGAAAAAATGGATGCATGGCCAGTTGTTAAGCTCCTCTCAAATAGTTGCTAAGCTTACAATGAACTCTAATTCCATTGCTTTGGAGAGTGGTAAGCAACTGTAGTAACCTCAAATAGTCCCTAAGAATGATGTACACGAAGAAGGAACTAATGAAGAGGAAAAGGCCATCACCTCCAAGAATCCAACGTAGCACCAAAGGTAGCACCCGAACATTCTTTTTTCTATAATGAGTCTACTTTTTATTTTTTGAACAAATTCGATGATTCAATGAAGAAAAATCATGAAAGGAAAATTTTAAAGACCTTTTCTAATGTGCAAATTCATATACCTCTTGTGGAAGATATTAAGTAGGTGCCTTTGTATGAAAAGTACCTTGAGGAACTTTTTATTACCAAGCACAAGCTTAAGGATAGCATAAAGATAAGTATGGTGAAGAATGTATCTAGTGTAGTTCAAATGAGACTACCACAAAGGTGCAAGGAATTACTTAATGGACTGCTAGCTTGACAGTTTGACGTTGCACACTTCAAGATATTTTATGATAATAGATGTAAATAAATAGTAACTCACCATACTTTGTTTATACTTATTTTTACATTATATACATGCATATGCTTACATTGAAAACAATATAAGAATCAAATTCGGGGAAGTGTTAAAAACATGTCTCTATCTTTATTTTCTTGTGCTTTATTAGGTTAGCATATGTTTAAGATGCATTTTTTAGGATTATTATACTCTAAGTAACATTTTTTTCTTCAATTTTTAAGTTTATTTATTGCAATATTTAGGATAGTTAGGGCTTGAAAACAATCACATACTCATTCCTTGTTTTTCTGGCATCGATGAGAAAATTAGTTAAATAATGTTAGGTTTAAAAGAATAGTGGATTTCAATAGAGTCTTGACTTTGTTCCTAAGTGAAGAAAACTTTATAATACTTTTTGCTCAAAACTAATATGCACAACAACAAAGTTAGTGATAGAAAAATTTATGTGCTTGAACTTGTGAAAAATTGTGAAATTCTTAAAAATTTATAAGCATATGCTTATAAATTGTGAATAGGTGTTATGAATTTAATGAATAAGAATAGGATGCTATAACTTTTCTTTAAGTTTATAAAAGAAAATGCTAAATATATTTCTTGAAAAATGATTAAAGCAATAAAATTAACTTATTTGTTTAAATTGTCCTACCATTACATACATATTGTTGTTCTTACAAGGACAGTCTTTTTAGTGAACTCATTTGAGCCTACACAAGTCAATTATTTGTACTTATTTCTTATCCTTAGAATCAAATACATTAACATACCTTGTAGTTTAAGAATTAGTAGACTTACATAAAAAGAGAATAAATTCTATTAAAATATTAGAATAAGATTTAAAAATATTAATTATGCTATAAATAATTGAATATCCAATATATACGACACGCCACTACTATAATAGGTACCATATATTTATTTTAAAAAAAAAGTAAAAAGTAAATAATAATAATAATAATAATAAAGGGACAACTCGAAAAGAAATATAAAAAAGAGTGCATATTGAAAAAGACCGGCAAAAATAAAAGAAAAGAAGTCAATAATGATGTTTAGTTCTAAACAATGAAATCTAACCCCATTTTATTTACATAATTGCTCTTAAGAAAATATTATTTATAAGCCTATTTCTCTTACTCTATGGACTCTAGAACTTATTTTTTTTCTTCCTTCATTTAATTAAACCAACAAGTCTATCCCTATACAACCAAATAAAAGACCTCTTAATTTTAGGGAATATTTTTTGTGAGTGAAGATACAATTTTAAGGAAAATTTTATGATGTACAATTCACTCTAGAAAAGAGCATTGATGTTTGCTAGGGAAGAACAACATTCTAACTTTTTTAGGTTGCATTGTTTGACTATTGTTAATGGATGTTACATCATACACACTTTGAGTATGATTATAGAAAAGTAGGCAAAGCATAAAGATGACTAGATAAAATATCTAATATATATTAAAATTTAAGACCATAACATTGTTTAACCCCAAGATAAAATGCTAAAAAATTTATTATGGATGTTAACTTTGCTACTAACAAAGAGTAGTTTAAGTGAGTTTGATAAATGCTATTTTATAAATATTTTTATATATCAATTTTTTATATTTACACATATTTTATTATTATGATATGTTAAAAAAATTTACTTTGTATTTATTGAGAAAATATAAATTTTTAAGATTTTTTGTAATTTTAGTGAATTTTTTATAATATTTTGGATAAAGGTGGATGAACTTAGAAAAGTCAATGGATGAATTTAGCAAACCAATCCCAGTTCAACTAAACATCCTATGACAAGTGTCAACCAACTGAAAATCCATGTGTCTTCCACTTTATGCCTTTCTCCTAATGACTCATCCCAGAGTACGTGTTCTACACCACCCTACCATGTGCGCCAAGCAAAGCACGTGTTTCACACCGTCCCTTCTGCGAGTTGATTTTGCCTCTGAACATGTTTTTACACTTTTACCGATGTTTTCTCACTCCATGACACATGACATAATCGATTTACTTTCATTTTACATTTGGGTCCAAAAACCTAAATTTTTTCCCATTTAAATACCTAAACTACACATGTGTTACAAAATACACGAAAATTGAGAGAAAATTTGAGAAAAATATCTATCTTTATGGAATTTTTGAAAATTATTGAAAGAGGATTTAAAAACAAATTAAAGATTGATATTTTTGATTTTTTTAGCTCCAATAATTCCTCCAAATAAAATTCTTTTATCTATTCTTTATTTATTTGCAATGTAATATTTAGTTTATTTATTAGATTTATTAGTTTTTATGACTAACTAAATATTTAAGGTGATTATAGGAAATTTTTAAGTCTTATATTATAATTTAATTAATTTAATGTCATGAATTATTCTAGTTTTAATTTTTAAATTCTTGATGTATTTAATTATATATTTAAATATCAAACCAAATATGTATGAATTAAATTTATTAACGAGTTATTGCATAAATGTGCTTATTGATAATTTAAGATATTAATATATAATTGTTAATATTCTTATTCTTAGTAGTACGTTGTGATTTATGTTACAAGTATAATTGAATATTTAGATTAAAGATCATCAACGTATATAATCTTATCTAGTTTAATTATTATTTTTTATATTTTAATGTAATAAATGAATTAAATTTAATAATCATATTTTTAAATTATTCAAAATTTAGATTGTTTCATCATCAAACTTTTAATAGTTTATAGGTAATAAAACATAGAAAATCTTACGTGTTTTTAGATTTTCAAAGCTAAGTTAGAGAATGAAGAAAGGCTTTTTAGTTATAAATTTAATTTAAGAGTTTATAAATTAATTTTTATTCATAACAAATTTAATTAGATACTATAATAATAGTAAGTATACTTACACAATCACATATATCTCTTTTTTTTTCTTCCCAAAAATCATATTCTTAATATTTTATTTATTTTATTTTTATCTTTTTTGTCAAAATTAACTCCCTAACAAAGTAACAAATAAATATATAATTGTTACCAACTCTCAATTAGTTTGATTTTTTACTTTAACTCTACTGTAAGTTTTATATTTTTAATAAAAATAAAGTTTTACTTTTGATAGGAATTTAACAAAATTATTATTTTTACTAAAATAAATAATATATATGTTATTAGTGAGTGATTGCACAAAATATCCTTATATTAAAAGTGATATTTATATTATATATTTATTTTTTATGATAATTATAGGATAAAATTATTAAAAAGTGATTGTATAAAGACAAATAATAATGTTTATGTTTTATTTATTTATATTTTTAATTAATTTTTTATTATAATTTATTTAAGTTAACGTAACTTTTATCTAATATAGTTAAAAAATTAAACTTTTAAAAAAGATAGGGAAGGATTTGAACATGACATTGATATATTTTTCTCTTACTGTTATTTTGGGTCAGGATATAGAATCTTATAGTTATTACTAATTAACTCAAAATTAGAGGAGTTTCCAATGAGTAGGTGCATTTTCCGGCGGTTAGTGGGTTGATGGACAGCTTCATGTTAAAATTAGTACAGTATTTCTTTATTTTTTTAACCAAGAATACCAAAATATTCTGGTATATAAAATTTTATTAACTTTTTATTAGGATATTTTAAGTTCATTAAATATGAAAAAATATACTAAAAATTAAAAATTTAAAAAAAAATTGTCATAAACAAAACATGTCAATATACATGTGTTTTTTTAAATTATTATATATTCTTTAAATCAATTTAATTTAAAAAATATGAACTTTGATAAATTTGAATACATAACAACTAATTTAAGAATACGTAACAATTCAAAAAATACGTATATGTGTGTATTCATATGTTCTATTTTTTATTTTTATTTTTATTTTTAAACTTTTAGTATATTTTTTATATTTAATGAACTTATAATGTCCTACCTATTATTAGTTAATAAATTTTTGTATATTTTTATCATAATTAACAAATTCTATTACCTTATATATATATATTTTCTTTTTAAAGAATCAGCTAAGTTTTTAAAATATATTTTGTGAAAACTAACAAGTAAAATAATAGATAATATAAGGAGGTTAATAAATAAGAATTGAATAGTTGAATTTTTGTATGGCAATAAATTTTTAAAATAACAATTAAAAATAACTAACAATAACGATTAAAAATAAGGATAAGAGAATCAAGATCCCACAACTTTTATAAAAGAAGTATTTTAATTTAATAGTTTTTAACTAAAACATTTTAATTCTATAATTTAAAAAAAAATCATCACTTTAATTTTAAAAATTAAAAAACATATGACTTGTATGTTTTACATAAAAAATGTGATATTATATAGGCTATTATATGCCGCAAAAAAGACATGTATATGACATTTTTTAATCTTAAAATAAGACTTCTAATATAATTTAAAAAAATTATTCATATTTATAATAATTAAAATTTTAAATTTATAAATCGTCAAGTAAAAAAGTGATAACATATAAAAACTATTTAATTATTTTTTATGTATAAACACTAAAGAAAAAATACAATGAATAACTTCTTTCTCAATTTGTTTTTTTTAATGAATACTATAACATTTATATTGAAGTAATTGTGTTACTAATTACTAAAGAACAAACATAAATGGATCCAAAAAAAAATTATTTTGACTAAAAATGAAATATTGAAATAATTTTATGCTAGTTATTAACAGGAGCTAATTATATCTTAACTAAATAGAATAAAGGAAACTAGAAGGCAAAAGATAACATACAAATTGTAATGCATGTACAATAAATTTAAGAAAATGATTACAATTTACATAGGAAATAAAGAAACTAACTTAGTTTGAAATGGAGGTCCACTAACTCCAACATAACTCCACACTCCTGCGTTCTTAGAGTGCTCCTAAATAAAAGCATTAACTAACTTCACTATGACTTACACTCCACTAACATAGTTCTCTCAAGGAAATGGCATCCATTATCCCAAATTTACTAGGACAACTAAATAATTATTAAAAATAATAAAATAAAATAATTATTTTCATAAACTTTATCATCCTCCCTTGAATTGAATGTTTTAAAACATAGTTTAAGAAATATACACTACTACTAAAATAATGATATTTGGTTTCAAAAATTTTGTCTAAGTCTTTTTAAAAATCAAAAACATAAAATTTTGATCATGATCTAATAAAAACCGAGAAATGTATACATATAATCTTGGTTTTTATCGGTAATTATGATCATAAGTTAAATTACAAAAATTACTTAAATATATAAAAAAAATTATATAGTCACGATTATTAAATCACCGTGATTTAATTAAAATACTAGAATTTTTAAAACTAAAATTAAATAATATATTATACGTTATTTATTTAAAAAAATACAAAAATTACTTTATAATTTTTTTATTTCTCTGTTAATTGAATTTTATATATTTTCTTTTTTTTACATCATATGCAACATTTATGTATCAATTTCTTTTTCTTTTTCTTTTTCTCTACTAATTTTTTTTCCTTTTTCTTTTTCCCCCTCTCTTCTTTTTCTCGGTTTCCCTCTTTTTTTCCTTCCCTTTTCCCCAGCTCACCACCCATCTCTTCTTCCCTTACCCCTATCGCACACTCCCCTCGTCGGCCGTTTCTTTTCATCATCGCTCGTGACCCAGCGTTAGCTGGCGCTTACATAGTCCTTCATATTTGGCTTGGAGATTAATTTGTGAACAAATTTATTTTTCTACACTTTTATATTTTTGTTTCATGTTTTTAAATTCATATTAAGTTATTATATAATTAGATCAAATAATTTTATATGATCATAATTATTTGATTTAATTATTAAATATTATAGAATTTTTTTTAATTTGTCCTTAATCTTTTTGATATAGAATTTTCTAGTTGTATAATTTAAGTGATATATGTTTTGAATAATCTAGTTAGGATTTGTCATTATTAAATCTGTTCTAGAACACACATGAGTACTTGTGTTTTTGTGCTAACCCACTTTGTATTTGATTTGTGAACGTATTTGATTGGCAGGCATCTTATTAGAACGTTGTCTGAAAAATGTTCATGCTACTAATAGAAACTGTGAAAATAGAGCAGGAACTCATAAGTAAAGTACATTAGGACAATATCCTAGGGATGATAGCATAAGACCGAGTTTGTACTTGATAATTTGATTTTCACAGTGTAAAGTTAGGTACTCTAATGGACCAGTGGTTTTCCTCTTAGGTTATAGTTGTGGCTTAAGTTGTTTCCATCTAAAAATATCGTGTGTTATTCTTTTATTTTTGTACCTTATTCTTACACATGATTGCATGTCTGATTAATTTGTTTAGGTTATTAAATTATAAATTGATAAAAAATAAAAAACGTTCCGAAAAAGAAGTATATGAGATAGAAAAAGGGGGTGAATTTTAAATTATTTTTAAAAGAAATTTCTTTAATAATCATGAAAAATTCAATTTAAAAATCATTAGAAAAAATTAATTTTATAAAAAATTTGAGTACCTTTTAAAGATTTTCTATTCAAAAGGCAAAATTCAATATAACGTCATAAAGTCATAAAGTCAATTTAAAGTTTATTATAGTAGTCTCAATCTACCTAAACATAAATGTTATAGCCAAATTAAATAAGGTTTTAGGTCAAACCTTGTAATGTCTAAGTCTGAATCCTCTTTGTATGACCTTCATATCTTTTCCGTTATTATCTCGATTAACACAACTGAAAGGTAAGGGAAGAATGGGGGGTGAGTTGATACCTCTTTAAGAGTCTACTATAAAATATTATCATAATAAACAATTATTCATGATGCGTACTCATTTTATTAAATTTTCATGAATGTGAGTAATCATCATTAGTATACAACGTAGGAAGATTTTAGTCACAAAATATGGGTATACCTATATTTTCTTGCTTCTAGGGGATCGAGTGAATGTATATTCCAATTATCCCAATGCATGCTCATACAGAATAAACTATGTTATACGATATAAATCCAATGCATCATATACAACCTCGTATGTATTAGTCTTCAAAATACATAGGCACATGTGTGGTTCAACGCCAAGATGCAACTGGGTCCACTCTGACCCATGTATGATTATAATACATATGGCACATGTATTGATCAAATCAAGATCTTATGAGCCCTTGTCTAAGGGTTCGAAACACAATAAGGGTTCAACTCCAAGGCTTATGTGCAGTCATACTTCGAAACCCATTAGACGAAAAACTTCAAGACACAAAGGAAGGTCCAACTCCAATGCATGTGTGTAGTCAACAATCAGACGCACCATGGATGAAAAAACTCCTAGAACATATGTGTGTGTGATGTGTGCTTGTAGTTTGTAAAAAAATAGTCGACTGAGACCAAAGTCTACAGAAAAATAGTTCGCTGCAACGAATAGCCCATGGATACCATACTCTACAAAACAACATACAAACATACTCATCACAAATAAACCATTTTCATGATGATATATAAAAATATCAGATGCTATGTAATATTTTTAATACTCGTTTTATATATAAAACTTTTTCAATGTATATACAATAAAATATTTATAACAAATATCTCATTTTAAACAACATTTATAACACTTATTATATAAATTATGGAATTTGGTTTTCATTTTATTCATAACATATGATGCATGACAATTTTAAAAAAACAATGCATAGATTAAAAAGTTTAGATTAGAAAATCCTTATTTGAAAATTTATTCCACTCAAACCCGGACTCTTTGTAATTTATCCCCAAGATATCCTGTAAAATGTGTCGAAAAACTCGAACAATTTAGAGAGAGAAGAGAAGGAGGAATTGTGGTGAGAGAAAAGGGATGAATTTGACAAAATTGTTGCTCATCGATCACCCTCACCAAGGGTTCAGGAGGGTTCGACAAAGGGCTCGACGAGACATGTAGAATTTTTTTTCCTTCGATTTGATTTTTCACACAAATTTCCTAATGCATCCCTATATTTTAAACTATCATCTAATTTTTTTTAAAACACTTTAATTATTTATAATGATTTTTACCGGATTTTAATGCTTCACTTTTTGGTTCAATAAAATCAATTTTCATAAGGCTCCAATACTCCTTGTATCTTAATTTTTTACATTAACATGTTCGAAAGGTCATGCTGACCATCAAAATGTAGGATTGCAAGTTGCACGAAATCATTGTCTGTTGTCATCCATTCTTGTTGGCTTCTTCTGTTTTTTCAAGCCCAATGGGACTCTGATATGAGACACGTTAGAATATAGGAAATTAGAAGGAAAAAGACAATATACGAATTGAAATGCAACTATAATAAATTCAAGAAAAATTATTACAACTTCAATTGGAAAGAAGAAATTAACTTAACTAAGAAATAAGAGTCCACTAACTTTACCATATAACTCTATACACCTACACTATCAGAGTGCTCCTAAAGAAGGCATTAACTGATTCCACCATGAGTTACACTCCTCTACTAATAGAATGCTGCTAAATATACTACCCCAAACATCCTAACACATAGGACAATAAAATAATTATTCCAGGCAACATAAGAAAACTTAATCATTAATTGACAAACAATCAGTTATTAGAACTGCAGCGCACACAAATCAAAGCCTCTCTCGAGACGAGTATGACAATTATCCAACTTCATTTTAAGCCGAAATGGCTATTCAGAGAGTTGAGAGGTTATGCGTCCTGTGCATTGGAGGTTGTGTCCAGCACTACGTTGGAGCTTATATTGAAAGAAGCTAACAAGGCAGATCATTTACATTTTGTGCTCTCTTCTTATAGTTGTATGAAGCGTAGAACTCATGAAATATGTTGTGCATGTCAGATTTATGAATATAAACAACTGAGTAGTCCTATTCAGTAAGCATCACTTCTTGCCCATTTGAGTAAATTGAATTTCATTTTGGTGACACGAGCTAAAAACTAAGTTGTATTGAAAAAATGCACTGATAAAATAAATAATCGTTAATTTAGTTATTAATGTTAATTGAAAATTTTTAATTTATTACTTTTAATATTTATTTGCTTCAATTAACTATTATTATTATCGAAATTTTTATCAAAATTTCATCAATTCAATAGAAATATTTAAGTGATCTTTATAACAGGTGAATTTATAAGAAAATATCGTGAATAAAATAATAAAATTATAATTTAAAGTATCATCTAAGTAACTTAAATTTTTCTACCAAATTTGCTAATATTTGATCACGATAATTGATTGAAAAATGTTTAATAATAAAAATTATCGATAGAAATAAAAAATGACACATATTAGTTGATAAGAGTGCTACAGAGTTGAATAATACATGTCATCAATATAAGATAGGAAGTTCAAAATTAAGCGAGTAGTGGAGTACTGTGAGCATAGCTCTTCGTATAATTTAATAATGGACTAAAGTGGATTTAATTCGAGAGTGCGACTCGTCAAATTGAAATCACAAACATACATACAGCACTCCATACTCACTCAACCGAATACAAGTGACTTCGTTTCTAGGATTTTCAAATTTCCAGTAGCGACACTCTTCATTTCTTACTTCGTCATTTGAATGTGCCAAGATGGGCAGTGCTGTGCAGGTATGTTATAAAATATATGTATTCAAGCGAAATGACATTAACATGAATATAAATACCATTAGGCACAAATTTCGTGAACGTTTACAAATATATATACATATATATATAACGCCAATTTAACTAGATACGCATCTAAAGATCTATGACTGTCGGTATAGAATCCATATAACAATTTTGAACAAGTAATGTTCGATCTAAAAATAGGTTTCAAAAGGTTCACTATGCCAATCAAAAGGAGTGCAAAATCAAACGGTTTATTATCAAAATATACAACAGTTATATCTCTGTAGTTAAATAAGGTTAATGCCTTAGAAAGGAAGAGAAAACAAATACAAAAAGGTGTTACGAACGCTACCCTCCTTGTTGAAGAAGCCTTAAAAGGCTTCAACTGCTGGCCTCAGAGGACACCAAGCCACCTGTACCTCAATGAAATAACCACTTGAGAAGTGATCTCTTATAGCCATGCAAGACGTTCAAACTAAATTAACAACATACATTAAGAAAGTTTCATCACAAGACTCTTTACAGACAAAACATTTGAAGTTTCTGTTACATTCAAGAGCCCAGTGTTGAGATACTAAGCTAGAGTCCAGTTTTATGCTAGAGATTCGAGAGTCAAGACACAAGTACACTTTGGAAGCTAGATAAGTTTAATTCAGCTTGGTTTTCTTGTACAGTACTATCATAGATAGATTATTTTCTAAACTTTTGAGCAACATATTTTATCTTCTAAAACCCACCTCAATTTTGACAGAAAGCCAAATGCTTGCATCAAGGATGCTTACTCCCTGTATTTCCATCAGCAGAAGCCCCTTGACCAGCCAAGAAACGAACAACAACACAAGTTATGTTATCAGCACTCCCTCTTTGATATGCTTCCTGCATGAGCCTCTCTGCAGCCTGCTTTGAGTCCGGAATTGGTTTAATCATTTCAACTGCCTCCTGTGAAAAACGGAAAGAAATGGTCTCAATTTGTTGAATCAACTTCGTCCAAGCAATTAAGGTTGTGATATCACCACCAATAAAAGGACAGTTAAAATATAAGCTTTACAATTAGAACAAAGAAAAAAAAAAGTTAAGTATCCTGTTTAAGAAGTTGCTTTCAACCTCACTAAAAATGAAGAATCATCCACAACTATGATAGAAGTAGTTATCATAACAGACCTCATTTGAGACAACATCCCACAATCCATCACTTGCAAGGATAAGAAATTCAAGAGTGTTGTCGATCTTTTCTTCCTGCATAAACGAAGCCAGTGACTAAGCAAGCCAATCTTAAAGATGGATAAGAGGAAAAGAGAAGCATCAAACAGATATGGAATTAAATGACATTCAAATGGAAGAGTGCCATTGAAATGTCAATCAAACAGTCTACCATAAAGCTCTATGTAATAAGGACATAAGATAATTGAGTATGTCTGCACATGTACATGCACTCAAGTTGTTCAAAAGTTGAATTATCATTTTAAGCATTTTGATTTTAACCTAATTAATTATTTCCATTTATATCATATATTACAGTCAAAATAAACTAGAGTATGGACAGCAATACTCATCAATATCAAAGGACAAACCTGAATTTCTGGATCAGCAACAACATACTGTTTCAAAAGCCTATCACCAAATGCACGAGAAACAGCAAGAACGCCTCCAACTCTCCAAGTTCCTGTTAAAAATGATTATTAGCCACCAAGAATAAAAGTAGTATGCCAGAGAAATGAAGAAGTTTTGGAAAACAAGAATATGATTCTCACCAGCCCACATCACAAATCCTCCAGCATCCTCAATCCGTTGCCGTTCATCAGTTTGGTCTGGCTTGTGATCTCTGGAAACTGCAATTGCTGCAGCAAGTAATTGAATAGGGAATTAGAAACGAACTAAATACATTTCAAGTCTGTAGTCCTTTAACAGAAATTTTCAATAATAAGAAATATAATTGGTCTCCAAGACTCATAATTGTCCATAGTCTTACCATTACCACCCCTGCATATTACAGCTCTGGAGTCCCCAACGTTAGCAACAAGCAAACGGTCATCAACAAGGATGGCAGTAGAAGCAGTCGACCCAGCATCTCTGTTCTGATTATTCTCCGATTTCAGAAATTCAGAGTCTGTATAGCTGTATGCATCAGCTGCAGTGGCAGAATAAAATCTTTCTAAACCCTTTTTTCGAAGTCAATTCAAATGGTTCCTGGCTACAAGAATGCAAAACAAACCTATAGCAGATTTTGTGTCAGATATGAATTGTGGATGCTTGATCAAATTACTAAAAAGATTTTGCTTAACATATTCAGCTGCACGAGCACCTCCATGACCTGAAACAGCCATAACGCAGATTTTAATTTATCTTATACTACCAAAGGGTTATGTACATGTAGATGTGTGTAACAATTAACAACACCAATAAAAACAAAAAAATAATCATAGTAAAAGAAAATAAAAATTGATAATGTATTAACATGATGATCAAAGCAGATGCAATTGGCTGCTCAGAAAAGGTAATCCACATTCAGTCAACCCTTTGACAAGGATAACTGAATTAAAAGGACCTCAAAATCTTCTAGTTGGGACAAAACCTAACCCTTAGAACAAAATAAGTGTATGAATAGGATATCCTATCCAACAAGTCTGTGGATTTTAGATGTGAATGAAAAGGTGACTGCAAAACAAATCCACAAACTGATAAAATGTTTTTGAGTTTGAAATAGATAAAAATTTAATGACACCAAACAAACAGATGTAATCAAGCTTCGACGCACTGACATTCATGCAATGTTGTATTCACCCATGCCTATAATTACTTATGCTTCTTGTACTCTCTTTGGATTTTGTATGAGAGGGGGTTAGAAAGTGAAAAGGAGTTACCATCAAACACTCCAAAGAGACCAACTATCTCTCCGTCCACCCCATCAATTCTTGTGTCATAGAAATCTTCCATAGAAGACCGTTTCCCAGGAGAGCTTGCGTATCCATAGCTGAACTTCCCATTTTGACTGTTAAGACAAATTAAAAATCATAATTAGTACAGAAGCATCCCGAACAGTGCTAATGTAGCATAGAGGACATTAAAAACTTAGATATCTAGTGAGAGTAAAAGACTTAAATCAAGTAATCAACCATATTTAATACTTTGGGATAACTATAGTAGACAAAGGTTAATAATGGAACACCAAATCTTCTATCTTCAGTACCTGTGGTAAGACCCTAAATAATCATAATTTTTAAAACAAAAGACAGGTTTTCATTAGACCCCAAGTATATGAATTAAAAGTCATCAATGGGATATTTTTCCATCTTGGATTCAAAATTTGCAATATTATTTCTTGGATTTATTAAGAAAATTCAAGCAGACAGGAGCAAAAGAATATTTTATCTAAAACCATGTGATATTTTCCAACAAGTGAGACAAATTGGACAAAGTCTATCAATAGGGGATCAAGAATAGATAATTGTTAGCCCCCTGAGGCAACATTAATGCATGACGACAAAAACATGACCAACATATCCCCCCTCGTCATTCCAGGAAATTTGCAACTTAAGATCATGATGAGTTAAAAAAAGACTACTTGTCCCGTGGTACAATAAAAAATGATCCTTTTGAGGCCAACGCTGAAGCAAAAGGACAGAACACTTTAGAAAATAATGTCAGAACACGCCAAATTGCACAATACATTATTCACTTTTCAAGCCATCATTGCATCCCATGTATTACGTTTCCTAAATCTAGATTTGTCATATGACGAAAAAATATGATGCATCACACCAAGTTGATTACCCAATTAAGTTGAGATCTCAAATAAAAAAATTAAATTGAAATCTATTCTTCAGTTCACCATCAGGCTATGAAGCTAAAATATTAAAGAATTCTCCTGATCATTCCATTATCAGGATCAAATTACAAAGGCCTAGTCATGAGGGCAATGCTCTGTACGATGAAACAAGACCAAAATATATCCTACAGAATTCTTCATAAACAGAGCAAACAATTGACATCATGCAAGCATGATGAGGAATATGATTGCAAAAATTCCTTGTGTTTGTGAATCATATCTAAAAGAAAAACCATATCTATGTCAAAATCACCCAACTGTAGTGGTTAAGATAATTACTACACACCATCAATGTTTAACAGCATGCCTCCTATATTAGGAATTTCTACAGAAATGGAATAAGAATCAAGATGCAATCCCAAAATTCAAATAAGCGTAAACAAGATATACCAAATCAAATTCAAAAAACCCAAATGTATAAAGGAAAATTAAAACAAGTCCAGATCTAAATAGAAGAAAAATGAAACACAAATTAACCTCAGTCCACCGCCGCTCACTGGGGCATCGTCAGCATGAACCTGACTTTGACTCGAAGATGATAAAACCGAATTGAGATAGCCCATATTATTGCTTGAATCAACAAACTTCCCACTACTCCTTTCCTTGACCGAAATGAGATAATAAAACACCACAGCTATGGTAATTGGTATATATCTATAAAGATTAGCATACAAACAGTATAGCCTAATTTGGAAAGCGAAACCTAATAACCTTGGGATCATTCAAAATAACATATAATCCACCTTAACCTGCATATAAAAACCAGAAAATTAAAATTCAAACAACGAATTAGATTCAAATAGTTAGATCAAATACATAGATCTAATTCAAACAACATGCAGAGGTTAATCAATCCAATTGAAAAGAAGACATTCGATTTACAAAAATTACATCATAAAAAAAACCTAGAAAATACATGAAATGAAGGAGGAAAATATTATGAACTTTTGAAGATTTTATGCATTCGGTGATCAAACTGAGGGAAAGAAAGTACCTGAAAAAAAGTAAGAGAAATGAAATGCCATGGACAAAAAAAACCAACAATAGAGAGGGAAACTGAAAAAGAAAAGTTTTTTTTTATTGAAAAAAAAAATTGTTAAAAGAAGGAAACGACGAGAAAATGAATGAGATAGATAGAAGAAGAATTCTTAGAGGGAGAGAGAATAGGTGATGCAATTTCTAGAGAGAGATAGAGAGGCCCATGGAAAAACAGTTTTTTTTTTTTTTTTTTGGGTTTCAGGTTTTTTTGTTGGGTAATCGCGAGCTAAAAGAATTTTTTTTAAATACTATATAAGTATTATTTTTGAAATATATTTTTTATTTATTAGATTATTTTTTATTTTTTATTGAATAATTATTTTTTAAAAATAAATTTATATAATATTTAACTTTAATATGAAATACTATATTATCGCCTACTTGATTAATAATTAATAATTCTTAGTCAAGAGATATATAAATTCATAATTCATATCCATATATGTATTGAACTCACTTAGTTCTCACTTTTTTTTGTTTTCTTTCTATCTTTATCAAAAAATACATACTCACCGACTATACAAACAATTCTTGAGCTAAATAGCGATGATCAAATTTTAATGAAAAAAAATTATTATTACTATTATTATATCAAATGATAAATAAAATTGAATTAAATGTTAAATTTTAAATTTATTAACACTTGATCACTTCATTTCTATAAATTAATACAATTTAACCATCTTATTTTTAACTTTTAAATATTCTAGTTATTTTTTACTAATTTATTTTTTTACTAAATATTTTAATAAAATAAAATAAATTAAATTAAATTAAACTTTATTAATGTAGGCTAATAGATATTTTAAGAGAAAAATAACTTTAAAAAATTAAAAAAATTAAAAAATAAAGTTATAAAAATCACTAAAATTAATTTAAAATAATTAAAATATCTATAAATATTTATTTATTTAGGATATACTATTTTTTTTTTTGTTCTTTTCATTATAAACCTACCATTCGCATATTAAAAAGTTGAAAATATATATTTCCAATAGTTTTTATTCACGCCGTTAACGTTTAAAAATTAAAAAACTAAAAACCCAAAACTCCACAATTCACCTTCTTTCTCACCGTAAACCAAAAAAAAAAAAACCAATGGTGCAATTAACGTATCATTATAATATTTTTATTATATACCTTTTATAATAAATATATAAATCACTCCATTTTAAAAATTATTATAATTTAATCGTATAATTTTAAAATTATGTGAATAAATTTTATATTATAAAAAAATATTTTAATTATTTTAAAGTTATACGAAAACAAAATCTCTATTTTAAAAAACTAACTACCCTGTTAACACCACTACATGTACAAAGTTATCTAATTAAAATTTTTTAATTTTAAAAATTAAATAATTTATATGTACCGTAAAAAAATCATAACCAAAATATTTCATTAACATAAACAAAATTACTTAAAAGAACTAATCACCTCATCATCAGTATCTATTTACATTCACTCCTTTTCATTTGAATTATTGTTCCCTAAAGAAAACAAATAGAAAAATAAATAATATTCAAACCAAATTCACATATTTCATCGCACAACTCTCAATCACTCAATTCTCAATCCTACGTCCTACGTGGCACACAAACTTCGAAATGTAAAAATAGTTAAACCGATGATGGTAACTTGCTATCAGTATCACCTGTTAGTAAACCGATATTTAAGTTAAAATTTAAAGTTGTTTTCGTGATAAATCGAATTATAATGAATTTTAAATTAATATGTTAAAAAATTGACTTAAAAATTTAAAAAATAACGTCGATCTTATGTGTCGATTGATGCTATACGTAGAATGTAATATCGATACAACGTATCAACCAACGCTATCTACGTTTTGTTTTTCTTTTCTCTCTTTTCTCCCTTATTTTCAAACAAAATTGTTCATTGTGTGTCCCAATTGTTACCAAAAAAACCAACCACCTCCTTGTACTTTTTTTCATTTTTTGGTCACTTCCGACCACCAATTTTGGTGTCGTTTAATGGGTTTTTTTTCTCTCCAATTTTTCTTTTAGATCCTCTATTTTTTTAGCATAATACTCAAAAAAAAATTATACTCATTTTCCTTTACTTTCTCACTTACAAAACACTTTTTTTCTACATTTTTTTCATTTTGTCACTTCATTTATTCTCATAAGTATTTTTATGGATTATTTTATACTTATTATTCATATTTTTTTATTTTTTTTGTATATTATGTGTATAAATTTTTGTATTATATATATAGGTCGTGTATTTTTATTCAAGCTTAGAAGAGAATAAGATATTTTTATTCAAACTTAGAAGAGAATAAAGTATTTTTATTCATTTATTTATTTTAATAATTTTATATATTTAGATTTTTGATATATATTAAAATATATTTTTATATGTATATAATATATAATGTGTTTATTAATATTTATTATTATATATATGTATAAAATATTTATTATTATTATTAATTACACACATATATATATATATATATATATTATATTTGTTAATGTTATTATGAGTTTATTATTAATTGTTTGATTTTTATGTATTTATTTTTATATGATATTTTGATATATATATTTTAATAATTAGGGAATTCATATATAATAATACCTTAAATATATTGGTTAGATACATATTTAATATACTTAATGTTATTAATAGAAAATGGACAAATCTTGGATGTCAAAGTGTAGAATTTAGTAGGATTATATTTTTGGAGTTGAAAGTTTCTTAGAATTTGCTCGTAGAAATAGTAATAATAAAATTAATATGATTCGATGCCCATGTGTTAAATGTAATAATGAGAAATTTCATGATGTTGACAAGATTAAGTATCACTTTATATAAAGTGATATTCTTTTGAGTTATAAATGTTGGTATTATCATGAAAAAAATATTGATAATACTCATTAGGAAGAGATAAATAAAAATGTGAGTGAATTATATACATCTTATCATAATGTATAGACGAAAAATATGTTACATGCTGTTGAAGATGAACTACACGAGGATGATCCCGAAATCTTTAAAACATTTCTAGAAGATGTTGAAAAACCATTGTATCTACAGTGCAAGAAATAAACTAAAATATCGGGATTGGTTCATTTGAACAATGTGAAGGAAAAAAAATGATTTTTCTAACAAGTGATTCACATAATTACTAAATGTACTAATAGATATGTTTCTTGAGGGTATTGAATTATCATCTTCAATGTATGAAGTGAAGAAATCTCTTAGTCATTTGGCATGGAATATCATAAGATTCATGCTTGTCTAAATGATTGTGTTCTTTATAGAAAAAAATATAAGACATTAGATGATTGTCCGATGTGTAAATAATCGAGATGGAAGCATGCTACAAACGAGACAATACCTAAGAAAGGCATGCTTGCAAAGTTACTCTGGTACTTTCCTCTTATTCCTCGCTTTCAAAGGTTGTTCAAAAGTAAAGAGACATTAAAGATGTTGCTACGTCATCCTTGTGATTCTCCAAATTGGAAAGTAGTAGATAATTTATCCCCTCAATTTGCATCTAATCTACTCAATTTTTGTCTTACCATTGCTACTGATGGAATTAATTCACACAATTCTCATAGTAGTAGATATAGCTATTGGCTAGTAATTATGGTAGCATACAATCTTCCTTCCTCATTGTGTATGAAAAGAAAAATTTATGATGTTAATATTATTGATCTATGGATCGAAACAACACGGAGTTGATATTGATGTATATTTGCAGCCTTTGATAGATAATTTAAAGACATAATGGAATGATGGTGTAAATGTTTACGATGCACATAAAGAATAATACTTTAACGTGAGGGGAGTCCTTTTATAGACAATTAATGATTTTCCTACCTATGGGAACTTATCAGGACATGTAACAAAAGGTTATATGGGATGCCCTATTTATAGTGATGACACTTTTACAACTTATCTTCCTTCATAAGTAATGGATCAAGTTTTTCGACTCAAGAAAAGGACAAAGTCCAAGTAAATCATAATAGTGGTGTGAAGATAGTTGCACAAACTAGGCAATTTTCCAGTTCAAAAGATGGTAATCTTGTACTTTCTAAGAAACTTGAGAACTAGATTATGAGGTTTTCCATGAAACAGTATTCTTATGTAATTAGGTTGAAGATGTTATCAATGTTGGATATAAAATAGATGATTTTGGATTTACCCTTGTAAATTTATCCAAGATAAGTCGCACTAATGATCCTTTCACGTTATCACTTTACGCAAAACAATTATTTTACGTGAGTGATCAAATTGACACAAGATAGTCTATTGTGTTAATGCCTCCACAAAAAGAGTTATACCATTGTGATGTTTTAAAAGATGATGACATGCTTGATACATTATCCAATATTAGTCATTTCTCAAACAAATTGCCTAATGTATGTGATGATCTAGTTGATGGCGATGATTCTTCATCATGGACTCGAAGTGATTGTGAAGAAATGTATATATATATATATATATATATATATATATATATATATATGATCAACAACCTAATTAAACATAATGTATGTTCTATATTATTATAATAACTCTTGTTTATATGTTTGGACTTAAAATTGTCAATTAATTTATATTTCATCATTGTTTGTAGATATTTCATGGATCCTAAGGTACCAGAAATTGTAGATCCAAATGATCCATTGTGGCATATGAAAAGAAAGGTTTGGGCTAATATACTTGATGCTTCACTTAACCCAAATGATAGAGTACTCGTTCAATTTAATGTTACTAGTAATCCATTAGGGAAAAATGGCCAACAATTAAAATCTTCTATTGGTAGACTTATGAAATCAAGTATACCAATCAATATAAATGATTGGACTAAGGTTGACGATGCTGAAAAGTACAAAATATGGAAAATCATTTATGTAAGTTTTCTTTATTTTATAACTAATTACATAT
This sequence comes from Hippophae rhamnoides, assembly GCA_033030585.1. Classification (NCBI taxonomy): domain Eukaryota; kingdom Viridiplantae; phylum Streptophyta; class Magnoliopsida; order Rosales; family Elaeagnaceae; genus Hippophae; species Hippophae rhamnoides. Next base: position 33,056,624 of record CM065436.1, read on the forward strand.
ATTATATCTTTTTTGTATTATATCTCATCTAAAATGTGTGTTTTTACAGAATCATTTTAAAGTCCCTAATACTTGGATGAACAAGTGTTATAAGATTGCAAATAAGGCATGGAAGGAATACAAAACTTTCAAATTGGATATAAATTATGTGTTTCCATATTTGGAACCACTTGTGGAAGTAGACCTATACAAAATCCTTGAATAACACCCCTAGATTGAACCCCAATTATGGAAAGACTTCGTGAATTATAGACATATGGATAAATTTCAAATTATTAGAGAAGAACATTATAATATACAATGCAGAATATTCTTCCTAACTGTGCTGGGAGGTCATCAAATCTTGAAGTTAGACAAAGAATGGTATTATTAAGTTGTTAATTTATAAATATTTTTATATTTATTTTTCTCAAATTTAAGTTGATGTCATGGTTAATAATTTTATTTAATTTATGTAGGAAGTTCAATTGGGTAGACCGATTACTCGATCTTAATTATATATAAAAACAAAGACCCCCAAAACGAAGAAGTCAAGACCAATGACTAAACGAGAAGAAGAAGAACTCAATAAGTTGGTTAGTAATTTAACTTGATACAAAGTTCTTATGATTTTTGCTAATTGATGTAATAATGTATGATATATTTGTTTGCTTTATTATTTGTAAAGAGTTATTAAAAAACAAATAGCTAGGGGTGAAATAATTGAACAACTAGTGAGAGATGCTATATATCATGCATTTGGATGCGAGCATCCTGGTCGTGTTAGGGGAGGAAGCCAATATGATAACTATTATTGCGAGCAAGACTAGCATAAATGAAGGATGGATTGTGTCACATCCTAGAGAAATTTTTGGTGTAGACATTGGCCAAACATATATATCTATCTAGTGCATATTGCAATTGTTTGAATATCAAATGATCGATTTAAGTATAATTCAAGTGTGGACAAGATGAGTCATCAATCAATAAATACATTTCATTTATGTAGAACATATATTATAATATTTATATTATATATTTATTTATATATATATATATATTTCTTTTATATAGGGCATGTTATTATCGACTTCAAGCTAATCACTCATCAGATTTAGCAATGTTCTATGATTCATCCTTTGTTAATCAATATCAAGAGAAGGATGTTAGCATCAGAGCTAAACAATTGTGTGATAAGGCATTAACACTTAACATAAATCAAAAGTTGATAATCCCTTGGCCATTAAAGTTTGAATAATGTCAAGATCATTGTATGTTGATAGTCTTTGATCTATATGGAAATTATGTTTGGTATTGTGACTCAGCTTCTATAGAATTGAGTAAAGATACAAAAATAATTGTTGAAATATAAGAGTTATAGCTAGCTATTTTTCTTCTATTATTTTGTATAATATTTAATAAAAAACTAATTGTTTTAAACTTTGATAGAGCATGGAAACTATGGAACAAGAGTAGGGGAATTGCCCTTAAAAAATCCCATAAACTTATATGGGACAAAGTTATGGTATGTACAAGCGAATATTAATAATTTAATTAATTTTATTATTGAATAATAAAGATGTTTGAACATGGAAAACCATGTACACTTGTTTTTTTCTAGATTCCACAACAAAATGATGGAGTCATGTGTGGTTACTTTGTTATGAAATTTATGAGCGAAATCATCTCAAATATCAACATTCCAATCAAAGATGTAGTAATCTTTTTTACTAATATACTTTTGTAACATATATAAGTTGTTTTTTGTGAATTCGTGATATTACATTCTTATTTTGAATTTAAATACATGTAGTTCTTTGGTTGGAACAAGTCAGGCTATGATATGCAAGTTTTTGATTATTTATGAGAAAAATGGGCAAAACACATGCTTCAAATTATAACATCACAAGAAAAATCAGGAGAAGAATCTGATGATCTTGAATAACATAAGACAACATCATGGTAATTTTTATAATGCTTTAATTTCTCTATTCCTATGTCTCTAAAATTTGAGCTTGTTTAATGGATGTTTATTTGCTCATGTATTTAGGGGAATTATTGTATGGAATTGTTTTTATGTCTAAACTCCATCCCATCTCTCTTGCCTAGTTCCCTAGTCACTATGAATGAGACATTGTTGGTGAATCTAAACAAACCTCTCATTGAAATAAAGAGAGAATATCACAAAATCCATGACAAAAGAGGCAACATCATTTTATTTGTAATTTAAGTTAAATATATATGTGTGTATTGTATATAAATTATTTTTTTGTAATAAATTTAATTTTTCAATTATTTATAGTATTTAAAAATTCTTTTAAACAAATTTTGATTTTTTCTGTTATTATATGATCGAATATAGGTTGTGAGTATAGTAAAAAATAAATAAAATATGTAAAAAAATAATACAGAATTTAAAATTAGTTCATGTGTTGAACCGACTTTAAATTTTAAGTCTACTATTTCTAATTCAGTTAGGAAAATCAACTTTAAACAATTTTTAAGCCACTTATTAACCTACTTAAAAGCTATATTTTGGTGTAGTGACTTCTCACTTTTTTTTCTTTCTATCTTTATCAAAAAAATACATATTCATCGAGTATATAAACAATTCTTGAGCTAAAGAGTGATGATTGAATTTTAATGAAAAAAATATATTATATATATCAAATAAGAAATAAAAATTGAATTAAATGTTAAATTTTAAGTGCATTAACGCTTAATCACTTCACTTCTATAAATTAAAAATAATAATTTTTTTTAAATTGATATAATTTAATCATCTTATTTTTATATTTTAAATATTTTAGTTATTTTTTACTAATTTTAATTTCCTTGGATAAATATTTTGGTAAAATAAATGAAGCTAAATTAAATTGAATCTCACTAACATAGGCTCGTAGATTTTTTAAGAGAAAAATATCTTCAAAAATCAAAAGAAATTAAAAAATAAAATTATAAAAATGACTAAAATATCTTTAAATTTTTATTTATATAGGATATATTATTTTGTTTTCATTACATACGTACCATTCACGTATTAAAAAGTTGAAAATATATATTTCTGTTAGTTTTTATTCATGCCGTTAACATTTAAAAATTAAAAACCCAAAACTCTACTATTCACCTTCTTTCTCACCGTAAATCAAAATAGAAAAAGGAAAAAAAGAAGAATACCAATGGTGCCATTAAATAATAGGAAAAAATATTTTAAAAGTTATTTTATTTATATCATTATAATATTTTTATCATATAATTTTTATAATGAACACATAAATTACTCTATTTTTAAAATTATTATAATTGATTCATATAATTTTAAAATTATATGAATAAAATATTACTTTTATTTTGTTAAAAAAAACATTTTAATCACATAAATTTAAAATTATGTGACAAAAGAATCTCGATTTTAAAAATTAAATGAAATATGTATCACTTGTAAAATTCATGTAATTAAAATATAATAATAATATAAAAAATGATTTAAAAAACTAATTACTCTATTGACACCGCTACATATACAAAGTTATCTAATTAAAATTTCTTAAATTTAAAAATTAAATAACTTATATGTAACTAAAAAACCATTATCGATTTCTATTTGCATTCACTCCTTTTCTTTTGAATTAGTGTTACCTAAAGAAAAATAAATAGAAAAATAAATAATATTCAAACCAAATTCAAATATTTCATTACCCAATTTTCAGTCCTACGTAGGCACAAAATCTTTGGTACGTGACTTCAAAAATTGTGGAAAGAGGTGATAATAAAGAAAATGAATAATGAATTTATGATAAAGAAACTGAGAGAATAAAATATTTGCAACTTTTAATAAATTTGTGGTATTTTTGCAAGTTGATTCAAATAATATTTTTAAAAATAAATGTAGGATATTATTGTTATTTATTTTTTATTTTAATTTTTTTTAATTAAATATACTACTTAAATACTTACTAAAATTATAAATTCATACCTTATAAATGCGATATCAATTCGCATAAATTATATATATTCATGTCATATTTGTTCAAATGGTATGTATTTATTTGTATATTTTTTTATCCAAATTCATAAATTTTTTAATATTATAAAAAAACAAAATTATTTTTAGATAATTTAATTATTTAAAATAATAAAAAGATTCAATATATTTTAAAATAAAAAATATCGATTTTAACTAAAAATAAATCATATTGTATCTTAAGTTATTGTTTTGAATTGGGATCCAAATTGCTGCCCTCAAAACTCATCTACTCTATAATTGGAGGGCAGTAAAGCGCTATTTGTGGGATTTATACTGAAAGTAAGGGGTGGTGAGTCATACGCGTTCCCTAGGCGTGAGGCTCTCCTAAACAGCTAGAGACAAATGGCTTACTCTTTTTTGTTTATTTACTTTTAAAATTAAAAAAAATTATTTTTAAAACATATAAAAATAAATAACACTATAATAATATTTAATATTAAATAAATATTTGTTTAATAATGTTTAATTAAACATTTAAAATTAAATAATATATGATAATATTTGTAATAATATATATATATATATATAATTAATATAAAAGATATTATTTTTTCATGATTGTAACCTTTTTAGCTTTGATCACAAACGCTCCTTTCCTAGGTCGGTGCTACCCAACCAGAACTTTTTCCAAATTCAATTCTCCCTTTCCTAGCTGGCTGATACATTAATTGCATTCTGAAACAAGAAAGAGTAATAATACACAGCGTCACTGCAAACCCATATCAGTAAGATACTTACAAATTTAATCAAAAATGAGTAAATTCTAATCATCTTTGTTATTATTTTATCTATATTATATTCATATTTAAAAATAAATTATATTTTTTTATTAATTATTAAAAATTTCATCTAATTTAAAAAAATCTCATTTAAGATAAATAATAATAAATAAATATAACCCTACTATATATATAATACTCATTAAATTTTATAAAATAATATATAATTATTAGTTATATGATATAAATTGTAATTTAACAGTTAATTAATACTCTCGAACATTTTTCAATAAAGAAGGGTGATTCATTTCATTTAAATATAGTATATGGAAAAATTAATAAGGGATAGGCATACTTTTACCATTTAAATTTATTATTGTAACAAAAATAACAACTATATTAATAAAAGTATCATTTATATATAATTAATTATATGAATAAAATAAATAATTTATATATTTTTTATAATAACAAAATTAATTTTATATTTATTTCACCTTCCTAAACAAAATTCAGATTTACTTAATTGTGTGTAACTTAGCAATGGTATTAAATACAAATTAAAATTTTATTGGAAAAAAATGATTTGCATCCACGTAAGGGTGTTCAGAAACGAGATCGGATCGAATCGAACAGTTTTATAAATTAAATGATCTGATTCAATTTAAAATAATTAAAATAATTTTTTATTTATTTCGGTCCTATTATATTAATTTTTAAATCGGTTGAACCAAATCAGACCGATTTAATAATATATTAAAATTTTTATATTATTTCTCATTAAAGGTGTCCAAAAACCGAACCAAATCGGATTAAACCGAAAAACCAAATCGTACCTCACCGGACTGAACAGTTTTATAAATCAAATAGTCCAACTTAATTTGTATTAATTAAACCATTTTTAAACGATCCGGTCCGATCTAAGTAATATAAACGATCTGATCTGATTAATTTTTTTTTCCAAAACCAGACCCAACCAGATCGGTGAACACAATTACATCTAGGTAACTGTTACGAGATATCAAAAATGAGTAAATTCTAATCATCTCTATTATTATTATTTTATCTATATTATTTTTATATTTAAAAATAAATTATATTTTTTTATTAATTATTATAAATTTCATCTAATTTTTTTTAAAAATCTCATTTAACATATATAATAAAAAAATAAATATAATGATTTACAAGAGTTTTCCTAATAAAATGCACCTAATGAGGTCGAATGAATCAGGATGGAGCAGTGTTACATAACATTAATAAGAATACTTCTAGAATTAAGTTTCCAATCAAGCTCTAGAATTAATGAATATGGTAAATAGAGTAAATTTATGAGTTTTTGATATCTAAGTGATATTAAATAATATAGTTAAAGCAAAAAAATATTTTCCTTCCAGTGACTACGTCAGCTATCTCTTCTCCAATGTGGTGGCATCTGAGTGGCGGTTAGCGGTACATGTTGGCTGAAAATGTATCAAACCGGCTAGATTGAAAAATTACTATTTGTTTTAAAATTGATATATATTGAGCCAAACCTTTAGCCCATAAAAGATAAAATCTTGATTATATTTTTTTTTTAAAATGAAAAATCGGCATTACAATAAGAGAAAATATGTTACTAATCATAAATAAATATTTTAATATTATAATATTTTAGATTCAACGATCCCTCCTTTAATCTTATTAATTATGAAAATTAGGTAGGGATATTTTTACAAAATATAAGTGCTCAATTTTAATAATTTTGATAGATTATGAGTGTTATTTTAATAATTTAAGGATAAAAATGTTTATTTTTTATGATAATAGGATTAATAATATCTAATTTATAAATTATAAAATAAAATATTAAAAAAAAGGAGAAGTAACATTTGCTAAATTGCATCAGATTACAATTTTGAAAACTTGCTTTTATAAATGTCACGGCCGGTTTGTTTTGTTAGGGTATAAGTTCGAGATTTTTTTACATAAATTTAAAAAAATTAGATAATTAGTAACTTTTTTTATATACGTTCAACAAAATTACGTATTAATGTTAATTTTAATAATTTATGAGTAAAAATGCATAATATTTTTAATAATAAGGTTAATAATATCATTACAAACTAAAATATTTTCAAAAAATAAAATTAAATAAATAAATAGCATTTGCTGCCTTGCATCAGATTACAGTTTTGAACCTTTATTTTTAAATGTCACTGTTTCTTTTACTAAGGGCATAAGTTCGAGATTTTTTTATATACGGTTGGGATTGAATCCAACTTTACAAAGAGAGAAACTAGAGAAAAGTTAAAAATTGTGTAAAAATATATAATAAGGGTGGTTTTTATATGACTTTAGTGTTTGACATTGGGTATAGTCTTGGTAATTATTTAGTATCCAATGGTGGTTAAGGTGATTATTAGTATTTGGATGATACCTTTGAAAACAATTGACTTCCTTTATGACATCCACACTAGAATCAAAAGTATATGAACAATTACAAGCATCATGTATAATTGAAAAACACACTTCACACACCTTTTGATTTGACATTTGGTGTGTAGTGAGAAGTTGCACTTGCTTAGTCAATTCAACAAGCTGCAAGGTCATTTTATTATTGGAGCCAACTTCATTGACTCCTGTTCTTCTTTTCCTAGTGCTTCTTTTTTGGGAATTAGAACCCAACAGCTCATAGAGATTATAGGTTTCTTATGCGATCTTTTCTCCCACAGTTCCTCCAGTAACATTATCAACCATATATTGACTCTATAGTGTCAATCAATCCATCATAAAAGAATTGTTTATGTAGTTGTAATGGAAAGCTACGATAAAGACATTGAATGAAAAGGAGTTTGAATCTTTTCCAAGATTCATGAAAGGGCTCGTCGTCCATTTAAGAAAATGTTACTATCTTCATTCTTAGATCAATAGTCTTTTGATGAGAATAGAACCTACCCATAAATTTTTCATAGACTGCCTCCCAAGTTGTTAAAGAACCCAGCCGTAGAGTAATGAACCATGACCAAGCTTTATCCTTGAGGGTGTAAGGAAAACACCTCATCCTAAGCTGGTCTTCATCAATTCTCTACAGTGGAAATGTTTGAACAATAACATAGAATTCTCTAATGAAATGCAAAGGGTCTTCATTAGGGATACCGTAAAAGGAAGGCAACAAAGAATGATGAATCTTTTTCAACTCATAATTCCTTGCAGCCTCTTCTAGTTGTATGCCGGAAGTTGCATTTTCAATGATTGGCATTGCATAGTCCTTCATCATTTTCTGCCTATCTCTAGCATCTCCCATGGCTACTTGTAGTGGAAATCGGTCCACCTCTTCTTACATATTTAGCTCATAAATTGAAAAATAGTAGGCTTCTTTAAGAAAATTTCTCACTTAACAAAATGTATAGGCTTAAAAAGGACAAAAGATGCAGGGAACCTATTTTTTTATTTTTATTTATTTTCTTTTATTTTTATTAAAAATCTAAGTTAATTAAATTAAGTGAAAATCTAAGTTAATTAAGCTAATGAATTAATTTTTTTTGTAATGTAAAATTTAAAGAATGAACACAATTTTTGAAACAAATGAATCTCTTTTATTTCATTTGAATTTTATTACACACATTCTTAAAATAAAAACAAAACAAAACAAACTAAAAGAAAAGAAAATACAATAAGATGTTTTTTGGAGATTTTAGAATTTATTTGATTCACTTTGACCATTCAGTTAGTCTTTGTTTTGTTTTTGTAAATGCTCAGCTAATTGTTCCACTTGGACCTCCACCTTTTTGATAAAAGCTTCCACAGAGTCACACCGTTGATTAGTTTTAGATTGGTTATCTCTGTAGACTTAAATAAAAGAATTCAGGTTGTCTTCCAAGGTTGGTTTACTAGGATGGCTTCTTGGAATGGGTTGGTGGAATTGCTGGCCTAACTGTTTTAAGCCTTGGGTGAAAGGAGGGTTGTTTTGCCTCCAAGAGAAGTTGGGATGATTCCTTCACCCAGGATTATAGGTACTTGAATTGGGGTCGAATCTTGGTCTTTGTTGATTGATGAGCAGAATCGGGATCACCAGATACTTTGATCTGCATCCCCGTGATGGAGTCATCCGTGACGGCGCAAAAACTTGATGAACGCAAAACCGGCATCGCTTTATCCTTAATACTTTGGTTTTATATTTATAAAACTCTCGCAAGTGCACGAATCATTTCGTAGAAAATGATAAGTATACTCCAAGTCGATCTAAGGAAGGAATGTATGTGGTTTTAATTTATTATTCAAACTTTTAAAAATGAAATTAAATCTAAACTTGTCCCGCAATAAGTGATATTTTGGGTTTTTTGTGTTTTTAATTTAATTACAGAAAATTAAACATAGATTCAATAAACATTCATGCAAATTTTATCTTTTATAAATAGTGGAGTATTTATGGATATAATAACTAAGTTAATTATGCTTGCTTTCGTATTATCTAGGTTATTAAAGATATGAATTGATATTTATTGATTCTCCGTTTTTGTATGAATACCACCTTTGGTGGGGTTAGATATTCTTTGTTAACTAAACAAATCAATTAACACCTCGGGTGGGGTTGATAACTAATTTGGTTATTTAAATTAATTCTTGTTACAGAGATTGAAAATGAACCATTTAAATGCCACTTATTTGGTGGGGTTAGATAGTTTAAACTTTATTCAAGGTGTCCAAATTAAACCTAAGAATTTAGTTATCCAGAGTACTAACTTTCAAGTTTTAAAACCACGAAAACATGTTGTCGATACATTTTAGGATAATAATTCTTATAAAAACTTTTGAAATGAAACTTTCAACTCTTTGGGCGATTATAAAGCGAAATAAAAAGCTACTAAATCGAATAGGATAGCTAAACCTTAAAATCTAATTTTGATTTAAGTTTGTAATGAAAAATAATATATTTCTCTCTAACATTCTTAATATAAAATCTTGAATAAAAATAAAATCAATTCATTTTAGAGATTTTTACCTATTTAATATTTATGAGCATAACAAGCGTTATTATTATATCATGTTTACAAATAGCTTAGCAGTTAAATTTAATCACAGACAAATTAAATATAACATGTAAGAATAAAACATAAAAAATAAGCGCAAAGAAAAATAAAATCCTTGATCTTGATGCCATTCCGTTACTAGAAAACCTCTAGCGAATTTGCCTCCCGTTTATTGAATCAAAAAGCTAATAAATTACAAAAACATAACTAGTTCTTCCCAAAAGGGAAGAACTCTAAACAAAGCAAAACTAACTAAAACAAAAGAAAAAATAAAAAAAACCTAAAAACTAAGAAATGGAGAGAAAGAAAGAAGAGAGAAATGTGTTTTGAGGTGTGGTATGAAGTGAAGAGAAGGGGGATATTTATAGGTGAGGATGGAGAGAAAAAGTAGGTGAAAAAATGTTAAAAAATGGTGAAAACGTGTAATGGATATGGTGAGCTCATTGATGACGTCAGCGTAGCGTCGTAAGTGGTATTCTGCGTGAAAAATGGGCGAATGGAAAATAAGCGTGTAGCCTTGTGCAGGTGGTAGCGTCTGATTGGTATGGATGAAACGATGCCATGCGTACAATCAGCGGATGAAACGTACAGCGCCTCTGCAACATGAGATGAAACGATACCAGTAGCCTTGTCTGGTATGACTTAAGTTGTAGCGTAGATGAGGATAAATTTGCTTCAGTATGATTTTCTCCTTTTGACATTTTTGACCTTTTCGACTCATTTTGTCCAATTTTTTCATATTTGTTGACCTTTCCCCATTTATTTATTGATATATTTGTGATGTATTGCTTCAAGTATTCCTCTTTGAGTCTTTAAATTGCGTTTTTAAGCCAAAATACCTGAAAAACAATAGAAATACCCGTGATTCCGAAAAAGACAAATTTATATACATATGTGATAAAACATATAAATATATATACTTTTAATCAATTAATGAGCATAAAATCATGGTAATTTTAGTGCTTTTTGAGCACTCATCATTGATTGTTGTGTGTTTTGGAACACATATAAAATCGTGCAAGCATACACGGTCACAAGTAATAAAGATTTGTAAGTAAAGATCGTTCCCACGGAGATTTGTTACTATAATTTGTTGAGTACTAAAATTCTTTCACTCTGATTTTATCCAAAACAATCGTTGATTGAGAAAAAGGTAAAAAGAAAATAAGAGAACTCTAGGATTGCAATATTTCACCAAATTAATCCATTCAAATCATGTTATTTTCTCTTGATTTATATTTTTTAGTACATTTAATTTGTCAACCGAAAACTTCTTTTTTATCCATACATCTCTTCCGAGCTCCGTATAGACACACCTCATTAAATTAATTCACTATATCTTTATGAGAATTATTTAATAAGATTCATTAAGTTCTAAGTTTTCAAATGGCCTTGTCTGATTAGGGTATATTCTATCATACGTCATTACATGTCATTCTATCTCTGACGATATACACAAAAATGCCTTTCTCGAGTTTATTAATGTGCCTGCAAAATCGTTTTGATAAAATTAAGTAAATAATCAAAAAGCATTAAGCAGATAGAATGAACAAATCGAGCATCTTATAAATCTTTCAAAAAAATAGTTAAAATCAAAAACATAAATTAGGATCAAATGCAACCACTAGAAAAATTAAATTACTTCATTAATTTAAAATAAAAATTACAACAAGGAAATTAAGATGAAGAACACGAGAAAAATTAAAACATCGCGAAAGCGAAATATTGCCTGCAGCGAACAATAGCTAAAAATGGGCTTAAACCTGCGTGTTCCTACGGTCCAACCCACAATACCCTGAAAATTCTAAACCAAAAAAAACTTTTTTTCAACACTAAAATACATCTCCTATTTATAGCCTAAAAAATACATCAGAAATATTTCATTTTTTTTCCAAAACGCGTATAAATTTTGTATCGAAAAACAAAAATTACGCGAATCAATTTTCGTATCGAAAAATGTTAATTAATACACGCATGAAATAGGGCGCCGATTCTGCGTTTTTTTAAAATCAAAGTACATGCCACATGTCAACATCCGATTCGCTGCAGGTATTAGTGCGGACACGTGGCAGCTCTTCATTGGTTGCAGGAAAACGGGCGCACGATTGCTTGTCGCACGCAGGGAAGAAACAGCAGCTGCGTGAGGTGCTTTATCCAGCGCGGTTGCGCTCATTGTAACATGCCATGTGTCAGAAGATTATTTCCTAAAATAGTTTGTGGGACACGTGGCCTTATCTGACTCGCCCAACGGATTAGTTCAAACACATGGCACAATTTTACTAGTTGAAGACCTAGTTGCAGGAAGGGATTGGTGCACGAGATGAGAGGCGCGTGACGTGGGGGACAGCGGTTGCAACGCGTCAGAACGTGGGTCCCACTTCTGCAGACGCACTGTGAGCAGTGGGCCGGCTGGGAGGCCCGCGTGAAAAAGGCATTTTTGCATCCACTCGCTTTGGTCGGATGTGATCAACACGCGCCAATCCTAGCCGTTTAGGATTTGATCGGACGATCCACGTGCCACGCGTGTAGATTCTTCAACGTGGCTTCTTCCACTGTATGAAATAAATAACTTTTGTTAATTTCATTTTCACCTGAGAATATATTTATTACATTTTAAACTTTGTTTAATTGCGGATATAGCCACTTTTGTTAATTTAAATTAAATTTTAAACTTTTAATAATTAAAATTAAGCCCGATTTTAATTTAAATTATATTTTCAACTTTTATAAATTGCAATTAAACACTCTTTTATTTGAAATTATAGTTTTGGACAAAAATTTACAATTAAGAACATTTTCGATACAATTTATTTAATTTTCTTAAAATATATAAAAAACAGAAAATACTAATTAATTAAACTAAAATTAACTAAAAATAAAGAAAACATAGCAATTACTATTAATAAAATAGGTGAAAATAGCTATATAAAATACAGTTATCATTGATATGCTCGCAAAATATTAACCTGTTTAGGTCCAGTTGGTGTTTCTCCTTGATATGGACAAGCTTCAATACCATGTCCAATGTTACTACATAAACTACAATGTTCATTATTGGAGTTGATTTGTGTTGTGAGAAGGGCAACTTGCTTGGTCAATTGAACAAGTTGTTGTTGAACTTCATTGATGGAGTCGATTTCATGAACTCTAGCTCTTCTCACTCGTGAGCTTTTCTGTTGGGAATTTACACCCAACATCTCAAAGAGGTTGTATGTCTCTAAGGCTATCTTCTCTCCTATAGCTCCTTCAGCGGCGTTGTCGACAATGAATTGACATTGCTGTGTAAATCCATCGTAAAAAAATTGGTTCTGCAATTGCAAAAGGAAGCTGTGATAGGGGCATTGAGTGAGGAATAATTTAAACCTATCCCAGGTTTCATGGAATGGTTCTCCTTCCATTTGAGAAAAAGTGGCAATCTTTGCTCTTAACTCTGATGTTTTTTGGTAGGAATATAATTTTCCATGAATTTATTGTAAACATCCTCCTAGGTCCTCAAAGAACCTAGAGGGAGTAACATCAAAAAAGTTTTGGCCTTGTCCTTCAAATTATAGGGGAAACACCTCATTCTAAGTTGATCCTCATTTAGAATACTGAGGGGGAAAGTTTGGATTGTAGCATAGAAGTCCCTAATGAAGGAAAAATAATCTTCATTAGGTAGCCCATAGAATGAAGGAAGCATGGAAAAATGAATGTTTTTCAAGTCATAATTTCGAGCAGCCTCACCCAGCTGGATAGAGGCAGTTTTCGTGCCAATTATTGGCCGTGAAAACTCCTTCGTGGTGGTTTCCCTAACATGTGGGTTTTCTCCCATTTCTATTGGGCGAGGAGTGTGTTGGCGTACATATGGCACGACGCGAGAAGGATGCTTTGTGTGGGACTCAGCGCGGATGGGCTAGTGCGCATGATGGTACGTGCGAAAATTGGCACGATGTGTGGCTACGCACATGGGACTGGGCGCAATGGGCTAGTACGAGCGTGATTTCGAAAATTTTGAAATTTTTGACTATTTTGACCCATTTTGTCCAATTTTTTTCATCTTTTTGACTTTTCTTCATTTCTTTTCTAAATATATTTGTGATGTATTGCCTCAAGTATTTTTTTTCTTTGTGTCTTTAAGTTATTTTTGAACGAAAATACCTGAAAAACAATAAAAATACCCGTGATTTCGAAAAGAAAAATTTATATAAAAATATGATAAAATATTAATCAATTAAAGTACATTAAATAATTATAATTTTAGTGCTTTTTAAGCACTCATTAGTTTCATCTCTTCAAGTCCCAATTTCCTATAAATAGAAAGTGGAATAAGATTAATGTGAGACTCTCTAGGTCTTTTAATTTTCGAGGTAATTTCTTTGGAGGAATGGCACTACATTTTTCAGAAAGCTTCTTTTTTTCAAACTCTTCCAATCTTCTCTTCTTATAAATGATATCCTTTAGGAATTTGGCATAATTTGGCATCTGTTCCAAAAATATCCAAAACTTATAAAATTTATTTTCTAATTTTTGTTTTTGAAAGCGTTGAGGATAAGGAAGTGTAGTTGTGAGAATAGAACTATTGTTAGGAAATGAAATTGATGGAGACATGTCCGTCTCTCCTAGTGAATCATCAAAAAATCCATTTCTTCTACTTTATTATTACTTTGGTCATTGTTTGGAGCTGTAGGGGTCGACTAGGTTTCCTTTGATGGTAGCCTTTCAATTTCTCTTCCACTCCTATGTGTAATGGCCTTACATTGTTCCTTTAAATTCACTTCTTTATTGCTAGGAAAAGTTTCTCTTTGTTGGGCATTGATGGTCGTGGCTAGTTGCCCAATTCAAACTTCAATATTTTTCAAAGTGGCTCTCATATTGCTGTAATGAATCTTAATGTTATCCGACCGCGAATCACTCTTTTTAAACCTTGCTTTGGTCTTATCAACAAAGGAAACCATGGCATCCTCAAGTGACATCTTCTACTCGTTTGGTTGACTATCAAACCCTAGAGAAGGTTGCAGCACATTCTTTGTGTTTCCATAAGAAACATTATCATAATTTCAAAGCCCTAGATGGTAGTAATTTGGCATAGGATTACCACAATAATAGTAGTTTCGATTTTTGATGTATTGAACTTGTTCTTGACTTGCTTTATTCATCGAAACTATCATACTTGAACTTACAACATATTCTGCACTTTGTGGTATTCTTTGGGTTGTCAAGGCCAAAACCTGATAAAATAGAGAAGCAACTTGAGCGAAAAAGGTAGCAAACGTCTCCAATTCATGAATCCCAACAACTTTCTTAGCCATAATTCTTTTAGTTGGCCATTGATAGTTGTTTTAGGCCATTTCTTCCAAAAGAGAAGTAGCACTCTAAGATTTCTTTGACATTAAATTTTCACAAGAAGTAGCATCATATATGGTTCTATTTTGCCTATTGAACCCATTGTAGAAAATTTGAACTTGGAACCAATCTAGCAATCCATATTGAGGGCAATTTCGAATCAAATCTTTATACCTTTCTCACGCTTCATAGAGTGTCTAAAAATCATTTTGCCTGAATTGACCAATCTCACTCCTGAGTTGGGCTATTTTTCTAGGTGGAAAGAATTTAGCAAGAAACTTTTCTACCATGCCCTACCAACTAGTGATGCTTCCGGGTTATAAAGATTGTAGCCAACCTCTACCCTTGTCCCTCAATGAAAAAGGAAACAATCTCAATCTAATGGTGTCTTCAGTAACACCATTCATCTTTATAGTGTCACAAATATCCAAGAACATTTCCAAGTGAATATTGGGTCATCAAGTGGCGATCTGCTAAATTAGGCTTGTTGCACCATGCTGATCAATATCGGTTTGAGCTCAAAATTATTGGCATTAATGGTCTGGCATCTTACACTTGAGTAATTTTCATTCACAATTAGCCTTACATAATCCTTTAAGGTGTGTGGCTTTACATTTTGTTCTCCTTTAGCCATGGCTAGTACTTTCTTCTTTCTTTGTGATCTAAAGGTTTTTTCAATCTTCGAATCAAAAGGAATAATGTTTCGTGTTGTAGCATATCGTATCCAACGTCAAAAACACACCTAGAGAAAAATTAAAAATTAAAAAATATAAATAAAATAAAATAAAATTCTAAATTAAAACAAAGATTACTTTGTATCGATATTGGCAAAAATAAGAAACAATCAATCCCTAACAATGAGACCAAAAACTTGGTCGGTGCAAAACTGTAAGTGCATAATATCATAGTTTTAGAGTAAAGTTATAAGAAGAGTATCATTCTTAGAGATTGATAACTTACTTTTGATAAATACCAAAATTATGCTAATCTCAATTTTATCTAGAGAAGTCGCTAAGTTTGTTGTAATTGGAATTTAAAATAGAATCAATTTAAAGAAAATGCACAAAAGAAAAAAATATGTTTAAAAATCAAATCAATGAGAAGAAAACTTCTAGGAAATTGATTTCACCTAATCCCTCACTATGCTCTTATCGAGTTTGACCCCCTCAGAAACAATGGCCAATGTTCACAAGAAAATAATCAAGATTGAGGCAAGCTATTATCCTTAGTAGAGGAAACAGATGACCCAGACATTGGTCGTGTGTCCAAGAGTTTTAAGAATTGCTAACGCTTTGGGAGACTGGGTTATATATTAATAAACTTTACAAGCATTTTAGGCTCAATCAATAAAAATGCTTTTAATATAATGTTGTTGTAGCGCGACACGAATGTTTAATAAAAATGTATTATTTTTCTTCATATGTATTTTATTTGAATGGATAAACTTTAAGTTTTGGTTGATGCAATAAACTAGTGGTTCTAATCGAATCTCACTAGAATTCTAACTGGTACATGATCGAGGTAATCAGCTCATGCCATGCAATTTTGGGAGAGTGTTGTACCTAGTCTATGTCCGAGGTGATCAATTCTCACTTTAGTATTAGAGTATTAGACTCGGTTCCTAAGTGAGGTGATCAACTTGTGACATGTATATTTTATAGGAAAACATTTTACCTGGTCTATGACCGAGGTGGTCAACTCTCACTTCGATGTTAGAGCATTCTACCTGGTTCCTAACCGAGGTGATCAATTCGTGACATGTACATTTTGGGGTAGAGCGTTCTACCTAGTTTATGACCAAAGTGATCTATTCTCACTTTGGTGTCAGAGTGTTCTAGATGGTTCCTAACCGAGGTGATCAACTCGTGACATGCATATTTTAGGGGAGGAGCCACTTCTTGAAATAAATTACTTCATATATACATAGATGGTACATAAAAATAGTAAATGGTACATTAGAAGTGAAAGTTTTTAAGTGTCGGGCATTCAACTTGTGCCATTCGTAGCTCCCTCAATACTTCTTAATAAGTAGGCCTATCTTGGTGTCTTATCTCATATCTAATATGGGCCTTCCCAATTTGCACCCAACATATTAGCCATCCATTACTTCTTGTTAGGAAAAACCCTTCTGAGAATCCAATCGCCCATGGAAAAAGCTTTGAAATACACGGCCTTGTTGTAATAATGTGATACTTTCTTTTTTTGCTCGGTTATCCTCCTTAAGGAGTCATCCCTTTTTTTGTTTACGAGGGTCATTTTGACTAATCTACCTTTTACGTTTTGTTCCTCTGTTAGGGTTGATCTCACAGTAGGCACTGTGATCTCAGTTGGGATCACAACCTCAGTCCCATATACCAGTGAGAAAAGTGTCTTGTTAGTACTTCCTTGGGGACTAGTCCTGATAGCCCATAATGCCCAAAGAAGCTTCTCAACCCTTTTTTTTTGTACCCTTCAAGCTTTTCTTTAATAGGTTGATTATTAACTTATTAGAAGACTCTGCTTGGCTATTGGCTTAGAGATAATATGTCATTGAGTGACATATATTGATGGTGTATTTGGTGGAGAATTCCTTGATGTTACGACCTATAAACTATTTTTCGTTATAGGTGACAAGTTCCTTGGGTAGGCTAAAGTGAAAAATTATAGATTTTCAAATAAATCGAATCACTTCCTCTTTCTATATTCTACCCAGAGGTTATACCTCAATCCATTTAGAAAAGTAATTAGTGGTTACTAACAAAAACTTCTTTTGGCCCTAGCTTGGGTAGAGGTCTTACTATATCGAGTCTTTATTTGTAGAAGAGTTAGGGGATAACTATCCCTATCATGGTGGATGGAGGTGTGTGTGTTAATGGGGCATATCTTTGACACTTGTTGTACTCTTGGCCATACTTGTGCAAGCTACTAGCATTATGGGCAAATAGTACCCCTATCTCATAATTCATTGCGATAATCTATTTCCACCTAAATGAGTACCACAATATTCTTCATGGGCTTCAAACATTACTCTATCCGATCCTTCCCTGGCTATACACAAGAGCCCAAAGCTGAGTGTAGTCCTTTTGTTCAACTTTTCACCTTTAATTAGGTATTGTCGTACATTGGCCTCAATTTTCTTTGTGAGTTTGATATCCTGGGTAGGTCTCCCTTTTTTAGGAAGTCAAAGATTAGGGTGAACCATGGGTTGGTAAGGGAATCCATACTCCCAACTACTTTTTCATCCTCCTTCAAACTTTCTTCTACCAGGATTGTCACTAACACTACTTGAGTGCGATTGGCTTCATGCATGAAGGCTAATGTAGACAAAGCATCGACGTGACCATTGTCATTCCTGGCTATTTTCTTGATCTTGAGGTTAGAAAATTTTGAGCACTCTTTCCTTAACCTCTCTGGATATTTCTTCATCTTGCTATCCTTAACCTCGAACATTCCCAAGTATTGGTTGACTACCAATCGCGAGTCACTATCCAAGGTGATTGTATCTACTTTGAGCTTCTTTGTCATCATGGCCCCGAATATAGCTGCCTTATATTCTTCAACGTTATTAGTTTCCTAGAAATCCAACCTGACAGTATACTCGAAATAATTGTCATCATGATCAACTATAACCACCATTAACCTAGGGCCATTGTAGTTGTGCATTAAGTCAACGAATACTTACCAAGTTGGCTTCTCTTTTTTACCCATGCCATATACCTCTTCTTGTGCCTTATCATCGGTGACTTCCGGTGTCTCATTGAACTCAACCATAAACTCGACCACTTATTATCCCTTAAAGGTAGTTCTAGCCATGTACTTGATATCGTACTCTCCCAAATCTATGGCGATTTATGCAAGTCTCCCTACAGCTTATGGCCTTATCAATACGTTTTTAAGTGGTTGAGAAGTGAGTACTATCATTATGTGTGAGCCAAATTAATGTTTGAGCTTCTACCCACTGATTTTCAAGGCAAAGCCCAACTTGTCTATTGTCGAGTACCTAACTTTGGATGTTTGTTAGTATTTGGCTAATGTAGTAGACTAGGTGTTGGACCTTATTTATTTATACTAGAAGCACAACACAACAAGTTTGGGGGGCCACGACCAAATATAAGTAATGTGTTTCTCTTGAGAGAGGGTTGACCAAGATAGAAGCTCTACTTAAGTATTGTTTGATTTCTTCAAAGTTTCTATCACATTCCTTATCCCCAAAAAATAATATCTTCTTTCTCAGCATCTTGAAGAATGGTAGACACTTGTCTATGCATTTGGAAATGAATCTGATCAGTGCCACAATTCTTCAATTCATCTATTGAACCCCTTTCAAATTGGTAGGAGGCTTCATGCTCACATAGCTTGTATTTTTTTAGGGTTGGACTTAATCCCTCGAGCATATATGAGGTATCTTAATAATTTTTCTAAAGTAACACCAAAAACATATTTCTTAGGATTAAGTCTCATGTCATACCTTCAAATTATGGAAAATATCTCCTCTAAGTCTTTGACATGGTTTATTAGCTATGTTGACTTTACTACCATGTCATCCATGTATACCTCCAAGTTTTTTCCCAATGGATCAACAAACATTTTGTTGATGAGGCATTGATATATAGCCTCTTCATTCTTCAATCCAAACGACATTCTAGTATAGTAGAGGTCCCTTCTTCAATGATGAAGGATGTTTCCTCGTCTTTTGAATACATTTTGATATGATGGTAACTAGAATATGAATCTAGGAAACTTATTAATCCAAAACCAGTACCGACATTAACCAACTGATCGATATTAGGGAGGGGAAATAGTCTTTAGGGCATACACATATGAGGTGACTCACACGCCTTTTTCACTAGCACCACATTTGACAACCAAGTAGGATAGTTCACCTCCCTTATAATCTTTGTCTCCTTAAGGGTGTTGACTTGACTTTTTATCATCTCATTTTTTCCCTAAGGAACTTTCGCTTTCTTTGTTGAATAGGTCTAAAATTTGGATTGAAGTTTTACCTATGGGTTATGATTTCTAGGTCAATCCCAGGCATGTCTACAAGGTTCCATGCAAAAAGAGAGGAGTTTGCTTGTAGGAATCGAGATAGTTGCCCCTTCATCTCAATTTTTAAATCCAAACTCAGCTTAAAAAGGAGATTCGCTCCCTTGACTCTCATTGGTAGGTCTCGTACTTCATTTGAATTGATAGACTATGCAAGATATTTACCTCCTGGCCTTCTTTGAAAGGGGTTGTGGTTACTACTTAGGAGTAACCTCCTTCATAGTGGCATTGTAGTAATTCTTGGCCTTTTCTTAGTCTTCCTTTATTTCCTTCGTACCCTCCTTAGTAAAGAATTTGATGACTTAGTGGAAGATGGATAAGACCGCCTTCATCTTTTGTATCTAGGGCCTACCCAAAATGGTGTTGTAGTAAGCTGGAACATCAATTACTATAAAATTGATCATTACTATTGATCCTTTTGGCCATGAAAGGTTAGACCACAATTCCAATCGCATAGGTGGTACTACTGTAAAATCCTACCATGGGAAACTCCCTCCTTACAATGTTAACCTCTTTTATGCTAAGGTCTATTGTCGTAGACGAAAAGAGAAGATCCACGGAGCCACCAGTGTCAACCATGATCCGAAAAACATTACAGGACCTTATCCTTAAAGTGATTACTAGGGCATCTTCATGATGAGAAAAGGTCTCATCCTCCTTTATGAAGGTGATCTCCACATGGGGCTATGTTGTTTCCAAATTGTATACATGAGTGGCGCCTCGCAAGTCTCTTGCATACCTCATGTACAAGTTTTTGGTGGTCTCACTAATCCTGGGCCTTGTGTATGGTATGGATAGTTCGGATGATTGGCTCATTATGTGGGTTTCTCCTGCTACTTGATGGAGTTGGTCGCTTTGACACTTCACGTCCAGCTTATCGACTTCTTCCCCCGTTGTCACTCCCTATGAGGTCTTTTCAATATCCTCTAGATAATAGCTCATCTATCTCTTTCTTGAGGTGTATGCAACATCTCATCTTATAACCCACATCCTTGTGAAAAGCACACCATTTAGATGTGTTCTTAGGGGAAACTCTCATTTTTTGGGGCCATCTAACATTTGAGTCCTCCTTCATCAGTAATATTTCTTAGGTTAAACTCACTCTCAAGGGGGGGCCCTTGAAGGGAGATAGTAACCTTCCCTAAGGTCCCCTATTCCCAAACCATTGGCTATTTTCTTTGTTATTTGGCACGAAGCACTTGTTTTGTTGATCCTATTATCTTGATTGGCCCTGTCAGAACTCATCTTTCTTTTTTTCTTTTTTTGGTGCAACTTCTGTAGCTGCTTGGCGACCCTTAACTAGACCCAGTTCTATTTTGAGGTTGATAAGATTCTATGCCTCGTCATATGCTTCCTCTAAAGTATGAGGAATCGTCTTGGTTAATTCTATGTACGAAAAGGTCGAGATCTCTTAAGAGACTCCGTCTAAAGGCTTCTATCACAATAAAAGCTTGGGCAATCGGATATCTCTAGATTTTTTCTCTGAATCTTTTCATATATTCTTCAGTGGACTCAAATCTTCGGTGAACTATTGAGAAGAGATGATGTGACTCCTTCCTCAGTGGCTTGTTAAAAGCATAATTGGTGATAAACAACTTGGCAAATTATGAGAAATATGTGATAGTAAGAGGTGCCAGGTTATTGAACCACTTCTTGGTGGCATCACAGAAGGTGGCATCGAATAGTTTACACATCATGGCATCTCTTTTACCCTGCGTAAGGCTCACAGGGGCTATGGCTGTTTTGAAGTGTTTCACATGAGTAACTGGGTCTTTAGCCCCCTGATAGTCAGGGCACTTGAGAGCTCTGAACTTAGCTGGTGGCTTATCATTTTCTATCTCATCGAAAAATGGGGAGACACACAGTTGTTCATAGTCTTTATCCACATCATAAGGTGCCTTACCATTTTCCTACTTTTCATTGGCCATTTTTATAGCCTGGTTTTGCTTTCTGTTAGCTTCCTCCAATGCCTAAAATTGTACTTCCCAACTTTTTATTTCCTACAACCACTAATCATCACCGAGTCTTATCAAATTGGAGGGAGAGTCACCCTTAAGCTCGTACTCAACCTAGGTAGGCTTGAGCATAACACGATCTGGCCTGTTTCCACCAACCAGATTAGTAGTTCGATCTTCAAAGGCTCCCATACTCGATTGAGATAGTAGTGTTATGTTTTCTTTCCTAGTCTCTTCTAGTTCCCTCATTAATTGAAGAAGTTGATGAGCTAGCTCATGATGAGGGTCGGCTTCTATTCTGGTCTCATCACAAGTTGGTAAGATTTTGTCTTATGCTGTCATTTCCTTCTTATTTGCTAGTCTTAGTTGTTCTTTAGCTTGCTTTCCTTCTATGATGATCGTGATTGTGGGCTAAGTAGAATAGGTGTTTTTTTTCTCTTTAAGTCTCTCTCAAAATTTGCGGTGGATCCTTAAAAGTATGGGGTCAGAAGCTAAAGCTCAACCGTAGAATCTGAGTCCCACGATGGATGCCAAAATGTTAGGATTGATCCGACTTTACAAAGAGAGAAAGTAGAGAGAAGTCAAAGAATTATGTGAGAATGTGTGACTCTCTCTTGAGGCCCATATATATACAAAGTATTACATATATATGTGTCGACTACATAAGGTATACACGTCATAACATGTCAGAGTGGTACCATCGTAAAAGAAAATACGTTTACAATTCAAGGTCAACCATCCCTAGCTAGGGCTTGAGGTTGACCTTACAACACTAATGCTTGTGGACATAGGCGGGTCTATCCAAAGAGAGTGGCTATGGGCACGCGTAGAGACAGATCCTTCTGAACGCTCGGGCTATAAGTTGGATTGGGCTTAAGGTGAAGCTATATGTCCAAACATATACATTTAAGAAAATTACATAAATAGTAACTTTCTAAGAAACAATCCATATGAGAAATTTAATAATAATAATAATAATAATACCCCTAAAATTTATAACAATAATAATAGCACCTTAATAATATTGAAAGGGTTTTCGTTAGACAGCGTTTAACACCAAATATATTTAAATGATCATAGTCTAATTTAAACGGTATCTAATTAGATGACATTCAAAATAAAATAATGTATCAAACTCTTTTTAATAGTAAAAATGTATTAAATTAATGTTCTATTTTTATAATTATAAATTTTAAAAGTATTATTTTTATTATTTTTTCAAATAAATTTAATTACCTAGGATAGGTTTATGGATGTCATGAATTATTTTTAATTAATATTTAATTAATTTGAACGTAAAAAATATTAATAATATTTTCTTATCTAACAATGTATATGCATAATGTATTATTATTATTATTTGGTGTGAATTTATGATGATTAAGTTTGTTGTTTTGCTTTAAATTTTAAGAGATGATATTGTTATAATTTAAATTATTATTGTTATAATTTTTTTGTTAATGATAATTTTATTTGACAATAAAAATAAGTATAATTAGTTATATAGCTAAAAATAAATTATGGTATTAATAAATTAATTTCAAATGAGGAGATTATTTTTCACATTTTTTGCAAGTGTACTATAGGATCTATTATATTCCTTCTTTGGGAGACGACCTCATATAGATGCTTTCATTCTAGTTTTATGAACATGTGCAATGTCACTTAACTTTGGGTCATAGCTCGATAATCTAAGAAAAGAAGGTATAATTTCAATCATCTGGGTGATATGGAAAGCTAGGAATGACACTCACTTTGAGGGTAGATGCACTTCTATGAGCTCTATATTTGTCACAGTTTGGTGTTTTATTTGTGAAACGGGCCTATCACCGAGTGGGTCTATGCGAAATAAAATGGATGATCTTGTGCTCTTTCAAAGATATTACGAGTGCAAGAAATTCCACAACGAGCACCACGAATCATAAAGATAATATGAAAACCATCACCTTCGGACTGTATCAAAGTCAATACCAATGGTCTTGCTTTTGGATCATACAGTCTTGCATGTTATGTAAGGATATTATGAATGTCAAGATCTTTTGTCAAATATTGTTTATGTATTCCATTTAGGATTGCATTTGCTTTTAAGGCAAAGCTCGTGGTAGGTATTCACGTAGTATTATATGTTGCCACCTTTTGTAACAGATGCTTTGGTTGGAGCCTAATTTTTCTTATGCGGTGACTCTTTTTCGCACTAGATCGTCATTAATATCATAGAGATGGTACTCTAATTGGGCTGATATCTTTAAAAAGAGTACTCACGTGAATTTTCATTATTTCATTCTAATTGATTATATAACCTCTAAAGCACCTAATATCTGTATAATGACATAATGGTGTGATATTTCATTATTTACTAATGCTTTTATTTGTTTAGATATTAATAGTAGATTTAACTATAGGTTTTATTATGTAATGATCTGTATTATTTTTTTTATCATTTTAATACTCATAGTTGATGAGTTAGATGATAAATAATACTATAGAGGTATCAACTTAATTAAAATATCTTGGTATACTTACGAAGTCTTTCAAGTCCAACCTTTCATTAAATAAAATTAATTAAAATAATATTATTATTTAAAATTTTTAATATTAATGTTTTTAAAATTTAAATAATTTTTTTAATCCAAAGTTCATGTGATACCAAAACAATTTAAATATTATTATTTATAAAATAATTCTATTTAATACTATAATATTAAAATAAATATTTTATAAATTTTATGATGATAATAATAAAGATAATATTATTACTTAAACTAAAACAATTAACGGAGAGTCGGGGAGTGGATTGACATATCAGTCCCATGTGGCGGACATGCGTCAGAAGCAGATCTGATCAGCTGATGCAAATATCTCTGTTTTTATTTATTAATTTTTAAATTGAATAGATATACGTTATTCATTATTTTTTATTAATTAAATTTTTTTCGAATTTTATTAAATATTTATTTTAAAAAAATTTATATTATACTTAAATTATTTGAAATATCACGTACTTAAATTTTTTTTAAATAATTTCTCCTGAATAAGTTATGTGCTTTTTTTTGTTGCTGTTAAGGATACTGTTAATTGTTAATCAATAATAAGATATATTATTGATAACTATTCTTGGTTAATATAAATATGTATTTATTTATTATTTAATTTTAAATTTTAAATTATGATAATATTTATCTCATTTATTTAAATTATTTTATTAGTTTCATTAATTAGCAAAAAATTGTTTTATGAACTTGTAAATATATCAAACACTAAATTAACATTTTTTAGTTTAATATTTTAAAGTAAGTTTAATTGTAATTATTAGAGGTAGTTTACGTTACCCTTATGTTTGACTCAAATGAAATGAAATTATAATAAATTTCTTTTAATTTTATATTTGGTTGGTATGAAGAATGAGAATAAAATATAATCGATTCTTAAAAGATAAGGAGTCCTTTCTCTCTTAAGTAATCATGATTCCATTCTCATATCAATTTTTTTTTCAATTTTACCCCAACATCAAATATAACCCTAAACCCTAAGTTCTTAACTCTAAATCTCAAACCCTAAATCTTATATCCCAAATCCTAAAACCCTAAACCTTAAACACTATTTAGAAAAATAATAATTTTAACCATAAACCTTAACCCACAGATATAATCCTAAATCCTAAATTCAAAATCTCAAAACTCTAAACCCTATTTAGAAAAATAATAATTTTAACCATATACCTTAACTCACAAATATAACCCTAAACTCTAAACCCCAAATCCCTAAATCCTTAAATCTCAAATCCCAAATCTCAAAACCCTAAACCCTATTTAGAAAAATAATAATTTTAATAATAAATTTTATTTTTAAGTAATAATTATTTAGAAAAATAATTATTTCAATAATGTATTTTTTCTTAAAAAAATAATAATTAAATGATATTATTTAAACTTTTACAAAAGGGATATTAAGGTAATATATAGTATTTTTCATTCCATCACAGTCGTAAACCAAACACTATAATACTGATTTCTTCTTTGATTCTAGTATTTGAACCAAACAAAACTATTTTCTTTTCATTTCATTCTATTCTCATTTCGATTCCATTTTTTGAATCAAACGCCACCTAAATGAAAGAGACAATCACCTTAAACTCCACCTAAATAACCCTAATTTTGGTAACACATATTTATAATTTTAAAAATAATTTATAATTATTACAAGAAAATTTTAAAAGTATATTAATTCTAAAATGTTACTACATATTAATTTGATATTATTTGGTGGCCACGTTGTGAAAAAAAAATTATTTTGTTGATATAAAAATAATAAATGAATGATGTTTTAATATTTATAAATAATTATATTTTAATATTATTATTATTATTATTGAATAAAGTTGTTAATATCAAATATTAATTTATAAAAGTAAAATTTCACACGTTATTAACTAATCATGTATTTTTTTTGCTCTAAAAATGAGATAAGAATCACCTAAATTTATGTTGAATACCGGTTGAGGCACACTGTTGACTTGCATCTTTGTCTGAATGGAATGGGTGATTTTGAAGTTCGAACTACCAACCTTTCGTCTAAAAAGTTGTCAGTAATTAAAAATGAACTCAACTAATTGTATCAAATATGCTGCTTCAAACCCTATACTACTAAATCAATATATTTAATTTCCGTAATAATTTTCTTTTTCAATTAATTGAAACTAGGCAAAACAAGTATAAATAGACAATATTGTAATGTTTTGAAAAATTCCAAACTTTTATTATATTTCAAATTTTCTTTAAAAAAAATTCTATATTATATAAGTTTAATTACTCATCATATTAGTCCAAAAAGAGTAATTTTTACCTTGGTATATTTAATTTTTATTATTAATTCAATTTTAACTTTATTATTTACATTTCAAAAAAAGTTTTAATACTATAATAATTTATTATCAACGATAAAATTTAAATTAGCAGAAAAATATTTAAGACTTCATTTTTATGTTTTGTCTTAGTGCATAAAACCTTTGAATCACCTCTAATTTTTTTTAATAATATTGAGTTATATCATTTAAGATTGATTTTAAATTTAAGATAAATAGATTTATTTTATTATGTCAACAAAAATATTTATTAATCCTAAAAAAAGTAAAATAACTACTTATTATTCATATATAAAGTATTCTTAGCCACGTCTAAAATTATAAAAAATAAAATAATGAAAATTTATAATAACAAAAATAATATATTAATAAAATTGCATCGAATTTATTAGACATTGTAAATAATAAACATTCTAAATTATCGTAATTTAAATTAAACTACGTTAAAAAATAAAATAATATATAAATTTTCTTAATAATAAAACTATATATATAATTTTATCATAATAATAATATTTTTGTTATTGTTTTCTACATTTTGCTTTTAGCTTACGGATTGCTGACTTTTTTTTTCTTTTCACAAATGTATTCATATTTATTTATATAGTGATCAAATTTTCCTTTAAGAAAATATATATACTATTATCAAATTAAAATTTCCTATATAATATTAATAGGTGTTCGCCCGCCCTATATTAGTATACTATTTTATTGTTAGAAAAATAGAAAAAGAAAAAGAAAAAGTTTATTATTTTAACAAATGATAAAATTTAAAAACCATTTAAATATAACATAACTATTTTAAAAAAAAAATATAACCCAATTAATTTTAATTTTATTAGTGAGAAATGATAAACTTCTCGATCAATTATTATCAGAGAGACGTGAGACATTAATAGGACATTGAAAGTTGAAACCTAAGTAGTTTTTTTTTTTAAGATTTGATTAAAATTTAATTAGATTTATATATAAATTCTTAAATTTTTAAAATATATTAATTTTAAATTTTTTAAATTTTATACATAAATTTTAAATCATATAATTTAATCCTAAATTAAAAAAAAAACTATACACATATGTCACATGATTTTAAATTAAACATATGTATTTTAATAATTAAGTAAGGATTTATATGTTAAGTTTTAAAAGTTTGGAATTAAATATGTTATTTAAAAATTTAGAGATATATTAATGAAGTTTTAAAAAATTTGATAAATAAATCATATATTTTAAAAAATTATTAACGTAATTATAAATAGCTCAAAATTTAGAGATTAAAAATTTATGAAATTATATATAAAATAACTCAAAATAGTTTCCCATATAGGATGCAGGGTCTTGTACTCTTGTCGTCCACTAACTTTTTAGTGAACTACATAGTTCATGTCTTTTTATAAATTAATATTAAATTTTTTTTAAATAATGATTGATAAATTAAGTTAAATTTTATTATTAGGTGATCGAGTTATAAATTTGTGAAGGTATTTTTTATTTTTAGAATAATAATTTTATTGATATTAGTAAAGTGAAGATAAATGATTATAAATGATTTTATAAAATTGACTATATAATCAAGACATGACAAAATTTGATCCCATTTATCGATAAATGATTAAAAATAAAATCTTAATATTAATTTTAGGGAAATAAATTTTTTTGTGAGGTATTGAAAAATTACATAATCTTTTCCTTATTTGTGTACCCTAGGTGTGTTCATAGTCCAATCCAGTTCAATTTTGAGTAAAAACAATTAATCGGACCGAACCATTCACATTATTCAAATCGAAGAGTGAAATTGATTCAATTTGATTTGATTAATAATACATAAATATAATATAATTTAATAGGATATAGTTAAATATCCTGTTAATTGAAGAGTGAAATCGATTTACGAACGAGATACAGATAGAGACAATTGGTTTTGTTATATATATAATATGCCAATTAAATTAAAATTTTAATATATTATTAAAATTGGTCCGATCGGTTTAAAAGTTAGTATAACCGGATTACACAAATGTGATTTAGCATAACTGGTACGAATCA
The DNA here is from genome assembly GCA_033030585.1 of Hippophae rhamnoides. Lineage (NCBI taxonomy): Eukaryota > Viridiplantae > Streptophyta > Magnoliopsida > Rosales > Elaeagnaceae > Hippophae > Hippophae rhamnoides. Next base: position 33,085,570 of record CM065436.1, read on the forward strand.
TTTTTATTTTACTTAGAAATGTTAGATTCATAACTGTTTAATCAAATATGATTTTTGAAAAGTATACAATATTTTATCTATATGATATAAGTGAGATAGATGAAGCACCATCAAGTAACCACATCACCTACTTGATCACATTGAGTTAATAAAAACGGATAACTTTTTTTTTCTTCTTCTTTATCATTGATTTACATTTGATTCATTGAGGAAAATGTAGATTTTAGGTTGAGGTGGAAGAAAAATTACTTATGAAGTTATGCATTTTTAAATGTTTTATTAAACATGTGTTTACTATTGTTTAGTTTATTAGTGGTTTAGTGACATTTAGATCCACTAGATTTTTTAAAAGAGTTATCATGCTTTTAGTTTAAAGTGAATGATCAAGTCCTTTGCACTTTTTGTTTGATATCTTAAAGCATGTTCATGGATTATTGTAAGAATTAGTTTTTTTATTCATAGTTTGTGTTTCATGCTTGGATGTTGAAATTGAGATAAATCTAAAATTAATGTATAGAAATCAAATAGTAGTGCCTACATTGTGAGATAATTTTGAGCATATATTGTTTATTTTTGAGTAATGATTTCTCTTCAACTCCTTTAAACACTTGTCTTATTATTTTCAATTGTTAGATGATATTTATAGATTTTACATTGAGTGTTAAGATTTTTAACATTTAATGAAAAATCATGTACTTATTTTTATTTCTTAGATTGAATGATTTGAATAGAAATCAAAGTATGTGCATATTTTATACATGCTTGACTTTTAAAAGAAGAAAAAAGAAGAAGATATATATAAGGTTCCCTAAAGCCAACAAAAAGAGTTAAATTAGCCACTTATCAAAACATGCATATCTATATGAGTCAATTCTCTAAAAAAAAGGAGAGAAAAAGAATAAAAAAGAATAAAAATAGTATACTTAAATACTATGACCCTAAGTTCTTCAAAATAGTGAGATGATTATTACAAAAAATAGGAAATAATTCCTTCGAAGTCAATGCATTTTCATTCATTTTGAAGAAGATGTTTGAAAGTTTTACTTGATGATTTTAACTTAAGTATGAGATTAGTAATGTGGTATCTTCATATACCCTAGCATTTGATTTACTTCATGAGATTAATGTTATGTAGTTTTAAGCCTTTCTTGTTTATCATATGCAAACCTTTTAGCTTTATTCTTTGTATAATTTATGTTCACATTTATTTTGTTAAGTTTTTGAATTCATAAGATCAGTGTGAAATTGATATTATAACTTGTGAGGATTAGAGTCAAAGCAACTAGGATATAGTGAATCAAAGTTGATATGTTTTTATAATAGGTTGTGAATTTTTTATGTGTACTGATTTGAACAATAAACTGTGAACCTTTAAAATGTTGAATTAACTTGTCCTGGAGATTTTGATTATGAACTGAAAAGAAACTTAAGCATGAGAAGTTTTTTTTATTTTTAGCTTTAGTTTTTATTTTACCATTTAAATCATTTTTAGTTTTAACTTTTGCATGTTAGGATGTTTGTGGGTATTATCATTGAAAGCTTTCACGAGACTTAAACTCGTCCACTAGGGCCACCTAGGAGTTTAGAGGCTTATAGTATATGCTAAATATAATAATGTCAATCCACGAAAATAATTTAGGTAATGTTAGTTTAGTTTATTTATTTATTTTTATTTTTAGTTTTTATTTCTTTCCTTTTTAGATGCTAGCAAGAAGTTGGTTAGAGGTTTTGATAAGTACTAGAAAAACACTAATATTTTATGATTTTAATTTATTTAATTGAAATAAATAGGTTTGATTATAATATTTTTTATGATTATTTATGTAAATCTATCTTTTCAGAATCATGAATATATTTTGTTGTATTTTAAGTGTTTTAAGCTTCAAAAGAGATAAAATATTTTAACATACAAAGACTCAACACTTAGAGTATTCAAATAGCACCCCAAGAGCTATAAAAAGTAAGGCATATAAACTTTACATAAAAAACAACCAATATGTAAGGGGTATAAGGAAAATTCCACAAAAACATTACACGCCATGGCGAAGAAAATGTGTATCACAGTGATCGGCTCTTGGGAAAACCTGGGAGCATTAACATTTCATGACATGATAAGAAATAATGTATGATGTGGCACATTTTGTTTGGTTTAAGACAACTTGAACAAGTTGCATCACAGCATACATTATTTCTCGCAATGGCACAAAAGGTTTATTGTACCCAGTATGTTTTCCTGAGAGCTGGTCATTGGGTACACATTTTCTTTGCTGCGTCAGGTAGTTTTTTTTTTTTTGAATTTTGTTTTGTATATATATTAGTTTTTTTTATATAAGCCTTACATGTTTTACTTTTTATAACCCCGATTGCTATTTGAATGCTTCAAGTATTGAGTTTTTGTATGTTAATATATGTCTCTTTTGAAGATAAAAATATCTAAAATATAATAAAACATACTCATAATTATGAAAATATAAATTTGTACAAATAATCATAAAAACATATTATAATTAAATCTATTTATTTCAATTAAACACATCAAAATCGCACAATATATTTATCAGTACCCATTCACTAACTCATCCTACTCTAAATTTAAAGAGAATTAGCTATTTTTATTATAACGAGTTTTAAAGATATTATTTGAGATAATGTTTTAAAAAAAATCGTAACTACTTTTAAAGTCTCAAAATATACCACTAAATTTATTAGGGTTCCTAAATTTTCAAAAGATACAACAAAATTCCCTAATTTTTAAAATATATCTTAGATAATAATAGCATATGATGATTAACTTACTAATTTAATTTACGTTGTTAAAAGCTATTCAATCATATATTCAGTAGGATAACAAATTTGCTTCAATAGTATAACATGTGAAAGGTAGTATTTATACTTGTTTATTAAGTCATTGATTTTCAGTTATTAACTATCAAATCGTTAAATATTTTAATAGCAAAACAAAGGTTAGATATTTGATGTTAATAGGCGATATTTTAATAGCAAAAAAAAGAAGAGAAAAAGGTTAGATATTTGATATGTATGGGTTGTGGGAACAGACACTAAATTCAATGCAATTAGTCGACATATTGACTCTATCACATTTTGTTCTATTTATAATTTAATGAGCTGGTTTGGATTTATGAGTGCAACTAGAGCATGAGCTATCACGCATTAAAATATATTTAGTCGATTTTAATGTGGAACTAAATAAAAAATATACTTATTTAATATTTGATTCATTACAGTAATTTTATTGTAACATGTTTTATAAATTTTGATATAATTTAAAATTATCAATGATTAGGTTGTTTCATATCAAATATTTTCAATAATTTTTCCAGTTATCTTATAATCATTGAACGCTCAATAAAAACATTATTACACACCACAAAGTATAAAGGATTTTAAACATGATGATAATAATCTACTTATGCATACATAAGAAGTGTCTCTGTATCAACAATATACATACTTCTCACAATTTTGTCACCTTTAACCGATATATATAGTGACTATAAAATAAGTAATGTTTATAATACATACTAAATCAAACACCATACATATATGTAAAACCTCCACTAACTCAATACATAAATGAATTTTGAAAAATAAAATCCAAGTGGAAAATACGCTCTTGAACTAAGATCGAACTAAATTATAGTGAGTAAATCTAATAATATATTTTAGGCATATAGGTATATAATCAATACCATTGAGTGAAAGTGATTGTATAATAGCTACAATATATTATAAGGTTTTTCCAAACTAGTGATAACAATTCCTAACTCTAAAATAATTTTACAATTATATTTCACAATAAGTTCCTTGTAACATGTTAATAGTATGCTTCTATAATTAGTCATTGTAGCTAATATATTCAGGATGTTGGTTCAACATATGCTTGTAACATGTTCTATAACATTTTGACATTGTACTACTAATTTAGCTTGTCATATAACACTTATGCCAATCTATATATGAAATTAATTCAATATTAAATTTTGTTCTACTTGGATGACATCATAGACAAACTAAATTATATAGAAAATAATAAATATCAAATGCGAGAAAGCATCCAAAATAATCATAACCTTATACAAAAATATGGGCATGAAAGTACCTTACCACAAAATATGGAGAGGATGTTGTTTTCGGGGAGCTAGGCACAAGGAAAAGAGGCTCCTAATACATTAATAGTTGTCATTATTCACTTGAAATGTGTGTTGTAAATACTTATTTGTGCCAACTTGAAGTGAGTATATCCATACACAAAAGAGCTCATTAACATATTTTTCTAAACAAATATGACACATAATCATGAGTATAAACAACTTATCATGTCATGATAAAAGCACTTGAATGCATAATTATCACCAAATATATTTGTTATTCTTGTAATTCTCATAGTTGTGACAATAGATAATAAATTTTGTTAAAGATGCAGCAATTTAAAATTAAAATGTATATATTGTGCTTTACATATGAAAATAATTTATAAATAAGTTTCAAGCTCAATTTGATCTTATCTGAACCGAAATATCTAATTTTCTAGAATTTAGATTATTTTGGATTAATTATTTCATATTATTGATTTAAGATTAAAAATCTTTAAATCCAATTTGAATCAGATTGGGTTCAAATTGATAAGAAAAGAAATTTTGATTCGCTATTCAGCCCTAATAAGCAAGATGAGTAATATGATTTAAAGAGTAATAATATTGTTAGAATTATTTTTTTTATCACAAAAAAATTAAATAAACTGAATATTTTGTTTCAATAACTAGTTATATTTTAGTGTGATTATTATTAAATGTTGTTATCATTAATAAAAAAATATAATGAAAATAATAAGTTGCATATTTAACAATATCACCGTTTTAAAAAAAAGAAAATAGCAAAAATAATTTTTACTTATGTAATCATTTTTTATAACAATAGGACTATATTATTATAAAAAATAAGTACAAAACTTATGTATCACTTTTAAAATAAGTATAGGATTTTTATAATCACTTTTCGTAATTTTATAGAAAAATATCTCAAGGATCTTTTACTTATTATAAAATGATACTTAAGTATTGTACTTATTTTTTTTTGTAAAAGTTTAATCTTATTATTATGAAAAAGTAACCACACAAGAATAATAATGATTTTTTTAGTTTTTTAATTACGTTATATAGAAACTATTATAATTTAAATAAATTATAATTAAAAGAATTGAAGAAAAAATAAAATAAAAATATAAAATATATTTATTTATCTTTATATAATCACTTTTTTATAATAATAAGATTAAAATATTATAAAATATATTACAAAATCTAAACATTATTTTTAAAATAAATATAGAATTTTTAGATACACATTCTCTTTATTCTAACGGGAAAAGTAAACATGCGGGGGGAAATAGATGTAAACATCTAGCTCACCCATGAAATTATTATATCATTGTTTTTCAACGAGCTATTGTCTATCCAAATGGATAAGGACAAAGATTTGATAACAAGATCATAACACTCACTCCAATCTAAATTATTGAATCTGATGTTACGTATTGATAAAGATATTATAATGTATATTAATTATTATATAATTAATTATCAATCAAGTTTTAGAGTTTACATTTTGTTTCAAATTTAATTAAATATGTATACAGTATAGTTATTAAAAGAAAAATACTCTAATTATTCTTTAGAGATAGAATATGGTTACACATATGTTCATTCTATGAGGCAGAGATATATAATTAGATAAGATCTCTTAGTATTTTAGATCTTATAATGTTTATGAATATTGACGATATTTATGAACAAAACATATAAATATAATTATACTTTCTAGGTGAGTCTTTTAAGAATATTTTTCAGACGGAATAAATTATTGAGCTCTAAACGAACACATCTTAAGTATATCTCTACTCTTATACACGTTAGATTTCATATTAGATTCATAGGAACATTTTGCATTTAGATTACTCGATTGATCGAGAAATATTTAGATCAATTGAGGTAAGTAGATTCATCGAAAATCGATCTACCTTGAGTACAAAGTCCTCGATCAATCAAGGATTGGATCAATCAAGAATCGATCACATTCGATCTACCTAGTCTTGGGATTTAATTTTTGGTACTCTACATCGATTGAGATTAGATCAATCGATCGATCATCTTTTAATCGTTGCTTGGATCAATCAAAAAGGATTTCGATTGATCAACCTTTTTGGTTCGATTGATCGAGTTCGACCAAGATTGATCAAGTGACTAAGATTTCAAGTTTAACCTAATTTTTACTCGACTTAGATTGCTATATTATGATATTGTCCTTACTTTTAATGATTTTTTATATGATTCTACATACATAATAGTAATAGGCCTTTGATCTAAGGTTTCAACATATTCTATTTAAATAAACCTTTTAGCATATAATATTTTAAACCACAATTGAATCCATTTTTGTAACTTATGCTCTCTATCTAAATCTGTTTTACAAAAAAACTATTCTGCTAGGATTTTTTATTAGTTAATCTATCAAATATTTTGTAGTTATGTTTGATTGATTAACAAAGTTACAATATTTGTGTTATTATGTAGTTATGTTTGATTGATTAATAAAGTTACAATATTTGTGTTATTATGCTTAGCCATCTGTTATAGAGTTGATAGTGATTTTGGCTTATATGTCATTTTGTTAAATAATTTCGTTAGGATTTATTATTGTTTAATCCACTCTAAGATACTGATTAGTGCTCAAAAAGCACTAAAATTACCATGATTTTATGCACATTAATTGATTAAAAATATATATATTTATATGTTTTATCATATATTTATATAAATTTGTCTTTTTCAGGTATTTTGGCTTAAAAACGCAATTTAAAGACTCAAAGAGGAATACTTGAAGCAATACATCACAAATATATTAATAAATAAGTGGGAAAAGGTCAACAAACATGGAAAAATTGGACAAAATGGGTCGAAAAGGTAAAAAATGTCAAAAGACGGAATCGCGTACACGTCTTGTACGCGCGCAGGCCTTGGTGATTGTTCACGCCAAGGCCTTGAGTCAGCGACAGCTTGTGGCTTGACCTACAGCAGCCCCTCTACTCAGCGCGCCAACGTTTTTGCCCCATTTTTTCATTTTTTAATATTTTTTTAACATTTTTTACTCATTTTTTCTCTCCGTCCTCACCTATAAATACCCCTTCCCTTCACTTCAAAACACACCTCAAAACCACGCCTCTTCTTTCTTTCTCTCATTTCTTGGAGTTTTTGAGTTTTTCTTGGTTTCTTTCTTAGTTTCTAAGCTTTTCTTAGTTTTTCTCTTAGTTTTTAGTTCAATTCTCTTAGTTTTAGAGTTCTTCTCTTTTGAGAGGAACTTGTAATGTTTTTGTAATATTTTAGTTTTGATTCAATAAATGGAAGTGCAAATTCAGCTTGGAGGTTTTCTAGTAACGGGAATAGCGTCAAGTTACGTAAGGATTTTATTTTTCTTCTGATTATTTTTTATGCTTTATTATTACATGTTATATTTAATTTGTCTGATTAAATTTAACTGTATAGTACATTTATAATTATGATGTAATAATAACGTTGTTATGCTTGAGAAATATTAAATAGGTGAAAATTTCTAAAATGAATTGATTTTATTTTTATTCAAGATTTTATATTAAGGATGTTGAGAAATATATTATTTTTCATTACAAACTTAAATCTGAAAATTAGATTTTATGGTTTAGTTATCCGATCTAATTTAGAGTAGTGCTCTTTTTATTTGTTGGTACAATCGCCTTAGGTATTTAGAGTGAAACTCTATTTCAAAAGTTTTTATAAGAATTATTATGTGAAAATGTATTGACAACATGTTTTCAATAGTAGTTTAAAACTTGAAAGTTAGTACTCGGATAATTAAATTAACTATGTTTAATTTGGACACCTTGAATAAAGTTTAAATCGTCTAACCCCACCAAAGGTGGCATTTAAATAGTTCATTTTCAATCTCTTAGAAAAAGAAAGAAATTAATTTAATTAACCAAATTAGTTATCAATCCCCATAGGTGTTAATTGATTTGTTTAGTTAACAAAGAATATCTAACCCCACCAAGGTGCTATTTATATAAAAGAGAGAATCAATAAAATATCAATTTATATATTTAATCACCTGGATAATATGAGCAAGCGTAATTAATTTAGTTATTATATCCATAAATACTCCACTAATATAAATGATAAAATTTGCATGAATATTTATTGAATCGTATTTATATTTATTTTTAGATAAATATTAATTGAATTTGTATCTATGTTTTATTTTTATGTTATTAGATTATATTTAATTAATGTATATATGTTTATTTTATGTTATTAGATTAGGAACACAAAACCAAACTATCGTGACGGGATATTTAGGATTTAATTTAGTTTTTAAAAGTTTAAATAAGAAATTAAAAACCACATCATTCCTTCCTTAGATCGACCGGGAGTATACTTATCATTTTCTCTGAAATGATTCGTGCACTTTCTTGAGTTTTACAAATATTAAAACCAAAGTATTTTGCGAGAATCAAGCGATCTTGGTTTTCGCTCATCAAGTTTTTGCCATTCTTGAGAAGCGATAACGGTTTTAAATTATTTATCAAAATTTTAAAAACAGTTTTTGTGCTGTAAATAATTGTGATATTTTTAATAAAAAAAATAATAATCAAATTTCAAAATCCATAAGAAATAAAAAAATAAAATAAAATAAATAAAATAAAATAATTTTTTTTATAGTTAAAATAATTTAGAAACTTGAAATTTGAATAAAAAAAATTAAGTTAATAAGAAATAAGATAGCGTGAATAGGAAAATAAAATTACCGTTCGTAAAAAAAAAATAATAAAAAAATAATAAGAAAAAAAAACTTGAATTTATACATAATTAACTAAATGGCATGAAAAGTAAAAATCTAAGGGAGTTCTGTCTAGGAGACTAGTTCTTGAAAGCCTTTGTGTCACTAGTCTTTCTTGAAAACGTTGTTCTGGCTAGGAGAATGGTTTTTAAGAACGTTGCACCACCGTTCTTTCCTGAGGAACACTTTCTTAATATCTTGATTATGGTATTTTAAAAAAAATAAAAAAAAATAAAAAAATAAAAAAATAATAATAAATTTTTAGGGTTTAACTAGTTTTGTCTAGTGTTTTGTATTAAATGCCATGAAAATTTTCTCTAAATTTTTTATTTTTGTTACGTGAAGTTTTAAATTTACGTTTACAATTATACGCGTGGTAGGAGATCCTTAGGAAACCCCTTACACCATATGTAAATAATATTCATAAATTTAAACAAGTGTCAACAACAACTGGATTCTACCCATCAACGATTTTTGAGCGAACATAGAACGAGTCTTAATCCTTTACTAGAACCAAAAAGAAATGGAGGAAAACCAACGTATTGGAAACCACGATGAAGGAGTTTGCAAGACCGGTGATTGGCGTGGCAATGCGCTATCCAGGTTGCTTGAATTATGACGCCCAAAAATATTAATTTTTCTATGCTTCCTTCCTTTTATGGGCTACCTAATGAAGATTCTCTTTCCTTTATGAGAGATTTCTATGCTACGGTCCAAACATTCCCGCCGGTATTCTAAGCGAGGATCAACTTAGAATGAGATGTTTTCCACTACACCTTAAAGGATAAGGCCAAAGCTTGGTTGATGTCAACTTTCCCCTGTGTTACTACATTGACATGGGGTAACATTTACAATAAATTCATGGGAAAATTCTATTCCCCGTAAAAAAACATCGAGTTGAGAGGAAAGCTTGCTACTTTCTCTCGGATGGAAGCGAGAACCATTCCGTGAAGCTTGGGATAGGTTCAAAATGTTTCTCACTCAATGTCCCCATCATGGGTTTCCCTGTGATTGCAGAACCAATTCTTTTACGATGGACTTACCAACAACAATGTCGATTGTCTTATTGTAGGAGGAAGCAATAGAGAAAAGACCGCCCTCGAGAAGCATTATAACCTCTTTGAGATGTTGGTGCTAATTCCCTGACCAGAAAAGCTCCTGAGTGAGAAAAGGCGTGTTATGAAATCGACTCATTAATGAAGTTCAACAACAACTTGTTACTAAGCAAGTTGCCGCTTCTCATTACCTGAGCCAACACCAATAATGAACAATGGTTTGTATAGCAACATGGGACATGGTCTTGGCTTTGTCCGTATCAAGGAGATAGAAGCCCCGGACTCGAGCAGTTAATGTGTTGGGGCGTATCAATAGAGACCAAGGTTTGATCCCAATTCAAATACCTATAATCCTGGGTGGAGAAGTCATCCAAATTTCTCCTGAGGCAAAGAAAACCCCTATTCACTCAAAGCTCAAACCGAGCTGAGCCCGTAATTCCACCCACCTATTCCAAGAAGCATTCCCGATAAACCAACCCTGGAGAACAACTTGAATTCTTTTATTGAGTTTGTAGGGATAACTAATCTAAAACCAATCAACCGGTTGAACTGTGGAAGCTTTATCAAAAGGTGGAAGTTCAAGTAGAGCAGTTAGTTGAACATTTGCAAAAACAAAGCAAAGACTAATGAATTCAATGAAGAGGAGACATTGAGTTTTCATTACGCAATCTCGAAACAACGTCTTACTAGAAGGCGATAAATTTTAGTCTGCTACTGGGAGGTCACCCATTATTGTATTTTCCTTTATTTTTAGCTTGCGTGTAATAAAAAAATTCAAATGAAATAAAGTCGTTTGTTTCAAAAATTGTGTCCTTTCGTTTAAATTAAAATTAAAATAAAATAAAAAAATAAAAAAAAATATAAAAATAAAAAATTTAGGTTTCTTGCACGCTTTTTAGAGATATCTCTATTGTTTTTAAGAGCAAAATGTTGATACGATAGGAGGAGGATCATTTTCAACTACAAACAACTATGGGAGATCGAAGATAGGCGGAAAAAGATGAAAGACTATACAATGCCAATCATTGGCAATGTAACTTCCTAAGATTCCAATTACAAGAGGCTGAGGAATTATGAATTGAAAAAGATTCATTATTCTTTGTTGCCTTCCTTTACTAAGTATCCCCTAATGAAGCACTTGCATTTCATTCAAGAATTCTATACTCTTTTGTCCAAACATTTCCATTACATGCAATTAATGAAGATCAACTTAGGATGAGGTGTTTTCCTTACACTCTCAAAGATAAAGCTTCGTCATGGTTCATTACTTTACGATTGGGTTCTCTTAAAACTTGGGAGGCATCTATGGAATTTTTTATGGGTAGGTTCTATTCCCATCAAAAGACTGTTGATCTAAGAACAAAGATAGCAACATTTTCTCAATTGTATGAAGAGCCCTTTCATGAAGCTTGGGAGAACGATTCAAACTCCTTTTCATTCAATGTCAAAATCATAGCTTTCCATTACGATTTACAAAACCAATTCTTTTATGATAGATTGACCTTTACGAGTCAATACATGGTTGATAATCTTCTTTGGAGGTCTTTGTGGGAGAAAAGACCGGCAGAGGAAACCTATAATCTTTATGAGCTATTGGGTTCTAATTCCCAACAAAGAGGTGGTAGAAGAAAAGCAAGGTTGATGAAGTTGGCTCGATAATGAGATAACCTTGCAACTGCTGAATTGACTAAACAAGTGAAAATTCTCACTACCCACCAAATTTCAAATCAAGAGGCATATGAAGTGTGTTGTTCAATTGGGGTAGATGCTACATAATTGTTCAAATACTTGTGATTCTAGTGTTGATGCCATAGAGAAGTCCAATCTTTTCAAAGGTATCATCCAAACACGTATAATCACCCAACCTACACCCATATATCCAACACTAAGGTGGGTTATGACCCACCCTCTTATGCACCAGCCAATATTTTAAGCCAACCTTAGAAGATAGCTTGAATGCTTTTATTCAAGTTAGTCGTGACAACCAATTGATGACTAATCAAAGATTGAACACCATGGAGGCTTCGGTTAAAAGGATTGAATCTAAAGTTGGGAAACTAGTGAACAAATGCAAAAGAAAGAACCGGAAAGTTTCCTCGACCAACCGGTAACGCTGCAAGGATGTAAGAACCCTTCAGTGGTAAGGTAGTCAATGCAGTTCCACGAAATCTCTAACAATCTACCTTGTAGTTCGGGTAACAAAGAAAGGCGATATTCTAATCTCGCGAAAAAGAGAAAAAAGTGTTAAACTTACCAAGCCTTAAAAACTCGTTGGGGGTCATCCGACACCCCAAAATTCAAAGACCATGAGAACCACACCGGATGCAAGTACCTTTTCCCACCTAAGGTTAAAAGAATCCAAACAAGATAAGCAATTCAATCCGATCTTTTTAATATGCTCTCTAAAGTAAATATCAATTTACCATTATTAGAAGTGATCGTAGATGCCCTTTCATATGCCAAGTTTTTCAAAGAGTTGAACACTAAGAAAAGGAGGTATGAAATTTGAATGAGCAGTAGTAGTATCGAAATTTCTAGCGCTGTGACTTCACAAACTACCTCCCTAAGTTGAAAGACCCTGGAAGTTTTATTATAAACGTAAACTATGGGGGGATAGGAAAGTTGCTAAAGCAATGCTTGATTTAGGTGCTAGTATAAATTTGATGCCTACTCTATATTCTTCTACAATCTAGGGGATTTAAAACCACAACTATGACCCTTCAACTTAGATAGGTCTCTTAAATATCCAGAGGAATAGTTGAGGATGTGTTGGTACGGTAGACAATGACCGTAATACTGTTGACTTTGTGGTTCCTGGATATGCAAGAAAATCCGGCATTGGAATGAAGCACACAATATTGCTTGGTAGACCATTTATGCGGCAACTACTAAAACTATTATTGATGTCCAAGATGGAAATTTGACAATGACGGTCTTAGGAGAAATTTGTTCATTTTAAAGTTTTGATTCTTCACCTTTTCCTTCTATTTACGCCATCGATGAAATATTCGATGTTGATCCTTTGGATAATCTTGTCGAAGAACCTTTTTCCAAACCAAAATAGAAGACAAGCTTGGAAACCATTCTTACACTTGAAGAGGTTGAAGAAGATTTAGATGAAGAAATTAAGGGTACCTTGAACAACTAGATAATAATGAAGTAATGACAAAATCTAGTACACTCTTAAATCTACCAGTTCTTCATCTATTAAAGAGGCCAATCCACGAACTTGAACTCAAAGACTTACTGAGCACTTAAAATATGTGTTTTTGGGAGAAGGAGAAACTTATCAATGATAATTTCTTCAACCTTGACGAACCACAAGAAAAGGAACTTCGTCAAAGTGCTTAAGCAGGTTTAAGAAATCGATAGGTTGGAGTATGAGGGGATATAAGAGGCATTAGTCCAACAATGTGTATGCACTGAGATCAACTTGGAGGATGGTGCTAAACTTTTGCGAGAGGCCCAGAAGACTAAACTGGCTTGTCTGAGAGGTAGTTAAAAAGAAATTCTTAAATTATTGGAAGAAGGGATTATCTATCCTATCATGCGGATAGTAAGTGGGTTAGTCGGTGCATGTGGTACCAAAGAAATGCAGGATATGAGTTGTTAAAAATGACAAAAGTGAATTAGTGCCCATCAGAATAATCCTTTGGATGGAGAATGTGTATAGATTTTAGGAAACTAAATTTATATACGAAAAAGGATCACTTTCCTCTTCCATTCATTGATCAAATGTTGGAAAGATTAGTAGACACGAATTTCTTGTTTCTTGGATGGATTATCTGGATATTATCAAGTACCCATAGCACTAGAAGATCGAGAAAAGACCACGTTTACATGTCCTTTTGGGACATTTGCTTTCGTAGAATGCCATTTGGGTTATGCAATGCTCGCCACTTTCCAGGAGATCGTGATATCTAGTTTCTCTGACATGGTGGAAAAATTCATTGAGATCTTCATGGACGATTTCTCTGTCTTTGGGAACTCATTTGATGATTGCTTACATAAATTGACTTTGGTTTTAGAAAGATGCATTGAATGCAATCTCACCCTTAGTTGGGAGAAAAGTCATTTTATGGTTCAACAAGAGGATAGTTTTAGGACATATAATTTCAAACAAGGGTATTGAAGTTGATAAGGCAAAAGTTGAATTGATATCCAAACTACCTCCCTACATACGTGAAGGGATAAGAAGCTTCTTAGGACATCGCAGGATTTTACGTCGATTTATTAAAGATTTCTCTAAAATAAGTCGCCCGCTTGTGTAACTTGCTATCTAAAGATGCTTATTTTGATTTCAACATATGACTGCCTTATCTCCTTTAATACCTTGAAAGAGAAACTAACATCTACCCCGTTATTATGGCACTAAAGCTCCGGTCTTTACCTTTCGAAAATAATGTGTGACTTGATTATGCTATATGGGCAGTCTTGGGACAAAGAGTGGATAAACGTTTGCATGTCATCTCTTATGCTAGCAAAACACTCAATGATGCCCAAATGAATTATACCACCAACGAAAAGGAATTCTTGGCTATAGTATTTTCTTTAGACAAATTTCGGTCTTATTTAGTAGGATCTAAAGTGATTGTGCATTCATCATCTTTAAGATACCTACTAAGTAAAACCAAAATGCCAAGCGCATTAATCGAATTGGGTCCTACTCTTCTACAAGAATTTGACACTAGAAATCAAGGATAAGAAAGAAAGCGTTAAAACTTAGTAGTGACCATTTGTCAAGGTTGATTTCGACTTTAATTCTCTTAAAGATGAGAGTAATGAAGATATAGTTGAAACCTTTCCGATGACAGTTATTTTTCATAGTCCGAACCTACGTGGTATCTTGATATTGTAAACTATCTTGCCCTTTGGTGTTTTGCGACCTAACACTTCATATCGGGACAAGAAAAGGTTTTTTAAAACTATTAAGGACTATTTGCAGGGTGACCTTATTTATACAAGATTGGTCGAATCAAGTCATCCCAGGAGATGTGTACACGAAGAAGAACATAAGAAAGTATTCTAACTTTTTGTCATGAACTTATCATTGTGGGAGTCATTTTGGTGGTGAAAAAGGCACACCCGTAAGGTATTGATCTGGATTCTTCGCCCCACTCTTTTTAAAGATGCTTTCATATGTTTGTGCGCAATGTGATAGATGTCGAAAACGGGAAACATAAGCAAAAGAGATGAAATGCCTTTGACATCTAATTTAGTTGTTGAACTCTTTGATGTATGGGGGATTGACTTAAATGGGTCCTTTTCCCCCATCTAATGGTTTTCAATACATTTTAGTTCTTTGTGGATTATGTGTCCAAGTGGGTAGAAGCTATCCCCACCAAAACCAATGATGCTAATGTTGTTGTGAAATTCTTGAAAGATTTAATATTCGGTAGGTTCGAAGCACGCCAGAGCTATAATAAGTGATGGAGGTAGCCATTTTTGTAACAAACTCTTTGATGGAGTACTAAACAAGTACAACATCACACGTAAAGTAGCTCTCCATATCATCCTCGAACTTCCGGTTTAGTGGAAGTAAGTAATAGGCAAATTAAGGGAATATTGGAGCATCAGGCGTCCTTCCAAGGAAGGATTGGGCATTTAAGTTAAATGATGCCTTATGGGCATACCGCATTTACAAAACACCTATTTGGGATGAAAGCCTACCTGCGGTTAATCTTTGGGAAAGCGTTGCCACCTTCCGGTTGAACTTGAACACAAGAGGCTTCTTGGGCAATTAAAGAGTAAAACATGGATTTAGATAAAGCGGTGAAAAACGATTACTCTAGCCATGAGTTGAAAGAAATTAGGAATGAAGCCTATGAGAATGCCAAATTATACAAGGAGCATACTAAGCGCTATCATGACAAGAGGCTAGTTCTAAGACTCTTCACCCTGGAATGAAAGTTCTTTTATTTAACTCGTTTGAGATTGTTTCCAGGAAAGTGAGATCAGATGGGATGGACCATTCAAAATAGTTCAAGTATTTGACACGGGTAGTGGAACTATTGGACTCGAAGACACAAAAAACGTTCAAAGTCAATGGCCGTCGTGTCAAGCCTTATTTAGAAGAACCAAACAACATTCTTTGAAATGGATTGCATTTTGAGTAACCCTGCACGAAAGATCGTCTTGCTAAGAGCGTTAAACTAAGTCATGGCCATGAGGCAACCCATTTTAGGTAATTTTCTTTTATTTCTTTTATTTACTTAATTTTATTGTTTATTTCATTTTAATTACATGTGAATAATTTTTAAATTGTTAAAACTAAAAATATTTGTTGAGATGTTAGAAGTTCACAGCGATCTGTCTGTATACACTTTAATGATGAATATGATGGATGCACCTGCATTTTCCATTACTACTTGCACTTTCTCAAGAAATAGGTAATCTTTCTTCTCTTTTATCTTTATCTTTAATTTACAGTTGTTACATTGAGGACAATGTAAGTTCTAGGTTGGGGGTGGTGAAAAGTTACCATGCTTAATTAATTTTTTTTTGACAATTTAAAAATAAAAAAATAAAAAAATAAAAAAATATATATAATAATTTTTTATTTTATTTTTATGTTCACATTTTCATTTTTTGTGTGTTTGGTTTTATTTTGTGTGATTTAGTAATTTTTGAAAAAAAAAATTTCTCACAAAAATTATCATTTCTTTAAATCAAATTTAAGTAAATAGTTAAGTCTTTTGTACTGTTAGATTAATTTTTGAAAACATATCATGAAATATTTTGTAATTATTTTTGATAATTAGTTAGTTTTTGTCATAACTAGTATTTCTTGATAAGATGTAGAAATTATATTAAACCCAAAATCGGTGTTTATGAATTTTGTTTAGTGGAGACTACCTTTGTGAGATATAATTTGAGCCTAATTTCCTTTATTCAGAGTGAAATATATATTTTTTCTACTCCAAACACATTTCTTATTTCTTCTAATTTTTAGATGATCTCTATAGGTATTAGCATTGAATGTATGAATTTTTTCTCATCTTAATAAAGTATCATATATTTTTTTTTATTATTTTTGCTTAGATTAAATGATTTGAGTAGAAATTGATAGTATATGCTTATATCTCGTTCATTCATGATTGCTACAAAAAAAAGACATATCTGGGGTTACCTAAACCAAGAGCAAACAGGAAAGCCACAAAACTAACCACTCACCAAAATCCAAAAAAAAAAATGTACAATCATCAGGGTTGACTCTACAAAATACATATATTGAGAAATATCTTGAGAAAAAAAATAGAGAGATAAAGAATATATAGTATAATCTACATACTTATAACCCATATTGCCTATAAAGTTGTGAGTAAAAGTTAATTATAAAAGAAAGATATAGGGAAATAATTCCCTAAAAAGTCATCGTGACTCTCTTCATTTGTAAAAGGCATATATCTTGAAATTCTTTCTTAATTATTTTGATTTATGCATGAAAATAATTTTTATATATGATATCTTTATAATTTATACATTTGATTCCTTTCATGAGATCAATGTTAAAATAACACTTTGAGCCTTTATTCTTTATACATGCGAACATATTAGTTCATTTCTATACATCAACTCTTTCGCATATAAATTAGTATGAGTGTTTGAACCCATAGGATTCAGTGTTTTGAGAGTATTGACTTGTGAGGAATAGAGTCGAAGCGAATTCTGATTCATGACATTGAAATTGGGTAAAATTAAATTGATACATTTTGATAAGAAATATGAAAATGATTTTCGACTAATTATTATAATAAAATCATGATTGTTTAAAGAGATTAAAATAACTTATGCTTGAGATTTTAATTATGATCTTAAAGGAGATTAAAAAGTATGAGACATTTTTGTTAGATGTTGTTAATTTGTGATTTTGTTTTAAATTTAATTTTTAAGTTGTTTGTTTTTATTGTTTCTTTTAATTTTTACATTTAGTTCAATGTTTGTAGGTATCATTATTGAAAACCCTCACGAGACTTAAACTCGTCCACTAGGGCAACCTAATGGTTTAAAGGCTTGTTGCATAAGCTAAATGCAACCGTGTCAATCCACAGAAGTGATTTAGGATAGTTTAATTTCTAGTTTTTATCGCTTCTCTTGCTAAGGGACTAGCAAGAAGCTGGTTGGGGGTTGTGATGATTGCTCAAAAAGCACTAAAATTACCATGATTTTATGCACATTAATTGATTAAAAATATATTTATTTATATGTTTTATCATATATTTATATAAATTTGTCTTTTTCGGAATCACGGGTTTTTTATTGTTTTTCAAGTATTTTGGCTTAAAAACGCAATTTAAAGACGCAAATAGGAATACTTGAAGCAATACATCACAAATATATTAATAAATAAGTGGGGAAAGGTCAACAAACATGGAAAAATTGGACAAAATGGGTCGAAAAGGTCAAAAATATCAAAAAGACAGAAATCGCACACCCCAGTATGCCCGGCCCGTGCGTTAGCTTATTCATGCCGAGATCGCGCGCCAACCCTCCAGCGCGCCGCTGCCCCATTTTCACGCACTGACGCCAGCCGTGGCGTCATGTGACCTCAAAGATTCTCGACATTTCCATTACGTTTTTTCATTTTTTAATATTTTTTTTAACATTTTTTACTCATTTTTTCTCTCCATCCCTCACTATAAATACCCTTCCCTTCACTTCAAAACACACCTCAAAACCAGCACTCTTCTTTCTTTCTCGTTTCTTGGTTTTTGAGTTTTTCTTAGTTTCTTTCTTGGTTTTAAGCTTTTCTGTAGTTTTTAGTTCAATTCTCTTAGTTTTAGAGTTCTTCTTCTTTTTGAGAGGAACTTGTAATGTTTTTATAATATTTTAGTTTTTGATTCAATAAATGGAAGTGCAAATTCAGGTTTTCTAGCAACGGGAATAGCGTCGAAGTTCTGTAAGGATTTTATTTTCTTGACGGTTATTTTTATGCTTTATTCTTACATGTTATATTTAATTTATGTGATTAAATTTAACCGTGCTATTGTTTATAATTATGATGTAATAATAACGTTGTTATGCGAAATATTAAATAGGTGAAAATTTCTAAAATGAATTGATTTTATTTTTATTCAAGATTTTATATTAAGGATGTTAGAGAGAAATATATTATTTTTTCATTACAAACTTAAATCTGAAAATTAGATTTTACGGTTTAGTTATCCAGTCTAATTTAGAGTAGTGCTCTTTTATTTGTTGGTACAATCGTCGGTATTTAGAGTGAAACTCTATTTCAAAAGTTTTTATAAGAATTATTATGTGAAAATGTATTGGCCAACATGTTTTCAATAGTAGTTTTAAAACTTGAAAGTTAGTACTTCGGATAATTAAATTCTTATGTTTAAGTTGGACACCTTGAATAAAGTTTAAACTGCCTAACCCCACCAAAGCATTTAAATGGTTCATTTTCAATCTCTTAGAAAAAATGAATTAATTTAATTAACCAAATTAGTTATCAATCCCACCCATGGGTGTTAATTGATTTGTTTAGTTAACAAAAGAATATCTAACCCCACCAAAGGTGGTATTTATATAAAAAAGAGAGAATCAATAAAATATCAATTTATATCTTTAATAACCTAGATAATATGAGCAAGCATAATTAATTTAGTTATTATATCCATAAATACTCCACTAATATAAATGATAAAATTTGCATGAATATTTATTGAATCTGTATTTATATTTATTTTTAGATAAATATTAATTGAATTTGTATCTATGTTTATTTTTATGTTATTAGATTATATTTAATTAATCTGTATATATGTTTATTTTATGTTATTAGATTAGGAACACAAAAACCAAACTATCGTGACATGATGTTTAGGATTTAATTTCGGTTTTAAAAGTTTGAATAATAAATTAAAAACCACATACATTCCTTCCTTGGATCGACCTTGGGAGTATACTTATCATTTTATACGAAATGATTCGTGCACTTGCGAGAGTTTTACAAATATTAAAACCAAAGTATTTGCGAGAATCGGCGATGCCAGTTTTCGTTCATCAGATACACACTGCATTTGTGTTTGGTGCTAACTTTTTAGATGCCAACTAAATAGGTTTGTTAACTCGTGTAACTCTAGTTTACTAGAACATTGGTTCGGATTCAAACACCTTACTTGTGAAAACTATGAAAGAAAGAATAGGCTTATAAGTAGGCTATTTAGGAGAATTACTTTGGTGGGTAGCTTGAGTCTTAACCTTGTAATAAAATATATTTTCATAGTGGATAGTTAAGTGGTATGGTGGACTGTTAGTTTTACTCTTAGGTTATTATTGTGGCCTAGGTTGTTTTTATCTAAAAATATCGTGTGTTAATTTATCATTCTGCATTATTTCATTTACACATAATTGCATGTCTGGCTATCTAAGAATTTTACTTTGGCATATTTATATTAATTATCTATTCATTCCCTCTAGCTAATTAGATCCGTAACATAAAATATTTCAATTGGTATTAGAGTGGGTCACTAGATACACTTAGTATTACCTAGACCTTGTTATGAATCATTTGAGAGAGAGTTCATGTACAACCCGTGCTCCTTTCTTTGATGGGTCTAACTATTTTTATTGGAAGGCTCGTATGAGTGAAGTTCTACGTTCTATAAATGAGTGTGTCTAGAACTCTATGATTTTTGGTTGGGAACCACCTACAATTATCAAAGTTAATGTAGTCACTCTTAAACCTAAGAATGAATGGGCTATTGAAAATAAAATCGGTAGTAACTGGAACCAAAAAAGTATAAACGCTAGCTTTATTACTATGTCTATCTACGAATTTCATCATGTGTCTAAAGTTGATAAATTCCAAATGTGGTTAAAAGAATTAAATTATGCATGCTTGGTACTCAATTTAAAAACCTTTGAATGAAAGATGAAGAAACCTTTTTTGAAGTTTATGTAAAATATGTGATATTGCTAACTCTTCTACTAATTTTAGTGAGAAAATTGAAAAAATTAGATTTGTTCAAACAATACTATGTCTTTGTTAGATTGCTTCCATAAGAAGGTCACTACTATGTGTATCATTCCTTGAACATATGATTTCTTACAAAAACTGAACTTGGATGGAACCTTTTTGGATGAAAAACACCTCTAAACTTTTATTGATTGTTTTTTTATCTTTGACACTATTTTTTTGTTGCTTCGATACAATGTATATGCTGCTTTTATATTTTACGTTCTATTATAACAAAATATAGAAAGTTAAGGAAACAATTGCAGTATCTAGCTCACAGTCATGTGTGATTGTTACAAGTATTTAATTGCTAGTGACTTGCTTTTACATTTCTACAATTGCACTAGAATTATGCATATGCATCTTGTCAACTTTGATACAAATGACAATTTTGCACTCAAGGAAGTTGATGATCTCGTACAGTCTTGATTATACATGAGTAATCTTTCATAGGTTTTTACTATACATAGTTAAGCTTCCTTGCTTGTACTACATATAAGTAATGTTGCATAGGTTTGTACTATACATGACTGAGCTTCCTTAAACATTGCTGCTTATGCATGTGCATTTGAAAGTAAAATTCTTTTGACATTTTAAACCTATGCACAATACCTTATTCTTCACTATCATCTTCTTCCTCAAGAATGACCTCAGTTATATTCTCTACACTATGTAGATGAGAATCCTATGCCATCTTCTTCAAAATCAACGAAATTTGTAAAACTTTCAAACATGTCCTCATCACACGGTACACCTCCAACCTTAGGAACTGATTAGTGCTTGTAACCTCTTTTCTACTATTACTTATTATGTACAAATAACATGTTAAATCTATGCCTATTCGTCATACATATGGTAGGAAAGGTCATATCAAACCTAATTGTGGGTTTATTGTGACATCTCCATATTTTAACAATATCTTTCATACTTAACAATCGGGAATCAATTTTCATTATCCATATATGAATGTTGCATCTCCTCTAATGATGAATAAGAAAAATAAAGGAAAAAACAAGGAAAAATCTAAGAACATGCCAAAGATAGCTAAGTTAATTGCACCCAAATCCAAGGATATTAAGAAATTAAAATTCAAGAAAATTTGGGCTAGGAAAGATTTCTTTTTCTTAGTCAATTTACTATCCCTCTTTCTCACCTAGGTATTATTATTTGATGTTTCAAATATTATTTTGGATGACAAAAAAATAAATATTTTATATAACTCATTTTATTTAGATTGATTCTTCATTGTGTACTTAAGTATCTTATTTTGTGCATTTATATTTTTTCTTATATCTAGTGATCGATATTAATAAGAACTCACACATATACTTACTATGCACATATGTATGATATGTTTAAAGTTCATAATTAATTATGTGAGATTTTAAGGATTGAGATAACCTTGATTGTTAAATTATGTTTGAGCTCTATCTTTTATTTTATAAAATGGTATTATAGAGAGACACCTAGTTTTAAAAAGACTATCTACTGTGATATGTAAAGTTACCATAGTGCGTGGAGAGGGATATCTCACAACTAATGTGAAAGCCATCATACTAGGTATATTGGTTCGTGCATATTTCCTTCACAAAAGGAAAAAAAAATATGATAAAGGAAATAGATAAATACAGAAACATTTGCATGCTTATAAAGAAAGGGCCACAAATAGTTATACAAAAAAATAAATAAATAACCAATCTCTCGTACAAAAAATTATCATAAATAATGAGAGGAAATTCAAAAAAAGTTAACTAAGTTCTCTCTTAGTAAGTGAAATTTTATTTTGTGCAGGTTGAATTTGATTGCAATTTTTTATGATAGTTGATATTATTTTTCTTTAAATCTCTTGTAACTAATTATGAACAGACCAATTGACATAGTTCAAATATTTGTAATACTTTAAGAGATTTTCAATATGTCACGTTATGTGAATATATGTGTACTTTATTAGAATACTTATACATACTATGAATAATTCAATTTTGATGAAAAAAATGATTTTTATTTCAAAATTGATTATTTGAGTGATGTTCATGTTTAAATAAAACTACTTCCTTTATTAAAAAAATATATTATTTATTAAATTTTTCTAATATTTTTTATTTTTTTATGTGAAGAAATTGAGTATTTATAAGGTTGAAGGAGAGTTATTTCCTTTTTTTGAAGCTTTGAATGTCGATTGATCTACATTATTATTGATTGATCAAATTTTAAATGTCGATCAATCGACGTTGTTCTTGACCGAATGAAAGGCCTCGGTTTATATACCCTTCTTCTTTCTCCCTCGATCCCAATGAACCCTAAACTGTTTTTCCTCTCTATTTTCACTCAAAAATCCATCGAATCTCCTCTTTTTTAATCATATTTCACTTAGAATTCATTGCTATATACATTTCTAGGATCAATTTTTGCAAAAACAAATCCATATTTAAGTAGAAATCAATACCATCTTTTATCTCCATTTTCCTAAGCAAACATCAATTTTAGCTAGTAAATCCATACAAATCCCCTTCACTTACCCCAAAAATAGTTCCTTGACTTCCATTCTTTAGTTTGTTGAGAAATCTCAACTAGTTTACGAATTTTAAGTTCGTGTGGGTGCTTTGGTATTTTATAGTTTTGTGCTTGGTTTTCAAATAGCTGTTTGGCATTGAGAACTCTCCCACACTACTCCATGTCCACATTCTTTTCAATAATGTGATGTGAGTCTAGAACGAGGTATCAAACTACTCTTTCTAAACACCAAATTTTATTTGAGCATGGAATAACTTAGATTGAGTTTCATGAAATAGGAATTACATGAGCCATTAGGGATCTGAGTTGGAAATCCTTATTCACAGTATCAAAATTATGTTTCCTTATCGTAGTCTATGAGTTTTATGCTAATGTTGACCCAAAAATTTATCACCATAGACCAATGACTTTTAGGGTATTTTTCAAAACAAATTGTTGACATCTCGACCCACAGAATCAACACCTTTTTGTCTATCACAAATATTGAGGATGCCGACTTTCACTTGGAATAGTATAGCATTTCCACTGAGGATTTATTGATTGAACTATCAGTTTCACCCAATATCGATCTTAATGCTAAACAGCTTTTCATCTTGGGTGACCTGGGTTCGATTCCTGGCAATGATGCCAAAAACTTGATCTATGTGTTTTTATATTTTAAGGAAGTAAAATTAAAATAACTAATAGTAAATAACAACAATTAATTAAATAAAATTTGGTAACTAAAAAGATATATGAGAAAATATCTAGGAATACTTAATCACCTAATTTTCTAAACATGTGAATTGCCAAAATCCTCCCAATATAATTATCAATTAATTACATGATCAATTGAATCTAATCTAACATGTATTCTTCTATCAAGTAAACTACACAACATATAGTAACTAATTTAATCATACTCTCATGCCAATTAAATTGCATACTACTCATTAAGTTCATCAATTATGGATCACATATATAAGAATCATACATTTGTGCCTAGAAATTAGGCATATTATTTAATCAAGACAAACAATTAAATAATTCTCTCAAATCTATTTAATTGCCTCTATAGATAAATTTTTTGCCAAACAATTAATAGCATAAAAATTAGATTAAATAATATAATAAAATTTAAATTATAATTGGGGTAAAATATTAGATCATCATATGGTGAAAATTGGGTTCATAAGATCCCTAGATTAATAAATTAACTATACATAATTGTGTTCATAAAGCTCATATTTTTCATAAAGAAAGATATAAAAATTGATAAAGAAAAGAGTAGAAGAATAAATACAATCAATCTCTTGAATCGTAGTGTTAATCTCTTATTGAATTTTCACCAAATTGTGTCCCCTTATGTATTTTTCTGTATTTTTACCTCCAAAAAGTGACGAAAATTATGCTAATGATGGCCATTTTGGGTTTATGGAGTGATTAGGGATTTAAATACAGCTCAGGTGTGATCTAGACCATCATATCAACTTCAGATCAAGGGCTTCGATCAAAATAAGTAAAATTGATAACGCCAGCTAATAACAGCACGACATATAAGAAGGGAAATTCACTTGGAAAATCAGAGAGCGACACATGGTAGGGGAGACTGGTTAGAGTTAACACTCACTGAGTTAATGCTATGCAGTGCGACATGATTCATGGAAATCGATGGCATGGTGCACGAGTGGAATGCAATGAGTAATCGGGTGGCAACACGTGGCAGCTCGGATTGAACATCGTGCTAACATGTGACATGCATTTTGTCCTCCTCAGACGTAGCGTAACATGATTCATTGTCCTAGCTTGTGTGGCGTCCACATGGCTTGCCTAGTTAGCTTCTCTACTTACGTGGTATGACACGTGTCATCTCCGGATTGGTCCTAAATTAAAAAATTCATAAAAAATCCATAAAATCCCCAAAATTATATTTTCATCTCTTTTCACTAAAAAAATTATATTTTAATATTTTGGGCCATAAAAATACTATTTAGTAAATAAAAAAAGTAAATAGTAAGTAAAAAAGTATGCTAATGACTCTACTTTCGTAGAGTCATCAATAATATATGAAAATATATTACCATTCAAGCACTCATATGAGATTGGTTGCCTACATGCCATAATATTATACAGTATTAGAAAGAAATTGCCTTCAATGTAGGAAAATCCATTCAAGATGAAATTATAAACCAATCTCAGTTCATAAACCTGAGGATTGGTCTTCCTTATGGTTGTCTCATTACATAATTGATTATGGCTTAGGGTTTACAACCAACAAGGGATTCTGATTTTGTGTTTTTGATGGGTGGCGTTGGAAATTCAACCATATCAAGATCATCTGCCAGATATCAAAGAGATAGAGGTCCACTTATGTTGGTACCAATAGAGGAACAACCGTTGATATTAGAACCAATGATAGAGTAGTAGATGACATTTTTGGAGATGAAGATATGAAAAACATACCTACTTTCAAATATTCTCGTCAAGATTTTTTTCAAACTAAAATGTGAATGAGAATGGAAGCATTGTTAACCAAAGAGGATGGTATGCAACAAAAAATGACTACCATGGATTAACGATAAAAGGCTATATATTCCATAATCAAGGATATATATTCACAATATGATACCAAGATAATGATCATTTTTTTATTTTATTTTTTGCATTGTACTATTTCTTTACTTGTTGAACATCATTTTTTTTACTTTTCATGTTTTAAAGTATAAATACATTATGTTTATTGATGTACTTGGATCTAATCATTCAATACAATTTATATTTGCTTTAGCTTTTTGTCTTTGCTTTTTCTTTATGTTTTTTATTCATATGACAAAAAGGAGGGATACAATTATTGAGCATTTATTGGAAAGGAGAGATAATTTATGGCGAGAGTTAATTTGAACCTT
Source organism: Hippophae rhamnoides (assembly GCA_033030585.1). Lineage (NCBI taxonomy): Eukaryota > Viridiplantae > Streptophyta > Magnoliopsida > Rosales > Elaeagnaceae > Hippophae > Hippophae rhamnoides. The sequence continues at coordinate 33,111,876 of CM065436.1, forward strand.
TCTTTTAGGGAGATTACACTTGGGGAAGCCTTGATTAAAATATTTATTTGTTGATTACTCACTCTTATGAATGTTATTCATTTTTCTATTGTCATATACACTGAACTAATGAATGATGAGTCTTTTGTGACAAGTTGTTTGGTTGTTTATACTTTTTATTTTTCAGCGTACATATGAGCTATCAAGATTCAAGTAAAGATAGTTTTATTGGATCATATGATAGTTTGACTATGTAAAATATATTTTTCCTATGAGTATGATGTAGTGAGAGAGAGGTTTTGTCAGATGAATAAACTAATGGAGGAGATATTAAGGTTTATGAGTGTCGTCAATATTCATGAACAAAACATCTAAACATAATTTTAGTTTCTACATAAATTTTTCAAGAATACTTTTCAAGATAAAGAAACTGTCTATCTCAAATATATATATAGATATATATATATTCTTATGCACATTAGATTTCATATTAGATACATAGATACATTTTGCATTTAGGTGATCGATCTAGAATCGATCTACCCTTATGCACATTAGATTTCATACTAGATACATAGATACATTTTCCATTTAGGTGATCGATCTAGAATTGATCTACCTTGATTCAAAAGTCCTCGATTTTATTTTTAAATGAGGTAGATCAATCAAATTTTAATGTTTGATTGATCGAGAATCGATCATATTCAATCTACCTGATCTTGGGATTCAATTTTTGGTACATTAGATCGATCGAGATTTGACTAGATTGATCAATTATCTTTTAATCATTTCTTGGATAGTTCGAAAAGGGTTTCGATCGATCAAACTTTTTGGTTTAATCGATCGAGCTTGACTTAGATAGATCGAGGGGTCACGGTTTCAACTTTAACCTAATTTTTACTTGAGATACATTATTTTATTACTATATTATCCTTACTTTTTGAAGCTTTTTTAAATGATTCTATGGAAAAAATAGTAATAGGCCTTTGACCTTGGACTTCAACATATTCTATTTAAATAAACCTAAAGCATACAATTTTCTAAACCACAATTGAACCAACTTTTGTAACTTATGCTCTCTCTAAATCTATTTTGAAAAAACTATTATGCTATGCTTTTTTCTTAGTTAATATATAAAAAATTTTGTGGTTGTATTTGATTGATTAACGAGGCTACAATATTTATGTTATTGGGCTTAATCATTTGTTCTAGAGTTGCTAGTGATTTTGGTTTATCCATCATTTTGTTAAATCATCTAGCTAGGGTTTCATTATTTAATCCACTCTAGGACACATATTGCATTTGTGTTTTGTGCTAACTTTTTAGGTGCTAGTTGAACGAGCTCGGTAACTTATGTGACTTGAGTTTATCAAAACGTTGGTTCGAATCTAATCACCTTTGTTGTGAAGATTATGAAAGAAAGCAGATGCTTGTAAGTTGGTTATTTAGGAGCATTACTTTGGTTGGTAGTTTGAGTCATAGCCTTGTAATTGAATATACTTTTATAGTAGATGGTTAGATGGTCTGGTGAACGGATGCATTTGAAAACTAGTCATACTATCACTTGTATTGCTAGTGTGATAACCAACACCCCCTCCAAACTTAGTGGTAATATCATAACACTATGTTTTCCACGTAATATAATGAACTGAGAATAAGAAAGTGGTTTAGTTAAAATGTCATTGATCTTCTTAATAGATGGTATATAATAGACAACTACTTTCCATAAGAGTACTTTGTCACGAATAAAATGCATGCAAAGCTCAACATGCTTAGTTGTAGCTTAAAGAACATGGTTACTAGCCAAGGAAATAGAAATTTGATTATTACACCATAAAGTGGGTGGAAGAGAGGGAGAAAGCAGAATTTCAAAAAGAAAAGCTTTAACCTATGTTATCTCTAAGGTGGCTATGGCTAGAGCCCTTTATTCTAATTTTGTATTTGATCTAGATACTATATATTTTTTTCTAGAACAAAAAAAAAATTGGATTAGCACTATAATACAATACTAAGCCAGAAGTTGATCTCCTATCAATAAGGCAAGAAGCCCAGTTTACATCTATGAACCCTTGGAGAAGCAGATGAGAGCCAAGTTTAAACATCATACCATAGTGAACTGAACCATGCAAGTATATAAGAATTCTCTTAACAATATTCCAATAAGTGAACAAGGGCTTAGCCATGAACTTCACACTTTTTCCATAACAAAGGTGATGTCAAGTCTTCTATTAGAAATGTACTAAACATCACCTATAATACTTTGATAAAAAGATGGATTATAAAAAAAAATCATCAATTACACCAGAAAAGAGTAGTATCATATGCCATAGAAGTAGGCATAGAGTTAGAGAATTTATTTTTTTCTTTAATAAGTAGCATTTTGATTTACTCTCTTTGATTAAGAAACAAGTACTTATTAGGTAAGTATTGCGCTTCTATACCCAAAAAATAACTAAGCAAGCCCAAGTAGACAAAACTTTGCATTCAACAAGCCTATGACAGTATGCACCTCAAAATCATCACTTACAGTAACAATAATATCATCCATAAACCAAAAAGAACACATGGATTAAGTTGTTAGTTTGTATAATAAAGAAATTTTAGCTTTTGACTAAAGAAACTACAAATTATGTAAGGCAAATTTTGGAATATCAAACCAAGCTCTTGGAGCTTGTTTAAGCTATAGATTTCTTTTTCAATTTATACACATACTTATGACATTTGGGATCTTCAAATCTAGCTGGTTGAGACATATAAACCTATTTAAATAAGGAATGCATTATTAACATCTAGCTTATGCAAAGCCCAACCTTTACTAAGAGCAATTGTAATGATCACTCTCATAGTGACTTGCTTGACTATTGGACTAAAATTTTTATTGAAATCAAATCCATGAGTTTGATCAAATCTCTTAGCAACAACCCTAGATTTCAATTTGTCAATCAAGTCTAAAGTTAGCTCTTTTACTCTCCATACCCATTCACTCATAATAACCTTTCCATCTTTATGCAAAGATACCAAAACCCATTATGATTTTTAACAAAAGCATCAAACTCAGCTCGCATGGACTTCTTCTTTCCATTATGAGCCAAAGCTTGTTTAACATTAAGTTTCTCTTTAATATCTAAATCAAGAACAATTGAGAAAAATACCTTCTGTTTGTGAATACCTATTTTTGACCTAATGAGGATATAATGACTATTGGTAACTAGTAGAATAGAGGAATGCATAGATGTAACTCCTAGGGATTTTATAAAATTAAATGGCACAGACAAAGGAAGTGTAGAAGGACTAGTGGACATCGAAATTAAAGTTGGTGCTAGACATAAGGAAGTAGACGATGAATATGACAACTAAGACAAATTAGTTGAGATAACCAAAGAATCAGATAGAATACAAACAAAAATACAATAACCTAATGTGCTAGAGGGAACAACAGTGACAAGTAAGGAATTTGACACTATAAAAGAAAGTAAAATAGTTATAGGAAAAAAGAGAGGAGCTTTGAGAGTTAGAGTAGGCAAAAATGTTTTATATGAGGTAGAAACTTAAGGTATAATCGAGCTAGTAAACCCAATGCTAGAAGAAAAGGGATAAGATAACTCATCTAAGACAATATTCCTGCTAATATACAATTTTTCATCACATAAAAGACACTTAAAATCCTTATGCCTTAGGCTGTATCCTTAAAGAGTACGAGGCACAAACCTTAGTTATAGTTTATGACCAGTATAAGCACGCAAAAATGGGTAAGAAAAGCACCCAAAAACTTTACGAGAAATCCATATGTAGGAAGAATTGCATGAAGATTAATTGTTCTTTCGACTCAAATAGGCAATCTGGAATTAGTTGAAGGGAGGAAACGCCAGCCTATGAAATATTTTTGTGAAATCTATTCCAACTCAGCCAAGCAAACCTAACAAATGTGAATTAAGAAAATAACATAGTGGAAGTACAAAATAACATGCCTAATTCAACACATAACAAAAACAACTAGTAGTAAGAAATAAAAAACTACGGTAAACCTACTAGTGATGGTGTGTCTTATAGGCTCTTATCCAGATTAGTAACATGCATATGTATGCAACATAATAAACATGTGAAATGAGAATGCATATTGGAACAAATAAGGATTTTCAATAACTTCAAGACTTCATATGTGAGAACATATTCGGTACATGAAGATTGTATTCTCACAGCATGGTATAAAATAAAACATAGCATATCTTAAGAAAGAGTATGACACTTAGTACACAACCAAGATAACAAGATATTGACTCCTTAGAGACTCATAACAATCTCACATGTAGATAAAAAGTAGAAGCAATATAAATTAATTAGGAAGCATACAAATTCATTTAATAAATGAAAAACAATAAATAGAAAGGTGTGGGCATGCTACAAGTAAAGGAAGGGAAGCATGTAACTACACAAAACAAAAAAGCTTTCTAATCAGAGTCTAGATCTAGTATATTTGCGCAGATATAATAGAAACTTAGATTATACTAACATAACAATATAATCTTGCCTAACAACATTGAAGGAGTACTCCAAGACCTTATATATAATTAGGTTAAGGCGATAATGACTCTTGATAGTAATGAATACATTAATCATAGATAGCTAGGAATAAGCAACAATTATATTATATAGAATTTTGAAAGCACACAATAAATAATAAAAAAAAAATTCTAAATAGAGTTTAAAATTCAACATGTAGAGACATAAACAATTTAGATTCTAATTGCAATAGCCAAATAGTAGAGAGTGTACAAAATCAGATATAATGAGGTAAACCTATATAGAAACCCTTCCTATATGGTAACATCCTTGGGTTGCTTATGAAAATCACTTGATAATAAACAAATCTACTAAGCAATAAAAAAATTACATCCTTGATAGAAATAAAAGTGAATTGGGAACATTGTTTGAATTTGGTATTGGTTTCCTTGCTTTCTACCTCTACAATGACTTGGTTCAACACACGAACCTGACTTTTGTCTAAAGCCAACACCACTCGATGTAGCATGATCAACTACTATAGATTAGTAGTGTATAATATGAATAATCATCCGTGAAGACCACCTTCAATCATGAACTACTAATAACCACTATGGGACATAGAGTTAATCCATGAATCAAACATCATCTACATAGGACACATAGGACACATAGTAAATCTATGTAACACACATAGCTAACAATTTGAGAAGAACAACCAAATCATCCAACATCACTTATCCTACACAACCACATATATGAGAATTCAACAATTCAGCTCAACTCACTTTCACAGATTTTTTCTCACAAATTAAAAGTTGCATCCAAGCAGCTACCTACCAATACATGGCTTAAATCTACACAGGTTCCATATATAAGAAATAGTTGCATGAAGGAAACTACCAATCGACACATAGCTCACAATCACACAATTTATTTATATAAAATCATTTGAAAACACTATCTCGAGTACGCACCACTCAAGAGCAAGTTTTTTCCCACATAATCATGGATCACTAATATTGAATAGCACTCAAGGAAATAAAGATCCCAAAATAGAAAAAGAGATATCAATTTGATAGAGCTATGTTATAATTTTTTTGGATGAGAAGCACAAAGAAAATCCGGTATTTATAGACTGAAGGTCTTCATTGATCACCTTACTAGGGGTATAACGAAGCATCATCGAGGTTGCTAAAAATCCCATTTTTCATTTTAAAAAATATCGAGTAAGTTCCATAAATTCCCTCACCCAAAACAAAACAAAAACATGAGTGACAATATCTGCTTGCTCTCACGATCACTTACAGAAAATCGCAATGCTTAACCTAGCATGCACACTATGAAAACCAACCTTGTGGTGTTTGCAAACATGCTCACATATAAGGTGCACCTAACTATACATGTGTGTGCATTACTAATTTGCAATAACAAAACTTACACCGAGGAAGACATAACATTGAGAAAAACAAACAAATTCTGTGTTTTTCACACAAGAAGCCAACATAGATATAAAGGACTACAATACTTACACTCTCAAAAATTATAATCAAGTTTAATTTTGAACAATATTTCTATTAGAGATCGAACACAAAGACTAAAGGTAGGCACAAAAGTCTATTTATGATAAAGGAACTAAAATAATACTATTTATGATAAAGGAGCTAGAATAAAAGGCTTCATCCTAATAGTTAAGAGGCACAAAAGCATGAAATAACATAATCATACCTAGCTTTATAATGTGTCTATGCTTTCATTCATCATAACTATTTTGTTGAGGTGTATGCGTACAAAAGGTATGATGAATAATACTAGAAGAAGCCAAAATAGAAGTCAAACCTTGAAAATCACATTGCACTAAGATTGTGGGGTTTTAATTCTACAAGAAGCTTGCAATTCAACTTGATTTTTAAAATCAAGAAAGACTTGGTAAGCAACTACCTTGGTTTTAAGAATATAAAACCTATATAAATTTTGAAAAGTCATGAAAAAAATTGATGTAGTAATTGTAACCATTTGTTGACTGTAAAGGTGAGGTCCATAGATCATAGTGAATCAATTCTAAAGACATAGTAGCATGAATAGAAGACAGAGAATTATAACGAATGGCTTTTACTCATTTGACAAGTCTTACATACAAAACTAGCATCACTATTATTATCGATAAATGGTATTTGACATTAATGTAAAGCTTGTTTAACTATAAACATAGAAGCATGTCCTAGCCTATAATGCATGTATTAAAAGTTTGAGTAGAGACATAAGTAACAGAAGAAGATTTAACAAAAAATGAAACAATGGTATATTAAATTCAAAACAAACAATGTTATTAGATGAATCTTGTAAGAAGTTGAATCTCAAGTTGATTTTAGTAGCAGATCAAAAGCATATAGACCATTAATAAGGTTTCCTTAAATCAAAGTCTCCCTCTTTTGCTAATCCTTGACATAACAATAATGATGATGAAATTCAAAAAATACATAATAATCTTAGGAAAATTGAAACACACTTAACAAGTTCTTTGTTATATTAGGATCTAACAAGATATGACCTATTAAAAAAGACCTATGATAATTGGGTAGAGTAATTCTGATCGGAACCTGTACGAGAAATGGAGAGATGCTTGCATTTCCAATCATTAACTTATTAAGAGTAGCATGATAAATAGTATTAGAATCAATGTACAAAAATGGTCCTCAAGCTGCCTATGGTACCACAACCATCAAGACAAAAGGATAGGATGATAATGAAAACATATGTTATTATTGTTGTTGGTGGCAAGTTATGAGAAAAACATGCTTGATCACAAGCCTAGGTTAAGGAAGCATTAACTATTGAATTAGTGATCGGACATGGATTGTGTTTAATGAATACAAAAGTATATTTATCGTAACAAATAATATAATGATAATAAAATATCGCTTCTACAGAGATTATATTATTAGAAACTATTTTTTAAAGCATAAAATTAAAAATAAATTTGATGGTATTTTTTTAAATATTTATAAAATTTAATAGTATGAAAGTAATAAAAAAGTGTTACAATATTTTTTGTAATAACCCAAACAATTTAGTAGAAGAATAATCTTTTCACTCTACTAAATTTCTTACATGTAACATCAAGTTACTTATTGATGGATAAAAGCTTTGCCTTTGTTTTATTGCCATCATAGTCTTCAATATATCTTAATAGTCTTTTTTCTTCTTTTTCCATGATTTTGATAAAAGGTTACTATTTATGCTTTTCATTTTATTTACCAAAAATTCTATTTACAATGACTTATTATACACTAACAAGTTATGATGCGTATTTTCGCAAGTGTACGAATCGTTCAAGTAATAAAGTGTACAAAGTACGGATATCGAACCCACAAGGAATGGCGTTATTAAGTACCGAAATTGACTATTCCTAATTTTATTTGAAAACCGAATTGTTGAATTTGTTTAAAAAGTAAATTAACTTAAAACTAAACGCAAATAACAAAATTTAATGTTTTTCACAAATGATTAAAAACGCTAAGGAATTTGATTTCGCTAAATCAATTCAATCCGATTTCAAGTCATGTTATATGAGAATCAAAGCTAAAAGTGATGGTTGAAAAACCCAAACTTATCTAATACTCTCTCTCGAGTTATATTAGAATTACTTATCTATGAAAACCAACTATATTTCTATGAAGATTTAATCACAAATAAGCTCATTATGATTTATGGAATTTCTAGAATAACCACATACATCATGCATTAGGTGTCAAACTCGCATTCAACATACGATATTTATCACAAGAAGCATTCATTACACATCTCCTCTCGGTCTCAATATAATGCAACAAATCATTTAAATCTTGATTAGAAATTTAAAAGCATTAAGCATGGAAATAAATACTCAACTTGAAAACAATGAATTCATATAACGATAACACAAGAAATCAGATTTTTTTGATTTAACTACATCATAGCCTTAACAAAAATGAATTAGTTCATAACGGAAATAAGAACAAATATATTCTCAATTGAATCCATGAATAACAAATCTGAATAAAATGAAGAAAATAAAAGCTAAGGAGAAGAGATGAAAAACTCTTGAAGATGAAGACTTGGTAGCAACAATGGTGATGATCCTTCAAGCTTCTCCAACCTTTCTCTCCAAAATTACCTTTTCTCCTCCAAAAATAACTCAAATCTCCTCTCTCTTCCGTCCCCCTCTTTTTCCATCATAATGTATATATAGATATAGGGTTTGGGGGGTAATTTTGGAACAAAACAACATAAAAAATATGTTTTCGAACGAAACTTGCCGGCGGCGACATTATTCTTGTCGCGGCGAGATACTTTGGCCGGCGGCTAACTTAATGTGGCCAGCGGGGAGATGCTTTGGCCAGCAGTGAGAATTATTTGGCCGGCAGCGAGATGAATATGGCCGGCGGCGAGATTCACTTGGCCAAAATCCGTACTCTCGGGAAGAATTTCACCGTGCGGGATTTCTAAATTTTGAAACTTTGTTTTCTTTTTAATCTCATTCAATCCCGATTATTGTACTTTGTCCCTAACTTTTCCAAAATCATGATTTTACCTGAAATTGCACTTTAAACACGAAATACCCGTGAAATGACATTTGTGGATTAAATAATCAAATAAACACAATTTTCACACAAATATAAACATTTAAATCATAACAAAAATGCAATAATTTAGCTCTTATCAATAACCCCCAACCAGCTTCTTGCTAGTCTCTAGCAAGAAAAGCGATCTATTTAATAAATTCAAAGGAGACATTAAGAGAAACTTCAAAGAAAATTTTATTCTTTTTACAAAATTACATTAAGCATATGCAATAAGCCTTTAAACCCCTAGGCAGCCCTAGTAGGACGAGTTGTAGTTTCATGAGGGCTTCCAGTGATGATACCCACAAACATCTTACCTATAACTATTCTAACTCAAAACAATAAAATCACACAAAAAGTAATTTGCACAAATGTCTCAAAAATTGTAAATAACACATAACACATAGAATAATTAAATGTCACCTAAGCTTTAAGAAATCTCAAATGCCAATTTCACTTTTGTTATTGACTCTTAAACATCTATCAAACCACAAACCAATAGCCATAATGCCCGGATAATATTATACAGAACATCCACAAACAAAAAGGTGAAATCTCAAACTCCATAGGCTCACTCTTCAAAACTCTCTCCACTAATGAAGAAAAATACACCCCTTAGAATCAATAGGACTTTATTATGCTTGTAATGTTAGGCTTAGGTATTTGGTTAAGAAAGAACGGGAAGTATCAAAATACAAATAATAGCACTTATTAGATTAAACACAACCAATTAAGTAAAAGAGTAACACCATTTAACCCAAATTGTTTCTTCCGATCATAACCCATTTTTTCAAAGATAAACAAAATTCTTCCTCAATCTTTCACCTCAGTACATCCATCACTAACACTCTTTTATTTACTAGAGTGTGAAGGCCCTTTTTTTTCTCTTTTCTGTTTTTTTTTCTTTTTTCTTAAAAAAAACACAACCCCGAACCAATTTCTTCCAATATATGTGGAAGATGTCTTATTTGTTTTTTATTCCATCCTTACTCCAATTGCTCTTGAAAAGTTTGTGTTCAAAATTAAGTGCTCTTAACAAATAAGGTAGGAATTATATATATATTGGCTAAATAAAGGTAGGTTATAGAAGGCAAAAAGAAAGAAAAATAAGGCTAACAATATATTAAAATAGGCTCAAAGAGGTAGCTAGTGATATAAAGATAACAAGGTAGGCTTAAAATGGCACAATCGATCCAAAAATGGCCAACATCATATCCTAAACTTGATGCGAATTCCAAATTATTTTGCCTCAAGAGGTTTTCAAATGAGTTCTAGAGTTTGTTGAGATCACAAAAATGTCCATGAAAAATTTGCACATAAGACTTCTCTAAGCATTTAGACTAATCAACCAAATCATACCACATACCAAAAGAGTCGCCAACTTGGTAAAATCAACATTTGAAATTATCTTTAAACCGAAGCAAAATTTAATGTCTTCTAAAAGCTACTTGTTATCACAATCACATTATTATCATCAACGTGCAAATTAAAATAAGTAAAATTGTAATTGAGAGAAAAATAAAATAAACATAAACATAAACATAAATAAATAAATAAATAAAAATAAGATAATAAACAAATACAAGAAATTAAACCAAGATGTAGAAAAATAAATGGAAAATCAAAATTAAATAAAAATAAACACACAAACAAAACTACTAAAAAAATGAAGGGAAGAAAAGATTTACCATTTACTGCACCCCCAACCAACACCTTACATTTTCCTCAATGTAAGAAAGAAAAACTGCAAATGGCTTTTTTTCTTTTTTTTTACCTACAAGACAAATAAAATAAGCAAATTTAATTAAAAATAAAATTATCATAAAATGAAGTGCAGAATTTAAAATTTCTAAAATAAAATGAGATAAAAGATGAGAAAACAAATCTGATGGGTTGCCTCCCATTAAGCGCTTTAAGTTATAGTCATTAGCTAGACTTTTTGTCATTCTTTACTACGGTTGTTGTAACTCTAGAGAATCTTTCTGCTTGTTGAATTCTTCGTCAAAATATGGCTTCAATCGTTGTCCATTCACCTTGAAAGTTCCCTTTGTTTCATGACTGATCTCAACTGCTCCATAAGGAAACACCTTGGTTACTAGAAAAGGTCCTGACTAACGAGAATTAAGCTTTCCCGGAAAAAGTCTCGAGATAGAATTATAAAGCAAGACTTTCTCGTCCCACTTCAAAGTTTCGCCTCGAAAATGTGCTTATCATGCCAAACCTTCGTCTTGTCTTTGTATATCTCAGTATTTTCATAAGCATCATTCCTCCTCATTTCATCCATCTCATTCAATTGCAACACCCTCTTTTCACCTGCTCCTTAAGATCAAAATTCAGAATTTTAATTGCCCAATATGCTCGATGTTCCAATTCAACTGAAGGTGACAAGTTTTTCCATACACCACAGATGGAGACATGCCGATAGGTGTCTTGAAAGTCAGCCCCATGTGCCCAAAGTGCATCACCTAGTTTCCTTGACCAATCCTTGCGTGAGTTATTTACGGTCTTTTCAAGGATCCTCTTCAACTCTCGGTTTGAAACTTCAACTTGTACACTTGTTTGAGGATGGTAAGGTGTTGCTATCTGGTGTGTTACTCCATATTTCTGCAACAAAGCCTCAAATTGGTTATTGCAAAAATGCTTACCTCCATCACTTATAATTGCTCTAGGTGTGCCAAATCTAGAAAATATGTTCTTCTTGAGAAAATTGATCACAACCCTAGCATCATTGGTAGGCAAGGCAACTGCTTCCACCCATTTAGGGACATAATCTACACCAAAATAATGTATTTATTAGAATGAGATGAAGGAAAAGGCCCCATAAAATCAATACCCCAAACATCAAATAAATCAATTATTAAAATATTATTTAAGGGCATTTCATGTCTCCGTGAAATATTTCCGCTCCTTTGGCAATCATCACACATTGAAACAAACTTGAAAGCAGCTTTAAACAATGAAGGCCAATGGAATCCAGATTGCAAAATTTTTGCTGCAGTTTTTGTTCCACCAAAATGTCCTCCAACTTCCTTCGAATGGCAATGACAAAGAATGCTTTCCATTTCTTCCTCCGGTACACATCTTCTAATAATTTGATCTGCACAATGTTTATACAAGTAAGGTTCCTTCCAAAAATATTGTTTGAAATCAGAAAAAGAATTTCCTTCTTTGTTGATAAGACATGTCAGGAGGTAAAAGTTTCTTAACCAAATAATTTGCATAATCAGCAAACCATGGAGCTGTTCGGATAGCAAGCAATTGCTCATCAGGAAATGTTTCGTTAATTTGGTCTTCAACCTCAAGGTAATCTTCTTCCAACCTGGACAAATGGTCAGCAACTAAATTTTTGGTCCCCTTTTTGTCCCGGATTTCTAAGTCAAATTCTTGCAAGAGAAGAATCCATCTTAGTAATCGCGGTTTGTCATCTTTCTTGGCTAGCAAATAATTAAGAGCAGAATGATCAGTATAAACAATGATTTTAGACGCAATTAAATAAGATCTAAACTTATCAAATGCAAACACTACTACCAAAAGCTCTTTCTCAGTTGTTGCATAATTAAGTTGTGCATCTGTTAATGTCCTGCTTGCATAATAAATCACATGCAGCAACTTATTCTTCCTTTAGCCCAAAATAGCACCTATAGCATAGTCACTAGCATCACACATTACCTCAAATTGAAGACTCCAATTAGGTGCACAAATTATAGGGGCCGAAGTGAGCTTTTCCTTCAAAAGGTTAAAAGCCTTCAAATAGTGAGGAGAAAAATCAATCTGTGTATATTTAACTAACAAAATGCAAAGAGGTTTTGTTATTTTTGAAAAATCCTTAATAAATCTTCTATAAAACCCAGCATGTCCCAAGAAAATTCTAATGTCCTTTACAGTTGTGGGAGGTGGTAATTTTTCGATCACCTCCACCTTTGCACGGTCCACTTCCCTTCCCTTTGCTGAAATCCGATGGCCAAGAACAATTCCTTCTGGAACCATGAAGTGACATTTTTCCCAATTTAGCACTAAATTTGTGTCTTTACAATGCTGCAAGACTAAAGAGAGATTATGCAAGCAATTATCAAAAGAATGGCCAAAAGCAGAAAAATCATCCATAAAAACCTCAATAAACTTTTTGACCATATCAGAGAAAATTGCTATCATGCATCTTTGGAAAGTTGTAGGTGCATTACATAAACCGAAAGGCATCCTTCTGTATGAAAAAGTACCATAAGGGCATGTAAATGTTGTCTTATCTTGATCCTCTGGTGCAATTTCAATTTGGTTGTACCCCGAATATCCATCAAGGAAACAATAATAAGCATGTCGAGCCAATCTTTCCAACATCTGATCAATAAATGGCAAAGGAAAATGATCTTTTCGGGTGGTATCATTCAACTTTCGATAATCAATACATACTCTCCACCCAGTCACTGTCCTTGTTGGAATAAGCTCATTGTTTTCATTTTCTACAACTGTGATTCCTCCTTTCTTTGGAACACAACGAATTGGGCTTACCCAAGCACTATCTGAAATCGGATAAATTACCCCGACATTCAAAAGCTTAATCACCTCATCCTTGACCACTTTTTGCATTATTGGGTTTAAGTGCCTTTGTGGTTGAATTGTGGGCTTGTAATCCTCATTCGTCAAGATTTTATGCATGCAAATAGAGTTGCTAATCCCTTTGATGTCCGCCATTGTCCATCGAATTACCATTTTGTGAGTCCGAAGAAATCCTAATAGCTTGTTTTCCTTTTCATCATTCATAGAATTGTTAATAATAACAGGAAAATATTCTGAGTCTCCAAGATAGGCATACCTTAGATGGGATGGCAGTGGCTTTAGCTCAATTTTGTCGACTTCCTTCTTTACCACTGAGGTTGGATTTTCATTTGTTCCCAACTCCTTGAATGTTCCATCACTCGAAAAATATTCATCAAGTGCTGCCAGTAATTCGGAACATTGTCTCACTCCCTCATCTTCCTCCTCAATTTTTGCAGATTTCATAAGGCAAGCTTCTAATGGTAGCAATGGAGTTCTCTCCTCAAAAGTTTTCGAGATTATCCTGTCAAGAGTGTTAATTTGAAAACAAGAATGTACCTCACTTGGAAATTTCATTGCTTCAAAAACATCAAAAGTCACTTGTTCATCTTGCACCCGTAGAATGAGCTTTCCTTACTGAACATCAATCAATGTTCTTCCAGTTGCAAGGAACGGTCTCCCCAATATCAAAGGTACCTCTCTATCTTCCTCCATGTCAAGCACCATGAAATCTACAGGGAAAATAAATTTGTCAACTTTAATTAAAACATCCTCAATTACCCCTCGAGGATATTTCACCGATCGATCCACTAATTGTAGAGAGATTGAAGTGGGTTTTACTTCTCCCATGCCTAGTTTTTTGAAAATAGAAAGTGGCATCAAATTAATTCTTGCTCCTAAATCACATAGGACTTTATCAAAATTGCAACTTCCTATAGTACAAGGTATAGTAAAACTCCCTGGGTCTTTCAATTTCTGTGGCATTTTTCTTTGAAGAACTGCACTGCACTCCTCCTTTAGCATGACAGTTTCATAATCTCCCAGCTTCCTCTTCTTTGATAGAATTTCCTTCATGAATTTTGCATACTTGGGCATTTGTTCCAACATCTCTACAAAAGGAATGTTAATATGTAATTTCTTAAAAATATCCAAAAATTTATCGAATTGATTATCAAGCTTTTTCTTATTCAATCTTTGAGGATATGGGATAGGAGGCTCATATTTCGCATTTGGGAAAGGTTGAACATTTTGCGATGTTGATGGCTTATCTTTAGATTCTTCCATCTTTTTCTCCGATTTCTCCTGTATTTCAAGTTCTTTACCGCTTCTTAATGTGATAGCCTTTACATGCTCTTTGGGATTTATTGTGTCACTGGGCAACAATCCTTGAGATCTTTCTGCAATCTACTTTGAAAGCTGCCCTAGTTGGTTTTGGATGTCCCTATTGATTGCCTCTTGATTTCTGAAATTTGTTCTTGACTCTTCAATGAACTTTCCCAAAATTCCTTCCAAATATGTTTGTTTCTTCTCTCAAGGTAGGAAGATGATGACGGTTTGAATCCCCCTTGGTTATTTCCCCATGACAAATTTGGATGATTTCTCCAACCTAGATTGTAGGTGTTCGAATATGGGTTATGTTGAGGTTTTTAGAAATTTGAAACATAATTTGCTTTCTCAAAGATTTTAAGCAAATGGATTTCCAGCTTGGCACTCGATACTAGCATGATTTCCACCACATAAATCACATTGTGTAGTTGGTTTGGATTTGAATTTGGATGACAAAGAATCCATCTTTCTTGAAAGAATTGCAACTTGAGCTCACAAAGCATTCACTGAATCAATTTCATGCACTACTGCTGGTATTTTTGCAATTACTCGCTTTGAATGCCATTGATTGTTGTTTTCTGCCATAATCTCTAACAACTCATGAGCATTCTCCGGTGTTTTTCCCATTAAAGACCCTCCAGTTGTAGCATCAATCATTGCACGATAGTTTGAAACCAACCCATTATAAAATGTAGAGACTTGCAGCCAAACTGGTATACTATGATGTGGGCACTTCCTCAACATTTCTTTGAATCTTTCCCAAGCTCCATACAATGATTCTTGGTCATATTGTGTAAAATATGTGATTTCATTCCTCAATTTTGCTGTCTTAGTAGGAGGAAAGAACTTGGACAAGAATTTCTAAACCAATTCATTCCATGTTGTAATTGATCCCGGTGGTAATGAGTTTAGCCACTTTCGGCTTTATCCCGAAGTGAAAAAGGAAAAACCCTCAATCTTATAGCATCTTCAGACACACCCATTTATCTTGTAAAGATCAGTCCTTCAGAAAGTAAGCAATATGTGCATTTGGATCATCCTTTGACATTCCCCAACCGATCTCCGATTGAACAATTTGGATAAAGGATGGTTTTATCTCAAAGTTATTTGCTTAAACAATTGGCCTCCTTATACCCGAAGTAGTTCCAAAGAACATTAGGCACAAAGATAATCCCTCAAAGCTCTATGATTTCCACCTCCCTCAACAAATGGTGGATCCATAGTTGATTGTCTATTAGGAGGTGAGGTTGAACGCCTTCTCCCTCGGTTTAGACGCCTATATGTTCTATCAATTTCCAGATCAAATGGAAAATGGCTAAGGCTTCTTGTACGTCTCATACAATAATCCTACAACCAGAAAATTAACTAGCACAAAAACAACACAAAGTTACCTTTTTTTTATGATAAATGAAATAAAAGATCAAAATAAACAAAATTAAAAATGAAACAATGATAAAGCAAAATAACTTCAAATTAAAACTAAGATTAGGTAGTATCGATATTAATAAAATCAAACCATTCCCCAACAATGGTGCCAAAAACTTGATGCGTATTTTCGCAAGTGTACGAATCGTTCAAGTAATAAAGTGTACAAAAGTACGGATATCGAACCCACAAGTAATGGCGTTATTAAGTACCGAAATTGACTAATCCTAATTTTATTTGAAAACCGAATTGTTGAATTTGTTTAAAAAGTAAATTAAGTTAAAACTAAACGCAAATAAAAAAATTTAATGTTTTTCACAAATGATTAAAAACGCTAAGGCATTTGATTTCGCTAAATCAATTCAATCCGATTTCAAGTCATGTTATATGAGAATCAAAGCTAGAAGTGATGGTTGAAAAACCCAAACTTATCTAATACTCTCTCTCGAGTTATATTAGAATTACTTATCTATGAAAACCAACTATATTTCTATGAAGATTTAATCACAAATAAGCACATTACGATTTATGGAATTTCTAGAATAACCACATACATCATGCATTAGGTGTCAAACTCGCATTCAACATACGATATTTATCACAAGAAGCATTCATTACACATCTCCTCTCGGTCTCAACATAATGCAACAAATCATTTAAATCTTGATCAGAAATTTAAAAGCATTAAGGATGGAAATAAATACTCAACTTGAAAACAATGAATTCATATAACGATAACACAAGAAATCAGATTTTTTTGATTTAACTACATCATAGCCTTAACAAAAATGAATTAGTTCATAACGGAAATAAGAACAAATATATTCTCAATTGAATCCATGAATAACAAATCTGAATAAAATGAAGAAAATAAAAGCTAAGGAGAAGAGATGAAAAACTCTTGAAGATGAAGACTTGGTAGCAACAATGGTGATGATCCTTCAAGCTTCTCCAACCTTTCTCTCCAAAATTACCTTTTCTCCTCCAAAAATAACTCAAATCTCCTCTCTCTGCCGTCCCCCTCTTTTTCCATCATAATGTATATATAGATCTAAGGTTTGGGGGGCAATTTTGGAACAAAACAACATAAAAAATGTGTTTTCTAAGAAACTACAAGTGCGGCGACATTATTCTCGTCACAAGTAGATTTCCTGGAAAATTAAATTTTGGTTTTTTCTGATTTTAAATTAATGTGGCCGGCGGCGAGATGCTTTGGATAGCGGCAAGATGAGTTTACCAAAATTTGTGCTCTCGGGAAGATTTTCGCCGTGATTTCTCAGAGGATTTTCACGGCCATGAAGATGAATATGGCGTGGCACCGAGAATACTTTGGCCGGCGGAGAGATTTACTTGGTCAAAATCCTTTCTCTCGGGAAGAATTTCGCCGTGCGGGATTTCTAAATTTAGAAACTTTGTTTTCTTTTTAATTTCATTCAATCCCGATCATTGTACTTTGTCCCTAACTTCTCCAAAATCATAATTTTACCTGAAATTGCACTTTAAGCACGAAATACCCGTGAAATGACATTTGTGGATTAAATAATCAAATAAACACAATTTTCACACAAATATCAATATTTAAATCATAACAAAAATGGAATAATTTAGCTCTTATCAAGTTACATGATACATAATGACAAGTTAAGAAAAATGATAAATATATTTTTTTATCAATCTCTTAAAATTTATTACAAAAATATCATTAAAATTTTTCATTTGTTACAAATGTTCCAATAATGTTAAAATATTAACATAGATAATGGGTGCCCTATCTATCATCCTAATTAAACATGAAACCTCCAATTTCATATAAGATTTTCCACCCGAGTCCCCACAAATCCTATGAAATTCGATTTCACCCATTTCGATCTTAATTAAACATTTATAAGTGATAATAATATATGGATTGAGCACATTATATAGTATATGTCTATAAGCTTTTGATTTGCGTTATATCAAATCAGTGAGAATAATATTATGCACAAATATAATAAAAAGCTCAACTTCAAATATATATGTGTGGTTGTAGGGAGGCAAAAATAATAAAATATCATAATTTCGAACTAGATATACTCATCAGCAACTACTTTCCAGTTTTTCTAAGAAAAAAAAATCTCAAATGGAAATCGGTGAAATTGAATTTCTTAGGATTGGTTGGGGCTTGGCTAGGAAAATTTGATATAAAATAAGGGTTTTAATGTTTAATTAGGATGAAAGATTTGACTTTCTTTTTTTCTGATAATATTTGAATGGGATTAATATATTTGTAACAAATGAAAATATTTAATGATATTTTTGTAACAAATTTTAATTAAGCAGTATATTCGAAACATCACGTATATAAAAGTAATCTTTTTTTTCTAATCAAATTATTAATTTTGAAAAATTAACAACACATTTATCTAAATGTTCAATCTTTATATTTTTTAATTTTTAAAATTTTATTTTAATTTAAAAAAAAAACTACTAAATTTAAATATTTTAATTGCAATCGTGTTAATAAACATATTCTATATTTGTTTGTTGTTGTTGTTTTTCCTCTGTATTTTCAATGAATTTAAATTTCATAAGGCTTGGTAATTATATTGATTGTCGTACGTATGTACTGTGAATTAGTAATTGTAATTTGAGATTTATCATGGCTTATGACATACTATTTATTACAAACCATTATTTTTGGAGCATTACTATACCATTCTATGTCATAAATTGCTTCCGATGCTTTACAAATGTACATGTTTATTCAATAATTGTTGATATATCTATTTTGATTATAAATTCATTGCTTGTTTTGTTTCTTCCCTGGTATATATTGCCAGCCTATTTACTTTACATGGTAATTAACAGAGAAGAACACCTCACAAATTTTTTAAGTTTTTTGGTAAAAAGATGTATTAGGTTCTTTATTAAAAAAAAAACCACATACGTACAAAAACTATATTTTATTAATATTCTCAATAAAATAATATTATTTTATCAATTTTTTATTTTATTGGAAAATAAAAAAAAGAATAAAAATGACTTTTTGCTATGATATTTTAACATAAAAAGTATTAAAATATTAAGTAAATAATTAAAATTTTATCACAAAACCATTAAAATATTGAGTTAATAGTAAAATTTATTTTTTGATACATTTTATAAAATGTAAGAGATTAAATGACACATTTTATAATGTAATGGATTAATTGATATAAGTTTCATAATGTAAATGATCTTTATGACACCCGTAATTAATATTTGTATTTCGAAAAGAATACTATGAAGATAGATTTTGATTCACAAATAGATAATTTATAAAAAAACATATATTATTTTAATCATTTGAATTATTTGGATAATTGTAAATGATTGACGTTACAATGATAGACCGAAGTCATTGAGGTCTACATTTGCCATTGTTTGGCGTTTATTCAGGATGTTGGTATGTTGCAACTTGGGGCCATGATAAATAAATTGATAATCTTTAGGTGTTCCACCATTTACGAGTATAAGACATTCCACGATGGGCTCCCAATATTATAGAGATTATTTGGCAAGTTTCACCTTTGGGCTTATTGAAAGTCAATGCAGAGGGTTGCTTTCAGGTCATCAAGACTGACTGGATGTGCAAAAGAGTTTAGGATTCAAGATCCTTTGTTAAAGCTTATTTTCGTACGCCATTAGGGTCTCACATGCTTAATTTGAGGAAGAGATTATAGTAGCAATTCATTTAGTAATGTATACAACCACTTTAGTTTGAATGTAGAAGCTTTGGTTTGAGTTGGATTCAGTTTATGTTGTCACTATATTTCATACCAGGTCACTTTTTGTTCCTTGAAGATGGTATGCAACCTGGGTTGATTGCTTAAAAAAGGTCTCTCACATAGAGTTTCACAGTTATCATATCTATAGAGAGAACAATGATGTAATTGATAATTTAGCTTCTAGGGTCATTGAATTTGTACTGCGATATAATGGTAGGATATATCATCATTCACTAGTGTTTTTGAATTTTCAAATTCTAATAGTATGCCTAGATATAGGTTATACTGAGAGACTTTTATAATAAAATGATAGAATGCATTGTCATTAAACGAGTTATTAATAGATTAGTATATCACTTCAAAATTGCATATACATCACACATCTCCACATGCAATAACTTATCTTATTGTTTTATCTTTAACTAATAATATACATAAATAAGGTAATAGATGATGAGGGTACTAAGAAGATGCCAACAATATCTTGGTGCACCTACTAATGTCTGTCATCTACAATATTCATTTAAAAAAATAAATATATGAATAAAAATGTACCTTTTGCTTAATATTTATACTACCACAAAATCTTTGACATTTATCATTTCTTATAACATTTTGTTTTCTTCTTAAAAATACTATAATCTTATAAACATCTATTAGACACAACTAAAAATTATACGTGGAACCAAAATTTTTTAAAAGCCACTTAGGGGTAAAAAGCTAATACCAAATGGAACCTACACTTTTTATAGATTGTTTGATCTATAGTGTAGGTCATAAAATTTAGAAAATTGATTTAGTTCAATCGATTAAAGATTTTTATTTTATAAAATCAACAAAAAATCAATCTGTCTTACTTTTATTATAAATAAATTTTAATTTTATTATATATATTATTTATAGATATTAATTATCATAGTTTAACATTTTACATAAATTCTACCAGATGAATGAATGACTTCCTCTAGTTATTCTCTTTCATTCGGTCTAATTCATTTCAATTAATTGCATTGCATTTAACAATAGCTATATTCTCTTTCAACATTCAATTATTCTAATGGAAGAGAAAAGTAAGGTATTCAGCATTGCTCATGCTGGTATTTTTTCTTTTCTTTTATTTCATGACCTGGTTTATGCTTACGGGTTTGCCTCTTAATCATGGCTAACCCTAACCCTAACCCTAACCCTACCCAGGACATGTAGATATGTTTAAGTCCCTTTTCTTCACGTGTGACAACTTAGCCTCTAAAAAGTTATGATCAAGCTATTATGACACCTTGATGCAAAACTTTTAATTGCTCATGAGTACATGAATCACTAGCAAACTAATGATAAGTTTTTCAAATTCGATCTCTAAAGGAATTGGTTGATTATTTTAAAAAATTAAATTATTTCTAAAATTATTTAAGAAAAAGAGTCAACATTCTATTAGTTGTCAGTTGGTAAAAAAACTATAAATTCTAAATTAATTAAATAACTAGGATTGTAAGTAAAATAAATTATAGAAAGTAAACTAAATTATAGTCGAAAACAAAGTGATAAACGAATATGGGATTTTAACAAACATAATTTTATGGAAAGAACAAATTAAATGATTCAAATAACAAGTTAGATTTACTAATTTTTCTTTTTATAAGTAAGTGAACTCCCATGGTTACAATGATTCACACAATTTTCAATTAATTAATGAATTTCTGTTTGGACTTGAAATTGATTAATTGAAAAATTAAGAAAAATATATAAACCAAGATCTTCAATTAATTAATAACTTTCTTGGTCGAGCTTGGAATTAATTAATTGGTAAAATTAAGGTAAATATATTCTTTAATATAAGTCAAGATTTGGTTAATCATTAATTTATAATTAAATATATTTTTAACCATATAATTTAATCTCTATTAATCAATAAATTCCTTGATCGGCCTTGAAATTGGTCAATGAAATTAAATTAAACTTTCATTCATTAATACACAACTAAGCACATATAATGTTTTTAATGCTTAATTCTAAAATATTTTCTTTAATTATAAACTAAGATTTGATCAACCATTAATTTATAATTAAAATTTTTAAGAACATGAACAAAAAAATAAATATAACTTTTATTTATTCAAATCATAAAATTATTTTTCTAATCATTGGAAGCAAAAACTAAAATCCCATATTACACAATTAGCCAATCATAGTCAAATTAAGAAAAGTCAATTCAACTATAAAATAAATCATATTAAAAATAGAATAATAATATAAAACAATAAAAATGCCTCATCTTAAGAAGTGATTCCAGATCTTTGAATAAGTTATCACTACCTACTTTAAATCCTTGGATCTTTTTCACAATTAGTGGGTTTTCTCTCTGTATCATTACATGGATGGTGGAACGACTATGGGTAGCTGGTGGCTTGATTAAGGGCTTTATTTATACCTATTTAAGAGGGTTAGGATCATATTTATAGGCTAAAATTAAGGTTAAATACGTTTAGAATGTGTATTAGGATTTCTGGCAAACTTTTACACTCTTATCATGGCATGATTTATTATATGTTGTGGAGCACATTGAATTTTGATTCTTCAATTGTAACCTAAGAGGACGGTGTTGCAGTATGGAATGAGTTGGGCCATAGTGTGTATAGAAATTCAAAAAACATAAGTTGGATCTGAGAGCCTTGTGTTGTGGCATGAATAACGTCTTGCCATGACACGGCTAGAAATCCAAAAATGCCCAATTTGTACCTGAGAGCACCTTGCCATAGAACATGTCATCTCTCACCATAGCATGTATAGAATTTCTATAATTTGAAAATATTGTTCATTTTGACTTGTGTCAATTGCCATTAACTACCCTATTTTCACTCTTTTTGTTCATGCTTGCCCAGGATTCTTCTTAAAGCACTTTAACCTACAAAACATGTAAATACCCTCCAAAACAAGATAAAAGCAAAGTAAAACATAAACAAAAGCTTAAAAACATAAAAAATAATAAGTATAAATAATATTTATCAAATACCCTAAACCTATATTTTTCTAGTCCTCAAGCAAAACTAAAACTAAAAAGACAAATAACAAAACCAAAAATAAAACTACAAACTTAAATCTATATAATTTCTCATGCTTTAGTTTCTTTTCATTTCATAATTAAAACTCAAGCGCAAGTTCACACAACATCTCAAAGGATCAAGGTTTATTGTGAAATGAGTTACACATCACAAATTCTTGCCTCATTACTAGAAACATATCAATACTGATTCCTCCAAATTTATGCTTGATCTTTGTTACTCATAAGATACACTCTCAATATTAGATTGATCTTATGGGTTGATGTAGTCAACAAGGTATATGGGTATATGTGAACATAAGTTATATTAAGAAAAAACAAATAGGTTTGCATATGTTTATTAACAAGGAAGGCTCAAATGTGCATATCATAGGTCTCAATGAAGAAATCAAATACTAAGATTAAGAAGACATCATATCATTAATATCATATGCAAATAAGAAATAAATATCAAGTATGTGCCTATAGATGAATAAAAATGTATTTGACTCCAAGGTATTATTTTCTACCATTTTGGTAATAACCACACCATTACACTCAATAATTTAGGGTTATAGTATTTAGTTACATTATTTTTCATCTCTTTTTTATTTTTATTTTTTCCTTTCTCTTTTTTAAGAGAATAGACACTTGCATATATGTATTATGGTGAAAGGCTAATATAGCCCCCAAAACTAAAATAAGCATTGTCTTTAGTGTTTTCAACTATGAATATGTTCAAAATAGAAATAAAATATAAAATTAACTAATAATAAATAAATGAAAAATACTAAATTACAACAAAAGAAAAGGAAATACTATCAGAAACAATGGGTTGCCTCCCGATAAGTGCTATCTTTTACGTCTTAGTAAGATGTTGCTTGAGGATAAGGCTTGTGCACTTCGATACACTCAATGTCCTAATTTGTAATGACTTCTTGCAAGTAAAGCTTCACACATTTCCCATTCACCTTGAATGAAATTTGAGTTTTTGGTTCCATCAATTCTACATCTCCATGTGGAAAGAATTGGACAACTTGAAATATTCCACTTCATCTTGACTTCAACTTTCCTAGAAATAATTTAAAATGTAAATTAAATAAGAGTAATTTCATTCCAAGATAAAGATAATTATGGATTAGGCCTTTGTCATGGTAATGCTTAGTGAGTTCTTTGTAGTTTTTTTTGCATTTTTATAGGCTTAATCCCTAATTTCTTGTAACTTATCAAGTTGAAGCAAACATTTTTCTTCTATTAGTTAAAAGTCCACGTTCAATTGCTTGATTGCTCAATATACCTTATGCTCAAGCATAGTGGCCAAATGTCATACCTTATTGCAAAAGTGGTTCCCTCCATCACTAATTATGGCTCTAGGTGTCTCAAATTAGCTAAATATCATATCCTTTCAAAACAATTTACAACATAATTAGCATAATTAGTTTTAGTAGGTATAACTTCAACCCCCTTGGACACATATTCAACTCGAACCAATTTATAACCAAAATAAGGGGAAAAAGAACTTATAAAGTCAATCCTCCAAATATCAAATAGTTCAACAACCAAATGAGATGTCAAAGACATATCACCACATTTTCCTATGTTACAAGTTCTTTGACATCTATCATAAAACATGCAAAAAGTATGAGATTCTTTAAACAAAGTTGGTTAGTAAAATTCAGATTGCAATACCTTCAAGATAATTTTCTTACCACCAAAATGGCCTGCCCACAATGAAGCTCATGGTAGAAGGCCAAATTAGAATTATCAGATGACTTGATCTTCACTATGCTTGAACAAATTAGAATCATCCCAAAAATAGTGCTTGCTAGAATGGAGAAATTGTTTCTTGTGCTGAAAGGAAATGTTATGCCTCAAAATACTACTAGCAAAATAATTGACTATATTAGCATACTATAGGTTTGTACCTATTGTAAGTAGTTGTTTATTAGAAAAGGTTTCAATAATATCCATTCTATTCTCATCCTCAGTAGTGTCAAGATCAAAAATTAATCTATAGAAATGACCAACTACTACATTTTTCATCCCTTTTTTATCTCTGATATCTAGGTCAAATTCTTATAAAAACAATACCCACCTAACTAATATTGGCTTAACATTTGGTTTACTCAATACGTATCTCAACAATAAGATCTAAATTTATCCAACATAAATACAACAACTAAAAATTCATTTTTAGTGATAGAATAATTCAGTTGGGTGTCATTCAGTGTTTACTAGCATAATAAATGACATGTAAATGCTTATCCACTCTCTGCTATAAAATATCCCCCCATAGCAAAATCAGAAAAATCACATATAATTTCAAAAGGTGAAGACTAATTTAGTGCCATGATAATAGCTGCAAAATAAAATTTATCTTTCAAGATATTAAAAGCAAGAAGGAAATCATTAACAAACACAAATGAGACATTCTTGGCTAACAAAATACATAAAGGGCAACTTATTTTATAATATTTTTTTAATAGATCTCTTATAAAAACATACATGTCCTAAGAAACTCCTAATGTCCTTTACATTAGTAGGGGTGGTAATTTAGCACTTAAATAAATTTTAGCCTTATCTACTTCTATACCTTTACTTGAAATACTATGTCTTAAGACAATGCTACTTGAAATACTATGTCTTAAGACAATGCCTCGTTTGACAGTGAAGTGACTTTTTTCCCAATACACCTTTCTAGAATTAAAGTCAACTTATGTAAACAATCATCAAATGAGGTTCTAAAGATAGAAAAGTCATCTATGAATATCTCAATGAATTTCTCCACCGTATCCAAAAATATATACATTATGCATCTTTGGAATGTGACGAGAGCATTGCATAGACCAAATGGCATCCTTGATGCACAAAATCTTAGTACTCAAATTTTATAAAATTTATAAAAGCTTGCAAGTGTACGAAACACTTTGTAAAATGTGACAAGTATACTCCCAAGGTTAACCTAAGGAGGAACTATATGATTTTAAATAATTCAACAAATATCTTAAAACAAACATGAAAATAAACCTAAACATTTTGTCATAATATTTGGTCTTGAAAATTCTAATCCAATGAAAAAAATTATAAAAGGATAAAAGATAGATTAGTTCATACAAATTACAGGTAGATATGCAATTAATAATCAATGAAAAATTAATGGGTTATTAATTTAATCATTTAAAGCCTTCAATAATTAAATTATGCTTATTTTCTAATAAATTAACTAATCATTTAACTTGACACCTTTGGTTGGGTCGATAATTTAAACTCTTATTCAAAATGTCTAAATTAGATATAGATTGATGTATACGAAACCTAATTTTCATATTTTAAATATATTATGAAAATATATTTCCAATATATTTTTCAATAATAAACTTTGTAAAAATCTTAAAGTAGAAAATAATATGTTTAATAATAATTAAAAATATTATCCTAAATACCTACATGAACATATCAACATAACTAAAATTATATTATTATAATCACCTAGACATGTTAAAAATAATGAATGATTAGTACATTATTCATAATAAATTCAATAAATACAAAATTGTTTACTGTAAAGAACTAAGAATAAATATTATATTTATACCTAAAAGATAAATAGATGGATGTGTTCTGCTCCATAGAAGTGGTATTTATCTTCACAATATTTCCTAGATTATAACAAAGATTTCATTTTTCTTGATCGAGAATAACACCCTTTTACTACATCTTATTTGTGATAACTTAATCTAAATTTTATATAAAAGAAACTAAAGAAAAAAACTAAGAAACATTGAAAACTAAAGAACATAATTGTATCAGAAAATTGATACTCAGATTAGTATTGGGTGTGTTGAGAGAATAGAAAACGAGACCTATTTATAGTTGAAAAATGGAAGAAAAAAGTGGATCGTGATCGATTAATAAGTGTGAACTGCAACCCACAGTCCTCCATACCATTGGCTACTTAGTACGTGTTAAATCAAATCCCGAGGAGGTCATGTCATGGCCTAAAGTTTCCACCATCGTGGCTCGCGTTGTTTTTCTTCACTTTCTTTTTTCACCCTTTACAAACTGTTGGAACATATGTAATGCTTTACATGTTTTGTTCTTTTAATCTTATAAGTTAAAAAAAAGTACTTTAGGTACAATTTTTCATGTGTTAATCATTTTCATCAATTTGAAGCTAGAAATACTTAAAAAATAAAAAATATACCTGTGATTTTGAACACATAAATTTTCTTAAATAACGATAAAATCATGCAAGTTTTTATCTATTTATAAGAACAAATAAATCACATAATATTAGAGCTTTTCAAGAACTAATCACAATCGTCTAACTAGCTTCTTCCTAGTCTCTAGCAAAGAAAGTTAAAAACTAAAAAAAAACTAAAATAAATAAATTAAGTTAACTTAAATCATTTTTATATATCGACACGGTAGCATTTAGCATATCCAACGAGCATTTAAAGCCTTAGGTTACCCCAGTGGACAAGTTTAAATATCATGATGGCTTTCATTTATGATACCCACAAATATCCTACTAAATGCATGAACTAAACGAAATAACAAAAAAGAAAAAAAAATAAAAAAATAAAAAAATAAAAACTAAAAAAAATAACAAAGTAAAAATTTAAATAACAAAACTTCTTATGCTTTATTCTCTTTTAAGTTTATAATCAAAATCCAAAGCATAAGTTAAATTAACATCACAAAGGATCATAGTTTATTGTAAAAATTAGTTACAAATCATAAATTCATATTCCATATAAAAAAGGTTTCAACTTTGACTTATCCAATTTCAGTGTTAGGAATCTAAATTCGCTACAACTTTAATCCTCACAAGTCATACTCTCAATATTATACTGATCCTATGGGTTCAATCACTCAATCAAAGATACATGTGAGTAAAATTTATGTAAAGAAATGAACTAATGCATTTGCATATGATTAAAGAAGAAAGGCTCAAAAAGTGCGAAACATTGATATCATGAAAAGAATCAAATGAAATTATTTATAAAGAAATCACATACTATTTTCATGCATTAATTAAAATCAACAAGTAAAAATATCAAGTATATGCCTTTGGAAATGAATGAACATCAATGACTTGATTGAGATTTATTTCCTATCTTTCTTTTGTAATAACCATTATTACACCTTTGAAGAACTTTTGGATCATAATATTTAATTATACTATTCATTTTTCTCTATTTTTTCTATACTATTTTTTAAATATGTATGTATGTATGTGTGTGTGTGTGTGTGTGTGTGTATATATATATATATATATATATATATATATATATATATATATATATATATATATATATATATATATATATATATATATATATATATATATATATAGAAAGAACCTACGCACATATATGTAATTTATGAGTGGCTAACTTTTGGATATTTTGTATTGGCTTTAGGAAACCCTGACATACCTCCTATTTTTGGAAGTCATACATGAATGAAATAGGTATATACTCTAAATTTCTACATAAGTCATTCAATCTAAGTAATAAAAATAAGTATATGATTCTTTATGGGTAGTTAAAAATCCTAACATTCAATGCAAAGCCTATAGAGATCATCAAATATTTTAAAATAACAAGAAGAGTGTTTAAATGAGTAGAACCACTCAAAATTAAAAGCTTATGGGCTCAAAATATTATTATAGGATAGTCTCCACTATTTGATTCCTAAACACCATTTCAGATTTATCTCAACTTCAAAATTCAATCATAAAACACAAATTATGACAAAAAAAACTAATTATCATATTATTCCATGTTTAAAACATTAATCCAACGGTACAAAGACTCAATCATTTGCTCTAAATAAACTAAAAACATGATAATTTTACAAAAAATTTAAACTTGAGCCTAACTAAATCAATAAAAAACTGAATAAATGTGATTACATGTTTAATAAAAAAAATTTAAAAGTGCCCAAATTTATATAAATTTTCCTCCACCTCCTATATGGAATCTACATTATCCTCAATGTAACAAATGTAAATTAAAGATAAAGATAAAGGAAAGAGAGGTTACTCATTTGTTTTAGCTAAATGTGATAAAGTAATGATGTGGTAAGACATGCGCATCCATCATCTCAAACAATTTAACCACACAGAAAAATTGGTAAGTACTTCTCATACATCACATATCAACAAACAATTATAAATTTAACAATTCTAAATAAAATAAACATGGTTCCCATAACAGGAAATAATATAAATTACATAAAATGTAAAATAACATACAACAAAAGAAAATAAAAATAACAATATTAAAATAAAGGAAAATAATATTACCTAAAAATGATGGGTTGCCTCCCATAAATCGATAATTTAACATATTAGCAAGACATTTCTTGGGGGATTGCAATTTATAGAATTTAATTCACTCAATGTCCCCCTTGTCACTGAGTTTGTTGAATATCTATAATTACAAAATCTGTAGGTGTGATAGGATTATCTACCTGTACCATAAGTCCTTTATCATGTCCTTTGAATATATTTGAGATTTATCCTCTTATTATAAGGACATTGTTGTGGGTGAGCTGAAACTCGTAACCATGTCCATCCCGTGATGATTCTAGTATGCATTAACTCATTCTTGTCATTTCTTACCACTTCAATGCCTGATTTCTTGGGTATCACATGTATCGAAGTAACCCACTTGTTATCAGAAATAAGATAAATAACTCCTACCTCTAAGAGTTTAAAAATTCCAGTTTTTACTACTTCCTGCATAGCTGAGTTAAGTTTGCTTTGGGCTTCTCTTATAGGTTTAGTATTGTTCTCTAAATTAATCTAATGTATAAAAATAGTTGGACTATTACATCTAATGTCTTCAATACTCCAACATATAACTTTCTTGAATTTCTCAAGTTTTCTTGCTAGTTTTTATTCTTTGGTTAGGGTTAAAGTAGAATAAATAATGATCAGCTAGGTCTCCCCTCTCCCAAAAACACATATTTAAGGTGCTTAGGTAACTCTTTCAGCTCTAGGTTAGGTTGAATGTTCTCTTCCCAAAGGGGTTGAGGCAAATCTAAGGGTGTACTATGCTCTTCTATTAGTTGGGCACTATCTAACATTTCATTGTACTCCTTGGTCTCTTCTTTTTAATTTACCTCTATCCTATCAAAGTTAAATCATATCGAAGTTTATCTTTTATCTCATCCTACAAAAAGTGCTATGAGCAAATGTATCCACACAATCAATATACGAATACTCATTAATAATAGAAATAGAGGGAAAAAGAGAGGAATTGAAAACTTTAAAGGGGACAATCTCTCCTAAGAGTGCTATAGTTAACTCTCATTATGGTTGTCAAGGGATAGAAGTGATATATTTGATATTTTTTATGTACGTGCATATATAAATGTGCAAAAATGTGTGTATGGAGATACTGTTCACCCATAGAATTTAGTCAAAATTATGGGGAAATTATCACTCATTGCTCCATTCATCTCATGCATCCAAATAATATTTGGAAAAATATTATATACTATTTCAATTATCATTATTATAGCATTATGAAAGAGCAACCAATCGTTCTTAAAAAGTGAATGAAATAATTGTAAGGATTATGAGTGTTACTATTTTCATAGATAAAATATTTACCTGTAAATTTGTTTTTAGGCTTGTTATTAAGTCTATCAAGAAAAACCAAACAAATGCTCGAGTTTTAGATAACTGTACTTTAGATATATCTTTGATAACTACGATACATATGACTGCATTTATTTATTTAATAGCATATACTCATAAATCTGAAATTATTTTTAATGCTAAAATATTTATTTAAACTTGAATCAATTTATGAAATTATCAATTAGTTATCTCTTATATATATATTTAAATATTTTTTAGATCTGTCTTAATATTTTTAAGATGTGTTTTAAAAAATAATTTTTTATAATATTAAGGTTTTTAATGAAATTTGAAAAATTAATTTCAAAATATAATTATTATTATCTATATATATATATATATTCACGTTAGGGTTGAATACGATATGTCTGGTGATTAGAAGTTAAGATTTCCAAGCTACATCTGCAGCTACCTAACCTAAAAAAAACCGAAAAGAAAAAAAAAAAGAAGAATCGACGCTGGCGCTGAAGGTATTGAAAGGTAAGTTATTTGTAATTACAAAAAGGCAGTTCTTTTCAGGCAGGATGATATATAATTGAAGTTACAGTGGTATAGTAAAGTAAGTTATTTGTAATATATATATATATATATATAAATGATATTTGCGTGTGTAAAAAGGTAATCAGTATATATAGATATATATTTGTGCGTGGTGATAGCAGAGAAAATAATTACAGCACAAAAAAGTAAATCGAATGATTAATATCAAATTGATATCATATTAGAGATATTTATTAATAAATTTATTTTATATGTTTTATCTTTATATAACTTCTTTTTTATTAAATTTTTATATATTCAGATTAGATAATTTTTTGTGATCGTAATTATTTTTATTGATTTTGTACTCAATCCTTTTGCTCTAGGATTTGTTAGATGATTTAATTTAAGTAACATATGTTTTGAATTATTTAATTAGGATTATTCATTGTTAAATCCATCATAAAACACACACGTGCACTTGTGTTTTTTGTGTTAACTATTTTGTAGTTAATTTGGAAACGTATCTAATTGGCGAGAAGCTTATTAGAATGTTAGTCTAGAAATTGCTCACGCTAACTTCAAAAATTGTGAAAACAGAACAAAGATTCGTAAGTAAAGTATATTAGGGTAGTATTCTAAGGAGGGTAGCATAAGACCGAGTTTGTACTTGAACATTTGATTTTCATAGTGAAAAGTTTGATGGTCCGGTAGACCAGTGGTTTTCCTCTTAAGTCATTGTTGTGGTCTAGGTTGTGTTCACCTAAAAATATCGTGTGTTATTATCTTATTTTTGCACTTTATTCTTACACATGATTTCATTTATAGCCGTGTTTTTTAGGTTATCAAATTATAAATTGATAAAAATTAAAAATAACCTATTCACCCCCTCTAGGTTAATGATATCCATATCTTATAAACTTTCAATAATGAACTAGTTCCAACTCTAAATATGATCAAGATAACATTCGAGGCCATCTTGAAAATTCCTCCCAAGGCCAAATATCTCCTAATGAAGTATTTCAAAAGGAGTTTTGTGAGAATGTCCGAAGAGTGCACTCCATAAATCTGCCTAGGTCCGACATGAGAACACTTGGTAAGACTAACATAATCAACAAGTTTGGACACAAATTTAATGAAGTAACACTTGATTTTCATCTAAAGAAAAATATTTATGTCTACTTATGTATTGGAGGTCTAGACAATTTTCCAATTCTCCAAGATTACATAAGTTCAAATGATGCCCAAGAGGCACAAACCTAAGATGTAAGCATAGTCCAAGAAGACGTGCAATATAATTTCAAAAAGTTCATTCTTACACAAGGCCATTGGCCTTTGTCCCCATATATCATATCTACTAAAAGTCTAGAGATAATAGTTGTATTCAAAGAGCAAAAAGTTCCACAAATGCTATTCATATAGTATAACATGGGATAAAAAATGCTCTACTATGATGAAAAGATAGACAATGCTTCACTAACATTTTATTCTAATAAGAATGTGTTTGTAGATTTTTGGGCCACGTTTGTCTACACTCATAGAATTTGACAAGGATAGGAGAAATCCAAATGACAAAGAGACTAAGATGTATGGACTATAAAAGTTCATATGCCATTATCCGTGGGGTCACTTCTATGATAAATCAAAGATCACATCAACTCTATAAGTGCCTTCCATATCCTTGAGATAAGAGTCCACTATCTATAGAAGCTAGCGGCTATATTTAAAGATATGATAGACTCTAAGTATAGGCCCTGTATTCCACACTAAAACCAAGGTGATAAGCAACTTAGTAGCCTCTCTACTTCATAGGGTGATAGATTCTGATGACGGGTCCTTACTAACCTATAAATAAGTAGTAACTATGAGCTGGGTTTAGACAACTTCTGCACCGTACCATTATGGGCCCTGACTGACCTATTAATAGGAAATAACTACACCCTATGTTTAAGATTTGCTATAACTTCTACATCCTACCATTATGCGCCCTAACTAACCAATGGATGTGCAGTAACTATGCCCTAGGTTTAGAAGTTAGAAGAACTTATGTACCTTACCACAATAGGCCATACTTGACCTATAAATAGGTAATAACTATGTCATGGGTTCAAAAGTTGCTATAAATTTTACACCAGACCACTATAAGCTCTGACTGACTTATGGATAGACAATGACTATCCCCCAAGTTCCAGAGTTATTATAACTTATGCATCCTATTACTACGGTTCCTAACTGGCCTATGAATAGGTAACAACTATAACTCGGGTTTAGGAGTTGCAACAAAATTTTCACCCTACCCTTATAAGTCCTAATTAACCTATGGATAGATGATGAGACAAGATAGGCATTCATACTGATCTTGAGGATACTTTGGTTTTATATTTGTAAAACTCTCACAAGTGCACAAATCATTTTATAGAAAATGATAAGTATACTCCTAAGGTCAATCTAAGGAAGGAATATATGTGGTTTTTAATTTATTATTCAAACTTTTAAAAACAAAATTAAATCCTAAACATTTTGTCATGATATTTTGGTTTTTGTGTTCTAATCTAATGACATAATAAAAATAAACATAGATATGATTCAATAAACAATAATGTAAATTTGTATCATTCATAATAGTGGAGTATTTATGGATATAATAATTAAGTTAATTATACTTGCTCATATTATTTAGGTTATTAAAGATATAAATTGATATTTATTGATTTTTCCTTTTTGATATGAAAGTGTTCTTAGGTGGGACTCAAATTCTTTTATTTATTATTAATTAACTGATATCCTTAAGCAACGCCTATTAATTAATTAAGTATTAAATTTCAAATTTATTTCAAAGAAAATATCAAACCATCTAATCATAACTTTAGGCGGAGTTGATTAATTAGACTTTATTCAAGGTGTCCAAATTAAACCTAAGAATATAATTATCCAAGTACTAACTTTTAAGTTTTAAAAACATTAATGAACATATGTCGTCAATACATTTTTGAATAATATTTTTTATAAAAAAACTTTTGAAATAGAGCTTTATTCTAACTATCGGGCGATTTTACCAACAAATAAAATAACACTACTCTAAATCAAACCAGATAATTAATCTTAAAATCTAATTTTCATGTTTAATTTTGTAATTAAAAATAATATATTTCTCTCCAACATCCTTAATATAAAATCTTTAATAAAAAAAATCAATTTATTTTAAAGAGATGTTTTACCTATTTAATATTTCGCAAGGATAACAATGTTATTTATATCATAATTACAAACAGTCAATCATGTTAAATTTAATCACAGATAAATTAAACATAACATATAAGAATAAAACATAAAAAAATAATTGTAAAGAATTCATTTTAAGATTATACCTCAAAAGAGTCCTTAGAAAACTTTGATGCTAATTTTGTTTATGGAAAACCTCTAAACGGATTTGCATTTCCATTTATTGAATTAAAAACTAAAAATCTATAAAAGTATAGCTAGTTCTTGTCAAAAAAAAAAGTTAAAATGGGGGGAGATGGTCCTTTTATAGGTGAGGAAAAGGCCAAAAAAGGTGAACAAATATTTCAAAAATTAATTTTGGGCGCGTTTGGACAGGTTGGCACACGTTTGGGGCGCAAAATTTTGGGACATGGGAATTTTACCAGCATGGGTACTCATGGCACACATTACACACATGTGTGCATGTGTTTTTGGGCATGTGCTGGGCATGCATGCATTGGTGCGCGTGGGATGGGTGGCTATGCGCAAAATTTTGACATTTTTGACTGTTTTGACCCATTTTGTCCAATTTTTATATCCTTTTGAATTTTCCTCATTTATTTTCTCAATATATTTGTGATGTATTACGTCCAGTATTTTTCTTCGAGTCATTAAGTTATTTTTGAACGAAAATACCTAAAAAAGATAAAAATACCCGTGATTCCGAAAAAATAAGTTTATTTAAAAATATGATAAAATCATAAAAATATAAATCTATTTAATCAATTAAATTACATTAAATTACATTAAATGATGGTAATTTTGGTTCTTTTCAAGCACTCATTATAACCCTCAACCAGCTTCTTGTTAGTCCTTTAGCAAGAGAAGCGGTAAAAACTAAAATTTAAACTATCTTAAATCACTTCCACGGATTGACACAGTTGCATTTAGCGTATACAACAAACCTTTAAACCCCTAAGTTTCCTTAGTGGACGAGTTTATGTCTCATGAGGATTTTCAGTAATGATACCCACAAACATTAACAAAACATGAAAACAAAATAAAAGAAATAAAATAAGAAGTTAACTAAAATTTAAAATAAAGTAAAAAAAAATTATAATAAAATAAAGAAATGAAATATAAATATATATCATGCTTATAATCACTTTTAAATTTCATAATTAAAATCTTAAGCATAGATTATTTCAACTTCCTATACATTCATAATTTATTATAATAATTAGTTGAAAACCATTTTCATAATTCATATAAAAAATGTATCAATTTAATTTCACCAAAACTTAGTGTGAGGAATCCAAATTCGCTTCGAATCCATTCCTTATAAGTGTCAATACTCTCAAAAACACTGAATCCTATGGGTTCAAATCCTTACACTATTTTATATGTGAAAGAGTTGATGAATAGAAATTAACTAATATGTTCACATATGTATAAAAAAGAAAGGCTCAAAGTGTTATTTTAATGTTGATATCATGAAGGAATCAAATGTAAGGATTTATAAAATATTATAAATTAATTTCATGGATCAATCAAATTCAAAAATATCAAGTAATATGCCCTTTAGAAAATGTACGAAAATGTAATGACTTCTTAGGGAATTACTTCTTATATTTTCTTTTGTATTAAACTATTTCTTACAACTGTTTAGGCTTTTGGGTCATACTATATAAATTATACTCTTCATTGTCCTCTCTTTCTTTCTTTTTTTTCTCTTTCTCTTATATTCTTTTTTTTTCTCTTTCTCTTATATTCTTTTTTTGTAAGAGAGTCCATTTTTTAGAGAGTGGACCAATGTACAGATTGTACATTTTTTATATGGTAAGGTGAGTGGTTAATATTAGACTTTTCTGTTTGTATTTGTATAGGTAACCCTAGATATATCTCTTTTTTAATGAAAATTATGCATGAATTAAGAAAGGCATATACTATCAATTTCTACTTAAATCATTTAATCTAAGCAAATGAAAAATAAATATATAACACTTCATTAAGATGTACAAATCCAGACATTCAATGTTAAGTCCTATAGAGATCATCTAATAATGATGAAAAAATAAAAAAAGTGTTTAGAGTAGAAAAATAATATTTATCACTTAAAATAAAGGAAAATGGGTTTAATATATTTCTCACAAGGGTAGTCTCCACTATTTGATTCCTAAACATTGATTTTGGGTTTAATATAATTTTCAAACCTTATTAAGAAATACTAGTAGAGACAAAAACTAACTAATTACCATATACTCGATGATATGTTTTCAAAAATTAATCTAATAGTGAAAAAGACTTAACTATTTACTTAAATTTGATTTAAAGAAATGATAAATGTTTGTGAGAAAACTTTTAAAAACTAATCCTAAAATTCTAAAAATTACTAAATCACATAAATAAAATCAAACACAATAGAAATGAAATTGTGAACATAAAATTTTAAAATTGTTATAATTTTTTTAAATTAAGCATGGTAACTTTTAACCACCCCCAACCTACACTACTACAAAATGTGGCATTTAAGTCGATATGTAAAGTCAGTTTTTGGAGAAAAAAGACTTATAATGAATTTAAAGTCGGTTTGGTGAAGAAACGATACTACGTGTAGCGTCGGTTCAACAAGTCAATCGACTCTACACACATAGAATTTTCCTTTTTCTCTTCTTTCTTCCCCATTAGACATAATTTTTAATTTGCAGCACTGTAAACAACACCCAAAAACCTAAAACAAAGCTTCACCTCCTCCACTCTTTCTCATTTTTCGGCCACTTACGACCACCAATTCCAGCACCCATTTAGTGGGTTTTCTTCCTCTCCAAATTATCTTCCTAATCCCCTATTTTTTGAGTGAAATACTTAAAAACTTTATACCCATTTTCTCACTTACAAAACACCTTTTTTTCTTCATTTCCTTCATTTTGTCACTTCATTTACTCTTGTAAGTATTTCTATTAATCCTACGCACTTATTATTCACTTTGCGTTATTTTTTGTATATTATGTGTATAAATTTTTGTATTATGTATGTTATTATTTTTATTATGTAGATTTTGTATAAGTATTTCGTAATAAAATAAATTTATATATATATTTATGACTGTGATTTAAGGTTGGTGTTTAATTTATTTATTTATGTTAAAATGAAATGGGAAAGACATGATTCAACAATATGATGCTCATTAAAATATCTATGATTTGAAGTAGTGTGGTTATTTAAAAAAAATCTTAATAATCACAAAATTGTTATATAAATTTATATGTCATTGAATAGAGGTTCTTAAACAGAGTATAAAATGAGTAGAATATTTAAAAAAAGAAAGAAAAAATTAAAGTTGGTTCACGCGTTGAACTGGATTTACGTTTTAAGTCTTTCCATTTAAAGTCGATTTTTAACCAACTCTAAATCCCGTTTTTGTAGTAGTGCTAGAACTTACATTGTCCTCAATGTAACAGTTGTCAATTAAAGATAAAGGGAAAAAGGGAAGAAAAGTTACCTATTTCCTAAGAATGAGCAAGTAGTGATGGGAAAATGTAGGTGCATCCATCATGTTTATTATTAAAGTTCGCATAGACAGATTGCTGTGAACTTCTAATATCTCAACAAATATTTTTAGTTTTAACAATTGTAAAATTATTCACATGCAATTAAACTAAATTAAAAAAATTAAATAAACAAAAACGAAAATTACCTAAAATGATGGGTTGCCTCTTATCCAGGGCTTAGATTAACATCTTATCAAGATGCATCATCATGGTGTTGAGGAACAATTTATCAATATGGAATAAATGTCAACCATGTTGTTTTCTCCTTTTAAATAAGGCTTTACACATTGCCCATTGACTTTGAAAGTTATTTGTGTCTTTGGATTCAATAACTCTATTGCTCCATGTGAAAAACTTGGACAATTGTGTAAGGTCCATCCCATCTTGATACATCAGTGACAAGATAGTTTACAATATCAATATACCATGGGTTTGGACCTATTGAAAATAATTTTTCATCAAAAAAGGTTTCACCTATATCTTCATTACTCTAACCTTTAAGAAAATTGAAGTCAGAAATCAACCTAAACAAATGGTCAATTGCTAAGTTTTCAATGCCTTTCTTATTCTTGATTTATAGGTCAAATTCTTGTAAGACTAAGAGCTACCTGATTAATCTTGGCTTGGCATTCAGTTTACTTAATAGGTATCTTAAAGTAGCATGATCAGAATGCATAATCTCTCTAACTATCGGGCGATTGTACCAATAAATAAAAGAGCACTACTCTAAATCATACTGTATAATTAAACCTTAAAATCTAATTTTCATATTTAAGTTTGTAATGAAAAATAATATATTTCTCTTTAACATCCTTAATATAAAATCTTGAATTAAAACAAATCCATTTATTTTATAGAGATATTTTACCTATTTAATATTTCGTAAGCATAAAAACGTTATTATTATGTAATATTTACAAAAATCCAGGCATGTTAAATTTAATCACAAATAAATTAAACATAACATATAAGAATAAAACATAAAAAAATAACTGTAAACAATTTATTTTAAGATTATACCTCAAAAGAGTTCTTAGAGAACTTTGATGATAATTTTGTTGCTCAAAAACCTCCAAACGGATTTTCATTTCCATTTATTGGATAAAAAAATATAAAATATAAAATCATAGCTAGTTCTTCTCAAAAATAGAAGAACTTTAAAACTAAAAACTAAGAAAGCTTTCTAGAGAGAGAGAAAGTTGAGAAAATTGTGTGTTTTACAATGGAGGGAAATGATCTTTTTATAGGTGAGGGAAATGATCTTTTTATAGGTGAGGGAAAGGATCTTTTTATAGGTGAGGAAAAGCCCAAAAAAGGTGGGAAAATTTTCCAAAATTGATTTTGGGCACATTTGGATAGGTTGGCACACGTTTGGGGCATGAAAATTTCGACAGGTGGGTGTTTTGTGCATGCAAAAATCTGCGCGGTGTGTGTTGGGTGTGTGTTGGGCATGTGCTAGGCATGTGTCAGCTGGGTGTGGGCGTATGATAGGTATGTATTGGGCGTGCGTGTGAGTCTAGGAGTCCTTACAACTTCTACACCCCACTACTACGAGCCTTGACTGATATATAGATAGGTAACAACTATGCCTTGAGTCTAGGAGTTGCTACAACTTCTGCACCCCATCCATGCAAACTTGGATTTCTAACATTGGAGATCCTGACTCTCCAACATTAACCATTAATAAAAACTACCAAGAATGAACAGAGTGTAACAATACTCACGATAGGGTTGAATAATTCACCAAGGACTTCAAAAATTTCTAAGTCTTAAGACCAAATGCTCGGATGACTTGATAAATTGAAGAACACCAAGTAGGGGGGATGGTACACTAAGAATACCCTTTGTTAAAAAACCATCCTTAGAAAAAATAAAAACAAATCATACAAAAATGTCAAATTCCATGCACAAACCTAATAGGTATATGGTCAAACTAAAAATGATCGAACTAGCTAATGGATACATTACAAACTAGGCTGATATAAGCCCGATCAAATGGCACATGGTCAGACATAGCATATGTGGCTTAGCTTGAAACATGTGGTCATACATGATACACTTGGCAGGATATGGTACACGTGGTCAGAAATGGTACATTGGTCAAATATGGTAAACCTGGTCGAACATAATACATGTGGAAAAACATGGAATTTGTGGAGAGAAATGGTGCATATAGTTAAACATGGTACATATGACTGAACATGACTCAAATGGCCAGACATGGTTCATGTGGCCAAATATGGTACATGTGGTCAAAAATGGTACATATGGTCGTATATTCCATTTGTGGTTGGATATGGTACATGTTTCCAAACATGGCACATGTGTGTGGACCCATAACTATCAAGATCACTTTGGAACTACTTCCCAACAAGTACCTACCATTTTGTACCAACTGAATGGATCATAGATCCCAAAAAGGGATAGCCTTAAAGAATGCCTCCATCTTAAAATAAAAGAGATCACAAATAGACCTCACTAAGACCTAAATGCTGTAATGGAAATAGAAAAAGTAAAAAATCACAAGCACATGTTTTAAAAGTATAGAAATAGTAAATATACATGGCATATACATATGTCCAAAAGATCCATACAAAGACTTGAACTCTAATGTGATGATTCTAGTATATGGTAGATTATTGGGCCTTGGAAACCCTACTAGGCATATCATAGTTCACAAGCTAAATGGACCATGAAAATCTAGAATAGGAAATAATCCTAATGAAGCCACATTGAAAGTACCCAACTCATTGAGCTATGAACCCATACCCTCCACATTCAACTTTAAGTATTCTAAATATACTTGAACAAAAGGCCAAAACTTACTGTCTAGGATCAAGGGCTGTCACCCTCTGATATGGCTATTACAAGTTGCAAACCATAGTAAGTAACTCACTTAAGAAGTACAAAGCCTAAAGTGTATAAAGTGTCAAGACATCTCCGATCTCTAAGACTGAATAAAGGTTGTTAAGCATAGACTTTTGCTTGGCATATACTTTTATCTAATAAGCCATGACTTATTATCTACTACCTTCTTAGGTCCTACCATATCATATGTCCTCCTAGAGAATAGACACCTCCAATAATGCACTTCTACATGTCCTTTCTTATCAAGTACATTCATAAAGTTTTCAACCACATGTCTACATTTTGCACAAAAAATTATTAAGTAGACTAGAATATTAGCCTTCTAAAATTTGAGACGAATAAGACATGATCCCCTACTACCTGACCCTATCAAAAAGTACAAACCTCTATGCACCTATGACACTTTACTCCAATAAGGGACAAAATTCATATGTTAAAAAATAATTAGAACAAAGAAAAACCTAAGTGTTAAAGAGTGACGATATCTACAAGAGTGGTATCAAAACCCCTCACACTTATGTAGTCCTCCCAGAAAAATATTGTCATGTCATCAATAGATCTTGTGAGAATATCAGAACTATTGTTATAGACAAAACTACATGCTAGGATGGTCTAAAACCATCACCCAAATTGATGTGCACACGACCATAGATGTATGCACCTAAGCCATCCACACTATGGTCGGACACTCCATGAGTGGTCAGACTATGGCTGGGGAGACCATAGTCAGATGAATCTTGGTCACATATTCCTCCATTAGCCCTCCAATCGGTGACTATATCGTGTGACCTATTTTGATTTGAGTATGCTCAATCCCATTATGATAAGGTTCGATCTCATTTATTAATCATTCCATCCTTTATCAAGATTTTGAGTAGCTCGTATGCTCATAAGTTCACAAGTTTGAATTCATGTCTTCCTATTAAAAATGGGAAATTGAGCCCTTTGAAGGGTGTTTTTGATGTCGACATAACACCCTAACCAGGATTCCAATTGAGAATTTGTAAAATCCAACCACAACAAGACACCACCTCGCACGTTTTGTGTGCTAGGGTCAAGCAAGAAGTTTTTCATATGGGAAAGTAATGAGTATGCAAGGGTAGACTCGATGCCACTAGTAAGGTTCAAAAATTCATGAACCTAGGCGATGACAGAATGGTAAAATAGACATCGTAGCCTATGTTTCCAGGCCTAGCAAGTCTAGAGGAATGGTGTTTGTTATAATATAGTTCATTCCATATGTCATGATATAAGAATTCCCTATCACTAAATAACTCATAGGTCAACCTAGTCAACATTGAGCCAATAGATAAGCATCAATATAGGCAATTGGTATTTAATCTCTTAATTATCCAACAATAAGATAAGTAAGAAAATAAGGCTCTCACAATAAGATAAGTCTATTAGTATGGATAAGGGTCATCAATAGGTATACTTTCTCCTTTACAAATTCATCAATAGTAAGATCTCTACGCTTTTCCTAAATATCTATTTGCATCTCTCTATATTATAAGAATAAACACTAGTCTCCTTTTTTCTCACTACCCAGACTTAAGCATTAGAGGGCCGAAGACCACCACACCGCGTGGTGTTCCAAGGTCCTAGTAGTGTGTTCTCTGATCTCAGGTCCATAGGAAGCAAAGATGCATCCCATCATTAGTGCTAACAAAAATTGGTATCAACATAAATCTTAGGAGTTTTATTTTATTTTAAGAAAAAAGAAAATTGTTATTAGCATGTTTTCCCATCTTATTTTAGTAAAAAGTTTCATTTTATAGTGTTGGCTTACGAGAGTGTTTTATTCAGACAAATACACACAAGGTTATTTAGTTATGTTACTTGGAGCAATTAATCCTTTGTTATTTTTTTATCAATTTATTTCTTTTATTATAAAAAGTAATAATATAAGGACAAATAATAAATATTAATTTTTATTTTATTTTTTATTAATTTTATATTCATTATTGTATATGCTAAAGATAATCCATGCAATAGATATATCAATAATAGTTAAAAAATGTTTAAAAAAAATTAAAAAATAAATAAAATAAAAATTGGTCAACGAGTTGTATTTTCATAATGAAATGACTAAAATGCATATATTGTTTCATCGAAATATTTCATGTCATGAAATATCGTAAAATTATTTTAAAAAATAGAAAAAATGATTTACTTTTATAGATAATTTTGACATGATATGAATTGTTTTATTGTGTAAAATATGTGCAAAATTATGTATATTTCTATCACAATAATAATTCACTAATGACATATTTATTCAATAATAATAGCACTAAAATATAATTAATATTAAAGGTAAAATTAACATTTTATAACATAGTTAAATAATAATATGATCATATGAACATTACCCGTAATACTAATAAATAGAAGGAATTAGAGAAATATGCTTATTGACCTCGTGCCACTATTTTTATTCTAGATTGAACCCTACTTACATAATATTTATAATTTCATTTTTGCCCTCTACTCGAATACAAAATTATTAATTAGCTACACACTGTCATCTTTTCTCTTTTTTTGTTATCTCTCATTCCTTAACACGCGTAAACATCTACCACTAAATTGTTTAGTATCATCCACAGAAAGAAATTAT
This sequence comes from Hippophae rhamnoides, assembly GCA_033030585.1. Lineage (NCBI taxonomy): Eukaryota > Viridiplantae > Streptophyta > Magnoliopsida > Rosales > Elaeagnaceae > Hippophae > Hippophae rhamnoides. The sequence goes on from CM065436.1 coordinate 33,155,397, forward strand.
GCTCCATGGCAATTTATTCTCGTGTGCCACCCCAAGCTTATTAAACAAAGAACTTATGTTGCATTCCAAGCTTATTAGGAAAGAAAAAGTGCTCCACAAAAAAGCTCTTTTGTTTAGCACACTCAATTGCTTAGATGAAATATCCAAAATTGTGTTTTATCTTGTGAGCCAAGGCCCAATCAATCCATTGAGTATTTCTTTCATCTTGTTGGTACGCCAATGATTAAGTCCAATAAGTGCTTTTTTCACTTCTCTAATCGTATCATATACCCCAAAATGGCATTTTGTTGTATCAATAGTATAATTTTCATAACGGATGGTACCAGAGCGCTTTATGTAACTTTCAAGACAAGTGGTGTTGAAGCAATTTTTACATCTATGTTGTACACATATCCAAAAATGGAATTTTTTTTTGCATCCAATGTGAACTTTATATCACAGGTAGTATGGGAAACCTTTTTGCAAATCTTTCACACATATACCTAAAAATGATATTTTATTGCATCCATAATTTAGTGTTCATGATGGGTGGTATCTAAGCACTTTTTGTAACTTTTTTGCAGATATACCAAAAAATGGCCTTTTCTTGCATCTGTAGTGTAATTTTCATGACGAATGGTACCAGAGCACTATATGTAACTTTTTTGCACATATACCGAAAATGACATTTTGTTACATCCTTAGTGCAATTTTCAAGACTAGTTGTATTAGAGATAATTTTACAAATATTTCATACATATACCCAAAGATGGAATTTTTTTGAATCCATTGTGATATGTTCACCACGGGTGTTATTGGAGCACTTTTAATAACTTTTTTGCACATATTCTCAGAAATGTTATTTTTTTTGGCATCCATTGTGAAATTTTCATCACATATGGTATTAGACACTTTTAGCAAATTTTGTTGCTCATATACTTGAAAATGAAATTTTGTTGCATCCATATTGCAATTTTCTTGACAGCTGGTATAGGAGCATTTTTTGCAACTTTTTCACAAATAAACTCAAAAATGACATTTTTTTTGCATTCATAGCGTAATTTTCTTGACTAGTGGTACCACAAAAGTTTTAATGCTATTTAGCACACATAATCGAAAATGTATTTTTTTTGCATTTGTTGTGCAATTTTCATGGCAGCAATATCGGAGCACTTTTTGCAACTTTTTCACACATATACTTGAAAATGAAATTGTGTTGAATCCATACTATAATTTTCATGATGGGTGATATAGGAATACTTCTTGCAACCTTTTCGTATATAAACTAAAAAAATGACATTTTGTAGCATTCGTAGTGAAATTTTCACGATGGGTGCTACCAGAGTACTTTTTGTAACTTTTTCGGTCATATATTTAAAAATGATATTTTATTGCATATGTAATTCAATTTTTATATTGAGTTGTATCAGAGAACTTTTGTAACTTTTTCACACATATAACTAAAATGGAATTTTTGTATCTATTGTTCAATTTTCATTGCGGGTGGTACTAGACAACTTTTAGCAACTTTTTTCTCATATATACTCAAAAATGGCATTTTATTGCATCAATAGTACAATTTTTAAGATGGGTGATATTGTTGTACATTTTACAACTATTTCAAACATATACCTAAAAATTTAATTGCATCCATTGTGAATTTTTCATCACGTGTGACATTGGAGCATTTGTTTTCAACTATTTTGTACATATTCTTGAAAATGACATTTTTTTTTGTAACCGTTGGGAAATTTTCATCGCAGGTGTTATCGGAGCACTTTTATCAACTTTTTCATACGTATACCCAAAAATGACAATTTGTGGTACTCTTAGAGTAATTTTCATGAAGGATGGTACCAAAGCACTTTTTTCAATTTTTTTCACATATATCTGAAATCTCATTTTGTTACATTCATAGTGTAATTTTCATGATGGGTGGTATCTAAGCACTTATGCAACTTTTTCGTACATATACCAAAAAATGGCATTTGCTTACATCCATATTATAATTTTCATGAAGAATGGTACTAGAGTACTTTTTGCAACTTTTTCGCACATATACCCAAAAAATAACATTTTGTTGCATCTGTAGTGAAATTTTCACGATAGTGGTACAGGAGTACTTTTTGCAACTTTTTCTCAAATATACTCGAAAATGAAATTTTGTTGCATCCGTAGTGCAATTTTAATGATGTAGATCAAGAAGCATCACTAAGGACTCCATGGTATGTTTCAAGTAGACCAAATAATCAAGAATAACTCAACGAGACATAGAAAAAGTATGGGCATTATTACAAGCTATTAAGACTTCTTGGGTATGAAGTAAAATGATTGACCAAATAAAATTTAGATTTGGAAAGTTTAAATGAGTAGCTATCAGTATATTAGCCATACCTTTCCCATTTGATATCTAACTGAGGTAAAACAAAATTTTACTAGGTCAAAATTGACTTTCAAGAAATGCCCAGGAATCGGTCAAACAATTACATATCTTATTATTTCATTAGTTTAATATTGACCATATTCATTTCTTTAATTGTTAAGGATTACTTTACTTCATTAGCAAGTAGAATTTCTTGGGATTATTTTTACTTCACCATCAAGTATTTCTAAAGTGTATTGAGGCAATATAAATCTAAGACCTTTCAAATTTGAGGTTTGACATTTTTTTCATAATGTATAATTTTTCTCTTAAACTTATCAAGAGTAATTATTATGGCATTCATCTTAGACTTATCACTCATATCCTTCCCATTCTTAAGTGTGGCATCTATCCTACCCTTCTTGATACATTTGCTTCCTATCTACTTATAGATAGAGGGTCAAAGTCCTCATTTTTTTATCTTTACAATTTGATTTAGAACGTAGTGACAATCTTCAAGTCTCATTTCATTAGGTGAGATTCATATCAGGTGGTATTGGAGCTCCTTTTGTAAACTTTTGGTACATATACTCAAAAATGACATTTTGTTGCATCCGTAGTGCAATTTTCATGATGGATGGTACCAAAGCACTTTTTGTAACTTTTTTGCACATATATTTGAAAATGATATTTTTTGCATCCGTAGTTCAATTTTCATGATGGGTGTTACCGAAGCAATTTTGTAACCTTTTCGAATATATACACGAAAATGAAATTTTGTTACATATATATTACAATTATCATGACAAGTGGTACCAGTGCAATTTTTACAAATATTTTACATATATACACAAAAATGGAATTTTTTTATGCATTGAGAAATTTTCAGAACGGGTGGTATCGAAGCACTTTTTTCAAGTTTTTCGCACATATAATTAAAAATGGCATTTTGTTGTATCTGTAGTGCAACTTTTCATGATGGGTTGTACCAAAGTACTTTTTTAACCTTTTCGCGCATATAATTGAAAATAGAATTATTTTGCATCTGTCGTCAATTTTCATCATGATTGTACCGAAGCACTTTTAGAAACTTTTTCCACACATATACCCAAAAATGGAATTTTATTGCATCCTGATGCGTAAATTCGCAAGTGTACGAATCGTTCAAGTAATAAAGTGTACAAAAGTACGGATATCGAACCCACAAGGAATGGTGTTACTAAGTACCGAAATTGACTAATCCTAATTTTATTTGAAAACCAAATTGTTGAATTTGTTTAAGAAATAAATTAACTTAAAATAAACGCAAATAACAAAATTTAATGTTGTTTACAAATGATTAAAAATGCTAAGGCATTTGATTTCGCTAAATCAATTCAATCCGATTTCAAGTCATGTTATATTAGAATTAAAGTTAGAAGTGATGGTTGAAAAACACAAATTTATCTAATACTCTCTCTCGAGTTATATTAGAATTACTTATCTATGACAACCAACTATATTTCTATGAAGATTTAATCACAAATAAGCACATTACGACTTATGGAATTTCTAGAATAACTACATACATCATGCATTAGGTGTCAAACTCGCATTCAACATACAGTATTTATCATAAGAAGCATTCATTACACATCTCCTTTCGGTCTCAATATAATGCAACAAATCATCTAAATCTTGATTAGAAATTTAAAAGCATTAAGCATGAAATAAATACTCAACTTGAAAACAATGAACTCATATAACAATAACAAAAGAATTCAGATTTTCTTGATTCAACTATATCATAGCCTTAGAAAAAACGAATTAGTTCATAACGGAAATAAGAATAAACATTATTTCAATTGAATCCATGAATAACAAATCTAAATAAAATGCAGAAAATAAAAGCTAAGGAGAAGAGATGAAAAGATCTTGAAGATGAAGACTTGGTAGCAACAATGGTGATGATCCTTCAAGCTTCTCCAAACTTTCTCTAAAACATTTGCCTTTTCTCCTCCAAAAATAACTCAGATCTACTCTCTCTGTCGTGGCCTCTTTCTCGATATTATAGTATATATAGATCTAGGGTTTTGGGGGCAATTTTGGAACAAAACAACAAAAAAATTGTGTTTTCGGACAAAACTCGCCGGCGGGGACATTATTCTCGCCGGCGGGGACATTATTCTCGCCGGCGAGGACATTATTCTCGCCGCGACGAGATTTCTGGAAAATAAAATTTTTGGTTCTCTGATTTTGGCCAACGGCTAGATTAATGTGGCTGGAGGCTAGATGCATTTGGCCAGCGGCGAGATTTGCATCTTCCAAAATCCGTGCTCTCGGGAAGGTTTTTCGCCGACGGCGAGAATAATGTCGCCAACGGTAGGATTTCCAAATTTTGAAACATTGTTTTCTTTTTATTTTCGCTCAATCCCGATCATTGAACTTTGTCCCAAACTTCTCCAAAATTGAGATTTTACCTGAAATTGCACTTTAAACAAGAAATACCCGTGAAATGACATTTGTGGATTAAATAATCAAATAAACACAATTTTCACACAAATATCAACATTTAAATCATAACAAAAATGCAATAATTTGACTCTTATCATATCCATTGTGCAATTTTCACACAAATATCAACATTTTTTGTACATATACCCAATAATGGCGTTTTAATGTATTCGTAGTGCAACTTTCATGACGAGTGGTACTAAAGTACTTTTTGCAAGTTTTTCAAACATATACAAAAAAAAATCATTTTGTTGGATCTATGCTACAATTATCATGATCTATGGTACCGAAGAACTTTTTATAACTATTTCGCACACATACCCAAAAATGAAATTTTGTTACATCTGTAGTGTTATTTTTATGACAGTTGGTTATGCACAAAATTTGAATTTTATATTAGCTCATAAGTGTACAAATCACTTTGTAAAAAGTGATAAGCCTATTTCCAAAGTCCATTTAAAGAGAAATTATGTGACTTTAAAAAATTCAACGAATATCTCTAAAATAGATATGAAACATAAACCTAAGCATTATGTGACGATATTTGGATCTTAAAAAATCTAAAAAAATAACATAAAATTAAAAGATAAGAATAAAACTTATTAAAAAAGTTCTAGGGAGATAAACAATTAACACTCAATGGAGAATTTATGAGAATTATTAGCTTGTTAAAATCTAAATATACGTCAATGTATTCTTGAGTTTACATAAGTTTTGTAACAATCCATTATCTAAAAAGCCTCCAAAAAGATCTTCCTAGTCTATTATTGAATCAAAACTACTGCAAAAAACTAAGAAAACATAAAACTTTATAGCTACCTTTAAAAACTATGTAGTATTTTGTACATTTTTGATGCATGAAAACAAGAAAATATAACTCTTATTCATAGCTGAAGCTTGGAGAGAAAAATGGAAAGTGAGGGAAAATAATCATGTGTCGTGGCCCAAGATTATCCACACTGCTGCACACGTTACCTTTTGTTGGCCTCATTTCCAACAGAAATGATCACGCTGTAACCCAACTATTCCTCACCATGGTTCAATTCAAGCTACTTGAAATGGATGTTAAATAAAGTGGAGTGCCGGTGGTCCACTGTACTTCACTTCTTATTCCTACCCCTAACAAACTAGTTGTATCACTTAGAAGGTGTACATGTATTATTCTTTTATTATTTTAAGTTGCAAATGAGTGCTTTCAAGCATGAAACTTCAATCTATATCAATTTAATCAAATTGAAGTTAAAAATACCTAGAAACAACATTAAATATTTGGGATTTCGAACACATAGCCCTGCTATAAGTAATGATAAAAACATGCATATTCAAATCTATTTATAAATTTTTAGTACAAATAAATCACAAAATAATAGTGCTTTTCACATATTCATTGCGAGGCCCTACCAAATTCTTGCTAGCCTATAGCAGGAAAAGCTATAAAAAACTAAAAAAATTAAAAAAACACAATTAAACCTTCATAAATCATTTTCGTAGATTGATACAGTTGCATTTAATATATGCAACAAGCTTTAAACCCCTAGATTACCCTAGTGGATGAGTTTAACTCTCTTGAGGACTTTCAGTGATGATACCCACAAATATCCTACTAAATGTAAAAACTAAAAGAAATAACAAATAACAAAATACAAACTAGAATTAAAAAAGTAAAAATGAAATAATAAAACTTCCTATGCTTTTCCTTTTTTAAGTTCATAATTAAATCTATAGTATAAGCTAGATTAACATCCCAAAGATTCACAATATATTATAAAAATCAGTTGTAAATCACAAATTCATATTCCATAACAAAAATGTATCAATATTAACATACCCAATTTTGGTGTAAGGAATTATAATTTTCTTTTACTCTAAATCTCACAAGTCATACTCTCAATATTACACTGATCCTATAGGTTCAAGCACTCAATAAAAGATATATGTGAATATAATTTATATAAAATGAACTAATGGGTTTGTATAAGATTAAAAAAAATGCTCAAAAAGTGCATAACATTGATTTCATGAAAGGAATAAAATTATAGCATTTATATAGAAATCACATATTATTCTCATGCAACAATTAAAATCATCAAGCAAAAATATCAAGTATAAGCCTTAGAGATGAATGAAAATGCAATAACTTCAAAGGAATTTATTTCCTTTTGTTAATGCCATTCTCACAACTCTGAAGAAGTTTTTGGTCACAATATTTTGTTATACTAATTATTTTACTCTATTTTTAATACTCTTTATATATATATATTCTTTCTTTTTTTAGAAAGTGGACCCATGTATATATATGTTTTTGGTTAGTGGCTAATTTTTTTGGCTCTTTTGTATTGACTTTAGTGAACCCTATATATATATATATATTTCGAAGTTATGCATGAAAGAAATAGAAATATACTTTCAATTTCTACTTAAGTCATTCAATTTAAGCAATAAAAATAAGTACATGACAATTCATAAGACATTAAAAATCCTAATGTTCAATGCAAAAACTATAGAGATCCTCTATCAAAAAATTCTCAAAAGATAGTCTCCACTATTTAATTCCATGAATTTTAGGTTTATCTCAATTTCAACATTCAATCGTGAAACAAAAACTTGATGACTCCATGAAAGTAGTCGTCGATACAATTTTTTACTTAATATTTGTTTGTTTTATTCAATAAGTATTATTTTTAGAGTAAAAAATATTAAAATATAAACTTTTTAGTGAAAAAGGGTGAAAATATAATTTTTGGAATATTTTGAGATTTTTTTGGAATTTTTATGAATTTCTAATCTATGACAAATCAGAAGCTGCCACGTGGACACCACACAAGTAGAGAGATGACCCAACAAGCCACGTGGATGACGTGCAAGAGGATAGAACCGATCGCACAACTTGGTGTGTATTACATGATGTAGCATTATGCTATGCATCAGTATAGCATTCATTTTGAGTTCTTTACTTGATCAACGCTCTCTCCATACCGCTTCACCTAATTCGTTGGTTCATACCACCCGTGCGCCATGCCATCCATGACTACAAATCATGTCCCACCACATACTAAAATCAGAAATAATTTACCTAGACAAATCTACTCTGTCACACATCGCTCTCTGATTTGCCCATTGAATCCCATATGTCACGTGTTTGCTTTTAAATAGCTACTTTTGCTAATTTTCCTTTTTTTCATCTCAACCTTTGATCTAAAGCTGATATGGCATTCTAGATTCCACCTGAGCTATATTTAACCCCTTAATCACCCCATAAACCCTAAAGAGTGATAATTAGCATAATTTTTATCTGTTTTTAGAGCTAAAAATACAAAAAAAAATCAAAAGGAGATATAATTTTGGTGGAAATTCACAAGGAGATTGGTACTACAATTCAAGAGATTTATTGTATTTTTTCTTCTTCTTCTTCTTCTTCTTCTTCTTTCTTTATCAATTTTTATATCTTTCTTTATGAAAAATATGAATTTTACGAATAAAATTGTGTCTAGTTAATTTATTAATCTAGGGGTCTTATGAACCCAATTTTCATTATGTGATGATCTAATAATTTACCCCAATTATGATTTTAATTTAATTATATTATTTAATCTGATTTTTATGCTATTAATATTTTAACCAACAATTTATCTAAAGAGGTAATTAAATATATTTGAGAAAATTATTTAATTGTTAGCCTTTATTTTATGAGTAGTATGCAATTTAATTGACATGAGAGTGTGATTATGTTAATTATTATACATGTGTAATTTACTTGAGAGAGTAGTACACACTACGTTAGATTCAATTGATCATGTAATTAATTGATAATTATAATAGGAGAATTTTAGTAATTTATATATTTAGAAAATTGTGAGATTAAGTATTCCTAGATATTTTCTCATATATCTTCTTAGTTACCAAATCTAATTTAATTAATTATTGTTATTTATTTTTATTTTTTTTAATTTTGCTTTCTTAAAATATAAAAATACAAAAAAATTAACTTTTATTTTCTTGTTTTAAAAATTAGTTTATAATAACTTAATCTCTATTGAAATGATATTTTCTTATCATTATATTATTTGTTGCGATACGTATACTTACGTCTTTATTGCACACAATTCGTGTATTCGATCAAGTTTTTGGAGCCGTTATCGGTGATTATAAATATTAGAAATTAATTTATTATTTTATTTTATTTTAGTTATTTTTATTTATTTAATTTTTTAGTTATTTATTTTTATTCATTTTGCTTTATTTATTTGTCTTAATTTTAATTTATTTATTTTTAATTTTAGCATCTCCTTAGTGCTATTAGAAATATAGTTGGTTCTATTGCATGAGCACTCGTGTAAGGGAGAAATTTTGCCTATAGATCCCAAAATCGAGTTTACTTTGAGATCAATAAAAAAACAAGAAGTTGTCACCCAAGTGGAAAAAAAGGCTAATTCATTAGAAATAAACAATAATGATCTAAATTTGAAGAATCATTTTCCTTTAATGGATGATAGGGTTAGAGCTATGAACGAATATGAAAGACCTATGTTGAAAGGACTTAATCCAAGTATTACAAAGCCAAACATTCAAGCTAATCAGTTTGAACTAAAGCTAGTGATGTTTCAAATGCTGCAAATAGTTGAACAATTTAGCGGATTATCAAAATAGTTGAACAATTTAGCGGATTACCAAAATAGTTGGAAAATTTAGCAGATTATCAATAGAGGATCCTCATCTACATCACATATTATTTATTGAACTTTGAGGTTTATTTAAATTCAGTTGTGTAACCGAAGAGGCATTTAGGCTTCAATTGTCACCTTACTCTTTACGAGGCCATGCTCAAACTCGGCTAAACTCTTTGCCACCTAATTCCATTACAACTTGGAATATTTGACGAAGAAGTTCTTGATGAAATATTTTCCACCAACAAAGAATTCCAAGCTTAGAAATGACATTACCTCTAACAATATGAAGGAGAATCTTTATATGAAGCATGGAAAAGATTCAAAGAATTGCAAAGGAAGTGTCCTCACCATGGTATCCTTCATTGGATTCAAATAGAGACTTTCTACAATGGTCTTAATGCTCAAATAAGAATCATTGATGATGCATCTGCTAATGGAGCTTTCCTAGCCAAATCTTACGATCAACTTATGATTTACTTGAGAAAATAGCTAGCAATAATTATCAATAGACAATGGATAGAATGATAGCCACAAGAAGAGTAGCCAAAGTGCATGAATGAAATGATATCACGGCTTACAACTCAAGTGTCATCTTTAGTAAATATTTTGAAGGCTTAAAACTTGCCAGTGAGTATAAATAAGGTCCCATATGCAAGGGTGTCTTGTGTATTTTGTGGTAGCTAGAGCCCATTTGTTTGATAATTGTCCACATAATCTTGAATCATTATTCTATGTGGGTAATGTGAACTGAAACAATAATTCATACTCTAACACAAATAACCCAAGATGGAGACAACATCCAAATTTCTCTTGGAGTAATAACAATAATGAGGGTGGTAATCAATTCAACCATTAATAATTTCCACCACCTAGTTTCAAACAACCATAAAAATCACAAGCCCAAGAAAAGAAGCCACATATTGAGGAAAATACAAATTCTTTAATGGAAATTATGAAAGACTTCATCCAATCAGTAAATACAAAAGTCTTCACTTAAAAGTCTTCACTTTAGAATTTAGAAAACCAAATGGGGAAATTTTCCGAGGCCATAAGTCAAAGGTCTCAAGGTAACCATCCAAGTGACACAATTGTAAATCCAAGAAGAAAAGGTAAGAAGCATTGCAACGCCATAGCCTTGAGGAGTGGTAAAAATAGAGAGGAGGAGGATGAGACTAAAAAGGATGAGGAGGACTATGAGACCAAAAAGGATAAGGATGAACCGGAAACTAAAAATGATGATGATGAATTAGTGGATAAAAAGAGTAGTGGAAATGAAACACTTTAGCCTCTTATGCCATTATTCCTTTTTCTCAAAGACTATAAAATCAAAAGTTAATTAGATATGCAATTCTCAAAATTTCTTGATGTCTTAAAAAAGTTACACATAAATATATCATTTATAGATACACTTGAACAAATGTCTTCTTTTGCCAAAATCATGAAGGATATACTGTCAAAGAAAATGAGGCTTGGCGATAATGAAATAATAACCTCAATTGAAGGTTGTAGTGCCATCCTTACTAGAAAAATACCTCAAAAACTAAAAGATCCAGGTATTTTTGACATCCCTTGCACTATTGGGAACAACCATTTTTCAAGGCATTGTGTGACTTGGGTTCCAACATTAACCTTATGCCATTTTTTATTTTCAAGGGATTGGGGATTGGTAAAGCCAAATCCACTTCAATAACATTACAAATGGTAAATAGATCAATTAAGAGACCTCAGGGTGTGGTAAAAGATGTGCTAATAAAAGTAGACATACAAGTTCATATTTTTGGCAGATTTCATTGTACTAGACAAGGAAGAGGACCATAATATTCCTATCATACTTGGTCATCAATTCTTAGCAACTGAAAAAAAACTCATTAATTTATAAAAGGGTGAACTTATAATAAGAGTGCAAGATGAACAAGTAATGTTTAAAGGATAAATTTTACTGATTGTGGGGACAACTTAAAAGAATTTTTTGAATCACCCAAACTTAAGATTTTAACACGTGATGCTATGAATAAGGACATAAAATCACCAGAAAACAACTCAACCTATTTTAAATTTGAAAGTATGGAATCAAAGGTTGATATTATGAACTGTGTAAACTTTTTGGAGGACATGTCTCTCATGTGTGTATTCAATGGGTTTGTGGAGAGTTTTGAGATAGGATCTAAGCTCAAATCATCTATTGAAGGGCCACCAAGTTTAGACTTCATAATTTTACCCTACCATCCCTAGTTAAGTGGGCAAACAAAAGAGTCTAATAGAGAGGTAAAAAAGATGCTGGAAATATATAAATTGGCTGAGTTACAGTAGAGAGCATATAAGAATCCCAAAAAATTACAAAAAGAAAAAAAATATGGAATGATAAGAGAATTGAGCACCATGTTATTAAACCAAAACATAAAGTATTATTGAAAAAATCAAGACTCAAATTATTTTTGGGCAAACTCAAAAGTAAATGGATATAGAAGGATGTACCTTAGTATTTAATATGACCGTCTAGTCAAGGATGTTAAACGTGACACTTGTTGGGAGGCAACCCAATTTTATTTTACTTATATTTTTATTGTTTTTTGTAGGTGAATAAACATAGAGAGAAACAACGTGTTCGGGACAATTTTCAATTTAAGTTTGGGGGAGGGAACTTCATTCTCTACTTTAGTATTTAGTATGCATTTTAAAGTTTTTTATTTTTGGGAATTGTTAATCATGATTTGGGTAGAAATTGATAAATATATGGAAACTAAATGCATGCATGCATGCTTGATATGAAACATATGAACTCAATTATAAAAATGGGTTATTATGATTAGGATGATGAAGGTAATATGCTTGTCAAGATATTTACATTAATCATGTGATATGCTCACTAGTTTTGATTGGATTGATTCAAATTTTTAAGCACATGTTCATGATTGATTTTGGTGTTCTTATTGAGAGAAAATTTGTAGTGAGTTATGTGAGTTGATGAGATCTACCAAGTTTTAGAATCTATTTGATCATCCCTTGAGGTGAAGTCCTAAATAGTATTTAGCAAGAGAAATGATTTAGGCCTTATTTGGATTGATTGAACCTTTCAAGCTAGCCATTTTTAAATATCTTTAGTCACCCATTTGAGCCAATAAGGGGTCTTTCATATCTTTAAGCTACATTTTATGCCTAACTAATAATAATTACTTTTACCCTTACACCTTTACCTGTAAGAAAAAAAAATCATGTGTTATGCTACAGAGTATGGTGGAATGTAATGCACCCTATAGAAAAAAAGAAAAAAAACTCAAAATAAAATTATCCCTCTAAAGAAAAAAAATAAAATTGCAAATAAGTTTGAGGGTGTTGTGAAGTACAAAAATAAATATGAATAAAAGAATATGAGAAGAATGATAAGATAGGGTGTACTAAAATATCAAGTTAAAGCTCAATTACAATTAAGTGTATGATGAATAAAAAGGAAAGCTAAGGTGTGAAAAGAGCCTAAATGTCTTCATTTATCAACCCTCACCTAAGCCTTACTTTGCAAGCATGTAAAGTCATTATTGATACTTAGCTAACTACATATTTATATAAGTGGAGAGAGATGTGAGAAATAGACTTATGAGACTTGTTCTAAGATTGAATTGATTAGCATGCTCATATAGGTTGATTTCATGAGTGCATTGGATGATATCATATGCAACACACACACACATAAATTAATTCATCAAAAACCTTGCATATCCTCATATTGATGGAACGTTGATTGATGAATATGTGAACCTCCTTGTCATAAAACTGTACGAATTTTGAGAGTGATAGTTTTTGCTAAATATGCATGTATGTATATATATATATATGAACAAACTTCCTATATCATTTTATTTAGTTATGTTAATGCCTATATCATTTTATTTAGTTAGGTTTTCCTTCACTTGAGGACAAATAAAGAGTTAAGTTTGGTTTGTCATTACTCCATGAAAGTAGAGTCATTAGTGAACTTGTTTACTTAATATTTGCTCGTTTTTTTTTCAATAAGTATTATTTTCAAGGTTAAAAATATTAAAATATAAACTTTTTAGTGAAAAGTGGTCAATATATTATTTATGGAATTGTTTTGTATTTTTTGGATTTTTTATAGATTTTTAACGCAGGGCTAATCAGAAGCTGCCATATGGACACCACTCAAGCAAGGAGCTAACACAGTAAGCCCATCGATGACATGTAAGCAAATAGGACCGATCGTACAATGCCACATGTACCTCATGATGTAGTGCCATGCAATGTGTCGGCATGAAATTCATTCCGAGTTTGGCACTTGCTCGATGCTCTCTCCAATTCATATGTTCATTCCACCTATGTGTTGTGCCATCCATAACCAAAATTACATCCTACCACATGTCACTGATTCAAAAAGAATTGACCAAGATAAGTATTCTCTGCCACGCATTTCTCTCTAATTTTCCCACCAAATACCACGTGCTACGTGTCTACTTTTGATTGGATGGCACTATTAATTTTCCTTTTTTTCATCTCAGCCTTTGATTTGAAGCTAATTTGACAATCCAGATTGCACCTGAGCTATATTTAACCCCCAGATCACCCTATAAACCCTACAGAGCCATAATTAACATAATTTTTATCATTTTTTGGAGCTAATAAGAGAGAAAAATATAGGAACATTCAAAGGAGATAGAATTTTGGTGGAGATTTAAGAGGAGATTGGTACTAAAATTCAAGAGATTAATTGTATTTCTTCCTCTCCTTTCTTTATCAATTTATATGTCTTTCTTTATTAAAAATATGATTTTTTCGAACAAAATTGTGTCTAGTTAATTTATTAATCTATGGGTCTTATGAACTCAATTTTTAGTATGTGATGACCTAATATTTTACCTCAATTATGATTTTATTTTAATTATATTATTTAATCTGATTTTTATGCTATTAATTGTTTGGCTAATAATTTATTTATAAAGGCAATTAAATATATTTTAGAGATTTATGTAATTAACTATTTTGATTAAATAACATGCATAGTTTATAGGAATAGATATATAATTTTTATGTATGTGATCCATAATTGATGAAATTAGTGAGTAGTATGTAATTTAATTGACATGAAAGTGTGGTTAGGTTAATTACTATATGGTGTGTACTTTACTTGATAGCAGAGGTCATGCTCCGTTAGATTCAATTGATCATGCAATTAATTGATAATTATATTAGGGAAATTTTACTAATTCATATGTTTAGAAAATTATGGGATTAAGTATTCTTATATATTTTCTTATATATCTTCCTAGTTACCAAATCTAATTAAATTAATTATTGTTATTTATTTTTAGTTTTTTAATTTTTCTTTCTTAAAATATAAAAAACACAAAAAAATTGATATTTTTTTTAAAATTAGTTTCTAATAACATAATCTTTGTGGGAGTGATCTTTTATTATCATTATATTACTTGTTGCGATACGTATACTTTCGTATTTATTGCACACAATTCGTGTCTCTAATCAAAACTATGGTAAAATAATAATTATCATGAAATTCAATGAGATATTTAAGACATCAATCCAAAGACTCAATCATTTTATTTAAATCAACTAAAGGTATGATAATTTTGCAAAAAATAAAAAATAAATTGAATCTAAATATCCTTAAACTAATAAATAAACTAAGTAAAAGTAAATAAATCTAAACATATGTTTAATAAAGATTTGAAAAATGCCCAAATTTATGTAACTTTTCCTACACTCCCAACCTAGAATCTACATTATCTTGAATGTAATAAATTTAAATTACTGATAAATATAAAGGAAAAAAAGGTTATCTATTTGCCTTATGTGATTAAGGAATTATGTGGGAAGTCAGGTGTATCCATCATCTCAAGCAATTTAACCACACAAATAGATTGCTATGTACTTCTCATATATCACACCTTAATAAATAATTCTAAATTTAATAATTCTAAATGAAATAAACATGGTTCAAAAAAATAAAAAATAAAGTAAAATAAAATAAACAAAGTACATAACATAAAAAATAACATTCGTGAATAAAAAACTTATACAAGAAATTCATACAATCAAATGGAAATAAAATACATAAAAATAATAAAACTAATAAAACTCCAGAGAAAGGTTGGAGCTCAATCATCCATGTCGTTCAATTCTTGATCATCACCATATGAGTGCTCAAGTGGTGTAAAATTGAAATCATAACCTTGATTCTCAAATTCTCTCAAATGACAAGAATCAACTCCGAGATGAGAAAGAGTTAACCGTTGCATCTCAAGGATAATATGGGTAGTATACTCTTGGATATACTTCTCCATATAGGTAACCTTTTCGTTTAAGTGATTAATTCCATCTTTCATGGACATCTTTGAAGAAGAAGAAGTTACCCTTCTATCCCATAGGCCTTAGGTGAGTTTATTAGATTATGCTATAGTTAATAACTCAACATGTAATTATATTAACACCTCACAATTTGGATAATTTATCCCCACTGTAGCATGTAAAGTTGTAATGAGTTGGGGGAAGAAGTAACTCAAATGGTAATTGTTAGTAGACAATCTAATTCATTTGTGAACTATGGCTTCAACATCCATGGTCATTGTGTGATGCACAAAATCTTGATACACAAATTTTGTTTCTTTATAAATAGCTTGCAAGTGCACAAATCACTTTGTAAAAAAACAAAAAGTATACTTTCAAGGTTGGTCTAAGGAGTAACAATATGATTTTAAATAACTCAACAAAACTCTTAAAAATGAAAAATAAACCTAAATATTTTGTCACAATTGTTTAGGTTTTTTATAAAATCTAAACTAATAACATAAAATTAAAGATAAAAGTAAAAATGATTCAACAAATATTAGACAAATAAACAATTAATACTCAATGAAATAGGTCAGATTATTTGTTAATAAAAACCAATTAATATTCTAAGGGTAGGATCACCAATTGATTTAAATTAAACTATGATTTATTTCTAAGGAAATAACAAAATATCTAAGTCAATGCTTAAAGCAAAGCACATAACTTTCATGTTTATCCGAGGTGTCTAAATTAGATTTTAGACTAATGTATCTAAAACCTAACTTTCATATTTTAAATTTATTACGAAAAAAATATTTGAAATAGAATCATTATTCTAAATTATATCTACATAATCAAATCCTAAAATCTAACTTTTAGATTTTAAAACTATTACAAAAAATATGTCATCAATATATTTTTCTATAATAAACTTTGCATAAGTCTTGAATGAATAAATAAAAATCAATTTATTTTATAAAAATATAACTTAAATTAATATTTCACAAGCATAACAACATAACTAATATCCCATAGCAATATTCTATCAGACATGCTTAGATTTAATAAACTATCCATAAATTAAAAATAACAGTCAAAATGATACGTAAAATTTATTCTGTAAATAATAGAACATAATTAAAATTAATACCTCAATTATATTCTTAAAGATAACTTCCCGAGCAATCTATTTTCTTAAAAACCTCCAAATAGATCTTCCTATATTGTTTATGAATCGAAACTACTACATAAAATTACATCTAACTATATTCCAAAGGTACTAAAATTTAAAATAAAAACTATCTAAAACTTAGGTGAATCTTTGATTTTTTTTGTTTCTAATACTAAAGAAGGGAGTTTATATAGTTGAAGCAATATTGAGAAAAGGAGAAAAATATGAATCGTGAGATCGTGTACTATGGCCCATTTCTATCCACGTATGGCCTACTTTTGTTCTGGTATGCATGAAATCATTATTTGAGAAGGTCGTACTATGACACACATTAATCAATTCAGTGGCCCACGTTAAACTGTATTACTCCAATTTCTTTTTATTTTACCCCTTTACATTTGGTTGGATTTACATATAATGCTTACATATATATTCTTTTATTCTCCTAAGTTTCAATTGAGTGGTTTTTGGTATAATTCTTCAAGTTTTTATTATTGAAATCATCTTGAAGCCAAAAATACCTGAAAAACAACAAAACACACCCATGTTTTTGAAAACATAGATTTGCTGAAATAATGAAGTACTTATACAGAAGGTAAAGTAGCATTATGATGGAAATGTTTATTATATTCCCGTTTGTCCCATCTGATATAAATTCTTATTATAATTTGACAGATATACGCTAGGGTAAGTACGAAAATTATTCAAATAATGTGAACTATACTGAAGTAATAGAAACATTTGGTAAGTATAAAAAATTTCCTCACCCTCACTTAGTCCAATTAAGGTTTGGTAATCTCTTCGTTTTAGAATTAATTCAAATAAATCTAAAAAATTAATTCAAGAACACATTCTAAATTTTTTTAGTGACTTACTTGTGTTGTCAAGAAAATGAAGATATGAAGAACACCTCTTGTAGAAGATGAAGATTTGAAGATTTTTTTATGGAGATTTGATAATATTTCTCAATGAAATGGTAAGAATAAACTAGGAGTAATATTATTGTAAAGAAATTTGAAAGAATGAATAAAAATGAGATTTTAAGGAAAATGGTATATATGTTTGGGGGAAGAGAAAAGTTAGGGTTAAATAAGATGAATGAAAAGTGAGAAATGGGAGTTAGAATGTGTAGGGCTAGGTATTTCAGAGAAAAAAATGAATGTGAACTGCGGCACAAGTTTAGTCATGCCATGGCATAAACTGTTAAAATTTCCAACCAAAACATTTAGAACCTCTTAGGTCACGGGATAGTTAAGTTCATGCTATAGTATGAAGAAAAATTCTTCACACCCCAATTTTCAACCCAAGAACACCATGCTACATCTCATTTTTTTTAAATATTATAACTAATCTAGTATGAAATAATAAATAAAATCTAAATACTAAATAATTGTAATAAAATAAAATAAAAACAATTATAACTATAACTATAACTAATATACTAATATACTAATATACTAATATGTATTAAAATAAAAACTAAATAGTAAATAATTATAATAATAATGACATCAAAAAAATAAATTCAACCATGACTATGAAATGTAAATAAATTAAAGAAAAACAAAAGTTAATAATGGGTTACTTGCCATCTAGGACTTAGTTTATCTTCTTAACAAAATGTTGCTTGAGGGACTTCCATATTTAATAAACTCATGTCCCATATCATTAAATTCACTTGTCATTTTGACCAAGCAATTGTTCTTTCCCTTACTTTTGTAAGTGTTCAACCAATTGCTCAATCTATATCTTTACCCACTTCAATGATGCTTCCAAGGAATCCAACCTTTGATTGTTTTTAAATTGATTGTCTTTTCTAACTTGAATGAAAGCATTCAAGTTATCCTCTAGGGTTGGTCTATTTAGAGGATTTCATGGCACTTGTTAGTGGTACTGGATGGCCTATTATTAGAGTTCTAGGAAAATGGTGGATTATTTTGCCTTCACGATAAATAAGGATGATTTTCCACCCTGGATTGTAGGTGTTTGTATTGGGGTCATACCTAGGTCTTGGTTGGTACCTCTCTATTGCATTAACCTATTCTAGTCTTACAGCAACTTCTCTTTGGTACATTAACTTATTCAAGTCCTACAACAACTTATCTTTGGTAGGGACAAGTATTAACACCATGTCCCAATGTCCTACATACTCCATATTTTCCTTTGTTAGGAGTGGATTGTGTAGTAGAAGTGAAACTTGCTTGGTCAGCTGTGCAAGTTGCATTGATACTTTAGTAACGGAGTCTATTTCATAAACTCTAGTCCTTCTCACTCTTGAGCTCTTTTGTTGGGAATTAACACCTAACATCTCAAAGATATTACAAGCCTCTATGGAATTTTTCTCACACATAGCACCTTATGTAGCATTATCAATGATGAAATTACATTAATGTGTCAACCCATCATAAAACAAATTGATTATGTAGTTGCAGTGGGTAACTATAATGAAGGCATTGAGTGAGGAATAATTGAACCTATCCCAAGATTTATGGAATGGGTCACTCTCTATTTGAGAGAAAGTAGCAATCTTTTCTCTCATATTAGATGCTTTTTGATGGAAATAGAATTTTCTCATGAATTTGTTGTAAACCACCTCCTAGGTCATCAATAAACTTGAGAAGGAGGGATATTAACTAAGCCTTAGCTCTGTCCATGAGGGTGTAAGAAAAAACCACATTCTTAACTAGCCCTTGATAAGTACACTAAGAGAGAAAATTTGGACTGTTGAGTAAAAGTTTCTAATGAAAGTTAGAGAGTTTCTTAACTCGCCCTTGATCAATCCATGAAAAGAGGGTAACATGGAAAAATGAATGTTTCTCAATTCATAGTTCTATGATGCCTTACCCAATTGGATTAAAGTAGTAACAATTTCAATGAATGGCCTTGCATATTCCTTCATTATTGTTTACCTAGGTTGTGGGTTTTCCCTCATATTTAAAGGTTCAACTAGATGGTCTACGTTTGGTTCTAAGTTTTGCTCAAATAAAGGCTTCTCGATTTCAATATATAGCTTCTTTAATAGTTCTTTGGATTTATTAATATTGTCTATGTAAGGTATAATGGGATACTCTAAGGATATCCTACCTCGTATAAACTACAAAAATAACAAATTAAGTTTACTAGTTAAATAGCAAAAAACAAAAAAAAAGATAAATAAATAAAATATACAACATATATGATACAAATAATTTATTACACAATAATACAAGTTAAATAAATAATTATAATAAGTAAATAAATATATCATATAAGAAATAAATTAGTATGTACAAATATTGAAAAAATAAAAAATAAAAATGAAGGAAAGTAAAGTAAAAATAATAAAATAATTGAGTTAGTAAATAAATAAATCTATAAAATAAAAGGAAAGAAAAGAAAATTAATTTAAAATTAAAATTAAAATTAGTATACAAAAATACTAAAAACAATTCTAAAAAGAAATTAAATAAATAAAATAAAAGCTAAAGTCTATTAAAAAATAGAATAAAAATATAATAAACTTGAATGTATTTTTCTTTTGAATTTTTGATATTTTTGATATTTTCAGATTTTTCAATTTATTTTAAGTATTGATTTTCTATTTTTTTTTTATTTCAATGATTTTTTTTAAATTACACAACTCACAATATGTACAATTTTTGTTTTAAAGATTTTTGATAATAAAAATTTAAAGTGCTATTCATTCTTTACAATGACACCAAAAACTTGATGCACAAATTTTGTATTTTATAATAGCACATAAGTAAACGAATCACTTTGTAAAAGGTGATAAGTATACTTCTAAGGTCAATCTAAAGAGAAACTACATGGTTTTAAATAATTCAAAAATATCTAAAAACAAAATCGAAAAATAAACCTAAACATTCTATCACGATATTTGGGTTTTCAAAAATCTAAAATAATAGCATAAAATTAAAGGATAAGAATAAAATTGATTCAAACAATTCTAGGCAGATAAAGAATTAACACTCAATGAAGAATTTATGGGAATTATAAGCTAGTTAACCATGTTTGCTTAAAATTAATTAAATCATTAAATATATAAATTAAGGTTATTGATTTTTCTTTTTTTGTATTAAAATACTCTTAGACAGGGATCAGATTCTTTGTTAATAACATAAATGCTCAGGTGAAGATCACCAGTTGATTAAATTGAAGTATGATTTGTTTCTAATGAAATAACAAACTATCCAAATCATTGTTTTAGGCGGAACACATAATTTAGATTCTTATTCAAAATTTCAAAATTAGATCCAAAGATCTAACTTTTAGATTTAAAATATGTAACAAACAATATGCCATCAAACTTTGAAGAAATATTGAAAAAACATAAAACCTCCAAAAAACTCTACCTATACTATTATTGAATCAAAACTACTATAGAGAAACTAATAAAACATAAAACTCTACAAGTACCTCTAAATATATCTATTATTTTGTACGTTTTTTATATATGATAAAAAGAAAACATAACACTTATTTATAGCTGAAGGTTGCTGAGAAAAGTAACTCGTGAAGGAAAATTCATTATGCATTGTAGCCCAAGTTTATCCACGCCGTAGCCTGCATTAAGTAGAAACAATTTTACTTTGGCAACTAGTCCTCATCGCTCCTCAACTCAAGCTACTTGAAATTGATGTTAAACATAAAATAATGCACCATGATCCACTGTACTTCATGCCAAGGCTTGGGTTACTTATTTCTACTTCTTGTTTTCACCTCTTACAAAATAGTTGGATCACATGTGAGGCTTACATGTGTTGTTCTTTTATTCTTCCAAATTTCAATTCAGTGCTTTCAAGCATGAATTTTCAAGTGCTATCAATTTAGTCAAATTGAAGCTAAAAGTACTTGAAAACAACATAATATAACAGTGATTCCGAATATATGGATTTTCTTTAAATAATGATAAAATCAAACATATTCAAATACATTTATAACTTTTAAGTGAAAATAAATCACGAAATAATAGTGCTTTTCAAACACTCATCACTACCCTCAACTAGCTTCTTTCTAGCCTATAGTAAGAATAGCGATAAAAAACTAAAAACTAATTAAAATATTCTAAATCATTTCTATAGATTAATACAGTTGGATTTAGCATATGCAATAAGCCTTTAAATCCCTAGATTTTCATAGTAGAAGAGTTTAAGTCTCGTGAGGGCTTTCAATCATAATACCCACAAATATCCTACTAAATGCAAACTCTAAAATAAATAACAAAAACATCCTAGTATTTGTACAACGATTTGGTTATGAAATGCCCCATCATTTACTAGGTCTTTTATTTATTCATATGCTAACACCAAACCTAATTATATGTTCTGTGGGGACAGGTTTTATATCTCTTTTTTCTATATTTTTAATAATACTCATAATTGAAAGGCTAAATAAGCATGGTGCTAGGAGGTGGCGACAATGTTGGGATGTCTCGGTGCACCTATACATGAAAAATAATTCTTTTAGCTGATAAACATGTTTTGATAAATTCTTAATTCTTATTTGTTTCCAAATTCTAACAACATTGACAATCATTATTATCGTTCTTCATTCTATATTAATTTAGGGTATGATGCACATTTAAATGTCTATTTTAGGTAACTTTAATTTTTAACAAAGTTAAATATTGAAAATATCAACATATAGAAAGATATATTATGCTAAAAATTCTTCTTAATTCTGATTATTCTTATGTAGGTTAGCTTGAAGGTTGATTTTTACGAGTTCATAATGTTAGATCCTTTATCCAGCGTTGAGTTTATATATGAATAATTTATGTGCTATAGACTATCATATAAGATTAAGCACATTTAAAAGTGATCTACTAAGATTTAAGTATAGAGAAAAATAAAGGATTATATAAGGAAAATGTGTAGATCTAGAAGACTAACCACTCAGCTACAGAAATCAATTAATGACTATAGATTTAGGTACGCTTCTGCATATTTTTCTTTGATTCTTAGTAATACAACATGAATTTTTGTAGGTTATAATTAGGTGATGGTTTTCACCGAAGGTTATTTTCTGACAATTAGTATTAAAGCCTCTACATGTTGAATAATTGAGAATATAATTTATTTTCGATCCATGATAATTTTGGTGTTATAAATCCCATAATTTTGGTTTTAGTACTATTAGATTTGAGAAAAATTATTGTTTTCTTTCAAAATTTTGGATTCAAATCTATTTATAATTGCAATTATTTGATCTTGGATTTGATAAAAAATAATTACTATTCATTACGATAAAAAATAGAAGAGATAGTTGTACAAAATTGGATTCAATTTGATACAAATTCCCTATACCTTAGTTGTTTATCTTTTGATATAATTCTTTGGCATCTACTTTCTAGTTTCATGATGTTTCTTAAGAATATTTTGATTAAAAATTAAAAGTAAAAGTGACAACTTTGAATGCAACAATGAAAATCCAAAGTTTTTTTGTTACAACTTGGATTTTTATTGCAATTATGATTGGAATCCGAATCTTATGGATTCCAAGTGGATCTAACATGAGATCGATGATGTAGAAACTCAATGAATCATTGAATGGGCTTATTCAAGAGCTAAATCATGATCAATAGATGCCATAAATATAGCACAAGCCAAGGCATAAACCAGTCAATGAAATAAGAATGATTCAAAAAATTGAATTGCATTGTGGCATGAGTTATAGTCCACCATGGCATAGAGATCTGGGGTGGATTTGGGATCCCAAAAAATTATATCACATTGTGGGATGAGATATTGTTTACCATAATATAAGCTCTCAAGATATTTATTGTCTCTAGGTTTTAGACCACATTGTGGCATGGTTTATTATGCTCCACAACATACACACTTAAATTTCTTTTTTCTCATAATTGACCTATTCAAAACATTATTATCTTTTTATATAGGTTTTTCACTTTATTTTTAGTTCTTTATAAAGCTTTTTCCATCAGCTCTTGAATAATTAATTCATATTTTATAATACTTTTGATTTTTATCAAAGTTCAAAGCTTTAAGCCTCATTTGTTCCTTTACAAATAAACTTATCAAGGGATTTGCAAACCTTGTGGCTTCCTATCATTATTGGATCTTTAGTGAGTAATATTCACAGAGTCAAGGTGAGTACTATAATCAAAGTATTAGCTTTCTAGGATCAATTTTAATTTATCATTGTGTATTTGTCTATTTCTCTTGGAGTTCTCAAACCAATTCACATTTATGCATTTCAAGGTTTGAGTTCACGGGTTTACATCAATGGTCTGCCACTAATTAAAGGGATTGAGCATCAAATCAACTTTATACTAGGGGCATCTCTTCCAAACTGACTAGCCTATAGAACTAATCCAAAATACACTAAGGAGATTCAAAGGTAGGTTGAGGAATAATTTTCCAATTAGATAACATGTTAGATGAATTGCATGGTTCTTGTATTTTTACTAAAATTTATCTAAAAAGTGGATAGCACAAAATTAGGATGAGAAAGGGAGATGAATGGAAAATTTCATTTAAGACTAAACATTGTTTGTATGAATGGTTAGTCATATCTTTTGGATTAACAAATATACCTAGTACTTTTATGAGACTTATGAATCATGTTTTATTTACAACTATCAGAAAGTTTGTGGTTGTTTACTTTGATGAAATTCATGTTTATAGTAAAACAATTAGATGATAATTTCAAATAGTTGCATTTTGTATTAGAGGTATTAAGAAAGGGAGAGTTGTATGCTAACCCAAAAAAGTGTTTTTTTTTGTATGAAAAGATTGTTTTTTTTTTGGGGTTATGTTGTTAGTTCTAATGGTATAGAGGTGGATGAAAAGAAGGTATGTGCTCACATTTTAGCAAAATATCTACCCAAGGTTCACCAGGTATGGATAAAAATGTATAAATCTCCTACGGTAAGTTATAAGTGGGACATTTTTGTGGTTAGTTGTAAAATTATAATCTATATGATTATATGACTTGACTATGTTTCTCCTGTATGGGATTTGATATTAGTAATGGACTATGTATCTTGAGAAGTTGTGAGTTGATCCACTTCCAGTTACTGATCTTTGGTTATCAATCACACCATATTGGATGGTGTTGGCTATGGATGATAACCAAGTTTGAGTGTTGAACCAAATAGTTATGGAAGCAACAAGTGAAGAACAATAGCAGGGAGTTTGGATAGAGGTCTTGACAGATATAGGTAATAATAGTTTTACTATCTATTAGTATTGTAACTTGTTTACTATTTAGTAAACTATTTACTATAGAGTGGTTGCCTTAAGTAACTC
This sequence comes from Hippophae rhamnoides, assembly GCA_033030585.1. NCBI lineage: Eukaryota > Viridiplantae > Streptophyta > Magnoliopsida > Rosales > Elaeagnaceae > Hippophae > Hippophae rhamnoides. The sequence goes on from CM065436.1 coordinate 33,180,633, forward strand.
AATGATGTTACAATATATATACTATCTCTATATGGGTTTATCTTCTTATATCAATTCTTATGCATAATCTAATATTATGTAAGTACAATCCATGTTTAAGGTGTGTATGTCTCAACACACTATACGCTTAAACTTTGATTAGAAAGATTTTACTATTTACTTATTTTCTGTTCATTATATAATATATGTTTTTCAAGTTATCTACTTTTGATATTATACTTTTTTGTGCTTCCACTATGGGAACTTTTTAAATGTTCTTTTTTTTGTATCTTACGAGATAGAGTCGAGTCCTTTAGGATTCTATATCTCCTTACCCTAGTAGTTGGCTAGGTCGTGGACTCTTTCAATTAGTATCAGAACAGGTGCACCTTTTTGAGCTTAACCTTTCTGGTATTGATCTTATTAACTTGCTTTTCACACATACATTCTCTCTGATAGAGTCATGAGAAAGAGGTAATGTAGGTACACCTTTGCTTTTCAATAGGTTTAACTATGCTTATTGGAAATCTCAAATTAGGGCCATTTTATGGTCCCAAATAGATGGTGAATGGTTCCTTGTTAAAAATGGCTGGACATACGTCAATAAAACCTTATCTAACTATACTACTATACCACAACCTATGATCAAATAGACCAAGGAAGAATCCAGGGAGTCTGAATGGAATAATAAAGGGTTATTTGTTATCATTAGAGCTGTGTTGTCTGATGAATATAAAAAGATTCAGAGTTGTATGACTTTTAAATAAACTTGGGATATTATAGAAATAACTTATGAATGTACTTTTGTAGTACATAGATCCAGAATGTTGAGGTTGAGTAGAGATTTTTAATTGTACATTATGCAAGAAGATGAGACCTTTGACTTGTCTTATGCACGATTATTCAATATTTTCAATTATTCTCATAACCTAGGTAGACAAATTAGGGAAGAAAAACAAATTGAAAAAATAATTGTTAGTTTACCTTATAGGTTTCATACAAAGGTCACTCTATTGGAGTCAATGTACAGATTAAGTGAGCTCCCTATAAATGAGCTAGTTAGATACTTTAAAATCTTCGAATTGCATCATGTTTTATCAAGACCCAAGCAGATTGTTTCAAAAAAGACAAAAAACTTGGCCCTCAAGACTATTAAAGGAAGTGAAGCAATCAAAGATATGTGTATAATAAGTGGTGATAATGATGATTATGATCTTGATAAGGAGGAAATGGCATTGCTTAAAGATTTACCATATTATTTAGGAAGAAGAGACCTTCCTTTGGGACAACTAGAGAGATACTTCAAGTTCCAAAACTTTAAGATCTACTAGAGGTGATAAAGACTCAAAAAATAGTTTTGAGAAACCGAGCAAAGGTCACTTGAATAAAATAAGGTGCTTAGAATATGGAAAACTAGGATACATTATTGCATAGTGTTTTCAAAAGCTAAACCCTACAAACAAACATGTCATGAAAGCTAAGGTTACTATTTTGGATAGTAATAGTAATGATGATGAGGATGACACTACTTTTATGGCCTTCATGACTCTAGTAGTGCCACCGATCCTCCGACTACTACCTAAGATATTCAAAAGGTGACAATTGAAGCTAATGATGACAATGATGTACAAGATGATCTCCTTGATTCTTACAATGAACTCTTATTGGAGCATATCAAGCGAGAGATATGCACTTTAAAGAAAAATATAGAGGAAAAGAAGTCTTCTAATGATGATCAACAACTTGACCTCACCAAAAAAGAGTAAGGTTATTCAAAAGTGATATTCATACTTGCTCGAGGAATTTAATGCAAATCAAGAAAATTGAAAAATCTTGAGGAACAAATAAAGGCTCCCATCTCTAGTAAAGTCACAAAATATTTTATCACCCTTCACCCATCTCTTGATCAAAATGTTGAGTTTGAAGGATTGAAAAATAAAATTATTGTCTTGGAGAGTGCAAAGGAATACATAGCATGTTCTCTTTCTGAAAAGGAAGATAAAATTAATCAACTAAATGATAAATTTGGAATTCTGAACAACTCTATATCTTATCTTTGAGTCATTTCTCAAAGAAAAAGAAGATTTGATTATTATCTTAAAGAAAAAACTTAAAGTTAGTGGGAAGAACCTGACCTATTCTACATCTGGATTGAATAAAATGATAACTACCTTTGAAAACCTAAATGACATCCTCAGTAACATAAAGAGGTTTGGGATAAACAAAGTATTGACTACAATGAAAATTTTTCTATCTCTATGGGTTGTTCTATCGAGTTTGTTAAAGGTTCCAATCAAAATTAAAATTTGAAATATGCTATCACCGACCTAAAATTTAAGTAGGTTATGTTTTCTTAGCCAGACTATTCTATCATGGTAAAATCCTCACCTAAGGCTAGCTCTTCTCACCACTCTAGTGTTGGTCTATTTCCCTTACCTATCATCATTCCCACTTGTCACCATTATAGTAAGCCTGGGCATTTGGGACTTTACTATGGAAATTGGCTCTCATCCTTATGTGAAATTCAATGTGAGTGTTTCCTCTTATTTTCCTTTATGTACTACTCCTTAGTGTCAGAGATTTTGTTTTCCTATCTCCATTGTTCACACTTGTTATTGTTGTGACATTGTTGTTCACATTGCTAGGTAGTATTCTAGATCTATGAAGAGTACAACTCAGAGTCCTCCACCTCAATTTTACCTATCATCTTTGTCAGAATGTAGGTATTAGGGTTCATCTGATCATGTTTATACTGGTTGCATTATAGATTTAAGGCATAAAGCAAAAATAAATAAATCAAGCTCAAAAAACCTACCTCGCTCTGTTTATATGGATGACTTGACTACTTTTAGTAGAAACTGTAAACAAAACAAACATCAAGTTCCATATACTTCTCATGCTCACATGAGTAAAGACTATCTCTAAATTTTGTTACCCCCCATAAATTCTTTAAATGGAGGGATACAGTTTGATCACTATTTTTGGGTGATCTATTGGGATATATTTTCTTACTTTCATTTCTCTCTATGTTTTTCATTTTTCCATATGTGAAATCGTGTCATCATGCTCACATCCTAGTTACTTTGACATGTTTCTTATATGCATTTGTTATGCATTCTGCCTGTTTCTTTCTCTATGGAATTTTGTATGTGTATCATGTTACTAATTTTTATCATGTAGTGTCATTGTAGTAGGATTATTTGTTTACAATCCTATATTTCTTATGACATGACATTTAGAATTCTCCTCATCTATCTTGCTAGATTTTACATTCTTGCACCTAGCATATTGTGTGCTATTTATCTGTTTGTTTCTTGCTGATTCCTTTCCTTCTTTTACTTATCTTTTTTCTTCTTATCCTTCGACTTTGCTTCAGTTATTTCTTTGAATTTAACTAAGATATCTTTCTTGCTATTATCTTTGTGTACATTCCTATTATATGTAATGTTTTCCCTATCTAAGTATGTCTTATGTTTCTATGTTTGAACTTCTGTCCTTCTCATATACCTAGTGGTTCTAGTAGCATCCCTTATTTCTTTCTTAGTTTAGGGAAGTTTCTTGTGCTGCACATTATTTAATTAGTTTCTTTCTTTCTCTTGACTAATAATGATGAAAGTGGTGTTTTTTATCTCTTTCGAGACACATTCCCTTTTCCTTTTTGGGCGTTAATCTATTTTGAGTCTTTTCTTGTTATCTAACCTATTAGTAATTGTTCTATGTTTCTTGATATGGATGACTTTTCTCTTTTCTATACTATTGCATATAAAATGAATGGGATCATGTTAATATTATTTTTTCATGCATTTGACCAAAATTGATGTATGGATGTTTTGACATATGTATTCCATGAAAGCATATATGGCTAAATTTTTCTTGTTTGTCTTATTCGAAATGAAATTCTCTTTTACACATCCCATGCAATTATTTTGAGAAGCTTGTATGAATCACCTGCTTTGATGATTTGTATTTCTCTAAAAAGCTTTAAAATCCACCTTTAGTGTCTCTCGAGGCAAAATTCAAAGTGCTTCTTGGTTAGAAAGAGGATTTAGGATATCCTTGAATCATTTATTTCTTTCTTGCCACCATTTTTCTCATATCCTTAGTCTCTCCTCTTTGATCCTTTATGGTTTCCCTTTATTTATTTGCTCCTAAATACTAGCCTAGCCCAAATATTTATTCCCACTTACCTTATCCACCCTTTGATTAAGCATGTTTTTTTTGGGTTTCTCGATTTTACCCTCTTAGTTTCTATATATAAAAAAGAAAATGGGAATGAAAAAGGAAAAAAAAGGTTGATAATGGATTCATGAATATAAAAAAGAAAAAGAAGTCTTGAGATTTGTGTGTATAAAAACAAAAGGAAGGATAAAAGAAAATAAAAGGTGAAAAGATGATGAGAGTGTTGAGGCAGTGTTGCATAAACATCTATTTTTTGTACTATTCTCTCCATTTCATTGGTTTTTGTTTGAGAAGTAAAGAGAAAAGAACCCATGTTAAAGGGTATATGTGTAATAGATTTGAACTTATCCATTATTTTGGATTAATAAAGATAGGTTTATGCCTAAATGTCTTCTCTTCCCTACCTATTCCTTCTCCTTTCATTACAATCTTTGAAAGACCTATTGATTTCTTCTTAGATGGAACTTATATTAGTGGAAGGAGAAACTAATTGTGGACATATAAAGCTTAGTTCAATTTAAGTCTATATTTCGATTTGCTTGGTTCATATAAGCATATCATGATGGCATATAGAGTAAATAAATTTTGCATAGCATGCACTATGGATGGAATCAAAAAATTTAGTCATACCCTATATCATGGATTGATAGACATGGATTTTTCGTTAAATGTATTTTTTATCCTCTTCAAACCCTCTGATTCCTTTAAGTTGTATTTCATGTTGACTATTATGGTAGATTCCTTTAAGTTGGGAAGGTTTGTAGGTAGAATGCATAACTTGCTTTTTATATTACGTGTATACTTGTAGGGGAAAGAGTGTATATCTTGTGTATGCTGTCAAGGGATATGGTGTGTTTGTTTTACTTCTTGTTATTTGTCCGATTTGTGAGTTTTTTTATGCTACAAGTTCATTTGGTGCTTCCTTCTCTGTTAAGTATCATTGTATGAAACATGCATAAATAGGACTATTAGTATGACATATTGCATGAATTGTATGCAAACTCTTCATTTGTACTTTCCTACTTCTATTTCCTTCTTGCATGCTTATTACTTGTCATTCATTGCATATTAACTATTGCTAGAATGCATGACATATGTTTTCTTGGGTGGATTGAGATGTTTTATATCTATACTTATCCTTGGTTGCCAGTGCATTTAGTTTTTTGCATGTTACATGCTCCTAACCTACTAGTTTCTTGGTGCCTTTCTGTGTCTTTTTCTCTTGAAAAATGTGGTACTTCTTATTGTCTTTGCTTTAAACTTGTTGCTTTGAAATAGTGTCAATATTATTGCATATTTTTATACCTTCTCTCCCTTATATAGGGGTGATCATTTGAATTTTAGTGTCAAATGGAGGGAGAAGTTTATGTGCACAACTATATGATCATAGCCATATCATGTGATGCATAGGATACGAGTGTAGGATTGCACTATATATTGTTATCTAACTTTCATGCATTCAGGAAGAGTGTTACATGAAGTTAGTGGGATTTTTTAAATTTTGTTGCGCTTATGCCTATCTATATATACTTGTGTAATGGTAACACGATAGTATATGGTTTGACTATATGTTGTTACTTCATGACATGTTTCATGGGGTATGTGTTTGTTTCATGTATGCAAGTTACATGTGTAAAGTGAAGTCTTCAAGCTTTAAATTTTTTGTATGATGTGGTGCTGAGAGCCTCATATTTCAAAGTGATAGAATAGATGAGTTGATACATGAAAATGGATGAAGTACATAAGAATGATGCATTTAGTATAGGTGTATCTTTTGGATTTTAGTGTATGTTATAGTATTTTTCATTAGAACTAACATCATTAGGAAATCTTCATAATCATCTCATGTTTGATGAATGTCTGCACCCAGTTATGTAGTGTTTTGATGCGGAAAGCCAAAGAGGAATAATGTAAGCCCGTTATATTTGTGTCTATATATTGTCTCCCCATGTACAAAATATAGTGTCTATTTTATTTTACTTAGTGTATTTGTCTTCCTCTGTGTAAGGTTGGTTACTTGGATCAATAATTCACATACACACATAGTTAAGTACACTTTTATGCAAGGTAGAGTATTGGTTTTCATAGTTAGGTATACATTTTTACTTGTGATCTTTGGTGTGTTTTAGGTACAGGTATTTATGATAATCATTGACATTTTTGGAAACAAAAAAATAAATGTTTTTATGACCTTACTAATATGCTTGCCAAAGACCTTGTCAACACCTTCACCAGCCCCCCTAGTAAGATAGCTAGCAAGGTGGAAATTTAAGTTTGCATTCATTACCCTATAAATACCTCACTCATTTCTCTTCTCTTAATCCATTGTTTATGAGTTGAAATTCTATTGAAATTTGCACCAAGATTTATAACTGTTTTACAAAATCATTTTATAGAGTGGGTCACTTTGTGGTTAGTTATCAAATCTTAATCTGTGTGAGTACGTGGTAGGATTATGTGTCTCCCGTATGTAATTTTATATTAGTAGTTGATTGTGTGTCTCAAGAATTTGTGAGTTTATCCATTTCTAGTTACTAATCTTTAGTTACCAATCACACCACATTGGGTGGTATTGGCTGTGAAGGATAGTCGGGTTTGAGTATTGAACCAAATAGTTACATAATTGGAAAGTGAGGAGCAATAGTAGGCAATTTGGATGGAGGTCCTGGCTGATACGTATATTAGGGAATTATTTGTTGCTAAGCGGTTACCTTAAGCAATCTAAGGATGTTACAATATAGTTATGCTCTCTATATGGGTTTACCTCGTTATAATGATTGTTATGCATGATCTAATACTGTGGTTGTACGATCCAAGTTTAAGGTGTGTATATATCAATATACTATAAGCTTACACTTTGATTAGAAAGCATTTACTATTCACTTACTTTCTATTCATTATATAATATATGTTTTTAAAGTTATGTGCTTTTGGTACTATACTCTTAATGCTTCTATTGTGTGAACTTTTTAAGTGTTCTTTGTTCTCTATCTTATGAGATAAGGTCAAGTCTGTATCTCCTTACCTTGTTGGTTGAATGGATCATGGACTCTTTCACCTGGAATAGGCTTATTCAAGATCTAAATCGTGATCAAATGATTCCACTAATGGAGTGCAAGGCATGGCATGAATAGTAAATGAAATAAGAGTGACGGGAAATTGAAAGTACATTGCGACATGAGTTATAGTCTTTTGTAGCATAGAGCTCTCGGGTGGATTTAGGAACCCAAACAACTTTATTACACCATAGCATGAGTATTTTTCCATAGCCGCATGAGTCTCTGAGGATATTTAATGTCATCAAGTTTTAGACTGCATTGTGGCAATGTTTATTGTGCATCATGGTACTCACCCTTAAATTTCAATTTTTTTCACGTTTGATCTGTTCAAAATGCTATTATATTTTTATTTAGGTTTGTAATTTAATTTTGGTTCTTTACAAACCTACAGCCATGAACTCTTGAACAATCAATTCAGATTTTATAATACTTTTGTTTTATGTCAAAGTTGAGAGCTTTGAGCCTCCTTTATTCCTTTACAAACTGACTTAGCAAGGGATTTACAAATCTTGTGGCTTTCTATCATTGTTGGATCATTGGTGAGTAATATCTATAGAGTGAAGGTGAGTGCTATAATCAGAGTATTAGCTTTCTTTGATCAATTTTAATTTGTTGTTATGTCTTTGACCATTTCTCTTAGAGTTCTCAAATCAATTCCTATTTGTGGGTATCAAGGTTTGATTTCACAGGTTTGCAAAAAATTAAAATTTAGATTCCTGCATAATTGTAAAACCCAAAAATACTAATTTTAAAGCCTAGAAATATTTTTTTAAAATCCTAGAAATAATAATTTTAAAGCCAAAAGACATTTCATAAGGATATAAAAGAAGTTTTGAGCCTAAGTTGTGGGTTAATGGGTCAAAATATAGACATGGATTCTATGGCCTAATAAGATTTGATCCAACCAAAGTTTATCAATGACAACTGGCGTTGACTTTTGTTGACTATTGATACGTGTTAACTGTTGATCGGCATCGACTACATTGATCAATGTTGACCAATTTTTTGGTACAATTTTAAGTTCAAATATTGGTATGCTTATATATTTTTAGATGAATTAATAGAAGTAGCATATCATTAAAGAAACCTTTCTTGAGCAAATTAATTTTTTTCGGAATATAAACAGTTGTGTGCATATTGATTTCCCAAAAAGAATGTTGATATTTAACATAATTTCATGTACACCTATGGTAATAAATGTGTGATTATTATTAAGTTTTGTTATGTGAACAATAATTCAGCAAAGGAAGATTTATTGTTTGGCGATTTCTTATTGTCAGTGTTTGATTACTACACCAAGATATCATTTACAAGTTAATATTTTGTTCAAAGATAAAATATTAATGAAGTACCTGGTATCTTGAGATAGGATTTACCTTTGTTTGAATTTATTATTTTGGTTTTGAGTCTTATGTGATTTTGTATGGTTTTGTTTACTTTTTCTGGATTGAACTATGAATAATCCTAGTAATAACATTACCATTATAAACTCTATTCCTATGCTAAATGACACTAACTTCAAGTCATGGAAAAATAACCTCTTGATAGTTCTCGGAGTCATCGATCTTAACCTTGTAATAAGGTTGATTCTCCTTCACCTCTTATAGATAGTAGCACTTTTGATAAAAAGAAGGAAAATGAAGGTAGGAGAAATCAAATTGCTTATATATGATGGAGTACATCATGGAAATGTATCATCTTGCTCTTAACAAGAGGTTGGTCGAGAATGAAAAGTTTGAAATAGGTATGCTCTTAACAAGTCTAATTTTAATAAGGTATAGGGATAAAGGTAATATCATGGAGTACATCATGGAAATTTATCATCTTGCTTTTGACCTGAGAGCACTTCAGCTAGAACTTTCTAAGGACTTGCTGGTGCATTTGGTTTTGATATCCCTTTTGTTATTGTTTAGCCTGTTTAAGGTGAGATACAATTGTCAGAAAGAGAATTGGTCTCTGAATGTGATCATCTCCCATTATGTTCAAGAAGAGGAAAGGCTGAAGCAAGATAAGATAGATAATGGTCATTTGGCCTCAACCTCCAAGTATAAGGACAAAGGAAAGAAAATGAAGAAGGATAAGGAATTTACAAATATGACACCTCAAAAGAAATAGCAAAATAAACCAGATAAACCAAAAGGTACTAATTGTTTCTACTATGACGTTGAAAGGCATAGGAAGAAACGTTGCACTAACTATCACACATAGCATGCTAAGAAAGATATGCTCCTTAATTTAGTTTCTTATGAGGTTAATTTAACTTTGTTACCTAGGCATAAATGGTGGATAGATTATAGTGTAATAACTAACATCAATGTTTCTATGCAAGGTCACCTAAGTTGCCAAGAGCTAAGTGATGGTGAAAGATACATCTATATGGGTGATGGTAAGACAATTCAATTTGAGGCAATATGAAAATTTAGGTTATTGTTAAAGACCGTATTTTATTTGGATCTTAATGAGACATTTATTATACTGCCTTTTAGAAAAAAAAAATTGATTTCTATTTATGCTTTGGACAAATTTGGTTATTATAGTTCATTTGGTAATAGAAAATTTAGTTTGTTTCATGATTCAAAATTGGTTAGTTATGGTTCTTTGTTAGTTTACAATAATCTTTATTTAATTGATACAATTGCTTCATTTAATGAAACCCTGCAATTAAATATATAAGATAAAAAAAAATTAACCAATGAAAATTGAGCTATGTTATGGCATAAAAGATAAAGTCATATCTCTATATGGATAATAGAATGACTTGTGTCTAACAAAATTTTAGACCCCTTAGATTTTATAGACTTTGATGTCTGTATTAATTGTATAAAGGGAAAACAAACTAATAAAAGGATATTTGAAGCCAATAGGACTTTTAAAGTATTTATACGATTTTGTGGGAAATTCTCTACCATCACTTAGAAAGGTCAACAATATTTTATAATGTTTATAAATGATTTTTATAGGTATGGTTATTTATTTCTCATTCATGAAAATTCATAATCACTGGATGTGTTCAAAATTATAAAGATGAAGTTGAGAACCAACTCAACAAAAGGATCAAATACGTCAGATTTGATCATGGCGTTGAGTATGCAAGATATGATGGTTCAGGTGACAACGTCCAAGATCATTAATTAAGTTCCTAGAGGAACTCAATATCATCTTGCAGTACACTATTCTATGTTTTCCCATTATGAATAATGTTTCTAAAAGATGAAATAAGATGCTTAAGGATATGGTGAGGAGTATGATTTGTCATTCTAACTTATTTTAATTACTTTGAGGATAAGCATATAAGACTACAACATATATCCTTAATAGGGTTTTGTTTGAGGTGACAACCAAAACCCTTAAGAACTTTGGATAAGAAAGAAGCATATTTTAAAGCATTTGCACATTTGGGTATGTCCTACTAAGGTAAATCCTTATAGGCCTAATGAAAAGAAACTTGGTTCAAGAACAGTAAGTTGCTATTTTATTGAATATTCTCAAAGATCTAAAGGGTACAAGTTTTAGGATCCCACATTTAAGTCAATTTTTGAGTTGAGAAATCCCTGGTTCTTTGAGGATGTCAAGTGTGCTTGGGGAGATATAGTTAGGAACTTTGTTTTTTTTATGAGGACTATGTTGATATTCCCATAGGTGCTATTGGAATTGATCAAGTCACAATAGATCAAGACAATGTTGTAGAATCTCTCATTCAAGAAATTGCTCCAGAAGAAAAAAAACTCTACCACCTCAAGAACCTATGTATTGAGGAGATATACTAGAGAAATAAGAAGTGCAATTCTAGATGACTATATTATATCTCTACAAGAAATTGAGGTTTATATTGGAGTGATGAAAGAAGATCGGATCAATTTCCATCAAGCCATGGAAATTCTATCTCTCAAAAGTGGATTGATTCCATGAATAAGGAGATTAAGTAAGAAATTGAGGTTTATATTGGAGTGATGAAATAATATCGGATCAATTTCCATTAAGCCATGGAAATTCTATCTCTCAAAAGTGGATTGATTCCATGAATAAGGAGATTAATTTTATGAAGGATAATGACATGTGGGATCTTGTCCCATTTCCAAAATGTGCAAAACCCATTGGTTGTAGATGGATACTTAAGACCAAAAGGGATTTTAAAAGCAATATGGAGAGATATATGGATTGTCTTGTCAAATAGAGCCTTATACGGAAATAAGGCATTGACTAAAAAGAGAATTTTAGGATTATAATGGCATTGGTAGTACATTTCGATTTTGAGTTACATCGGATAGATGTAAAGATGGTATTCTTAAATGGTGACATTGATGTCACAATCTATATGATGCAACTAGAAAAAATTGTACTGGAAGACCCAAGAATGTGGTTTGAAAACTTAAGATATCCATCTATACGCTCAAGCAAAAATATCAACAATGGTATTTCAAGTTTCATCAAGTAATCATCTTGTTTGGTGATAACTTTACAAAAGTAGAGTTATTCAGCCACTTCTAAACAAACTAGTTGTCTTGTTTTATGCTAAATATAATGAAAATTATTAATTTGTATTTAATTATTTCAACATAAATGGAATGATATCAAATAGAGTCAAAATGAGTCAAAATGGGGGAAATAAGTCCATTCTATGTTGGGAATTTTTCTGTGCCATAGCACGCCTACTTCCACTGGTGATTAGAGAGTTCAATGCCACGGTAAGCACTTTTTGTGATCGGTAAACGTACTTCCACTGGTTTTCAACAGGCTTTATGATTCATCAGGCACTTTTATATACCCTGACTAGTGTTGTTTCTGGTCAAATTTTGAGATGATGTTTTTAATCATCATTACATCCTCAGTCCTTAGATCTTGTGGGAGTTGATCTAGTGGCCCATATTAAATCCTAAACATCTAGTGACGATATTTTGGGTTTTTGTGTTTCTAATCTAATAGTATAAAAATAAACATAGATATGGATTCAATAAACATTTATGAAAAAAAATTATCATTTATAACAGTGGACTATTTATGGATATAATAACTAAGTTAATTATGTTTGCTCATATTATTTAGGTTATTAAAGAAATAAATTGATATTTATTGTTTTTCTCTTTTTATATGAATACCACCTTTGATGGGATTAGATATTCTTTGTTAATTAAACAAACCAATTAACACCTATGGATGTGGTCGATAATTAATTTGGTTAATTAAATTAATTTCTTTTTTCTAAGAGATTGAAAATAAACCATTTAAATGACACATTTGGTAGGGTTAGACAGTTTAAACTTTATTCAAGGTGTCCAAATTAAACCTAAGAATCTAATTATCTTAGTACTAACTTTCATGTTTTAAAACCGTTATTGAAAATATGTTGTCAATATATTTTCAAATAATAGTTCTTATAAAAACTTTTAAAATAGAGCTTCACTCTAACTACCGGGCGATTGTACCAACAAATAAAAATAGCACTACTCTAAATTAAACCGGATAATTAAACCTTAAAATATAATTTTCAGATTTAAGTTTGTAATGAAAAATAATATATTTCTCTCTAACATTCTCAATATAAAATCTTGAATAAAAATAAAATCAATTCATTTTATAGAGATTTTTACCTATTTAATATTTTGCAAGCATAACAATGTTATTAATATATCATATTTACAAATAGCCAATCATGTTAAATTTAATCATAGACAAATTAAATATAACGTATAAGAATAAAACATAAAAAATAACTATAAAACTTACAATACTTTAATGTTAATTCTTTTGTTGGAAAACCTCTAAACGGATTTGCATTTCCATTTATTAAATCAAAAAGCAAGAAATTTACAAAAACATAACTAGTTCTTCTAAAAAAGAAAAGAACTTTAAAACTAAAAACTAAAAAAAACTAAGAAAGAGCTAAGAAAATATATTTTTGGTGTGTTTTGTAATGGAGGAGATGGGGGTATTTATAGTGAGGAGAAAGGTAAAAATGTGGGAAAAAATGGTAAACAAATGGGTAAAAACGCCTAATAGACGGATGATCACATAAGCATAGACATAGAATGGATAGGCACTAATGTAAGCACTGATGCAAGAAGTGGCGTGTGCGAATTCCTGCATGATGGAGCATGGTAGGGCGCAGATGCGCACATGGGTTCGGCGTAGATGGGCACAGATGCATGTGCAATTCGGCATTGTGAGGGAGAATGCGTACAGATTTCGGCATTGTGCGGCATGACTGGGTGCTTTTTTGGGCGTGGTGTGGTGTAGCTGTGCACGTTTCTCAGCATCGTGGGTGAGGCTATACGCGAATGGGGGACTATGCACAGGATTTCGACCTTTTTGACATTTTGACCCATTTTATCCAATTTTTTCATCTTTTTTGACTTTTCCTCATTTATTTTCTCAATTTATTTATGATGTATTGCCTCCAATATTTTTCTTTGAGTCTTTAAATATTTTTTTGAAGTAAAATACTTGAAAAATAATAAATATATCTATGATTCCAAAAGAAATTTTTTATATAAAAATATGATAAAATCATATAAATATAAATCTTTTTAATCAATTAGAGTACATAAAATCATGGTAATTTTGAGGAAAACAAAATACACAAGATTCCTTATGCATCAATAGTAGAGTGTCTGATGTATGCTTAAGTGTTTACACGTCCAAATAGTGCACATTATTGGGATGTTGGGTAGATATTTAAGCAATCCAAGAATAGACCATTGGAAGGTAGGCAAACTAGTCTTACAATAGACTACAAGCTCACGTATCGAAGCTTGGATCAACTTTATGTCGTTGGATATACTAACTCCAATTTTTTTGGATGCCAAGATAGTATCAAATCTATGGGGCTATCCTACCTGCTAATAGGGTATGGGTACTTAATGTATAGAGACCTAAGGATAATTTCTATTTTAATGATAGGCTTAAATAAAGATACAATTATTAAATATATATATATATATATATATAATGGTTATGGTCCGAAGATCATACGTTATATTCTAGTCTTATCTAACATCCTATCATTAGAGAGAGAAAATTGAAAACTAAAGGATTCTTTGAGAAAAATGTAGAAATGTGAAAGACTAACAACTCTTATACAAAAATCAACTAATGGTTATAGATTAGATATATTTTTATTTATTTATCTTTAATTATTAGTGATACAATGTAAATATTATTAGGTTATATTTAGATAATGATTTTTATCAAATGTTTTTATATTTTCTAATGTCTAATTTTTACAAAATTGCTAAAATAAGGTCAATTCATAAAATAAATTAAGGAAAGTTACCTAGAAACTATCCATATTATGCTGATATCCTTAAATCTATGGCTCTGTTACCAAATTGGGAGCTAGCTGTTTAACACTAGTTGTTAGTTCCTGTATAGTAGTTGTTAGCTTCTATATATTATTGATTAAATATAATTCTTTAATTTTCTTATCATAACATTGTATTATTTTTATCTTCATCTTCTTGTTTATCAATATTATAAATTGATATAAGCAAATCTTTAAACATTTAAGATCATTAATTGGCTAAAGAGATATAATTATTATACCTGAATTTAATGGGTCAGCCATAGTCTTTCCTTCTACTCATCTTCTCTTGTTCCATTGGCTATACCTCAACTCTGCTCAACCCTTAATACCCTCCTATTAATAGTGATCCTTCTGCATCCATATATAGATAGTCTCTAATTTAGACTTACTAGAAAAGAGTGATTGCAACTCCATTTTATTCATAATATAGTAATTATTAAAATTCTAAAGCCCACTAAGAACACTCAAAGAGATTCTTAGCCACTCATAATTACTAGATACATAATTATTGGTTGGAAATTTTGGATAGAGGGAGTTGCTATGCTAGAAGCTATGTGTTTTCCTGATTGTATGCTCCATTTTTTGTGTTCTCAAATGAAAATAAGGGTTTCTTTTATAACACAAGAAATCCCTATTTATAATATAGGAATTACTATTTTATCCTTCCTTTAATAACTCATATGTTGTACTCCTTTTTGGCTTATCAATTTCAACCATTGTTTTTTCGTGGCACATGCTGCCGACTAAAAATATAGGTACTATATCTTTATTTTTCTTTTTTGTCTTCTATCGACAGTTCTTTCTCTTTATTCTTCCATGTTATTTTTGATAAGTGCTAAAAAAGTACTCAAATTATCATGATTTAATATACTTTAATTGATTAAATAGATTTATATTTGTATAATTTTATCATATTTTGTATAAATTTATATTTTCAGAATTAGGGGAATTTTTAATGTTTTTTAGGTATTTTTGTTCAAAAATAATTAAAAAACTCAAATAAAAATACTGGAAGCAATACATCAAAATATTTAGAGTTAAGTATTCATTTATTATACAAAAAAGTGAGTAAAACTCAAAAAAATGGAAAATTTGACCAAACTACGTAGCCAACACACGCACTCGCCTGTCCCATACGCGCTATCCATATGTCACGTCAAGCCCTACGCGTGCCAACAACCGTCTGTTGCAAATCCCACACGAGTCCTCACCTGTCCTACCACAAATCACGCCTTACACACATGTCAACCTGTCCAAACCCATCCAAGCCCAATTTTTGAGATATTTTCCCACTTTTTTAGCCTTTTTCCTCATCTATATAAGGACCCTCTCCCCATTGTAAAAATCATCTCTCAAAATCTATTCTCTTTCTCTCTCTAGAAAATTTTCATAGGTTTTACTAATTTATTTTTTTTAGTTTTAAAGTTCTTCTCTTTTTGAGAAGAACTAGTTATGCTTTTGTAAATTTCTATTTTTTGATTCAATAAAGGGAAATACAAATCTGTTTGGAGGTTTTCCAAAAACAGAATTAGGATCAAAGTTCTATAAGGATTCTTTTGAAGTATAATTTTAAAAAGAATTATTTACTGTTATTTCTATATTTTATTCTTATATGTTATATTTAATTTGTTTGTGATTAAATTTAACATGATTAGCTATTTGTAAATATGATATAATAATAACGTTATTATGCTTGCGAAATATTAAATAGGTAAAAATTTCTAAAAAATAAATTGATTTTGTTTTATTCAAGATTTTATATTAAGCATAAAGAGAAATATATTATTTTTCATTACAAACTTAAATCTGAAAATTAGATTTTAAAGTTTAATTATCCGGTCTGATTTAAAGTAGTACCATTTTATTTGTTAGTACAATCGTCACATAATTAGAGTAAAGCTTTTTTTCAAATATTTTTATAAGAACTATTATGCAAAAATGTATTGATAACATATTTTCAGTAATGGTTTTAAAACTTAAAAAATACTCGGATAATTAAATTATTAGGTTTAATTTAGACACCTTGAATAAAGTTTAAAATGTCTAACTCTACTAAATGTTGCATTTAAATGGTTCATTTTCAAACTCTTTAAAAAACAAATTAATTTAATTAACTATATTAATTATCGACCCCACTTATAAGTGTTAATTGATTTGTTAAATTAACAAAGAATATATAACCCCACCAAAGGTAGTATTAATATAAAAAAGAGAGAATCAATAAATTTCAATTTATATCTTTAATAACCTAAATTATATGAGCAAGTATAATTAACTTAATTATTATATCCATAATGCTCTACTGTTATGAATGATAAAAAATTGTATAATTGTTTATTGAATCCATATCTACCTTTATTTTCTACTGTTATTAAATTAGGAAACACAAAAAATCAAAATATTGTGATAAACATTTTATGATTTAATTTCATCTTTAAAAGTGTGAATAATAAATTAAAAATCAGATATATTCCTTCTTTAGATCGACTTTGAGAGTACAATTGTCATTTTCTATAAAATAATTAGTACACTTGTGAGAGTTTTACATATATAAAACCAAAGTATCTGTAAAATCGATATTGTTAACCCGATGAGGGCTTTATCTCATCAAGTTTTTGGCGCTCTTGTCAAGGAAAGAATAGCATTTTTAAATTATTAATCAAAATTTTAAAAAATTGATGTGATGTAAATATTGTGATTTTTATTTTTAGAATTTAATTTCAAATCAAAAATAAGATAAAATAATTTAAAAAAATATATTAGATTTGAAAATTAAGTTCATAAACATAATATTAAAAAAATAAGATATAAGACAGATGTTAAATTAATATTTAAATTCTTTATCAAACACATAAAAATATCATAAATAAAATATATTAGTTTTATATTCAAATTTAAATCATTAAAAAAAATCAAAAAATCAAAAAGTTTTGAATAAATCTTTGTGATTTACGATTCATATAAAAAATAATATTAAATCTTAAATTTAAATTAATATAATTTAATTATTAAATTTAAAAAAATCTCAATAAACAGTAAATCAAAAATTTAAAATTTTTAAAAAAACAAAATTCAAAAGTTATTAATCCCTAATTCAAAATTTTAAATTTTAAATTTTAAAAAAAATTAAACTTTAATTTTTTTAAATTTTTTTCTTTTTCTAAAAACTTTAAAAAAACTATTATATAACAGCATAAAAAGTAAAGATTTAAGGGAGTTATGTCTAGGAAATTAGTTGTTAGAAGTCTTTATGGTACTAGTCCTTTTTGGAAACATTACTCTTTCTAAGATGATGATTTTTAAGGAAGTTTTTTCCTACTATTCTTTTCTGGAAGCACTCTTTATTAATACTAATTATGTTTTTTAACTTAGAGATTAACTTAACTGTTGTAAATATTATATGATATAACATGTATAAAAATGTATTTGTATTATATTGTTGATAGATTGCATTATATTCAATACAATATAATCAAGTATATTTATTTGTAAAAAAAATGTGTTTGTATTATAAGATAGATAGAGTGTATTTTAAATATGTATAGTTTAAGTATGTATAATTATATATATCAAAATTTGTATAAAAGTTATTTGTATTATATATATTGTAAAATATGTATAATTATTTTATTATTTTATTCTTTTCTTTATTTCATTAAATTTATTTTTATTTTACTTTTTTTCTTTTATTTGTTTATTTTTCACTTATTATTTTCTTTTATTTTTTGTTTCTTTTACTTAATTTTTATTGTTTAGTATTTATTTCAATACTTAGTGTTAGTTTAGTTTAAAAAACATATTCTGAAGCTATCTCCAAAATTTCAAAGTTTTTAATTACAATTTGTTATAAAAGGAGGTAGTTGCTTTGTTAGATTTAGGTACAAAATTGTTTTAATGCATTAGTTATTTGACTTGCACCTAGAATTACGTAATCTAAAACCCACAATCATGCCTTAGTTTTAAGTAAATAAAATTTTGGAAATCTTTAGGGCATGACTTAAAAAATATATGTAAACAAACTTATTCTACCTATAGGTTTGATTGACTCAATATTGTGGAGACATTGAGTTTACTTAAAATGAAATCCCCTCATTTACATCTTGCTAAGACGTTAATTTATTTAATTTATTTTGTTTATTTTAGTTTAATTGCATGTGAATAATTTTAGAATTGCTAAAAATAAAAATATTTGTTGAGATGTTAGAAGTTCACATCGATCTAGTTGTGTGAACTTTAATGATGAAAATGATGGATGCACCTGCATTTCTCCATCACTACTTTCACATTCTCAGGAAATAGGTAACTTTATTTCTTTTTGCTCTTTATTTTTAATTTACAATTGTTATATTGAGGACAATGTAAGCTCTAGGTTGGGGGTGATTCAAGTTACCATGCTTAATTTCAAAAAAATTAACAATTTTAAAAAATTTGATGTTCACATTTTCATTTTTATTGTGTTTGATTTTATTTTCTTTATGTGGTTTAGTAATTTTTAGAATTTTAGGATTATTTTTAAAACATTTCTCACAAAAATTTATCATTTCTTTAAATCAAATTTAACTAAATAGGTAAGTCTTTTACACTGTTAGATTAATTTTTAAAAACATATCATGGAGTATATAGTAATTAGTAGGTTTTGTCATAAGTGGTATTTCATGATAAAATGTGAAAATTATAATGAACCCAAAATCAATTTTTAGGAATCAAATAGTGGAGACTACCCTTGTAATATATTATTTGAGCCTTAATTTCCTTTATTCTGAGTATAATATTTTCATTCTACACAAAACACTTATTCTATTTCTTCAAAATTATAAATGATCTCTATAAGTTTTAGCATTGAATGTATGAATTTTCTCATCTTAATAGAGTGTCGTATATTTATTTTTCATTTACTT
This sequence comes from Hippophae rhamnoides, assembly GCA_033030585.1. Lineage (NCBI taxonomy): Eukaryota > Viridiplantae > Streptophyta > Magnoliopsida > Rosales > Elaeagnaceae > Hippophae > Hippophae rhamnoides. Next base: position 33,200,048 of record CM065436.1, read on the forward strand.
AGATTAAATTATTTAAGTAGAAATTGATATTATATGCATATATCTCATTCATGATTGACTTCTACCAAAAAGAGACATATTTGGGGTTATCTAAACCAAAATCAAACAAAAAAATCCACAAAATTAACCACTCTCCAAAATCCTACAAAAATGAACAATTTGTACATGGGTATACTCTCTAAAAAATATATATTAAAAATATCTTAAAAAATAGAGATAAATAATATATAGTATAATCTATATGCTATGACCTTTTGAGCCTTAAACATTAGTAAGAGTTGGATAGTACAAAATTAATATAAGAAATAATTCCCCTAGAAGTCATTGCATTTATTTTTCCTACACTTCTAAAAGGAATATATCTTAAAAAATTTGCTTAATGAGTTTGATTTATGCATGAAAATAATATATATGATATCTTTATAATTTATACATTCAATTACTTTCATGAGATCGAAGTTATCCACTATTTTTGAGCATTTCTTCTCTTATAAGTATGTGAACTTACTAGTTCATTTCTAAACATAAACTCTATTGTTAACGTCTTCATATGAGTGCTTGAACTCATAGGATTCAATATTTTGAGAGTATTGACTTGTAAAGATAGAGTTGAAGCAAATTCGAATTTTTGACACTAAAATTGGGTAAATTTAAGTTGAAATATTTTTGAAATGATGTATGAAAATGATTTTCAGCTAATTATTATTATAAACTATGACAGTTTAAGAATTTGAAAATAACTTATGCTTTAGATTTTAATTATAATCTTAAAGGAGATTAAAAAGCATGAGACATTTTTATGTTTTTTTTTCTTGTCTTATTTTATTTTATTTTTAAGTTAATTTTTTATTTTATTTAGTTTTTATTTTGTTATAATTTTAGTTTTTGATTTGTTTATTTTTATGTTATTTCTTTTTAATTTTTACATTTAGTTCAATGTTTGTAGGTATTATTACTAAAAACCCTCACGAGACTCAAACTCGTCCACTAGGGTAACCTAGGGGTTTAAAGGCTTGTTTCATACACTAAATGCAATCATGTCAATCCACGGAAGTGATTTATGATAGTTTAACTTTTAATTTTTATTTTAGTTTTTATTGGTTCTCTTGCTAACGGACTAGCAAGAAGCTAATTGGGATTGTGATGAGTGCTTAAAAAATAGTAAAATAACCATGATTTAATATACTTTAATTGATTAAATAGATTTATATTTGTATAATTTTATCATATTTTTATATAAATTTATCTTTTTGGAATCATGGTATTTTTATTATTCTTCAAATATTTTCATTCAAAATAATTTAAAGACACAAAGAAAAATACTGTAAGTAATACATCATAATAATTAAATATAGTATTCATTTATTATACAAATAAATGAGAGAGAAATGAGAAAAAGTAAAAAAAAAATAGAAAAAAGAAAAAAAATTACGTAGTTAACACATGCCCGCGCTTGTCCTGTGCACCCTATGCGCATGTCACACTAAGTATTGCATGCACCACCTCCTGTCTACCACAAGTCCCAGGCATATCAGTGCCCGTCCTGCCACAAATCTTGCCTTACACGCATGTCAGCCTATCCAAACATGTTCAAGACCAATTTTTGAGATATTTTCCCATTTATTTAGCCTTTTTCTCATTTGTAAAAGGAAATTAGATGCCTCCCCCATTGTAAAAGTCATCCCTTAAAATCTCTTTTCTTTCTCTCTCTAGAAAGTTTTTTTAGTTTTTCTTAGTTTTAAAGTTCTTCTCTTTTTGAGAAGAACTAATTATGTTTTTGTAAACTTCTAGTTTTTGATTCAATAAACGAAATGCAAATCCGTTTGGAGGTTTTCCATAAACGAAATTAGCATCAAAGTTTTGTAAGTATTGTTTTAAGGTATAATTTCAAAATGAATTCTTTACAGTTATTTTTATGTTTTATTCTTATATGTTATATTTAATTTGTTTATGATTAAATTTAACATGGTTGGATGTTTGTAAATATGATATAATAATAATGTTGTTATGCATGCGAAATATTAAATAGGTAAATCATTTCTATAAAATAAATTGATTTTTTTATTTAAGATTTTATATTAAGGATGTTAAAGAGAAATATATTATTTTCCATTATAAACTTAAATCTAAAAATTAGATTTTAAGGTTTAATTATCCAGTCTGTTTTAAAGTAGTACTCTTTTATTTGTTGGTACAATCGCCAAGTAGTTAGAGTGAAGCACTTTTTCAAAATTTTATATAAGAACTATTTTTCAAAAATTTATTTATGACATATTTTCAGTAATCGTTTTAAAAATTAAAAGTTAGTATTCAGATAATTAAATTCTTAGGTTTAATTTCGGCACCTTGAATAAAGTTTAAAATATCTAACCCAACTAAAGGTGGCATTTAAATGGTTTATTTTCAATTTCTTAGAAAAAAGAAATTAATTTAATTAACCAAATTAATTATCAACCTCACTCATAGGTGTTAATTGATTTGTTTAATTAACAAAGAATATCTAACCCATCAAAGGTGATATTTATATAAAAATGAGAAAGAATCAATAAATATCAATTTATATATTTAATAACCTAAATAATATGAGCAAGCATAATTAAATTAATTATTAAATTCATAAACGCTCCATTATTATGAATAATAAAAAATTGCATAATTGTTTATTGAATCCATAATTATGTTTATTTTTTGATGTTATTAGATTAGGAAACACAAAAAATCAAAATATTGTGACAGGATGTTTATGATTTAATTTCGTTTTCAAAAGTTTGAATAATAAATTAAAGACCATATATATTTCTTCCTTAGATAGACCTTGGGAGTATACTTGTCATTTTCTATAAAATTATTCTTGCACTTGTGAGAGTTTTATAAATATAAAACCAAAGTATCTATAAAATTGGTATTGCTAACTCGATGTAGATTTTATCTCATCAATTTTTAGTCGATAGTCCTTTGGATGGTGTCGATGATGATGCATATTTTTCTTTTTGATCCTTGATGCAATAAATACATATGTGGTCTTTGGTGACTTTTCTTGTATAGAAAATACCTTTCTTGTTTCTTTACCAATGTTTAGGTTATTACTATTAAAATTTGTCTCAAATTTGGTGATTTTTTCACCATCGTAAGAGCCATATTACTATAGGAAGTAATGGTGACTTTACTAGATGAGTAATATATTTTGGTCTCAATGGAATTATTAACTTTTCTAAGTTCATATTAAAATTGACTTAACATTTGACCTCTTAATAGACAGAGTTCATCTATGTTGAATTATTTTTCTTGAAACGCCATTGATTTGGAAATTTCTCTATTTGTGTTGAAAATCCATATCGTGATGAAGTGATAGGGTCTAATACATCATTCCTCATTCCATAATTTCTTCTCTAAAATAAGTTTTTATTAATATTTAAATTTCATAAATAAATGTATTCAATTTTTTCTTTATCATTTTCTGAAAAATAAGTTATATGTCTTCTAATTATCATTTATACTTTACCTAATTCCTTATATTAATTAAAATAATGTCCATCCTCGTCCAAGTTACAACTTTTATTATAGCAAATAATTTATTTAAAAGTTTATATAAAATAATATATTTAAAGTTTATAATAAAAAAATAATATTATAATAATATTAAATATGATAAAATTTAATATTAAATATATATAAATAATTATAATTTAATTTAAATAATATTAATATAAAATAATAAATTAAATCCATTTTAATATTAAAATATATGGATTATAAATTTTAAAAATATTTTTTTTATTTTAAGAAAAAAAATTGTTATTTGAAGTTTTTTGTTGGCTGACGAGATTGTTTTATTGAGACAAATACACTTAAGATTATTTAGTTATATTATTTGGAGTAATTTAATTTTTTTATTTTTTATTAATTTAGTTTTTTACTATAAAAAATAATATAAAATCAAATAATAAATATTAATTTTTATTTTATTTTTATCAATTTTATATTTATTGTTGTATATATTAAAGATACTTCATACAATTATTATATTTATAAAAAAATTAAAAAGTTGAAAAATAAAATCAAAAATTGGTCAAAAGTTTTATTTTCATAAAAATGCAAACATTTTTACATTCAAATAATTCGTCTTATAATAAATGATAGAATCATTTTAAAAAATAAAAAAAATAACTTATTTTTATAGATAATTTTAACATATAACATGATATAAATTGTTTAATTGTGTAAAATATGTATAAATTTATATATTATCAAACAGTATTGTCATGACAAAAATAATTTTTAACATAATAATAAATTTATTTAATAATAATAATATTAAAATAAAATTAATAATAAAAATAAAACTAATATTTTATATTGATAATTAAATAATAATATCACCAAATTAACATTTATTATAATATTAATAAATATAAGAAAATAACAAAATAAACTCACATGGTTTCTTATCATTATTTTTATTTTAAATTAGATCCTATTTACGTGATATTTATGATTTTATTTTTAGTCTCAACACTTGCAAATAATATATTCAATTAATACATTTCAAATTGTAATGTGAACTTCTCTACATTTAATTTGTTTATGTCAAGAAAAAAATTATTAAAAGCAGTATTTTTATCTACCATTATTTTAACTTCTGGAATTTACACTTTCACTTATTCTTCGATTAATGCATTCATGAACGTCTAAGTTCATATTCATTATTAAATCATTATTTTAATTTATTTTATATTTTTAATTATATTAATATTTTTTAATTATTTTATATTATATAATTAGTTTTAATTTATTATATATAATAAATTTAGCAATATTTTTAAAAATTTTGTAAATGTTATTTTAATTTATATTAAATTTTTAACTTTACGGTATTAGTAACTTTTTTATCATTTTGTATTATATATTTAATTTTAATTTTTTATATTTAATAAAAAATTTAATAATATTTTAAAATTAAAAAAATACTTAAAGTAAACAACATTTAATACAATAAATAATATCACATTAAATTTAATATAATATTATTTATAGTAACAAATTGAGTGAAAAATTCGTTATACAGTTGGAGCAACTTTACGTTAAAATTTGCACTAAATTTAAAGTTATAGAGTGAGGTTCAGCCACTACATCGTTCGGTATCATCACCGGAGTGTGACCTGCCACCAGCGTCACTATGACATCGTCGTGAAAAGCCCTAACACCCTGTGTTCGTCGGAGCTGCAAAGATGCCATTCCAAGCAAGATCGCTCGAGCCCGATGCGCTCTAGTGCATCACCGACGTTTCTCGACATCATTCCAATCTCAATAAGGCCGCAACTAAGAGCATGAAATCATATCGGTGGGTGCTTGAAGACACACTCAAAATTGGGGGAAAGAGCAGGCAAATATGCTTTAGATGGAATTTCCGATGGTATTTTTTTCTTTATCATTATCTTTTTCTTCATTCTTGTTATCTTCTTTTCTTCTTCTTCTTTTTTTTTTGTCTTTTCTCTAGTAATAGTTTGTTGACTAAGGTATTGATGTTAGTTGAGAAGTCATTAAAATGTAATCAATGCTTCTTCCGTTATTATCAAAGCCAATCATAGTTGAACTGAACATCATACATACTTCAACCTTTCACTTGTTCATAAATAAGTAAAAAATTACTTGATCTTAAATTTATGTCTCGATGAAAAACTATTAAATTGTAGGCTCTAACACCAACTTGAATACATTGTAAATATGATGTGCTTGAATTCTCAAGTTCAATTCTATTTATCGTCTTCAATAAAATAAAAGACTAATTGAACATTCTCTGATTATAATCCAAGTTAAATATGTGTAAAATTTGATTCCATGAATCCCGAAAACATCTCATAAGTTGGATACTTGTTTAATTGATTTATGATTGATTTATGATGAGTTTACAATGTGTCCAATTTTAGGTTCTGTTAGTGAGTTGACTCTTCCATCAAAATTTGATTAATTAGATAATTGTATACTTTAATTAGACATGTATTTCATTCTATTCTGACCGATGGAGTTATCGATCGATCAAAATTTAATCAATTGAATAAATGTTTAGTTAAGTTAGACATGTCGAATTGGACATGTGTCCAATTGGATTTCAATCAATTGGGTTATCGACCGACCAAACTCGGATTAACTGAACAACTGTTCATTTTTGATCGATTAAATTAGGCAAATATTTAAATAAAATTCAATCACAATTAACCAATAAAAATTAAGTACATATTTGACATAATATGTAAAAATTCAAATAAACAAGTGTCATATTTGATTTTTAACTAATATAATTACATTGTAACAAATCACCCGAGGAATTAGTCTTAATAAAGAGTTTGAAATACTTGTTGACTAAACACTATATTTCTTGTATTCGATTTCTTGTTACAAGTACCACTAGCAAGCTATGGTTAAGTACATTGAACTATGGTGTGCATTGAAGATGGCTCGGCAAGGCTAAGAGCTTTCCAATAGTTATTCTTCAATGGTTTCTAGTTGTTTTTGTTATAGCTATGCTGTAACAATAGTTATTGTTCATCAGTTTTCTAGTAGCTTTGGATGTAGCTATGTTGTTAGGCTTGTTAACTGCTAATACTAGTAATGTACAGCATTAATAGGTGCAGTGTATGGTATAGAGATAGGATATATACAGAAAATTATGTACATTTTCATTAATTCAGTTTTCGCAGCACTAAAAAGAAAGGCAATAAAGTTTTCTTCAGTTTTTGATCTCTTTCTTCTCTTCTTTCTTCTTCTCTTCTTGTTATTTTCAATTAACACTAGCATTCCTCAAATTATATTGTTAACTTTTCAGCTTGATTTTATAGAATACTTCAAATTACTCGAGTGGTAAATCATGACTTTTTTTGGTAAAAAATTATAATCAATTCTAAAAAACAATGTTCTACATTATTTAATGTTTAATATGATGCCGAAAGTCGTAGACTTTATTTTCTCTTTTAAAGATGTGTCTTAGATGAAAATTTTCATTAAAAAAAAATTTAGGAAGATTAGAGATAGTAGCAGTCTTCAAGAATAAAACTGGAGCTGGAAAAATAAAAATAAAAGGAGAATAAACTATACCGTTTACTTTAGGGAGTTATATAATTTTTTTCTTATGAAATAAATAAGACATAATATTGATTCATTCTCTCTATTTTCTCTTTTCTTTTGACAATAACTAATTGGTTCTCTTGTTCTCTATATGATAATTAATTAATGGAAGGTTATTTAGGGGGGGAGGGAACTAGTTGGTTTTTAAATTTGGAAAATGAGTTCTCATGTGGACAAATGAGTAGTAAAATATAGGTTAAAGAGCTTATATGAATATTTTTCCTTACACAGGCTTCTAATGCCCTTCACCAAAAACTATGCGTATCTCAACTTCAAACACACAACACAATACACTGAACACAAACTTTATGAGCCACCATTCCAATATTTATATATGAAAAACAATATAAAGTGATACATTTATAAATGTATAACATTGAATAAACAAACATACAGTTTTAAACTTTATCAACATCCCAGCAGTTCAACTCAAACAATTAATTGGCAAAAGGAGTTATATAACCCTTAAAACCAGAACTTAGCATCAAAGTTAACAGCCCAACTGAATAGCTACTACAAGCCACAAGGTTACACTTTAACACTTCATTATAGATAACCTGCAAAATAGTCTATTCAATCAAAAACTGATCAGAACAAAACAAACCATTATTATAACATGAGTGAACAATCCCAGACCAATAGTGAAAATCTGACTGCCTTATCCTTTTTTTTTCCTCTATAAATTTAAGCCTGGCAATCATCATGGATATCTTGATTGATTATTAGAAATCGGATTATTTAAGACAATTAACACAACAGACAACCAACGGAGATAAGAATTTCACCCTAACTAGACAGCGGTAGTAGCACTAATGCAACCCTGACGAACTGGTACTACTAAATAAAAATAACCAAAACGCAGGTTGGCATTCATCTTTGAGGGGGCTCCACTGTCCGAACATTTGCAACTGCAATTCCTTCAGTTCTGTCCTTGGTGATCTCCACAAAATGACCGACTATTTCATGGAATTGCTTGAGCCCTGATAGAGGAAGAATGATTGAGGATCTATCGGAACCTGCGACCTGAAGTTTTGGTTGATGAAAGGGGAAAAAAATTAGAATTCATAAGCACCAATAATACTGAAAAACTATGGAAATGAAATAGCAATTTCTCCTTACTCTTGAACACACCTCGGATATCCTTAGGAAATCACCCCTGTTATTGCTTCCAAGATCGAAAAAGAATCTTTTTTGATCAACTCTGATTACTTTTGAAACAGCCATGTCATTAATTTCATCCTGTGCTGGTAATTCCACAGATCTTTCTATGTTCGATTCAGATGTTGCAGTGTGATTACTATGGCCAGATATGAAGCCAGCACCTACATCATCTGAAAGGCCAACGATATGTTCCGAAGGTTCAGATTGTTTCTGTTTTCGTATGCCAAGAACAAAGTGAATTTAATTAAATTGATATACTTCTCACAGAAAGTTATACTTTCATATAGACAGGAAAGGAGAAGCGGGTCAGTGGAAAGGATACCTGATCGAGCGGTATAAAAAGCCTTGATGCTTCATTGATCTCTGCTAAAATGTTTCTAAATGCTACCCACCCTTCATCCCTAGAGTTTCCTGCAGGAACAATTATAGTACTTCGATTCCGACTAACAGAAGCTTCTGATACCTGCAAAATAGCAAAAGGAGGGGAAACAAAGAAATTTGAAGGAAGTTATCTTGCAACAAGAAAATAAAAGAGAAGAATATAGATTCAGGCTTGGCATGGCCTTCTTCCGTCCAGGATTCTTTTAATTATGCAAAGATGAAAGAACGTAACTCTAAGACAGCTGAAATAAACCACATGTTAAGAAGTCTTGCTTCTTTTGAAAGAACAATATGATAGCATTTAATTAATGAGCATCGCAACAGTTGCATGGACCTATAAGATTTCCCTACCTCTGGGATTAAAACTTTACGGAAAAAAAGCATTCAAGTTCAAAAGAAGGCAAAAACACATAAAAGCAATCTTGAAAACTGGTTAGAGGGTAATATCCCATCTTTGTTCAATATTTGACATCAACCAATAGATATGAAATAGAATCAAGACGAAGATATTTTGATGGAAAATAAAAAATTTCCAGCATCAAAGAATGGATGTTATACGTTTATATTTTACGTGTTCATAACTGCCTGATAATGTAAGCTATCATCTTTTTTCCCCCCTGTTTTATTTCAAGGAAAGGTACGTCGTGGTAAAAACAATTTCAGCTTCTTACCCATGCAATCTGCATGACATACACTTATTCTACAACTAAACGCCATAAAAGACAATTCTAGATAAAATCGTTGGGATTTCAAGCACCCAAGAAACTGAAGAACAAATATTTGGTTTTTAAACACTAGAAAACATAGATGATACAAATTTTAAAAAGGACTTGTAGAACTTCTAAACATATGTCTTTTCATAATTATTTTCCATGGATCCCCTCAGAATGCAAGTTGATGACCATATTCAGATATCCAGCTTTCTTCTCAAAATTGAAGAGAATAAAAAAACAGAAGGGAGTAGAGGAGCAGAGATGTCGAGTTTCAAATGCAAAGTACACATATTTTAAGATTAAACAAGACCGTGGTTAAAGGTTCATTCAATCAAAGCAGCTGTAAGTTCAAACTTAGTGGGAAAAGAATTATACATCAGTAAATGGACATGAGATCTATTATGGATATAGCAGTATCTCAGAACAAATAAATCACTTGTCAAAACTCAACCACTAGATTCATTAACAGACAAATTGACGAATTTACAAAATCTTTTGTGAATAACAAATTCTCTGCTAAATCATGAAATTAGGGCATGTTTGAAGCACACAATTGAGATCAAAGCAATAGAGCATGCATATCTATAAAAGAACTTGAAGAATAAGGTTCAAACAACCCATAGGTTGTAATCAAAGTGGTGACGTTGTCTCCCCCCGCCCGTTCCCCCCCACCCCAAAAAAAAAAGAAAAAGAAAATAAAAGAAATAAACAAAGTTATTCAGATAGGCAGCCAACCAGAGTGAACTAGAAATTAATAAATAGAAAAGAGAGAGAGAGAGAGGTAATGGTGCTACCTTCAAGAAACGACCCCTTCTATTCTCGCCAATGTCAAAGTAGAAAACCTAGATGAAGAAGATAAGGAAACAAGCCTTAATCGGATAATCATGGAAAAGAAATAAAGATAATAATAAACTTGACGAGAAGGATGTCGATGCCTTAGTGTCAAGCTGCAGTTCCTTGCTAAAGACTTCTTGATCATCAGAATCAACATAATAATTGAACAGATCAAGGAACCAGGAGATCCCAGAAAAGGGAACAATGATGGTGGACCTCGTTGAAGAAGTCTTCTCAGATATTTTGAGATAGTGACCCCGAGGGTTCTCCTTGAGATCAAAGTAGAACAGCTTGTGCTCGACTTGCAGCGTCTTACAGAGAAGTTCCATGTCATTCCCTCCTCCTGCTGCCACTGCTGCTCCTCCTGCACCAGCTGCTCCTACACCCCCAGAGTTCCCCTCCATCTCCCCAACAACTTCACAGAGTTAACTTTCACCTTGTTTTTCTGAGTATCTAAGTATCTGTAAAAGAAACCAAATAGATTACTCAATTCAGTTACATTATTAGATCAGAGCCTCTATTCCCACAACAATCACTACCTAACTCAATCTTTTGATGATAAACTGAGGGATGATTGGATGAAGTAATATAAGCTTCTCAGAAGCAATCTTTATCGGGCTTCAATATTCCAAAGGGGAGATACAATTTAAAGAACTGGTTGGTAGCAGATTGTAAGGATAACAAGCAAAGAGTGAGGGCGTTGTTGTTTCACAGGACCTTTGGGTAGGTGTTTTTTTCAACAATGACAAACATAAAAGGAAGTCTAGAGAAATTGAATGCATAACCGCAATGTAAAGTGAGGTCCAGCGCAGAAACTGCATTTAGATGAGCCTCTTTATTTATTTATTTATTTATTTATTTATTTATTTTCATGCTTTAAAGTAAAACCAAATAAACAAGGGACATCTTCAAATAAAAAACTATTCAAAAGTTTTTATTAAGTTGCCTATTGAATAAGAAATACAACTTAATAGATAAAAGCTCATAAGCAAGAAACTAAATAGACCTGAATATTATAAAAAATAATACCCCTAAAACTTATAACAATAAAATACCATCCTAATAGTATTGAATGAAGTCCAATTGATCTAAATAATCGTAGTCCATTTTGAACACGTTTAATGTGAAATGATGTACAGGACCTTTTTTGTAACAATGAAAATATATTAGCTAGTCATAAGAGCTGTAATTTTTATAGTTACAAGCTTTAAAGGAACAATTTTTTTGTTTTTCCAAGAAAAAATCCAGTCACGTTTCAAAGAAACTATAATTTACTGGATAAACGATAAGAAGTAGAACAACCCAAGGCTAAGCTAAAGCATAATGGAACTAAATAAAAGAAGAAATCCCCATCCACGCCGTAATCTTGCTTTTAATTTTCTTCCCATTTCTATTTATCTCCTTTTTGCATTGGATACCTCGGAAATTCAAAATTGTTTTCAGGAATAAATTTATTGAACATAATTAGGGTTTATCAAAAATAGAAAAGGAAACGAAAGACAACACTAACGACTAGACAACGCATTAGCTCTGGATTACCCAACAAAAAGAAATCATAATTCAAAACTTCAATCATTAAAAGAAGAATCACAAATCATAGAATACAAAACAATACAAAGACACAATTGAAAATACACGAGAACCAATAAGAGAGATCGAGCTGGGAACGAACGACAATTGGCCTAAGCAGGGGAAGAAATCAACCAAAATTAAGAGCAAAAATAGAAAAGAAGAGCGAATACAAACCCATGCGGTATCGTCGGCGAAGTGTCACCGCCGGTGAAGAGAAGAGGATGGCAGTTGGGTTTTACTTTTTTCAGTCAACTGATGGCAGCTGGGATTCAGAGGCTGGAATCTGAATGCTTATAAGGCCTGCAGCTTCCTTACGGAAAAATAAAGTAAATTAACGAATATAATATCGGAGTATTTGCAAAAGTATCTTTTAATTGTATGGAATATATACTTAATTATAATTAATAGTTTAAATATGTAGTTACATTATTTTTTTTATTATTATATTATATTTTTATGATAAATTTGTATGATTAATAAAAAATTTGATAATAGATTTATACAATTAATAAAAAAATTGATGGTAAATTAAAAATACTAATAAAAATTTTAGTTATATATTTATACTGAGAAATTTGATAGTAGATTTGTTATAACATTAATAGATTTGTACCAATAATAATATTTGAATCTTATTTTTATCACTAGGTAAAATTAGTTGATATATTTAAAAATTTCATGATAATTTGATAATATATTTGTTAGTTTATACTATAAAATATTATATGTTACTCTTAATATTAGTAGTTGATATCGTCCTTATATTTTACATTTTTTTTACTTTTATAAAAATAAAATGTCAAGATTAATCCATTCTAGGACATGTCCATGTCCCTATTGCATGCAATTTTCTCTTGCATTACACAAATTTCGTAAATATATCAATTTTGTATTAATTTTTAGACACATATATGGGTATTAAATTAGGCATGATCCACGAGCATATATCAAACTTGTAGTTTACTTTGTAATAGGGATGTAATTTTTATGAAAATATGTTGTTTTTCAAAGAAAATAGCTCTAGAACCATTAGCTTTTAAAAAAATACATTTAATGTTGTCTTTGGTTGGAGGGAATGAAAATGAATTATAATTGATTCCTTCTATTTGTGTGTTTAGTTGAGCTGAAAAATGAGTCAAGAATGGAATTGATTCTTAAAGGAGAAGGAATCAAAATTTATTCTCCCCCTTTACAAATTATGATTTCATTTTCATCTAATTTTTTTTTCCAATTTTAACCCAACCTTAAATATAACCCTAAACACAAATCTCAAATCCCAAATCCTAAATCCCAAATCCTAAAACCCAAATCCAAAATCCTAAAACTCTAAAACCTAAGGTAATATAAAGTGTTTTCCATTTCATTTCAATTGTAAATCAAACATTGTAATACTAATTTCTTCTTTGATTTCAGTGGTCAAACCAAACAAAATTGTTTTCATTCTATTCACATTCTCATTCCGATTCCGATTTCATTCTGTGAACCAAACGCTATCTTAGTTCTTAATTTTTTTTAAAGCATTCACTATAATTTTTTTATATTTTTAAGTTACACAAATTCATTTTAAGCTAATTACTTTATTTTGACTACAATTTATACATGTAAAAGTCATGAGCTATCATAAATAAAGGATAAATTTATCATTAATAAAAATAATTAATTATTTTTTATTTTTGAAAGAAAAATAAATATTTTATTTTAATAAATTTAACCCTTATTTATGATATCAAATAACTTTTACATGATTGAATTGTAGCCAAATGAAAATAATTAATATTAAACAAACTTATATTCACTTTAAAAATAAATAACTACGTTCATCTTTTAAACTACTAAGAATTAAAGTTAATATTTTTAAAAACTAAAAGACCCAATTGCTCCACACCTCGCTTTTGTTATTTTTTAATAAGAAACCCCTTAACTTTTACTAATTATACACTAATATTTTTTTGTTATATTTTATACTTAACTTTTCAAATTTTCACAAAAGTGGTGTATAAGGACTAAATGTGTTAAATTTAAAAACTTAAAACTAAATGTTAAAAAAAATGATTTAACATATTAAATTTGATTGATACAATAAAATTTCAACTTAATTTTTGTTTAAATTTGTGAAAACTAAAAGCTAGTGACAATAGATGTTGTTACCCTTATTTATAATTTTAGATAGTGTGGGGTTGAATTAGTCTCAATGAAAATATTGTTCTATAATTCGTGAAGATGGTCTTGCAATTTATTAATATCTATGTTATTATTTTCTCTTTGAGTATTAGAGATGAGCGCAATCGGTATGATCGATTGCTGTATTATTTTACGAATCAACTTTATTTCAAAGATTTAAAAAAAACAAATAGATATATAAACTCTTACAAATCAACCTTTAAAATGACTTTAAGGGTGGTTGGTTTATCATTTTTACACCTATTGTTTTTATTAAAAAAATTCTTTACATAAGTATAACATAGAATTAAAAAGAATTCTTAATATGATATATCTTCTATTGTTATTTAGAAATATTTAACTTTGTTAAAAATTAAAATTGTTTAAGAAATTTTTTTAAATATACATCATACTACAAATCAATATAGAATGAACACACGAAAATAAAAATTATAAAAGTGGTTAGAATTTAGAAACAAATAAGAAATAAACTCATGTATGCCTCCTATTTTTTTTTTCTTTCTAAAACATGTTTATCTCTCACTCACAAAAGAAACAAATATTTATTTTGCATACTTGGTCGATCTTTTTAAATTTTATTACCTACGCTAAAAATCGACCGACCCATAATAAAAGTTAATTCAATTTAGTCATAAATTCCAGCAATTTTAGAAAATATATGTCCACCCCTACTGAGTATTAACTTAATTGGGTTGCTTTGCATCCTTTCGATTCCTGCTATTAAATCCAGTAATAAAATAGAATGATCTAATGATAAGATTACTTAAAAGCATTGAAGTTGCTCAAAGCAATCTAATCATGGGTTATCATTTATGGAGATGTCTGATGATAGGAGAAATTAATATACCACGTTCCTCTTTGATGTGCTTGCTTTAGATTTGATTAGTTGGACTTTGAAATGTCTTCTAAACTTTGATTATGAATCAACTATATTTTAAATGTGATTGTATTGGACCTCTTTTGCTTTTATGTTTAACTTTTTTTTTTAAATCCAAACCATAAGCACTCAATTACATATATTATATCTTTTTTATATTACATCTAATCTTTTGTAGCTTGTTTTTACATAATCGTTACAAAGTCGATGACACTTGAAAAAACAAGTGTTATAAGATTGCAAATAAGGCGTCAAAGGAATTCAAAACTTCTAAATTGATAAGAAATTATGTGTTTTCATATTTGGAACCACTTGATGAAGTAGAGTTCTACAAAATACCTAAAGGACACCCTTGGATTACACCTCAAGTTTGAAAAGACTTCGTGGATTATAAACGTACGGATGAATTTCAAATTATTAGGGAAGAATATCAGAATATACAAATGCATAACATTCTTCCTAACCGTACTAAGAGGTTTTCAAATCCTGAAGTTAGATATAGAATGGTATTATTAATTTGTGTTAATTTATAAATATTTTTATATTTATTTTCCTCAATTTAATTTCATATAATGGTTAATAAATTTTTCATAATTTATGTAGGAAGCTGAATTGGGTAGACCGGTTACCCGATCTGAATTGTACATAGAAACAAAGACTCCCAAAATGAAGAAGTCAAGACCGATGACTAAGCAAGGAGAACAACGACTAAATAAGTTGGTTAGTAATTTCTGTTGACACAAAGTCCATATGATTTTTAATAATTGATGTAATAATGCATGATATGTTTGTGTGCTTTATTATTTGTAGAGAGTTGTTCAAGAACAAATATCCAGGGGTGAAATAATTGAAGAGCCTGGGAGAGATGCTATATGTCATGTATTCGGACGCGAGCATCCTAGTCATGTTAGGCGAGGTAGCGAATATGATGGTTATATGGATTATTTTAACACTCCAAAATAAAAGCCTCAAACGGACAATAAGGAGAAGTATACTAAAATTGAAGAAGAACTCAACTCCTTTAAGGCCTCAATGTTAAGTGAGATTACCAGTATAAAATAATATCAAGCACAACACATGTCAGGCATGTCATCATTCTACAATCAGGGCATGCCATATTGGCCAAGCATGCAACCATCCATGCCAGGCATGCCACTCACGCAATCTCATGGCGCTCAAACTATATCCAGTATGGGATATAGTCATCCTATTGGTCCTCCCTTTATGCCAGGAATGCATATGCAATCAAGTAGTGGTTCATCTTCTCCAATGCAATCTGCACATTCTTACCATCAATCACATCACGATGAAGATTTTGGTGAGAATGTACATCCAATAGCTACCCCACATGGGAGTCCTCCTCTATTTGATGAATCATATGTGATAAGATTTTAATTTCTGGTGTAAGTAATCTATTATTTTTATTTCTTATTATATGTTTTATTTATTATATATGACACTTAAATTTTTTACAGAATATGAAATGTTTGTTGAAACAACCTTCATCAATGGACTTTGTTGCTATCGAAACGGTACATCAATTGAGCGATGATCGGATGATTTATAATCAATATTTTCCTAATCATTAGCGAATATTAATTGATCAATCATTGCTCTATGATTGTACATTACCTGTGCCTTCTGATGCTACCACAGTCCAAGAGGCGATTGGACAGTATGTGGCTTGGTCGTCGATTCAAGTTGTTCTAAATTTTGACGTGGTACTATTAAAAGATAACACTTGTTTACTACTATTATTTTACTATATCTTTTATTGTTACTAACATACATTATACTTTTTCTTTAGTCTATTATACTAGAACTCTTAAATGCGGCACATTTAAGAGATACGAAGCAAGTATCTCGTGCTAAATCTATGTCTAATGGCCAATCATCATACACTAAGTCATTCAAGAAGAAGCCTTGGAAAAAGTATAGTTATGATTATGCTTTAAACTTCAGCAGAAATATTGGCGCTTTGATGACTATTGTTGCAAGGGCATCTAGCATAAATGATGGATGAATTGTGCCCCTACCTATAGAAATTTCTGGTGTATACCTCGGCCAAACTTATATATCGATCGAGTGCATATTGCAACTATTTGAATATCAAATGATCGATTTAAGTATAATTAAAGTGTGGACAATGTGAGTCCTCAATTTGTTCATTTTCTTTCATTTATGTAGAACATATATAATTATATTTATATTATCTAATTACTTATATATATTTCTTTTATATAGGGTGTGTTATTATCGACTTCAACATAATCACTCATTACATTTAGCAACGTTCTATGCTTCTTCATATGTCAATCAATATCAAGAGAAGGATGTTAGCATCAGAGCTAAACAATTATGTGATAAGGCATTAATGCTTAACAGAAATCAAAAGTTGATAATCCCTTGGCCACTAAGGTTTGAAGAAGGCCAAGATCATTGGATGTTGGTAATCCTTGATTTGTTCAATAATCATGCTTGGTACTGTGACTCAGCTTCCATAGAACTGAGTAAAGATACAAAAGCAATTGTTGAAATGTAAGAGTTATATCTAGCTATTGGTTTCTTCTATTTTTTGTAATATTTAATAAAAAACTAACCGTTTTAAACCTTGATAGGGCATGGAAGCTGTGGAACAAGTTTAGAGGCATTACCCAAAAATCTCATAAGCTTATATGGAAAAAAGTTATGGTATGTACAAGCGAATATTAATAATTTTATTAATTTTACTATTGAATAATAGAGATGTTCGAATACGAAAAATCATGTACACTTGTTTTTTGTAGGTTCCATAACAAAATAATGGAGTCATGTGTGGTTATTATGTCATGAAGTTTATGAGCGAAATCATCACAAATATCAAAATTCCAATTGATGATGTGGTAATATCTTTTATCCATATACATAAAAGTTTTAACATATATGAGTTATTTTTTGTGAATTCATGAAATTACATTCCTATTTTGATTTTAAATACATGTAGTTCTTTGATTGGAACAAGACGAGCTATGACTAACAAATTTTTGATGATTTACGAGAGGAATAGGCAGAACACATGGTTCAAATTATATCATCACAAGAAGAATAAGGAGAAGATTCTAATGATCTTGAATAGCATATGACAACATAATGGTAATTTTTATAATGATTTAATTTCTCTATTCCTGTGTCTGAAGTCCTTTGTTTTATGGATGTTTTGTTTGATGGATGGTTATGTACCCAAGTATTTAGGGGAATGCATTGTTTTATGGACCTGGTTTTTGCCCAAACTTCATCTCATCTCTTTTGCCTACTTTCCTTATGACAACATCATGGTAACACTTTATTAATCATTTGTCTATAAATATGAAGCTATCTGGAATCTCTGCTGGTATTTTTAATGCTATAATGAGCTCTAAATATGAAGTCAAGTGTAACTCAAATTTTTTACTTGGGTTGGTTGGGCAAACAATAGTTGTTCCATAAGTTTATTGGCACCAAAACTCAACCAACCCAAATAACAAATTGGAGTTACACTTGACTTCATATTTAGAGCTCATTATAGCATTAAAAATACCAGTTTGATTCCAAATAGCTTCATATTTATAGACAAAAGATTAATAAAGTGCTAATATGAGTTTGAAGGGATAAGGTTATTATTATATCACTCAGATGTCGTTGTGGTAATCTCTTTTTGATGATTTACAAGAAGAATGGACAGAACACTTTGTTCAAACATCAGGAGAAGAATATAATCTTGAATAACATAGGACAACATCATGGTAATATTTATGATGATTTAATTTCTCCATTTGTATGTCTCTTAAGTTTAGAATGCTTGTTTGATGGATGTTTATGTGCTTATGTATGTAGGGGAATGAATTGTTATATGGACCAATTGCTTTTTGCCCAGTTTCTTTGTCACTATACTGATGATTCTAAGCCAACTAAGCTTGCTCGCACAATCCAATTACACTTTGGCGACATTATTTTATTTGTAATTTAAGTTAACTATATATATATTGTATATACTTTATTTTTTTTGTAATAAATTTAATTATCAAGTAATTAAATATATTTAAATTTTCAATTATTTGTAGCGTCGGTTCAATGCGTGAACCAACTTTACGTGTAAAGTTGATTCAGGCATTGAACTGACTTTATGCATAAAGTTGATTTACGCATTGAACCAACTTTACGTGTAAATTCGATTCAACGCGTGAACCGACTTTAAATTTTAAGTCAATTAATTTAAAGTCGGTTCAACGAATCGGCTTTAAATTGATTTAAAGTCTATTTTTAATCGACTTTAATAGTCCATTTTGTAGTAGTGAACATTGATCTTATTGGTATATATGAATAGAGTTTATGTATAGAAATGAAGTAATAAGTTTGCATATGTAGAAAAATAAAAAGCTCAAATTGGTGCATTATATTGATCTCATGAAATGAATCAAATGCAATGATTTTATAAAGAAATCAGATACTACTTTCTTACATCAATCAAATTCATCAAATAAAAATCTCAAGTAATATGTGTTTAGGAGATGAAAATGCAAATGATCTCTTGGGGAATTATTTTCTATACATCTTTCTTTTGTACTTAGCCAATTCTTATAATTTTGTAAGATAATGGGTCATAGTATTTAGTTTATATTATTCATTTTTTTCTCTATTTTCTCTATTTTTTATTATTCTTTTTTATATCTTTATCTATTTTTTAGATATATATATTAGAGAAATGGCTCATGTACATATTTTACATATATTGAATGATAAAGTTAGTGGCTAATTTGTGGCTTTTTTCATTGGTTTAGGTAACCTCATATATGTCTGTTTTTTAGAAGTCATGCATGAATGAAGAGAATGACATATACTTTCAATGTATACTTAACTTATTCAATTTAAGTAATAAAAATAAATATATGACACTTTATTAGATGTAAGAAAATCTTAAAATTCAATGCAAAAAACTATAGAAATAATCTAATAATTAGAATTGATAAGAAGGGTGTTTAAAGAGTATAAAAATATCATCACTCAAAATGGGGAGATAGTGGCTCAATCTCACAATAGTAGTCTCCACTATTTGATTCCTAAATACCAATTTTGGATTTATTTCAGTTTTAACATTTAATTATGAAATACTAATTATGACAAAAACTAACGAATTATCATATTACTTAATCATTTTCTTAAAATTAACTAAAAAAACATGATAATTTTGTAAAAAAAATTAAAAACTCTCTTAAAAGTTCTTAAAATTTTCTAAAACAATAGAAATAATTAAGGACACACAAAAAGAAAAGTAAAAAATAAAATTTAAATGTGAATGTGAATATACAGACATCTAAGCATAAATTTTATATTGTAACTTTTTCCTCCCCAAACCTAAAACTTACATTATTCTTAATGTAATAATTGTAAATTAAAGAATAAGAGAGTAAAAAAATTACCCAATTATTGATCCTATTTAAGTGTTGGTATACAAATGCATCCATTAATCCAATCATTTATATTATACATAGATAAAATAATATGTACTTCTCACAAATTTCAACAAATAGTTATAAAATTAACAGTTCTATAATGTTCACAAAAAAGGAAATAAAATAAATAAATTAACATAAAATAAAAACAAATAAAAACAAATATAAAACAAACAGTTAAAATAAAAGAAATAATATTACTTAAAAATAATTAATTGCCTCTCACCAAGCACCATTTTAACTTTTTAGCAAGACGCTTCTTGGGAGATTTTTATTTTTAAAATTAATATACTCAATGTCCCCCTCGCAAATGAGTTTATTGAAATTACAAAATCTACATGTATGATAAGTTTGTCTACTTGCACTATTTAAATCATTCATCATACCTTATGGATATTAAAAGTTTGTTTGCTTAGAAGTAGAGGCATGGTTGTGGGTTTTAGTTTATCCACTCCTAGCTACAAGTATAATGAATATGACATTAAATTTGCATTTACACCTAGATCTAACAATGCATCACCTCCTTTTTATTTTTAATCACCAATCGTATATTCACATCAATATTTTCAATTTGTTTTTAGATAACTTCAAAATTATTTGTATTTAGGGCTTGCACAAAATAGGATTTGTGGAAGAAGAAATATAAAAAAATTGTATAGGTCTTATTTGAAATGCACTTTTTTAGTGTAAAAATTCATTACAACAAAATAGATCACAATGTATTTAAACAAGGACCCATATGAAAATATATTTTTCTTCAACCCAATTGTATTACAAAAGCTCCATGTTATGACTAGTTGAAAAACCATACCGCACCTCATATTTTTTTTAAAATTAAGCAAAAGTACTAAACAAGAATAATAAAAGGAAACAAAAACAACAAAAACAACAAAAAATAAACAAGAAATAAAAATTACTCGACAAAAAGACATAATAAAAAAAATAATAACGATAAATAATAAATAAGATAAAAGAAATAAAAATCATTTAGATAAAAAGTTAGGAAATAAAAATAATAAGTAAAATTAAATGAAAGTTAGTAAATTAAGAAATAAAATTAAATAATAGAAAATTAAATTAAAGTTAAAATAAAAATTTAAATTGGTATACAAAAATACTAAAAAGAAAATTCTAAAAACAATTAAGTTAACAATTAATACTTAAGTCAACTAAAAACAATTGTTAAAAATATGAAGATATTTATAGATTTTTTTAATTTTTTTAGTCAATTTTAGTTAGTTAATAAATAAGTAATAAAATTTTGAATTTTTTATTTTTTTTTATTTAAAAAAAATTAAAATATTTAAAAAATATATTTTTTTTTGAGAAAAATAAAAGAAGATTTGAAATTTAAAATTTATAAACTTAATTGATAACCTAGATATTCTAAAATTTCAAATAAAAATCACAATTTTTACAATATAAAAGTTTTAAGATTTTGATAATGATAATTTAAAAACAATATTCTTCCCCCACCCAAAAACTTGATAATACAAAAATTTAATTATTTTTTGATATTATTATTAATTTCTAGGAAATGATACCAAAAATATGATGAGACAAAAATTGGCGAGTTTTTTATGCTATTATCAATTTTTTGATAACAACGCCAAAAACTTGATGCATAAAATTGTTGCATACAAATTTTGTATGATTTATAAAATAGTTTGCATGTGATTTTTAAATTAGTCAAAAAATTCTTAAAAATAAAATTAAGAACCTAAACATCCTGTTATGATTGTTTTGGTTGAGTATTTAAACTACTCACATAAAAATAAAGATAGATTCAATAAATATTTAAACCATTAAATATTTATCATGCAATAGAGAATTCATGAGATATATTAGTTAGTTAATCATATTTTCTTAATATTAAGAATCTTATTAATTATATAAATAAAGATCGTTAATTCTCTCTTATATATAAAAATTGAATATTAATTAAGTTTACCATTTGTTATTAATTAAAATTACTTACTGATGAACGAAAACCGGCATCGCCGATTCTCGCAAATACTTTGGTTTTAATATTTGTAAACTCTCAAGAAGGGTACCTAATCATTTCGTAGAAAATGATAAGTATACTCCCAAGGTCGATCTAAGGAAGGAATGTATGTGGTTTTAATTTATTATTCAAACTTTTAAAAACGAAATTAAAATCCTAAACATCCTGTCACGATAGTTTGGTTTTTGTGTTCCTAATCTAATAACATAAAATAAACATATATACAGATTAATTAAATATAATCTAAAAAAAACATAAACATAGATACAAATTCAATAAATATTTATCTAAAAATAAATATAAATACAGATTCAATAAATATTCATGCAAATTTTATCATTTATATTAGTGGAGTATTTATGGATATAATAACTAAATTAATTATGCTTGCTCATATTATCTAGGTTATTAAAGATATAAATTGATATTTTATTGATTATCTCTTTTATTTAATACCACCTTTAAGTGGGTTAGATATTCTTTGTTAACTAAACAAATCAATTAACACCTACAAGCGGGTTGATAACTAATTTGGTTAATTAAATTAATTCCTTTTTCTAAGAGATTGAAAATGAACCATTTAAATGCCACCTTTGGGCGTGGGTTAGATTGGGCTTAAACTTTATTCAAGGTGTCCAAATTAAACCTAAGAATTTAGTTATCCTAGTACTAACTTTCAAGTTTTAAAACCACTATTGAAAACATGTCATTAATACATTTTCACATAATAATTCTTATAAAAACTTTTGAAATAGAGTTTCACTCTAACTACCTAAGGATCATACTAACAAATAAAAGAGCACTACTCTAAATTAGACCTGATAACTAAACCTTAAAATCTAATTTTCATATTTAAGTTTGTAATGAAAAAAATAATATATTTCTCTCACATCCTTAATATAAAATCTTGAATAAAAATAAAATCAATTCATTTTAGAAATTTTCACCTATTTAATATTTTGCAAGCATAACAACGTTATTATTATATCATGATTATAAACAAATTAGCACAGCTTAAATTTAATCAGACAAATTAAATATAACATGTAAGAATAAAGCATAAAAATAATCAGAAAGAAAATAAAATCCTTACGTTTAACTTCGACGCTATTCCCGCTAGAAAACCTCCAAGGTTAATTTGCACTTCCATTTATTGAATCAAAATCTAAATTATTACAAAATATTACAAGTTCCTCTCAAAAAGAGAAGAACTCTAAAACTAAGAGAATTGAACTAAAAACTAAGACAAAAACTAAGAAAAGCTTAGAAACTAAGAAAGAAACTAAGAAGAACTCAAAAACTAAGAAATGAGAGAAAGAAAGAAGAGAGAAGTGTGGTTTTGAGGTTTTGAAGGTGTTTTAAGGTGTTTGAAGGTGTGTTTTGAAGTGAAGGGAAGGGGGGTATTTATAGGTGAGGATGGAGAGAAAAAATGAGTAAAAAAATGTTGAAAAAAACATTAAAAAACTAAAAAACGTGTAATGAAATCACGAGGTCATCAATGACGTCGCAGATGACGTCACAGGGCTCCCGCACGTGAAAATGGGGTGAAAACGCGATTGGCGCGCTAGCGGGCTATCGCAGCGCGCGCTGGCCAATGTACAGAACTCCGCACGCAGTTAGCAGCGCTACAAGACAATGAAGACACAAGCCGCGCGTATGGGCCGGGAAGGCCAAAGGCGTTTTTCTCCTTTTGACATTTTTGACCTTTTCGACCCATTTTGTCCAAGCTTTTCCATATTTGTTGACCTTTCCCCATTTATTTATTGATATTTTTGTGATGTATTGCTTCAAGTATTCTCTTTGAGTCTTTAAATTGCTTTTTATGCCAAAATACTCCGAAAAACAATAAAAATAACCCGTGATTCCAAAAAGGACAAATTATATAAATATATGATAAAACATATAAATATATATATTCTTAATCAATTAACGAGCATAAAATCATGGTAATTTTAGTGCTTTTTGAGTAGTCATCACAACCCCCAACCAAATTTTCCTTCTAGTCCCTTAGCAAGAGTGTCGATAAAAACTAAAAATTAAAACTATCCTAAATCACTTCAGGATTGACACTTGCATTTAGCCTATGCAACAAGCCGCTAAACCCCTAGGTTGCCCTAGTGGGACGAAGCTTGAGTCTCACAGGGTTTTCAAGTAATGATACCCACAAACATTGAACTAAATGTAAAATCAAAAGAAACAATAAAAACAAACAAATTAAAAATTAAATTTACAACAAAATCACAAATTAACAACATCTTACAAAAATGTCTTATACTTTTAATCTCCTTTTAAGATCATAATTAAAATCTCAAGCATAAGTTATTTTAATCTCTTTAAACAATCATGATTTATTATAATAATTAATCGAAAATCATTTTCATATTTCATGTCAAAAATGTGATCAATTTAATTTCACCCAATTTTAGGCCATGAATTAGAATTCGTCAATCTATTCTCACAAGTCAATACTCTCGAAACACCGAATCCTATGGTTCAAACACTCATACTATTTTATACGAAAGAGTTTATGTATAGAAATGAACTAATATGTTCGCATATGTATAAAGAATAAAGGCTCAAAGTGTTATTTTAACATTGATCTCCATGAAAGGAATCAAATGTATAAATTATAAAGATATCATATATAAAAAATTATTTTCATGCATAAATCAAACTCATTAAGAAAGAATTTCAAGATATATGCTTTTTACAAATGAAGAAATTGCAATGACTTTTAGGGAATTACTTCATATATCTTTCTTTTGTAAATAGCATGTACTCACAACTTTGTAGGCAACGCTGGTCATAGTATAGATGATACTATTTTTTATCTCTATTTTTTTTTCTCGTAGATATTTTTCAATACGTGTATTTTTTAGAGAGTCAACCCAATGTATTTGATTGTACATATTTTGGATTTTGGTGAAGTTAATTTTGTGGCTTTTCTATTTGATCTTCGTTTAGGTAACCCTAGATATGTCCTTTGTTTTTGTAGTAGTCATGCATAAACGGTGAGATATAAGCATATACTATCAATTTATACTCAAATCATTTAATCTAAGCAAAAATAATAATAAAAAATATATGATACTTATTAAAATGAGAAAAAATTCATACATGCAATGCTAATACCTATGTAGATCATCTAAAAATTTGAATAAATAAGAAATGTGTTTGGAGTAGAAAAAATATATATTTCACTCTGAATAAAAGAAATTAGGCTCAAATTATATCTCACAAAGGTAGTCTCCATAAAAAAAATTCATAAACACCGATTTTGGGTTTAATATAATTTCCACATCTTATCAAGAAATACTAGTTATGACAAAAACTAACTAATTATCAAAAATAATTACAAAATATTTCATGATATGTTTTCAAAATTAATCTAACAGTACAAAAGACTTAACTATTTACTTAAATTTGATTTAAAGAAAAGATAAATTTTTGTGAAATTTTTTTTATTCCAGAAATTACTAAATCACACAAAATAGAAATAAAACCAAACACACAAAAAATGAAAAAGTATATTTTTTTATTTTTAAATTGTTTTTTTATTTTTTTATTTTTAAATTGTTTTTTTTAATTAAGCATGGTAACTTTTCACCACCCCCAACCTAGAACTTACATTGTCCTCAATGTAACAACTGTAAATTAAAGATAAAGAGAAAAGAGAAGAAAGATTACCTATTTCTTGAGAAAGTGCAAGTAGTAATGGAAAATGCAAGTTGCATCCATCATATTCATCATTAAAGTGTATACAGTACAGATCATTTGTGAACTTCTAACATCTCAACAAATATTTTTAGTTTTAACAATTTAAAAATTATTCACATGTAAATAAAATGAAAATAATTAAGTAAATAAAAGAAATAAAAGAAAATTACCTAAAATGACGGGTCATTTCCCATCCAAATAGCTTTTAGTTTAACGCCTTAGCAAGACGTAACTCTGGGATTGCATTTTAAGTAAACTCACCGTCCCCTCATCATCAGTCAATCAAACCTTCAGGTAAGACAAGGTTGTCTACCTATACTTTTTCACCACGCCTCTATTGATTTTCAAATTTCTTTTTGTACTTAAAACTGTAGGCATACTTTCAGTTTTAGATAACCCACATCTAGGTACAAATCAAATAATTAAGGCATAGAAAACACAATTGTACCTAGATTATACAAAGCAACTAACTCCTTAGATTATAATTAAAACTTTAAAATTTTGAGGTAGTTTTAATTTATGTTTTTTTTTTGTTTTTAAGAAAAAAAATAACATAATCAAGATAACCAAGAAGTTGCCCCAGAAAGAATTCGTGGTGCAAAGTGCCCTTAAAAACCATCCTCCCAGACGTAACAACGCTCCTTGCGAAAGACTAATGCACAAAGGCTTCCAAGAACTAGTCTCCTGCATTTAACTCCCTTAGATCTTTACTTTTCACGTTATTAAGTTAAGTTAAATAAAAATTTAAGTTAATGAAAATCTAAGTTAATTAAGTTTAAAGAAAAGGTTAATTAAGTTAAGTGAATTAAAAATCTAATTTAATTAAGTTAAGTTAAAAAAATCTAAGTTAATTAAGTTGGTAAAAAAAATCTAAGTTAATTAAGTTGCTTAAGTAAAAACCTAAGTTAATATTAAAAAAAATCTAAGTTAATTAAGTTAGTAAAAAAAACTAAGTTAAGTAAGTTAAATAAAAATCAAGAATAAAAAAAAAATAGCTAAAGAAAGAAAAATAAAAAAAAAAAAAAAATAAAAAAAAAATGAAAAAGGTAAAAGAAAATAAAAAAAAAAAAATTATGATTTAAAATAAATAAAAAAATAGTAAAAACTAAACTCAAAAAATTAAAATTTTGGTTTTTTTTTATTTTTTTATTTTTTTATTTTATTTTATTTTATTTTATTTTTTTATTTTATTTTATTTTATTTTTTTATTTTATTTTATTTTATTTTTATTTTATTTTTATTTGTTTTATTTTTTTTTCGAAATTTCAAATTCCAAAATTATTTTACTATTAACACTATATTTATTAAACAATTTAAAATTAGAATTTTTTTATTTTTTATTTTAACTATTTATGAATAGTAACTTTATTTTACTATTTACAATATTTTTTTTAACCTAAAATTTTTGAATTTTTTTTTGTTTTTTTTTACTATTCATGAACTGTAATTTTTTTTTCAAATTTTAAATTTCTAAATTATTTTATTATTCACGGAAAATTTTTTATTTAAAAATGTTCTTTTTTTTTTAATTTTTTTACTATTCATGAACGGTAAAAACTTTTTACTTCAAATTTCAAATTTCTAAATTATTGTACTATTCACGCTACAAATGTTTTTTAATTTTTTTAATTTTTTTTTAATTTTTTAATTTTTTTTATTATTTCTTATGAAATTTGAAATTTGATTAAATGTTTTATTTTTTTTATTTTTTTTACAAAAACAAAAAAAAATCACAATTATTTACAGCACAAAAATATTTTTAAAATTTTAATAAATAAATTAAAAATGCTATTCCTTCCCCAACAACGGCGCCAAAAACTTGATGCCATCCCCCTAACGAGTCATCCACTAAGAACGCGCTAAAACTCGATGAACGAAAAAATCCCAAGATCGCCATTCTCGCAAATACTTTGGTTTTAATATTTGTAAAACTCTCAGAAGTGCACGAATCATTTCGTAGAAAATGATAAGTATACTCAAGGTCGATCTAAGGAAATGTATGTTTTTAATTTATTATTCAAACTTTTAAAAATCTAAATTAAAATCCTAAACATCCTCGTCAATACGATAGTTTGGTTTTTGTGTTCCTAATCTAATAACATAAAATAAACATATATACGATTAATTAAATATAATCTAAAAAACATAAACATAGATACAAATTCAATAAATATTTATCTAAAATAAATATAAATACAGATTCAATAAATATTCATGCAAATTTTATCATTTATATTACGAGTATTTATGGATATAATAACTAAATTAATTATGCTTGCTCATATTATCTAGGTTATTAAAGATATAAATTGATATTTTATTGATTATCTCTTTTTGTATGAATACCACCTTTAGCGGGGTTAGATATTCTTTGTTAACTAAACAAATCAATTAACACCTACGCGGGGTTGATAACTAATTTGGTTAATTAAATTAATTCATTTTTCTAAGAGATTGAAAATGAACCATTTAAATGCCACCTTTGGTGGGGTTAGATGCTTAAACTTTATTCAAGGTGTCCAAATTAAACCTAAGAATTTAGTTATCCGAGTACTAACTTTCAAGTTTTAAAACCACTATTGAAAACATGTCAATACATTTTCACATAATAATTCTTATAAAAACTTTTGAAATAGAGTTTCACTCTAACTACGTGACGATTGTACCAACAAATAAAAGAGCACTACTCTAAATTAGACCGATAACTAAACCTTAAAATCTAATTTTCATATTTAAGTTTGTAATGAAAAATAATATATTTCTCTCTAACATCCTTAAAATAAAATCTTGAATAACAATAAAATCAATTCATTTTAGAAATTTTCACCTATTTAATATTCTGCAAGCATAACAACGTTATTATTATATCATGATTATAAATACTAGCAAGTACGCTTAAATTTAATCACGACAAATTAAATATAACATATGTAAGAATAAAGCATAAAAATAACTCAGAAAGAAAATAAAACTCCTTACAGTAACTTCGACGCTATTCCCGCTATAAGAAAAACCTCCAAGCTGCACTTGCACTTCCATTTATTGAATCAAAAATCTAAATTATTACAAAAACATTACAAGTTCCTCTCAAAAAGAGAGGAACTCTAAAACTAAGAGAATTGAACTAAAAACTAAGAGAAAAACTAAGAAAAGCTTAGAAACTAAGAAAGAAACTAAGAAGAACTCAAAAACTAAGAAATGAGAGAAAGAAAGAAGAGAGAAGTGTGGTTTTGAGGTTTTGAAGGTGTTTTAAGGTGTTTGAAGGTGTGTTTTGTAACAAGGGAAGGTATTTATAAGTACGGAGAGAAA
This sequence comes from Hippophae rhamnoides, assembly GCA_033030585.1. Taxonomy (NCBI): domain Eukaryota; kingdom Viridiplantae; phylum Streptophyta; class Magnoliopsida; order Rosales; family Elaeagnaceae; genus Hippophae; species Hippophae rhamnoides. The sequence goes on from CM065436.1 coordinate 33,229,388, forward strand.
AATGAGTAAAAATGTTGAAAAAAATATTAAAAAATTAAAAACGGTAATGAAACCGGCTGAGGTCATCAATGACGCCAAAGATGACGTCATTAGGGTCAGCCGCACGTGAAAAACGGGTGAAAACGCATCGGGCGCATGGAGGGGCTACCGCTGATACATAGCGCTGGCCGGGTCAAGCGCCGCACGCGTGAATAAGAACGCCGCTGCCAGTTGCTTCGTGCATGAACAAGAACCTCACAAGCATTGCGCTACAAGGCGTGACATCAATGCGACCGCGCGTTAGCCATGGGCGGAGTCGGGCACCGCGCGGGCGCATGGGCGCGTGCTTTTCTCCTTTTTGACATTTTTGACCTTTTCGACCCATTTTGTCTAGTTTTTCCATATTTGTTGACCTTTCCCCATTTATTTATTGATATTTTTGTGATGTATTGCTTCAAGTATTCCTCTTTGAGTCTTTAAATTGCGTTTTTGTGCTAAAATACCTGAAAAACAATAAAAATACCCGTGATTCCAAAAAAGACAAATTATATAAATATATGATAAAACATATAAATATATATATTCTTAATCAATTAATGAGCATAAAATCATGGTAATTTTAGTGTTTTTTGAGCACTTATCACTTACCGCTTTTAATCGGGTTTAGTAGTTAATTTTAATTAAATTATGCTTCTTTTCTAAAAGATTAATGAACCATTTAATTGCCGCATTGGGTTGGGTCTAACAATTCAAACTCTTACCAAGGTGTTTAAGTTAGGTTAATGATTTAAGTATCTAGAAATTAACTTTCAGATTTTAAAATTACTACTACAAATATGTTGTCAATATATTTTATTCATGTAAAAATCTTTGAAATAGAATTTTCATTCTAACTACACAATTGATATAAATCAAAGATTTAAGAGCATTATTTTAAATGAGATCTAGAAAATTAAATCATAAATCTAAATCTATTATTTATTATGAAAAATACTACCTTGATATACTTTTCTTTAATAGACTTTTGTTTAAATCTTGAAGAAGAAATTAAACTTGCTTCATTTTATTTAATTTTTTTTACCTATTTTAATATTTTATAAGTATAACAACATTACTAATATCACATACTATTTATAGCCATACATGCATAATTTATAAATTATCAATAAATTTAATATATATCATTCAAAATAACATTTAGAGATTATCTAAAAAGAATACATTTAAATATACTTAAACATAATTCTTTAAAATTGCTTCTATTATAAAAAAAACCTCCAAACAGAATTGTTACATTGTTTATTGAATTGAAACTAAAACTATTACATAAACTATATTTGTTCAACTCTCAATTGAGAGAAGAACTTTAAATTAATAATAAAAAAGTTTAAAAAAGATTAAGAAATAAAGAAATAAAGGATTAAGAGATTATAGGATGATTTTAACATAAATAAAGTCATATTCATAGGGTGAGGAAAGGAGAAAAATGTGAAAAAATTAGCCTTGATGGACGACATATAACTTTTTTCATGCCGCGGCATACACAAACTGTACATGGTTTTGGGCACTATCCATTATACTCACATTGTCGCCGTAGCCTGCATCATATATTGGACATATTTGTTTTTTTTTCTTTTTGCCTCGTGTTGTGGCTCACAATATGTCCATGCCGTAACACGCTTCAATCTGCATCACTTGGAACTTTTTTCTTGTATTTCCTTTTTTTTTTTTGAATTTTAAAACATATGTAATGCTTTACATATTTTTTTCTTTTAATGAATCCTCTAAGTTGTAATGGAACGCTTCAAGTAAATTTCTTCAAGTTGAATATTTTTAAATACAAAAAATATCTAAAACAAATGACAAAATATACTCGTAATTTTGAAAAGATAGATTTGTATAAAATAATAGTAAAACAAGCAAATACATACATACATATATATATAATCATTTAACGTGCATAAAATCACGATATATTAAGTGCTTTTAAGCCTTTATCAGTAATGTACCACATCAATTAATGTTTTAGTTTTAGAAAAAAATGAAAAAAATTGAAACAATTCAGATGAGGTCATAGATATCCATTAATTCATGGATCAATTCGTGATCTGATCCATTTAATCCATGGATCTTTTGAACAATGGATCATATTGAATCATCATTAGACTGGATCGAATCGAATCAATTGCCATCTTTAGGACAAGAGCTTGTGAGACACAACGTTAGTGTGTTTATCACAAATTGTTGTTTCTTATCTGTTGGAGTATGTTGTTTTGTACTTTCGCTGTGTTATATGCTTAATTTATGTTGTGAAGCTTACTTGACAGATTCAGAATAGAGTTAGCGAAAAGATTTCATAAATTAACTTTCTACCCCTCATTTAGGCATTGGATGCTTATATGCAATTATTCGTACATACAAATATCTCATACATATATATATGTATACATATACATTAGAAATTGTTTTTGAGAAATTACTAATATTGGTTAATGTATCAAGCATAGGGTCGCCATCTTCTAAAGCAATACAATGGTAAAAATCTTTTTGTGGAGGCATTAACACAACAGACCATCTTGTGTAAATTTGATCGCTCACGTAAAATGCTTGTTTTGCATGAAGTGCTAACATGAAAAGATCATCAGTGTGACTTATCTTGGATAAATTTACAAGGGTAAATTCAAAATCATCTATTTTATATCCAACATTGATAGCATCTTCGACCCAATCACACAAGAAAACTATTTCATGGAAGATCTCATAATCCAATTCCCAAATCTCTTGAATTATACCATAATATGTTATATTAGAAAGTACATGATTACCATCTTTTGAACTGGAAAATTGCATAGTTTGTGTAACCATCTTCACACCACTATTCTGATTTACTTGGACTTTGTCCCTAGCTTGAGTCGTAAACCTCAATCCATTTATTGTGAAACTAGAAAATGATTTGACATCGAATTTTGGACCATATGCAAGCCATTCTAATCTTTCTGTTATTTTATGATTGAGTTTCTTGAGTTCATCTCGAATCTATGTATATAAAAACAAGAAATGTGTTTAAAGCAAAGTTTTAAAACATTTCATAGATCTAAGTACTAATGAATTTTTGTACGTGACACTTACATGGTTGTGAAACCAATTAATAAGCTCTCGCTTATGTTCATCATACAACCATTTTTCTCCTATCTTTTTTTATAACGAGGATCGATCTTCAATAAGTTTAAATGCATCCTATAATGTTATTAAAGATATATGAAGTAGATATCATCATTAATAGTTAAATAAAATATAATTTTTGCATAAATGGAAAGGTTAAACATCACTTACTCTATGTACGGTTGTGCCTTATTATTATTTACCAAAATGATTCGGTGTGCTTTTTCCTATTGAGTGTGATCAATAAACAATTTCTTACTTCCACCAAGCATAGGGTTACCTACTTGGATCATGTGACGTTCTAAGAATAACTTATGCGTAGGATTCCCAATTTCAGTACAACCACTAAAGTATTCAAAAAAAAATCAATGGCCTCTTCAGCAATGTAGCGTTCCACCATGCATCCTTCAAGTCAATTTCTATTATTTACATATCCTTTAAGGACTTGCATATATCTCTCAAAAGGATACATCCACCTTAAGTAAGTAGGACCACACAATTGAACCTCTCGAACTAAATGAACACACAAGTGAATCATTATATCGAAGAAAGAAGGAGGAAAATATTTTTCAATTAGACACAAAGTCTCTACAATATCTTTCTATAAAGAGTTTAACTCACCAATTGATATAGATTTCTTACATATTTTATTGAAGAATGAACAAAGATGAATTATTGATAATCGAACATGTTTTGGAAGAATTGATCTAATAGCAACTGGTAATAACAATTGCATTAAGATATGTCAATCATGTGATTTCAATCCATAAAGTTTCTTATCGATGATAGACACAAAAATTCTTAAGTTGGATGAGTAACCATCAAGAACTTTCACTCCCTTCAAACATTTACAAAACACATCCTTCTCTTTTGTTGACATTGTATATGATGCTGGTGGCAAGTATGTTTGATTCTTATCATTTTGGTGCCAATTCAGGTCGTATGCCTAGTTTCTTTAAATCTAGTCTTGTTTTAATTCCATCCTTTGTTTTTCCAAGTATATTAAGTAAAGTACCAATCAAGCTCTCACATATATTTTTCTTAATGTGCATGACATCTAAGATGTGACAAATGTGTAAGTTTTTCCAATAAGGTAATTCCCAAAATATTGATTTTTTATTCCAACAACCATGGTCTACTGATTCAAACTCTTTTTCATTTTTACCCATTTCATTAGTTGACCTCTTTCATTTCCCAACCTTAGTGAGTATTTTTTTCATCTTTCCATATTGTTTGAATGTCATACCATTCAATTGCCTTAATATCTCAACACCTCGCAAAGTTCGGGGTGTATGATCATGATCTTTTTCACCATCGAATGGTTTCTTTTGGTATCTAAACTTGTGTCTAGATGGAAAAAATCTTATATGTCTTCTATAAGACATCTTTCTTCCGTGAACAAGATAAGTTACAGAAATTCCATCACTACATATAGGGCATCCCTTGTAACCTTTTGTTGCATGTCTTGATAAGTTTCCATAGGCAGGAAAATCATTAATTGTCTATAAAAGGACCCTCTCAAGTTAAAGTGTTCTTCTTTATGTGTATCGTAAAAATTTATACCATCATTCCAAAATGTCTTTAAATAATCTATCAGAGGCTACAAATATACATCAATATCAACACCTGGTTGTTTCGGTCATGAGATCAATAATGTTAACATCATGAATTTTCTTTTCATACATAACTAGGGAGGAAGGTTGTGTGTTACCATAATTACTGGCCAACAACTATATCTACTACTAAGGGAATTATGTGGATTAATTCCATCAACAACAATGGCAAGATGAATATTGTGCGGATCAGATGCAAATTGAGGAGATAAATTATCTACTACTTTCCAATTTGGAGAATCACAAGGATGACGTAGCACCCCATCATCAAATCAATTATCTGAATGCCAAGTCAACATCTTTGATGTCTCTTTACTTTTGAACAACCTTTGAAAGCAAGGAATCAGAGGAAAGTACCAAAGAACCTTTGTGGGCACACCTTTCTTAGGTGTTGTCTCATTTGTAGCATGCTTCCATCTCAATTCTTTACACATCAGACAATCATCTAATGTCTCATATTCTTTTCTATAAAGAATGCAATTATTTAGACAAGAATGAATCTTATGATATTCCATGCCAAATCTACGTAAGATATTTCTTTACTTCATACATTGAAGATGACAATTCAATACCCTCAGGAAACATATCAACTAGTAGATTTAGTAATTCTGTGAATCCCTTGTCATAAAAACCATGTTTTGTCTTCAAATTGTACAAATGAATCAATCCTGACATTTTAGTGTATTTCTTGCATTTTGGATACAATGGTTTTTCGGCATCTTCTAGAAGTTTTTTAAAGGTTTCGGGATTATCCTCACGTAGTTCATCTTCAACACCATGAAACATATTTTCTGTCTGTACATTATGATAAGATGTATGTAATCCACTCACATTCTTATTTATCTATTCCTCATGAGTATTATCAATATTTTCTCCATGATAATTCCAACATTTATAGCTCAAAAAAATACCACTACGGATAAGGTGATACTTAACCTCATCAACTTCATGAAATCACTCATTTTTACATTTAACACATGGGCATCGAATCATACTAATTCCATTATTACTATTTCTACAAGCAAATTCCATGAAACTTTCAACTCCAGAAATATAGTCCTGCTCAATTCTACACTTTGACATCCAAGATTTGTCCATTTTCTATTAATGACATTAATTAAGCATATTAATTATGTATCAAATCAATATATTTCAAGTATTATTATATATAAATTCTCTAATTATTAGAATATATACCAAAACATACATAATACAAAAAATTATCATTTTAATCATTTTACAATTGTATTACTTTTACTTAATAAAATATAATTATTTATATGTAAATATAATTATTTATATTTAAATAAATTTATCCACGTACGGTAAATATTATAGTTCCTCAAACCCACAACATCCAGATATTATTTTCATAGAAAATAAGCCAAACATATAATAACAAGCATAATACAAAACATACATAAATTAAAAATTTATACAAAAAATAAAGCAAACTAAATAATAAGTGCATAGGATTAATAGAAATACTTACAAGAGTAAATGAAGTGACTAAATGAAGGAAATGAAGAAAAATTGGGTGTTTTGTAAGTGAGAATAAGTGAGAAAATGGGTATAAATTTTTTGAGTATTTTGCTAAAAAAAGGGGGATTTGAAAGATAATAAGGAGAGAATATAACCCACAAAACGACGTTGGAAATGGTGGTCAGAGGTGGCCAAAAAATTAGAAAGAGTGGAGGAGGTGAGCTTAGTTTTGAAGTTTATTGTTGTTGTACAAATTGAAAAAGACGTTCTAATGAAGAAGAGAGAAGAGAAATGGATTAATACGTATGGATAGCATCGGTTGACACGTAGAACCGATGCTATCCATGTGTGTAGCGTCGGTTCACCACATCAACTGATGCTATTCACGTGTGTAGCATCGGTTCAACATGTCAACCGACGCTATGTCCTACGTGTATTTTTTTATTTAAAAAATACAGTTTAAAATTGAAATTATATACTACAATATTTTTTTTTTGGTCAATTGTTATTTTATTTTATTTTAACTATAAACATGTACGTATGTACATAAAATTAACTATCCAAACAAATACACAAAATTATATAATTTTAAAAACCAATTGTCTAAAGAAAACAGAAAAAATTATACTATATATATATATATATATATATATATATATATATATATCCAAATTAAATTTTAAAGAGTTCAAATAAAATAATAATCAACCAAAAAAGAAAATTGTACTATATAATTTCAATTTTAAACTGCATTTTTTAAATAAAGAAATACACGTAGGACGTAGCGTCGGTTGACGTGGTGAACCGATGCTATCCACGTGTGTAGCGTCGGTTCACCCCATCAACCGATGCTATATCCACATATAGCATCGGTTCTACACATCAACCGACACTATGTGTAGCGTTGGTTCTACATCAAACCGACTTTAAATTTATTATAAGTTGGTTTTTTTCCAAAAAACCAACTTTACATATCGACTTAAATACCCTTGTAGTAGTGGTTAATGTGTTATATATATATATATCATTGATCACTTCACAATTTTATATGTTACGATTTCATACTCATAACTCACCATAAAAGATTCTAGTTTAGATTCAACACAAGATTGAACCAAAGATAAAACAATGAAGGACTTAAAATTGTAAGAAACAAAATAACACAGAGTTTAAATGGTTCGGCCCCTAAACTACATAGCCTAGCTCACTAAAAATAGTAATAATCATATCCTAACATGCACATAGAGGAACAATTAATCCCTAACACAACTTCTAGTAATCAATTCACAAACACTAAAGAAATCATACAAGCCAAAAAACATAGAGAAGAAAATGGAGTAGAAGAGAAAACGATGCTCAAGAGACTAGAGGAAACAAGAAGATCAAATGAGTTGCTCACCAAAAAACCCTAACAAAGGGTATTTATATGCATGTGGATAAAATGATCAAACTTCCCTTAACCCCTTTTCAATTCCAGGGTAGATGGGCTAAAAAAATACATCTAAAAAATGACCCATTACATATCAAAACACCAAAGAATGCATTACAAAATTAATATACAAATAATCTTGTATCAAAGTTATCTAACCATAAATATGTGTGTGTATGTGTGCGTGTGTGTGTATATATATATATATATATATATATATATATAAGCATTCATTGCTAAGTACATGTCTTCTTAACACTTTCATTTACCATAGTGTCATTAAAATTAACAATCTCCATTTTGACACTATGCATACAATGGATATGAATATAGTTACCCTTTCTCATCTTAGTGCCTAACAATGAGACACCCTAATCAACTCCAAATAGTGCTTGAACATCAATAGTGGTATTGGTTTAGTGAGCATATCTGAGAGGTTGTTATATGTGGAGACTTTATCAAGTTTAATCAGACCTTGTGCATCTATGTTCTTAATGAAATGCAAATTTACCTCTACATGTTTTGACCTAGAATGAATCATGGGATGTTTTGATAAATAAATGACAGATTGATTATCATAATAAATAGTATCAATAACATCATCATTTAAAATACCTAATTGTCTTGTAAAGCCTCTCAACCATAATCTTTCCTTCACCGCCTCTATATAGGCAATGAATTTAGCCTCAGCGGTTGATAAATCCACCACAAATTGTATGTTGACTTTCCAAGAAATTGTATTCCCAAAAATACTAAAGATGTAAATATATAGTGGCCTTCTTTTGTACTTCTCTCCTACCAAATTAGAGTCAATATATCCATTTATAGTAGGGACATCACAAGTATTCTTCTTAACATCAAACTATTACTTAGTGTGTCTTTTAAGTACCTAAGGATCCACTTAATAGCTATCTAATGAGTTTTACGAAGGTTAAACGAATACATACTAACGATGCTCATATCATATGCTATATTTGATTTAGTACAAATCATAGCATACATAAGTGAACCAACAACATTAGAATAAGGAACTCTTTCATGTAATTCTTATCCTCTTCATTATTAGGGAAGTCATTCAAAGAAAGATTACAATAAGTACCTATAGGAACATTTACATGCTTATAATCAAACATTGAATTTTTTTTTAAACTTTTTCAATGTAGGATTTTTGTGAAAAAAAGTCTAAAATAAGTTCTAATAATATCTATGCCTAAAATTCTATTAGCAAGATTTAAATCTTTCATTTCAAATTTATTGCAAAGATGAGATTTAAAAGATTTGATTTTAGATTCATTATTACAAGCAATAAGCATATCATCAACATATAATAATAAATAAACTAGATTTGAAACATTATTCGGCCTAAAATACACATAGTTATCATATTCACATATTTCAAAGCCAGTTTTGAGCATAAAATTGTCAAATCTAATATACAGTTGTCTTTGGGCTCATTTAAGTCGATACAAAGAAGTTTTGAAGCAAACAAACTAGATATTCATTTCCATTTTTAGCAAAACCTTCAGATTATCTCATGTATATTGTCTCTTCTAAGTTACCATGCAAATGTTGTTTTAACATTCATTTGTTCAAGAAGCATATCAAATTATTCTACTAAGAATATTTTTATGGAGGTGAACTTGATAACTGGAGAGAAAATTTCATTAAAGTCTATGCCTTCCTTTTGTGCAAATCCTTATGTAGCTAACATAGCTCATTCTACACCTTTAATACCCTCTTTTCTTTTGAACAACCATCCAGACCCTAGTATCTTTGCATTCTTAGGCCTTTCTACTAAAACCCATGTTTTATTTTTAATTAAAGAGTTAAATTCATCTTTCATGGCATTTAACCATTGAGAAGCATCAGAGAAATTCATATCATCGTCAAAATTTTTAGGTTTAGAATTATCTAATTCAGATGCAATAGGTAAGGCATAAGCAATCAAATCATCACATATAGATTTATAAGAAAATAAAGAATCAGAGTGCCTCTTAGGAGCAATAATGGATCTTCTAGACCTATATTTGGTTAGAAGGTAATTAATTAACTTAGGGGAACTACCAGAAGGACCTGATGAGTCCTTAACAGTTTCATCATCATCATTGGTATCTATTTTATTAGTTGTAATATCATGAGGATGAGGGGTTGATGGTACCTCCACCTCATTTTCATAATTTTCATTCTGAGAGAGTGTGGCACCTACCTCCACCTCAGTTAAGGCATCCTTGGTATTAGAAGGGGAAGAATAAGAGTTTAAATCACAATAAAATTGAGATTCATTAAATACTATATTCCTACTTGTAATACACTTCTTAAGAGAAGGACAACACAATCTAAACATTTAACACCCAAGGTATAACCAATAAAGAAAATTTAAAGATCTAGCCTATAGTTTACCCTAATTTACATGACTATATAAAATACATCCAAAAACCTTAACATTACTATAGCTAACAGGTTTACCAATCCAAAGTTCCTCAAGTGTCTTAAGCTCTAAGGTTATGGAGGAATATTTATTGATTATGTAAGTGGTTATGCTAATAACCTCAGTACAAAAAATTTTAGGCATGCTAGAAAGGGTCAACATACACCTTTTTGATAAAGATGATAGCATACACAGTACTCTCTCTAAAATGGTCCTATTCGTTCTCCCAACTTGTCCATTTTTTTGAGGCATACAACAAATGTTTTATGTATACCAATCCTTGGGTCCTTAAAATAATTATCAAAGAGCTCCTTACAAAACTCCAAACTATTACTAGTTATAAGTACTTTGATCTTACTACCTTTTTGGTTCTTAATAAGTGCTTTCCACTGTTTAAATGTTCCAAAGGTCTCATCTTTTGCTCTTAGGGTGAAAGTCTAAAGTCTTCTAGTGTGATCATCAACCAAGGAAAAAAAGTACCTATTTTTTCCTAAGGATTGGATGGGAGCATGTCTCCATAAGTCAGAGTATATATAATCAAATGCATGTGTGGTAGTATGCTGACCTTTATAGAACCTAAGCTTAGTTTGCTTACCAAAGATAAAATGCTCACAAAACTTTAAGACTCCTAAAGGTTCACTACCTAACATACCTTGTTTAGATAGTTCTCTCAAACCCTTGTCACTTACATGTCCTAATCTCCTATGCCAAAACATTGCACTAACTAAGGATTGAGCTATAGTAGCCTTTCTACTAAGGTCTAAGGTAGAATCTTGTAATAGATACAAACCATTTACTCTAAATTCCCTAAAATCAACAAAAAATATCTTCATTACTTTCATAATTACATTTACTAATCTTGATTGAGTATCCAATGGCATCTAAACTACCCAGTAAAATCAAGTTTCTCTTAAGTTTAGGGACAAGCCTAACATATTTCACGACTCTAACAATTACATCTAACAATGAAAGTTTAACTAAGCCTACACCTTTTACCTGACACTCGTGATCATCACCTAGAAGTACTCTACCAATATCAACTTCTTTCATATCATTAAACCATTGCCTAAAAGGAGTTATGTGAAAGGAACAACCCGAATCTAAGACCCAATATGTCTTTGATGTAATGGAGTTCACAACTAGCACTTCAAAACTCTCATACCTATCTGAGACTAGGTTTGACTCACTATCGGTACCAAACTTAGGTTTATCAAATTTTTACCTTTCCAAAGAGGACACTCATTCCTATAATGAACTTATTTCTTATAGAAATAACATCTCACATGTTTATTTTTCCTTGGTTTGACTTATTATTACTCATACCTCTATTAGAGATCTTTTCCCTTTTATCAATCCTATCCTTACGTAAAGTCCATCACTCAAGTTATTTTTATCATTCTTTTTTCAAATCTTTAGACCTAAGATTAGAAACAACTAGATCACAGGTTAAATTATCTCTTCCATACATGATATTAGATTTCATATCTTTTATATTTATCATGTAGAGAATTTAACGAAACAATAGCTTGAGTCTTATCCTCAACGTTATGACCAATGTCATCAAGTTGTTTTATCAATCTTTTAAAATCATTAAGGTTTTATTCAAGGTCCTTTGACAAGTCTATTTTAAAAGAGTTAAAACAGTGTTTCATATGAATGTTACCATATAAATACTTTTGAAGATAAATAGAGATCAATTTGGAGAATACATTCTTAGATGTAGTTTTTTTAGGAACTTTTCTGAGAACTTTATCAGAGAGATTCAACAATATGGAAGTGTAAGCCTTTTTCTCAATCTTTTGTTATCACCTTTAGATGTTTTTTAGGCAAATCATTCACATCAATAGTATTATAAACTTCTTGTTGAACCAAAAGTGCTTTTATTTTACGTTTCCATAAAACATAGTCATATGTGCTATCAAAACTACTTATCTTATACTTAGAAGTCATAGTAAGTAAAATGATAATATAAACAAAGAGAAAAAGAAGATAAAGGTGAAAAAAAACCTTGTATTATTTGAGGAAATCGAAGATTCACGTTCTTTAAAGGACTCGAAAAACCCTAAGGTTACTGAATCACTCAAGAGCACAACCATGAAAACCAAAAGTGAGGATCAAGTTAGTTCACTACACTCTCATAGTAGATCGAAGGCCAAACAACACACATATCTCTCTATGATACCACTTTGTTACGATTTCACAGTCACTACTCACCATAAAAGATTCACAGTTTAGATTCAATGTATGATTGAACCAAAGATAAAAACAATGAAGAACTGAAAATTGCAAGAAACAAAAGAGCACACGATTTAAGTGGTTCCGTCCCTAAACTACATGACCTAATCCACAAAAAATGGTAACAATCATATCCATTATGAACTTGCACAGATGTGAAACTAAAATAGCATTAAAGAGGTTAAACCTACATACATGTAGAACAAAAATCCCTGACACAACTTCAAGGAATCAACTCACAAACACTAAAGAAATCATAGAAACCAAAATACACAAAGAATAAAATGGAGTAGAAGAGAGAAAGCTGCTCGAGAGACTAGAAGAAACATGAAGATAAAATGAGTTTCTCACCAAAAGACCCTAGAAAAGGGTGTTTATGTACATGTGGATAAAATGACCAAACTGCATCTAAAGCCTTTCCAATTTCAGCATATATGGGCTGAAAAATACATATGAAAAATAGTTCAATACGCATTAAAAATCCCAAGAGTTCAATACACAATTAATATACAAATAATCATGCATTAAAGTTATTTAACCATAAATATATATATATATATATATAAGCATGCATTACAAATTAAATGTCTCCTTATCATTCCCATTTTCCATACTATCACTAAAATTAACATTATAGAATGGTATTTTTGGAGAAAACTTACATATAAAATATTATATACTATGTTATATGCATACTATTTGTATCAATCATTGATCTCATCCCCACTTCTTATATTTTTTTTATAAAAATGAAATATTAAGATGATTTTGTTCCACCCCTTATCCATACTTCCATTGTATGTAACTTTCTCCAGTAATTTGGGGGCTAAAAATTCACTTTCCTATTCTATGAATGATGCCAAGGTATCCATTGGAGACACAAAAATATATTTTATGGCATGCTGTACACTTCACAACTTTATTTGGATGCATGATAAGTGATAATGTTTGGTAATGAAATAATCAACACAATGAACAAAATGAAGTGAGCCCATTGAGTTATATCACACTGAGCAACAACTTTAGGGACTGGCACATGTGAGAGATCTCATTGTAGGATGACTTTGGCCATTATTTTGAAGATAATTTGGAATATTATTTGTTTTAACTTTACATAAATATTTTAATTTTACTTTAGTGGCTATGGTATTATAATTATTGAAATATTATATAATCTTCATATTATAAAACTTTACCACTTGGTTAACATAACTAATATTTTATACACTAGTTAAAAAAAAATTAAAACACATTTTGATTTTAAAATTGCCCATCTACTTTTACAATTGGATTACTTGATTATATAATTAAAAATAAAAGTGAAACACGAAAATCATTAATCATGTGAAGAGTATAGAGATAAGAAGAAAGAATGATTTAATGTTGTAACTGGTGTGTCTTAGAATGTACATAGAGAACCCTATTTATAGGGTTGTAACAAGTGTAGTACAAGTGGAATAGTAGAAGTGTAGTACAATATCAAATATAACTTAACATCCCCCTTCAAACTCAAGGAGGAAGAGAAACAATCAACTTGAGTTTGGAAACTAATTCTTGAAATCTACCTGGTAGATAAGATTTGGTGAAGATGTCAGTTGTTTGATCTGTGAAGGATATTGATTTGAGACAAACAATCTCTTGAAGAACATATTGATGAACAAAATGACAATCAATCTTAATATGTTATATTCGTTCATGAAATACATTATTTTGAGCAATCTGAATATCATTCTGATTGTCACAATATAGGATAGTTGCAGTTGATTGGAGAACACCCATATCAGCAAGTAGTCAATGGAGTCAAAGAAGTTCTTGAGTGATGTCAGCAAGAGCGCTATATTTAGCTTCAATGTTGGATCGGGAAATGAGAAATTGTTTCTTGCTTCACCAAGATATAAGAGATTTTCCAAGAAAGAAACAATATCCAGTGGTAGAGTGACAATTAGTAGGGTTACCTGCCCAGTCAGCATCAGAGTAGGCGGAAAGAAGAAGATTAGACTTGTTGGAGAAGTGAAGACCGTGAAACATGGTGCCTTTGATGTAGCAGAGAATGCGAAGAATCGTAGCATAATGGGTAAACCGTAGAGCATACATGAATTGACAAACTAGATGAATAACATAAGCGATGTTAGGATGAGTGACTATGAGATAAACAAGATTTCCAACTAGTTATCTGTATAATGTGACATCTGAGAGAATAGTATCATCTAATGGAGTAATTTTGACATTGGTTTCTAGAGGTGTTGATGCAGTCTTGCAATCAGTAAGGCCAACCTGATTAAGAATATCGAAAGAGAACTTTTATTGAGAGAGACAGTATTCTTGAGAATCAAATGAGATTTCTAGGCCCAAGAAATAGTGGAGACGACCAATGTATTTCATTTCAAATTAATGGCTCAAAAATTGCTTGAGATCAATAATTCCATTAGAGTCACTCCCTGTTATGATAATATCATCTATATAAAGGAGTAGAAGTGTTACACCAGTAAGAGTCTTTCGAATAAAGAGGATGGAGTCATAAGAATTGGAAGTGAAGCCAAAGTCAGTAAATGTAGAGTTGAATTTGGAAAACCAAGTCCGAGGAGCTTTTTTGAGGACATAAAGAGCACGAAGAAGTCTGTATAATTGTTGAGGTGAATGAGTGTATCCAGGATGAGGTTTCATATAAACTTCCTAGGTTATGTCTCCATTGAGAAAAGAATTTTTGACATCCATTTGAAACATATTCTAGTTTTTGGTAGTAGCAATAGCAACGATACTATGAACAGAGGTGATGCGAGCTACATGCGCAAAACTTTCTTCATAGTTGATGCCATATTATTGTGTAAAATCCTTTGCAACCATACGAGCCTTATATTGTTCTATAGACCCATCTGAATGAGTTTTGATTTTGAAAATCTACTTACAACCAATCAGAGATTTATTAGATGGAAGATCAACAAGATCCCATGTATGTGCTTTTGTTAATGTCTATAATTCATCTGTCATAGCTTGCTAATAATGAGGGTTAGAACTAGCTTTTCTATAGTTTTGGGGTTCATGATGAGACAAAATAGTAGATAAACATTGGTAATCATGAAGATGAGAGGGAAGACTACTTACACGAGTAGAACGACGAAGTGATAACTCTACACAATAAGGTGGTTGGTCTTCAGAGGATTTTGTAATAGTAGGATCAGTAGAAGGAGCAGACACCTCAAGAGAAGCCGAAGTAGACGATGGTGAGGGTGATGGACCATTATTAGGAGGAAATAGATCAATAGTTGGGTCATTAAAAAATGAGAGTGAGGTAGGAGATGAGACATGAAATGGGGAAATATGGGAAAACATTTTATGTTCCCAAAGTATGACATGATGAGAGATGCATAATCGTTGAAAGAGAGGGTCTCAACAACGATAGACTTTGTGTTCTATTCCATATCCTAAGAAACAACAAAGATTAGCATGAGGTTCCAATTTATTGCGTTCATGAGGGTGAAGAAGAACAAAACAGGCACAACCAAATACTTTGAGTAGTTCATAAGATGGAGAAGTATTATAGAGACCCTTATAAAGGGATTGATTGTGAATAATAGGTATAGGAACACAATTGATGGTATAAATAGTCATAAGAATTACTTCACCCCAAAAGCGTTCAGGACAAGAACTAGAAATGAGGAGAGTGCGAACAGTATTAAGAATATGTCCGTGTTTTCGCTCAACTATTCTATTTTGTTGAGATGTTCTAAGACAAGAATATTGAGAAAGAGTACCATTTTGTCGAAGAAAATTTAAAAAAATTGTTTCTTTATATTCCATAGCATTATCAGCTCTAAGTACTTTGATAGTTTGAGAAAATTGGGTTTTAACCATTTGGGAAAAATCATAATAAATTTTGGGTAATTTAGATCTATGTTTCATGAGAAAAATCCATGGGAATCTTGAATAATCATCAATAAAGATGACAAAGTAAACCCAAACATCAGAATGAATTAAGTCAAAAGGGGAGACAGAAGTAGAATCACTTTTATTAAAAAATAAAGTAGGTTGTTTTCCCAATTGATAAGGCAAACAATTTACATTATCAAAAGTAGAAATAGATCCTAATTTACCAGAAGATGCTAAGTGACAAAGATGTCCTATAGACGTAGGCCTAGATGCGTTAGAAGTAGTAGAAGCAGCAATATATGTATGAGAAGAATTGGGTAGATGAAGGTTGATAAGTTCAAATAGTCATCCAATCTTACAGCCTATCCTAAGAATTTGTCATGTCTGTGGATCCTGCATATGACAACCAGAAAAGGAAAAAGTAATAGTAAGACCAAGTTCACATAATTGACCAACAGAGATAAGATTTAGAGTAAGGTTGGGATTATGAAAGGTGTTAAAAAGTAATATAAAAGATGTGGAAACTTGACCTATAGCATTAAAATGCATATGTGAACCATTAGTAGTTTGAATTAAAGGTTTAGAGATGGAAGATTGTGTGGGAGAGAAGATGTGAGTATCATGAGTCATATGGTTACAACAAGCAGAATCAAAATACCATAAAGATTTACCTGATGCGAGAGATAAGGCAGTAGGAGGAGGATTACTAGATTTTGAGAGGATATTAAGAATACCTTCAAGTTCTTGAGTGGAGAAGGTAAATTTGTCATGATTATCCTCAAAACAACATCAATGATAGATGAGTTACTAGTTTTACCTGAAGCATGTTGAGAGGGATTTTGAAAGCAATCTATGTGAAAGTATCCTAGACCTTTCTTGTGACAACATATACATACTCGAATGGGACATGTAAGAAACTAATGATTGGAGTTGTGGCAGTAGGCATAACCTTGGTTTTTGAAGCCCTTTTTAGAACCTCCTTTAGGGTGATAAGAGGGAGTGGCAAGAACAGAATCTATAGGATGAACTTTGAAAACCCCCATCTGAGTTTCTTTAGAGTGAAGCTCAGTCACAACAGTATCTAAGGATGGAAAAGGACTGTGATGAAGTAAGGAAGCCCGAATAGGTTCAAACCTATCATGGAGAGCCATGAGAAAAATAACTAGACTCTGATGATTACGATAAGTTGCAACCATCTCAGTATCAATTTTGTTAGACCAAGTTGGTTCAGAGAGAGCGATTTGATCCCAAATAACATGCATTTAAGAGAGAAATTGGCTAATCATTTGATCAGACCTTTGACGTTTGGTACGTAGATCTGTTAGAAGTTGATATAGGTTGGCCAAATCTGTGGTAGTGAAGCAAGCCTCAAGAAATTCCCAAACTTCTTTGGAAGTCTCAAAATGCCCAATTTCACCATGGATGGAGGGTAAGGTGGTGTTGCGGAACTAGGTAATAATTTGATGAAGTTTACTCTCCCAGTCTTCCAAACGGTCAGCAAATAAGGAGTTTGTTTCAGTGGTTTCTTGTATGGGTATAGAGATATCACCAGTTATGAAATGCCATAACTTGCATCCTTTCAAGAAACTCTTCATTGCTTATGATCGGCTAGGTAGTTAGTATCATCAAGGGTGGTAGAGATTGGTTTTGGGAATCATTTTAGTCCATTTTAAGGGAATAATAGAGGAAATATAAAGGAGTTTATATAGGCCAAAAATAACCTTAAAAATGGAAAGAGAAGTCGAAAATAAGTCTAGAACTGGTCTAAACCAGTTGGGATGGTGTTGAACTGGAGCTGCGAAGAGAGAAAAAAATCCTATGAACCGGGTCTAGTGAATCGGGTTGGATGAACCGAGTTTGGTGAACTGGGTTGGATGAACCAAGTTTGATGAACTGGGTTGAATGAGCTGAGTTGGATTAGCCGGGTTGTGTGAGCCAAGTTGGGTGAGAGTGGTAGGTGCATGGGTTCTGGGAACATATTCTTTGGATGGCACGTGAGGGTACGTAAGGGGTTATTTTGGGTTTATTTTGGTTGTTCCAGAATTTTCTAGATGAGATGAGTCTGATGATGGTATTTTGGCTTTGATTGGATTAGTATAGGTGATAATGGTTTAATGTGATGAAGAGAGGCAAAAATTTGATAGAAATTGTAGAGGTATATAAGAGGCTCTGATACCATGTGAAGAGTATGAAGAGATAAGAAGAAAGAATGATTTAATGTTGTAATTGATGTGTCTTAGATTGTACATAGTGAACCCTATTTATAGGGTTGTAACAAATGTAGTATAAGTGTAATACAAGTAGAATAGTACAATTGAAATAGTAGAAGTAGTACAAGTATAGTACAAGTATAGTACAAGTGAAATAGTATAAGTGTAGTACAAGTGAAGTATAAGTGTAGTATAAATGAAGTAAAATATCAAATATAACTTAACAAATCATATCCAACCTATTTAAAAAAAATCACATGCTTTGTGGAAGTGTAAGAAAACACATATAACCAAAGATGGTAATTAAACTTATGAAGCCTGTCACAATTCAACAAAGTTGTAGCATTTTGTCCACTGGTGCATAAATCTAGAAATACAAACCCAAGAAGTTTCTGGAACTTTATGGCTAAGATGAATAAATAGAGCTGAAACTAGGTCTAAAGAAATTTATGAAGCTCAGCTTTGACTACCATGCATGCCATAATTGTTGTCCAAACCTCTAGATTTTGTCTTACAATTTGAAGAAGAGACCGAAACCCATTGGAAATCCTCGTGATCTTATCCTGTGGTTGAAAGTAAAGATGGACATTATTTTAGAAAAAAAACTAAATAATTAACTCGAGTTCAAGTAAAATCTAAACTTATATATATATATAGTTTGGTTTGTTTAAATAGGTCTAAAAAATATTAAAATTGACTTTATCGAATCGGTTGAAGGTTCAAAAATGAAAAAACTTACAAAACTGAACCAAACTTTTACTTTTAATACATATTATATTTTTAAATATATTTTTTAATTATTTATATATATAAAATGTAAACTCTTTTCTAAACTTAAGTCTCACTCTCATCTCTTAGATTCCTTTAAGCTCTCACTCACATTTTGCATCTAATACACTAATGGCAATGCCAACGTCAACGCCTCCAGCTTCTCTTCCAGCCAACAATCTCATCATCAACTTCTTATTTAGCCAAAAATATTTCCATCAAGGCAACGACTTCTCCTCCAACGCTATCTTCTCTTCCAATTCCATCCTCCATTGACTATTGTAGGTTTATTTGATATTTTCACATGATTATTTGAGTATTAATTGATGTCTAGAATTAAATAATTCTTTCTATGTGTTCTTTTGATTGAGTTTATAGAGGATTGTTCATACTTTTTTATTGATTTTTATTTGGATTATGACAATTTTATTGTTTTATTCCAACATGGATCGTTCTTTGAATAAAGTATTTTTTATTAACTTGTTTTTCTGAGTGAGAATGCAAAGATGGAATGATAAAGTACCAAAAAATCAAGAGATTTATTGAAGCTAAGTTTTTACTTTATGTTTGTTCTTCAAGGTTGATTTTTTGTTGGTTAAGGTTTTGGTTTTCCAAAATGGCCAACATAAGGTCAGCTTATATAATAGCTCAAAAACCAACCTATGCCCATCCCTATTGAAAAGGTATGAAAAAAAATCATCAGTAGAATTATGAATAAGAATGTTAAAGGTGCATTGCAATAATTGTGGCCATTGTGATTCATAGCATTCGTTGATAGTCAAATAATTTAGATAGCTCTGGTCATCTAATGAATTGTGACGAACCTTAGAGTGTGTTCCTAAATCTTTCCAATTAAAATCCGGACTAGCACTTCATCCTCTATAAATGCATTAACTATACTGACTATATCACACAGAAGGAAAACATGCACCCTCCGACCCTTCTTAAATATAATGAATTGTAGAAGGTCTTCGGTGGATGAGACAATAGCCCACATGTCAAAAGATTTCCATCCTAAATGTTTGTTAGTTTTCTCCTATGTATAATGAGGCTCCCTAGTTGACTAAAAAGCCAGTTGAGATATAGTTGTTTTATGAAACAAGATAGAGATTGATATTTAGTGGAACTAAGCTATTATAAAAGGATGAAGTATCATTTTACTCCACTTACTTTCAATTTTAGGATCAAGTGGTCATTTTGGTTCTAAAATATGTCAATTAGTCTTTTTCATTGTACAAAAAGGATAAGAAAAGAACAAACTTTATTATTATTATTATTATCATTTTAATAATTTATGAAAATAAATGCTTTTTAAAATTTATTTACAAGGATATTTTAGTCATTTTAGTATATTTCCTCCATCAACACTCTTTAATAACCTAACTCTTATGCTATATTTAGTTGGATGGAATGGAAAAGAATCAGAATTGATTTATTTCATTTTTTGTGTTTGGTTGGGCTGAAAAATAGGTCAGGAATGGAATCGATTCCTAAAGTAGAAGGAATCAAAATTTCTTCTCCCCTTTAAAAGAATCATGATTCTATTCCTGATAAAATTTTATTGTTCCAATTTTTCCCCTTACATAGCATTATTATTCAGATTTTGCCCCTCATATATATAAACTAACACCCACAAAAGTGATTATTTGCCTCCCTAAATGAACCCTACATGACACCATTTCTCCTCCAAATCTGTTCTCAGTCGTCACTTGGTCCACCAGCACAATTGGTGGTTTCTCAGCATCATATGCCTCATTGATACTATGAAATTTCACACCATAATTGTTTCCTCTGCAAACATCTGGATGATACTACAAATTAAAATTATAAACATTACATAAATATTCAAATCTAATCCAAAATCCAAATGCAACTCATTTCCTAAAAATGCAGAAACATTGATGAAGTCAAAAGGAAAAAAACAAGGGAAAATGTAAAAGAATCAATTTTTTTAAGTATGAGATTGAAAGTACCTATAAAGAAAGTTGTCTAAAGACCTTCTTGACCTCAGATTCAGAAGCACCAGGTTGAATCCTCAAATTCTTATAAGGGTCCAATATTGAAGAAGAATGACATGAAGCTTTACAAAAATGAACCATTTTAACATTTTTTTCTTCTTTGACATTTTGTTATCTTTAAGCTGAATCCAAGATGGTCCATTACCACCAATAAACCCAGAAGTAGCAGTAGCCATAGTTATCAAGCTTGAATTTTTAAGACAATATCAAAAGCAAAACACAAATCTTACGAATACCCACCAATCAAATTTGGATCTTTATAAAAAGATCAATCAATTTGGAATAATAATAAAGATCAATCAAGCCTTTAATAGTAATGGAAAAATTGGTAGGGAGGATGGTTTAAAAGGTGCAAATGGATTTTTGAAATAGAAAGAGTGGATGTTGCTTTAATGCTAGTTTGGTTGGATGGTATTATATTTTTTTACTTAATTAAAAAAGAAAACTGTTATTTAATTTATCTAATGAAAAAATAATAATTAAATGATATTATTTAAACTTTATTGAATATAGGAGTATTAAGGTAATTTATAGTGTTTTCCATTCCATTCTAGTAGTAAACCAAACACTATAATATTGATTCCTTATTTGATTCCAGTGGTCAAATCAAACAACATTGTTTTATTTCCATTACATTCCATTCCCATTCCCATTTCAATTACATTCCGTGAACTAAACGCCACCTTAATATATCTATGTTTTCCTTCTCATTACCAAAAAAAAATTATTTTTTCTCAGACAATGTAGAGAAGAGTTGATCGAAGTATCATCTTCATCTCCTTTAGTTTTGATCTCTCTCTCCCTCTCTTAGTTTGTGGATTGTTGCTTTCTCTCCCTTCTTTTCTATCTATCGCTCTTCAAAACATTGAGAATGAACCAGTTGTAACTATCCCTATTTGTCACCGTGGAAGATAATATGAGGGGATGACTTCATAGACAGTGAGAAATCCAAGGAAATGGTTTTTTGGATGGCCACTAGTAATTTCAATTTTGTACCATTTTTGCTACGATAATTACTTTGGGTCATTTGGTTGGTTTTTGTAGAGAAAAACATAGAGAAGTGGAAGGAATAAGGATTATGGTTGTGCGATTTTTTTGGGATTGATTCACCAGTTCATCCAGAAAGTTCTTTGGTTGTCACTGGATTATTGAATCAAAATGAAGAGGAAGAGGCAAAAGTTGCTAGGTTGAAGAAGAATTTGAAACTTGCATGGGCTATCATTGTTGTTCTTTGACTTATAATCAAATTTTGAATATAATGTCAACTAATGTAGTTAAGAAGAAGAAGTTGAAATTGGCAATTGCTTCCAGTTTTTTGTATCTTGATAGGAAGCAAATTTTGATAGGAAAAATGTGTTTGAGACTCTTATTTTGTTGTAATATCTTAGAAACTACCTTAAAGTTGTGTTGTTTTTTTGAGCTGTAATGGCTTAGAGCCTTTGATTAAAAGTTGTTTATCATAGATTCTGGTGACATTGGTGATTAACATTTCTTTATTTGCTAAAAATGTTAGTGCTTAACATAAGTAGCACACATTATAGTATTGGTGCTTGGAAGCACACAAACAATTTGTATGCTCCAAAGCCTCCTTTCACAAATGGCCATTTTAGATCAAATGGTGTTATTGATTTTAATAAGGAGTGTAAGCCTATGATGAGTATTTGGTATTAATGGTAATGCTAAAAATGTTAAGGCTAATGTTCCAAAGTTGTGCTAAAACTGAACTACTATTTAAAACATTAAGGCTAATGCTCCAAAGTTGTGCTAAAACCAAACTACTATTTAGTGCTAAATACGTTATCACTAACAACGATAGCTATGGGCGTATGAGTTGCCTATAATAGGTGAAAGATTTTATTTAGTTATAGATCTAATTAGTTGGAAGAGGTGAATAAATAATCAATGATGTTATAACATATTAAAATTTTCGCAAACGGTGAGGCATGTAGTCATGTGTAAATAAAGTAATGCAAAAATATAAATAAACACACGAGATTTTTAATGACAATAATGTTTGGTTTAATGACAAGGCTATGACTCAAATTAGCCACCAAGGTAATGCCTCCAGGTAATATACTTTTAATCCTTCGCTTTCTTTCACAGTCTCTAGAAGCAATATGTTCAGATCCTGACCAACCTTCCGACAACTTGAGTTATAAGTAATCGAACCCATTTAATTGGTACCTAAAACGTTAGCACAATAACAAAAATTACAAGGTCTATAATAGATCATATTCAATAATAAAAAATCCTAGTTAGATGATTTGATAATATATTAGATAAATCAAACTCAACTAGCAACCCTAGAAGAATGAGTTAAAGCACCATATCATAAATATTGTATGCTTGTTAATCAATCAAACTTAACCACAAAATTTTTGATAAATTAACTATATGAAAAAGTTTACTTGAATAGTTTTTGCAAAACAAGAGAGAGATTATGATGAAGATAATAACTCCCTTGTATGGTTAATAAATTTGTGTGCAATATAGAAATATAGAATGAGGATAATATAGAAATAAATCAATTCAATTCGAGTTAGAAATAAGTTTTAAAATTGAAACCCTAACCACTTAATCGATTTAACATATGCTCTATCAATCAAACATATAGTTCAATTGATCAAAACCCTTATCAATTCATCCAATATTACGATCAAAACATACTTGATTGATCTAGTCAATTTTTGATCGATCTATTCAATTAAAAAATTAATTCAAGACATTTTTAACTAAGTAGATCGATCTACATAGCTTGATCAATCTAGAAATGTCTCAATCGATCGAATAGCCTAAAATCAAAATATTCCTACGTGTCTAATATGAAATCTAACGTGCATAGGAACAAAGATATATTTGATATATGTTTGTTAGAGCTCGATAGTTTATTTAGCTTAAAATAATCTTAAAAGACACACCTAGAAACTAAAATTATATTTGTATATTTTATTCACGGAAATTTCCAACACTCACATAAACCTTACAATCTCTCCCTTTGGAATATTCGTGTGACAAAACCTTTATTTCACTACATAACACTCATAGGAAAAAATTAAAATGTTTACATAGTGGAACAATCCTATGATCCGGTAAAACCATCTTCACTTAAATCTCTAAAGCTCATATATATACTGAAAAAAAGAAGCATAAACATGCAAACAACTTTCTCAAAGACTTATTGTTCATTAGTTCAATGTATATAACAATAGATAGCCAATATTATTTATAAGAGTGAGTAATCATTAGATTGAAATTAAAAACATAACTCCCCCTATGTGTAATATTTTTAAAGAATATTTTTAAAAGTTAAATTCTCAAAGTAATTCTCCTCCTAAATAAATATCCTTTTTTTTTATAGATTTTCAAATAAAGTTTCAATTTTTTTATTTTTCTTCCACTTTTTGTCATACGAATAAACTAAAAGAATAAATGTTGCATTTTCATTTAAAATTTATGTGAAATCTCATAGCAAATTCATGAAAATAAGCAACATATAGATGAGACCTAAAATATCAGAGGTATCAAATGTAGTGTATTGATTGATATGATCCGAATATAACCCAAGTAAATATCAATTATACTTTAAAATACGAAAACAAAAAAAATGTATTGGCATCCAAACAGAATAATAAAATAGGACAAAAAAAACGAAATAAAATAAAAATAAATCATTGCCTTGAAAGAGAAAACCCCTAATGTGAATGGATGTCTTTAATAATGGAAAATATTTCTTCTTGATGTTCATTAATAGCATTCATTTTTTGTTCCAATGTTCCTAT
The DNA here is from genome assembly GCA_033030585.1 of Hippophae rhamnoides. Taxonomy (NCBI): domain Eukaryota; kingdom Viridiplantae; phylum Streptophyta; class Magnoliopsida; order Rosales; family Elaeagnaceae; genus Hippophae; species Hippophae rhamnoides. Next base: position 33,254,358 of record CM065436.1, read on the forward strand.
TCTTGTATGTATTTCATTTTCAAATAAGTCAATGCAAGAAGGTTCATAAACATGTATATTTTTCATTTCATCATCTCTAAAAATGTCATATGTAGCTCATTCGCTACTTATTCCAACATTGACAGATCTCTGTCTCTTTGATGTATGGGAAAATGATCTTGAGATGGTTGAATTTTCATTGTCACCCATCATTCGAACTGAATCTGAATCCCTTGTTGGAGGCACACTTACAACAAGAATCATTTAGGTGATGAGACTACCATAAGAAGGCCTGATCCTCAAGCTAACAATATGAGATTGGTTTATTATTTGATCCTGAGTTACTATACCTATACTGAATGCTATTCCATTTCCAATACAGTATAAAATCTTAGCATGTGGTATCCAATCTTAGATGAGTTGATGACAGCAAATTTGCATATACCATTTTATTTAAAAACTAGTAGAATGGAGTAAATTCATCTAAAATGTACAATTGTTTGGCATTACGATCGATATTGGGTGAACCAAAAAGTTCAATCAATAAATCCTCACTGGGAATGACATAACATTCCACGTGAAAATGAGCATCCTGGGTATTCATGATAGATAAAGAATTGTTGATTCACTGGGCCGAGATATCAACATTTTTATTTTGGATGAAAACCTTATAACTCATTAGCCCAGGATGACGAATTTTTGGGTTAATGTTGGCATAAAAATCATGAAACAGGGTAGGGAAACATAAATTAGAGGATGTGAACAATGATTTCCAACCAAGATTCGTCATCCCACCATTGGGATGAGTGTGGAGTAGGAGCACCGAGAAGAAGTTCACATTTTCTAGCAGCCATTTCAAAAATCGAGCATAAATCCCAAAAAGATGAAAATACCCATTGAGTAAAAATTAACCAAATTGATGATTTTTTTTTTTGAGAAAATGTAGAACCAAGATTAATGAAATGTTATTGGGAAGAAATTACAAAATAAAACTCAGAAAAAGTGTTTGTTTAAGAGAAAATGAGGGAAAATAAGAAAATTAAATTGTAATGATTTTTGCTAAAATATAATGTTTTTTTGTATGGATTGATGCTATAAAAGTGATTAGAGATCAACTCTAAGTGAAATGGGGACAAAAAATGAATTTTTGAGTGAAAATCAGAATGGGGCCACGAGAGGATAGATGGTTGGGTTTGTAGGGGTAATAGGAAAAAGAAGAGTATATAAATTAAATTTGTTCGATCGATTGAGATTAATGTCTATTGATCGACATTCATACTTGAATCGATCTAGTTTATACTCGATCGATTGACATTCATAATGTGTGAAAAATGTAGAAACTCCCCTAAGTTCTAATCAAATATTTCACATAAACACTCAAAAAATTCAAACAAAGATTTAATAAAAAAACCTTATTTTTTTAAAATCAAGGTAGTAAATTTATTCAAACATGAACGTCACTCAAATAATCAATTTTGAGATGAAAATCACTTTAAAAAAATTGAATTATTCACATAATATGCATAAGTATTATGATAAAGCACACATATGGTGACATATTGATAATAACTCAATGTGAGATAAATATTGAAACTACAACAATATATTAATTAGTCAATTTTTGATTAGTTATAAAAGATTTAAAGAACCGAGCATCACATATCATACACAAATTTAGCTGAATTAATACTTACATATAATAAAAAAATTCTTACTAAGAGAGAAATTTATCAATTAATAATTTTTTTGAATTGGCTCTCAATATTTATGGTCATTATTTATATGAAGGATTGATTATTTATTTTTCTTTTTGCATAACCATTTGTGGCTTTCTTTTTGTGTATTCGGTTACTTTTTTGTATATATATATTTTGTTTATCACATTATTTTTCTTTTGCACAGGAAATATGCATGAGTCAATACACATAATATGATGAATTTCACACTAGTTGTGAGGTATCCTTCTCTACTCAGTGCGGTAGTTTTCACACATCACAGTAGATAGTCCTCTAAAAAGTAAATGTCTTTCCATAACAACATTGTATACAGTGAAAGATAGAATTCAACCATACTTTTGACGGTTAAGGTTATCTCAAGTCTTAAAATCTCACATAATTAATTATAAATTTTAAGCATAGCATACTCATGTCTCCAGTAAGTGTGTGAGTGAGTTCTTATTAACATTGATCACCAGATGTATGGAAGAATATAACATATAAACAAGATATTCAATTGTATAATGAATAATTAATCAAAGAAAATCATATATGCAAAATATTTATTTTCTTGATCCAAAATAATATTTGAGTTCATTTCAATGTTAGGACAATTCTACTCTCCTTATTTTTGAATTTTTGATTTTTTTATTAAATAACTAATTTTAAATAAATTAACCCAAAATCAAGAATCAAACAACTAAATAAACAATTAAACTAATCAAACTAACATACTCAGGATCAATAAAGCACAATATAAAAATTCTAAGTGAAAAGGAGATGGTCAATTGATCGAAAAAATACAATATTTCTTAACCCAAAGTTTCTTTAATTTTGGTTTCATAATATCTTTGTGTTTGGATTTAATTGATTTAATTATTTTTGAATTGTTCTTGAGTTTATCCTTATTTTGCTTTCATTTTTCTTTTTTTATCACTGGTAAAGATACAACATACATGTATGGATGATGGAAATTAGCTGTAGAACATCAAGCATAAAAGGTATTGTTAAAATATGGATATTTCATAAGAAATCTACAATAAGGTCTAATACCATAGTTATGACAAACATGCACAAATTTAACATGCTTTTCAATCACAGGTGCAACTATTATTTGAGTATAATAAGTAATATTGAGAGTAGGATTAGAAGGTCATATCAAATCAGTTCTTGATGCTAAAGGTGTATCATGTAAGGAAGACATGTCTGAAAGTGTTACAAATTCATTCGATTTTAAAGAAGATGGTGTAATATGTCCATCTATATATCCTAATCCTTTCTTATCCCCAGTTGGCTTTCCATAATTCAGAGTTTTGTTCAACCTTTCAACTTTAGTGGTTAGCCTTTTATATCTTTCTTGGATGTTCAAGTTTCTACATCAGATTTTTTTCTGTTCTAAACTTACAAGACTCGAATTCAAAACATTAGCACATTTAAACATATCAAGATTATCATTTTCATGTATCAATGAATTTACTTCATAGAATTTGAGTTTATCAATTAGTTTAATTACTTTTATAAGCAACTTATCTTTATCACTTTTTCTATACTAGTGAAATTAAGTTTTTTAAGAATTTCGTGTCACTTTCCTCATTTAATGAATCAACATTAGACTTACTAAAGTGCCTACTAGTTGTTGCAACAAATGCTAGAAAATTGGTGTTACTATTTCCGTCAGTTGTGAAGTGACAAAAACTCATACATTCAAAACATTAAGGTCTAGTGGGTTTAGAGATCTTACTATAAGAACTCACAAATTTGAGTTCTTTTAGATTCTAATCCTTTTTGATGACTTGATTGTCCTTTGTTTTAAGGATTCTCTTTATTGAAGATTTTGTTCAGTCTTCTAGTCAAGAGTACCATTTTTGCATCTTTATTGGCACATTCTTCAATCATAATAGTTTTGAAGGCAACACCTTTGTTCTTTGTTGGAGTACAAAAATTCATATCAAAAGTGAGAATTGAACCAATTAGCTTCTCAATTTTAATGGTGTCCACATCTTTGCTTTCATCTATGGCAGTGACTTTTACATAGAAGTGATTTGGTAAAGAACACAATATTTTCTAACCAATCTGAATTCCTCAATTTTCTTACCAAGATAAGCAGAATAGTTAGCAATATCACTTAATTTAGCATAAAATTTAGAAAAGGTTTCATCTTCTTTCATTATAAGATTTTCAAATTGACTACCAAGTATACAAATTTTAGTTCTTTTAACTTGTGTGGTTCTCTCATAGGAAATCTTTAAAATATCCCAAGCATGCTTAGCAATATCAACATGAGAAATATAGCAAAACTCATCAGCAGATACATAAATAAAAATAGCATTAATATCTTTTTTATTCCAATTACTACCTGTTTTATCTTCAATGGTCTAATCTTTGTTAGGCTTACGAGTGACAACATTATCTTTGGTAACCATAGGGGATTCCTAACCATAAACACATAGATTTTTAGATACTCTCATCTATACATCGTAGAAAGGATCTCATACGAGCCTTCCAATATGGGTAATCAGACCCATCAAGGTAAAGTGCACAGATCATAGATGAACCCTTTCTTAAATGATTCATAACAAGGTCTAAGGTATACTAAGTATATTTAGTGAATTGTAATGATACCAAGTGAAAGGTTCTATTTAGTTACAGATCTAATTAGCTAGAGAAGAGGTGAATATATAACCAATGAATAGATGACCAGACATGCAATCACATATAAATAAATTAATGAAGAAATTTAAATCAACACAATAGATTTTTAAGTGGAAATAACCTAGACTGTACCAATGACCTAAGAGAAAAATCACTGGACCATCAAACTATACACTGAAAATAATGTTCAATTACAAGGTTAGGACTTAAACTAGGTACCAAGGTAATGTCCCTAAGTAATCTACTTACAAGCCTATACTTTCCTTCATAGTCTTTACAAGTAAGGTGTTCAAATCAAGACCAACGTTTTGACAACTTGAATAACACAAGTAATCGAACTCGTCCAACTGGTACCTAAAACTTTATCACAATAACATAAGTGTAAGGCATGTCCAAGAGTAGATTCAATAATGAAAAATCCTAGCTAGATGATTTAATAATATATCAAATAATTCAAAATCAACTAGCACCCCTAGAACTCAGTTTAAGCACAATATCACAAATATTATAGACTTATTAATCAATAAAATACAACTACAAAATGTTTGATAAATTAATTAAATGGAAAAACCTACTTGAATAGTTTTTGCAAAACAAGAGACAAAGATTAAGATTAAGAGAATAATGCTCTTATATGGTTAAAAACTTGTGTGTTTTGGTTTGTTTAAACATAATATTTTGAAGCACTGGGTCAAAGCAATGTTACTATTATGTTCATAAAATCAGTTAAAAGAGTTTTAAAAAATGAGGACAATATAGTAATAAACCAATTCAATTCGAGTTCGAAGTAGGTTTTAAAATTGAAACTTTGGTCGCTTGATTGATTTAACATATACTTGATTGATCGAACACATAGTTTGATCGATCGAAACTCTTATCAATCGATCTAATACTACAATCAAAACATGCTTGATCGATCCAATCAATTCTCAATCGATCTAGTGAAGTAAAAAATTAACTCATGACTTTTTAAACTTAGTAGATTGATCTACACATCTCGATCAATCTAAACATGTCTTGATGATTGATGGATAGAGTAGCCTAAATTCAAAATATTCCTGTGTCTAATATGAAATCTATCGTATATGGGAACAAAGATATACCTGATATGTAGTCATTATGGCTCTATAGTTTCTTTGGCTTGAAACAGTCTTGAAAGGCATAATTAGAAACTAAAATTATATTTGTATGTTTTGTGTACGAATATCGCTAATACTCACATAAACCTTACAATAGGGATAACTAATTTGCACATGAGTTGCATATTTCATCCAAGAAATGCTAAAAACATAATTGTTATTTAATGCTAACTACCAATATGATCCAAAATTTTCCTAAGACAATTATGAACCAGCCCTAATGATCCAAAATTTTCAAACCTAAGAATTTCTTAAAGTTCTGCTCAAGTTATGGCATTCCATATAGAACAAACCATGTAAAGTCTACCACCACACAAATAGTACCACCATCCAAACTTTATAGTGTTTTACAAACATATTGATTGCACAACAATATCCCTATTTCCAATAACAAAAGCATCAGCACACAAATATAACATGTTTCTTTAACTTAAGCACAAGCAAAAAAACTACACTGATAATTTGTTTATAAGTTGCACAATAATAGTATATAAATGTGAAATTTAGAAACTACAAAAAATGTGCAGCTTATGAAGTACAAATATATGCAATTTAAGTGCCCCTATCTAACATGACTAGCCTGTGAATGTTTAAGACTAAACACAAAACACTACATTGATTTTTATCTCCTATAACAACTTAAGATTAGTAGTACTAAATTCTAGGTCGATGTTTGTTGCAGTTCTTGAATCTTTTCTCCTATCTATGCCAACCTCATGTTTTGAGTTCCAATTGACACTTGTTTTAGTTTTAATTGGAAATTGGGTAATCTATCACGAACATAAATATATTAGTGCATAATTAAACAGATAAACAAATATGTAACAAATATAAATCAATTTACCTCTATTTCAGAATTTCATGAGTAGTAGAAGTTGTTGCATCTTCTTTCTTATTTAAACACCCTCTTTTATTAAAGCCATGCTCATAGCAATATATGCAAGTGATTACCATCACTTTATTTAACTTATGAGGATTCCTTGTAGTTGCATGTCGAATGTTAAGTGATGACACTTTCTTCTTTATATGCTTTGCTTGATCTCTTGCAATCTCAACATTGTATTTCATTCTTGTTACATCTTGCATTCTTTTATACTTAGCTTTAGGTTTACATATGAAAAATTCTAGCATGTCTTTTGCTATGAATGAACTCTTACTATGCTTCAGTGCATAGTTTCTTTTACAAGTATGCTTACTTTCCTCGTGACATGCTTGAATCATAAAAGCATTAGTTCCCCATTATTTCTTATCATGCAATTCCCACAAGCAATTTTGGTTCTTACACTTCACATTAATTTTAGATGCATCATTCTTCAAAAAATGCATATCTCTCCTATGTCTTCGGCCATAAAGTCTTATGACTTTTCTCATAACCCCCACATCAGCGAATACCATACAAGGTTTCAATCAAACTGTCTCCTTCTATACATCACTCATTTTGTACACAAAAATATCATTGAACAAACTATGATAAACTTGCCCCATTTCCAATCTATCATTCCTATCTTCATTTTCATCCTTGTTATCATTTTCATTATCATCTTCCATATCTAGTTCACTGTCATCTTCAACAACCTCTTCCACAATATCTTCACAAGGATATGATATGCATAATAACACTTTGTAAGCACCCATTTATAGATATGCACAGACAAAACATATAATTTAATTTATCCATTTACTAATTAAATACCTCTTGACTAATGTCCTATATCTATATGTACAGAATGTATTAATAACTAATGAAACTCTTAACATAATTACCTATATATACAGAAAACACATTGAATACATTGAATAGGAACAACAACCTCACTATTTTATTTAGTATATTTTATCAAAACTCAATAATAAAGAACTAAATGAAAAAATGCATTTTTAAACATGAGGGACCATTCGACACAAACACAAGGGACCACTTGGCACAACATAAACATAAGGCACCACTCCACCTGACTTTAGCATAAAGACAACATCAAATATTCTTCTCCTTTTGTTAAATAATATAATGGAGATTGAAGTATTGACCAAGTTGATGTTTATAAATATTCTAAAGATTCTCACTACATATATCCTTGAGATCCTATAAATATTCTCAAGATACTACACAAAGGATAGATTTGGAATATCAAATTGGATGCATGGATTAATTTAGGAAGCAATTTTTTTGTTTAGTTAATTATGGGCCTTTTATGTTTAGCAATTTTTGTTTTAGTGAATTGTGGGCTTTTTTCTGTTTTATTCATCATATGTATTTTAATCTTTTATTTTTAAGGATGGATTAGGCCCAATCCACAACTAAATAGGCCCGTTAGGGTTGAACTTGTGTCTAGGGTTTTCTTTAGGCTTGAAGTGGTGCCTAGGCTTTTCTTTAGAGTAAATTTCATCTAGCGTTTTGTTGCTTATAAAGGAAATCATTAGCCATTTAATGGAGGCAGAGTTGATATCATTAATGAAAATTTATTTCAAAAAGCTTTTTGCTTTGCCTTCTTGTGTTCTTGATCAAATGATTGAATTGGACTTACTAAAGGGAGTGATCATCCTTTGTGGTGTCTCAAGGTTGGGGTTTTAAGGACTTTGTTTCCTTAGGGTTCTAACATAATCATCTTCAACACATTCTTAGAAAATCAATCATTCATATTCCTTTGAGTTCATAGGTTCCTAGGGTTGTTCGCCTAGAGGGTCTGTATTATTTGATATTAGAAGTTTGGTTGCTGAAAACAGGTTATCTACCTTCATCTATCTTTGCTTGAGTTTTTGATTTAAAAAAAAAGAGAAAAAAGTAGCAAATTTTTCAAGAATCTAATTCTTGTTTTCTTGAAATTGATTTTTCTTTATTTTGTTCTAGTTTCGTCTATATCGTTCTAGAGAATCATCAAACTTGCTATCCAAGTCTGATTTAACAAAAAAATCATATTTTAGTCAAGATTCTTTTTTTAGAGTCTTCTTTAGATGTTCTTTTTATCCTCAATTAAGTTTTTTTTATTTAAATATTTTGATTTTCAAGATCTTGAAAAGATTCCTTCTTGGTTCTTTAGAGTCCTTTTTGGATTAGGTTTTCAAAATTCTGATTTTTTTTAGATTGTCACTAACAAACCGGTTACTTCTTGAGATTAGTTGAATTCTTTGATTTTGTTAAGAATACAAAAGAGGTTGACTTAAGCTTTGAGTGGTGAAAGGCAAAAAAAAGCCAAAATCATGTGAAGGAAAAAAAGAGAGTGAAAGCAAACACATGAGGGAGTGTGTGAGTTATCTCATTTTATTTTACAGATTGAAAACATGAGTAAGGAAGTAGGAGAACTGCAAGAGGTCAACTTGAAATTCTTCCTTAAGACTTTTAATGACCAATTTAAGAAATTGAATGCAAGGTTGGATGATTTAGAATCCTCTCCCGGTTCTAAATTATATAGAAGAAGATATAGACATAAAAGACATGAGTTCGACAAAGAAGAAGTTGATTTCAAAGTGGATGAGAGAACAAGTTATAAATGAGACAAAAGGTTATGGTTGTATAGATAAATAGAGAAATCAAAAGTGCTAGTTTAAGTGACAATGAGATACCAATATTAGAAGATTGTTTTGATGTTAAAGTGGAAGAACCTGTGTATGGAGATTTATTTGTCACAAGGAGAGCTTTGAATGTATAGCCTAAGGATGAAAGAGATGAGGAGCACAAAGGAGAGAAACGTGAGCACAAAAAGAGAGAAAAATGAGCATAAAGGAGAAAAAAGTAAGCAAACAAGAGAGAAAAGTGAGCAAACAGGAGAGGAAAATAAAAAAATGTATGTAATTGTTAAAAAACATGAGATTAAGAGTGCAATGATGGCAAGGCAACAAGTACTTGTACTTATGTACAAGGATGTTTATCTTTCTACTAACGAGCTTAATTCATCTTTGCCTAGTGTTGCTGTATCTTTATTACATAACTTTAAGGATATATTTCATAAAGAGATTCCCCATGAATTACTAAATCGACATGCTTACAAAGCTAAGATTCAAGGATGAATCTTTGCGAAGAGGAGGGAAATAACGAAGATGATTGAGGTGTTGACCAAGATCTTATAAATATTATCAAGATCTTCAAGATCCTACACAATGGATAGATTTGGAATATCAAATTAGATGAAATGATTAATTTAGGAAGCAATGTTTTTGTTTTAGTTAATTACGAGCCTTTTATGTTTAGCAATTTTTGTTTTAGTGAATTATGGTATTTTTCTGTTTTATTTATCATAAATCTTTTAGTCTTTTATTTTTAAGAATGGATTAGGTCTAATTCACAACAAAAATAGATCCATTAAGATTGAACTTATGCATAAGGTTTTATTCAGGATAAATTTCGTTTAGGGTTTTTTTCAAAATAAATTTTATCTAGGATTTTGTTGCTTATAAAATAAAACAGTAACCATGTCACGGAGACATAATTGATATCATTAATGAAATTTATTTCATTAAATTTATTTCTTTGACTTCTTGTATTCATGATGAAATGCTTAATCATTCCTATTTATTTGACTTAGTGGGTTCTTACCGTTATTTTCCAAAAGAGTTCATATCATAATACGGAAATCATGGACCATAAACATATTGTCTTGATAAGAACGATACAAAAAAATGCAGTTTAAAGGGTATTAAATATACACATATGACAAAATCCATGTTAAAGTATAAGATTATTACTATCGACTGTTGTGCATCCATCATCAATGAGAAAGAAGTCAAGAGATTCTTCATTTTCCATTTGTCAGACCTTTCACCACACTCGTCCAAAGAATCCAAGTTATCTCTAAAAATTGAAACAGAGATTAACTAAAAATCCAAGCAAGTGAATCGTGGGTATTCTTGGGATTTGAATTCAATTTAGGGTTTGGGTTGGGTGTGGTGCTTCTCGAGATAATGGGATTGAGTAATGGTACTTCAATTTTCTCGAGCAAGGGGTATATTAAAAAATGGGAATCATGCATTAGGATTTGTTCAATTTTTAGCTTTAATTCATTGTTTTTTAAAATTTGAATTTTCAAAAATAATCCTTAAAAAGTAGTCTGTATTTAAATTTACATTATTTAATATAAAATATTTTAATTTATCTTTAGTTAAAACTATTTGTATATTCAAAATGATTAAATAACACTTATTTAAAGCAAGTGAATTAAATAATATTTAAATATTAATTTAAATATTAAGAAAAGAGACTATTTTGGTCCTTTTTTCCCGTAAATGAAAAGAAACAACTATATTTATACGGAGTGTTTATAGAGAAATATCTACTATATATCTTTTATTACATTTATATCATACTATATTTTTATTTTTAAATATTTAAATATAATTTTTATTTTGTAAAAAGAATTTATATTTCCACCTCTTTTATTTCCTTTCCCTTTTCAGGCCTATTGGATTTACAAATTAGCTACTCAGAAGCAGCCCCCAAGGAGAAAAGCACATTGATGGACCGGCCGGCTGATTTTCCACAGTACAGAAAAGGAAAAGGTAGGCTAAAACCCTAGCTTGTTGAATTTCTGGATCAATTGGTAGTAAATGGCTTTCAATCGATGGATATTCAAAATTACTCGTTTTTATGTAAATTGTGAAATGTAACATACCTATTTCCTTGGTGGTTTAGATTTCATTGTGTTTCCGATCCAAGGATTCAATATATATTTTGGGTCAGAAAATTAACATTATCTAATTTTTTTTTGTTTGTATCAAGTGGTTTTTACTAATTATTTTTATTATACTGTTTGGTTTCTCTGAAGATACTGTCTAAACGTTGTCTTTTGCTACTTTAGGATAGCAATTTCTTGAAATTGTATTCTTTATAATGTCCTTTTTGCTACTTTAGGATTGCAATTTCTTAAAATGGTATTCTTTAGCATGCCCTTTTTGGAAGCTGACAATTTTAAAGGAGCAAGAAATCCAAAAGTTGACCTCCAAAAAAAATAAAAAAGAAAAATTACCTCAAATAACACCCGTAACTTTTAAGAATCACAAAGATTGCACCCTCCCTTTGAATTGAGACGAGTATGGGTTAGTGCTAGGGATTCCTATTTTTGTTGTTTTGAGTTTTGTGGTGTTGTATTTTTTATTCTCTGAAAATAATAATAATAATAATAATAATAAAATTAAAGAACTGTAATCTTATCCAACATACGGAAAACACCATATTATAGAGTATTGAATTGTTGGAATATTATGGATCAAAACTCTTCAAAACTTAAGAACACTCAAGAACAATTTTCCAAAAATTCTTAGAAACTCTCAAACTTTTGTTTATGATTTCTTTAACTTGATTATTACATTACTACTGAGAAGTATTTATAGAAACAACTAATAAATCTAAGCCACACAACATAAACTTACTAAAACAATCTAAACCATATACCTATTTCCTTACCTAACCTATTTCTTTTCTTCTTTTTGTCCACCAACCATGAGCTGTATCCTTATCAATCCAGATCATCATCATAGACGCTTCCATGAGCTGGACTTTAAATGGGTTAGAATATTTCAAAGAGTTTTTGGGTTTGTAAACAAGTTTACAAAACAACACTCCCCCTTAAACTTGTTTTATTATGTCGAGCAAATTTCTCAATCTGACAAAGTCTTCTTGCTTGAGCGGTTTAGTGAAGATGTCGGAAATTTGATCTTGTGATTTCACATACTCGAGTTGTACATCCTTTCTTGTGATGCACTCTCTGATGTAATGATATCGAGTATTTATGTGTTTGCTTCGATCATGGAAAACATGATTTTTGGCTATGGAAATTGTTGACTTGTTGTCAACACAAATTTTGGTTGGCTCTTCTTATGTCATACTTAGCTCCTTTAACCAGTTTCTCAACCAAATTGCATGGCAAACACATGAGGTAGTTGCTACATATTTTGCTTCACAGCTAGATAAGGTGATAATTGGTTGCTTTTTCGACATCTACGTAAAAGCATTATCTCCCATGAAAAACACAAATTCGGAAGTGTTTTTTCGATCGTCTATATCTCCACCAAAATCGCTATCACTATATCCAACAAGCTTGTAATCATTAGAAGCCGAATAGAACAAGCTAGAATTAATTGTACCTTTTAGATAGCGTAGGATTCTTTTTGCAGCTTTGAGATGGGTGATTGTCGGTTTCTCCATATAGCGGCTAATCAATTCAACGACATACAAGATGTCAGGTCTGGTGCACGTGAGATAACGCAAACTTCAAACTAAACTTTTGAAAAATGTTGGATCCACACTTTCACCATCTACATGCTTGGATAGTTTGATTCCACATTTCATTGATGTGTTGATCGGCTTGCAATCGTCATCTTGAACTTCTTTAGTATCTCCCTTGTATAGCTTTCTTGAGAGATGAAGATGCCTTTCTTTTTGCTTCACTTCAATTCCAAGGTAGTATGCCATTAACCCGATATCTGTCATTTCGAACTCTCGGGTCATCATCTTCTTAAAATCTTCAAACAGCTTCAGATTACTTCCGGTGAAGATGAGATTATCTACGTATAGACAAACGATTAGAATATCACCATCTTCAATCTTGACGTAGAGTGAATGTTCATAGGGACAATTGGTGAAGTTGTTCTCCGGAAAGTACTTGTCGATGCGGTTATTCCATGCTCTTTGTGCTTGCTTTAACCCATAAAGAGCTTTCTTCAACTTCAGCACCTTGTCTTTGTGACCTTTTGCTTCATAGCCTGGTGGTTGCTTAATGTAGACTTCTTCTTCAAGGACTCTGTTTAGAAAAGCAGATTTTACATCCATTTGATGTATCTTCCACTTATTTTGAGCTGCCAAAGAAATGATTAGTCTTTTGACTATATCTTTTTGCTACTAGCCTTGCCTTGTGCCTTTCAATCTCTCCCTTAGCATTTCTCTTTGTCTTGTACACCCATTTAACACCTATTGCCTTATGCCCTTTGGGAAGTGGAACAGGTTCCCATGTGACGTTCTTCTCAATTGCATTGATTTCTTCATCCATCGCATCTCTCCACTTCTTCTCTTGTACAGCTTCTTGAAAACTCACTGGTTCACAATCAACAAAGAGACAGAATAAGGTAAGATTATCTTGTCGTTCTGTTACTTCATAAAGATCTTGGAGATTTCGTGTACGTGTCACGGCTCTTTCACTTCCACTCGAATATGGTGAAGGTGAAGGTGACGGGTCTTCATGAATGGTTGGCATTGGTGAAATAGGTGGAGTCATTGGCTTTTGTTGAATTTCTATAGGTTGCTCCCTCATTGTCTGCTCATCTTCTTTAAACTGAGGAAAGAAATTGAAGTTATCTGCATGAGAGTTAAAATTTTATTCTCTTTCTTCATCGAATACCACATCTTGACTAATCACAATCTTCTTATTGTGTGGGTTGTACAACTTATAGCCCTTTGAGTTAGCATCATAGTCGATAAAAATAAAAATCTCGCTTTTATCATCAAGCTTCGTTCTTCTCTCATCTAGTATATGAACATGGGCTATACTTCCAAAGACTCTTAGGTGGGAAATACTAGGTTTTCTTCCACTCCATGCCTCTTGCGGTGTCTTTCCCCATACACTTCTTGTTGGAGATCGGTTTGACAAGTAAATTGCACATGCTACTGCTTTTGCCCAAAACTCTTTGGGTAGTTTCTTGCTTTTGAGCATGCTTCGTGCCATGTTAAGGATTGTTCGGTTCTTTCTTTCAGCTACACCATTCTGTTGGGGGAATCTTGGTACTGATAAAGATCTATGAATTCCATTTGCTTCACAAAACTCTTGAAACTCCTTTGATACAAATTCTCTACCTCAGTCAGATCTCATGGTTTTGATCTTTCTACCGATTTCTCTCTCCACTGCAGTTTCGAATCTTTTGAATATTTCAAAAACTTCTTATTTCTGTTTCAAGAAATATACTCAAGTTTTTCTTGAAAAATCATCAATGAAAAGAAGAAAATAGTTACTGTTATTGAGAGAGCTAGGCTTGATCGGTCCGCACACATCAGTATAAATTAGCTCGAATGGCTTCTTGGCTCTTGAGTCTGACTCCTTTGGAAAACTTTTTCTGAATTGCTTCCCGAGTAGACACCCTTCACAAAGTTGATCAGGATGGTTAATGCAAGGTAGTCCCTTAACCATCAACTTCTTAGACAGCAACTCTAATCCTCCAAAATTGAGATGCTCGAATTGAAGATGCCATAGCCACGATGCATCTTTGTAGCAGGCTTTCAGACACTTTGCAATGTCATTTTGTATGTTGATCAAGAACATTCTATTCTTTGACATCGACACGTTAACAATGAGGTTATTCTTATAATCTTTTATAGAAAGATTACAATCCTTTATATGAATATCATAACCTTTCTCTAACAGTTGTCCTAAACTCAAGATGTTACTTTTCATATTTGGGACATAGTAAACATTGGAAATAAATTGATGTCGCCTATCTTTCAAGCAAATAAGAATGTTATCTCTTCCTTTCATGGCTACGTTAGAATCATCTCCAAATGAGACATTTCCGCTTACTGACTCATCTAGTTCCACGAACATGTCTTTCCTTCCACACATATGGTTGCTTGCATTGCTGTCAAGATACCAAGCATTTGGTCGACTACCATTACCCTTCTTCCGTGCTAGGAAAAAAGTTTCTTTCTCATCGGTCTTCTCTTCTACGTAGTTGATTTTCTCATCTACTCTATTGTTGGGAGCTTTACATTATGAAGCATAATGTCCAAATTTCTGACAATTATAGCATTGAACTTGAGATTTGTCATACCTTGAGTTCATATTGCCTTTTCCATGACTTCGTGTTGAGCTTTCCGCTCTCTCAAAGTTGTTGGAATTGTTGTTGTAATTCCAACCTCGTTTACGACTGTGGCTTCCACCTCGTCCACGGCCTCTACCTCTGCCTCGGCCACGTTAGTTTCTGTCATTGCCTTGGCTTTCATGCTTATCATTTAATTGCATCTTAAAGAGTTGCTCAGTGATCCCTTGCTTCTTCTTATGCTTTTCTTCATATGCTTGTAATGACCCATTGAGTTCATCAATAGTCATTTCTTTCAAATCTTTTGTTTCCTCAATTGTCACGACGATGTGTTCAAATTTGGAATCTAATGAACGAAATATCTTTTCCATTATTTTGACATCTTCTAACATCTCACCATTTATTTTCAATTGATTAGAAACAACTGCGACTCGAGAAATAGTCGGAAATAGATTCGTAAGCTTTTATATGTAGAGATTCAAACTCACCTCTTAGTGTTTGGAGACGAACTTTCTTCACTTTCTCGGCTCCTTTGAAAGAAATTTGAAGTTTATTCTCCGCTGCTTTGGAAGATGTTGCATCTGAAATTTTCTCAAACCCATCATTATTTAAGGCTTGATAAATAAGAAAGAGGGCTTTTTGTCTTTCTCAAATCCTTCAAAGATTCTTTTTGCATTTGCGTTAGAGTAGCTTCATCATCTGGCTCACTTAAACCTTTCTCTACAACTTCTCATACATCATGCGCACCCAAAAGAGCCTTCATCTTGATACTCCAATTATAATAATTGTCGTTATTGAGTGTCGGGACTTGAAACGATGTCATGCCTCCATTTGACATAACTCACAATACAGTGAGAATTTACAAATTCTGATCCCACAAATGGATTCAAAACGTCAAAAAACCTTGGGAGAAACTCTGGGAAAAAATCTAAATTTTTTCAATAAATGGTCAAAGTCAACTTTTTTGGTCAACAGTTACCAGGCTCGGCGGCTCAGTCAATAGGCTTGTCGGCTTGGTTAACTCGGCTCCAACTCGGTTGGACTCAGTTCCAAGTCGTCTGACTCGGCGAGTTAACTCATTTTCTGGTAGAACCTTCCGAAGGAACGTGGCGGCACGTCCGAACTCCGATCGGGATGATTGTCATGGCGTCGGATTCGTTTCGTCGAGAGCTTCGATTTGATATACAATAGTGTATATTTATATTTTCAACTATAGCTCAGATAGCACTTTGTTGGAATATTATGGATCAAAACTCTTCAAAACTCAAAAACACTCCAGAATACTCAACAACAATTTTCTAGAAATTTTTAGAAACTCTCAAACTTTTGTTTTTGATTTCTTTAACTTGATTATTACATTGCTACTAAGAAGTATTTATAGAAACAACTAATAAATTTAAGCCATACAACATAAATTTACCAAAACAATCTAAATCGTATGTTGTTTTGTAAACTTGTTTACAAAACCAAAAACTCTTTGAAATATTCTAGCCCATTTGAAGTCCAGTTCATGGAAGCTTCTATGGTTATGATCTGGATTGATTAGGATATAGCTCATAATTGGTGGACAGAAAGAAGAAAAGAAATGAGTTAGGTAAGGAGATAGATGTATGGTTTAGATTGTTTTGGTAGGTTTATGTTGTATGGTTTAGATTTATTAATTGTTTCTATAAATACTTCTCAGTAACAATGTAATAATCAAGTTAAAAGAAATCAGAAACAAAAGTTTGAGAGTTTCTAAAAATTTTTGGAAAATTGTTCTTAAGTGTTAAGGAGTTTTGATCCATAATATTCCAACAAAATGGTATCATAGTTGTAGTTGAAAATATAAATATACATTATTGTATATCAAATCGAAGCTCTCAACGAGACGAATCCGACGTCGTGACAATCATCCCGATCGGAGTTTGAATGCGTCGCCACGTTCCTCTGGAAGGTTTTGCCAGAAAGTGAGTTAACTCACCGAGTTAACCGAGCCGATAAGCCTGTTAACTGAGCGTTGATGGTTGACCAAAAAAGTTGACTTTGACTGTTGATTGAAAAATTTCATATTTTTTTTCAGAGTTTCTCCCAAGGTTTTTTGACGTTTTAAATCCATCTGTGCGATCAGAATTTGTAAATTCTCGTTGTATTGTGAGTTATGTCAAATGGAGGCATGACATTGTTTCAAGTCTTGACACTCAATAACGACAACTATGATAATTGGAGTATCAAGATGAAGGCTCTTTTGGGTGCGCATGATGTATGAGAAGTTGTAGAGAAAGGCTTAAGTGAGCCAGATGATGAAGCTATTCTAACGCAAGTATAAAAAAATTCTTTGAAGGATTTGAGAAAGAGAGACAAGAAGCCCTCTTTCTTATCTATCAAGCCTTAAATGAAGATGGGTTTTAGAAAATTTCAGATGCAACATCTTCCAAAGCAGTGGAGAATAAACTTCAAATTTCTTTCAAAGGAGTCGAGAAAGTGAAGAAGGTTCGTCTCCAAACACTAAGAGGTGAGTTTGAATATCTACATATGAAAGCTTCTGAATCTATTTCCGACTATTTCTCGAGAGTCGTAGTTGTTTCTAATCAATTGAAAAGAAACGGTGAGATGTTGGAAGATGTTAGAATAATGGAAAAGATACTTCGTTCATTAGATTTCAAATTTGAACACATCGTCGTGACGATTGAGGAAACAAAAGATTTGGAAGAAATGACCATTGATGAACTCAATGGGTCATTACAAGCATATGAAGAAAAGCATAAGAAGAAACAAGGGATCACTGAGCAACTCTTCAAGATGTAATTCAAGGATAAGCAAGCACCAAGAGCATGGAATAACTGCATCAACAAGTTCTTTCTGGAGAACAACTTCACCAAATGTCCCTATGAACATTCACTCTATGTCAAGATTGAAGATGGCGATATTCTAATCGTTTGTCTATACGTAGATGATCTCATCTTCACCGGAAGTAATCCGAAGCTGTTTGAAGATTTTAAGAAGGTGATGACCCGAGAGTTCGAAATGATAGATATTGGATTAATGACATACTACCTTGGAATTGAAGTGAAGCAAAAAGAAGATGGCATCTTCATCTCTCAAGAAAGCTATGCAAGGGAGATACTAAAGAAGTTCAAGATGATGATTGCAAGCTGATTAACACACCAATGAAATGTGGAATCAAACTATCCAAGCATGAAGATGGTGAAAGTGTGGATCCAACATTTTTCAAAAGTTTAGTTGGAAGTCTGCGTTATCTCACGTGCACAAGACCTGACATCCCGTATGTCGTTGAATTGATTAGCCGTTATATGGAGAAACTGACAATCACCCATTTCAAAGCTGTTAAAAGAATCCTACGCTATTTAAAAGGTACAATTAATTTTAGCTTGTTCTATTCGGTTTCTAATGATTATAAGATTGTTGGATATAGTGATAGCGATTTTGGTAGAGATGTAGACGATCGAAAAAGCACTTTCGGATTTGTATTTTTCATGGAAGATAGTGCTTTTACGTGGATGTCGAAAAAACAACCGATTGTTACCTTATCTAACTGTGAAGCAGAATATGTAGCAGCTACCTCATGTGTTTGCCATGCAATTTGGTTGAGAAACTTGTTAAAGGAGCTAAGTATGACACAAGAAGAGCCAACCAAAATTTGTGTCGACAACAAATCAACAATTTTCATAGCCAAAAATCCTGTTTTTCATGATCGAAGCAAACATATAGATACTCGATATCATTACGTCAGATAGTGCATCACAAGAAAGGATGTACAACTCGAGTATGTGAAATCACAAGATCAAATTTCCGACATCTTTACTAAACCGCTCAAGCAAGAAGACTTTGTCAGATTGAGAAATTTGCTCGGCATCATAAAACAAGTTTAAAGGGGAGTGTTGTTTTGTAAACTTGTTTACAAACCCAAAAACTCTTTGAAATATTCTAGCCCATTTGAAGTTCAGCTCATGGAAGCTTCTATGGTGATGATCTGGATTGATAAGGATACATCTCATGATTGGTTGGTAGAAAGAAGAAAAGAAATGGGTTAGGTAAGGAGATAGGTGTATGGTTTAGATTGTTTTGGTAGGTTTATGTTGTATGACTTAGATTTATTAGTTGTTTCTATAAATACTTCTTAGTAACAATGTAATAATCAAGTTAAAAGAAATCAGAAACAAAAGTTTGAGAGTTTTTAAGAATTTCTGGAAAATTGTTCTTGAATGTTGAGGAGTTTTGATCTATAATATATTCCTACCCTATACACCTATCTCATTACCTAACCTATTTCTTTTCTTCTTTCTGCCCACCAAGCATGAGCTGTATCCTTATCAATCCAGATCATCAGCACAGAAGCTTCCATGAGCTGGACTTTAAATGGGCTAGAATATTTCAAAAAGTTTTTGGATTTGTAAACAAGTTTACAAAACAACATGAATGACTATACTTATCGTAGGTTCAATAAAAAGACGCTGGTATTCCTCTAATGCAGAATGCTGTAATGATGTTGTGGTTAATGGTCTGTATTTTCTTTTGTCCTTCTGATATTCTGTTCGACTTCTACTTTCAGGGTCTCATTCTTGTTGGAGTTTAGGAATTGTTTTCTATGAGATTTTCCATCTTATCGTGTTTGATTGAGCTTTGGAGAGTCAATATCGTATGCTTTTTTTTTCTTTTCTTTTGGGTAAAAAGATAACATGGCAAGTTGTTCAACTCAATCAAGTTTTTCTTGTGGATGATGCACATGCTGACCACATGGGTTATAATTCCGTGATCTTTCTCTTTGGTTATGTTCATTTGGATTCTATTCACCTGGTTGACTGCTTCTGCCCAGAACTGTTTCGGTAGACCTGTATACGAATGCTTCTGGCTCTTTCTATCAACGTTCGGTTCATACGCTCAGCTACACCATTGTGTTGAGGCATGCCTGATATAGTTCTTTCCATTTTGATCTCGTGCTTATGGCAGAATTTTTGAATCTAGTGTCTTCATATTCACCACCATTGTCGGTTCTGAGCTTTTTGATTTTCAAACTTGTCTCATTTTCAACCATAGCTTTCCATCTTCTGAAAGACTCAAATACTTCAGACTTATGCTTTAGAAAGTAAACTCATACCTTCCGAGAGTGATCATCAATGAAAGTTACGAAGTAGTGTTTCCTACCAATGGATGAGACAGTCGTTGGAGTGGATAAGCTCTAACCTTTCTTTCTTTGGGGTTCTGCCACTTGTCTGAAAGCTGACTCTCTTTTGCTTTCTAAGTATGCAATCTTCGCACATGTCTATCTCTGTAGACTGTAGACCTGGAAGTTTTTCCTTTGAGTGCATAATCTTCATCCCCTTCTCACTCATGTAGCCTTCATTAGCCAATTGCCCTACTGAGATTAAATTCTTTCTTAGGTCAGGAATATGCTTGACATCTTTCAGCTCCCAAACAGACCCGTTCAACTTAATCTTCACTACACCTTTGCCAATAATAACATACGATTGATCATCACCAAGATACATCTTTCCAAGGTTTTTGGGGACATTTTTCGAAGAATTCTTTCTATTAAGTAGCATGGAACGATGCTCCAAAGTCTAACACCCAAGATTCTTCCTTGCTATCCAAAGAGCATATCAATGCATTATCTCCTCATGAGGTGGAAGTAACATTTGCCTCTGCCTTCACTTGTTTGTCCTTTGGTGCATTCTTGCATTGATTTTTGTAGTGCCTGGTTCTCCTACAATTCTAACACTTGATAGTCTTTGAGTTATGGGAATTATTAGGATTCTTAGATTTGGACCTCCTGTCCTTTGATCTACCTTGGTAGTCTGTTCTGCCACGCCCATTCTTTCTGGTTGAATTTCTTTCTCTTGACTCTGTATGTAAAACTGAAGAAGTTGACGATTCACCTGACTCTCTACGTCGAATCTCTTCACTGAGAACCAGATCACGAACATCGTCAAATTTTAACTTATTGTTTCCCGACGAGCTACTTACAGCCATGACAGTAGCATTCTAGCTTTTTGGTAAATAAGACAAAAAGTATCAATACTCTTACTTCTTCATCGAATTCAATTTCCACTGAACTCAACTGGGTTGTGATTGTGTTGAGTTCATTGAGATGTTGAGCTACCAATGCGCCTTCCGTCATCCGTAAATTGAACAAACGCCTCATCAAGTGCACTTTGTTTGTGGCTGATGACTTCTCATACATATTGGAGAGAGCTGCCATAAGATCCGTCATGGTCTTTTCCTTTGCTATGTTGAAAGCAACATTACGGGATAGCATCAATCGAATAACTCCGAGGGCTTGTCTGTCTAGAAGATTCCAATCTTCTTTCTTCATAGCCTCTGGTTTCTTCCCTGAGAGAGGTTGATACAGATTTCTTTGATACAGATAATCCTCTATCTACATTTTCCAAAATCCAAAATCTGTGTCATCAAATTTCTCGAGTTTTACCTTTCCTTCATCTACGGCCATTGCTCCCACTCAAATCTGACTTCCTTCGGATCATTTCTGACTATTTTTGTAAATCATTGTGTATTAGAATACCTCCATCGACAAACTAATATCGCTGACAAAATTTTACTATTCACGTAAATAGTAACCTTGTAGGAAATTGACAAAAATCACCACCAAAAACTCTGATACTATTTGTTGGGAAATTACGCAAATTTTCGATAAGTCAGATTTATGAGAAATCAAGAATAGAAAAATAACACACATTTGATAACAAAGTTCGGCCAATCTTACTTACATCTCTGGATCTGCTGCAGATCTTTTTACTAAAAGGTGAGAAATTATAAAAGGTGTTTACAACACTCATAACTCATGTTGAAGGATTGTATTGTCCCACATCGGCTAGGCGTTCAGCTGTAGTGCAGTTTATAAGTATGGACAACCCTTAACTCAATGAGATCTTATTGGGTTGAGTTAGGCCTTGGGCTTATATAACAACTCACAACCCAATTACACCCAAGAAAATTACTCTCAATTTTCTCTCACAAAAGCTTTTTTCTTTAAACTTTTCTCTCAATTGGAATGAACACTTAGTTTTTTAATTCATTACAATTATACATTTATTTATAGAAAAATTCACTCATTGAATTACTCTTTAAATTAATGATTCCTTGAATTAAACTCATTGTTTTACTCCTTAAATTAAGGAGCTGTGTAACAATCTCTACCAGGTTTAGTATATGTGGGGTAGATCCTAGGTATTGTTTCCGATTGGCTTGATTTATTGTGTAATGATTTGTTTGTCTAAGTGAAACTAGTTGCCAAAGAGTTTATAGATTATGGGGAATTTAGAGTTTAGCAAATGAGGTTTGAATCTCAGTCACAAGTGTGTGAGTAACGTAATTATTTGAAGGAAAAAAAAAGTGAAACTAATTGGGTTAAACCAAAAAAATAATAATTCCCAATGATTTTATTTTTTTAAAGAAGCTTTGATCATTAATTTGTACCGTTGTATCTACAGGAGAGTTTCTGCCATTTCCTGGTTAGCGCATTTCAGGACCTAGTCATCCAAGTAACTATATAAAATCTTGAAATTTGGTTTAGAACTTTGTTTCTGTTTACCCTTATGGGGGATTTAGAGCTACCTGCTACAAAATAAAATAAAATACACTTTTTATGTATAGTCTCTCTCTCTCTCTGTGTGTGTAAGTTCGGTGTTCTTCCTATGTTAGCTCCACTCCTCTTTTTGCTATGGTAACGCTGGTGTTTGTTCCTCTATTAGCCAATAAGATTTTAGAATACTGTACCGTCTATACTATTTCTTATCAAACTGGTAAAAATATTAGCTAGCATGATTTTATAGTTCAATCTGCCTTGACATTGTTAGTTTGATTTTATTTTTTTTGGACTGTTTTTTCCTTTGGGTTATTTTAGACCCAAAACTGCTCAATATGACAGAATTTGAAAAGGTTTCAATTTTCAAAATGATACAATTGAGTGATAAAGGCTCCATTATATAGATGACGGAATGAGAAATATAACTTGGCTGGATGTTCTTCTCTCTATGTTTTCCAGAATTCAGTGTTTGTGCTTTGCGTTGGGGCGGTCAGTGTATTTATATGAAAAAAAAAACCGTTGGCGAGGCGAATAGGAGGCTGGAAATTTTCTACAAATTTCCCTCATTTTATTTGTTTTCAGAATTTTAGAAAAAACAATGGAAATGCTTACAATTTTAAAACTCAGTTTTTAAATGATTTTTTAGTTCAATATATCAGTGATATAATTTAAAAGTGATCTTAAGAAAACTCATTTTGAACCAAGATGTTGTATCTAAGTTCATGTACACGAGAGATTTCTTAACCTTGTTTGTTTTCACTATATCGAATCATTAGTGATTATATCACATCATGTGATAGTGGAGTTCTAAGGATAGACTGAATTGACTTGATTGCATTGATGCGTTGACAACGAAGGCAACATTAGATGCACTTGAGCATTGTGTTCTAAGTGATAGAAATATTTGCAATTATTTTTCGGATTAGTTGTAAACTGTTGATTTGTTTTGTTTTAGGGAATTGCTTCTTACTAGTGCTTGCTATGCAACCCGTAAATGTTTCCACATAAGTATTGAATCTTATGTGATTTATCACGTTATATGTTGTATATGTATGATCGCATGTTATTACAATCAGTTCTGTTAGCAAGTATTTTTCATACATAATAGATTTTTGAGTAATTGGAAAACTTTCTCTCTACCGCTTGTATTATGATCTGCTTCTTTATTGCTCTTATTTTATTTTTCTGCCTATATTATCTGTTGTTCTATATGTCATTTGTTTTTCGATGTGATCGAGTTTTAGAAGTCTTTAAGATGTATATTTCACCTCCCTCTTCTCTTGGTCTGTTAGTACCAAGTGAGTGAGGACTTTCAGAAACTCTTCTTTCTTAGTGATGTAAATTGAAATATAATATCATTAGAAAAGTCGGTGCATGCATCCAGGAAGATGGAATG
Source organism: Hippophae rhamnoides (assembly GCA_033030585.1). NCBI lineage: Eukaryota > Viridiplantae > Streptophyta > Magnoliopsida > Rosales > Elaeagnaceae > Hippophae > Hippophae rhamnoides. The sequence goes on from CM065436.1 coordinate 33,278,514, forward strand.
AACTCTGAGTAATCTATATATAGTTCCATTAGAAACTTAGACTTTTGCCCACACATGCTCCATTGGTTTGAATGATGGTGGTCTTGATAGAATGATTGTAAAGTGGGTTGCTTTAATAAAAACATTATGGTATTATACTTAAAAAACTTTATTAATAGGGTAGCACCCAGACATTAGTACAGTAGAGATTGATTACACACTATTCCAAGATTACAAAATAGGCACAAGCAGTTATTATTTTTGTACAATCTACTTGTATACTTTCCCATTGTAATTAATTATATTGACGATTTTATTTAGTTACATGCATTTGAAGCAAAGCCAATTCTCTCACCTCCTACATCATATATAATCTCCATCGTCTTCTGCTGGTAACTCCCAAAGATAGCAATTTGATTATTAAGTTTATTTGCTGCAAAAGCAAAACAAACCTGCTTATTAGTCACGCGATATAGAATTGCACTCTCATCTAACTCCACTTCAATTCCATCTTCGAAGTAAAATGTTACTTTAGGAAGCTCAATTGAATTATACCCACTTAAATCATAGCATGTATCCAATGATGTATATCCCTTGGTCCGTGGATACAAAGACATTAAACTTGTAAACTCTTCTCGCATGACTTTATAGACAGAAGGAGGCAAATGGGTTATTATACTACCAGAATCAATGATCATGCCGGCACGAGCAAATACAATTGGGGAGATGGGTAGGGTCTTGTCACCGATACTTATTCCAGTCATATCAAGGCCATAATTAGTTTTTGATATTGTTGAAATTGGTGTGAATTGTATAGTTTTGGGAATATTCCCATTGTGTCCGAAGGAAAGATGGCCAGTTAAGCTGGGGTTGGAAGGTAAGCAATAAGAGAAATAACGATTGTATTTTTGTGCAGTTTGTTGCACAAAAGAAAGTTCATCCCGGCCGAGGCCAAAAAGGCCAGCAGTGGTGCCAAATTGAAGACCCCGATTGTTTTGGGCGCAACCGAATACGAAATTGCGGATAACGTCCATTGGTGTTAAGCTTAACCTTTCTTTGCTCAAGGTTCCTATAGAATATGAGTTTTCCCCATATTTCTCCTGGTAAATGCATGTTGGGTTGATACAACCTACATGCCAACAGTAAGGAAGGTTTCTATTTTCATCCTTTTAGAGATTGCCAAGTTGATATAAAAAAAGAAAGGAAAAAGAAAATGACATGACAATATATATTATTGAATTGAGTATACATTACCTTCATTAGATTCATATTGAGTGCACAAATTAGAGCCACAAGAAATGTTAGAGTATGAGGATGAATCGGAGGAAGAGAACATGGGTTCAATTTGTTGGTAGCAAGTAGAAGAGCATGGTTGGCATTGAGTCCAAGTGAGATCATAAGAAGTGTCAAATATCAATGTGAAATCTTTTCTTGGAGTACCAAGCCCTACCTTGATGATATAGTTGCCTGCAGAATCTAAGTTGCGACCTGGCATTACTGGAAGTTTAGTTGCCTTTGAGCCTTGTATGTTGTCGATATCATTCGATTTCTTCCCCAACTTTGATTGGATTGCTTGCACTCGGGATTCATCTCTCAATAACATTTCAGCATGACGCATTGAACCATTTGGTTCATGTTGAGAGCATGGACCATGCTTGTGCACTACTTTCAAAAAACCCTTCTTGCTAGGACCTGATCCATAAGATATATATATACATTTATGTAGTATGGAGGGGAAAAAAATTTCATTCTTTATGCTAATTTGATTAACTTGTCAAATTTAATTTCTTCACTTCTAATTGGATAGATTTAGTCTCAATTTATTCCTTTTAACTTTTAATTGAACTAAATTAGAAGAGTTAATATATAAAATTAATTATAACAAATTAGAAATATGTGTATAACCCTTTCCTACCAGCTATAGAATAAATACTATAAAAATAATTCTAAATCGTAAAATTCACGTATCTTAGCTATATGATTGTGCATGAGTTTTCTTCATTCTGTACACTATCATAGAAGATTTCCATTATTTATTTAGGAAACAAATTAAGTTTTTGTCTTTAAAAATTATTGATCGAACAGGAAAGAAAACTTGCCTGCATGCTTTTATTAGGAAAACATTAATTATTAGCGAGGTTTATGATACACATGCAAGATAATCAAAACACTAATAATATATAGCTCTCACATGTATATGATCAAGAACAAATTACTCGTGCTTAATAGAACAACACAAAAAGTTGTCATAAAATTAACAAAATTATAACCCCCTCAGGGCTTATTATAATAAGTTATATTTTCTTTGTCATTATAGTGAAGTTAATAAGGTGGTGGTACTATTGGTGAATGGTTCAAATCCTAGCCTTTACTACTCACAGTCACGCGTGCTTATTTTTTGAACTAAAAAAGGTTTCCTTTTATAAATGACTTTCATTTTTAACTGAATTTTAGAACTTGGCAAAATTAGAAGAAGAAGAAGACTTGACCACAAATCCGCTTCAACTCCATTAAATAAAATTTAGAAAAAATTAATTTTAAATAAGTATGATATTATTAAATAGGAAAAATAGCACAATACAAAACATTTTTATCAAACCCCATGAAATTTTGTTTTTCTCATTTTTCAAAACACAAGTCACTTATATAATTAGATATGGTTAATTCTTTAAAATAAAATAAAATAATTTGTGGAGTTACTTTTTTTATTTAGTTAAAGCAAACATGAAGGAAAAATGTTACCTTCTTCTATGGAATGATGACAAGTATTTGATGGTTTTAGAGAAGCAATTTGAAGGGTGTGAAAATGAGGAAAATGACCATGTGTTTTTGATTGCGCATAGCCTTTGTTCTCAAACGAGCACATAATGTAAAATAGAAAACCAATGAAGCTGAATGATATAATTTTAAACATGGTTTTGGACACAATTGTACTTCACTAAGTTTTCCCCCCCTATCCGTGGTAACGTTTTAGTGGGCTTTATATAAGCAATAAGATGAGTGCTGTTTATTAAAAAATGGGGTACTTGTAGAATTAATTTAGAGATGATTTCATCACCCACTAAAGATTTGGAAAGTTATGGGAAAAAACTGAAAAAGTAAAATAATAAAGGGAATACTTATATTAGGACCAAAAATATATTATTGTATTTCTTGAAGTTTCCTGCAATGACATGAGATTGAGTAGTGGTATACTAAGTTGGGTTAGGTATGAAAACTTGAATGGATTCAATTTAATTGGTTCTTAAAAAAGAAAAAAATTAAACCAATTAACCAAGATATAAATCAATCTAAATTCAAAATTTAACTAAAAATTCTATGTTGATTTGGATTATATCAGTCGATTTATAAAAAAATTTCCTTAAATTGTGCTATATAAATTTTTGTTTCTTTAAATCAAATTTGAATATACAAACTTTAAGTTATATAATTTATATTATGTATGTGATATCATAATTATTATTGTTTAAAATGTTCAATTCTCTTGTCTTATTTTTAGTGTCACTTTATTTGTTACCAATACGCTACAAACAAATGAGTAAAAGTGGTTAAAAAGGTAGATATTTATTGCATAAATATTGAAACTTGTGTTCATATGTTATTCAACTAATAGTGGTACATAAAGTGATATGCTAAAAATGAGATAGATAAATTGCTTCCTTGCTTAAATTTTAGAGATCTAAACTTTCAAAGTATCATTGAGCATGGAAACTTGATGACTACATGAAAGTGGAGTTATCAATGTACTTTTTTGCTATATATTTGTTCGTTTTATTTAATAAATATTACTTTTGAGGTTAAAATAATTAAAATATGAACTTTCTAGTGAAAATGGATAAGAATATATTTTTCAAAATTTTTATGAAATTTTTATAATTTTTTTAATGTTGGACCAACCAATCAGAAGATGACACATAGACATCACACAAGTAGGGAAGTTGACCAATTATCGCCGCATGGATGCAACACAAGAGAAAAGGGCTAATTAGAGCGCGTTATGTGTACTAGGTGATTCAGGCTTGCTACATGTCAACATAGCATTCGTTGCGAGTTTTGTCAAGTAGTCGATGATCGTGCCACGCGACGTCATATGATTCGTCTATTCTTTCCACTGAGGTGCCACATCATTTGTATCAGTGAATCACAATCTACCACGTGGCACTGACTCAGCACGTGTTGACTACTACTAGTCCGTCCTATCATGCATCGCAAGCTGATTTGTCTAGTGATTATCATGTGCCACATGTCACCATTCCATCAATCAACGTTGTTTAATTCCTTTTTTTATTCTTAGCCCTTGATCCGAAGTTAATCTGACCGTCCATATTCCATCTTAACATAATTTAACCTCCTAATTGTTTCAAAAACCCTAATTAGTCAAAAATTAATAATTTTTAACAATTTTTGGTGACAAAAAGAGAGAAAAATATAGAAAAAGTTTCGAAAGAGATAATTTTGGTGAAGATTCAAGACGACATTAATGCTACAATTCAAGAGATTGATTGTATTTATTCTTCTTTTCTTTTTTTTTATGAAAAATATGATATTTATGAACAAAATTATGTTTAGCTAATTTATTAATCTAGGGGTCTTATAAACCCAATTTTCTATATATGATGATCTAATATTTTACTCAAATTATAATTTCAATTTAATTATATTATTTATCTAATTTTTATGCTATTAATTGTTTAACCAACAATTTATCTATAGAAACAATTAAATAGATTTTAGAGAATTATTTAATTGTTTGTCTTGATAAAATAAATTGCATAGGTTTTAGGTAGATGTCTATGATTCTTATATATGTGATCCATAATTAATGAATTTAATGAGTATTATGCAATTTAATTGACATGAAAATGTGATTAAGTTAATTACTATATTGTGTATAGTTTACTTGAGAGAGGAATACATGCTAAGTTAAATTTAATTTATCATACAATTGATTGGTAATTATATTGCAAAATTTTAATGATCCACATGTTTAGAAAATTAGGGGATTAAGTATTCCTAGATATTTTCTCATATATCTTTTTAATTATCAATTCTGAGTTAATTAATTACTACTATTTATTTTTAGTTTTTTTTATTTTGCTTTCTAAAATTATAAAAAAATTGATCTTTATTTTTTAGTTTTAAAATTAGTTTCAAATAACATAATTTCTGTAGGAACGATATTTTCATATCATTATATTACTTATTTGTGATACGTATACTTATGTACCCATTCCACACAATTCGTGTCGATCAAGTTTTTGACGTCGTTGTCAAGGATTATAAATATTAGAAATTAATTTTTATTTTATTTTAGTTATTTTTTTTATTTTTTTTATAATTTTAATTTTTATTAATTAATTTAGTTATTTTTTTTTGACTTCTCCTTTGGTCAAATAGAAATATAATTGGTTTTATTGCATGAGCAAAATCCGTAAGGGAGAAATTTTACCTTTAGATCTCCAAATCGAGCATACTTTGAGATCAATAAGAACACAACAATTGTTGTCACCTAAGTGAAAAAGTGGATAATCCATTAAAAATAAATTATAATGAACAAAATTTGAATAATCAAATACTTTTAATAGATGATAGGGATAGAGCTATGAATGAATAGGCAATCCTTATGTTGGAAGGATTGAATCCAAGTATTAAAAGGCCCAACATTCATGCTAATAAATTTGAAATAAAGCCAATGGTTTTCAAATGTTGCAAACAGTTGGACAGTTTAGCAAATGACCAATAAAGGATTCTTATTTGCATCTTAGATTCTTTATTAAAGTTGGAGAATAATTCAAATTTAGCGGTGTTACTAAGGAGGTGTATGGGCTTAGATGTTTCCTTACTCTTTGTAAGACCATGCTTGAACTTGACTAAACTCTTTGTCACCTGATTCAATTATAACTTGGAATGATATGGCAGATAAATTCTTGATGAAATACTTCCTCCCAGCAAGAATGCCTAGCTTAGGAATGACATTATATCTTACCAACGATATGAAGGGAAATCTTTATATGAAGTATGAAAAATATTCAAAGAATTGTTAAGGAAGTGTCTTCACTATGGAATCCCTCGTTGATCCAAATGGAGACTTTCTATAATGGTCAATTCCCTAATGGAGTTCTTCTAGCTAAATCTTACAATCAAGCTTATGATTTACTTGAAAAAATGGCTAGAAATAATTATCACAATACTTATAGCTCAAGTGTCATCTTTGGTGAATCTTTTGAAAGCTCAAAACTTTTCAATTAGTATAAACCAAGTCCAAGATTCAAGGGTGTCCTGTGTCTTTTGTGGGGGAGCTCATTTGTTTGATAATTGTCCAAATAATTTGAATCGCATGTTATATGGGTAATAAGAACTGAAACAATAATCCATACTCAGACACATATAACCTAAGATTAAGATAACATCCAAATTTCTCTTGGAGTAATAACAATAATCAAGGTGGTAATCAATTTAGTCATCAATCATTTCTACCACCTAGTTTTCAAGAACCACAACAATTACAAGCCCAAGATAAGAAACCACTTATTGAGAACAATAAAATTGCTTTGATGGGATAATGAAAGACTTTATCTAGTCAATAAATACAAAAGTGTCAACTCAAGAGGCTTCAATTCAAAATTTAAAGACCCAAATGGAGAAACTTGCCTAGGCTATAAGTCAAAAGCCTCAAGATAACCTCCCCAAGTGACACACTTATAAAACCAAGAAAATAAGATAAGGAGCATTATAAAGCCATTACTTTGAGGAGTGGTAAAACTTAAGAGCAAGAATATAAGACTTAAAAGGATAAGGGGAAATAGAAAATTAACAAGGATGAGGATGAACTAGTAGATAAAAAGAGCACTAAAAAGGAAATGATTTAACCAAATAAAACAATGTTTACAAACACACTATTTCTTTCTCTCAAAGACTACAAAAGCAAAAGTTAGACACGTAGTTTTCAAAATTCTTGAAAATCTTTAAGAAACTACACATAAATATACCATTTGTACATGCACTTGAACAAATATTGACTTAAGTCAAATTCATGAAGGATATACTATCAAAGAAAAAGAGTCATGGAGATCATGAAATAATAACCTTGAATGATAGTTTTAGTGCCATCCTTGATAGAAAACTACCACAAGAATTGAAAGATCCAGGTAGTTTTGACATCCCTTGCACTATTGGGAACATCCATTTTTTCAAGGCATTGTGTGACAAATGAATTGGAGTTTCAGCATTAACCTCATACCATTATCATTTTTTAAGATATTGGGTATTGATAATGCTAAACCCACTTTAGTAACATTACAAATGATAGATAGGTCAATCAAATGATCTTGAGAAGTGGTAATGCTTGTAAAATTAGATAGATTCATCTTTTTAGCAGATTTCATTATGCTAGACATAAAGGAGTATCGTGACATTCCTATCATAATTGGTTATCCATTCCTAGTAAGTAGAAGAGCACTCATTGATATACAAAAATGTGAGCTTACAATAAGAATGCATGATGAAAAAGTAACATTTAATATGTTCAAATTAATTAAATTTTCTAATGTTGATAATGCTAGTGATTGCTTTTGAATAGATGGTATTGATGAACTAACTATGAATATGCTTTATGATATGTGCCCTAGTGATGCTTTAGAGTATGTGCTTGTTAATTCTATGAACACACATGCTAATGAATACTATGACACTCATGCACACACATTCATACTGATAGCTTAACAAAACTTGTTGAACTAACCACTTAATACTTTATCGCATAATGCTAAGAACAATGACATAAACTCACCAAAAAAGAACTCAACCTATTTTAACGTTGAAATTATGGAATCAAAAGTTGATATTGTGAATTGTGTGAAATTTTTGGAGGATACGCCTCTCATGTGTGTATCAAATGCACTTATGGAGTATCTTGAGACAAGCTGAGGGTTCAAACCATCCATTGAGGAGCCACCCAAATTAGAGATTAAACCTTTATCATCTCATCTTTGTTATGCATTTTTGGATGATAACAAGGCACTTTCACTCATAATCTCAACTAGTCTAAGTATAGAGCAAGTAGAAGAACTACTAAAGGTGATAAGGAACTTTAAAAGAGTTATAGGTTGGTCTATTGCCTACATTAAAGGCATAATCCCATCAATATATATGCACAAAATCTTGTTAGAGGACAAATTTAAACCCACCAAGGATGTACAATGCCATTTATACACCATTATGAAAGAAGTGGTGAAGAAGGAAATTGTCAATTGGCTAGTCATGGGCATCATTTACCCAATATCAGATAGTGAATGGGTAAGCCTAGTTCAATGTGTACCAAAGAAAGGAGGAATCATTGTGGTGGAAAATGAGTCAAATGAGTTAATATCTACTAGGAATGTCACAGGATGGAAAATATGTATGGATTTTCGTAAAGTGAATAAAACTACAAGGAAGGACCATTTCCCTCTCTTATTCATGGATCAAATCCTTGACAAATTAGTTGGGCATTCTTTCTTTTGCCTTCTAGATGGATAGTCTATTTATAACCAAATTACCATGGCACCTAAAAACCAAGAAAAGATCACCTTCACATATCCTTATAGAACTTTTGCTTTTAGGAGAATGCTGTTTAGTTTATGTAATTCACCTATGACATTTCAACACTATATATATGATGGTTATTTTCTCAGACATGGTAGAGAAGCATTTAGAAATATTCATGGATGATGTTTTAGTCTTTGGAAACACATTTGATGAATGTCTACATTATTTCTCTTTAGTGCTACAAAGATATGAAGAAACAAATTTGGTTTTAAACTTGGAAAAGTTTCATTTCATGGTACATGAAGGTATAATCTTAGCTAATGGTATTTATGTGGATAGAGTTATGATAGAAATGATTGAAAAACTACTATCACCTACTAATGTACGAGGAGTAAGAAGTTTTCTTGGACAGGTGGGCTTTTACCGTAGATTCATGAAAGATTTTTCCCAAATCTCTTAACTCTTGTGAAATCTTTTGGAAAAAGGACATTCCTTTTAAATTTGATAATAAATTTTTGAAGGCATTCCAAGTGCTTAAAGAGAAACTAGTGTCAACATCAGTTATAGTCACACCAGATTAGGGTAAGCCTTTTGAGTTGATGTGTGATGCAAGTGGTTTTGCTATTGGAGCTATTCTTGGATAGTGAAGAGATAAAATTTTCTATGCAATATATTATGCAAGAATGATACTAAATGAGGCTCAAATGAATCATGCTACTATATAGAAAGAGCTCCTTGCCATTGTGTATGCATTTGAGAAACTCAAATCTTATTTGGTTGGAACCAAAGTGATTGTCTACATGGATCATTCTACAATAAAGTACCTCATGACAAATAAGGATGTCAAATCAAAATTGATAAGATGTGTTCTCTTTCTACAAGAATTTTACTTAGAAATCCCTGATAAAAAAAGAAATAGAAAATTAGGTAGTAAATCGTCTGTCTAAACTAGAAAGGGAAGCAAAAATGGATGACAATAAGGTGATTGGGGAATCCTTTCCAGATGAGTAACTCTTTTCAATAGCTCAAATAGAAATCCCATGGTATATAGACATTACAAATTTCCTAGCTGCCAACATTCTTCCATCAGACCTTACACAGAAACAAAAGAAAAAATTCTTCCATGATATTAAACAATATTTTTGGGATGACCTTTACCTCTATAAAGAATGCAGTGATGGTATTATGAAAATGTGTATCCCTTATGATGAAGTTGGAAGTATTCTTTACCATTGCCACAACTCAGACTATGAAGGTCACTTTGGAAGCACAAAAACAACAGCTAGGTATTTTAATCTAGTTATTTTTGGCCCACACTATTTAAAGATGCTTACATTTATGTAAATAGGTGTGATAGATGCCAAATTATAGGTAATATTTCAAAAAGAGATGAGATGCCCCTAAATAGTATACTTCAAATGGAACTGTTTGATGTTTGGGGCATTAACTTTATGAGACTATTCCCTTTATCCTTTGGTAACCAATATATACTTGTAGGAGTGAATTATGTGTCAAGGTAGGTAGAAGCCATAACTAGAATTAAATGTGATGCCAATGTTGTCCTGAAATTTATGAAGAAAAACATTTTCACTAGGTTTGGAACTCCTAGGATCATTATTAGTGATGAAGGTAGTCACTTTTAAAATAAAGCCTTTAAGTCCTTATTGTCTAACTATGGGTTACGCATAATGTGTCTATCCTCTACCATCCCCAAAAAATTGGGCAAGTAGAGGTATACAATAGAGAAGTAAAAAGAATTTTGGAGAAAACTGTGAACATTTCCAGGATGGATTGGTCATCTAAGTTGGTTGATGCTTTATAAACGTACAGAACTACATTTAAGACATCAATTGCTACCAACCCATATAAGTTAGTTTGTGGAAAGGCATGTCACTTATCGTTAGAGTTGGAACAAAAAGTATATTGTGCATTGAAACAGTTAATTATGTCCATAGTTGCAATTGGTAAGAAAAGAACGCTACAAAAAAATGAATTGGATGAACTACGGTAGAATTCTTATGAGACTGACAAGTTTTACAAAGAAAAGATAAAAAGATGGAATGACAAGAAAATTATGCACCATATCTTTGAACTGAGAAAAAAAGTGTTACTTTACAACTCAAGACTTAAATTATTTTTGGGAAAACTAAAGAGTAGATGGTCAGGTCCATCACCATTACTAAGGTAACCAACTATGGAACCATTGAGTTAGAAAACAAAAATAAAGAGAATTTTATGGTTAATGGACATAAAGTGAAGCACTATCATAGAGATCAATTATCAAATGAAACATCTGTGATAACCTTGGTGGATGTATCTTAGGAGTTGCTATGATTTTCTAGTCAAAGACATTAAACGTGATGTTCGTTGAGAGGAAATCTAACGTTATTTTACTTATATTTTATTGTTTTTGTTTTGTAGGTTAATAAATATAGAGTGTAATGGCACAACAAGATTGAGCATTCCAACAAAAGATGTGGCGTGCCAAGATTAAGGGAGTTTTCTTTTCTTTTACTTTTTCATATTTATATGTGCATGTTGGAGATAATGTGCAATTAAAGTTTGGAGGAGGGAACTTCATTCTCTACTTAAGTATTTAGTATGCATTTTCAATCTTTAGAAATTTCTTTTATTTTTAGTATGATTTTAATCATGAATTGGGTATAAATTGATAAATTGATAGAAAATAAATGCATGCATGCTTGATATGAAACGTAAGAACTCAATGATAAAAATTGGATGTCCTAGGATAAGAAATGTAACATACTCACTACAATACTTATATTAATCATGTGATATGCATGCTAGTTTTGATTGGACTTATTCAAATTTTTATACATATGTTCATGATTGATTTTGGTGTTCTTATTGAGAGAAAATTGGTGGTGAGTTATACGAGTTAATGAGATCTACCATATTTTATAATCTATTTGATCATCTCTAGAGGAAAAATCCTAAATAGTATTTAGCATAAAAACTAATTTAAGCCTTATTTAGATCGATTGAGCCTTTCAAACTAACTATTGTCAATATTTTTAGTCACTCATTTGATCTCAATTAAGAACCTTTCATATCTTTAAGCCACATTTTATATCTAACCAATAAGCATTATCTTAACCCTTGCACCTTTAGCTTGTATGAAAAAAATGTGTTCATGTGTTATTCTATAGAGTAAGGTGAAACATAATGCATCTTATAAAACAAAAGAGAGAGAAAGAAAAAAGAAAAGGAAAAACTCACAACACAATGACCCCTTTCTAAACAAAAAGAAAAATAAGTTTGAGATTGTTGTGAAGTTACAAAAAAGATATGGAGTAAAAGAACATGAAAAGAATGATAAGATAAAGTGCACTAGAATATCACGTAAAAGCTCGATTGTAATTAAAAAGTGCATAATGACTAAAACTAAATCTAAGGTATGGAAAGAGCTTAAATGTCTCCATTTATTGATCCCCATCTAAGCCTTACATTACTAGCATGTAAAGTCCTTATTGATATTTGGCTAAATGCATATTTATATTAGCGGAGATGGATGTGAAAAATAGACTTATAAGACTTGTTCTAAGATTGAATTGATTAGCATGCTCATATAGGTTGATTTCATGAGTGCATTGGATGATATCATGTGTAACGCACATATGAATCAATTGGTCAAAAACCTTGCATATCCTTTTATTGATGGAATGTTAATTGATGATTATATGAACCTCTTTGTCATAGAATTATACGAATTTTGAGTGGAATATTTTTCACTAAATATGCATGTATTAATATATATATATATATATATATATATATATATATATATTTATGAATATACTACCTATGCCATTTTATCTAGTTATACTTTACTTTACTTGAGGACAAGCAAAGAGTTAAGTTAATGAGTATGATGATTTTATGAAAGTATAGTCATCAATGCACTATTCTTCTTGATATTTGTTCATTTTACTCAATAAGTAGTATTTTTAGAGTTAAAAATATTAAAATATAAATTTTCTAGTGAAAAGGGATGAAAATATATTTTTCAAAATTTTCTAAATTTTTTTAGAATTTTTATGAATTTTTTAATCTAGGGCCAATCAGAAGATGAAATGGGGGTGCCGCATTAAAACTTGAAAGTTAGTACTCGGATAATTAAATTCTTAGGTTTAATTTGGACACCTTGAATAAAGTTTAAACCGTCTAACCCCACCAAAGGTGGAATGTAAATGGTTCATTTTCAATCTCTTAGAAAAATGAATTAATTTAATTAACCAAATTAGTTATCAACCTCACCCATAGGTGTTAATTGATTTGTTTAGTTAACAAAGAATATCTAACCCCACCAAAGGTGGTATTCATATAAAAAAGAGAGAATCAATAAATATCAATTCATATCTTTAATAACCTAAATAATATGAGCAAGCATAATTAACTTAGTTATTATATCGATAAATACTCCACTATTATAAATGATAAAATTTGCATAAATGTTTATTGAATCTATGTTTATTTTTATGTTAGTAGATTAAAAACACAAAACTCAAAATATCGTGACAGGATGTTTAAGATTTAATTTCGTTTTTAAAAGTTTGAATAATAAATTAAAAACCACATATATTTCTTCCTTAGATCGACCTTGGGAGTATACTTATCATTTTCTACGAAAATGATTCGTGCACTTGCGAGAGTGTTATAAATATAAAACCAAAGTATTGGCAGGATCGGTTATGTTGGTTTTGCTCATTAGTGCATAAGATCTTGTCACTACTATTGTCGTAGTTGAGACCTTAGTTGACTACTCCAAAGACTAGTTAAGATCCAAGGACAAAAGAATTGTTCCTAAAAAAGGTGGGGAAGCCAAAGGCAAAAGTATTGCCAACAAAGGTGCTTCAAGAAAACCTTATAATGGAAAAGACCAAGGTAGGAGAGATATAAAACTAAAGTATAATTTCCATTTTTATGATGGTCCTCATAGGAGATTGTCCAAAACAAAAGGCTCTCAATGCAATGACTATTAAATTTAAGGAGTCTCCAAAGCCACAAGAAAAATGATTGACGTATGTTGATGTGGATCTTGGTGAAGTACAAACTAAGGTACTCGTTGATATAGGTGCCTCTTATAACTTTATAGTTGTTGAGGAAGCCTAAAAAATCAATACAAAATCTTTCGAGAAGGGAGATTCTATGAAGGAAAACTCTATTGCCAAACCAATCCAAGGCATTGACCATGGGATGAAGTCAAAGATAATGGAATGGAGTGAAACGTTGAACCTATCCTTATTATCGATGGAAGACTTTAGAGTGGTACTAGGGATGGAGAACCTTGACCAAGTAAAAGCATCCCCTATCCCTTTTGCAAACTCAATGTGCATTCTTGATGGAAGTAACACATGCTTGGTACCTACAAAAAGGCCTAATGTGGTCAATGTTAAGAATTTGTTTGTCATGCAATTCAAGAAGGGGTTACACAAGAAGAATAGGGAAAACTATCTTGAATTTCTTAGACAATTATAAGAAGATGATGGTTACTCATGTGGAAGTGGGATTTATAAACAAGTGCAAGAAGTCCTTAATGATTTCAAGGATGTCATGCCAAATGAATTGGCCAAGAAACTCCCACTTCAAGGGGAGGTGGATCATAAGATTCAATTAAAACCTGGAGTTGCCTACCATGGGTCCATATCAAATGGAACCATTTGACTTGTTGGAATTTAAGAAAAAAATTAAAGAGTTGCTTGAAGCCGAGTACATTCGACCATCTAAAACCCCTTACAGAGCTCTTATGCTCTTTTTAAAGAAAAATGATACGTCTTTGTGGATGTGCATCGACTATCGAGCTCTTAATAATGTAACAATCAAGAACAAGTACTCTATCCCCCTCATTGTTGACTTATTAAATTAACTTGAAAAGGCACAATACTTTTAAAAAGTTGGACTTGTGCTCTAGTTACTACCAAGTATTCATAGTTGATGAGTGATTAAAAAACACTAAAATTACCATTATATAATGTACTTTATTTGATTAAATAGATTTATATTTTTATGATTTTATCATATTTTTATATAAATATGTCTTTGTGGAATCACGGGTATTTTTTATTGTTTTTCAGGTATTTTCATTAAAAAATAACTTAAAGACATAAAAAAAATACTTGAGGCAATACATCACAAATATATTGAGAAAATAAATGAGGAAAATTCAAAAAGATGAATTTTTTTTTGACAAAATGGGTCAAAACGGTCAAAAATGTCAAAATGGTAGAAATCCTACACGCAGTAGCCCATCCGTGCTGAGTCCCGCACGTATAGCCACCCATCGCGTCAATTCTAATGCGCACCCATGCGCTTTTTCACATTCCTATCGAGTCCCGAGTGCACCATCCTGCTCGCGCCATGTCACGTGGGCACCAACACACTCATCGCCATCTCCCGCGTGTGCCAACCACTTGTCTGACAATATTTTCACACCTTACATGCATGCCAACCTATCCAAATGCATCCAAATTCAAATTTTGAAATATTTCTCCCTTTTTTTTCACTTTTTCTCATCTATAAAAGGACCCTCTTCCCCTATTGTAAAACACACAATTTTCTAAGTACTTTCTCTCTCTAGAAAGTTTTCATTTTTTTTAGTTTTTAAGTTCTTCTATTTTTGAGAAGAACTACCTATGTTTTAATAATTTTTTAGTTTTTGATTCAATAAACAGATATGCAAATCCGTTTGGAGTTTTCCAACAACAGAATTAACATCAAACTATTGTAAGGATTCTATTAAGGTATAATTTTAATGGATTCTTTAAATTTATATTTTTATGTTCTATTCTTATATGTTATATTTAATTTGTCTGTGATTAAATTTAACATGGTTGACTCTTTGTAAATATGATATATTGCGAAATATTAAATAGGTAAAACATTTCTATAAAATAAATTGATTTTGTTTTTATTCAAGATTTTATATTAAGGATGTTAGAGGAAAATATATTATTTTTATTGCAAACTTAAATCTGAAAATCAGATTATAAGGTTTAATTATCCGGTCTGATTTAGAGTAGTGCTCTTTTATTTGTTGGTACAATCGCCCAATAGTTAGAATAAAGCTCTATTTCAAAAGTTTTTATAAGACTAATATTTGAAAATGTATTGACAACATATTTTAGTAATGGTTTTAAAACTTGAAAGTTAGTACTTACATAATTAAATTCTTAGGTTTAATTTAGACATCTTGAATAAAGTTTAAAATGTCTAACCCCACCAAATGTGGCATTTAAATGGTTTATTTTCAATCTTTTAGAAAGAAAAAAAATTAATTTAATTAACCAAATTATTTATCGATCCTACCCATAGATGTTAATTGATTTGTTTAGTTAACAAAGAATATCTAACCCTACCAAAAGTGGTATTCATATAAAAAAAGAGAATCAATAAATATTAGTGTATATCTTTAATAACCTAAATAATATGAGCAAACATAATTAACTTAATTATTATATTCTTAAATACTCCACTATTATAAATGATAAATATTTGTATTATTGTTTATTGAATCCATATCTATGTTTATTTTTTATTATTTCATTAGATTAGAACACAAAAACCAAAACATCATGACATGATGTTTAGGATTTAATTTTGTTTTTAAAAGTTTAAATAATAAATTAAAAATCATATATATTCCTTCCTTAGATCTACCTTGGGAGTATACTTATCATTTTCTATAAAATGATTCGTGCACTTGTGAGAGTTTTACAAATAATAAAATCGCAAAGGGTATTTTGCAAGATCGGTATTTGTAATGCCGGTCTTGTGAATCATCATCAATAGCCCATGGTGATGAGGAAAATACTACATGAATGAAAAGGTATGGTTCTTACGAGTTTTTTGTTATGCCATTTGGCCTCACTAATACTCCTTCCACTTTCTGCACTTTAATGAACAAAATTTTCCACCTATATATTGATCAATTTGTGGTGGTACATTTAGAAGATATGGTGGTATACAGTAACACTCTTAATGAACATCTCCAACACTTAATTCAAGTTTTCCGAATCTCAAGGGAAAATGAGCTTTATATGAAGAAGGAAAAATGGTGTTTTGCCCAACAAGAAGTTATGTTCCTTGTATATAAGATCAAGGATGGAAAACTAATGATGGATGAGGCTAAGATAAAGGCTATGTAACAATGGGAGCTACCGACCAAAGTTCACGATCTAAGGTCATTTCTTGGACTATTGAAGTACTATTGATGCTTCATTAAAGGCTACTCCATAAAGGTAGCTCTAATTACTAATCTACTCAAGAAAAACAAGACATGGGAGTGGACATCGCATTGTCAAGAGGCATTTGAAGAGTTGAAGAATGCCATAACTAAGAAGCCTATGCTATGCTTGATTGATCCAACCAAGCCATATGAGTTACACACTTATGCATCTAACTTTGAGATAAGAGGAGTATTGATGCAAAAAGGCCACCTAAAGCAAGCAAGATGGAAAGACTTCCTAGCCAAATTTGATTACATGCTTTAGTATATAAGCTTGGAAAAGAAAATATAGTTGCTGATGCATTAAGTGAAAAAGCTAAACTTGCCATCATGAACAAGCCTGGAAGCTCACTATTAGTGAGAATCAAGAAATGATTGAATCAAGACATGGTTGCTAAGAACCTTGTAAGCTTAGTCAATGAAGGAAAAAAAAGGTGGTTATGGATTACTAATGGCTCACTCTACACTAAAGGAGATCACTTTTACATTTATAAATGGAAAAACTTGAGAAAGAAGCTAATCAAATAATGGCATGACTCTATATGGGCTGGACATATGGGAGGCAAGAGAACTCTTGCCTTGCTTGAATTAGAATATTATTTTCCACATATAAAAGATGATGTTAAGTCTTATATGAAGACTTGTCTTATCTGTCAATAAGTTAGGGTAGAACAATGCATACTAGAAGGTATACTTGAACCATTATCCATCCTTGAGAGCCCATGGGAAGGTATATCCATGGACTTCATCTTTGTTCTTCCAAAATCTGAAAGATGTGGAAGCATTATCATGGTGGTAGATTGATTTAGCAAGTATGCTATATTCATTCCTGCCCTATTAGATCATACCATAGAAGAAGCCATTAGTCTATTCTTAAAAACTTGGTAAAGTAATGGGGAATTCCTAGTATTATAGTAAGCGATTGAAACCCACGCTTCATTAAGATTGAGTTATTTAATTACTTTGGTCAAGGTTAAACTTTTCGAAAAGCTTTCATCCACTAACTGATGGGTAAACCAAGCATGTCAATGAATTAAAATTCCATTTGAAATTGTCATTGGACAGCAACCTATGACTCATCAAGCCTTAGAAACAAATTATGAAGGGAGGAGCCCTAGAGCATTCAAGTTTGCCAAGGCATGGCACAAGAAAGCCAAAATTGCAAAAGCATACTTGGACCAAGACTCCAAGAAGATGAAGAAGTTTGCTTATAAAAAGAGAAGGGAGGTTATCATTAATGTCGGTGACATGGTTATGGTAAAGCTTATTCCCCAACAATTCAAGTCCCTTAGAAAAGTATACAAGGGGTTGGTATGGCGATACAAAGGGCCATTTCCCATCCTGAAGAAAGTAAGAAAGGATTCTTATAAAGTCCATCTTCCTCCCAAGCTCAAGAACCACTCTGTCTTTCATGTGAGTCTCTTAAAACCATACTACAAAGACATGGATGACCCAACTCGTGGAGAATAAAAAAAGGAACTTACAACTGTCGTAACTTCTTTCGATAATGATGTAGAATGCATATTAGCTGAAAGAAAGATACGAAGGCAAGGAGTTCCCAATTACATGGAATACTTTGTCAAATGGAAAGGATTACCTAAAAGTGAAGCATCATGGGAGCATGAAGATACTATGGCAATTTTAAGACCATATTCAACGTTTCAAGGAGCAAGATGTGACGAGAGAGTCGCTAACTTAGGTGGGCGAGAATGTCACCACCCATTGATATATGGGCTAAAAATCAATTGGGTCAAACATATATACTCATGAACTTGACAATTTAAGAAAGCCCAATTTGATAAGTATCTAGAATCTCCCACTTAAATTTCTAGATATTGTCTTGAAAATTCACCTAATTTTTAGAACAACCTAGGATATTTGCTAGTATTATTTATAAAAGATATTTCATAAGAGAATTCTAGATCATCTTTAGATGAATGATACATGTACAAATCCTAACAATTAATTGAGGAGGTGAATGCCTATAAATAGGTCTAGATACTTCATTTGTAACACATTCAAGAACCAAACAATAAACCAACAAGTCTTTGTAACATTTTCTCTATACTTTCAATACAAACTCCTTTATCATATTTTTCTAAATGTTCCTCTTCTCCATCTTCATTAGTCTTAAATACCTATTTTGTTTACTTGTTAGATAAACTTACTTAACATTTAGATAGCAGGTAACTAAGTGACGCACGTGGCCTTAAAAAAATTGAGTGCGTGACTATATACCCTAAATTTAGGATTAATGGTTACAATTTATCATATTATTTTATCTTAATATTTAAAAATTTATAAGAGATATGAATGAGAAATCATTATTTTTAATATCAATGGTTGAGACAGGATAATGTAATAAATTGAATAATTAAGATTTAAGTAGGGTAACATAAGTAGGGTAACATACTGTTATACGGTATAAAACAAATACAAATAATTGACACAATATTAATTCACTATCATAAATAAATTATTAGTTGCGTCAAATACGAGATTCTAAGATTCTGACACAATATTAATTCACTATCAGGTATTGCATTAATCTAAATTTATATAATCCATTTGTTATTATTATTATTATTATTTTATTTATAAACGTGTATTTTAATTTGATCGAAAAAATGATAGATTATTAAGCTAAACTCAGTACCTTTAACATTTTTTAATTATCATGATAAAAGATATAGTAATAAATGTTAATGTATCACACAAATTTATATTAATCTCAGAATATCAGTAAATTCAAACAAAATAAATAATAATTACACGAGTTATAAACTGTTATTAATAAACTCATTTTTCTTGTTTTCTCATGCATTGACGTTCATTCTCCGTAAATTCCAATTCTTCCTTCCTAAATCCCTAAACCTATATTTTTTTGTTCATTATTAATTATAATATTAGATATCATTATTCACAATTAATATATTTTTCTTTATTCAATAAAATCAATTTTATTGATGAATAATTATATAATAATTTTTTTATTTAATTTAATAAAATAATTTTATTATAAAGTTATATTGAATGATGGTTTGCATAAGTACAAACTAGTTATATTAATATATATACTCTTATATAAAAAGAGAATTGCCGAAAGTTATTTATTTGATAAATTTTGTTTAATATTTTTGTTTTCCTTATATATAAAAAGTTTCTATCTTTCTCATCGGTCTTATTTTCCTACTTTTAAGTTTAGCTTCTCTCTTTCTTTCCTTCTTGTTATTCTTCTTTCCTCGTGTACATCCATCAAATATATTTCAAAATATCTCAATAATAAATATTTGTATTTGGTAGTTTTATTGTGTATTATTTTTACTATGTTACATTTGAATAATTACTTTAATCAAATGAGTAAAAGTTGTTAAAATTTTAATTATTAACATCAAGAGTGATAATTCATGTATACTCGTTTAATGAAATAATCTGATCCAATTAACTCAATTATGACAAATAATCAAATGACAAAAAAATGTTAAACTTTTAATCATTGATATTAAAGGTGAAATTTTGTGTTATTCGTATACGTATATACCTATTTAATAAACGGATCAATGCCAATCAATTCATTTTGGAGCAAATCATAATTAGATTGAACTTATCATTTTCATTTCAAAATCACTTCATATCTAATATTAATTATAATAATCAACTAATGCATATTATTTTTAAGCAAAAAAATGCTTTTTATAATGCTTACTAAGTTTAATTAAATCGTATCTATCTTGTTAATATCAAATTGACTTCTTAAATAATAATAAAAATATTAATTAAATAAGTACATCATAACTATTCGTGTTATATTTAATTTATTTATTAAATATATTCATGCAAGTCTTGTTAATATAAAATCAAATCACTCATATTTATATTGTATTTAGATTATATATTATTATCATAACTTATCACACATTATACATATTTATAAACAAATAATATAAATAGAAAATAATGAAATGCATGATACTTAATATAAAAAAAAACGATTTAAATAGTTTCAATAATGTATAATCCAATATATTGAATGGAATTCACCAACACAAATTTATGTAATCTTTTATCTTATTTTTTTCTCTTACATGTATTAGGTTTAAATGAGGCATTGCTTTTATTAACAACCAAATTTCAACTTAAAGTGAAAGTATATATTTTCCTTTCAAATAATATCATCACACATTTGTAATAATTTAAGGTAAACTCATGCCCATGATTATCAAATTTTTTTAATATCAAACAATATTTTATTACGGTTCAAACATGTAATTTAAAATGAAAAAGAGGTAAGTGTTAACTACATACCACTAGTATGATCACAATTATTAAAATTCACTTACAGAGAACTCTTATTAAAATTCACTTTAGAGAATTATATCAAATCTGCGATAGAGCACTGCCGTTGTACTCATAACTATTAAAGTTCCACTTCTAGTGATATTCTTGAGTTTCATTCCACTTCAAGAAACTTTTAAAAAAAATTACTATTTGTTTTAATAATAATACAGGCACAAGAAATTTTACTATATGTTTTCCATAATATTACTACTTCAGAAACAAATTTAATTTTAAAGATAACTTATAAAACTGTCAAATTTTGATTATAATATTACCACTTCAGGAATTCATACATTAATGATAGAAAATATCTTACCAATTATTTGTTTTGGCACTTCCAGGCTCCCAATAATAACAAATACAATTTTGATAATTATCTTTTCAATCCTATTTGAATGTGATTTATTCTGACTATATAAATGCATTTGAAAATCTCAAATAATTATCATAACAAGTTATTTGACAATTTGTAAGTAAATATGAAAAATTTAATAAATGATCAAGAAAATCAATTGCAATGAATAATTTTGAATACATATATGATCTAACTTAATTTGGAATATAAGGACTAGCTATATGCCTTTTTTCCTTGTCTTATCGTTTGTGATTATAAATATTATGAGCTTAATTAATTTCGAATATCTTAAATAATCATTGTGAGTTTGGTCATTCCAACGTGTATATACCAAAAGGAATGGTAGCAATCCTTATCAAATGCTTAATTAATTCTTCCTCCTTGAATATGCAATTAAGAAATTGTAATAAAATTAAGTTACTAATAACTACAACTCAATGATCAGTATTTACTATGATAAATCTGCATGAGAATTAGAGAGTGAACAAATCAAATACATTTTTTTTTTAAAAAAAAGAGGCACTTAAGGTAGCAATGGAGAGTCATACTAACTGAACCTTAAACTAATCCCCAAAATAGAACTGTGATATTAATCAAATACATAATCGTTTAGCCTCATTATAAGTCAAAACAGAAATGCTTAGTTTTTCTGTCACCAAACGCGATAAATGATGCCATATGAATATATGAAAATATTTAACGAATCACAATAGGTAATATGTAAGTAATAATAATATATGTCTAAATCAATAATACCTTTCACTTTAAAATAAAATTTGGGAAAATTTGAGAGAGATTATTGGATATAGAATCTAACATAAGAGTGACCTTAATATGGGGGTGCATATATAATAAAATATATAAAAAGGTAATTAATATCATACATTTATATCTAATTTAAAGTTGTATAGAGTAGACCAAATATCTATTATTATAGGCCATAATCATATTTATGTATTCATGGCTTATGGATTTATATAAATAAATAAGGTATATTTATTTGTTTTATTAGTAATAAAGAAGTCATGCAAAATAGAAGAGATCTTCAACTACCAACAAGTTATATGAGTGTTAATTTGCTCAATGTTTTAATTTTGAATATCTAGATATTGAAAGAGAGAGATAAAAAATTCTTATTCAATCACACAAACTATAAATTCATGATAGAAACAAGTTCAAAAATATATGAGCTCCTTAAATAATTAAACACGCGCGTACACACAAGAGCGGGCATATATATATATTCAAAAATAACATTTACAACTATCGTCATTTTATCTTCCTTTTTTTCTTTTCTTTTCTTTACGGTCATACTTTAACGGCTTATTATGAATAAATGGGTCTACAAAATCAAGTATAATCCTGATAGCTCTATGGAAAAATATAAGGCTCGGTTAGTGGCCAAAGGATACAGTCAGATTGAAGGTTTTGACTACCAAGAAACTTTTGCACCAGTAGCCAAACTTGTCACTGTTCGTCACCTTTTAGCCGTTGCTATTATTCAAAATTGGCATCTTCACCAACTCAATGTCAACAATGCTTTTCTCTATGGTGATCTTCACGAAGGTGTCTACATGTCTCTTCTACCTAGATTGAGATGAAAAGGGGAAACACGAGTATGTAAGCTACACAAATCTTTGTATGGACTCAAAAAAGCCTCACAACAATGGTTTATCAAGCTATCAACAACACTTAAGCTAGCTAGTTTTAACCAATCCAAGTATGATCACTCATTATTCGTCCGAACCCGTGGTAATTCTTCTCTGCTCTTCTTGTCTATGTAGACGATATAATCATAACAGGAAACAATGTACAAGACATTGAAGAAACTAAGAATCATCTCATGCGACAATTCAAGCTAAAAGATCTAGGTGAATTAAAGTATTTTTTTGGCATAGAAGTTTCACGTTCCAAGAAGGGAATTGTTTTGTCACAATGCAAGTACGCACTTGAAATATTGGAGGACATAGGTTATCTTGGTGCCAAATATGCCAATTCACCTATGGAACAGAATTTATCCCTCAACACGGTTGAAGGGGAATTCATCAGTGACCCTACATCCTATCAAAGACTTGTTGGGAGATTAATATACTTGACCATCACACGACCTGACTTAGTGTATGTTGTGCAGATTCTCAGTTAATATATGTATAAACCATGTCAACCACATTTGGAAGTAGCTCAACGAGTGCTACGATATGTCAAGAACACACTAGGGGAAGGTCTCTTTTTCTCAACAACTAGTTCATTACAACTAAATGCTTTCTGTGATGTAGATTGGGCTAAATGCACAAACACACAATGATCAACCACAAGATATTGTATGTTTCTTGGAAACTCGCTAATTTCTTGGAAGATTAAGAAACAAAATACAGTCTCACGATCAAGTGTAGAAGCAGAATACCGCTCTATAGTAGCAGCCTATTGTGAAGTAACCTGGTTACGATACATTTTGGATGATTTGGGTATCAAACATTCCCAATCGACCAAGTTATATTGTGCCAATCAAGCATCCCTTCACATTGCATCAAATCCAGTGTTTCATGAACGAACCAAACACATAGAGATCGATTGTCATCTAGTGAGAGAAAAGATTCAAGCTGGAATGATCAAGACTTATCATATCTCTACATTAGAGCAACCAGCAGATATATTTACCAAATCCTTGAGTTTTCCATAGTTCTCGAGCTTACTTAACAAGTTGGGAATAATTAACATATATTCCAACTTGAGGAGGAATGTTAAAGAACTCGAGATCCAGCTGGTGGCAACCAACACACCAGTTAGAAACAGCCAATAACAGATTGGTGGGGAGCAACAGGCTGTCCAAGAACATGTCTTCTCATAATTATGTTTATTTTAATTATTACAATTTTTTTTTTCTTTTGTATAAATTAGATTATAAATATTCGTTTATTCATACAATAAAATCATCTCTTATAGTAACATTTATACCTATAGTCATTTTATCTTCTTCTTTTTCCTTTTCTTTTCTCTATGCTCATACTTTAACCAAATTGGCATATTATGAATAAGGGCATAATGAAATAATATATGGAGAAGGAACGATGAATATGTTTTATAAGTCACCCTAAAGATAAAAAGAGTTTAGATTTATTTTTAATACAATAAGCTCATACAAAAATATTGATAATCAAATCACTACCTTATTCAGACCGTAAAAAAAATCATTACCAGATGAATAAAATATAATTTCATAATTTATTTAAGGATTAATGGATAATAAAAAAAAGGTAAAATTGACCAAATCAAGTGAATGTATATATACATATATATATATCCTCATCAACTAGACCTTAAAAAGTAGGCAAAAGATGCACCATGCATGATTTCAATTCAAAAGTATTACCATTGTCATTGTATTACATGCATAATGATTGTTAATCTAAAGAGAATGTGTCCATCTCCTTAAAAGTATGATTAGGAATATTCATAGCCATTTCTTTGTGATTATAATGATCAGAATCATTATAGGAATCACTTGAAAATGGAAGATATATATATGAATTGCTTTCTCAAACACAAGTACAATGTGTGAATTTGATCTCATATCGTAGCGTGAGGTCACTCACTATGACTCTAAAAAAATAAAGAATAGAAAAAAATTAAGTAAAAAAAAAACAAATATAAATTGTTAGTCTTGTACGCGTAGTCCTTTGAGTCTTTGTTGGCATTCTCGTGTGTAAAACATGAAGTTTGTTTATTTTACTTAGTATATTTGTCTTTCTTTTGTGTAAGGTTAGTTACTAACAATCAACTTTGTATACATGCACATAGTTAGGTACATTTTGTATGCCAACATGTTTACACACACACCACGGGGTTGATTTTTGTAGTGTTTGTTGAGTACAAATTTTGTTTGATTTATAAAATAGCTTACAAGAGCATGAATCACTTATAGAAAATATAAGTATACTTTCAAGGTTGGTCTAAAGAGAAATCATGTGGTTTTTAAATAATTCAAAAAAATTTTAAAAACAAAATTAATAACCTAAACTATTGGCACAAAAATAAGGATAGATTCAATAAATATTTAAGCAATTAAACATTTATCATGCGTAGAAGAATTTATGGGGTACATTAGCTAATTAATTACACTTGTTTAATATTAGGAAGGTTATTAAAAATATGATATAAAATTATTAATTCTTTCTTATATGTATGAAAATATACCAAGGCAATGATCATTTTCTTTGTTAATTAAATTTTAATAACTTGCCACCTTTTTCGGGTAGACAATTTAACCTTAATTAAATTATGTTCATTTTCTAAGAAATTACTAAATTATTTAATTTGTCACCTTCGGTCGAGCGGCCAGTTTAAAATTTTATTAAGATATCTAAGTTGGGTTTATCATTTAAGTATCTGAAACTAACTTTCAATTTTAAAACTATTATTAAGAATATGTCATAAATATATCTTCAATAATAATTCTTATAGAAATTGATAACTCTGTGTTTTAGAGTTATTTTGTCCAATTTATTAATTATAATTGCTATGTTCTTAATGTTTTTAGTTAATTTTAAGTTCTTAAATTATTATTTACTGTTAGTTATTTAAGAAATATATTTTTAGAGAAAATTAAACAATTTAAATTTAAAAAGACTTAATTGCAAATAACAAAAGTTTAAATTTTAATTTGAATTAAAAACAGGAATTAAATTTAATTAACAAAACATTAAATTTAAAATTATTTTCTGCACAGACATGGAGTGCCACGCGCGAGATGGAGTAGCGTGCGTAACACACCATCAGATCAGAAATTCAACGGTGAAGATCAGGAGAGTGAGATGCAAACGCAGAATGGGAGAGTGGATGAGATCTCAATAAGCTTTTTGTACCATTCAGCGCGCAGAAGTGGGGTCCACTTGTCTCGTAGTTCGGAGCGTAGAAATGGGGTCCACTTCTCTCATTATTCAGCGCATAGAGTGGGGCCTACCTGTCTGTGCAACGGATTTTCCCTAAGTCACATCGTCTATCACCTACCGTCAGATCAAAATATGAATGGTCAAAATTATGTGTGTTTCCCACATCCCCCGTGAGAGAGTCACGAGTGGCTTCTAACTATTTCGCACAACCTAGCATGCACAATTCTCCTACGACACGGTCCATCGAATCTACGTGCACCTTTGCGTTTTGCCCAATATGAAGCTGCCATATACCTAGTCATTCTTCCAGCGAATTAGATGTTGCCACATGTCATGTGTATTTTGAAATAAAAATTCAGAAAACTCTCTCGCCAGCTTGTTTGCACCATTTATTTCCACTTTTTGCACGCGTGTGTGGAATATTTTTGTGATGTATATTTTGGAGAGCATGCAGAAGCCAAGTATTTTTTGGTTTTTTCTCTACGTCTCTGAAAATAGAGAGAACAAGCAGAAGCATTTTTTACTTATGTTTATTTTGTTAGGTAAAATATAGAGAAAGGAGACAGCAAAGAAGAAGAAAATGGAAGGAGTATCATGTTTTCACTGAGGAATCATGAAAGAGTTTCTTCTAATCTTTTTTTCTTCTTAATTTTATTTCTCTGAAATGTATAAATATTTTCATATTGTAATGTCAATTTTTGCTATGAACTAAATTATTTATTCTAGGGTTGCAATGTAGGTTAAGTTATGAAGTTTGGATTAATTATTTTTGAATGATTTATGGGATGTTTTTAATTTGTTTATTCTATTTGTTCTTAATATTTTTGATTGTTGAAAGATTAATCAATTGATCTATGAACCCTAATGAACTTGGAAAAGGAATTTTTGTGTTTTGCTCGTGGATAGAGTAATATATATTTATAGGGCATATGAATATATCTTTATTGTATGTGTAACTATTGAGGACTTTGAGCTTAATGAATCTTTGCAAAATTTAATTCTCATAGGAATATAATGAATTATTTTAACGAGATGTGTCTATTTGTTATCGGAAGAGACATATGGATAAATTAGGAGTTCTTGGTTGACAAATTAAATGCGAGAACATAAATCATAAGAAAATAATATAATTCAAGTGGATTAATTTGGTGAAATTGCAATCCTAGAATTTTCTTATATATTGTTATCAAAAATTAGTTTAGTTAAACTCTATCCAACTATGAATTGTTTGGATAAAATTAGGTTGAAATAATTTTAGTACTTAGCAAAGATTAGTAACAAATCTCTGTGGGAACGATATCTTCCTTATCATTTATTACTTGTGACCGTATATACTTGCACGTTCATGTTCTCTTAAGAGATGAATAAGTTTTTGGCACTGTTGCCGGGGATTTGATTTTATTATTTTTGTTAATATTAATACCAATTAATCTTATTTTAGTTCAAACCTTTTATTTATATGTTTATTTTTATGTTTACTTTATTAGATTTATTTTTCTGATTTTCGGATAAATTGGGACGTTGTATGCGACGCACAAGAAATTGAGAGAACTCTTTTAAAATTAAAAAAAGGTAAGCAAGAAGCTTAAAAACATCAAATTATTAATGAGACAATTCCTGAAGTCGAAGAACCAAGATCTTTAAGAGACTATGTAGTGCCTCTGGTTGGTGGGATTCATTCGAGCATTAGAAGACCTGAAATTCAAGCCAACAATTTTGAGATTAAGCCTACGATCATTTAGATGATTCAAATGTCAGTTTAGTTTGGAGGCTTACCCCACGATGACCCAAACTCTCATATAGTCAACCTTTTAGAGATTTGTGACACCTTTAGGCATAATGGAGTCACTGATGATGCTATCTAGTTGAGACTTTTTCCTTTTTCACTCAGGGATAAGGAAAAGTGTTGGTTGAGTTCATTTCCATCTGGTTCTATCACTACTTGGGATGATCTGGCTCAAAAATTCTTAGCCAATGTTTTTCCACCAGCAAAGACTGGAAGGATGAGGAATGAAATCACCACCTTTGTGAATTTTGACTTAGAACCATTATATGAGGTTTGGGAGAGGTATAAGGATCTACTTCGAAGATGCCCTCACCATGGTTTACCAAAATGGCTTCAAGTTCAAACATTTTATAATAGCTTGATGAGTCCGACTAGAAACATGATTGACGCTACAACAGGTGGTGCTCTTATGGGGAAATATATTGATGAAGCCTATAACTTATTAGAGGAAATGTCTTCCTATATCTACGAGTGGCCATCAGAGAGGATGATGACTAAAAGAGTGGCTAGAATTCACGAGATTGATGCTATGTTCGCTTTAACTACTCAAGTAACCACTTTGGTGAAAAAGATGGATACTCTGGGTGTCCATTGTATTCAGAGTCCTTTTATTGCATGTGAAATTTGCAATGGAAGCCATGCCAGTGAGAGATGTCCTCACAACTCTGAATCTGTCAGTTTTGTTTCCAACTACAATAGGAATCAAAACAACCCATATGCCAACACTTATAATCCAGGTTGGAAGAATCATCCTAAGTTTTCTTGGAGTAATAATCAAGGCCCATCATTTTCTATCAAAGCATACATATCCTCTGGGTTTTCATAATCAAGCTCCACCATAAGAGAAAAAGCCATCATTGGAAGATATGTTTGCTCAATACATGGCCAAGAATGAGACTATTCTTCAGAATCAAGCAGCATCTATCAGAAATCTTGAAGTTCAATTGGGTCAATTCGCTACTACTTTCAACAACAGCCCTCAAGGAGCTTTGCCTAGTGATATTGAAACCAATCCAAAGAGGGAAGGAAAAGAGCATTGTAAGGCAGTTACACTCAGAAGTGAGAAAGAGTTGAAAGAAATACAAAAGCCCATTTCTCCGCCAACTCCTATTGTTGAAGCTTGTTGTGTGTTTTACAACACACATAAAATCGTGCAAGCATACACGGTCACAAGTAATAAGATTTGTAAGTAAAGATCGTTCCCATGGAGATTTGTTACTATAGTTTGTTGAGTACTAAAATTATTTCTCTCTGATTTTATCCAAAACAATCGTTGATTTAACAAAAAGATAATAAGAACATAAAAGAAAACTAGGATTGCAATTTTTCACCAAACTAATCCACTCAAATCATGTTATTTTCTTTTGATTTATATTTTTTAGTACATTTAATTTGTCAACCGAAAACTTCTTTTTTATTCATACATCTCTTCCGAGCTCCGTATAAACACACCTCGCTAAATTAATTCACTATATCTCTATGAGAATTAAATTTAATAAAATTCATTAAGTTCTAAGTTTTCAAATGGCCATACATACAATTAGGGTATATTCCTATCCTTCATCATACATGTCATTCTATTTACGAGCAATACACACACAAATGCCTTTCTCAAGTTTATTTATGTACCACAGATCGTTTTGATAAGATTCGTAAATAACCAAAAAGCATTAAGCACAAAATAGAATGAACAAATCGAACGTCTTATAAATACATAAAAAAATAATTAAAATCAAAGCTTCATAAATTCAGATCAAATGCAACCCTAGAAAAATTAAATTACTTCACTAATTTAAAATAAAAATTACATCAAGGAAATTAAGATGAAGAACACAGAAAATTTAAACATCACGAAACGAAATATTTGGCACACGCAGAACACAACAAAAGCCAAAAAAATGGCTTCTACGTGTTATGCAGTCCAACCCCTAATACCACAAAAATTCTAAACCAAAAAAAACTTCTAAACTCTATCATAATATCACCTATTTATAGCTAAAAAAATACATCTAAAATAATACATTTTTTTACATGCGTAAAAACTTTATATCGAAAACAAAACCCGACATTTTCCCTTAATACACGCGTGCAAGATGAAACAGAGGGCGCTTTTTCTGATATTTTAAATTCAATCTGCGTGCCACGTGTCAGCATCTGATTCGCTGCAAGATTTACTAAGGCCACGTGGCAGCATATCATTGGGTGAACAAACCGGCTGCACGCAGGAACGGTGCACGGGAAAATGGCACATCGAACGTGGGAGACAACGGCTAGAACGGGTGCGAGATTCGGCACTTTTGCATTCCCCGAAACGTACCACGCGTCCGCTCTTGATTCGTGCAAGGGGAACGTTGGACACGTGGCATACTTTAAATGGTTGGAGGGAACGATAGCACGTGGTTCAGCCGCACGAGATTACAACCTTTGGCAGACGCGTAGCAGACATGTGGGTCCCACCCTTCATGCCGGCCTGCGCGGCAGGGGGGCCCTACTCGGGCACCGAGCCACGTGAAGAGGAATTCTGCACCCAATTGCGTTGGTCGGGTGTGCTTGTAACGCGCGGATCTGGCCGTTTATTTTCGGATCGGACGGTCCGCGTTGCGCGCTTGCATAAGGGCGTGTGGCTTCTTCTCACCTACGCAGAATTTAAAACTTTCCTTAATTATATTTTCACCCACAAATATATTTCAAATTACATTTTAAACTTTGTTTAATTACAATACAGCCCTTTGGTAATTTAAATTAAATTTTATACTTTTAATAATAAAAAATTAAGCCCGAATTTAATTTAATTTATATTTTCAACATTTATAAATTGCAATTAAATACTCATTTATTTTGAAATTATATTTTTGGACTAAAACTTGCAATTAAGTACGTTTTTGATACAAATTATTTACTTTTCATAAAAAATATAAAAAATAGTAAATACTAATTTATTCATCAAAAATTAACTAAAAACATTAAGAACATAGCAATTACAATTAATAAAATAGGTGAAAATAAGTATATAAAATACAGTTATCAAAGCTATTGGCCCATAAAAACAAGATTATGGAGAAGAGAGAGTCGAAGAGAATGAAGCAACAGAAAACCCCGTGATGAAACTAGTTTTAGATAGTCCCAAGCCTTACACTCCACCAATTTCGTTTCCTCAATGCTTCCATAAGGCAAAAGCTTGATAAGCAGTTCTCCAAGTTTCTTGAAGTATTTAAAAAGCTTCATATTAACATTCCTTTTGCTGATGCTTTGGAGAAAATGCCTAGTTATGTCAAATTTATGAAGGATATCTTGTCTAAGAAGAGAAGGTTAGGTGTTTTGAGACAGTTGCTCTTACAGAGGAGTGTAGCGCCATCCTTCAAAAGAAGCTACCACCTAAGCTTAAAGATCCAGGAAGTTTCACCATTCCTTGTACTATTGGTGAGAAATTCTTTAGTAGAGCTCTGTGCGATCTGGGTGCCAGCATTAATTTGATGCCACTTTCCATCTATCAGAGACTTGGATTAGGAGAAGTACACTCGACCATTGTAAATCTTCAGCTAGCAGATAGGTCTTTGAAGCACCCAAGAGGCATTATAGATAGGACTTTGATTGATGTTCAGAAAGGGGAGCTCACCATGAGAGTTTAAGACCAAGAGGTAACTTTCAATGTTTTTAAAGCTATGAAATTTCCAGGTCAATCTGATGATTGTTTTAGAGTTGACGTGGTGAATGAGTTAGTTGAAAGTAGGTTAAGGGAAAACTTTACTACTGATTCTTTGGAAGTTGCTCTTATGAATGCTAATGTTATTGATAACCTTGAATCTCTTGAGTATCTTCAGCTCCTTAAAGCACCTCCATAACTCTTTAGTTTGGGGGTGTGATAACTCTGTGTTTTAGAATTATTTTGTCCAATTTATTAATTATAATTGCTATGTTCGTAATGTTTTTAATTAATTTTAAGTTCTTAAATTATTATTTACTGTTAGTTATTTAAGAAATATATTTTAGAAAAAATTAAACAATTTAAATTTAAAAAGGACTTAATTACAAATAACAAAAGTTGAAAATTTAATTTGAATTAAAAATAGGGCTTAAATGTAATTAACAAAACTTTAAATTTAAAATTATTTTCTGCGCAAAAATGGAGTACCACGTGCGGGATGGAGTAACATGCGTTACTCACCGTCAGATTAGAAATTCAATGGTGAAGATAAGAAGAGTGAGATAAAAACGCAGAGTGGGAGAGTGGAAGAGATCTCAATAAGCTTTTTGTACCATTCGGCGCACAAAAGTGGGGTCCACCTGTCTCGTAGTTCGGCGCACAAAGTGGGGCCTACCTGTCTGTGCAACGGATTTTCCCTAAGTCACATCGTATATCACCTACCGTTAGATCAAAATATGAATTATCAAAATTGTGCATGTTTCCCACGTCCCCTACGAGAGAGTCATGAGTGGCTTCTAGCTATTTCACATAGCCCAGGGTGCACAATTCTCTTATGACACAGTCCATCGAATCCACGTGTGGCTTCACATTTTTACCAATATGAAGTTTCCATATACCTTGTTATTCTTCCAGTGAATTAGATGTCGCCATATTTCATGCATATTTTGAAATAAAAATTCAGAAAACTCTGTCGCCAGCTTGTTTGCACCATTTATTTCCAATTTTTGCACGCGTGTTTGGAATATTTTTGTGATGTATATTTTGGAGAACACGCCAAAGCCAAGTATTTTTTGGTTTTTGCTCTGCGTCTCTAAAAATAGAGAGAACATGCAGAAGCATTTTTTTTACTTATGTTTGTTTTGTTAGGTAAAATATAGAGAAATGAGACATCAAAGAAGAAGAAAATGGAAAGAGTATCATGTTTTCACTGAGGAATCGTGAAAGAGTTTCTTCTAATATTTTTTCTTAATTTTATTTCTCTGAAATGTATAAATATTTTCATATTGTAATGTCAATTTTTGCTATGAACTAAATTATTTGTTCTAGGGTTGCAATTTAGGTTAAGTTACGAAGCTTGGATTAATTATTTTTGAATTATTATGGGATGTTTTTAATTTGTTTATTCTATTTGTTCTTAATAGTTTTGATTGTTGGAAGAATAATCAATTGATTTGTGAACACTAATGAACTTGGAAAAGGAATTTTTGTGTTTTGCTCGTGGATAGAATAATATATATTTATAGGAGATAGGAATATATCTTTATTGTATGTGTAACTATTGAGGACTTTGAGCTTAATGAATCTTTTCAAAATTTAATTCTCATTGGAATATAGTGAATTATTTTAGCGATGTGTGTCTATTTGTTATCGGAAGAGACATATGAATAAATTAGGAGTTCTTGGTTGACAAATTAAATGTGAGAACATAAATCATAAGAAAATAATATAATTCAAGTCGATTAATTTGGTGAAATTGCAATCCTAGAATTTTCTTATATATTGTTAGCAAAAATTAGGTTAGTTAAACTCTATCCAACTATCGATTGTTTGGATAAAATTAGGTTGAAATAATTTTAGTACTTAACAAAGATTAGTAACAAATCTCTGTGGGAACGATATCTTACTTATCATTTATTACTTGTGACCATTTATACTTGCACGTTATTGTTCTCTTAAAAGACCAACATAAATCTTTGAAATAGAGCTCGCTCTAACCATACATTTGTTATAGACCAAAATATTTAAGAGCGCTACTCTAAATCAGATTTAGATAATGTAAAACCTAAATCTAACTCTTTTATTTATTATAAAAAATACTCTGTTAATATATTTTTCATCTACAAACTTTGGTTTAAATCTTGACAATGAAATAAAAATTAATTCATTTTATAAAAATGTCTAATCTACTTTAACATTTCACAAGTATAACAATATTACTAATATCTCATACTATTTAAAGCCGTACATGCATAATTTAGTAAATAATAAATAAATTAAACATATAGCATATAAAACGACACATAGAGATAATATGAAAAGAATACATTTAAATATACTTCAATAGAATTCTTTTAGAATTATTATATTTTGGAAAACCTCCAAATAGAATTGCTTCACTCCTTATTGAATTGAAAATTGAAATTATTATAAAAACTAAATTTTGTGCAACTCTTAAATGAGAGAAAAACTTTAAACTACTAAAAGAAAAGCCAAAGAGAGCTAAGAAATGTAAGAAATGAACTAAAAGAGAGTTGATGAGATATATTTTATAAAAGAAATAAAGTCCTATTTATAGGGTGAGAAAATGAGGAAAAAATGAATTTTTAGTCTGGTACCGTGGTAATAATTTTTCCACACCGCGACATACATAGACACAACACGATTTGAGCATGGTCCACTCTTTTTGCATCATGGCACACAATATTTTTAGCCACAACCTGTATAAATTTGAGGCACGTTTGATTATTTCCTTTGGCCTTGCGTCGTGGCTCACAATAATTCCTTGCCGCGACACACTTCAAATTGCATCACTTGGAACCCTAAATTCCTTGTACTTTTTTTCCAATTTAAAAACATTTGTAATGTTTTACAAATGTATTATTTGAATCTTCTAAGTTTTAATGGGTGCTTCAAGTGTAATTCTTCAAGTTCAATTATGTTAATGCAAGAAATACCTGAAAATAACAAAATATACTCGTGATTTTGAAAAGATAGATTTGCATAAAATGATAGTAAAATAAGCAAGTACAAATATATATAATCACTAAACATGAATAAAATCATGATATATTAAGTGCTTTTGAGTACTTATCACAACCCACAACTAACTTCTTGATAGTCTCTTAGCAAGAATGGTGAAAAACTAAAAAACTTGAAATTAAACTATCATAAATCATTTTTTAGATTGACACGATTGCGTTTAGAATATGTAGCAAGCCTTTTGATAACTGTATTTTATATAGTTATTTTCACAAATTTTAGTAATGATAATTGCTATGTTCTTTAAATATTTAGTGTATTTTTGTTAAATAAATTAATATTTTCCTTTTATATGCTAAAAATACATTTTTTATAAAATTAAATAATCTGTATCGAAAATGTACTTAATTTCATATTTCCGTCCACAAATATAATTTCAGATAATATGTTTTCTTAATTACAATTTATAAAAATCGAAAATATAATTTAAATTAAATTTGGGCTTAAGTATAATTATCAAATGTTTAAAAATTTAATTTAAAATTAGCAAAGGGCTTAACTGTAATTTAAGAAAGTGCAAAATGTAATTTGGATTAAATTTATGGGTCAAAATAGAATTAATAAAATTTTGAATTTTCTGCGCAGGAAAAGAATCGCACTCGCACAAATCACGACGTTCATCACGCACCGTTCGATCATCAATTCAACGGTCCAGATTTGGCGAGTACAACTAGACGAGGAAAAATTGCGTGTAGAATCTTCGCGCGGCTCGGCGTGCCAGTGGGTCCCACGTGTCGCGCAGGCCAGCATCAGAGTGGGCCCCACATGTTGGCTGCGCGATTCCCATGAGGCGCATCGATCGCCGTTGGACGTAGGGCCGAATCTGCCTAGATTGGAAGCGCGTGTCCATCCAAGTCAAGCCGCACGCCGTGCCGCTCGTGTAAAAATCCTGTGTGACGCGGTCCATCCAAGCGGCGTGCACCCTCACTCTTCAAATGGAAAATGACTTGCCACGTGTCTCATAAATATTCCAGCGAATAAAATGATGACACGTGGCATGTATTTGGTGAAATAAAAATGCAGAACCAACACCCCCGTTCCAGCCGTTGCGTCATGTTGCGCATGCCCCAATTCCGTGCGACAAGGTCTGCGTGCGCCCATTCCCTTCAACGAATGAGATGCTGCCACGTGTCCCACTAATTGTGTCCGCGAATTAGAAAGCGACACGTGGCAGCATGGGAGAAAATAAAAAAAACAGCGCAGCATCTCTCCACTCACTTTTTCGATTCCATTTTCGATACAATTTGTCCTTCACGTTTTTTTTAATTTATTATTTTCCCACACTTCCTTGTCCCCCGTGTGTATTATTAAATTTAAATATTTTTGATGTATTTTTTAGCTATAAATAGGAGATAGTTTTTAGTTTTAAAAAAGTTTTTTTGGGGTTTTAGAATTTCTGTGTTTCTTGGTTTTGGACTGCAGAACACGCAGAAGCTATTTTTTGGCTTTTGTTGTGTTCTGCGTGTGCCAAATATTTTCATTTCGTGATGTTTTAATTTTCCTTATTGTTCATCTTATTTTTCTGTATCTGTTGTAATTTTTATTTTTAATTTATGAAGTAATTTAATTTTTCTAGGGTTGCATTTGATTCAAATTTATGAAGCTTTGATTTTAATTATTTTTGATAGATTTATAAGACGTTTGATTTGTTCGTTTTATCTTGCGCTTAATGCTTTTTGATTATTTACGAATTTTATCAAAACAATTTGTGGCATAAAAATAAACTTGAGAAAGTCATTTTTGTGTATATTGCTTGTAGATAAAATGACATGTATGATGAAGGATAGGAATATACCCTAATTGTATGTGTGGCCTATTGAAAACTTAGAACTTAATGAATCTTATTAAATTTAATTCTCATAGAGATATAGTGAATTAATTTAACGAGGTGTGTTTGTACGGAGCTCGGAAGAGATGTATGAATAAAAAAGAAGTTTTCGGTTGACAAATTAAATGTACTAAAAAATATAAATCCAAAGAAAATAATATGATTGGAGTGGATTAGTTTGGTGAAAAATTGCAATCCTAGAGTTCTTTTATTTTCTTGTTACCTTTTTCTTAATCAGCGATTATTTTGGATAAAATCATAGCGAAATAATTTTAGTACTCAACAAACTATAGTAACAAATCTCCGTGGGATCGATCTTTACTTATAAATGTTATTACTTGCGACCGTGTATACTTGCACGAGTTCGTGTGTTGAAAAACACGCAACACCTTTAAACTCCTAGGTTTCCCTAGTGAAGAGTTAAAATCTCTTGAGGGTTTTTTTAGATATGATACCCACAAACATCAAATGTAAAATAAAAATTAAAAATAAAAACAATAAAAAAGCACACAAACAAATAAAGTTTAAAAACAAAGTAAAAAGAATAAGAATAGAATAAGAAAAACAAAACTTCTTATACTTTAAAATTTAATTGAAGTCTATAATTAAAATCTATAGCATAATTCATTTCAATATTTTAAATATTCATGATTTATTATAATAATTAGTTGAAAATCACTTTCATATTCAAATTAAAAATGTATCAATATTAATTTATCCAATCTCAGTATAAGGAGTTTTCATTCGCTTCAACTCTAACCTCAAAAGGCATATTCTCAATAACAATTATCCTATTGGTTTAGCACTCATTCAAAGGAATATGTAGAAGAGTTTATGTATTGAAGTGAAGTAATAGTTTGCATATGTTTATAGAAGGAAAGCTCAAAGTGGTACATCAATATTGATATCATTAAAGGTATCAAACAAAAGGATTTATAAAGAAATCACATATTATTTTCATACATCAAATAAAGATCCCAAATAATATGCCTTTTAGAAGATGAAGAAAATGCAATGACTTCTTGGAAAATTATTTCCTATTATTTTTCTTTCTTTTGTATTTAGTTAATTATGAAAACTTTAAAGGATAAAGGGTCATCGTATGTAGTTTATATTATACATTTTTTCTTTATTTTTTATTTTTATTTTATCTAATATTTTTAGAAATATTATTTTTTAGAGAAAAGACCCATATATAGATTGTATATTTATTATATGATAGAGTGAGTAGCTAATTTGTGGCCTTTTATTTTATTGATTTAGGTAACTCATAATGTGTCTTTTTTAAGAAGGCATGCATGGATGAATAGAGAGACATATACTTTTAATTTCTACTGAAATTTATTAAATTTAGGCGATACAAATAAATATATAATACTTTATTAGTTGTGAAAATGCTAACATTCAATGTAAAGACCTTTAGAGATCACCTAACAATAAAAATTGATAAAAAGAGTGTGTAAAGAGTAGAAAAAATATCATCACTTAGAATGGGATGATAATGGCCCAAAAATATATTCTCACAAGTAGTCTCCGCTAATTGATTCCTAAACACCAATTTTGGGTTCATCATAATTTTAATATTTTATCATGAAATATTATTTATGACAAAAACTAACTAATTATCACAATACTCTATGAAATGTTTTTGAAATTAATCTAACAATGCAAGGACTTAATTATTTTCTTAAAATTAACATAAGAAGACATGATAATTTTGTAAGAAAAATTAAAAATAAACCAAATTCCTAAAAATAAAAATAAAAAGACACAAAAAATGTAAATAAAATAATTAAGAATGTAAACATGTGAACATAAAATTTTTAATTTAGCACATAATTTTATAAATGTAACTTGTCCTACCCTCAACCTAGAGTTTACAATTCCATCAATGTAATAAGTATAAATTAAAGATAAAGAGTAAGGAGAGAAAATTTACCAATTTATGGAACTTGTTCAAGAGTTGGTATGAAATTGCAGTGCATCCATCAATCCAAAAATATTATTATTACACATATGTCTTCTTTTCACAAATTTCAACAAATAACTATAAAATTAACATTTCTACATATTGTTCACAAAACAAGAATTAAAATAAAACAACATAGTTATCATAAAAATAAAAAATAAATACATTATCCAAAATAAATAACCATTAAAGTTTAAAACCAAAGCAAAACAAAACAAAAATTCATAAATAGAAATAAAATTTTGGATTAATTAGAGCTCCTTCTCCATGTCATCCAAACTTTGATCTTCAGATTCTTGCTGTCATGATCTTTCTAGTGGTATGAAATTGAAGTCATAATGAGGATACTTCGGTATTGTTAAGTGACTTGTATCCACCCCTAGATGACTTAATTATAATCGGTCTATTTCATACATTAACCATTTATATTCCACTTGATTCTGATGCTATTGATTTAGGAATTATACTTGTTGGAAAAATAAGCTTATTGGTAATCTCTCATGTAGCTTCTTCTCTCACCAAATTTATAAAATTGTTCTTTCGTAGACATTATTGATGGAGGAATAACTCTCCATTCTCTTGGAACGATGTTCATAATAGATGTAAGCTCATCAAAATAAGTCATGTTCAATAATTTATCTGGTTGTCTAACAACCTCACCTTTTGAATGGGGTATCCTCATTTTCTTACATAAAGTAGTTATAAGTTGGGAGAAAAAGAAGCCCATGG
This sequence comes from Hippophae rhamnoides, assembly GCA_033030585.1. Taxonomy (NCBI): domain Eukaryota; kingdom Viridiplantae; phylum Streptophyta; class Magnoliopsida; order Rosales; family Elaeagnaceae; genus Hippophae; species Hippophae rhamnoides. The sequence goes on from CM065436.1 coordinate 33,317,843, forward strand.
AGTGACTATTTGTGGATAGTTTAATTCTTTGATGAATTATTGCTCCAACATCCATGGGAATCTTAGATACGAATACATACATTAAAATAACCCTTCCTCTATCAACGGTGCTATAATATTTGGTGAGCATCATCCTAGAACATATGAAGTATTTCCAAATTCTTGAAATTTTATCCAAATATTTTGCTTCAAAACCTTTATGTTTACTACCAACAATAATCTATTCAACACCTTGTATAGTTAGGGCTTCTAATATTATAGTATAATCTACATTACTAAGATGCTTCTCATACCCACCTTCTCCAATATGTACTAAATAAAAGTGAACATTTATATAATTTGGTCCCCATGGAACTAGTACATTCCTAACCATAACTTTATCATCAACAACGTTGGTCCATCGTTAAATTCCATCCCTCTTTATCTAATAAATATTTATTATCTAGAAAATTTAAATAAAAGTGAGTATTTATATAATTTGGTCCCCAAAGAAGACTTTAGCATTAAAACTTTTTGATTCATCAAAATATCCAGAAGATGAAACCTCCTTTCTTTCTCTAAACTTCTTAGGTTCCATTTTCAAATTGTTTTACTATAATATCTAAACAGGGGTTTACATAAAAATTTCAAAGACTCAACTTTAATCTAAATAATTTCTAACCCTCTCTTCATCCTAAATAGGGTTTTGGACTCTTAATAAATATTACTACTTCACAAATTCCAAAACATTTAAATTGAAGAATTAAATTCCAAAAATTATGAACACTTACTATTTTTTGTTGAAGATTTGAAGAACATGAAGAACACCTCATTTGTGAAGATGAATATCTTGAAGGAACTTGAAAAATTTGAAAATTGCTTGATAGAATGGTGAAAATTGGTTATGAAATTGGTCTTTAGAATGATTTTGTGAAAGAGATTGAAGAAATGAGGGATTGTTTAAGGGGTTTGAAATAATATGTGAGAAAAAGGAGAGAGAAAGGGTTTTCTCGCATAGTGAAAGTAATTATAGCAAAACATTTACATGTATGCTGCGGTGCTGAATTTTTCATGCTGCTCCACAAACTGTTCTAAATTTTGCCTGTTATACATTTAAATCATCATGCCATGGTGCAAAAATTCTCATGCATTGGTGCGCTTTGAACTATTTATCTAAATGTTTTGTTATTTGTTCCCCTTTTTATATATATTAAAAGAATAAAATCTATATTAACCACACATAAATTAAAATCACACAAAATAAAAAAAATACAAAAATTGAAAATAAATTAAAGCAATAAATAAATAACAGGTTACCTCCCATTCATGACTATTTTTATCATTTTTAGTGATACATTACTTTGGTGGATTTCATATTTTTGTAAACTTAATATCATCTCGTTATTGAATTCTTTTATTTTTTGACCTTGTAGCTAATCCTTGCCTTACTTTTACAAGTGCTCAGTTTACTTCTCCACCTATATTTCCATATTTTTAATGGAAATTTTTACAGAGTCCAACCTTTGATTAGTTTTTGATTGGTTGTCTCTACTAACTTAAATGAATGAATTCAAGTTTTCCTATAGATTTGGCATGTTGGGAGGATTAAGTTTCATTTATTGGTGGAATTACTGGCCCAATGGATTTGAACTTTGGAAAAATGGAGGGTTGTTCTGTCTCTAAGTGAAATTGGGATGATTCTTTCATCTATGATTATAGGTATTAACATTTTGGTCTTACCTAGTTCTAGGTTGGTATCCCCTAATATATTAACCTACTCGGGCCCAATTGTAGCTTCTAATTGATATAGACATGTATCAGTACCACGCCATCTGTTTCTACAAATCACATTGCACCGCGTGGGGCTGGCTTAAAATGCATTGACTCAAACCCATCTCCCCTATCAAGCTTCGTGCTTTGATTGGCCCAGTAAATTATGTGAGCCATGGTTCGCGCTGTGATTGGTTAGCATTGTTTATTTTGCTTAATTTGATCTCAGCCTTTTATCTAAAGCTAATCTGACAGTCTAGATTGCACCTGAGCTATATTTATGCCTTTAATCACCCCATAAACCCAAAGGAGCCGTCATTAGCATAATTTTGGTCAATTTTTCGAGCGAAGAAGAGAGAAAAATACAAAAAAAATTCAAAAGTAGATATAATTTTGGTGGAGATTCAAAAGGAGATTAACACTACAATTCAAGAGATTGATTATATTTCTTGTTCTACTCTTCTCTTTATCAATTATGTGTAGTTAATTTATTAATCTAGGGATCTTATAAACCCAATTTTCACTATGTGATGATCTAAAATTTTACCCCAATTATAATTATAATTTTATTATATTATTTAATTTGATTTTTATGCTATTATTTGTTTGGCCAAAATTTTATCTATAGAGGCAATTAAATAGATTTGAGAGAATTATTTAATTTTTCATCTTGATTAAATAACATGCATAGTTTCTTGGTAGAGATGTGTGATTCTTATGTATGTAATCCATAATTGATTAACTTAATGAGTAGTATGCAATTTAATTCACATGAGAATATGATTGAATTAATTACTATATGGTGTGAAGTTTACTTGAGAGTGAAATATAAGTTAGGTTAAATTCAATTGATCATGTAATTAATTGATAGTTATATTGGGGGGATTTAACGATTCACATGTTTAGAAAATTGAGGGATTAAATATTCCTAGATATTTTCTCATATATCTTCTTAGTTACCAAATCTAATTTAATTAATTATTACTATTTACTTTTAGTTATTTTAATTTCTTTCCTCTAAATATAAAAATAGAAATAAATTGATTTTTATTTTTTAAGTTTTAAAAATTAGTTTATAATAAAATAATTTTCGTAGGAACGATCTTTTCTTATCATTATACTACTTGTTGCGATATGTATACTTGTGTATTCATTGCACACATTTTTTGTATGGCGATCAATTTTTTGGCGCCGTTGCCGGGAAATATAAATATTAGAAATTAATAATTTTTTTATTTTTTATTTTAGTTATTTTTCATAATTTATTTTTGTTTACTTTAATTTACTTATTTTCTTTTAGTGACTTATTTATTGATTTATTTTAGTTAATTTATTTATTTAGTTAATTTATTTTTATTTTTATTTACGTAGACATCCCCTTTAGTATTGTAGAAACATAGTTGAGTCTATTGCATGAGCAGAGTTCATGAGGGAGAAATCTTACCTTTAGATCTTGAAATTGAGCATACTTTGAGATCAATTAGAAAACAACAAGTCTCATGAGAGAAAAAATGGCTAATCTATTAGAAATAAACAATAATGAGCTAAAATTGAACAATCAAATGTTTTTGATGGATGATAGAGATAGAGCTATGAATGAATATGAAATACCTACATTGGAAGGGTTGAATTAATGCAAGTATTACAAGGCCAAATATTCAAGCTAATCGGTTTGAGTTAAAACCATTGATGTTTCAAATGCTATAAACAGTTGGACAATTTAGTAGATTACCAACAAAGGATCCTCATCTTCATCTCAGATTGTTTATTAAAGTTGTAGATTCATTTAAGTTTAGTGGTGTGACCGAGGAGGCATTTAGGCTTAGATTATTCCTTTACTCTTTATGAGACCGTTCTCGAGCTTGGCTAAACTCGTTGCCACCTAATTCCATTACAACTTGGAATGGTTTGGTGGAGAAATTCTTGATGAAATACTTGCCACCAACAAAGAATGTCAAGCTTAGGAATGACATTACTTCCTACCAACAGTACGAAGGAGAATCTTTATACGAAGCATGGGAAAGATTCAAGGAAGTGTCCTCATCATGGTATTCCTTCTTGGATTCAAATTAAAACTTTTAACAATGGTATCAATGCTCAAACAAGAACTATTGTTGATGCATTTACTAATGGAACTTTGATAGCCAAATCTTACAATCAAGATTATAATTTACTTGAGAAGATGGCTAGCAATAATTATTAATGGACAATGGACATAATGATAGCCACAAGAGGAGTAGTCGGAGTGCATGAGGTAAATGATATAACAATACTTACAGCTCAAGTGTCATCTTTGATTAATCTTTTAAAGGCTCAAAACTCGATAGCAAGTATAAACCAGGTCCAAGATTCAAGAGTGTCGTGTGTGTTTTGTGGAGGAGTTCATTTGTTTGATAATTATCCAAATAATTTCTAAATCCATGTGCAATGTGGGTAATGTGCATCAAAAAAATAATCCATACTCAAACACATATAATCTAGGATGGAGACAACATCCAAATTTCTCTTGGAATAACAACAATCAAGGTAGTAATCAATTCAACCGTCAATCATTTCCACCACTTAGTTTTCAACAACCAAATCAATCACAAGCCCAAGAAAAGAAGCCACCTATTGAGGACAATACAAATTCCGTAATGAGGACGATGAAAGATTTCATCCAATCAATAAATACAAAAGTGTCCACTTAAGAGGCTTCAATTCAAAATTTGGAGAACCAAATAGGGAAACTTGCCCGGGCCATAAGCCAAAGGTCTTAAGGTAACCTTCCAAGTGACACAATTATAAACCGAATAAGATAAGGGAATGACCATTTTAGTGCCATAGCCTTGAGGAATGGTAAAAATCTAGAGGAGGATGAGACTCAAAAAAGATAAAGAGGACTATAAGACTAAAAAGGATGAGGAGGAGTTGGTGGATAAAGAGAGTAATGGAAAGGAAATAATTTAGCCAAAAAGAGAAACCTCTACAAACTCACTATTCCTTTTCCTCAAAGACTGCAAAAGCAAAAGTCATATATGCTATTTTCAAAATTTTTGGATGTCTTCAAGAAGCTTCATATAAACATACTATTTACAGAGGCACTTGAACAAATGTCATCTTATGTCAAATTCATAAAGGATATACTATCAAAGCAAAGAAGGCTTGGAGGTCATGAAACAATAACCTTGATAGAAAACTACCATAAAAACTGAAAAATCCAAGTAGTTTTGACATCCCTTGCACCATTGGAAATATTCGTTTTGGCAAGACACTATGTGATTTTGGGTCTAGTATTAACCTTATACCATTATCAATATTCCATAGATTAGGGGTTGGTAAAGCTAAACCCACTTCAGTAACATTGTAGATGGCAGACAGGTCAATTAAAAGACCCCGTGGTATGGTAGAAGATTTGCTATAAAAAGTAGACAAATTCATCTTTTCGACAGATTTCATTGTGCTAGACATGGAGTCGAACCATGATATTCTTATCATACTTGGTTTTCATTTCTTAGCAACCAGAAAATCACTTATTGATGTACAAAAAGGTGAGCTTACAATAAGGGTGAAAGATGAGTAAGTGATATTTAATGTGTTTAAAGTAATTAAATTTTCTGATACTCACAATGGTAGTGATTTCTTTCAAATAGATAATAGTGATTAGCTAGCCACTAATGTACTTTATGACATATGCCCTATTAATGATTTAGAGTCTGCACTTGTTAATTTTGTAAACACACATACTAATAAATACCATCACACATATGTAGGTTTACAAATTCATGCCGGTAGCTTAACAACACTTGTTGAATCACCCCTACTTATGACTTTAACACATGATGCTATGAACAAGGACATTAACTCAACAAAAACAACTCAACCTGTTTTAATTTTGAAAATATGGAATCAAAGGTTCATATGGTGAACTGTGTGAACTTTTTGGTGGACATGCCTCTCATTTGTGTATCAAATGCATTTGTGGAATGTCTTGAAATGAGCTCACAATTGAAATCATCAATTGAGGAGCCACCAAAATTAGATCTTAATCCTTTACCTTCTCATCTTTGTTATACATTTTTGAGTGATAATGAGACACTTCCAGTCATAATCTCAACTTTTCTAAGTATGGAGCAAGTGGAAGCACTACTAATGGTGCTAAAGAACTTCAAAAGAGCTATAGGTTGGTCTATTGCTGACATCAAAGGCATAAGCCCATCTATATGCATGCAAAAAATCTTGCTAGAGGATGGGGATAAACCCACCAGGGATGCATAATGCCACCTATATCTCATTATGAAAGAAGTGGTGAAGAAGGAAATTCTCAAGTGGCTAGAAATAGGCATTATTTAATCAATATCAAATAGTGAATGGGTAAGTCCAGTCCAATTTGTACCAAGGAAAGGAGGAATCATTTTGGTGGAAAATGAGTCCAATGAGTTAAAACCTACTAGGTCTGTCACGGGATGGAGAGTATATATGGATTTTCATAAATTAAATAAAGCTACAAGGAGGGATCATTTTCCTTTCCCATTCATGGATCAAATGGTTGATCAATTAGCTGGGCATTCTTTCTTTTTCCTTCTACATGGATACTCTATTTATAACCAAATTCCTGTGGCACCTAAATACCAAGAAAAGACCACATTCATATGTCCTTATGTAATTTTTTCTTTCAAAAGAATGCCCTTTGGATTATGCATTGCACCTGCTACATTTCAACGTTGCATGATGGCCATTTTTTCAGACATGGTGGAAAAGCATCTAGAAATCTTCATGGATGATTTTTCAGTCTTTGGAAACTCATTTGATAAATGTCTACACTATCTCTCCCTAGTGTTATAAAGATGTGAAGAAACAAATTTGATTTTAAACTGGGAGAAATTTCATTTCATGGTACATGAAGGTATAATCTTGAGCCATAAAATCTTAGTTAATGGTATTGAGGTGGATTAAGCTAAGATAGAAGTGATTGAGAAACTACCACCACCTACCAATGTACAAGGAGTAAGGGGTTTTCTTAGGCATGCAAGTTTTTGTCGTAGATTCATAAAATATTTTTCCCAAATCTCTAAACCCTTGTGTAATCTTTTGAAAAAAGGACATGCTTTTCAAGTTTGAGCATACATGTTTAATAGAATTTCAAGTGCTTAAAGAGATACTAGTGTCAGCACCAGTTATAGTCACACTGGATTGGAACAAGTCCTTTGAGTTGATGTATGATGCAAGTGATTTTGCTATTGGAACTGTTCTTGGATAGCAAAGAGACAAAATGTTTCATGCCATATACCATACAAGCAAGACACTAAATGAGGCTTAAATGAATTATGCTAATACAAAGAAACAACTTCTTTCCATTGTATACGCCTTTGAGAAATTCAAATCTTATTTGGTTGGCACCAAAGTGACTGTCTACACGAATAATTCTACAATAAAGTATCTCATGATGAAGAAGGATGCCAAATCAAGATTGATAAGATAGGTGCTTCTTATACAAGAATGTGGCTTGAAATTCGTGATAAAAAAGGAAGAGAAAATCAGGTAGTAGACCATCTATCTAGAATAAAGATGGAAGCAAAAATGGATGATAATATGGTAATTGGGGAATCTTTTTCAAATGAACAACTATTTTCTGTAGCTCAAATAGAAGTCCCATGGTATGGAGACATTGCAAATTTTCTTGTTGCCAACATTCTTCCATTGAACCTCACTTGGCAAAAAAAGAAAAAGTTCTTCCATGACATTGAAAACTATTTTTGGGATAACCGTTGCCTCTATAATGAATGTGATGATGGTATTTTGAGAAGGTCTGTCTCTAATGATTAAGTTGAAAGTATTATTTACCATTGCCATAGCTTACACTATGGAGGTCACTTTGGGACCACAAAAACAGTAGCTACGGTACTTCAATATGGTTATTTTTGGCCCACATTTTTTAAATATGCTTACAATTATGTAAAGATATGTGATAGATGTCAAAGGATAGGTAATATTTCAAAAAGAGATGAGATGCCTCTAAATAGTATACTTCAAGTGGAACCGTTTGATGTGTGGGGCATCAAGTTTATGGCACCATTTCCTCCATCCTTTGGTAACCAATACATACTTTTAGGAGTGGATTACGTCTCAAAGTGGGTAGAAGCCATTTCTAGCAACAAATGTGATGCCAAAGTTGTCACGAAATTTCTGAAGAAAAATATTTTCGTTAGGTTTGGAACTCCTAGGATTATTATTAGTGATGGAGGAAGTCAATTTTGCAATAAAGTATGTAATTCCTTATTGTCTAAGTATGGGATCAAGCATAAAATGTCTATCTCCTACCATCCCCAAACAAGTGGGCAAGGAGAGGTATCCAATAGAGAATGAAAAGAATTTTGGAGAAAAATGTGAACATCTCTAGGAAGGATTGGTCATTTATGTTGGATGATGCTTTATGAGCATACAGAACACCATTTAAAACACCAATTGGTTTCATCCCATATAAGCTAGTTTATGGAAAGGCTTGTCACTGATGATTGTATGAAAATAGGGTCATTAGCACACTTTTTACTTAATATTTATATGTTTTATTCAATAAATAGTATTTTTTGGGTAAAAAATATCAAAATATAAACTTTTTAATGAAAAGGGGTGAAAATATAATTTTTGAATTTTTTTGGAATTTTTAACGCAGGACCAATCAGGAGCACAACGTGTCATGCCACGCAGGTAGAGGAGCTGAGTGGGTAAGCCATGTAATCACATAGATAAAATCATGTTACGCCACATGGATGAGGATGAAACGTGTGCCATGTGTCAGGACAAAGTTCAATACGAGTTTGGAAATTGGTCAACCCTAGTCGGCATGTGTCACATGATCCGTCTTTACGAATCACATCATGCCACGTGTCGCTAACTCAAATGACATTGACTCTTATAGGTCTCCCTTTCCATGTGTCACTCCCTAATTCACCCAGTGAATTATTGATGCCACGTGTCGTGCTGTGATTGGCCAAAACTGTCAATTTTGCTTGTTTTGATTGTAGCCCTTGATTTGAAGATGATGTGATGGTCTAGATCGCATCTGAGCATTATTTAAGCCCATAATCACTCCATAAATCCTAATTTTCCTCCATTAGCATAATTTTGGTCATTTTTTGGAGCTAAAAAGAGAGAAAAATACAAAAAGATTCAAGAGAATACAATTTTGGTGGAGATTCAAGAGGAAATTAATACTACAATTCAAGAGATTGATTGTATTTATTTTTCTACTCTTTTTTTATCAATGTTATCTTTTTCTTTATGAAAAATATGAGGTTTATGAGCCCAATTATGTGTAATTAATTTATTAATCTAGGGATCTTAAGAACCCAATTTTCACCATGTGATGATCTAAATTTTTACCCAAATTATAATTTTTATTTAATTATATTATTTAATCTGATTTTTATGCTAGTAATTGTTTGGCCAATAATTTATCTATAGAGGCAATTAAATGGATTTGAGAAAATTATTTAATTATTTGTCTTGACTAAATAACATGCATAGTTTCTAGGAAGAGATGTATGATTCTTATGTATGTGATCCATAATTGATGAACTTAATGAGTAATAAGAAATTTAATTGGCATGAAAATGTGATTAAATTAATTATTATATGGTGTGTAGTTTAATTGAGAAAGGAATACATGCTAGGTTAGATTCAATTGATCATGTAATTAATTGATAATTATATTGGGGGGATTTTAGCGATTTGCATGTTTAGAAAATTGGGGGATTAAGTATTCCTAGATATTTTCTCATATATTTTTTTAGTTACCAAATTTGATTTAATTAATTATTTCTATTTAATTTTAGTTATTTTAATTTTGCTTCCTTAAAATATAAAAACACAAAAAAAAATTGATTTTTATTATTTTTATTTTTTAAAATTAGTTTATAATAAAATAATCTCTGTGGAAACTATTTTTACTTATCATTGTATTACTTGTTATGATACATATAATTTCGTATTCATTGCACATATTCTATGTGGCAATCAGTCACTTACCATTAGAATTGGAGCACAAAGCATATTGGGCATTGAAACAGTTGAATATGTCTATAGATGTAGCCGGTGAAAAAAGAATGCTTCAAATAAATGAATTGAGTGAATTATAGTGGAATACTTATGAAAATACCAAGCTTTACAAAGAAAAGACAAAAAGATGGGATGAAAATAAAATTGTGCATCGTATCTTTGAACCTGGTCAAAAAGTGTTACTGTACAACTCAAGACTCAAATTGTTTCCAGGAAAATGAAAGAGTAGATGGTCAGGTCCATTCTTCATCACTAAGGTAACCAACCATAGAGACATTGAATTAGAAAACAAAGATAAAGAGAGATTTATGGTTAATGGGCATAGGGTGAAGCACTATTATGAATATCACTTATCAAATGAAACATATGTGATAACCTTAGTGGATATACCTTAAGAGTTGATATGATCATTTAGTAAAGGACGTTAAATGGGACGCTGGTTGGGAGGCAACCCAACGTTATTTTACTTATAATTTCATTATTTTTATTTTGTAGGTGAATAAATGTGGAGAGCAATGGCACAATAAGAATGAGCATTTCAGCCATAGATGTAGTGTGCCAAGATTATAGGAGTTTTATTTTCTTTTACTTTTTCATATTTATATGTGCACATTGGGGACAATGTGTAATATAAGTTTGGGGATGGAACCTCATTCTATACATTAGTATTTAGTATGCATTTTAAATTTTTAGTGAATTGTTTTTTAATTTTTAAGATGTTTTTAGTCATAATTTGGGTAGAAATTGATAAATATATGGAAACTAAATGCATGCATAATTGATATGAAAAATATGAACTCAATGATAAAAATTGGTTGTTATGACTAAGATAAGAAATGTAACATATTTGTTAAGATATTTACATTAATCATGTGATATGCTTGCTGATTTCGATTGAAATGATTCAAATTTTTATGCACATATTCATGATTGATTTTGGTGTTCTTATTGAGAGAAAACTTGTAGTGAGTTATGTGAGTTGATGAGATCTACCAGGCTTTAGAATCTATTTGATCATCTCTTGAGGTGAAATTCTGAATAGTATTTAGCAAAAGCAATGATGTAGGCCTTATTTGAATTGATTAACCCTATCAAGTTAACCATTGTTAATATTTGTAGTCACCCATTTGAGCCTAACAAAGAACCTTTCATATCTGTAAGTCACATTTTATGCCTAACTAATAAGAATTACCTTTATCCTTGCACATTTCTCTTGTATGAAAAGAAAAAAAATGCAATCATGTGTTATGAAATAGAGTAAGGTGAAATGTAATGCATCTTGTAAAAAAAAAGAGAAGAAAAAAGATAAAAAATCACAACACAATTATCCCTCTAAAGAAAAAGAGCTTTTAGAATTGAAAATAAGTTTAAGGATGTTGTGAAGTTAAAACAAAGAGAGAGAAAAAAAGAAGCAAAACTCACAACATAATTATCCTTCTAAAGAAAAATAAAATAGAATTGAAAATAAGTTTAGGGGTGTTGTGAAGTTACAATAAAAAAGAGAGGAAAGAGATGTGGAATACAAGAATATGAAAAGAATGACAAAAAATGGTGCACTGAAATATCAAGTTAAAGCTCAATTATAGTTAAAAAGTGCATGATTAACAAAAAGAAAGCTAAGGTGTGGAGAGAGCCTAAATATCTTATTGACCCCTCACCTTAGCCTTACATTACAACCATGTAAAGTCTTTATTGATCTTGAGTTAAGTGCATATTTATATTAATGAAGAGGGATGTGAAAAATAGACTTAGGAGACTTGTTCTAATATTGTATTAATTAGCATGCTCATATAGGTTGATTTCATGAGTGCATTGGATGATATCATGTGCAACACACAGATGAATCAATTTGTCAAAAAATTTGCATATCCTTGTATTGATGGAACATTGATTGATAAATATGCGAACCTTATTATCATAGGATTGTACAACTTTTAAAAGGGATAGTTTTCATGAAATATGCATGTACAAATAGAAGTATATTTGTGATTATACTACCCATATTATATTATTTAGTTATACTTGAATACGAGCAAAGAGATAAGTTTGGGGTGTGATGACTCTATGAAAGTAGAGTAATTAGCACACTTTTTTACTTAATATTTACTCGTGTTATTCAATAAATAATTTTTTTGCGACCAAAAATATAAAAATATAAACTTTTTAGTGAAAAGGAAAGAAAATATAATGTTTTGAAATTTTTATGGTTTTTATTGTTTTTATGAATTTTTAACGTAGGGCCAATCAAGAGCTTCCATATGGCACGCCACGTAAGCAGAGAAGTTGACTAGGCTAGCCACACAAACACCACGCAAGTAGGGACAACAAATCATAGATTGGTGCAAGTTAGGAAGAGAAACCACATGCCACGTGTTGACATGGCATTCAATTCGTGTTCAGAGCACGGTCAAACCTTCATGCCATGTATCACCACTCTACTCATCCAGTCGTTCCACCTATACATGACACCATCTATTTCCAAAAATCACGTTGCATTGGGTCACGTTGACCCAGTATGCGTTGACTCGGACCGGTCTTCTCTACCCAGTAGCATTCTCTAATTCGCCCAATGAATTATGTGTACCATGTATCGTATTGTGATTAGCTAGCACTATTTATTTTTCTTTTTTTATGTCAGTCCTTGATTGTAAGTTGATCTAATGGTCCAAATCATATGTGAGTTATATTTAAGCCTCTAATCACACCATAAACCCAAAGGGGCTATCATTATCATAATTTTAGTGAGGTTTTGAAGCTAAAAAGAGAGAAAAATACATAAAAATTCAAAAGAATATACAATTTTGGTAGAGATTTAAAAGGAGATTAGCACTACAATTCAAGAGATTGATTGTATTTCTTCTTCTATTATTTTCTTTATCAAGTTTTATGTTTTTTTATGAAAAATATGAGCTTTATGAACACAATTATGTGTAGTTAATTTATTAGTCTAGGGATCTTATGAACTCAATTTTCACCATGTGATGATCTAATATTTTACCCCAATTATAATTTTTATTTAATTATATTATTTAATCTAATTTTTATGCTATTATTTTTTTGGCCAACAATTTATCTACAGAGACAATACAATAGATTTGAGAGAATTATTTAATTATTTATCTTGATTAAATAACATGCATAGTTTTTAGGCAGTGATGTATGATTATTATGTATGTGATCCATAATTGACGAACTTAATGAGTAGTATGCAATTTAATTGACATGAGAGTGTGATTAAATTAATTACTATACGGTGTGTAGTTTACTTGAGAGAGGAATACATGTTAGGTTAGATTCAATTTATCATGTAATTAATTAATCATTATATTGGGGGATTTTAGCGATTCGTATGTTTAGAAAATTGGGGGATTAAGTATTCTTAGATTTTTTCTCATATATTTTTTTAGTTACCAAATCTGATTTAATTAATAATTGTTATTTACTTTTAGTTATTTTAATTTTGTTTCCTTAAAATATAAAAACACAAAAAAATTGATTTCTATTTTTTAGTTTTAAAAATTAGTTTATAATAAAATAATCTTCGTGAGAATGATATCTTCTTATCATTATATTACTTGTTGCGAAACTTATACTTGCGAATTCATTGCACACACTTTTTGTGTGGTGATCACATATTATTTTTTATTTGTTGTAGTAAGAAGTGTAATTTTCTTGGTCAGCTAAGAAAATTGTCATGGATTTTGACTCTCCTCATTTTAGAACTCTTTTATTTGGAATTAGCACCCAACAACTCAAAGAGATTGGAAGTCTGTAAGGCTAATTTTTCTCCCATTGCTTCACCAACAACATTATCAATAGTGGACTGACATTATTTTGTCAAGCCATTATAGAAAAATTGTTTTTACAACTGCAGTGGGTAGCTATGATGGGAGCACTATGTGAGAAAAATTTTGAAGCTCTCCCATGATTCATGAAAAGGCTATCCCTCCATCTGAGAGACAGGGGCAATGTTACCTCTTAACTTTGATATTTTATAGTGGGAATAGAATTTTTCCATAAAATTGTTGTAGACTTCCTCCCAAGTCATCAAGGAACCTGGAATAAGTGACTTTTGCCATGCCTTGGCCTTGTCTTTAAGGGTATTTGGGGAACACCTCACTTTGAGTTGATCCACAGTGAGTACATCGAGGAAGAATGTATGGACTGTAGAATAAAAGTTCCTAATAAATGACAATGAGTCTTCATTAGGTAGTCCATGAAAAGAAGTTAGCATTGAAAAACAAATTTTTCGTAATATATAATTCTTTGTAGCCTCTCACAAGTGGATATAGATGGTTACAGTGCCAATTATTGGCCTTCAAACTTTTCCATTGTGGTCTCTCTATATGGTGGAGTTTCCCCATGATTAATGGTTCATGTAGAGTGTCGAGGTTATGTTCAATTTTTTTGTTCAACAAAAGGCTTTGGGATGTTAAATTCTAACCTTCTTAATAGTATAAAGGTCTATTTATATTATTATTCAAAGGTGTGAGATGTGTACCATAAAGGCCACTTACCTTGCATATACTAAAAAGAAAAAAATAGAACTTAATCTCACCTATCAAGTTGACAAATAAAAAGATAAAATAAATTTACCAAATTATAAAACAATACATATTTATACACAAAATACTAAACAAGTAGCAAAAAATAATAGAATAAAAAAAAATCATACACGTGTTAGTAGAATATCCCGTTAATTTGTCACCTTCGGTCGGGTTCCCAATTGAAACTTTCATCAATGTGTCAAAGTTGAGTTTATGATTTAAATATCTGGGACTAATTTTCAGATTTTAAAACTATTATGAAGAATATGTCATTAATATATCTTCAATAATAATTCTTATAAAAATATTTGAAATAGAGATCCCTTTAAATATACATGTGATATAGACCAAAATATTTAATAGCGCCACTCTAAATCATATTTAGATAATTTAAATCTTAAATCTAACTCTCTTGTTTATTATGAAAATTATTTTATCAATATATTTTTTATTTACAAACTTTGGTTTAAATCTTGATGATGAAATAAAATTTAATTTATTTTGTAAAAATATTTTCTCTACTTTAATATTTCATAAGTGTAAAAATATTACTAATATCCGGTACTATTTATAGCCATATATGCATAGTTCAATAAATTATAAATAAATTAAACATATAACATATAAAACAACAATTAGAAATAATCTAAAAAGAATATATTTATATACCACAATAGAATTCTTTTAGAATTACTTCAGGTTTGAAAAAACTCTAAGCATAATAGCTTCATTGATTATTGAATTGAAAATTGAAACTATTACATAAACTACATTTGTTCAACTCTCAAAAGAGATAATAACTTTAAATTACAAAAATAAAATCTAAAAAGAGCTAAGAAATATAAGAAATATAAGAAATTATCTAAAAGAGAGCTGATGGGATATATTTTACAAAAGAAATAAGGTCCTTATTATAGGGTGAGGAATGGAGGAAAATGTAGATTTTTCAACCTGGTGTTGCGGCACAAAATGTTTTCACGCACGACATACACTATCAGTACATGGTTTGAGCATGATCCACTCTTTTTGCATTGTAGCACACAATATTTTCATGCCATGGCCCATATAAATTTAAGACACATTTGATTCTTTCCTTTGGCCATGTGCCATAGCTCACAATAGTTTCATGTCGCAACGCACTTCAAACTACATCACTTAGAACCCTAAATTCCTTGTATTTTTTTTCAATTTTAAAATATATGTTATGTTTTACAAATGTATTCTTTTATTCTTATAAGTTGTAATGGGTGCTTCAAGTATTATTCTTTGAGTTAAATTATTTTAATATAAGAAATATACCTAAAAATCAAAAAAATATACCTGTGATTCCAAAAAGATAGATTTACATAAAATGATAATAAAATATGCAAATATAAATCTATATAATCACTAAAAATACATAAAATCACAATATATTGAGCACTTATCAGTACGCATGCTAGGTGAAGGGTTATGGTTTAAGCTTGCTAGCCAATGTTTTTGGTTTTGCATTGCATGTGTGGGTGTTTATGGAAACTACTCGTTAATTTTTTGAATAAAAAATGGACTTTTAGTGTGCCTCGATAAGGTCCTCATTGTTGCACCTCATTGGATGGTTGGTGAAGCCAAGTGAGGGTGGTCGAAGATAAGCGCTCAAATACACTTTATATATCATGATTTTATGCATGTTTTGTGATTACATAGATTTGTATTTGTTTTTTTAACTATCATTTTACAAAAATCTATCTTTTTGAGATTACGTATATATTTTAGTCTTTTTGAGGTATTTCTTATATGAAACAAGATTCAAATTGAGAGAATTATACTTGAAGCACCGATTACAACTTGGAATATTAAAAGAAAACATTTGTAAAACATTACATGTGTTTAAAAATAGGAAAAAGAAATTACAAGAAAATTAGGAAAGAATCAATATGTCCCAGATATGATGCATACTATGACACGAAAACATTGTGTCCCCAACACAAAAAGAGTAGATTATGCTTAAACTGTGTATAAGCTATGTATGCCATGGTATGGAAAAAATATTTGTTGTGACGTTAAGCTAAAAAATCCACTTTGTCCTCATTTCCTCACCCTATAAATAGGAACCTATTTCTTTTGTAATAGATATCCCATAAGCTCTCTTCTAACTGTTTTATTATATATTTTTTAGCTTTTCTTAACTTTTCTTTTAGTATTTTAAACTTCTTCTCTTGTTTAAGAGTTGACCAAATTTAGTTCTTGTAATACCTTTTAGTTTTAATTCAATAAAAATCACATCAATCATGTCTAAAGGTTTTATATAAGCAATTTTAACAATTTTGTTGAGGTATATTTAAATGTATTCTTTTCAGAATATTTATAAGTGTTTCTTTACATGCTATATGTTTAATTTACTAATCATTTAAACTATAGATGTCTAGCTATAAATAGTATGAGATATTAGTAATGTTGCTATTCTTGTGAAATATTAAAGTAGATTAAAAAATTTTATAAAATGAATTAAGTTTCATTTCATCATCAAGATTTAAACCAAAGTTTGTAAATGAAAAATATATTGATGAAGTACTTTTCATAATAAATAAGAGAGTTAGCTTTAGGATTTAAATTATTTGAATCTGATTTAGAGTAGTGCTCTTAAACTTTGGTCTATGCGAATAGTATAGTTTGGATGAGCTCTATTTCAAAGCTTTTAATAAGAATTATTATTAAAGATATATTGACGATATATCCTTTATAATAGTTTTAAAATCTGAAGGTTAGTTTTAGATACTTATATCATAAACCTAACTTAGACACCTTGATGAAGTTTAAATTATCGGCCAACCGAAAGTATCAAGTTAAATGGATTAGTAATTTTTTAGAAAATGAGCATAATTTAATTAAGGTTTAAATTGTTGGCCCAATAATGGTGACAAGTTAAGTTTAATTAATAGAGAAATGATCCCTACCTTAAGATATTTTCATACCTATAAGAAAAAAATCAATAATCTTAATTCATATCTTTAATATCCTATTTAATATTGAACAAGCATGATTGATTAACTAGTATATCCCATAAATTCTCTACTACATGATAAATGTTTAATTGCTTAAATTTTTATTGAATTTATCTTTTTTTATGTAATTAGTTTACAATCTCAACTCAAAAAAATCGTGACATGATGTTTAGGTTATTTAATTTTACTTTTAAATAATTTTTTGAATGATTTAAAAACCATGTAATTCCTCGTTAGAACTATCTTGGAAGAATACTTTTCATTTTCTATAAGTAATTCATGTATTTCCAAGCTATTTTATAAATTATACAAAATTTGTACGCATAAT
This sequence comes from Hippophae rhamnoides, assembly GCA_033030585.1. Classification (NCBI taxonomy): domain Eukaryota; kingdom Viridiplantae; phylum Streptophyta; class Magnoliopsida; order Rosales; family Elaeagnaceae; genus Hippophae; species Hippophae rhamnoides. Next base: position 33,335,485 of record CM065436.1, read on the forward strand.
TTTGGCACATCAATTTTTTTGTGTAATTATGGTAATAACACTAAAAGCTAGTTAATCGTTGCAAGCATCAGTCAACGAGGTACTCCTTGGGCTTGATGCTCCCTCTTAAATGCTTTCTTAATGAGAAAAATCACTATAGAGCTCTATCAAATTGACATGTCATTTTTTTTTATTTTGAATCACTATTAACTTGAGTGTTTGTTCGATATTAGTGATTTATGAATGTGTGAGCAAAATTGCACTCTTGATTAGTGAGTACTCAAGGTGGTCTTTGGTTGTGGGTTTTGGTTGAAGTGCATATCTAATTTCATTTCATAAATCATCTTAAGTGTACTTTGATGTTTGTTTAATGTTCTTATGAGAGTAAAATAACATTCTTAAGTTGTGAGTACTTAAGACTATTTTACTAGTGAGGTGTGAGCAATACTGTGATTTTGGGATTTATGTGAGTACCTAAGATAGTGGTTGCTAGTGGTTATGGTTGAAGGGGCTCCGACATTGTTGTACACATTGTTGATCATTGGTAGGTACTTGTATAGCTGTGTGCTATGTTGGCTCTAAAGGAGAGCTAGATCTGTGTGTAAGATAATGTTATTGTAGAGGCAGTAGGCAAGAGTAGCAATATGTAGTTAGGGAAGTGTGTTTGAAATAATTTGTGTATTGTGTTTATACTTATTTATCAAGTTGAATTTTTTATTTTGTTTAGTGGGTTGTTTGCTACTCAGTGATTTCCATAAGTAACCTGAGAATGTTACCACATTGGCAAGGGTTCTATATAAGGTTACCTTGTTATATATGTTATTATGCATGATCAACTATTATATTAGTATATATGATCTTAGTTTCTATCGTGTATGTACCAATATGCTAGATGTATACTCTGATCAGAAAGCTTATATGATTTATGTACTTACTTGCTTTCTTTCCTTTCCTTGTAGCATGCCTATAACTTCCTAATTAGTGCTTCTGTTGACATAAATTAATATGCATGCATGCGAGTTTTACGTAAGTCTCTATGGTGTTAGTAACTCCTTACCATGGTTGTGTACCAAGTCTGATACTCTTTCTTTTGGAATGATGTGATATGTGGCATTTCATATTGTGAGAATACAATCATCATTATTGAATATATACCCACATATGAAGTCTTGAAGTGATTAAAAATCATTTATATGTTTTACAATATGTATATCTGTTTCACATGCTATGTGATGTTTGACTTATTTTTACATGTTGCTAGTATCGACAGGAGCCTCTGTGGCACACCGTTATTAGTGTGTTCACCATCGATTGTTGTTTCTTATCTACTAGTTGTTTTAGTTGTATGTTTAATTAAGTATGTTGTATTGTATTTATATTGTGCTATCCATTTATTTTGCATTGTGAGGTATACATGGCCGAGTTGGAATAGAGCTCGCAAAAATATTCAATTAGGTTAGCATTTTCATTCTCATCTAGGTCTTGGATGCCTATTTAGGATGGAAGAACAATTGACCTTTGTGAAATTATTCCTACATATGGAAATCTCATAAAAAAATAAATAAAATATTTTTTAATATAAAATAAACAAAAGTAAATAAGAGTTAATTTAACAAAAATCCCCAACAACTCTGAAAATTGATGCATTCAGATGAAAAGTCAATTTAAACCTTGCTTTAAATTGCTTAAGATGTCATAAATTAGTATATAGCAAGTAAGGGTCTTTCCCAAAAATAATTTTGAAAGCTAATTCCTATTTACAAAATTGAAACTTAAATCTATCAACTAAAGATTAATAAGGTAAAAACAACATTTAAGTATTACGAACAATTACTCATAAGTTTTTAGTGAGGTGGTTTGCCAAGACCTTGATGAGACCTCAATGACATATTTTACCTCAATTATAATTATAATTTAATTATATTCTTTATCTAGTTTTTAAATTATTAATTGTTTGGTCAACAATTGATCTATAGAGGCAATTAAATAGATTTGAGAGAATTATTTAATTGTTTGTCTTTATTAAATAATAGACATAGTTTTTAGGTAGAGATGTATGATTCTTATGTATGTGATCCATAATTGATGAACTTAATGAGTAACATGCAATTTAATTGACATGAGAGTATGATTAGGTTAATTATCATATGATGTATAATTTACTTGAGAGAGGAATACATGATAGGTTAGATTTAATTAATTAGTAATTATATTGGGGAGATTGTAGTGATTCAAATGCTTAAAAATTGGGAGATTAAGTATTCTTAGATAATTTCTCATATATCTTCTTAGTTACCAATTCTAAGTCAATTAATTATTTCTATTTATTTTTAGTTCTTTTAATATTGCTTTCTTAAAACATAAAACAAAAAAAATTGATTTTTACTTTTTATTTTTAAAATTAGTTTCAAATAACATAATCTTAATGGGAACGATATTTTATCATCATTATATTACTTGTTGAGATATATATACTTGCGTATTCATTGCATAAAGGTTTTGTCAATCACAATCTACCCCTTTGGTTTTCCATATCAAAAGATTACACAACTAAGTACAGATGCGCATTAATCATGAGATGATCATGAAGATGACCGAAACATATTTTTTTCCTATGAACAAAACATCGATGCACACCCAATAACTAAAAAACACACTTGTTCTATGTGCATCCCTCTTGTGTACTTCATCCATCTTTATGAATCCACTCATTCATACTCTAACAAGTTGATATGCAAGGGTCTCAACTCAACTGCATATAGAACATTTGAAGCTCGATCAATTCAATCTATGCCTATAACCTATACACAAAAAATAAACACATATCTCATGAAAATATCATGCAAAAAAAACGTGTAGTCTATTCACATACTATCATTTTAACCCTACTTAAGTACACAATAATAAGTAAAACATAAACAATCATGTAGTTTGTATTCTTAATACACTCCCCCAAAGTGTATGCAAGTGAATTAACAAGATGAAATATAGTCCTATACTGGCCACCCAAGAAACAAAACTTTGCAACATTCACATATATGTGCACACAAAATTCTCTCACTTTTTGACATAGAAAGTAAAAGAAACACCCTTATGTGAGGGAGAAAAGGCATACTAATATCTAATAATCCCAACACTCAAGGAAAAACTTAGATGACACTAAAGTGAAGAAACAATATGCAATATATACAAAAACATGAGTTAAGAAGTCAGGTAATAGAACATAGAGTTCTTTAGGCTCCTAATAATCTGAAGAGCATAGGTAGTAGTTAGAGAGAGATGCAACACCAATAGCCTTTCTTAGGGATTAAAACCTTTGAAAGTATAAAGGTCTAGCAAAAATATCAGCAAGTTGAAGGTCCATGCTGATATGTGACAATGACAAAGTGTTTGATTTCCCTAGTTTTCTTATAAAACGATGTCTTATATTAATGTATTTATTCTTTGAGTGTTGGACTATATTTTTTTAAATGAAAATAGTACTAGTGTTCTCACAAAGTAAAATAAAGTTTTTTATTATGATACCATAGTCTAACAACATATTCTTCATCCAAACCGATTGAGAGCAATAGAAACTCACAATTATATATTTAGCTTCAGTAGAGATGGACACAAAAATATGATTTTTATTGTGCCAAGAAATGAATGAATTACCCTAGTAGAAGCACCTTCATGAATTACTTTTTCTATCATCGTTGCATCTTGCTCAGTCAGTATCAAAATACCTAACCAACTTTGTAGTATGTCTCAAGGATACTAGATATCAAATTATGATGTGCCATTAACATATTTGATGATCCATTTGACAACAACAAAATTTGATTTTTGAGGCTACCCTAAAATCTAGCAAAAACTCCTACATTGAAAGAGATTTCTAGATGACTAGCAATCACGTAGAGAAGACTCTCAATCATACTCTGGTACAAAGTATGCTTTATTTTCTTTCTAGAAGAGTCTTGATGAAGTTTAAGAGTGGTACTCATAAGAGTGCAAGAAGTATTTATATTTTCCAATCCAAAATTTTTAACCAATTTCTTGCCATACTTTTCTTGAGAAAGGAAGATCCCATCTTTCATCTATTTGACTTGGAATATGAGGAAGAACTTCAATTCACAAATAAAGCTCTTCTCAAACTAACTTTCAATAGTGGAAGTAAAATTTTGAGCTATGTTATCCTTTGTAGATCAACATATAACATTTTGTCACCACCTTCTCTTAGAAAACCATTATTGAGGAGGAACATGGTAAGATGATCCTACCAAGCATGGCGAAATTACTTTAAACCATACAATATTTTTTCAATCTCATCACATAATTAGGAAAGTCAGTCTTCAAACCCTTTTAGTTGTTCTACATAGGCTTACTCTTTGATAACTCCATTCAAGAAAACACTCTTCACGTCCATTTGACATAATTTAAATCCAAAGTAGTAGATGAGACTAATGAGAAGTCTTACAAATTCTAAAAGGGCAACATGAGCAAAGGTTTCATCAAAGTCTATCCTTCAATCTGAGTATATCCTTGAATAGTAAGATGAGAATTTTTTTCGAACAATTATATCCCATTTTCATCTTCCTTTTTTTGTACAACCAATGTGTACCAATGACATGTTTTTAAGTAGGTATGGGGATAAGGTACTAGACATCATTCCTTTGAAACTGAATAAGTTCTTCCTATATGAAGTTTACTTAATGTATATCCTGTAGGGTTTCCTTAACATTTTTAGGAAGAGTAGTAAGTGTGAAACACATGTAGTTTAAGGGATCCTATAGCTAACATCTAGTCCTATTAGAATCTTCCATATTAGCAATAATTTTGTTCGTAGATTGAGTACTCTTTGACCATTTTGGAAGAGAAGGGTCTTCTTGATCATCTTCTTTCATCCTTAGAAGTTCTAGGAGGGTTAACTAGAGTTATTGTAGATGAAGTCTCAAAATTATCCTTGGCATTGTTTATAGAACCCCAATCACCAAAAACATTACTATTATTAGACTCAATAAGTTTAGTGGCATTAGATTCATCAATCATAACATTTATTGATTCTATGAGTGTAGAAGTTCTTAAATTGTAAACCTGATAAGTACGACTATTGTTGGAGTATCCCAAGAAAATTCCAAGGTCACTATTGGCCTTAAACTTATCTAGATTATCTTTTGCTCTAAAAATATAGCAAGTACTTCCAAACACATGAAAGCATTTAACATTAGGTCTCTCTTCATGCATAAGCTCATTTAAGGACTGACAAGTATGAGGCCTTAAAAAGAAACCATTCAACATACAACAAGTAGTGTTAACAACTTTAGCCTAAAAATGCTTCACCAAGTTTTTACTAGTCAATATAGCCCTATCCATCTCTTGGATAACTGTATTATTCCTTTGAACAATACCACTCTATTGAGGGATCTTGGAGCCCAAAAGTCATATTGAACACCCATTTCATCCCAAAAGGAACTAAAATTTGAATTATCAAATTCTTTCCCATATCACTCCTTATTTTGGTAATGGTAAAAATGGACCCAAATTTATCATTTTGTAGTTTGATACACAAGGTTGTGAACTTATCAAACGCTACATATTTTCCTCTTAGAAATAAAACCCAAATATATATGGAGAAATCACAAAATCATATTTATCAAATTTTCTAAAGATTTATCTTGAAGTGTAGGAGGATTTCATGGTCTCGCTTTATAAGGTTGTTGGCCTCTTAGAAAAGGAAAACATGGTGGATTACCAAGGATAGTTGCTTGATTACTTCCAAAATAAGTAAATTTGGGATGATCCCTCCAACCAGGATTGTAAGTGTTAGAGTAGGTATCATATTTTTTCCTTTGTTATCATTGGTATCCTCCCATAACATTTGCTTGTTCAATATTAGGATCTTGAATAGGACATATGTCTGTTGAGTGTCCAAAGTTAGTGCATATTCCACAAACTTAAACTTGTCTTATTACTAATTGTTGCACAATTGAAATGAGGGTGCTCAGTTGTTGTTCAATATTATTAAAAAATCCTACTTTATTGACCCTTGTTGTGGGTTGGATCGGGTGCCAAACTATTGAGCATTTGCAACATAGTAGTAATCAAATTTCTTGCAGTTTTAGGAGTCTTATTAATCAAAGTTTCACCATTTCCTCCATCTATCATGCTTTTATCCATTAGTATCAATCCCACATAGAATTATAGAATTAAGAGCTTTTCACTTATTTGATGATGAGGGAAACTTGCACATAAATTTTTGAATAGTTTCCAATACTCATATAAGTTCTCCCTATTGTATTGTTGAATACCACATATTTCTTTTCTAATTAGAGTAGCCCTAGAAGCTAGAAACTATTTCTCCAAAACACATGCTTCATCTCATTGTAACTATTTATTATCACCGATGGTAAGTAGTACAACCACTCCTTAGTGCTCTCTATTAAAGAGAATGAAAATGCTCTAAGTTTTTCTTGTTCTTCAATAGTTTCATTATATTTCATGCTAGAATAGATCTCATGAAGTTCTTTTAGATGTTTTTTGGATCTTCACTAGCTAAACATTAAAAAGTAGGTAAGATGAATCACGCCAGACTTCAATTTAAGAGCACCATCATTTTCATCATGTTGAATGCATGGTCGTTGTTGATTTAAAGTCAGTGATTCCATTTCCCTAAGGTAGCGTTTGGTTCATAGAATGAAATCAGAATCAAAATCGGAATGGAATGGAAAGGAAACAATTTTGTTTGGTTTGATCATTGGAATCAAAGAAGGAATCGATATTACAATGTTTGGTTTACAACTTGAATGGAATAGAAAACACTGTATACTACCTTAATACCCTTATATTCAATAAAGTTTAAACAATATTATTTAATTATTATTTTTTCGTTAGACAAAATACATTATTAAACTCATTATTTTTTAAATAGTTATTACTTAAAAGGAAAATATATTATTAAAATTATTATTTTTCTAAATAAGGTTTAGGGTTTTGAGGTTTGAAATTTGGGATTTAGGATTTGGGATTTAGGGATTTATGGATTTGGGATTTGGGGTATAGGTTTAGGGTTATATTTGTAGGTTAAGGTTTTGGGTTAACATTATTATTGTTCTAAATAGGATTTAGAGTTTCAGAATTTGGGATTTAGGATTTAGGGTTTAGAGTTATATTTGTGGGTTAAGGTTTATGGTTAAAATTATTATTTTTCTAAATAAGGTTTAGGGTTTTAGGATTTTGGGTTTGGGGTTTAGGGTTTAAGGTTTATGGTTATATTTATGGGTTAAAGTTTATATTTAAAATTATTATTTTTCTAAATATGGTTTAGGGTTTTAGGATTTTGGGATTTAGGGTTTAAGGATTTGGGGTTATATTTGTGGTTAAGATTTATGATTAAAATTATTATTTTTCTAAATATGGTCTAGGGTTTTGGGTTATATTTGTGGATTAAGTTTTAGGGTTAAAATTATTATTTTTTAAATAGGGTTTAAGGTTTTGGGATTTAGGGTTTAGGCTTTTGAGATTTAAGATTTAGGGTTTTAGGATTTGAGTTATATTTGGGGTTGGGATAAAATTGAAAAAAATATTGAGATGGAAATGGAATCATGATTCCTTAAGGGGAGAGAAGGAATTCTAATTCCTTCTCCTTTAGGAATCGATTCCATTTCATTCGCATTTTTCAGCCCAACCTAACACAAAAATGGAAGAAATCAATTCTGATTTCATTCCATTCCATCTAATCAAACATAGCATAAGAGTTTGATTAGGATCATTAACATCCATTTCTATATGGATGTTATGATCTTAATATTCAGATGAGTCATTTGCACTTGGAAGATCTATCTGAATTCCTTGCCCAAGAAATTGTGAATTTATTAGTATGGGTTCATTTACTTTGACCATGAGAAGAAAACAAAGATTAGAAACAAATTAAATAAAAATAATAAAAATACATATAAATAAACCAAAATAAAAAAATAATAATAAAGGATATATTTTTTACTTTCAATAAAATTTTCAATTTTTTTGTTTATTAAATTTGTTTTAAATTGTTTCTAGAAGTTTTTAAATTTTTTAATTTTTTTAATTGATTTTAAATTAATTTTTCATTATTTTTTAATTTTTTAAATATAAAATAATTAAAAATAAATAAATTTAAACAAGAGTTAATTGAACAAAAATCTCTAATGATACAAAGCCAAAAATTGATGTATGTTCGTATAAACAGTCAATTTAAACCTTCCTTTAAATTACTTAAGATATCGGTATTTAGTATATAACAAGGGTCTTTTCCACAAAAGATTTTGAAAACTATCTCTTATTTATTAATTATGTGTGTTTTGTTTTGTAAACTAGAAATTAAATCTAACAATTAAATATTAATAAAGATAAAAATAAAAATAAAATAAAAATATTATGATAAAGACTCAAATAAAAGAAAAATTGTTGGACCATTCTACACCACTAGAATGTATTGTAAATCAATAAAAGCATATCTTATTCTCCTATTTTTTTATTATACCAAATTAGAGAAATTCTCAAAAGCAAAAATCTTCATCTCTTCTTACAGATTCGTTAAATTAAACAAACTCTTAATCTAACTATTTTTTTATAGACAATATAGAATAAACTCTCAGTTTAATTATTTTGAGTATTAATTCTCATTACAGACAATTTATCACTAATTATTTAAATTGATTAAGCGATAACGTACCCAATCAACTAAATTAATTAATGATGAATTAATTTGATTATTTAATTATATACTTAAATAATAAAATAAATTCATACAAAAATTAAAATGAGAATTAATACATAATAAAGAAGAATGGTTGAATAGAATATTGCATATCTTATTAAATGTTACAATCCATGTCTAGGGCTTTGAAATCACCCACAATAAATTAAAAAAATTAGCTACTTACAAAAAAACAATAAATTAAGAAAATTATTCATGAAAAAATGAAAGAAAGGGAAAGAAAGGTTAGGATTTTAATTTTTGAATATGATCTTCAGCTCCTTTAATTACTTCTTGAATCCTCTTCTTTTTCAATTTTTGCCTTCAATATTTAATTATAGAGTGTTATTTTGTATTTATATTGAGAAAATTGATATATTTTTACATTGTAGTAAGACTAGTTACATGCGAGTTACATAGGAAAAGAGAAACATGTAACACAGGAAAAGAGAAACACCGTGCGAAAATAGAGTCAATCAACAAAAATGAGGTGCTATGTATTGCAATCTAGGATTATTAGTTGAGCAGTGATGCATTGTGGCTAGAAAATTGTTTGGATTTTTTATTCTATGTACATCCCTAGATATTTCTAGGTACATCCACCTGCCAAATAAAAATCATAAACATTCCCGAAAAATTACAAAAGATTTAGAACATTAACATTCATCTTTGGGTTGCTCACTTCCTTTTCACCTTCCATGATGAGATTGACTAGAGAGGTCCAAATGTTTCTTATCATTTTCTATTTTTGATTTTGGTCATAACCATATACAATTTAAGATTTTCATACACAAATTTATCATATGATTCATGAAGTGAAAACTTTTTATCATTACCAACACCTGTCTAATATGAGGAACTAGAAGGGATAATCTTTGAGTGGAAATCCATCAAAGCAGAACAAGTAGGAGTAGTAAGCATGGATTTTTCTTAAGTAGACACAATAGTTTGAAAAGAACACTCATCATATTTGTTTTCCAAGAAGTCCCAACTTTTCTTTGAAGTAGTAAAATTTGAGATGAAAATTGAGTCTTTAGTAGTACCAATGGGCTTGGGTTCAATAACACTAGTCCCCATTCTCAATTAAGGACTAAACCTCATTGTTTTTGGATCTCATGTAGGAACACATTTGAGATCTATAGTAAAAATAACACAAACAATTGAATTATGGAGGTCCACTGACCAAGCCTTTCATAACATCCATCATAAAAAGATTAACAAAGGTAAACACAAAGAAAAGGGAAAGGATCAAAACTGGAGTGGTTAAGCCTTAAAAGGGTGTACCCAATATAATACCAGTTGAAAGTATCCAAAATCTTGTACTTAACCAAGGTAAGGAGATCTTGACTCCTGAAGGACACATCCCAATAAGTATTAGAATAACAAAAAAAAAGCAATAGTTATAATCTTAGACAAGTATATTATTTATACATATAGAAAATATACTTGCTGGCTACACAAAAAGGAAGTAAAGCATAATGAGCAAAACTAAGCAGTTTTCTAATGAGAGTCCTAATCTTATATGTGGTAACATATAATATTTAGACTCAGAGTGTACTCACAATATGGCAGATCATTCAAACACAATCATATATTAAGGTCAACTCTCATAGAACTTCTATCTATGTGATGGATACAACTCATAGTAAACAAATCCACTAAGCAATAAAATAGATACAACTCTAATAAAAATAAAATCACCAATTGATAGAAATAAAATCACCAATATCTCTATCAATTGAGACCACTATCTAAAATCCCTATTAATAACCTTGCTTTCTACATAAGCAATGACTTTTTCCAACAAATGAACTAGGCTCTCCTTCAAAGCCAACACTACCCAATAAGGTGTTATCAGTAATCATGGATCAATAAAGTGTATATTGTGAGAAATCAAATGTAAAACCACCCTTAACCATGAACCATCAACTACCTTAATGGTAAACGCATTCAATTATGTATTGCATAGAGCTAAAGCGGAAAACACATTCAACTACTTACCACAAATAACTATTGATGTGAGAATTCAAACAATATAGCCTAACCCATTCTCACAATGTTGTTCAAACAAACTTCATAAAATAGTCAACCATACTATTTTACGCTCACATAGACATATTAAAATTATTGAAACGCATTTAAGATAATTAGTGGAGATGGAATTGAAATTGATAGAAACTTTTGGTAGAGTTTTAGTAGTTTTTGAATTAATGCCATAATTAAGAGAGTTTATTTATAGACAACTACTAAAGGCCCTCCAACATCATCGAGGTCCTAGCTTACTGCCTCGCAAAGGGTCTGACGAAAATTTCAATGATGGTCCTATTAAGGTGTAAGAAAATCCCAATTTTTTTATCCAAAAATTGTCAAGTAATTTTTCATAAATACCCACATATGAACCGAACCAAAAACCATCACTCACGACCTAGAATGCATACTAAAAAACCAATCCCATGGTGTGCGTAAAAAAATATTTTAATCATAGTATACCCAACTATATGTGTATGAATTATTGATACATAGTAACCAACCTTATATAGAGAAAGAAAGAAACATTGAGTAAAAGAAATAGACTTTATATTTTTCACAAGGGAAACCAACACACATACATAAAGTATAAGAGGTCTTACAAATTAAATAAGCTCTTAATTCAAACCCTTTCTAATAGACAACCTAAAATAAGCTCTCTTAAATTTAATCTAACCAAAGCATTAAATTTCATGAAGCATTTGGATCAAGGTTAAATATACAAGCATGGTTTAATTATCTTGAGTAGCAATTCTCATTACAAGCAATTTATCACTATTTATTTAAATTAATCAAGCGATTACATACTGAATCAAATAAACTGATTAATGATGAATTAACCTGATTATTCAATTATACACTTAAATAATCAAGAAAATCCATATGAATCTTGAATTAGAGAATTAATATATAATCAAGAAGAATGGAGAAATAGAATATGGAAAAATTAATTATAAAATTAACTACTCATGGAAAAAAATAAATTCATAATAGTATTCATGATCACAAATAAAATAAAGGAGAAGAATTACTAGGATTATTACCTTTGGATTTGATCTTCACTTTATGAAGTTGCCTATTGAATCCTATTAGTTTTTACCTTCAGCTTGAATTCTATATTCTAAAATCCTAATTAGTCTATTTAAAATACTACGTTTAAAGAGGAATAATTGGGGTAAAAATATTAGGAAAAATTTGGCATTACTTTTCATTTATGACAAGCAAGCCACGGTGCACTTATTCCATGCTACAACTCACAATCAACGTTGTGCCTTCAATTAGACCCGAGATAACTATGCCTAGATGCACTTATAACTATGTTACAGTTGGTAATAATATGCTCCATAACACTATTTATGTGCCACGATGTGCTTTCAATTCTTCATTTTTTCACTTTACCTCCTCCTTGATGTATTTTGTGTAAATATTTTACAATTAAGTCTTCCGGTATATGACAATTATGCCCCCCAAAGTGAATATTTATTTATTCTTATTATTTGTATCTTTTAACAACCAATATACTTGAAATACATTAAAACATACCTCATGATTCCGAAAAAATATTTTGAAATATAATTAAGTAAAAATGAAATCTTAAATCTTAATTCTGCTAATTAATTTTGATAAATAACTAGGCAATCATACTTTTCACGTACTTATCAAATTCCCTACTATTTGTTAACAGATACTCATACATTTAGGGGGGCCCTTGCATATGTTCAAGAGGATCCTTGCTTTATGTTGCATGTGTTTATCTTATTTTTATTTTTTCCTATCAGTATTTACCAATGTAGGGGTGATTTGTTAGAGTATGTGGTGTACAATACTATTTCTTAGTAACATGTTTTTCCTGGGTATATTGTTTGGTTGTGCATGAACAATTTCATTTATAGATGGAATAACATGCTAAAGCTTAGTTGGATCTTGGAGATTATTTAGAGCTTAGTAGATTCATTATGATAGATGGAGCACAATAAGACAGATGCACTAGATACATCTTGGGAGGGACTTCATTAGATACATCTTCCATGAATGTGTTATGTATAGATGCCATGATTTGTATTAGTGTAGTGTAGTGTTTTCTCATATAAAGATGGAGGGTGATATTGTTGAGTCCTTGTTGATTGGTGTTAATTTATACATATTTTTAAGTGTCAATTGACACATATTTTCATTTATTTATTAATCCTCAAGAATTAACTTTATTTATTTTATATCTTATAGGTACTTGGAAGTAAAATGAGAAAAAAAGAGTGAAAAAGGACAAAAATATGGCATATTGACATTTGGGCATGCTGCACTATACAAATTCCACTTATTTTTTGTAAACTCGATAAGGCTTACACCAATTTTTCATACTCTACATAAGAGTTATAGAAGTCATCCATTCACTCTATAAGGCTTACACCAATTTTTCATACTCTACATAAGAGTTATAGAAGTCATCCATTCACTCTATAAGGCTTACATTATACTTGTGGGAATATTCTATTTTTCAAGATTTAACGGCTCATATCACTCTTAGGTCAATTCGAACTCTATATATACATCTTACACACAAAAATTGATTCATTCAACTTATAATTTACAAATTGGATGCCAAATTAAGAGATAAAAAGCTCCCTGCATTCCATGAAAGAGAACTTAAAGTTTAAAGGGGAAGATTGAACACTCTTAAGTGGCTTTTCATCTACAAATCAACAATCAAATTCCTAAGCCTTTTATTTCTCTTCTCAATGTTTTTTTATGGATTTAATGTTGAATTTAATCATATTTAGATAAACACTTAATTTTTTTATTGAAGGTTAGTTCTATGCCTTGAACCATGGTTTTGATTTATCTAATTATATGATTTAGTTTTTGAAAAGAAAAGTCTATTTATCACAAGTTGTGTTATTATCACAAATGATGTGGTAGTTAATTATAAGCTAATAAAAAGTAGATCCTACTATTTTAGCAAATAATTGTCTATCACATCAGTTATAGTTGTACTATAACTTATGGCATCAAGAAGTGCTCTTTTGAAAAAGTCTAATACTTGCTGCATAATCAAGGTAAGGTGATACAAACACCTCAAAACTCCTTTAACTCTCACACGTAGTGTAAAAACAATAAACAAAAGTAATAAAATAGGCAAGAATAAAAACATGAAAGAAACAACCAACTTAATTACCAGAATAGATAATTTGACTAATAGATTAACAACCATAATTTAACATTGCATATAAAAAATTACATATATAAACATAGCATAGGCAGGAAAATGGTAAAGAAAATATAAGGTTTCCAGTCACAATTAGATCCTCCTATGTGGGAACATATTTAGATAAAGTTATGATTGTACTAATAATTCATCTGATCATACAAACATAATAATATGATATGGTAGATCCACATCAGATCCACACCTATATGGTAACATCCATGTTTTGCTTAAGACGACCACTCGACAATAAGAAATTCACTAAATAGTAAATCAATAGTTCCATACCTAAGAAATATATGCCTATACCTATATTAGCTGGAGCACTCTATTAGCTAGAGCACTATACTCAATTGAGCCTAAGTTGCTTCCACTATTTTTTGTACAAAAAATGTGTTTCATATAGATCTATATCTCCTCCAAAACTCCACCACCACGAGAAATGGTACAATTACCATTGGCTTAGTTTCAAGAACCACCTAAGATAAAGGCAAATCTTATGCACATGTACCTAGATAAACTATGTCTTGGTGTTCAATAAGATTTTAAGTTGAACCCACCCAAAAACTAGTTTTTTGCAAAATGCTCAATATATCAACAATACGGAGCTAGACTAAATGCATCACTCCTATAGAACTTTGAAAACTATTTATCTTAGGAACTTGAGTTTGAAAAGTGAGAGTTTTCCTACATGTTCTAACTAATAAAACAATACAAATGTGGGAGATTTATAGAAAAAAATTTAGCTTTTGTAGCTTTCATCAATGATCTTGCTCGGGATTAAAACCACCTCAATGAGGATAATGGCCACAATCCATTTCCGACCACCTCACTGAGTCTATGCTAACCACTTGGCAAGGCACCTTGGTAGGCTACAAAAGTAGCCATGTTTTTTGAAAAAATGATAAGTAATTTTCCTACAAGTTTCGAGAAACACAAAAATGAACACAATGCATATACATAATCTAAACATGCCAACTACTTACTCCAATCCTCAAGTGATGTATGTATCATACAAAACAATGTAGTGTAAATTCTATGTGTGAGTGTGCAATAATGAATCGTTAATAATTGACCTTACATGGAGGATGCCAATACACTAAGTAAAACATATAGACTCTATATTTTGTACACAAAAATTCTAAAACCAAATAATTGGACTTACAATCTCCTACTTTGGCTTTCCATGACAAAATAATAAACATAAGATAAATGTTCAACATAAGATATTCATGTAAGATTACCTAGAGAAGTTCATTCCCATGAAAGAGCTCCAACTCATAACAAACACACCCCAACAGACCTAAATCTTATGCATCTGTCTTGTTGTGCACCATCAATCTTTTTGAATCAACACATCCATCTTGATGCTTTATTCCATGCTACATGTCTGATCTCATAACTCCAACTAAAGTCCAAAATCTATAGCTACAACTTATATCCTACACATACTAAACATTACATACCCATGAGCACATCATGCATAACTATATAAAGTCTAAACAAATACTATTAATTCTACACATGTAAGCACTGATAGGCCAAGAAGGCTCAAAACATGTAACACATAAAGACAATTGTTCCTAACATCATGATACAATATCCAATGTGTATGCAAGTTTGGCAACAATAATGCAGTGAAAACTACACTAACATCCCATTGGAAAACTATGAAGCAATTAAATGAGTTACTCATACAAATTTCTCTCCCGTTTTGGGACAAAATGTCAAATGAATACCCCTATGGAGGGAGAAAAAACATACAAAATGAAGTTGTCCTAATCACTCATGTAACATCAGAGACAAATTAAAGCATAAAACAACATAACAAAACACTTAACATACACATGTTGAAAATAACATAAACAATTCTAGAAAAAATAAACATAAACAATTTTTATTAATTAAATTTTTTTTATTACAAAGGGTACACCACTTAAAAAAGTACATCAAAAATTAAAAAATTAAAAATAAATAATGACTTAGCTCCATCCTCATCATACTTGGAGGCAACTCAACAAGTCCCAGTACAAGACTCCCTAAAAGTAGAAGGTGCTCTAGCAAAGAAGTCAAGGAGGTTATCAAGCGGATTGGTATCTATTAACTGTGCCAACAACTTTGTGTTATGAGGAACATCATCAATGTCTCTAACTTTTAAGTGATACACATCATCAAAACTATATCCAGTGATGCGTATACGAAAGGTGCATAACTTTCCTATAATTGAATTGAAGGCTATCAATTGATGGATTGTAAGAGCTATATTGCGGAATAGGTTGATCTTTTTGAAAAGATGATCATGAGATACAACAATGAAAGGTGGAAAAAATAAAATTCTTGAGTAATATTGGTGTATTGACTGGCTATCTCTTGTTTGGAGGCTGTCAGCTCCTAATGCAATAGAGTGATCTCCAATAGTTGATGACTTAGAGGAGAGGAAATTATAGGGTAATAAATTGAAAAGATATGTGTAGAAGTGGAGGTACTATGAGAAGATGAACCCAAGTTACAAGTATATTGAGTATAAGGATGATTAGGAAAGGATTGAGAGAAGCGGACATCTTGGAGCTACCAAGAATATCTTTCCTATCAAGAAAAAGGTCCCAAGATAGATCAACCATAATGGGTGATCGAGGTCAAATACTGAAGAATGGAATGGGGAGAATAAAAGGAATGAAATAAAATGGTCCTACAGATTATACCAGCATAATCTATAGTTTCATCATCAAGGATAACAACCACAAAGTGGCCTTAGAGAAATGTCATTAAAGAAGTATCAAAATTAGGGTGGATGCGAGAATTCGCAATATTTCTAAGAGTGTATCTAATTGTAGATTTCTTTTAGAAGATAGCACTTAGCAAACCTATGTTCACTATTAGCCAAAAAAACTTTCTATCGTTGAAAGATTAGAAGATTAAAAAGGATTTTAGCACCAAGGACATTCTCATAACTAAAAGGAAGAATGAGAGATGAGGGATTTTGTACATTAAGAATGGATAATAGGAATAATATTCTAACAACATCGCCTATCGAGAACACAATTGAACAACCTAGATTAAACATGCACAAAATAAAGATGTTAGGAATATGCAAGAGAATATAAAAAAGAGCTAAGGTAAGGAAGAAAAATATATATTGGATGACTAGAATGTCATTAATTTGAATAGGTCCCTCAATTACAAAAGGAGCCTTAATAGAAGGTGGAACAGGAGCAATAGATGAAGATTCTTCTACGCTATCATTAATAGAAGGATTCATATTAGTGTATCCAAGATTAGACAAAGACCAATGTTTTAGTAAAGGGAGAAGGTTACTTACGAAGGACCATGAATGGTCAATATTTTAGTAGAATTAGCTTTAGTTTCAACCATTAAAGGTTTTGAAGACCATGAGGGTTAATTTATACTAAATTGGAGAGGCCATAGAGTACCTATGCTAGTAGGTTCCATAGTAGGAAGGGTTGTGGAGCACCATGTCATCAAAGTGCACCAGCATTCTACCAAACTGAGTGTACTACTATTGGAATCAACAATTAATTAGTTTCACATTTGGATAGACCATTGGAGTTCCAAAGTGAACTAAAGTAAAGAAACAATGATGAGGGAAAAATCATGTTAATTTCAATAGACAGTAATCATAATTATTGGTGCCAATGGGTCTCGTGATTATAAGCGGTGTTGAGAAAGGTTGTGAAGCCCTCAAGCCAAAAAGAACATGTATGTTGAAAGAGCATGTGTTTCTTATTATGTGAAGATATTGTTCCATTGTAGGAAAGATTCATAGAGCCCCTACATGGATTTGAAGTTTCATCATTGATCGTTGAATTTGAAAAGGCTTCAATAGGTGCATTGAAGAATGAAGTAGAGCAAATTTTCACACTACTAAAGGAATATGGTATAGTTAAGGTAAGAGATGAATAGATAAAATTGCTTTCTATGGTTGAAAGTCACTACTAGACTAAGGTACAAGGGTAGCACATCAAATTTTAAGAATATGAGTGCTATTTTAGAAAAACAGTGAGTGTGCAAACTTTACCTTGCATGGTATATCTTAGATGTTAGTAGTGGATTCGTCTAGCCCTTTGGAAAGAAGCATGGTATCATATAAGAAATGTAGTTGGTAAGAGAGCCATGCCTAAAGGATAGGTTCACCATTGCATAAAGATTACACTCCTTTCTTGTATTGGTTTTAGGGA
Organism: Hippophae rhamnoides; assembly: GCA_033030585.1. Classification (NCBI taxonomy): domain Eukaryota; kingdom Viridiplantae; phylum Streptophyta; class Magnoliopsida; order Rosales; family Elaeagnaceae; genus Hippophae; species Hippophae rhamnoides. The sequence goes on from CM065436.1 coordinate 33,353,603, forward strand.
ACCTCATATGTGTGTGTGTGTGCATTGGAAGTTATGCATGTATGAAATAGGTATACACTTTTAATTTTACTCAAATCATTTAATTTAAGCAATAAAAATAGGTATATGATACTTTATAAGATGTAAAAATCCTAACATTCAATACAAAACCTATAGAGATCATCTAAAAATTTGAATAATAAAAAAATTATTTAAGGAATAGAAATAAATATTATCTCTCAAAATGAAACGATAATAGGCTTAAAATATTCTCATAAGATAGTCTCCATTATTTGATTCTTAAACACCGATTTATGGTTTATCTCAATTTCAACATTCAATCATGAAACATAAAATATGACAAAAATAAAATAATTATCATTTTAATCCATGACTTGTATAACACATTAATCCTGTAGTGCAAAAGACAATCATCTACTCAAAATCGATTAAAAAGCATGATAATTTTGCAAAAAAAAATTAAAAATTTGAACTCAACTATCTCTAAACTAATAAATAAATTAAAATAAAAATAAATTTAAACACATATTTTAAAATAAATTAAGATTTTCTAAATTTACTATTATTTTTCCTCCACTCCCAATCTAGAATCGATATTGCTTTGAATGTGGAATGTCATGTACATCCATCATCTCAACATTTTAACAACATAGATAGATTGTTGTGTACTTCTTATGCATCACATCTCAACAAACAATTATAAATTTAATAATTCAAGATAAATCAAACATGGTTTTACAAAAATAGGAAATAAAATAAAAATAAAACAAATTACATAAAATGAAAAATAACAAAAAACATAATTAAAAATAAAAAAACAAAAATAAAAGTGCATAAAAATTAAAGCTAAAACAAATATTGGAGCTCAGTTCTCCATGTCGTTCGGTTCTTTTTTAAACCAAATAGTATTTGGGATAAGAGAAAATTGGGATTGAAGAAGAAAAGAAAATTTGTATGAATCTAATTTGAAACGTGTTTTCTGGGATTTTAGAGTAAAAATTCATCGTAATAAAAATAAAACCCAATGTATTTAAATAAGGACCCACGTGCATATATAGTTTCCATCAACCATTTTGTATCATGAGTCAACGAGCATAAAAACCATGTCGTAAAGTACTAAATAAAATCAAATAACAAAACAAATAGAAAATAAAATAAAATAAATAAATAATAACAAAAAAAAATATGAATAAAATAATATAATATAATAATTAAATAAATTAGTAAAGTCAAGCAAAAAAAAGAAAGTTAAAATAATTTATATCTTTTTTTTTGGATCTTTAATTCTTTTCCAACAATATATTTCAATTTTTTATATATATTTTTAATTTTTAAAAAATATCTAAAGTTAATCAGTAACCTCATTTTTTTAATTTTCAAATTTTTTAATTTAAAAAAACCTAAAGTCTATTAATTACCTAGATATTTATTTTCGTGATTTTCAAAAAAATTTATATTTTTTCATTTAAAAATATTTTAAGTCAATGAATAATCTAGATTTTTTTATTTACTTATTTTCAAATTTTTTTACTTTTTTTAGACATAAATTGAAACAGAAATTTAGGCATGAATTTAGATTTTTTTATTTCTTTATTTTTAAGAAATTTAAAAGTATCTAAAGTCAATTAATGACCTAGATATTTTTTTATTTTATGATTTTCACATATTTTTTATTTTTCTTGTAATTTAGGCATAAATTTTGACAATTTTGTTTTTTCGAAGTTTTCATTTTTTTTAATTAAACAACTCATAAATGACACGAACAAATAACAAAAAGAAAAATCATGAATTTTTAAAAAAACACAAAAATAAAAAGAAAATACAAAACAACAAAATTATGAAAAATAACTAATTAGGAAACAAATAAATAATTTAAAATTCCAATTCTCCAAAAATGGTGCCAAAAACATGAAGCGAAAGAACTTGATAGTTAAATTTTGTATTTATAAAAATCTCGTAAGTGCATAAATAACTTGTAGTAAGAGACAAGTATATTCCAAAGATTGCCTCCCAAAGAATTGCACTAGTTTTAAAAAATATATTTCTAATAAAGTTAAGAAAAGAAACAGTGAATCTTAAATACTTCAACAAATTGTTGGTTGGTTGAACGAAAATATAAATTCTAAATTAAATTAACATCTAAAGAAGTAAGTAAATAAAATAATAAAAATAAAAGCAATACAACTATGCCAAAACTAAGATGATGGATGTATATGAGATTTTAGCGAGCATAACTCATATAATCATGGTGTGTTTTCAATAACAATTAATTCAATTTTTCCTTATTCGAAGTTGAAATTGATTTATTGGCAAACCAGATAAATAAATATATACCAAAATATTTTATTATTGATAATTTTACATGATAGGACGTGAGATTAAAAATTGATAAACCTAAGGTATATATATTCTTTAATTAAAAATAAAGATTTGACCCATCTTTAATTTATTTATAATTAAAGCTTTTTTTTCAACCATCTAAGTTAACAAAAATCAACGAAATTAAAATAGCTCTTATTCATTTTTCACAAATAAAAAAAGAAAATTTATCTAATGCATAGTTTTAAAATATTTTTTTAATCATAATTGAAGACTTGGCCCATCATAATGAAAATTGTGAATATGAAATAACTCTAAACTTTTATTTATTTACATAACAAAACCATTCTTTTAATCATTAGAACCAGAGACTATAATTTCATATATAAATTACAAAATATATATATAACAATAAGATTATCCCTTTTTGGTAAAAAGGATTTAAAATCTCTGAATAGGTTGTCATTACCATCTTCAAGTCCTTCAATCATCTTTACAATTGGAGGGTTTTCTCTTTGTATCTTTACATGATGGTGGAATGGCGCCCTAAATTCTACACTAAACCTACTCTTACAAATGAAGAGAAAAATTGTAAGCTAAAAAACTATTCTATGATTATTTTGGTGTTGTAGGATGATTTTACAAGAGGGTGAATGATCTATTTGCAGGGGGAAAATGCTGTAAAATTGAAAAATAGTGGATTATGAGGTCGCGTTCTATGACACACTTTTATCCCTATCATGTCATGTGTTAATTTTGTACGCGTTCAATTACAATCCAAAAATCTTACACCATAGCACATAAATTCCACCTTCATAGCCCACATTGTTCTGCTTGTTTCCAAATTTCTTTTTATTTCAACACCTTACATTTTTTTTGGAACATATGTAAGGCTTACATATGTTTATTATTTTATTCTTCTTGAGTTCTTTCAGGTACAATTCTTGATATAATTATCAATTGAATAATTTTGAAGTTAGAAGTACTTGAAAAACAATAAACAATACCTATGATTTTTCCAGTTATAGAAACAATAATACAACTCTTTATTTTAAAGGATACACTTGAGGTACAAATTTTAAATGTATTATTTTATTTTTAGATTAATTTTATGTGTTGTTTTGAATGCTTTTTTTATATTATTATCAATTATTAATTATAAGTATTTCTAACTGAAAATACTATGGGAAATTTGTAATATTGTTGTACCATAAAATATTATAGTATGCAAACATTTTTATAAAATTAAGTATTATTTTTATATTAAAGAATTCTACAAAGTTTATTACAAAAAATATAATGATGTTAGAATTTCATAGTAAACTTAAAATACGAAAGTCAGATTTAAGATTTGATTATGTAGATCTGATTTAGAATAGTTCTCGTAAATCGTTTATTTATATAATTTGTATAATTAGCATGAAAACTCTATTTCAAATACTTTTACAAGATTTACTAATTAAAAATATATTTACAAGAATTACTATTTATATCAATGATTTAGTAGTAGTTTCAAAATTTGAAAGTTAGTTCCCAAATATTTAAATTCTTAAATCCAACTTTGACACCTTGAATGAAATTTAAATTGTTAGTCCTAATTGAAAGCGGTAATTAAATGGTTTGTTAATCTCTTAGAAAAGAAACATAATTTAATTAAAATTAACTGTTAGATCCAACCGAAAGTGGTAAGTGATTTTAATTAATAACAAAATAGTAGACCTGATCGAATGCACTATTTGTGTATACAAGATAGAATCAATAACCTTAATTCATATAACAACCTAATTAATATTGAGCAAACATAATTAACTAACTAATATATCTCATAATTTCTCTGGTGAATTTAAATATTTATTTGCTTGATATTTATTAAATTTATTTTTAATTTTACATTATTAGTTTAGATATTTTAAAAACCCAAACTTTATGATATAATGTTCAGGTTTAATTTTCATTTTTAAGAATTTATTGAATTATATAAAAATTACATGATTTCTTTTTAGACCAATCTTGGAAGTATATTTATCATTTTCTTACAAAGTAATTCGTTTTCTTACAACCTATTTTATAAATACAAAACTCGAGGATAAACACTGCACTAAGTAAAACATACTAACTCCGTATTTTTGTACACGAAAAAACCAACATGATCAACCAACACTACTTGTAGTTTCTTTTCCTTCAACTATTTTTGAAATATGTTTGATTAATTATTTGAATGCAATTATTGAATTCTTGATTGATAGGTGCGAACTAATTGATTGCTAAATTATGATGATTAGCATATAATAGCCAATTGTTTTAGTTCATGTCAGTTATATCCGAATTGTCATTTGTGAAATAGATTAAACAGCTATATATATTACAGATTGTAATTATCATTCCATTTTACCTTATTTAGTTATTACCATTTTGCAGCTTCATGATATTACTAAATTAAATCTAGTTAGGGGACCTATTGTTTGTTCAATGATAATAATAAATTAATAATCATGATGTTAGTTATTTAAAAAGTAAGAAAATATATGTAATCTTAAGTGTACTTGGGTTGCTAAAGCTAATATTTTCAAAATAATTGGTTATAAATGACCAAATAAGTTTAGAATTGGAAAAGAACTTAATTTTTATTTTTATTGTTAAAACGTGGTGGTGAAGAACATATCCTCAATCACAAGTGTCTCTCTATTAAATTCCAAATTTATTTTAATCGCTTTAGTTATTATTTGAGTTAATTTCTTTCTTTTACACAAATCCAAAACCACCTATATATTTAGTTTAATTGTGACATTTATAATTTTATTTTTCTGCTGGTAAATTAATAAGCTAATTTTATAAATCATTTACAAATAATAACCCTTATTTCTACTAAATTTGAATAGACACATTTTAAAAAATGTAACCAAAAAATCTTTGTGCACTCGTTTTGGGCGGATCACTGGTAGTTTGTGTTTGCGTTCCTATAAATAAACCAATTTCTATATTTTATTTGATGAGATGATTAACACAAGTTAGGTCAATATAGGTAATGCCTACGCAGCCAAAAACCATCTAAAGTTATAATTAAATCGCATTTCCTTGGACTAATTACCAGGAAAATTACTCCAAAATTAATTGGCTTGCTATATTCAAGCCTTAATGGAGATTGGTCTCCTTCAGAACTGTCTTTAATCCAACATTGAAGCATGATATTCAAATATATTACGATCATAAATAACATAAGTTTTTCAATTCATACATCTATATATAAACTCAACTACATATACTAATAAAATTATGACACCTTATTTGAGATTTATCTCTGACTTAACACATATATAGAACTTTCCTCTTCCAACTTATCCTTTTCCAAATTGTTATCATAGTAGTAATATTTTAATTGCATTTTGTTCACTTTTTCCCTTGTAACCTCCACTAACATATTTGTGGAAAAATGGTGGTATCCAAAATGTCCCAATAATTAGTTTAAGGCTAAAAATAAATGTCCCAATTAGAAAACAATTAAACCACGACGTCACTTCATTGATTGTATCACTGAAATCAACATTTTTCCAAAAAGAGAGTAAAATTAGTGCCGAACCACGTTGGCTCCATTTCCTTCCACTTACTAGGAATACTACATGAACATTAATTAGTTTCCCAAATTCAACACGAGACATTGGTCCCAACTTTGAGCTAGTTGTATCAAATGATGTCTTTATTATCACAACTTAAGAAGGTATTGTATTATACTCACACCACCTGGAACATCCTAGTAGAATAAATGCTTTGGAAATTAAGAAGAAATAGAACCTTTGTAAATATGATTTGATTCATGATGAACAATACCTTACTGCATGCCCACATCTTTCAGGATGTGCCCTAGAAACATCAATATATTTGTTAGACATACAATTCCACCTAAGTCAATACTTATGACACCCATATAATGGTGGAATGGTCGCAAATCTAATTTGTTGCACCTATGCATTTGGCGATGCCTTGTGCAAGTGCTCAAATGGAAGATCGGGAAGATGCAATCAAAATTTGAAGTATGCTTAATTGTAGAATACTCATGGGAAACGAGATGTGGTTTATTCTATAGTCATCTAGACAATAAGGTACTTGTGTAGGCAAATGTCATATTTCTTGAGAGTAAGTATATGACAAACTTTAAGCCTCGAAGAAAGTTGTTGTTGGAGGAATTGTAGTACGATGAGAGAAAACAAACAACATCTTTTAGAAATGATATTTGACATATTGTGGATACCATAATCCAAACTATGGTTCCACCATAGCTCCATCTCAGTGGGGAGACCAATAAGATTAACATACCATTATAGGAGCTTGAGAGGCATAAGTTGTGTGTGACAGACATAGTGATGATTTATCTTCTTATAAACAAGTGTTGGAGGATGTTGACAATGATAAATAGATTGAAGCTATAAACCAAGGGATGGAATCGATATATTCTTACGCAGTCACAAGAATTGTAGGAAAAACTTGATGGTGTTTTCCCATTATATAGAAATGGCTCTAAAGGAGAAAAGTAGAAATGGATATGAAAGTGGAGACTTTCAAAACATAACTAGTGGCATCGAGTTTCACCCAAATGGGGGAGATGACTATTATGAAAGTTTCTCATTAGTATGGATGCTAAAATCTATTCAGGTACTCTTGTAAATTGATACAAACTCTTGATTACAAGATTTGACAAATGGACATCAAAATAGCATTTCTTAAGGGCTATTTTGTAGAGACCACATACATGGTCCAATTGAAAGGGTTCATCACAAAAGGCCAAGAGAAAACATTTACAAAATCAAGTGATCCATTTACGAACTTAATTATACCTCAAGATCAAGACATATGCGGTTTGATGAAATCGTAAATTATTTTGGCTTCAATCAAAATGTTGATGAGCCTTATGTTTACAAACACATCAAAGTGACATTCATATTACTTTTGGTAAATGTCATCCAACTTATTAGTAATAACATAGGACTATTATTTGGTAAATATCAAAGGGGAATCCATTTCAACTAGGAAGCATAAAAAACTGACATATGTAACCCTTAAATATGTTTTAAAACAATGTAAATGGTTGAAATACTATTGAGTTTCTAGAAATACAGAACCATGTGTATTGCACGTGCATTGGAATTTTTCCATTACGAGGAAATCAGATCTTGATTAAAAACATGTACAAGATGGTTAATGTTGTAGTGCCAAGAAAAGCATGATTTGGCACCTGACTTTTTGATCCATAAATTTCACCTATTTGTAGCATTTTTTTCACTTATAAAAACCCCCTTCACCCTAATTGTAAATTTTCCCTCATCTTTCGGCTATTCTCTTTCTCTTAAGTTTTTTCTTAAGTTTTTATATTTATTTTAGTTTTTCTCTCAATTGAGAGTTGAATATAGTTTGGTTTATGCAGTAGTTATCTTTCATTTCAATAAACAGGGTTGATAATTCTTTTGGAGTTTTTCTAGTTACAGAAAAAAAAAATCTTTATTTGAAAGGATATGCTTGAGGTACAAATTTTAAATGTGTTATTCTATTTTAATTAATTTTATGTGTTATTTTGAATACTTTTTTTAAAATATTATTATTAATTATTAATTATAAGTATTTTTAGTTGAAAATACTGTGGGATATTTGTAACATTGTTATACCGTGAAATATTAAAGTATGCAAACATTTTTGTAAAATTAAGTATTATTTTCTATTCAAGAATTCTACAAATTTTGTTACAAAAAATATATTTAAAAATATACGAAAAAGTCAGATTAAGATTTGATTATGTGGATCTAGTATAGAACAATGCTCTTAAATCATTGATTTATATCAATTGTATAGTTATTGTAAAATTTCTATTTCAAAGACTTTTACAAGATTTACTATTTAAAAATATATTTAGAAGAATTAGAGGAGTTACTATTTATATCAATGATTTAGTAGTAGTTTCAAAATCTAAAAGTTAGTTTCGAAATATTTAAATTCTTAAATCCAACTTTGACATCTTGAATGAAATTTAAATTGTTAGTCCTGATTGAAAGCGGAAATAAAATGGTTTATTAATCTCTTTGAAAAGAAACATAATTTAATTATAATTAACTACTAGATCCAACCAATGGTGGTAAGTGCTTTTAATTAACAACAATTAGTAGACCGACTGAATGCACTATTTGTGTATATAAGAGAGAATCAATAATCTTAATTCATATTTTTAACAACCTAGTTATTATTGAGCAAATAAAATTAACTAACTAATATATCCCATAAATTCTCTATTTAGCATAAATATTTATTTTATGATGTTTATTGAATCTATTTTTAATTTTATGTTATTAGTTTAGATATTTGAAAAACCCAAACTTTATGAGAGAATGTTCATGTTTAATTTTTGTTTTTAAAAATTACATCATTTCTTTTCATACTAATCTTGAAAGTATACTAATCATTTCTTACAAAGTGATTCGTGCTCTTGCGAGCTATTATATAAATACAAAACTTGAGCATCAACAGTACACTAAGTAAAACATACTAACTCCGTATTTTTTCGCACGAGAAAGCCAACATGACAAGGCAACAGTACTTGTAGTTTCTTTTCCTTCAACTATTTTTGAAATATGTTTGATTTATTATTTGAATGCCATTATTGAATTCTTGATTTAGAGGTGCCAACTAGTCGATTGGATATTTTGATATATTGTTAAATTATGATGATTAGTATATAATAGCTAATTGTTTTAGTTCCTGTTTGTGATATATGAATTGTTATTTGCAAAATAGATTAAACAGTTATATTAAAGATTGTAATTATCTTTCCATTTTATCTTATTTAGTTATTACCATTTTGAAGCTTCATGATATTTGTTAAATAATTTGGCCCAAAACAAATAACCAATAAAATTGAGCCCAAAGCCCATATTAAAACCCTTACTCTTGTGATATATATATTTTCTCTTGCTCCGTTAATACAAAAGCAGCCACCAGAGAAAGAAAAGAAGCAGAAAAATAGAAGAAAGCCAGCAACGTGAGAAGCTACTGACAAAGCAAAGCAGAAAAGTTAGTTTTTGCGTGAGAAAATAAATAGACAGCCGCTGGAGATAAAAGAAAAATCAGGAGAGAAAGTGCACGTGGCATTTTGCTAAGCCATAGCTGAAAACAAAACAGAAGAACATCAACAGCTGCGTGTGTAAGGGAAAATCAACCCTAAAGACAAGTTGTCTATTTCTGCTACCATTGGTGGATCGTCTCTCATTCATACGGTAATATTTGATTTAATAGCAAGTTTGTTAATTTATCTTGCTATATATTACCAGTAATTTAGAGGGGATATTTTGTGGGTTGATTTTAGATTTTGGTATAATTTGTGAAGCTTTGGAAATTGGTGTTTGTATCTCCATTTTGATTATTAGTGGATTTTCCTTGGTGTGCCGTCGTCAGTGGAGTAGACTTTTCACATTGAAAAGTTGAACCACTTAAATCATTGTGTGCTATTTAATTTCTTACTGCTTATTACTTTTGCCGTTACCCATTATTATTAATTTGTGCAACCAAAATTGGACCTGATATTCGCTTCCGCAAGTGCCAATTCTTTAACAATATTATTGAATTAAATCTAGTGAAGGGACCTATTGTTTGTTCAATGAATGTAATTAATTAATAATCGATCATGTTGTTAGTTAGTTAAAAAAGTAAGAAAATATGTGTAATCTTAAGTGTAATTAGGTTGTTAAAGCTAATATTTTCAAAATAAATGGTTATAAATGACAGAATAAGTTTAGAATTGGAAAAGAAATTAATTTTTATTTTTGTTGTTAAAACGTGGTGGTGAATAACATAACCTCAATCACAAGTGTCTCCCATTTAATAACATAAAACGTGGTGGATCGTCTCTCATTCATACGGTAATATTTGATTTAATAGCAAATTTGTTAATTTATCTTGCTATATATTACCAGTAATTTAGAGGGGATATTTTGTGGGTTGATTTTAGATTTTGGTATAATTTGTGAAGCTTTGGAAATTGGTGTTTGTATCTCCATTTTGATTATTAGTGGATTTTCCTTGGTGTGCCGTCGTCAGTGGAGTAGACTTTTCACATTGAAATGTTGAACCACTTAAATTATTGTGTGCTATTTAATTTCTTATTGCTTATTACTTTTGCCGTTACCCATTATTATTAATTTGTGCAACCAAAATTGGACTTGATATTCGCTTCCGCAAGTGCCAATTCTTTAACAATATTATTGAATTAAATCTAGTTAAGGGACCTATTGTTTGTTCAATGAATGTAATTAATTAATAATCGATCATGTTGTTAGTTAGTTAAAAAAGTAAGCAAATATGTGTAATCTTAAGTGTAATTAGGTTGTTAAAGCTAATATTTTCAAAATAATTGGTTATAAATGACAGAATAAGTTTAGAATTGGAAAAGAAATTAATTTTTATTTTTGTTGTTAAAACGTGGTGGTGAATAACATAACCTCAATCACAAGTGTCTCCCATTTAATAACATAAAACGTGGTGGATCGTCTCTCATTCATACGGTAATATTTGATTTAATAGCAAATTTGTTAATTTATCTTGCTATATATTACCAAGTAATTTAGAGAGGATATTTTGTGGGTTGATTTTAGATTTTGGTATAATTTGTGAAGCTTTGGAAATTGGTGTTTGTATCTCCATTTTGATTATTAGTGGATTTTCCTTGGTGTGCCGTCGTCAGTGGAGTAGACTTTTCACATTGAAAAGTTGAACCACTTAAATCATTGTGTGCTATTTAATTTCTTACTGCTTATTACTTTTGCCGTTACCCATTATTATTAATTTGTGCAACCAAAATTGGACTTGATATTCGCCTTCATAAGTGCCAATTCTTTAACAATATTATTGAATTAAATCTAGTTAAGGGACCTATTGTTTGTTCAATGAATGTAATTAATTAATAATCGATCATGTTGTTAGTTAGTTAAAAAAGTAAGCAAATATGTGTAATCTTAAGTGTAATTAGGTTGTTAAAGCTAATATTTTCAAAATAATTGGTTATAAATGACAGAATAAGTTTAGAATTGGAAAAGAAATTAATTTTTATTTTTGTTGTTAAAACGTGGTGGTGAATAACATAACCTCAATCACAAGTGTCTCCCATTTAATAACATAAAACGTGGTGGATCGTCTCTCATTCATACGGTAATATTTGATTTAATAGCAAATTTGTTAATTTATCTTGCTATATATTACCAGTAATTTAGAGGGGATATTTTGTGGGTTGATTTTAGATTTTGGTATAATTTGTGAAGCTTTGGAAATTGGTGTTTGTATCTCCATTTTGATTATTAGTGGATTTTCCTTGGTGTGTGATGAGTGCTCAAAAAGCACTAAAATAACCATGATTTTATGCACATTAATTGATTAAAAATATATATATTTATATGTTTTATCATATATTTATATAAATTTGTCTTTTTCGGAATCACGAGTATTTTTATTGTTTTTCAGGTATTTTCACTTAAAAACGTCACTTAAAGACTCAAAAAGGAATACTGGAAGCAATGCATCACAAATATATTAATAAATAAGTGGGAAAAGGTCAACAAACATGGAAAAATTGGACAAAATGGGTCGAAAAGGTCAAAAATGTCAAAAAGACGGAAATCGCGCCTCATTACAAGCAGCCAGCGCCACGCCGCACGCCGGCACTGTTCACGTCTTGTGAAGCCGCAGCCGACAGCCGCTACAAGCGTCTGTGATGCCCGGCCTCCGCTACCAATGCCTTTTCGCCCCATTTTTCATGTGCGTACCGCTTTACGACGTCATCGCCGATGTCATTAATGACCTCAAAGATTCCCATTACGCGTTTTTACATTTTTTAACATTTTTTTAACATTTTTTTACTCATTTTTTCTCTCCATCCTCACCTATAAATACCCCCCTTCCCTTCACTTCAAAAAAACACCTCAAAACACATTCTCTTCTCTCTTTCTTTCTTCCATTTCTTAGTTTTTTAGTTTTTCTTAGTTTTTAGTTAATTTTTCTTAGTTTTAGAGTTCTTCCCTTTTTGGGAAGAACTAGTTATGTTTTTGTAATTTATTTGCTTTTTGATTCAATAAATGGGAGTGCAAATTCCGCTTGGAGGTTTTCTAGCAACGGGAATAGCATCGAAGTACTGTAAGGATTTTATTTTATTTGCAGTTATTTTTTATGCTTTATTCTTACATGTTATATTTAATTTTTCTGTGATTAAATTTAACTATGCTAGCTGTTTGTAAACATGATATAATAATAACGTTGTTATGCTTGCGAAATATTAAATAGGTAAAAATATCTAAAATGAATTGATTTTATTTTTATTCAAGATTTTATATTAAGAATGTTAGAGAGAAATATATTATTTTTCATTACAAACTTAAATCTGAAAATTAGATTTTAAGGTTTAGTTATCCGGTCTAATTTAGAGTAGTGCTCTTTTATTTGTTGGTACAATCGCCTGGTAGTTAGAGTGAAGCTCTATTTCAAAAGTTTTTATAAGAATTATTATGTGAAAATGTATTGACAACATGTTTTCAGTAGTGGTTTTAAAACTTGAAAGTTAGTACTCGGATAATTAAATTCTTAGGTTTAATTTGGACACCTTGAATAAAGTTTAAACTGTCTAACCCCACCAAAGGTGGCATTTAAATGGTTCATTTTCAATCTCTTAGAAAAAAGAATTAATTTAATTAACCAAATTAGTTATCAACCCCACCCATAGGTGTTAATTTTGTTTAGTTAACAAAGAATATCTAACCCCACCAAAGGTGGTATTCATACAAAAAAGGGAGAATCAATAAATATCAATTCATATCTTTAATAACCTAAATAATATGAGCAAGCATAATTAACTTAGTTATTATATCCACAAATACTCCACTATTTATAAAAGATAAAATTTGCATAAATGTTTATTGAATCTATGTTTATTTTTATGTAAGTAGATTAAAACACAAAAAACCCAAAATATCGTGACAGGATGTTTAGGATTTAATTTCGTTTTTAAAAGTTTGAATAATAAATTAAAAATCACATACATTCCTTCCTTAGATCGACCTTGGGAGTATACTTATCATTTTCTACGAAATGATTCGTGCACTTGCGAGAGTTTTATAAATATAAAACCAAAGTATTGGCAGGATCGGCGATGCCGGTTTTCGCTCATCAAATTTTTGGTGCTGTTGCCGGGGATAGCATCAAAGTTTTTGGAAATCTCTATTCTGCTCATCAGTGTGCCGTCGTCAGTGGAGTAGACTTTTCACATTGAAAAGTTGAACCACTTAAATCATTGTGTGCTATTTAATTTCTTACTGCTTATTACTTTTGCCGTTACCCATTATTATTAATTTGTGCAACCAAAATTGGACCTGATATTCGCTTCCGCAAGTGCCAATTCTTTAACAAATTGGTATCAGAGCTATTGGGTTATTCTGTTATTTATTGGAACTGATCAAGTTTGCTCTTTTGGATTTATTTTGAGCTTCTGGTTATCTGATTGGTTTCATATTTTCTGGGTTGTACTTCTGTTTATTTAATATTGGGTTTTCTGTCATGGCGGCAAAATATGAAATTGAGAAATTCAATGGTAGAAATGATTTCAGTTTATGGCGTATGAAGATGCGAGCCGTATTAGTTAAAGAAGGGCTCGTTAAGACACTTGAAGGCAAGGATAAATTGCCAGAAAAATTGACTGATGAAGAAAAAGATGCATTGATGGAAAATGCTTTGAGTTCAATTCAGTTATCCTTGTCTGATGAGGTATTACGCGAGGTTGGTGATGAGGAATCTCCTGCTGGGTTATGGCTTAAATTGGAGAATTTGTATATGATCAAGTCTTTGACCAGTCGGTTATATTTGAAGCAGCGTTTGTATACATTCAGAATGTCAGAAGGTACACCTTTGCACGATCATCTTGATGAATTTACTAAAATTATTCGTGATTTAAAAAATGGTGGTGTTAAGATTGATGATGAGGATCAGGCCTTAGTTCTATTATGTTCTTTACCTCATTCATTTGAACATTTTGTTGATACCATGCTATATGGGCGAGACACTATTTCTTTGGAAGATGTCAAAGCAGCTTTGAATTCCAGAGAGTTGAAGAAAAAGGTGTCTACAAGCAACAATGATAATAGCAGTGGTTTATTTGTTAGAGGTAGAAATCAAGAAAAAGGCACAAGCAGTAATAGAGGCAAGTCTAGATCCAAATCTAGAAAAAGAAAAGATAAATGCAATTATTGCCGTCAGGAAGGACACTGGAAAGTAAATTGTCCGAAACTCAAAGGTAAAGGAAAATCTGCCACAACGTCTTCTGGTACTAATGATGTCGCTGGTGTTGCAGATAGTTCTGGTTCCGATGGTGAAAATGTTCTATCAGTATCTATTGGTTCTCCTGGAGATGTTTGGATTCTTGATTCGGGTTGCACTTACCATATGTGCCCCAGTAGAGATTGGTTTGCTTCTTATCAGTCTATTGATGGGGGTGTTGTCTTGATGGGAAACAATATGTCCTGCAAGGTTATTGGTATTGGTACTGTCCGAATTAAGATGCATCATGGTATTGTTAGGACTTTGAAAGATGTTCGCCATGTTCCAGATTTGAAAAAGAATTTGATATCTTTGGGTACTCTTGATTCACAAGGCTATAAGTATGTAGCTGAAGGTGGAGTTTTAAAAGTTAGTAAGGGTGCTCTCGTTGTTATTAAAGGGAAATTGTCACGTGGTCTCTATATGCTTCAGGGTAGCACTATTATTGGCAGTGTATCAGTTTCATCCTCGTCAGATCAAGATTCAGACACTACTCGATTATGGAATATGCGGCTTGGGCATATGAGTGAGGCAGGGATGTCTATTCTGAGCAAACGGGATTTGCTTTGTGGTCAAAAAACTGGGAAGCTTGATTTCTGTGAGCATTGTGTTTATGGAAAGCATCGCAGGGTCAAGTTCAGTACAACCATCCATAAAACGAAAGATACTGTTGATTATATTCATTCATATCTTTGGGGTCCTTCTCGTGTTGTGTCTAAGGGTGGTGCCCGGTATATGTTGACTTTTATTGATGACTTCTCTCGTCATGTTTGGGTGTATTTTCTAAAGAACAAGAATGACGCATTCTCAAAATTTGTAAAATTCAAGGCTTGTATAGAAAATCAAACAAGCAAGAAAATCAAGCATTTGAGAACTGATAATGGTTTGGAATTTTGTGACAGTCAGTTTAATGAGTTCTGTGAAAGAAATGGCATAGTGAGACACTACACTGTGCGTCATACACCATAGCAAAATGGAGTAGCATAACGTATGAATAGGACTCTCTTAGAAAGAGCTCGTTGTATGCTCTTTCAAGCTAACTTGGATAAATCCTTTTGGGCTGAAGCTTGTAACCATGCCTGCTATTTGGTGAATCGGTCTCCATCAACTGCAATTGAGTTGAAGACTCCGTTTGAGGTATTCTTTGGTACTCCTGCTAATTATTCTGATTTGAAAGTTTTTGGTTGTCCTGCTTATGCTCATGTTAATGATGGTAAACTTGAGCCTAGGGCATTGAAATGCATATTTTTGGGGTATCCTTCTGGGGTGAAAGGTTATAGATTATGGTGTGTTGAACCCAAGTCACCTAAATTTTTGATTAGCAGAGATGTTAAGTTTGATGAGTTTTCTATGTTGCAAAAGAAAAAAGAGTCTATTGTTGCAGATAAAGACCGCGGTGTTAGTGAGCAGGTGGAGCTTGAGAGTGGAGCTCCTAGTCAAGTGCAAGAGGGCACTTCAGATCAACCATCTGTGGATGAGATAGATGATTCTGCTCATGATGTAGCAGAAGAGCAACATGAGCAACCATACAGTATCGCTAAGGGTAAAGGAATAAGAGAGATTAGACGCCCTCAGAGGTACGCAGATGCAGACTTAGTTTCTTTTGCATTGTCTGTGGCAGAGTCTATTGAGGTGTATGAACCTTCTAGTTATCATGAAGCTGTCACTTGTGATGAGTCTGTTCAGTGGTTGGTTGCTATGAATGAAGAGATTGAATCACTTCATAAGAATCATACATGGGAATTGGTGAAACCGCCTAAGGGCCAGAAGATTGTTGGAAACAAATGGGTCTTCAAGAAAAAGGAAGGTATACCTGAGGTTGAAGCAGCTAGGTTCAAGGCACGTGTTGTTGCAAAGGGCTATTGTCAGAAGAAAGGTATTGACTTCAATGAAGTATTTTCTCCTGTTGTGAAACATAGCTCTATTCGTGTGTTGCTTGCTATGGTTGCATTGTTTGACATGGAATTAGAACAGCTTGATGTCAAGACAACCTTCTTACATGGTGAGCTTGAAGAACAAATATATATGCATCAACCAGAGGGGTTTGTTGTTCCAGGTAAGGAAGATCGTGTTTGTTTATTGAAAAAGTATTTATATGGGCTGAAGCAATCTCCAAGGCAGTGGTATAAGCGGTTTGATTCTTTTATGATTGATCATGGTTACTCTAGGAGTGATTATGATACTTGTGTTTATCATAAAAGATTCCACGATGGTTCATCAGTTTATTTGTTGCTTTATGTTGATGACATGCTTATTGCTTCTAAGAATAAGTCCGAGATTCAGAAATTAAAGTCTCAACTTAATGGTGAATTTGAGATGAAAGATTTGGGTGCAGCGAAGAAAATTTTGGGCATGGAAATTTACAGGGATAGACAAGCGGGCAAGCTTTATTTGACTCAGAAAAGTTATATTGAAAAAGTTCTTGAACGCTTTGGCATGAAAGATTCTAAACCTGTGAGTACGCCGTTAGCTGCACATTTCAGGCTTTCTTTGGATTTGTCACCACAGTCAGAAGAAGAAGAGCAGTACATGTATCAGGTTCCATATGCAAGTGTTGTTGGCAGTTTGATGTACGCTATGGTTTGTACTCGTCCAGACATTTCACATGCAGTTAGTGTTGTCAGCAGATATATGGGTAATCCTGGTAAGGGTCATTGGCAAGCAGTGAAATGGATACTTCGGTATTTGAGAGGTACATCTAATTTTGGTTTGGTATATGATGGGAGTTCTAATACTGGTTGCAGTGTTATTGGTTATGTGGACTCCGATTATGCTGGTGATTTGGATAGAAGAAGATCTCTAACAAGTTATGTCTTCACTATTTCTTATTGTGCCATTAGTTGGAAGGCTACTTTACAGTCTACAGTTCCTTTGTCTACGACAGAGGCGGAATATATGGCAGCAGCAGAAGCAGTGAAAGAAGCCATTTGGCTTAGAGGTTTGGTTTGTGATTTGGGTTTACAACAGGATACTTCTATTGTATTTTGTGATAGTCAGAGTGCGATACACTTGACTAAGAATACTATGTATCATGAAAGAACCAAACACATTGATGTCAGATATCACTTCGTTCGTGACATTGTCTCCCAGGGTGCTATTGTTGTCAATAAGATAGCCACTATAAAGAATCCAGCTGATATGTTAACCAAAGCAGTTCCATTTAACAAGTTCAAGCATTGTTTGGACTTGATTGGTGTTTTCAGAAGGTGATCACCCTTCGGGGTTTTTGGACGACGGTTATTTGATAATCCGAGGAATTTCATTTAAAGAACTTGTTTTCTGTTTTGAGCCAAGGTGGAGATTTGTTAAATAATTTGGCCCAAAACAAATAACCAATAAAATTGAGCCCAAAGCCCATATTAAAACCCTTACTCTTGTGATATATATATTTTCTCTTGCTGCGTGAATAAAAAAGCAGCCACCAGAGAAAGAAAAGAAGCAGAAAAATAGAAGAAAGCCAGCAACGTGAGAAGCTACCGACAAAGCAAAGCAGAAAAGTTAGTTTTTGCGTGAGAAAATAAATAGACAATTACTGGAGATACAAGAAAAATCAGGAGATAAAGTGCACGTGGCATTTTGCAAAGCCATAGCTGAAAACAAAACAGAAGAACATCAACAGCTGCGTGTGTAAGGGAAAATCAACCCTAAAGACAAGTTGTCTATTTCTGCTACCATTGGTGGATCGTCTCTCATTCATACGGTAATATTTGATTTAATAGCAAGTTTGTTAATTTATCTTGCTATATATTACCAGTAAATTAGAGGGGATATTTTGTGGGTTGATTTTAGATTTTGGTATTATTTGTGAAGCTCTCTGGAAATTGGTGTTTGTATCTCCATTTTGATTATTAGTGGATTTTCTTTGGTGTGCCGTCGTCAGTGGAGTAGACTTTTCACATTGAAATGTTGAACCACTTAAATTATTGTGTGCTATTTAATTTCTTATTGCTTATTACTTTTGCCGTTACCCATTATTATTAATTTGTGCAACCAAAATTGGACTTGATATTCGCTTCCGCAAGTGCCAATTCTTTAACAATATTATTGAATTAAATCTAGTTAAGGGACCTATTGTTTGTTCAATGAATGTAATTAATTAATAATCGATCATGTTGTTAGTTAGTTAAAAAAGTAAGCAAATATGTGTAATCTTAAGTGTAATTAGGTTGTTAAAGCTAATATTTTCAAAATAATCGGTTATAAATGACAGAATAAGTTTAGAATTGGAAAAGAAATTAATTTTTATTTTTGTTGTTAAAACGTGGTGGTGAATAACATAACCTCAATCACAAGTGTCTCCCATTTAATTTCCAAATTTATTTAAATAGCTTTAGTTCTTATTTGAGTTAATTTCTTTCTTTTACAAAAATCCAAAACCACCTATTTAGTTTAATTGTGACATTTATAATTTTATTTTTCTGCTGGTAATTAATAAGCTAATTTTATAAATCATTTACAAATAATCACCCTTATTTCACCAGTTTCTGTATTTTATTTGATGAGATGATTAACATAAGTTAGGTCAATATAGGTAATGTATACGCAACCAAAAACCATCTAAAGTTCTAATTAATTAAATCGCATTTCCTTGGACTTACGAGGAAAATTACTTCAAAATGAATTGGCTTGCTATATTCAAGCCTTAATGGAGATTGGTCTCCTTCAGAACTGTCTTTAATCCAACATTGAAGCTGGCAGCAAATGTTCCGTTTACTACCCAAAATGTTATAGTGTTTATTTATTGAATGTAAATTACATATTTGATTTTCATCCAAAATTTTACTTATGGATTCTAGCTTAATCACTAAAATACATATTTATGATTCAATTTTTTTTTGGATATATATACAAAATTTTAAATATTTAAGAACTAAATCAAATAATTTAAAAGTTTAATAATTCATATTTAAAGTTTTATATTTTTAAGAATTATATTATATGTTTTAAAAATTTAAAATTTATGCATAAATTTAATCACAAAAAATTATATAGTTTAACCATGATATACAAATATATTACGATCATAAATAACACGCAAGTTTTTCATTTCATACATTTATATAAACTCAACTGTATTTACTAATAAAATTATTACAAGTTATTTGAGATTTATATCAAACTTAATATACATAGAATTTTCCTCTTTTCCTTTTCCAAATTGTTATCATACTCGTAATATTTTAATTGCATTTTCTTCGATTTTTTCCCTTGTAACCTCCACTAACATATTTGTGGAAAAATGGTGGTATACAAAATGTCCCAATAATTCCTTTAAGGCCAAAAAATAAATGTCCCAATTAGAAAACAATTAATTAAACCATGACGTCACTTCATTGTGTCATTTTTCCAAAAGAGAGAAAAATTAGTGCCGAACCACGTTGGCTCCATTTCCTTGCACTTACTAGGAGTACTACATGAACATTAATTAGTGTAAGGACTATGAGTTTTGGCTATTTTCGTGAATAAAATATTTATCTGTAAATTTATTTTTAGGCCTATTATCAAGTCTATCAAGAAAAGTCAAACAAATGCTCGAGTTTCAGATAATTGTACTTTAGGTATATCTTTGATAATTACGACATATAGTATTATATTTATGCATTTAATAGCACATGCTTATATATCTAAAATTATTTTTAGTGCTAAAATATGGAATAAGATATGCTAAAAGATATTAAATAATATATACTCTAAAATAAGATATGTTAAAAGATATTAGATAAGATATATATACTCTAAAATAAGATATGCTAAAAGATACTAGATAATATATACTTTAAATTATATTTGAAATTCTTATCATAAAAGATAGCATAAAATCTATTTTAAAAGAAATCTATTTTAAATGAGAGTTATCTTAATTAATGAGAATTACTAATTCTATTTGTAATAGAAAAGATATTTATCAATTACATATGATTAAGGGTTTTAATTTTTCCTATAAATAAAACTCATTACTCATTGTTTCAATTAACCACATAAGAGTATTATTTTAATCTTCTGAATTTCTCTCTCTTGTTTTGCAAATATAAGATCATAATTCTTTAGGCTTCTTTATTTAGTTAATCCATCAAATATTGGTGGTTATGTTTGATTGATTAATAAGCCTAATTATTTTATGATATTTTGATCATATGTTCTTATGGCTTCTTCTTTATTTTTGTTCTTAAATTGTTAGATCAAATAATTGTTTTTGTCATATCATAATTATTTGATTTGATTATTAATCTTTAAAGAATCTATTTTTATTGAACTTGTATTTGATATTTTTTCTCTAGGATTTTCCAGTTGATTTAATTTAAATGACATATGTTTTGAATCATCTAGTTAGGATTATTCATTATTAAATCCGTTCTAGAACACACACGGGCACTTGTATTTTTGGGCTAACTATTTTGCAATTGACTTGTGAACGATCTGATTTGCGGGGAGCTTATTGGAACGTTGGTCTAGAAACCGTTCATGCTAATATTGGAAACTGTGAAAACAGAGTAGGGACTCGTAAGTAAAGTACATTGGGGTAGTATCCTAGGGAGGGTAGCATAAGACCGAGTTTGTACTTGAACATTTGATTTTCATAGTAGAAAGTTAAGTGGTCTGGTGGTTTTCCTCTTAGGCCATGGTTGTGGTCTAGGTTGTTTCCACCTAAAAATATCGTGTGTTATTATTTTATTTTCGCACTTATATTTACACACGATTGCATGCCTGGCTGGTTTGTTTAGGTTATTAAATTATAAATTGGTAAAAATTAAAAATAACCTATTCACCCCCTCTAGGTTAATTAGGTCCATAATTTATAAACTTTCAATTAGTTTTCCAAATTCAACACAAGACATTGGTCACAACTTTGAGCTAGTCGTTTCAAATGATGTCTTTATTATCAGTAAAAAATTTATTTTCACCACAAACTTAGCAAGGTATTGTATCACAACTTAAGAAGGTATTGTATTATACTCACACCACCTGGAAAATCCTACTAGAATAATGTTTTGGAAATTAAGAAGAAATAGAACCTTTCTAACTATGGTTTGATCCGTGATGAGCAATGCCTCACTGCCCAAATCTTTTAGGATATGCCCTAGAAACATCAATATATTTGTTAGACATAGTTCCACCTAAGTCAATACTTATGGCACCCATATAATTGTGGAGTGGTCGCAAATCTAATTTGCGGCACCTATGCTTTTGGCAATGCATATCATGAAAATTGCTCATTAGTATCGATGCTAAATTCCTTTCAAGTACGCTTGTAAATCGATACAACTCTTGATTACAAGATTTGACAAATGCACATCAAAATAGCATTTCTTAATGGCTATCTTAAAGAGACCACATACATGGTCCAAATGAAAGGATTCATCACACAAGGCCAAGAGCAAAACTTTACAAGATTAAGTGATCTATTTATGAACTTAAGTAAACCTCAAGATCATGGAATATGAGGTTTGATGAAATCGTAAATTATTTTGGCTTCAATCAAAATGTTGACGAGCCTTATGTCTACAAACTCATCAAAGTGGTATTAATATTAATTTTGGTAAATAGCATCCTACCTATTAGTAATAACATAGGGATATTATTGGATGTAAAGTAGTGGCTAGCTAAGTGGTTCTACATGAAGAATTGTGGAGAAGCAAGCTATATTACGAGTAAAGAGATCAATTATGATCATAAGAACGAGCTTTTAGCTCTATCTTAGGCATTGTACATCGACAAGGTGTTAGTATAATTTGCAATGCAACACTTCAAAAAAATGTGACTTTTTAGCACCTTGCCGCCAAGCTCACCACCAAGTCACCACCTCACTCGCCACCACTCTTGGCGAGGTGGTTGGTGAAGTGGATGATGAGGTGGCCAGTAAGGTGGAAAATCTAAATTCTATAAATACTCCCATTAATTTTTATTTTGTATTCAAAAAATATAGAAGAGCTCTATCAAATTGAGATCTCATTTTATGTTTTTGGATCACTAATACCATGAGTGTTGTTTGGTATTAGTGATTCTTGACTGTGTGAACAACATCGTGCTTTTAAGTGGTGAGTACTTGAGATAGTATTTGTGAGTGGATTTTATATGCTAGCCATGTGTTGATTAATTATTTCCCTTGTGCAAGTTTTTCCTTATATGCGAACAATTCTGTGAGAGTGGGTTGAGTTATGTTGCACAAGTTCTCATATTTTTTGGCTATGTGCAATAAGAGATTATTTTTGAGTCTTAATGTTAAAAGGTTGTTTTGTTGATAGTCCATATTACATATTACTAATCTTTGGTTACTAATGACATCACTTTTGTTGCCGAGGCTCTTGGGCTTTGGAAGAGAGCC
Organism: Hippophae rhamnoides; assembly: GCA_033030585.1. NCBI lineage: Eukaryota > Viridiplantae > Streptophyta > Magnoliopsida > Rosales > Elaeagnaceae > Hippophae > Hippophae rhamnoides. Next base: position 33,376,572 of record CM065436.1, read on the forward strand.
AGGTTCATGTGTTGAACCAGGTTTTTATAGAGGTAGCAAGCAACAACATCAATATTTAGTTAGGGCATTTGTCCTAAATGATAGAGGTATTTGAGTTTATACTTTTTTATCAAGTTGTATCTATTTATCGATTTTAATGGATTGTGTACTACTAAGTGTTAAGCGACCCAAGGATGTTACCACATAGATAGGTTTTCTATGTGGGTTTACCTCATTATATCTGTTGTTATAAATTTTGTATGTTTCTACATACTGAAGTTTATATAGTTTATTGCGTGCTTTCTATTTATTGATTATTTGTACTTCTACCATGATTATCAATTATGTGTTTATCTATTGGATATTATACATGACCAGGTACATGTTAGTATAATATGAGTGTCTTTATTTTATGAAAAAACTTACTAGATGTAGACTCTGATGAGAAAGTATATTCATTATATGTTGTCGTATGCTTTCTTTCCTTTCTATGTAGCATGCCTACACCTTTCTAACCATTACTTATGCTTCAATAAATTAATCTACCTGCTCCTTGATTAATTTATATTACTTATATCTCCTATGTATATGTGAGTTTTATATGAGTCTCTAAAGAGTGTATTTTCTTACACTCATTGTATCCCAAGTGTTGGGCTCTCTAATTGGTTTGCTATGTTTTGATTGATCACAATGGTTTGAGAGTACAATCATCATTTTTCAAATATGTCCCCCTATTTGAATTTTTGAAATGATTGGAAATATTTTTAGCTTTTTTGTATGTATGCTTGTATCACAAGGTGTGTAATTTTTGCCATGTATGCATATTACTAGTCTGGATAGGAACTTGTGAAGCACACTATCACTAGTGTGTATTCTATAGATTGCTATTATTGTATCCTCTAATTGTTTTTGTTGTGTGTTGAATTGAGCATGTTGTTTTGTACTTTTGTTATATTAATTGGTTAGTTCACATTGTGGGGCCTATTTGGTTGAATTGATATAGAGGTCGTGAAAAGATTCTATAGGCTGGCATTTCAACCCCTCATCTAGGTCCTTATAACTTATTTAAGTTAAAAGAACAATTGACCTTCATGTAATTGTTCCTACATTTGGGAATCTTCAGTTAGTATACAAAACCCTAAATAGAAATATATTTGTATTTATATTACAAAAATTAGAATAAATAAAAGAGTTATATAATCATTCATATTTATTATTTAATTATTAAATACTATATAAATCATTGGTTATTCATGTTTTTTTAAACATAACATATAAGAGAATATGCAACAGGATTGAGTTGAAGTAAAGTAATCTAAATGTCTATAACTAACAATTGAAGTCGAGATTTTTACATTGCATCACTAGTACGACCCATATCCATTTGGAATAGAGTAACCTTGATTTAGCATCACTTATATAGAGATATCTAGTTTGGTGTAGTTTGTTTTATATTTTATTATACAAGACTCCACCAAATGTGTTAGAAAAACAAAAAAATATTAGTTTATCAAATAGTAGTTTCAACATATTAATGAATGAACATTTGAGAGTTGATCTTATTTCTAAATGCTATAATTGGCCCCTTTATGTTGTAGTATGACATTTGACTTATTGCACGATTCTCGTACTGGTGGACTAATATACTTTTCAATCATAATCAGTATCTTCTATATGTGAACATATTCGATAACCATTCAATGTATCATTGATACGGAACCACTCATTACACCACTAATATGGAACAAGAAAAATATCCATTTTGCAAAAAACCAAGTCTTAAAACAACAAAGTTTTCCCCAATTTTTTCTTATTATAAAACAAATAAAGAGAGGGATATTTAGTGAAAATTTTTCATCTTTTCGAGTGCTCGCTGATGACCCTTGTCAATATTACAGTGAGCCCTCAACGATTATCGAGTAAGGATAGTAGCTATCAAGTCTTCTCACTAACCCAATCTCGGTCACGACTCGATGAGGCTAATAACATTTTAATGAGACCTCTATACAGATAATAAAAATTAAGTTTTTAGTTTTGAAAAATTGTTGAGTAATTTCCCATTAATACTCTAAAAATAATGATATAAACACCCAATATAAACATGCTAACTACATGCTCAAACCTATAAAGTGGTATATGTATCATATAAACATACAAGTGTAATCTATGTGAATGATAAGTATACTTCTATGGTCGGTGTAAAGAGGAATCATGTGGTTTTTAAACAATTCAGCAAATCCTTAAAAACAAAAATAAAACATAAACATTTTGTCACAAAGATTGGGTTCGAAGATCTAAACTAATGACATAAAAATAAAGATAGATTCAATAAACATATAGGAAATTAAAAATTTATCATATAGTGGAGATTTATAGGATACATTTGCTAATTAATTATATTTTCTCAATATTAAGTAGGTTATTAAAAATATGAATTAATCTTATTGATTTTTTTTATAAGAAATTATCCTAAGATAGAGATCAATTTTGTTATTAATCAATTATTAGTTAAAATATTTTTGGTGGGGATCGGTAATTGATAGTTAACTAAATTATGCTTTATTTCTAAACAATTAATAGACCATTTAATTGATACTTTTGGTAGGGCTATCAATTTAAACTCTCATCAAAGTGTCTAAGTTAGGTTAATGATTTAAGTATTTGGAAATAAACTCTTAGATTTTAATTCTATTATGTAAAATATGTCATCAATATACTTTTCACTAATAAATATTATAAAAATCATTCAAATAGTGTTCTCTAAATCAAATTTGGAATATTTCATCTAATATCTAAGAGTTGACTCTAGATCATCTTTAGATAATTAAATTCGAAATCCAACTCTCTTGTTTATTATAAAAAATACATTAATATATTTTTTCTTTTACAAACTTCATTTTAATCTTAATAAAGAAGTAAAACTTATTTCATTTTATAAATATGTTTTGCCTACTTTAATATTTCATAATCGTAAGAACATTACTAGTATCCCATGTTATTTATAGTTTGATATGCATGTTTTATAGTTACACGGTTTGGAGCTTGATCCACTACACTCATGCCACAACGTGTCACAACATACAATATTAACATGTTACGACCCTCACTAAATGTAAGACGCATGATTTTCAATCCTTTTGCCTCATTTTGTTGCATATAAACGTTTCATGTTACTGCCTACATTGTTTTGAAAACTTAGAAAGCTTATCTTTTTTTTGTACATCCTTTTTCATATTTTGGAACATATGAAATGCTTTCTATATGTTATGTTTTAAGCTTTTAAAGTTGTAATGGAAGCTTTCAAATATATACTTCAAGTGTTTTATCAATTATATATTTTTGAAGCTAAAATACCTAAAAACAACAAAACATATATGTGATTCCAAAAAGATAGATGTATTTAAAATGATAGTATAATTAAGCAAATATAAATCTAATTAATCATTTAACATGCATTAAATCATGATATATTAAGTGTTTTTTAACACTCACCAACATCCATCTTGATGGTCCACTTGATGTCGCATATCTAAACTCCAACAATCTCTAACTTAGCAACATATTCTATATAATTTCATGTAGTCTAACAAAATACTATTATGTTTCCCTAGACATGTTAATTATGATATGTTAAGCATAATCGGATATGCAATAAAGAAAATACAACTTCCACAGCACCCATATTATACTCCCCTTAAGTGTTCTATATCAAGCTACATATATACACTACAAACTAGAGTCATCAAGCCAATGCAAAAAACAACATGTTCTATAGACAAACATCACTCCCTTTTTTGACACAAAAAGTCAAAGAAAACACTTTTATATGTGGGAGATCAGATATACATGATTGTTGTAATAATCATCATGATAATGCATACAATAGATAAACAAGGTAAAGCATACATTATAACATGTCACAAACAAAAGCAAACACTAATCAACTCACAATTACAAACCATTGAAAAAACAAATCATCCTACGTAAACTCATAGACTTGGGTGACATTTACAACAAATAAGAAAAAAGTCAATGGAGAAGAAAAGAAAACAAAGGGGTCCGCAAATGAGATCATTGGCCACACAGAATATATGCCTCAAAAGCTATAATTGGCACAACGTTTGCCTAGTTTCCTCATAGAAGATCTCATTGGCAATAGTCATATCATTATTAGTTAACAGAGAAAGAAATACATAAAATAGTGAGAACCATAAGTATTAACTCACACTTTTTGCAAGTAGAAGTAAGAAAGAGATGAAATGCTACTAAGACATCTATGCATGCAAATAAGACTCAATTTCGAGACAGGGTAAGCAACCCAAACACAAGAAGAAAAAAAACTAAACAAATAGCCTAGTTACCATAATGCATACAAGACAACCAATCAAGAAATAAGAAATGATCTATACGACTTGAAAAAAATAAAAGCAAAATTAGTAAGAAGAACTAAGACAAAGACTCATGTTCCAAAGCTTTTTGAAAGCACAAACATGTTTTTCAATAATAAAAAAATAAACATAAAGGAAGGAATCAACGAATTAAAGGAAAATTAAAATATGATAATCAAAGAAACATAAAACAGAAACAAATAAAATGTAAACATAAATGCTACAAGTAGAGAGAGAAAAGAAAGGAAAACATCATCAAACTTTGATTATCTCAGATCGATGATCAAAAATCATTTCTATTAGAGATTGAGATACTGATTAAGATGATGTTCCCAAGTACCGATGATGAGTGCTCAAAAAGCACTAAAATAACCATGATTTTATGCACATTAATTGATTAAAAATATATATATTTATATAAATTTTTCTTTTTCGGAATCACGGGTATTTTTATTGTTTTTCAGGTATTTTGGCTTAAAAACGCAATTTAAAGACTCAAAGAAGAATACTTTAAGCAATACATCACAAATAAATTAATAAATAAGTGGGAAAAGGTCAACAAACATGGAAAAATTGGACAAAATGGGTCGAAAAGGTCAAAAATGTCAAAATATTGAAAATCGCGCGCACATACGCGCCTTGACGCCCAGCGCCCGGCCGCGCGCCCAGCGCCATTGCCTTGGCATACGCGCGTTCACTCCTCTTTCGCGCCGCGCGTTCACTCCTTTCCGCCCGCGCCGCGCCGCGCGGCTGTATTCACGCGCAGCGCGGCCTTACGGCCAGCCCGGCCCAGCGCGCTAACGCGTTTTTGCCCCATTTTCCACGTGCAGCCGCCCCCATGACGTCATGCTGACGTCATTGATGACCTCAGCATGTCCATTACACGGTTTTTAAGTTTTTAATATTTTTTTAACATTTTTTTACTCATTTTTTCTCTCCATCCTCACCTATAAATACCCCCCTTCCATTCACTTCAAAGCACACCTCAAAACCACACTTCTCTCTTCTTTCTTTCTCTCATTTCTTAGTTTTTGAGTTTTTCTTAGTTTCTTTCTTAGTTTCTAAGCTTTTCTTAGTTTTTCTCTTAGTTTTTAGTTCAATTCTCTTAGGTTTAGAGTTCTTCTCTTTTTGAGAGGAACTTGTAATGTTTTTGTAATAATTTAGATTTTTGATTCAATAAATGGAAGTGCAAATTCTGCTTGGAGGTTTTCTAGCAACGGGAATAGCGTCGAAGTTCTGTAAGGATTTTATTTTCTTTCTGAGTTATTTTTATGCTTTATTCTTACATGTTATATTTAATTTATCGTGATTAAATTTAAGCGTGCTAGTTTATAATCATGATATAATAATAACGTTGTTATGCTTGCGAAATATTAAATAGGTGAAAATTTCTAAAATGAATTGATTTTATTTTTATTCAAGATTTTATATTAAGGATGTTAGAGAGAAATACATTATTTTTCATTACAAACTTAAATCTGAAAATTAGATTTTAAGGTTTAGTTATCCGGTCTAATTTAGAGTAGTGCTCTTTTATTTGTTGGTACAATCGCCTGGTAGTTAGAGTGAAGCTCTATTTCAAAAGTTTTTATAAGAATTATTATGTGAAAATGTATTGACAACATGTTTTCAATAGTGGTTTTAAAACTTGAAAGTTAGTACTCGGATAACTAAATTCTTGGGTTTAATTTGGACACCTTGAATAAAGTTTAAAATGTCTAACCCCACCAAAGATGGCATTTAAATGGTTCATTTTCAATCTCTTAAAAAAGGAATTAATTTAATTAACCAAATTAGTTATCAACCCCACCCATATGTGTTAATTGATTTGTTTAGTTAACAAAGAATATCTAACCCCACCAAAGGTGGTATACATACAGAAAATAGAGAATCAATAAAATATCAATTTATATCTTTAATAACCTAGATAATATGAGCAAGCATAATTAATTTAGTTATTATATCCATAAATACTCCACTAATATAAATGATAAAATTTGCATGAATATTTATTGAATCTGTATATATATTTAGATAAATATTTATTGAATTTGTATCTATGTTTATTTTTTTAGATTATATTTAATTAATCTGTATATATGTTTATTTTATGTTATTAGATTAGGAACACAAAAACCAAACTATCGTGACAGGATGTTTAGGATTTAATTTCGTTTTTAAAAATTTGAATAATAAATTAAAAACCACATACATTCCTTCCTTAGATCGACCTTGGGAGTATACTTATCATTTTCTACGAAATGATTCGTGCACTTGCGAGAGTTTTACAAATATTAAAACCAAAGGATTTGCGAGAATGCGATCTTGCTTTTGCTCATCAAGTTTTTTTGGCGTTCTTGGGATGGCATCAAGTTTTTGGCGCCGTTGCCGGGGAAGAAATAGCGTTTTTAATTTATTTATCAAAATTTTAAAAATATTTTTGTGTTGTAAATAATTGTGATTAAAAAAAAATTAAAATAAAAAAATTTAATCAAATTTCAAATTTCATAAGAAATAATAAAAAAATAAAAAAAAATAAAAAATAAAAAAAATAAAAAAAATTAACTATAGCATAAATAGTAAAATTTAGAAATTTGAAATTTGAAGTAAAAAGTTTTGACCTTTAATGAATAGTAAAAAAAAATTAAAAAAATTTAAGTTAATAAGAAATAAGATAGCGTGAATAGTAAAATAAAATTACCGTTCGTAAAAAAAAATTAATTAAAAATTAAAAAAAAAATTTAAGTTAATAAGAAATAAGATAGCGTGAATAGTAAAATAAAAATTACCGTTCGTAAAAAAAAAAAAAAAAACTAAAAGGCATGAAAAGTAAAAATCTAAGGGAGTTCTGTCTAGGAGACTAGTTCTTTGAAGCCTTTGTGCCACTAGTCTTTCCTGGGAACGTTGTTCTGGCTAGGAGAATGGTTTTTAAGGAGCCATTGCACCACCATTCTTTCCTGGGAACACTCTTGGTTAATACTGATTATGTTATTTAAAAAAAAATTAAATTTAAAAAAAAAAAAAAAATTTAACTAGTTTTGTCTAGTGTTTTGTATTAAATGCCATGGAAATTTTCTCTAATTTTTTTATTTTTGTTGACAGGAGTTTTAAATTTACGTTTAAAAATAGTCTATGCGTGGTAGGAGATCCTTAGGAAACCCCCTAACACCATATGTAAATAATATTCATAAATTTAAACAAGTGTCAACAACACTGGATCCTACCCATCAACCTGATTTTGAGCCAAACATAGAACCAAGTCTTAATCCTTTACTAGAACCAAAAGAAATGGAGGAAAACCAACATGTTAGGGAAACCACGATGAAGGAGTTTGCAAGACCGGTGATTGGCACGGCAACTGCCGCTATCCAATTGGGAGAGGCTGCTCGAAATTATGACCTTAAAAATATTCATTTTTCTATGCTTCCTTCCTTTTATGGGCTACCTAATGAAGATTCTCTTTCCTTTATGAGAGATTTCTATGCTACGGTCCAAACATTCCCCCTCGGTATTCTAAACGAGGATCAACTTAGAATGAGATGTTTTCCCTACACCTTAAAGGATAAGGCCAAAGCTTGGTTGATGTCACTTCCCCCAGGTTCTCTGATGACATGGGGTCACATTTACAATAAATTCATGGGAAAATTCTATTCCCATCAAAAACATCAGAGCTGAGAGGAAAGATTGCTACTTTCTCTCAGATGGAAGGAGAACCATTCCATGAAGCTTGGGATAGGTTCAAAATGTTTCTCACTCAATGTCCCCATCATAGCTTTCCCCTACAGTTGCAGAACCAATTCTTTTACGATGGACTTACACAACAATGTCAGTTCATTGTCGACAACGCTGCAGGAGGAGCAATAGGAGAAAAGACTGCATCAGAAACGTATAACCTCTTTGAGATGTTGGGTGCTAATTCCCAACAGAAAAGCTCCCGAGTGAGAAAACCTGGTGTTCATGAAATCGACTCCAGTAATGAAGTTCAACAACAACTTGTTCAACTGACTAAGCAAGTTGCCCTTCTCGCTACACAAACCAACACCAATAATGAACAATATGGTTTGTACAGCAACATGGGACATGGTACTGAAGCCTGTCCATATCAAGGAGATACAACTGGACCTGAGCAGGTTAATGTGTTGGGAGCATATCAACAGAGACCAAGGTTTGATCCCAATTCAAATACCTATAATCCTGGGTGGAGAAGTCATCCAAATTTCTCTTGGAGGCAAAACAACCCTCCTTTCCCTCAAAGCTCAAACCAGGCAGGCCAGCAATTCCACCCACCTATTCCAAGAAGCATTCCAAATAAACCAACCCTGGAGGACAACTTGAATTCTTTTATTCAAGTTTGTAGGGATAATCAATCTAAAACCAATCAACGGTTGGACTCTGTGGAAGCTTCTATCAAAAAGGTGGAAGTTCAAGTTGAACAGTTAGTTGAACATTTGCAAAAAGGCAAAGACTAATTTGAAACTTAAATGAATTCAATGAAGAGGAGACATTGAGTTTTTCATTCTGCAATCTCCAAGCAACGTCTTACTAGAAGACGATAAATTTTAGTCCTACATGGGAGGTCACCCATTATTGTATTTTCCTTTGTTTTAGTTTGCGTGTAATAAAAAAAAATTCAAATGAAATAAATTTGTTTGTTTCAAAAATTGTGTCCCTTCGTTTAAATTAAAATTAAAAAAAAATATTTTAGGTTCCTTGCACTTTTTTTAGAGATATCTACTATTGTTTTTAAGAGCAAAATGTTGATTCACAATAGGAGGAGGATCATTTTCAACTACAAACAACCATGGGAGATGCTGAAGATAGGCGGAAAAAGATGAAAGACTATACAATGCCAATCATTGGCAATGTAACTTCCTAAGATCCAATTACAAGAGGCTGCAAGGAATTATGAATTGAAAAAGATTCATTATTCTTTGTTACCTTCCTTTTACGGTATCCCTAATGAAGACCCTTTGCATTTCATTCGAGAATTCTATGCTATTGTCCAAACTTTTCCACTACATGCAATTAATGAAGATCAACTTAGGATGAGGTGTTTTCCTTACACTCTCAAAGATAAAGCTTGGTCATGGTTCATTACTCTACAGTCAGGTTCTCTTAAAACTTGGGAGGCGATCTATGAAATTTTTATGGGTAGGTTCTATTCCCATCAAAAGATCATTGATCTAAGAACAAAGATAGCAACATTTTCTCAAATGAATGAAGAGCCCTTTCATGAAGCTTGGGAACGATTCAAACTCCTTTTCATTCAATGTCAAAATCATAGCTTTCCACTACACTACAAAACCAATTCTTTTACGATGGATTGACACTACAGTCAATACATGGTTGATAATCTTCTTTGGAGGTCTTTGTAGGAGAAAAGACCGCAGAGGAAACCTATAATCTCTATGAGCTATTGGGTTCTAATTCCCAACAAAGAGGTGGTAGAAGGAAAGCAAAGGTCAATGAAGTCGGCTTTGATAATGAGATAACCTTGCAACTTGCTGAATTGACTAAACAAGTGAAATTCCTCACGTCTCACCAAATTTCAAATCAAGAGGTATGTGGAGTGTGTTGTTCAATTGGGCATGGTACTCATAATTGTTCAAATACTTGTGATTCTAGTGTCGATGCCATAGAGGAAGTCCAATATTTTCAAAAGTATCATCCAAACACCTATAATCATCCAACTTACAACCACCCTTACCCACCAAGCCAATATTTTAAACCAACCTTAGAAGATAGCTTGAATGCTTTTATTCAAGTTAGTCGTGACAACCAACTGATGACTAATCAAAGGTTGAACACCATGGAGGCTTCGGTTAAAAGAATTGAATCTAAAGTTGGGCAACCGTGAACAAATGCAAAAGAAAGAACCAGGAAAGTTGCCAGTCCAACCGTAACAAGCAAAAGATGTTAGAACTCTTCAAGTGGTAAGGTAGTCAATACCGGTTTACACGAAATCTCTAAACTACCTTATAGTTCATGTAACAAAGAAGGCGATATTCTAATCTCGCAAAAGGAGAAACAAGTGTTAAACTTAACAAGCCTTCTAAAAACTCATTGGGGGTCATCCGACACTCCCAAAATTCAAAAGACAACAGAACCACACCGGATGCAAGTACCTTTTCCCACCTAGGTTGAAAGAATCCAAACAAGATAAGCAATTCAATGATCTTTTTAATATGCTCTCTAAAGTAAATATCAATTTACCATTATTAGAAGTGATCATGAATGTGTCCTCATATGCCAAGTTTTTCAAAGAGTTGAACACTAAGAAAAGGAGGTATGAACTGAATGAACGAGTAGTAGTATCGTAAATTTCTAGCGTACTTGCTTCAAAGACAAACTACCCCTAATTTCAAACACCCTGGAAGTTTTGTAATAAAAATAACTAGGGGGGAAAGGAAGGTTGCTAAAGCAATGCTTGATTTAGGTGCTAGTATAAATTTGATGCCCTACTCTATATTCTCACACTCAATCTAGGGGATTTAAAACCCACAACTATGTCCCCGCAACTTGCGGATAGATCTCTTAAATATCCGGAGGGAATAGTTGAGGATGTTTTGGTACAAGTAGACAAACCGATAATACCTGTCGACTTTGTGCTTTCGGATATGCAAGAAAATCCGGCATTGGACAGAGAGCATACAATATTGCTTGGTAGACCATTTATGGCAACTACTAAAACTATTATTGATGTCCAAGATGGAAATTTGACAATGACAGTCTTAGGAGAGACTGTTCATTTCAAAGTTTTTGATTCTTCACCTTTCCCTTCTATTTCTGCCATCGATGAAATATTCGAAGTTGATCCTTTGGATAATCTTGTCCACAACACCTTTTTCCAAACCAGAATAGAAGACAAGCTTGAAACCGTTCTTACACTTGAAAAGGTTGAAGAAGATTTAGATGAAGAAATTAAGGGGTACCTTGAACAACTAGACAATAATGAAGTGATGACAAAATCTAGTACACTTTTAAATCTACCCAGTTCTTCATCTGTTAAAAAGGCCAATCCACCTGAACTTGAACTCAAAGACTTACCTGAGCACTTAAAATATGTGTTTTTGGGAGAAGGAGAAACATATCCAGTGATAATTTCTTCAACCTTGACCAAACCACAAGAAAAAGAACTCATCAAAGTGCTTAAACAGTTTAAGAAATCTATAGGTTGGAGTATAGGGGATATAAGAGGCATTAGTCCAACAATGTGTATGCACAAGATCAACTTGGAGGATGGTGCTAAACCTGTACGAGAGGCCCAAAGAAGACTAAACCCAAACATGCAAGAGGTAGTTAAAAAGGAAATCCTTAAATTATTAGAAGAAGGGATTATCTATCCTATCGCGGATAGTAAGTGGGTTAGTCCAAAGGTATGTGGTACCAAAGAAATGCAGGATAACAGCTTGTTAAAAATGATAAAAGTGAATTAGTGCCCACTAGAATAATCACTGGATGGAGAATGTGTATAGATTTTAGGAAACTAAATTTATATACGAAAAAGGATCACTTTCCTCTTCCATTCATTGATCAAATGTTGGAAAGATTAGCTGGGCACGAATTTTACTGTTTTTTGGATGGACTGTCTGGATATTATCAAGTACCCATAGCACCAAAAGATCAGGAAAAGACCACATTTACATGTCCTTTTGGGACATTTGCTTTTCGCAGAATGCCATTTGGGTTATGCAATGCCCCTGCCACTTTCCAGAGATGCATGATATCTATTTTCTCGGACATGGTGGAGAAATTCATTGAAATTTTCATGGACGATTTCTCTGTCTTTGGGAACTCATTTGATGATTGCTTACATAAATTGACTTTGGTTTTAGAAAGATGCATTGAATGTAATCTAACCCTTAGTTGGGAGAAAAGTCATTTTATGGTTCAACAAGGGATAGTTTTAGGACATATAATTTCAAACAAGGGTATTGAAGTTGATAAGGCAAAAGTTGAATTGATATCCAAACTACCTCCCCCTACATCTGTGAAGGGGATAAGAAGCTTCTTGGGACATGCAGGATTTTACAGACGATTTATTAAAGATTTCTTTAAAATAAGTCGTCCTTTATGTAACTTACTATCCAAAGATGCTGAATTTGACTTCAACAATGACTGCCTTATTTCCTTTAATACCTTGAAAGAGAAACTAACATCTACCCCTGTTATAATGGCACCAAACTGGTCTTTACCTTTTGAAATAATGTGTGACGCTTCTGATTATGCAATAGGAGCAGTCCTTGGACAAAGAGTGGATAAGCGTTTACATGTCATCTACTATGCTAGCAAAACACTCAATGATGCCCAAATGAATTACACCACCACTGAAAAGGAATTCTTGGCTATAGTATTCTCTTTAGACAAATTTCGGTCTTATTTAGTAGGATCTAAAGTGATTGTACATTCTGATCATGCTGCTTTAAGATACCTATTAAGTAAACCAAATGCCAAGCCAAGATTAATCAGGTGGGTCTTACTCTTACAAGAATTTGACCTAGAAATCAAGGATAAGAAAGGCAGTGAAAACTTAGTAGCTGACCATTTGTCTAGGTTGATTTCTGACTTCAATTCTCTTAAAGATGAGAGTAATGACGATATAGTTGAAACCTTTCCTGATGAACAGTTATTTTTCATAGGTCCGAACCCATGGTATGCCGATATTGTAAACTATCTTGCCACTGGTGTTTTGCGACCTAACACTTCATATCAGGACAAGAAAAGGTTTTTTAAAACTATTAAGGACTATTTCTGGATGACCCTTAGTTATACAAGATTGGTCAAGATTAAATCATCCGGAGATGTGTACCTGAAGAAGAACATAAGAGCATTCGACTTTTTGTCATGAACTTCATTGTGGGGTCATTTTGGAGGTGAAAAAGACAGCCCGTAAGATATTACGATCTGGATTATTTTGGCCCACTCTTTTTAAAGATGCTCATATGTTTTGTGCACAATGTGATAGATGTCAAAGAACATGAAACATAAGCAAAAGAGATGAAATGCCTTTGACATCTAATTTAGTTGTTGAACTCTTTGATGTATGGGGGATTGACTTCATGGGTCCTTTTCCCCCATCTAATGGTTTTCAATATATTTTGGTTGCTGTGGATTATGTGTCCAAGTGGGTAGAAGCTATCCCCACCAAAACCAATGATGCTAATGTTGTTGTGAAATTCTTGAAAGATTTCATATTCAGTAGGTTCGGAACGCCTAGAGCTATAATAAGTGATGGAGGTAGCCATTTTTGTAACAAACTCTTTGATGGAGTACTAAACAAGTACAACATCACACATAAAGTAGCTACTCCATATCATCCTCAAACTTCCGGTTTAGTGGAAGTGAGTAATAGGCAAATTAAGGGAATACTGGAACGCACTGTGCGTCCGTCAAGGAAGGATTGGGCATTTAAGCTAAATGATGCCTTATGGGCATACCGCACCGCTTACAAAACACCTATTGGGATGAGCCCTTACCGGTTAATCTTTGGGAAAGCGTGCCACCTTCCAGTTGAACTTGAACACAAAGCTTATTGGGCAATTAAAGAGTTAAACATGGATTTAGATAAAGCAGGTGAAAACGATTACTCCAGCTTCATGAGTTGGAAGAAATTAGGAATGAAGCCTATGAGAATGCCAAATTATACAAGGAGCGTACTAAGCGCTATCATGACAAGAGGCTAGTTCCTAAGACTCTTCACCCTGGAATGAAAGTTCTTTTATTTAACTCTCGTTTGAGATTGTTTCCAGGAAAGCTGAGATCAAGATGGGATGGACCATTCAAAATAGTTCAAGTATTTGAACATGGAGTAGTGGAACTATTGGACTCCAAGACACAAAAAATGTTCAAAGTCAATAGCCATCGTGTCAAGCCTTATTTAGAAGAACCAAACAACATTGCTGAAATGGATTGCATTTGGTTGAGTAACCCTTAGCACCAAAAAGATACGTCTTGCTAAGACGTTAAACTAAGCGCTGGATGGGAGGCAACCCATCATTTTAGGTAAAATAAAACAATAAAACAAAAAAAGTAAAAAAAATAAAAAAAAATAAAAAAAAAATAAAAAAAAATAAAAAATAAAAAAAATAAAAAAAATAAAAAATTTTTATTTGTTTTATTTACTTAATTTTATTGTTTATTTCATTTTAATTACATGTGAATAATTTTTAAATTGTTAAAATTAAAATATTTGTTGAGATGTTAGAAGTTTACAGCGATCTGTCTGTATACACTTTAATGATGAATATGATGGATGCACCTGCATTTTCCATTACTACTTGCACATTCTCAGGAAATAGGTAATCTTTCTTCTCTTCTCTCTTTATCTTTAATTTACAGTTGTTACATTGAGGACAATGTAAGTTCTAGGTTGGGGGTGGTGAAAAGTTACCATACTTAATTAAAATTTTTTTTTTGACAATTTAAAAATAAATAAATAAATAAATAAAAAACTTTTCTCACAAAAATTTATCATTTCTTTAAATCAAATTTAAGTAAATAGTTAAGTCTTTTGTACTGTTAGATTAATTTTTTGAAAACATATCATGAAATATTTTGTAACTATTTTTGATAATTAGTTAGTTTTTGTCATAATTAGTATTTCTTGATAAGATGTAGAAATTATATTAAACCCAAAATCGGTGTTTATGAGTTTTTTTTAGTGGAGACTACCTTTGTGAGATATAATTTGAGCCTAATTTCCTTTATTCAGAGTGAAATATATATTTTTTCTACTCCAAACACATTTCTTATTTCTTCAAATTTTTAGATGATCTCTATAGGTATTAGCATTGAATGTATGAATTTTTTTCATCTTAATAGAGTATCATATATTTTTGATTATTATTTTTGCTTAGATTAAATGATTTGAGTAGAAATTGATAGTATATGCTTATATCTCATTTATGCATGACTACTACAAAAACAAAAAGACATATCTGGGGTTACCTAAACCAAGATCAAACAGAAAAGCCACAAAATTAACCACTCACCAAAATCCAAAAAAAATGTACAATCTGTACATGGGTTGACTCTCTAAAAAATAAACATATTGAAAAATATCTACAAAAAAAAAGAGAGATAAAAATAGTATCATCTACATACTATAACCCGCATTGCCTACAAAGTTGTGAGTAAAGGCTAATTACAAAAGAAAGATATAAGAAGTAATTCCCTAAAAAGTCATTGCAATTTCTTCATTTGTAAAAGGCATATATCTTGAAATTCTTTCTTAATGAGTTTGATTTATGCATGAAAATAATTTTTATATATGATATCTTTATAATTTATACATTTGATTCCTTTCATGAGATCAATGTTAAAATAACACTTTGAGCCTTTATTCTTTATACATATGCGAACATATTAGTTCATTTCTATACATCAACTCTTTCGCATATAAATTAGTATGAGTGTTTGAACCCATAGGATTCAGTGTTTTGAGAGTATTGACTTGTGAGGAATAGAGTCGAGGCGAATTCTGATTCATGACACTGAAATTGGGTGAAATTAAATTGATACATTTTTGATATGAAATATGAAAATGATTTTTGACTAATTATTATAATAAATCATGATTGTTTAAAGAGATTAAGATAACTTATGCTTGAGATTTTAATTATGATCTTAAAGGAGATTAAATAGTATGAGACATTTTTGTGAGATGTTGTTAATTTGTGATTTTGTTGTAAATTTAATTTTTAAGTTGTTTGTTTTTATTGTTTCTTTTGTTTTTACATTTAGTTCAATGTTTGTGGGTATCATTACTGAAACCCTCACGAGACTCAAACTCGTCCACTAGGGCAACCTAGGGGTTTAAAGGCTTGTTGCATAGGCTAAATGCAACCGTGTCAATCCACGGAAGTGATTTAGGATAGTTTAATTTTTAGTTTTTATCGCTTCTCTTGCTAAGGGACTAGCAAGAAGCTGGTTGGGGGTTGTGATGAGTGCTCAAAAAGCACTAAAATAACCATGATTTTATGCACATTAATTGATTAAAAATATATATATTTATATGTTTTATCATATATTTATATAAATTTGTCTTTTTCGGAATCACGGGTATTTTTATTGTTTTTCAGGTATTTTGGCTTAAAAACGCAATTTAAAGACTCAAAGAAGAATACTTGAAGCAATACATCACAAATAAATTAATAAATAAGTGGGAAAAGGTCAACAAACATGGAAAAATTGGACAAAATGGGTCGAAAAGGTCAAAAATATCAAAAGACGGAAAATCGCGCGCGCGGCATACCACGCCCGGCCAGCCCCGCCCGGCCCGCCGCCGCGCTTCATTGGCGCGCCAGCGCGTTCACTCTCTTTCCGCGCGCGCCAGCAGCGTCACAGCCAACCGCTTAGCCGCCCAATGCATTTTTGCCCCATTTTCCACGTGCAGCCGCCCCCATGACGTCATGCTGACGTCATTGATGACCTCAGCATGTCCATTACACGTTTTTTAATTTTTAATACTTTTTTAACATTTTTTTACTCATTTTTTCTCTCCATCCTCACCTATAAATACCCCCTTCCATTCACTTCAAAGCACACCTCAAAACCACACTTCTCTCTTCTTTCTTTCTCTCATTTCTTAGTTTTTGAGTTTTTCTTAGTTTCTTTCTTAGTTTCTAAGCTTTTCTTAGTTTTTCTCTTAGTTTTTAGTTCAATTCTCTTAGGTTTAGAGTTCTTCTCTTTTTGAGAGGAACTTGTAATGTTTTTGTAATAATTTAGATTTTTGATTCAATAAATGGAAGTGCAAATTCCGCTTGGAGGTTTTCTAGCAACGGGAATAGCGTCGAAGTTCTGTAAGGATTTTATTTTCTTCTGATTATTTTTATGCTTTATTCTTACATGTTATATTTAATTTGTCCGTGATTAAATTTAAGCGTGCTAGCTGCTTATAATCATGATATAATAATAACGTTGTTATGCTTGTAAATATTAAATAGGTGAAAATTTCTAAAATGAATTGATTTTATTTTTATTCAAGATTTTATATTAAGGATGTTAGAGAGAAATACATTATTTTTCATTACAAACTTAAATCAAAATTAGATTTTAAGGTTTAGTTATCCTGTCTAATTTAGAGTAGTGCTCTTTTATTTGTTGGTACAATCGCCTAGGTAGTTAGAGTGAAGCTCTATTTCAAAAGTTTTTATAAGAATTATTATGTGAAAATGTATTGACAACATGTTTTCAATAGTGGTTTTAAAACTTGAAAGTTAGTACTCGGATAACTAAATTCTTGGGTTTAATTTGGACACCTTGAATAAAGTTTAAACTGTCTAACCCCACCAAAGGTGGCATTTAAATGGTTCATTTTCAATCTCTTAGAAAAAGGAATTAATTTAATTAACCAAATTAGTTATCAACCCCACCCATAGGTGTTAATTGATTTGTTTAGTTAACAAAGAATATCTAACCCCACCAAAGGTGGTATTCATACAAAAAAAGAGAGAATCAATAAAATATCAATTTATATCTTTAATAACCTAGATAATATGAGCAAGCATAATTAATTTAGTTATTATATCCATAAATACTCCACTAATATAAATGATAAAATTTGCATGAATATTTATTGAATCTGTATATATATTTAGATAAATATTTATTGAATTTGTATCTATGTTTATTTTTTTAGATTATATTTAATTAATCTGTATATATGTTTATTTTATGTTATTAGATTAGGAACACAAAAACCAAACTATCGTGACAGGATGTTTAGGATTTAATTTCATTTTTAAAAATTTGAATAATAAATTAAAAACCACATACATTCCTTCCTTAGATCGACCTTGGGAGTATACTTATCATTTTCTACGAAATGATTCGTGCACTTGCGAGAGTTTTACAAATATTAAAACCAAAGTATTTGCGAGAATCGGCGATGTCGGTTTTTGCTCATCAGCCGATCAAATCGATATTCCCAAATATTCTCAAGATGCTTTGCAAGACATTGGTGGTCCAATGACTAGGGATAGATTTGGAAGATCAATTTGGGTATTAGGATTAATTAAGAAAATGTTTTTTTTAATTAATGGTGGGACTTTTTATGTCTTATTTATCATAAGTCTTTTTAGTCTTTTATTTTTAAGGATGGATTAGGCCCAATCCATAACTAAATAGGCCTATTATGCCCATTTCATATAGGGTTTTTTCTTTTAGGGTTTCTTACTTATAAAAAAGAGCAACTATGTAATTTGTAAGCAAGGCCATATTTGATTAATAAAAGTTTATTTCAAAAAGCTTCTTGCTTTGCCTTCTTGTGTTCTTGATTAAATACTTGAATTCGACTTATCAAAGGGAGTTATAATTATTTGTGGTGTCTCAAGGTTAGCATTTTAAGGACTTCGTTTCCTTAGGGTTCTAATCTGATTATCTTCAACATGTTCTTAGCAAATAAATCATTCTTATTCCTTTGAGTTCGTGAGTTCTTATGGTTATTCGCCAAAAGGGTCCATATCATTTGGTATCAAAGCTTTAGTTATTGAAGAAATGTTATCTATCTTCATCTATATTCATTTTGAATTCTTGATTTCAAATAAAAATATTTCATCTTGATTTTCTTCAGTCCTTTTCTGCGTTCTTAAGTTACAAATCATAAAAACAAAAATTTCTTCCTTTTGAGTCTTGTATTTTCTTTCAATTTCAGTGTCCTTGTTTTCATCTTTAGATTTTGTTTCATAGTTTTCTTTGAATTCTTCGTATATTTTTCTTATTCTTTATTTCTGTGTTCAATCTATCTTTTTTCTTCAAAAAGAAAAAGAAAAAAAAGAAGAGAGTTGTTGTTCGCAATTTAAAAAACAATTTGATAAATCAAAGTTGCAACTTTAAACTATCATAACTTTTGACTCGGATATCAGAACGACTATTATAATATATCAAATCAAAGATTGGTTTGATTCCTATAAGTGAAGTGGATATTTTTCTCTGTTATGTGCCATTTTTTACCCCAAATTCCATCGTTAAACTATATACTGAGGGGTTAAAGTTTTGTCGCACATTTTTGCATTGTTTTTGTTTCTTGTTCATTATGGTTGCAAATTTTTTTTTTGTGAGTGGTAGGTTTCTCAAGAATCTAATTCTTGTTTTCTTGTTCTTGTTAAAATTAGTTCAAGAGTCTTTCTTTAGAGTACTATTTGGACTTTCTTTCTGTCATCCTTTGCAAATAGGTTTTTCAAATTATGATTTTCAATATTTTTAAGATCTTGAAAAGATAATTTATTGGGTCTTTAGAGTCCTCTTTGGACTTTCTTTTTGTCATCCTTTGCAATTAAGTTTTTTAAATTCTGATTTTTGAGATTGTCACCAATAAACCCGTTACTTCTTAAGATTAGTTGAATTCTTTGATTTTGTTCACAATATGAAATAAGGTTGGCTTGAGCTTTGAGTGGAAAAATGCAAGAAAGATAAAAAAGAGAGGTTGAAATAGTGTTAAAAAAGATAAGCCAAAATAGTGTTAAAACAAAAGGAGGCTGAAATAGTGTTAAAAAAAGGTGGCCGAAATAGTGAAATAAAAAGAGGGGTCAAAATATTGTTAAAAAAGAAGAAGAGTGATAACAATCTGATTTGAGAGAAAACATGTGAGGGACTGTGTGAAGAACACTACCTTTTTATTTTATTTTATTTTATTTTATTTACAGATTGAAAACCTCAGTAAGGAACAAGTAGGAGAACCACGAGAGGTCGACTTGAGATTCATCCTTAAGCTTTTTATTGACCAATTTAAGAGGTTGAATGCTAGGTTAGATGATTTAGAATCCTTTCCCATTTTTATATTACACAGGGGAAAACATTGAAGACATGATTTTGACAAAGGAGAAGCTGATTCCAATGTGGAGTAGAGAGCATGTTATAAATAGGATGAAAAGGTTATGGATGTACAAAAAAATGGAGAAATCAAAAGTGTTAGTTTAAGTGACGATGAGATACTACTATTGGAGGATTTTTTTGATGTCAAAGTAGAAGAACCTGTGCATATAGATTTACTTGTCACAAGAAGAGCCCTAAATATACAACCTAAGGATGAAGGAGATGAGGAGCACCAAGGATAGAAAAGTGAACAAAATGGAGATAAAAGTGTGTGAGAGAGAGAGAGAGAAAAGTGAGCCAAAAGAAGAAAAAAGTAAGAAAAAAGGTGAGAAAAGTGAGCAAATTAAAAAGATAGAAAAAAAAGAATGAGTATAATTGCTGAAAAATATGAGATTAAGAGTGCAATGATGGCAAGGCAAAGTGTACTTGTACGTACTTACAATAATGTTTATCTTGCTATTAACAATCTTAACTCATCTTTGCCTAGTTTTGTTGTATCTTTATTGCATGAATTTAAGGATTACCTTATTAAAAAGATTCCCCAAGGATTACCTCATTTGAGACGAATTGAACATTAAATAAGCTTCACACAAGGATCTATGATACGAAATTGACCTCCTTACAGAGCTAAGATTTGAGGACGAATCTTTTCAAAAAAGAGGGGAATAATGGATATTGAGGTACTAATTAAGTTGATGTTCCCAAGTATTGATCAAGTTAATGTTCCCAAATATTCTCAAGATTTTTTTCAAGAAATTGGTAGTCCAATGACTAGAGATAGATTTCAAATATCGAGTTGGGTGTTAGTATTAATTTAGGAAGCATTTTTTGTTTTAATTAATGGTAGGAATTTTTATGCCTTATTTATCATAATTCTTTTGTCTTTTATTTTTAAAGATGGATTAGGCCCAATCCACAACAATTTAGGCCTATTAGACCCATTTTATCTAGGGTTTTTTCTTTTAGGGCTTCTTGCTTATAAAAAAGAGCAACTATGTAATTTGGAGGCAAGACCATATTTGATTAATAAAAGTTTATTTCAGAATGCCTCTTGCTTTACCTTCTTGTGTTTTTGATTGAATACTTGAATTCGACTTGTCAAAGGGAGTGATAATCCTTTGTGGCGTCTCAAGGTTAGGGTTTTAAGGACTTTGTTTCCATAGAGTTCTAATTTGATCATTTTCAACATGTTCTTAGCAAATCCATCATTCCTATTCCTTTGAGGTCATGGATTCCTAGGGTTTTTCACCTATAGGTCGGCATTAATTTCTCCTTTTATAAAGAATTTTTGAGGAAAAGCAATATGGTAAGTATCGCTATTTTCATTTTGGTATTCTCATGTGCAAAATATGAAGTTGGTATTATTTTACTTACTGTATGTTCATCCTCTATGTTAGGTTAATTACCGATGGTTTAATATTACCCATAATCACATAGTATTTAAAGTTTATATTTTTGCATGATACTCATACCAATGGGGATTATAAGCATATAGTTGGCATCTATAGGTTGTGTTTGTGCATTGGGTACATTTTTGTAATTGTGGGTACTTTTGAAAAATTACTTGGAAAAATTTCAACCAAAACGGTTAATTTTTATAGCTTACTAAAGTTCTCATCTAATAGTTGGTCAAGTAGTAGTGAGAAGCATGGTGAGAAATTTGGCCATTATCCTCACTATGATGACTATTGTCCTTATCGAGGTGGTCTATGAGGGCCATTGTAGCTCAAGTTTTTTCTATAAACACCCCACAATTGTATTGTTCAATTTAATTAGAAAATGTGGGAACACTTTGGTAGTTTGCAAACACAAGTTTTTAAGTGAAAAGTTTTTTTTTATTTCATATCAATAATACATTGAGTGTGTTTTTATATTGTTGATACACTGAGTGATCAAAACTTGTTTACAAGTTGGTTAATCTAAAATCTTATTAACACTAAGACGTGGTTTGCATCTAGGAACATAAGCATGCATATGTGATTGCCTTTACCCTAGGTTCTATCACATACTGAGTAGTAGGTGATTTTACCACATCACATGGTGGTGGGTGATGGATCTATGAAAGTTGAGTCATCATAGTACTTTTTTGGCTTAGTATTTATTTGTTTTATTCAATGAGTAGTATTTTTTGGCTTTGAAAATATATTTTTTAGAAATTTCCTAGAATATTTTGAAATTTTATGAATTTTAATGTAGGACCACTGAGAACACACCATGTGGATGCCATGTAAGTCAGGAAGTTGACCAAGTGTCACTACATGGATACCAAGCAAGAAAAGATTTCCAATTGGAGTGCACTATGTGTACCAAGTGATGTAGGCCTCACCACATGTTGACATGACATTCGTTCCAAGTTTTTTCGTGTGGTTAACGGGCATGCCACGCATCATCATATGATTCATCCATTCTTTTCACCTGATGCCACACAATAATATCTATGAATCATAGTGTTCCATATGATGTTGAATTAGTGCACTTTAACCATGAACAGTCCACCCCACCATGCCTTGCCTGCTAATTTGTCCAATGATTTCCCCATGCCATTGATGAGTGCTTAAAAAGCACTAAAATTACCATGATTTAATGTACTTTAATTGATTAAATAGATTTATATTTGTATGATTTTATCATATTTTTATATAAATTTGTCTTTTCGGAATCACAGGTATTTTTATTGTTTTCAAGTAATTTTGTTCAAAAATAATTGAACGACTTGAAGAAAAATATAGGAGCACTAGCACCCATCCTACCGTGTGCCAAAGCATATCCCACACGTAGTACCCGCACCCATCCTACCAATAATCTCGCCCCTTCGAGCGTGCTAGCACACCCACATGTGTGCCAGCCTATCCAAACGCATCCAAGACTAATTTTTGAGATATTTTTCCTACTATTTTAGCCTTTTCCTCACCTATAAAAGGATCCTCTCCCCTATTGTAAAAATCATGGCTCAGAATCCCTCAGGATCCCTAAAACTTTCTCTCTCTAGAAAGTTTTCTTATTTTTAAAGTTCTTCTCTTTTTGAGAAGAACTAGTTATGCTTTTGTAAATTTTTAGTTTTTGATTCAATAAACGAAAATGCAATTCCATTTGGAGGTTTTTCATAAACGAAATTAGCATCAAAGTTCTATAAGGATTCTTTTGAAGTATAAATTTAAAATGAATTATTTATAGTTATTTTTATGTTTTATTCTTATATGTTATATTTAATTTGTCTGTGATTAAATTTAACATGATTGGCTATTTGTAAATATAATATAATAATAACGTTATTATGCTTGCAAAATATTAAATAGGTAAAATATTTCTATAAAATAAATTGATTTTTTTTTATTCAAGATTTTATATTACGAATGTTAGAGAGAAATATATTGATTTTCATTACAAACCTGAAATTTGAAAATTAGATTTTAAGGTTTAATTATTCGACCTGATTTAGAGTAGTGCCATTTTATTTGTTGGAACAATTATCTGGTAGTTAGAGTGAAGCTCTATTTCAAATTTTTTTTATAAGGACTATTATTCAAAAATGTATTGACAACATATTTTCAATAATGATTTTAAAACTTAAAAGTTAGTACTCAGATAATTAAATTCTTAGTTTAATTTCGACACCTTGAATAAACTTAAAATATCTAACCTCACCAAAGGTGGCATTTAAATGATTTATTTTTAATCTCTTAGAAAAAAATGAATTAATTTAATTAACCAAATTAATTATTGACCCTACCCATAGATGTTAATTGATTTGTTTAATTAACAAAGAATATCTAACCCCACCAAATGTGGTATTTATATAAAAAATAGGGAATCAATAAATATCAATTTATATCTTTAATAACCTAAATAATATGAGCAAGTATAATTAACTTAATTTTTATATCAATAAATACTCCATTGTTATGAATGATAAAAAATTCATAATTGTTTATTGAATATATATCTATATATTTTTATGTTATCAGATTAGGAAACACATAAAAAATCAAAATATAATGATATGATGGTTAGGATTTAATTTCGTTTTTAAGAGTTTGAATAATAAATTAAAAACCACATATATTCCTATTTTAGATCGACCTTGAGAGTATACTTTTCATTTTCTATAAAATGATTCATGCACTTGCTTGAGTTTTATAAATATAAAACCAAATTATTTACAAAACCGGTATTGCTAACTCAATACCGATTTTGTTCATCATCCATGTGTTGCATTCCTATTGCCCAGCGCTATTAATTTTTCCTTTTTCATCTCAACCCTTGATTTGAAGTTGATCTGATTTTTCAGATTCCATTTGAGCCTAAATCAACACCCTAATTTCCCCCCAAAACCCTAATGAGTAGAAAATTGCCAATTTTTTATTAGTTTTTGTAGCCAATAAGAGAGATAAATACATAAAAATTCAAAAGGAGATGCAATTTAGTTTTTGGTGCTACAATTAAAGTGATTGATTATATTTATTCTTCTTCTCCTTTATTTATCATTTTTTATGTTTTTCTATATGAAAAATATGAGCTTTATGAATAAAATTATATCTAGTTAATTTATTAATCTAGGGGCATTATGCACCCAATATTTTACATATGATAATATAATATTTTTTCCCCAATTATGATTTCAATTAAATTAAATTATTTAATCTAATTTTTATGCTATTAATTGTCTCGCCAACAATTAATCTATCGAGGCAATTAAATAGATTTGAGAGAATTATTTAATTCTTTGTCTTGATTAAATAGCATGCATAGCTTTTAGGTAGAGATGTATGATTCTTATGTATGTGATCCATAATTAATGAAATTAATGATTAATATGAAATTTAATTAACATAAGAGTGTGATTAGGTTAATTACTATATGGTGTGTAGTTTACTTGAGAGAGGAATACATGCTAGGTTGGATTCAATTGATCATGTAATTAATTGATAATTATATTTGGGAGATTTTAGCATGTAGAAAATTAAGGGATTAAGTATTCTTAGATATTTTCTTATATATCTTCTTAGCTTCCAATTCTAAGTTAATTAATTATTGCTATTTATTTTTAATTCTTTTAATTTTACTTTCTTAAAACACAACAAAAAGAGTAAAAGAATTTATGTTTTTGTTTCTTGTTTTAAAAATTAGTTTATAATAACATAATCTATTTGGCAATGATTGTTTCTTATCATTATATAACTTGTTGTGATATGTATACTTGTATATTCATTATACATAATTCATGTTGATTAATGGAGCTCTAGAAGAGAGCTCGATTCACTTTGGATAGCAGTTGTAGTGGAGAACATAAAGGAAGCAACTGAGTCATAGTTGAGCATGGGGCTCCAACTAGTAAAGGTATTAGCATATACTATGTTAGGTTATAAACTATTGATTTGCATTGGATTACTTGCTATCAAGTGGTTTCCTTAAGCAACTCATGATGTTACCACATAGGTGTGGATCCTATAAGACCTTACCATGTTATATTAACTTGTTTGTATTGTTGTATGTTATGTTAGTATAATCAAAATTAATTCCAATTATGTTATTATAATTAGAACTAATTCCAAATATGTTCTTACATAGGAGGATCTGATTATGATTGGAAAGCCTTTATTTTCTTTACTAGTTTACTATCTATTATATGTTGTCTCAATGATGTGTGATAGCTATTGATTATTTTTATGTGACATAAGCTGGTTCTTTCTTTCATTCTTTTTATCTGCATTTTTATTTACCTTGTTGTTTTCTTCTATTGCGTTTGAGAGTTGGGTGATTCTTAAGGTATTTGTATCACCTTGCCTTGGTTATGCACCATGTTCTAGACTCTTTTAAGTACCAATATGTAACTCTTGGTTCTCATTTATCTGAACAAATGGAGTACTTATGTTGTCTTTTGGTTTGAAATTGGAGAAAATTTGAAAAAGTTAGCTTCATATTGACGAGCTGGTGGGCTTTTATAAAAAAGGTTTTTGAACTCTTCGTGTTATGCCCTTGATGCATAAAGATAGCAATAAGGTGCATAAGAGTAAGTGTAATCATATTTCTAACTCATAGGAGAAATATAAGGAGAAGTGCTAGTAATAAATCTCACATAGGGGTTAGTATTCAGTCTTTCATAGCATGCTTTGACATGCCCACACTTATTGTAGTTGTAGAAAGTAGGAAAAAAACATGTAGGTAAGGGCATAAGACCATCACTAGTTTGATGAGAAAAAGTAGTAGGAGGTTAAACATTCACATTGCTAGAGCATTGCGGCTAAGATGGTCATTGTGAGTAAGGTTTAAGAGCTCTTTCGATCTATTCCCTACGGGAAAATAGTCTTCTTGCCATCTTATCTTCTAAGAAAAATTCACACATTGGGAAAATATCCACTTGAATATCTTGGAGGATCCCATCTTTCTCCAATGTTTGAATTCTCTTTAGGTTTATGTATTCTAGGAGTAGTGCTATATGGGTGTTTTGTTAACCTCTTCTCATTTCCTATTTTGAGAGATTTTAGTAATTAATAAATTGTTGTGGAACTATTAAGAAATATCACATATAAGTTGTTTTTTATAAAACCATTGTAAACAATTTTATTTTATTTAGAAATGGATTAAGATTTTCTAAAGTGTACAATGTAACCATGGTTAAATAAACCAGATTTAGAAATCAAAAGATGTCTTGCATCATACACATAAAAACAATTTTCTAAAATTAAACTTGCATTCCTAAACCTAAGTTTCACAATGCACACTACTTTTGCTTGAACAAAAACATCTGCAGGCCAACACTATATCTACTTCAATGTGATCGAGTTCACAAGTCCTTATAAAAACCCTTGCAACGAGTTGCACATATGATTACGTGGCATGCCACGAGGTAGCTCTTGATTGGTCCTATGTTAAAATTTCCAAAAACATCTCAAAAAATTGTAAAAATTATATTTTCACCCCTTTTTCACTAAAAATATTATATTTTAATATTTTTGGCTATAAAAATACTATTTATTGAATAAAATAATTAAATATTAAGTAAAAAAGTGCAATAATGACTCTACTTTAATAGAGTCATCACATCCCCAAATTTAACTCTTTGCTTGTTCTCAAGTAAAGCCACGTATAACTAAAAAAAATAAAATTGGTAGTATATTCATAAATATACTTCTATTAGTACATGCATATTTCACGAAAACTATCTCTCTCAAAAGTCGTACAATTCTACGATAAATAGGTTCACACATTCATCAATCAACGTTCCATCAATACAAGTATATATATGAAAGGTTTTTGACAAATTGATTTGTGTGTGTGTGCTACACATGATATTATCCAATGCACTCATAAAATCAACCTATATGAGTATGCTAATCAATTTAATCTTAGAACAAGTCTCATAAGTCTATTTTTCACATCCTTCTCCACTAATATAAATATACACTTAGCTCAAGATCAATAAGGAATTTACATGGTTGTAATGTAAGGCTTAGGTAGGGGGTTGATAAATGAAGACACTTAGGTTCTTTCCACACCTTACTTTTGTTCTTGTAATCATGTACTTTTTAACTACAATTGAGCTTTTACTTGATATTTTAGTGCACCTCCTTTTGACATTCTTTTCATATTCTTTTTTTCCACATTTTTTTATAGCTTCACAATACCCCAAACTTATTTTCAATTCTATTTTATTTTCTTTAGACGGATAATTGTGTTGTGAGTTTTTCCTCTTCTTTTTTTTTATTTTTTTTATTTTTTTTATAAGGTGCGTTACATTTCACCTTACGTTGTAGCATAACACATGATTGCATTGTTTTTTTTCATACAAGCTAAAGTTGCAAGGATAAAGGTAATGCTTATTGGTTAGGCATAAGATATGGATTACATATATGAAAGGTTCTTTTATTCGGCTCAAATGGGTGACTAAAGATATTAACAATGGTTCACCTCTAGGGATGATCAAATAGATTTTAAAACTTGGTAGATCTCATCGACTTGAACAACTCCCTACAAAGTGTCTCTCAATAAGCACACCAAAATCAATCATGAACATTTTCATAAGAATTTAAATCAATCCAATCAAAACTAGCAAGCATAACACATGATTGCATTGTTTTTTTCATACAAGCTAAAGTTGAAAGGATAAAGATAATGCTTATTGGTTAGGCATAAGATATGGATTACATATATGAAAGGTTCTTTTATTCGGCTCAAATGGGTGACTAAAGACATTAACAATGGTTCACCTCTAGGGATGATCAAATATATTTTAAAACTTGGTAGATCTCATCGACTTGAACAACTCCCTACAAAGTGTCTCTCAATAAGCACACCAAAATCAATCATGAACATTTTCATAAGAATTTAAATCAATCCAATCAAAACTAGCAACCATATCACATTATTAATGTAATTATCTTAACTAATATGTTGAATACCTTATTCTAATCATGACAAGCAATTTTTATCATTCAGTTCATATGTTTCATATCAAGAATGCATGTATTTAGTTTCCATATATTTATCAATTTCTACCCAAATCATGATTAAAAATATCCTAAAAAGTTTAAAACAAATTCACTAAAAATTTAAAATGCATATTAAATACTAATGTAGAGACAAAAGTTCCCTCCCCCAAACTTAAATTACACATTTTCCACAATGTGCATATATAAATCTGAAAAGGTAAAGAAAATAAAACTCCCTTAGTCTTGGCATATTTTTCGTTGAAATTCTCATTCTTGTTGCGCCATTACTCTCCACATTTATTCACCTAAAAAACAAAAACAATGAAAATATAAGTAATATAACATTGGGTTGCCTCCCAATCAATGTCACATTTAACTTCCTTGACTAGACAGTCATATCAAGTCCTAAGGCACATCTCTTTATGTCCATTTACTTTTGAGTTTTCCAAGAAATAGCTTGAGGCTTGACTTGTTCAATAATACATTATGATCTAGCTTGCAAATAAGGTGCTCCATTCTCTTCTCATGCCATATTTTTGTTTTCTTTTTGAACTCTTTGACATTCTTATAATAATTCCACCATAACTCATCCAATTTATGTATTTCTAATAGCCTTTTCACTTCTCCATTGGACTTTTTCACTTTCATACTTGATTGTGGATGGAATGGTAAAAGTGTATGGTCTAAACTTAGTGGCTCTTTAATTGATGGTTTGAGCTTAGATCTTATCTCCAAATTTTCCATAATCGCCTTTGATACATACATGAGAGGCACGTCCTCCAAAAAGTTCATACAGTCCACAATATCAACTTTCGATGCCATAATTTCAAAGTTAAATAAGTTGAGTTTATTTTCTGGTGAGTTTATGTCCTTGTTCATAGCATCACGTGTAATAGTCTTAAGTGTGGGAAACTCAAAAGATTCTTTCAAGTTATTCCCATAATCAGTATCATTTATCCTTAAGCATTCATTAGCACTATCAATGTCAGGGGGTTTAGATTCTTTAAAAACTTTAAACATTATTTGTTGATCTTGCACTCTCATTTTAAGTTAACCTTTTTGTACATAAATGAGTGCCCTTCTGGTTGCTAAGAATGGATGACCAAGTATGACAAGAATGCCATGGTCCTCTTCCATGTCTAGCACAATAAAGTCTGTCAAGAAGATGAATTTGTCTACTTTTACTACCAAATCTTCTACCATACCCCAAGGTCTCTTAATTGATCTATCTACCATTCATAATGTTACTGAAGTGGATTTTGCTTTACCAACCCCCAATCTATTGAAGACTGATAATGGCATGAGGTTAATGCTAGAATACAAGTCACATACTACCTTGCCAAAATGGATGTTCCCAATAGTGCAAAGGATGTCAAAACTTCCAGGATCTTTCAGTTTTTGTGGTAGTTTTCTATCAAGGATGGCACTACAACTTTCAATAAAAGGTTATTATTTCATAATCTCTAAGCTTAAATGCATCATCGATCACACCATTGAACTTAAATGAATCTACAACTTCAACAAACAATTTGAGATGAAGATGAGGATGAGGATCCTCTATTGGTAATCCGTTGAATTGTCCAACTGATTGTAGCATTTGAAACATCATTGGCTTTAACTCAAACTGATTAGCTTGAATGTTTGGCCTTGTAATACTTGGATTTAGCCATTCCAATATAGGTATTGCATATTCATTCATAGCTCTATCTCTATCATCTATCAAAAGCATTTGATTGTTCAAGTTTAGCTCATTATTATTTATTTCTAATGGATTAGTCATATCTTTCTCTTGGGTAACTTGTTGTTTTCTAATTGACCTCAAAGTACGTTCAATTTCAAGATCTAAATGTAAGATTTCCCCTTCATTAACTTTGCTCATGCAATAGACTCAACTATGTTTCTACAATATTAAAGGAGATGTCTAAATAAAAAATAAAATAAAATAAAAAATAAACAACTAAATAAATAAAATAATTAATTAATTAAATAAAATAAATCAATAACTTAGTAAAATAAAATAAGTAAATTAAAACTAAAATTAAATAGATAAAAATAACTAAAATAAAAAACTAATAATAAAAAAATTATTAATTGCTAATATTTATAATCCACGGTAACAACGCCAAAAACTTGATCGGTACACAAATTGTGTGTGCAATGAATACGCAAGTATACATATCGTAACAAGTAATATAATGATAAGAAATATCATTCCAATGGAGATTTAATTATAAATTAATTTTTAAAACAAAAAAATAAAAATCAATTTTTTTGGTGTTTTTATATTTTAAGGAAGCAAAATTAAAATAACTAAAAGTAAATATAAATAATTAATTAAATCAAATTTGCTAACTAAAAAGATATATGAGAAAATATCTAGGAATACTTAATCCCCCAATTTTCTAAACATGTGAATCGCTAAAATCCCCCCAAAATAATTATCAATTAATAAAATGATCAATTGAATCTAACCTAGCATATATTCTTCTCTCAAGTAAACTACATACTATATAGTAATTAATTTAATCACACTTTAATGCCAATTAAATTGCATACTACTCATTAAGTTCATCAATTATGGATCACATACATAAGAATCATACATCTCTGCCTAGAAACTATGCATGTTATTTAATCAAAACAAACAATTAAATAATTCTCTCAAATCTATTTAATTGCCTCTATAGATAAATTATTGACCAAACAATTAATAGCATAAAAATCAGATTAAATAATAGAATTAAATTATAATTACAATTGGGGTAAAATATTAAATCATCACATGGTGAAAATTGTGTTCATAGGATATCCCTAGATTAATAAATTAACTACACATAATTGGGTTCATAAAGCTCGTATTTTTTATAAAGGAAGACATAAAAATTGATAAAGAAAAGAGTAGTATAAGAAATACAATCAATCTCTTGAATTGTAAAATTAATCTCCTCTTGAATCTCCACCAAAATTTTGTCCCCTCTTGAATTTTTCTATATTTTGTTTTCTCTTTTTAGATCCAAAAATTGACTAAAATTATGCTAATGGAGGCCACTTAGGGTTTATGGAGTGAATAAGGGCTTAAATATTTCTTAAGTATGATCTGGATTGTTAAATCAACTTCAGATGAAGGGTTAAGATCAAAACAATCAAAATTGACAATGCCAACAAATCATAACGCGACACGTGGCGGGGGAAATTCATTGGGAAAATTAAAGAGTGATACATGGCAAGGGAGACCATTTAGAGTCAACGCTCGGTGAGTTAGTGCCATGAACCATGACATTATTCACGGAAATGGATGGCATAGCGCACAAGTGGAAAGCAATGAGCAATCAGGTGTCAACATGTGGGAGAGAAGTTTGATGCACTCCAAACTCGAATAGAATGACGTGCTGACACGTGTTTCACATTTCGTCCTCCTCACACACGGTGTAACATGATTTGTTGTCCCTACTTGCGTGGCATCCATATGGCTTTCCTAGTCAACTCATATGCTTGCATGGCATACCACATGGTAGCTAGTGATTGGTCCTGCGTTTAAAATTCATAAAAAATCCATAAAAATTCCAAAAACATCCTAAACAATTCCAAAAATTATATTTTAACCTCTTTTCACTAAAAATAGTATATTTTAATATTTCTGACCATAAAAATATTATTTATTGAATAAAACAAGTAAAAATTAAGTAAAAAAGTGTACTAATGACTACTTTCATAGAGTTATCATGTACCAAGTGTCGAATTCTTTATTGTGTTTTATTATGTAAAGTATGATTGCATATCGTGAGACGTTTGCTTGGGTATGCATGCTACTAGCCTAGACAGGAGCATGTGAGGCACGACATCACAAGTATGTTTATAACATTTTTGTTCTTTCTTACTATTGGTTATTTTTGTTGTGTGTTGAATTAAGCATGTTATCTTGTAATTTAGTTGTGTTATTTGGTTAATTCACATTTGTGAGATCTACTTGGATGAATTGGTATGAAGCTTGCGAAAAATATTCCATTGATTGGCATCTTGACCCCTTATCTAGGTTTGAGTTGAATTGGAAGAATAATTTACCTTCATGAAATTTTTCCTACTTATAGATATCTTTAGTTTTCATGAATACTATTATGAGTTTGTTGTTTTGTTTGAGCAATTAATTTTATATTGATTGCGAACCATTTTAAAACCCTAAATATAGATTGCAATATTTAATATAATTTACAATATTCTATTCATCTATTCTTCTTGATTATGTATCAATTCTCAGTTTTAATCATTGTATGAATTTTCTTGATTATTTAAGTGTATATTTGAATAATTAGATTAATTCATCATTAATCAATATAGTGGATTGGGTATGTAATCCCTTATTCAATTTAAATAACTAGTGATAAATTACTTGCAATGAAAATTAATACTCAAGATAATTAAACTATGCTGGTATATTAAGCCTTCACCAATTGGTAACTTAAAATTGAATGTTTTTGATAGATTAAATTGAGAAAGCTTATTTTAGATTACCTATTAGAAATAATTTGGATTAAGAGCTCCTTTAATTCAATGAATATGTAAGAAGAGGTCGAGACTTTGGAGCTTATGAATTTCTCTAAGTTGGTATAATCAAAGAATAGGAGATTATGATATATTTTTGTTGATTTGCAATACAAGCTAGTGATAGAGAATGATCCTACAATCATTCTTTTATTCAAATTTTTATTGTAATCTTTAGATTATATTTGTTTTATTAGTCTTTAGTTGTTAGATTTAATTTTTAGTTTACAAAAAAAAACCTACTTTTACTAATTTTAATTAACTTACTAACGAGCTATTAATTCGGAGTACATATTGTTTCCAATCTTCATGGGTATGATAACGCTTGTTCTTAAAATTACTTATCACTTGTACATGATCACGTATACTTGCATGTTTTTAATCATGTCATAAGCCTAAGTAAAAAGGCCAAATCTTTTCCATTTACATCTCTAGGTAACAAATTGTTCTTTTTATTAATGTCAATGTTAATTTTTGGTTTTGATTCTTACATGAAATTTGAGAAAACTCTTTAGTGTCAGGATAAACTTTACGATGGAAAGGGGATTCTTTTTGGCCAAAACTTCTATGCTTAAAACTTTGTTTATATACTATGAAAACTATGTCAGGAAAAAAAATTTTAACTGAAATTTAGGTATATCAAACTAGGTTTTGAGTTATATTTCATCAAAAATATATGGATTTCTAGTTTGAGAGAAATTTTAAAATTTGTTATTTGAAGTTTTATCCAAAAAGATATACATGTTTTGTTTTATTGAAGGTAGTTTATAGAGATCATGTTAGAAATATTGTTTTAAGCCCTTCGGTAATTTTGTTATTTGAAATGGTTTTATATATTTCCATTGTATAAATTATGTGTAGATTTTGAAACATTTTACGGTTTTTCATTTGGAATTTTCTAAAAAATGTTATGAATATTTTTTGAAGGTATGTCTAAAAGATGATGAATTCAAAATTATGTGTTGAATCTGATAAATATTTTAGTATTTTGACCTATTTCTCTAATAATAAATGTGTGGACGATATTTGTTTTTTTAAATGGACGACGTCTTGTTTTTGTGGGTTTTTACAAAACTGAATTTGAAGTTTTCCATAGAAAGTTATTCTAGTTTTATCAAAGAATGTTCTATATAAATCAAAACTGAAAGCTTTGTTTCATCCTCACCTATATTTTGTGATTTTGAGGTTGTTTTACATATTTCATTTGGATGAGTTATATCTTATTTTATAGATATTTTACAGTTTGAAATTCACTTTTTAACAAATTAGTATTCATTGTTTTTGAAATAGCTCTACTTATGAAAATTGAGTATATTATATCTTGTTTTAAATATTGAAATGTCTAGTTTTTGTGTATTTTTATAGAATTACATTTGGACATGTTTATGAAAATTTATTCCTTCTCATATAATGATATATTAGAACTATTTTTAAAATGTTTATAGTGAGATAACACAAATTGAAAGTTCAGATTTTTAAAATACCTATGGTAATTTCTAAAGGTCATATGTTATTTTTTTTAAGAAGTTGAGAAGGTCTAATTTTTGAATTTTATACATATTTTGATTTGGACATCCCTACTTAAAGTTATGTTTTCTTGAATTGAGTTAAGAAACAATTTCTAACGATTTACAAAGATTTTTCACTCAATTTATGGCCAATGAGACAAGTTCTCACCTTGTATTTTAGTGAGATTTTTTTTTTAACTATTTTGGACCTATTTAATTTTAAGTTGAATTGATTAGAGAGTCTACTTTCTTGAACTAGGAATAGAGTAGTTGGAACGATTAGAGTACCTTTATGTTTTAAATTAGCTAAAATAGTTATAGGGCTATTCTTGTTTCTAACACTAGTATGGGTTACATAAGAAGGGTACAGTACTATTAGTGGACATATTTTACTCAAATTTTATAAGTACCTCTTTATTATTTAATGTAAACATGTTCATAATATTTAAGTTTATTAAGTTGTTTGTTCTTTCTTATTACATAGTTAGTGTTTTATGTTTAGAAAGTTGATAAATGATTATTACATGAGTTCAGAAGTGTTTGCTCAAATTTATTATGTAAATATAGATTTTGACTAGAATATAGAAGTTTATATTCAACCTTTAACAGCAATATTTTAGAAAATTAGTATTAAGTCAATTTAGAAGCTTTTACTTAGTTTTTATATTTTGATTGAAGTAGTTTTTTTCAAAATATTCTGTACATTAGTATGTATTAACTTTAAACAATGAAATAAGCCATCCCCCTAAACTCAGGAGTAATAATATAAGAAATAAATAATTAATTAATACACCTCATCTGCATGAATATGACTAACACACATGAAATTAAGACTTTTTCGATCTTGCATGAGAAAAGAGCTCTGTACACATATGACTAGATTTTCCCTCGGTGTGAGTTTAGTGAGGTTTTCCTATTTATTATAATTTATTTCATGCAAGCTATTTACAATTATTTTTACTTACATAAACATAATTTTACTTATTTTTATTACTCTAAATTACTAATATAGCTTGTGAATATTTGTATATTATGATTTGTTTTAAATTTTATAGTTAAGTCATTGATGTTAAATAGATATATTCAATAATTATTTATTTTTTAAAATTTTCCACTTTCTAAGTATTTTTAATCACCCTATTTTTCTTTTAAATTTTCCCCTCTTAGGTGCCAATAGTTTTTTATTAAGGATTCAAGTAATGTCATTCAAGGAGATTTAGATTATTTTGTTTATATTGCACCAAAAGAATGAAATTCTTTTGGTGGTAATAAGAGCCTATTTCATTTTCTTAGAAACTTCAATATATGAGAGGGTGTTTGGTGACCCTATTATGATTGTAAACTATATAATAGGCTGAAATCACTTATCAATTAGTATTTTATCCTTTTTTTACTTCGTGTATAATATCCATGTAGTCAGGGTCCAGACCGGCTATAGATCATCATTTATGCTTATTTTATGTATGTTTTCAAGGTCATCATTGTACATCCATATGGATCCCTTAAATGAATGAAACATCTTCATACACTCTATATATACCCAATGAAAGACCTAAAGTTATCATTGATAATTTATTCCTCATTTAATGCATCTTTTTACATTCTCTCTAGAGTTAATATATCTCCCAACATTTTGGTGCCTACCATAAGGTTCCGATTAAGACATATTGAATAGAATCTGATGCCTTTTACTTTACTAAATCTATTTTTAGTTTGGATCAAAGTCATAGGTAAGAACAGACTACCACACATGATGTTGTAACTTAGAAACTTTTCTCAAACATCATGGTCGAGACACGGGTGGTGGAAATAGCACAATTGCTTGGCTTGTAGGGTGAAGATGGTGTCATTGACATGCCAGCTTTTAAGGAATGGATTGAAGAAGACACAAAAAACAATACCAAAGAATTGGCAAACCAAAACCAAGACTTGCTTCAATATTTAATGTACATGAAAAGATCCATGGAGGAAATGAGAAGTGAAATGATGAGAGAAAACTTGAAGCTAAAGATATAGGTCTAAGTGTTGAGCCAAGAGCATCCTACAATCCTGGAGGTTGATCCCATGCTTTATAATGCATGGTTAGGAGGAAAATGGGATGAAAAAGTTGGTCAAATATTGGCCAAACATAAGAAAGAAAGAGAATCACAAAATCAAACACATCGAAAACCAAGGTGGAGTGGAGCATAGGTCCATTGCCACTTAGGTTCCACCAACAAAAATGTTATTACCCTTAGGATAGCTCAATGCTACCCTAGAGGATAGTTTATCATGGAAAAATAAATTACAAGTCTTAGAGGAAAACATAAAAAAAATAAAAATAAGGAAGGCACAAATAGGTCTTGATATAATGCACAAGTCGGGGTTAAGTAAGTCCCTTGAAATGTTTATGTCTCCTAAATTTCTAGCTATAAAAAGATGAAAGATCTTGTTGTGTATGTTCTCCTCTCCAAAATAATAATGGCTCCCCATATCATGGCTCAAGACAAAAATAATGCCATGTTATGCAAATCCTTTATAGCTACCATATATGATTCAATGGACAAATGGTTCATAGATCTAAAAGTGAGTAGTATCGCTTCTTTTTCCAAGCTGGTTAGATTAGTTATTACTAATTATGCTAGTAACAAGCCATTAAAAATAATAATCACATCATCTATTGTCCATTATTCAAAATGTGGATAATTCTATCGAGGTATTTATGAAGAGGTTTCACGAGGAGAAAATTGAAATATCTGCTTGTTTAGATTCTATTATTGTTCAAACCTTCCACATATGCGTGTTGAGAACTTTTGGTTTATTTGGAAAATTGATAAAGATGGTACCCTAGATCATAGAGGAAGTCTATGAGGAAGTAGAGAAATTTGTTAACTTATAAAGAGAATTAAAGCAAACTTAGAAGGAAGGAACAACCACTCCTATTGCCTTGAGAGGAAAAGAAAAAAAGAGATATGACATGTGAGAAATCAAGGTCAGTGGAGTACCAAACCAACAAAAGGTTTCTTGGGAAGATTTCTAGATGGAACAACTCCTTAAGTAGGAATTTTGGACCATTGAAGAGGTTGCTTTCACCATTTAGAAGACCTTTTTTTATGATAATAAGCCTTGTGAGGCCATTTTAAGAATAGAGGGAGAACATAGTGTTAGATGGCCTACTTAAATGCATGATCCAAATAGAGATATAACGAAATGATGTGCATATCACAAAGACATCGGTCATGACACTAGGGATTGTAGACATTTGAAATAAGAGATTGAAGAGTTGTTATCAAAGGGCTATCTAGGCGATCTAGTGGGCGATGGTAATCAAAGAAATAAGTTCAGGCAAAATAGAGACTTGTCCTGAATAGTAGATACATCAGTACAAATACAAGTTGCTCGGGAATATGATAATGTTCTTATAATTCACGAAATTCATGGAGGACCAAATCTAAATAGTCAGTCTAGAAATTCTCGTAAAAGTTATGCCAGGGAAGTTCAAAAGGAGATAGGTGTCAGGCAGTGCTGCTTACAAAGAAAATGATATTTGACTAGGTAACTTGTCCACATAAGGACACTCTATTCATCACCTTAAGAGTGGGTTCATGTAATATATGTCAAATACTAGTTGACACTGGAAGTGCAATAGGTCTACTCTTTTTATCTACCCTATATGTATTGGGAGTCTAAGAGGAGGATATTGTAAAAATCTTATGGTGGTGGATTCATTCGCACATTATAACTTGATAATAGATAGACTATAGATACACAAAATAAGACCAATCCTTTCCACCTATCACTAAGTAATTAACAATCCCATTGAGGAAGGAATTTATGGAGGTCTGACGAAATCAAGTGAAGATTTGTAGTTATTATAATTTTGACATGAAACAAGTTGATCCAAAATAGCAATTTCCATCATCTCAATGATGTCGGGGGCCCAAGGAAGGCTGGGTAAGAATGCCTCTTATTTGGATAGTCAACAAAAATGAAGTGGAATTGGTGAAACTCAAAAGCAAAGAAAGTGAATGCTTCAAATGAACACAAACCTAGACAAAGTAATTAGAGTGGACCACGTCATCCTTCTCAAGAAAAACCTGGATGGCTTTGCTAGACCCAAGGATATGCCCAAGATTGACCCCAAAGTAATTAATCATAAACTTAGTGATTATCCATATAGAAAACTGGTTCAATAAAAGAATATGAAGTTCTTAAGGGAAAATAATAAGATGATTAGGACATAAGTTAGCCCATTGAGAAACACTGGGATTATTAGGGAAATTCATTGTCCAATATGGTTCTCAAACATGGTACTCATCAACAATTCTTGTAGGGCTCCCTAAATATGCGTTACTTTTATTGACATCAATGATGCATGCCCAAAGGCTTATTATCCTCACCCAAGCATTGATCAACTTGTCGATGCAATGCTTTGGTGTTGCATCATGAGTTTCCTTGAAGCATATTTAGGTTATCACTAGAGACACATGGTCCTTAAGATTGACGAACCTTTTACTATATGAGGATTCCTTTTAGCTTAAAGAATGCAGGAGCAACCTACCAAATTGGTGAGTAAGATATTGAAGGCCTCATTGGAAGAAATATAGAGGTATATGTGGATGATTTGATAGAACAATCTACAAATCACTTCTTTGACTTTGCCAAATAAGGAGTAACAAAATGAGATTAAATCCCAAGATGTATATGTTCGAAATTAGCTCAGATAAATTCTTAGGATATCTTGTCTCTGTTTGGGGCATAATGGCCAACCCTAATAAAATCCAGTTGCTAGTAGACATGAAATTGCATTCGAACTTGAAATTTAATAAAATAATGGAAAATTCATCGCCTTGAATAGGTTCATATCGAGGTGTACTAAAAAATGTTTACCTTTATCAAATTATTGAGGAAAAACACTTCAATTTTTTTGAATGAGGAGTGTAAGCATGCCTTTCAAGGTATTAAAGCTTATCTTATTCAGGCATTAGCCCTTCTCAACTCTACACGGGGTGAACTAGTGTACCTCTACCATGTTGTTACTACTTAAAGAATAGATGCTATATTACTTATAAAAAGAGAGAAGATCCAACACGTGGTGTATTATGTTAGTCAAGTCTTGATGGATCCTCAAGGGAAGTACACAGTGCTAGATAAGTTGCCATTTTCACCAAAAGTCATAGCCCAAAAACGGAGACATTACTTCAGGTCACACGCCATCATTATTTTAAATTTTTACCCTCTAAATAATGTAATTTCTCAACCTAAGGTCATTAGTAGGCTTGCTCATATGTCTATTGAACTCGAGGAATACAACATTAAGTTTTAGCCACATACATCAATCAAGGCACATGCCCAATAGATTTTTTATCAAGTGTACTATATGCAAATCAATAGATCATAGAAGAGCACCCAATTCGAGCATATATAGCATGGAATTGAAGTGTAAGGTGGCGTGGAGAGTATTTCTTGACAATGCTTATAACTTCAATGGGTAGGTATCATTGTTTTTATATAGGATGACGAACTAAATATCTATGAATATTATATTTGAATATATTTCACAATAATAAATAATGCCATAGGGTACAAGACTACCATTTGCAGATGCCAAGTCAACATCTTTGATGTCTCTTTACTTTTGAACAACCTTTGTAAGCTAGGAATCGGAGGAAAGTACCAAAGAACCTTTGCAGGCACGCATTTCTTATGTGTTGTCTCATTTGTAACATGCTTCCATCTCGATTCTTTACAAATCGGACAATCATCTAATGTCTCATATTATTTTCTATAAAGAATGCAATAATTTGGACAAGCATGAATCTTATGATATTCTATGCCAAATCGACTAAGAGATTTCTTCACTTCATACATTGAAGATGGCAATTCAATACCCTCAAGAAACATATGAACTAGTAGATTTAGTAATTCTATAAATCTCTTATCATAAAAACCATGTTTTGCCTTGACATTGTACAAATGAACCAACCTTGACATTTTAGTGTATTTTTTGCATTTTGGATACAACGGTTTTTCGGCATCTTCCAAAATATTTTTAAAGATTTTGGGATCATCCTCACATAGTTCATCTTCAAAACCATGAAACATATTTTCTGTCTTTACATTATAATAAGATGTATGTAATCCACTCACATTCTTATTTATCTCTTCCCCATGAGTATTATCATTATTTTCTCCATGGTAATACCAACATTTATAGCTCAAAAGAATACCACTGTGGATAAGGTGATACTTAACCTCATCAAATTCATGAAATCACTCATTTTTACATTTAATACATGGGAATTAAATCATACTAGTTCCAGATCATTGGATGTTGGTAATCATTGATCTATTCAATAATTATGCTTGGTACTGTGACTCAGCTTCCATAGAACTGAGTAAAGATAAAAAAGCAGTTGTTGAAATGTAAGAGTTATAGCTACATATTATTTTCTTCTATTATTTTTTGTAATATTTAATAAAAACTAACCGTTTTAAACCTTGATAGGGCATGGAAGTTGTGGAACAAGTTTAAGGGCATTGCCCTTAAAAAATCTCATAAGCTTATATGGACAAAAGTTATGGTATGTACAAGCCAATATTAATAATTTTATTAATTTTACAATTGAATAATAAAGATGTTCGAATATGAAAATTAATGTACACTTTTTTTTGTAGGTTCCACAACAAAATAATGGAGTCATGTGTGGTTATTATGTCATGAAGTTTATGAGCGAAATCATCACAAATATCAAAATTCCAATTGATGATGTGGTAATATCTTTTACCCATATACATAAAAGTTTTTAACATATTTGAGTTTGTGATTGTAAATAAATGAAATTACATTCTTATTTTGATTTTAAATACATGTAGTTCTTTGGTTGGAACAAGACAGGTTACGACCAGCAAATTTTTGATGATTTACGAGAGGAATAGGCATAACACATGGTTCAAATTATATCATCAAAAGAAGAATCAGGAGAAGATTCTAATGATATTGAATAGCATATGACAACATAACAGTAAATTTTTTAATGATTTAATTTCTCTATCTATTCCTGTGTCTGAAGTCACTTGTTTGATGGATGATTATATGCTCATGTATTTAGGGGAATGCATTGTTTTATGGACCTATTTTTGGCCCAAACTACATCTCATCTCTCTTTCCGACTTTCCTTATGAACTCATACACTTTATTAATCATTTGTTTATAAATATGAAGTTATCTGGAATCTTTGCTAATATTTTTAATGCTATAATGAGCTCTACATATGAAATCAGGTGTACGTAACTCTGATTTGTTTCTTGGTTTGTATGAGTTTTGGTGCCCATGAACGTGTTCCATATGTTTAAGGGCACCAAAACTCACACAAGCCAAGTAAGAAATTGGAGTTACACTTGATTTCATATTTAGAGTTCATTATAGCATTAAAAAATACTAGCAGAGATTCCAGATAACTTCATATTTATAGACAAATGATTATGAGTTCGTCGAAGGGTTATATCACTTGGATGTCGCTGTACGTGGTAATGTCTTTTTATGGTAATATTTATAATGATTTAATTTCTTCATTCATATGTCTCTGAAGTTTAGACTACTTGTTTGATGGATGTTTATGTGCTCATGTATGTAGGGGAATATGAATTGTTAT
This sequence comes from Hippophae rhamnoides, assembly GCA_033030585.1. Lineage (NCBI taxonomy): Eukaryota > Viridiplantae > Streptophyta > Magnoliopsida > Rosales > Elaeagnaceae > Hippophae > Hippophae rhamnoides. Next base: position 33,418,862 of record CM065436.1, read on the forward strand.
ATAGATTAGCTATTTTTTGTCTAGTTTTCTTGTCATAATGCTTGTGAAGGCCAATCAAGATTCTAAGCCAACCAACCTTACTTGCATCAAATTACACTTTGACGACATTATTTTATTTGTAATTTAAGTTAACTATATGTATTGTATATACATTATTTGTTTTTGTAATAAATTTAATTATCAAACAAATCAGGGATAGAGTCATCATCACTTAAAGCTATGGAATTCACATCTTTGTTGGGTCTACTACCCTTGGTGGACTTGAGAGCTCTACTCTTTCCCTTTTAAGCTATAATTTGATCCTATCTTAGTAGCAAGTAATATAGTTTAAATCTTACAAATCACCAACTAATTCATCAACAGTGAGCTTGATGAGCCTATACATAGACTCTAGCCCAATAAATTTGTCATGGAACTGATAGCATAGAATGGAAATGATCTTCTCAATATATTTTTCTTCACTGATGGGTCAACCCAAGTTGTACAAACAATTGACAATATTTGAAAACTATACATAGAACTTGTCAAAAGCCTCATCTTCTTTCATGATGAACAACTCAAAGTCTATACAACTTCAAAATTTTGGATCTCTTTATAGCAAATGTTTCTTCATGGGTTGTCTCAAAAATGTTTCCTACTTTCTTTGAAGTAATATAACTTTCAATTCTTCCATACTCATTAGCAATAATAGCCTTTATGATTGCATATAGTCCCTTGCTATTCCATTCACATTCCTTACTTTCTTCTTTGGTCAATCTAATCACTAATCTATGAGTCATAGCATTATCAAAGAGGATTTTGGTTGGATACATCTAGCATTTTTCAACAATAAACATAACACAATCTCCTAGGGACCATAAGAACGCCTGTATTTGAGATTTCTAATAAGCATAGTTTAGCCCATTGAATTGAGGATGCCTACCTATATATAATTTAGTAAGGATAAGCATGTAAATATAATTAAAGTGTTCTATTTAGAGTTTAAACTTTAGTATGTGATAACATACTCACTTAAAACTCAGATTATACTAGCACAATAATAGAGAATATGTAACACACAATATAAAGAGGTAAACCCGTATAAAAACCTTATGTATATGGTAACATCCTCATGTTACTTATATCAACCACTTGATAGTAAACAATCCACTAAGCAATAAAATAACTGCAACTCTAACATAAATAAAACCACTAATACCTCTATCAGTCATGATTTTTGTTCGAGCTACCTATTGTTTCCCATACAAATTTCCTCTGAAAAAACCTAGTTCATGATCCCGGCTCTCCTCCAAAGCCAATACAACCTAATTGGTGTGATCAGGAACCATAGATTAGTAATGTGAAGAATATAGTACTATAAACCTTAAGGACCACCTTAAATTATAAGCCACCAATTTTGACTAAAGGATATACAGTCCACACAAATCTCAAATCATGTATAAGACTCCCATAAATAATTCATAAATGCACATAAGTAGTGATTTGACCTCTTAGCACAACAACTTATCGCATACAGCTAATAATATGATAACCCAAACTATTCAACTCAAACCACTCTCATAGAAAATTTCCAATAAATATAGTAAAATAGTCTATCACACTATTTTATGCTCACACAGATTTATCACTTTTATCGAAACACAATCAATATAATAAGTGAAAATGGAATTCAAAAAGATAAAAAAAATTTGGTAGAGTTTCGATAGGGATTTTCAATTAATTACAACAAATAATAAGGGTTATTTCTAAAACATTGACAATAGCTAAACCATCTCACCACAATCCTCGCCATGAACCTTGCCAACCACCTTGTCGAAGGTATGGGTAAGGCTTCTTGTTGATTTGTGTGCCAAGGTTTCATAAATCATAATTTTTCTGTTTGAAAAATTATTGAGTTATTTTCCTAAATATCCATACCCAAAAGGAACCAAAATTTGGTTCTCATGGCCTAGTATACATACAAAAATACCTATCTTATGGTGTGTGGAAAACATGCTTTCAATCGCAGTGTTCCTAACAATATGTGTATATGTGTGTGTGTGCATTACTAATTTGTAATAACCAACCTTACATAGAGGAAGATAAAATACTGAGTAAAATAAATAGACTCCGTGTTTTGCATAGAAAAAGCCAACACACATAAACAAAGTCTAACAAGACTTATAGAAAGCTTTCTTTCTTTATTGTCTTCTTTCTTAACATTGAATATTTTATTTGCTTCATTACTACCTATCTATGATTATATTTACTATTTCTATGATTATTTTTTAAGTTTTTATCTTTCTATTTGTTTGCATGTTTGGGAAGAGTCCTTAAAAATTTAGTATCTACTTAACCTAATTGTGTATAAGGTCTTAGACTCCTTTAATGTTGCTATGCATGATCAATTTGTGTATTAATATAATCTAAGTTTCTATCATCCATGTAACAACATTCTAGATGTAGAATTTGATTAGAAATCTTAATTTGATTTATTTTATCACATGATTTCTTTCCTTTACTTGTAGCATGCCTATATCTTTCTACTCAATTCTTTTGTTGTATTAAATTAATCTACATGCTTCATGTAATTTATATTGCTTCGGTGTTTTATCTTTATGCAAGTTTGGTATGAGTTTTATGGAGTCAGTATCTCTTACCCTAGTAATGTACCGGGTGCCAAGCTCTTTATTATGATTTATTATGTTATGCATGATTGCATGTTGTCAAAGTATAATCATCATTTATTCAATATGTTCCCACATATGTAGTGTTGAAATGATTGGAAATCATTTATAGCTTTTTAATATATATGACTAATTCATATGCTATATGATGTTTGTTATGTTTATGCATGCTGCTAGCCGGGATAGGAAGCTATGAGCCATACCGTCACTACTATGTTTACCATAGTTTTTTTTCTTACTATTGGTTGTTTTCTAATGTGTTAAATTTAGCATGTTGTTTTGTACTTTCCCTGCATTATATATTTAATTCATGTTTTTGAGGCCTTCTTGGCCAATTTGGAATAGAGCATATAAAGAGAATCCATAGGTTGGAATTTCCACTCTTCATCTAGGTCCCAATTTTATATTTAGGTTAAAAGAAATCTTCACCTTCATGTAATTGTTCCTACGCATGGAATTCTTATCGTTCTTCCAAAAGTGTCTGGATTATAGATCAATGCTCTTATAGGATGAGGTGAGCACTATGAGATTGTGAGCCTCAAAATATGGATGAATCTTCTCTACTGTATTACTCCCTTCGTGTGGTCTTCCTTTGAGTTCTAACATTTGCTACTATGTTTCCTATACTAAGGAAACTGAGTAGAAACCTATATTAGTATACTTCGATGATCAATTTAGTTAGGTGATAATTGAAGGATGAGATAGAACTGAGTATGTTTCTACTAGGGTTACAAATGCTTATGATTGCATTTGGAGTTAGAGTTATTCTTAGAGTTTCCTAGGAGATTCAATGTACCTTTAATTATAGATTGTAGTGTTCTTTTATAGGGACTTGTATTAGTGACTTTGGAGGACTTTGGAGATAATCCTAATCCTTTATCATCTAAGAATGCTAGCTATTCAGATTAGGATTAGTTAAGGAGTGGGAATCCCATGTATTTATCCAATTAGGCATGATAAGGAGTTCCCTTGATGATAGAACTTTGGAAAGGATGTTGTACCAAATGCTGGGAGCTGATATGGTCTTTCTAGAGACAGATCAAATGTCGTATTGTTTAAGTGAACTACCTATCTTGTGGTGTGTGAAAAACATGCATTCAATCATAGTGTTCCTAACAATATGTGTGTGTGTATTCATTATTGATTTGTAGTAACCAACCTTACATATAGAAAGATAGAATACTAAGTAAAATAAACAAACTCTGTGTTTTACATATGAAAAGCCAACACATAAACACAAAGTATAACAAAACTTATAGAAAGCTTTCTTTCTTTATTGTATGCTTTCTTAACATTGAATATCATATTTGCTTTATTACTTCCTATCTATGATTATATTTACTATTGTTATGATTATTTGTTAAATTTTTATCTTTCAATTTGTTTGCATGTTTGGAAAGAGTCCTTAAAGAGTCATTATCTGCATAACCTAATTGTGTATCAGGTCTTAGACTCCTTTAATATTATTATGCATAATCAGTTTATATGTTAGTATAATCTAAGTTTCTATCGTGTATGTAACAACATACTAGATGTAGAATTTGATTAAAAAGCTTGTTTGATTTGTTTTATAGCATGCTTTCTTTCCTTTACTTGTAAGATGCCTATAGCTTTCTATTTATTGCTTTTAATGTATTAAATTAATTTGCCAGCTTTTTTTTAATTTATATTGCTTCGGTGTTTTATCTTTATTCAAGTTTGAAGCAACTCTTATGGATTTAGTATCTCTTACCTTGGTAATGTACCATGTGTCAAACTCTTTATATGGTTTGTTATGTTATGTATAATTGTATGATGTCATAGTATAATCATCATTTATCGAATATGTTCCCACATATGTAGTGTTGAAATTATTATGAATCCTTTATAGCTTTTTAGTAAATATGACTGATTCGCATATTGTGTGATGTTTTCTATGTTTATGCATGCTTCTAGTCTATATTGGAAGCTCTGAGCCATACTGTCACTAGTATGGTTTACATAGTTTGTTCTTTCTTATTGCTGGTTCTTTTATTGTGTGTTGAATTGAGCATGTTGTTTTGTACTTTCGATGCATTATTTTCATAATTCCTATTTGTGAGGCCTTCTTGGCCGAGTTAGAATGAAGCTCGCGAACAAAATCCATATGTTGACATTTCCACTCTTCATCTAGGTTCCAGTTACCTATTTAGGTTAGAAGAAATCTTCACCTTCATGCAATTGTTCCTACATATGGAATTCTCATCATTCTTCTAGAATTGTCTTGCTTATAGATCAATAGTGAGAGTAACCAATCTTAGAAGAAGTATGAGTAAAAGAAGAATGAGAAGAAGAGCTAGTATCCACTCTCACATTGAGTGAGTAGTCCGTCTATCACCATATTCTCTAGCATGCCTATGCTCATCGAGAAAAAGGAAAGAAATCCTATAGGTAATGTGAACAAACCATCATCGGTGAAACAAGAGAATGTAGAAGGAGGTGAAACATTCACACTACTAGAATAGCCCGACTAAGAAGTAACCTCATTTTTACCTTTTGAATTGGCAACTATAGTCTTCTTTCTGGGTTCAAGAACTACAAGCTTGGTATACATAGGAATTACAATAGGTAGCATCATACTTTCATCAACATACCTTAGGTCTTATTATTGCTCATAATTTCATTCAATTTTTGAGTACCAAGTATTAACTTCTTTGTAGTCCTTTTTAAGTGTTCTAACTCTATCTTCAGCTAAGATTGTTTTGCTCTCAAAGCCTTAATAAGGCCATCTTTTTCTCTTATGATGATTCGTGCCTCCTAGAAACCAGCAAAGTAACTCAAATCCTTGATTTTATCTTGGAGACTCTTCAACTCTATGTTTGTTCTAGAGATATTTTATCCTAGATACTCTTTATAACTTTCTAGAATAATCACCTTCTTTCCTAGAGCAATGATTTCACTAACTTTTTTGTTAGATAAAAGGCTAACAGACCTCTAGTTTGCTAGGCTTGACCCATAGTCTTCCAGTTGTCCTTGAGATACCTCAATCTAACCTTATTTTCTTCAAACTCTACAACCATGTTATTATACCTCTTAAGCATGATCTCACTATTCCTTAATGCTCTCCACGGTCTTTTTTGGATCTTTCTTTAACTTAACATTCTCTCTTAAGAACTCTTTATATGTTTCTATAAGCTCATCATCTCAATCACCACTGGTATCAACATACTTGGTCATCTTGGTAGCAGAAGAAGAGTCCTCAAATAGGTTGGATGCCATAAACGAAAGCTTTTGTCTTCTTCTTCGACATTGTTATTACTATTATCCGAAATACCAACTCCGACCTTTAGGATCTTCTTTTCAGTCTTATTTTTCTTGTTATAATAGTTATAGCAATGTGTTATTCCCATCTTCTTCAGCATTGTTGCTACTATTATCCAAAATAGTACCTCTGGCCTTCATGACCCTCTTTCAGGTTTTATTTTCTTATTATAACAATTAATAGAAATGTGACTAGGCTTAACACACTCAAAGAATTGAATCTTGGTTTAGATTATTCATACTCTAATATTCTTCATGTTTCTCATCAAAGTCCTTATTCTTCTCATTTGGTCTCAAGTCTCTTCTACACATGCTTCTTTTTCTAGTACTATTAGAAGGGTTCTTTTTACTTCTAAATAACTTTTTGAACATTTTGGCAAGAAGGGTCATTTCGTCTTCAATGGGGCTAATGTCCTTGCCACTTGAACTAATAAGTTATCCTTTACTACTCTTTCCCTTGGTAGAATTTAAAGCTGTGATTGTTCTCTTATGTACAATAGTTTTTTCCATTTTAGGAAGGAGAATATGATGGATTTTGAGAGAAATCTTTTTTGAATTATGGATTGTGTTAGCTAGGGAGGATTAGGAATAGATAATCAACGAAAGTATAACAAATTAAAAATTTGTAGAATGGCAAAACATATAATCATGTGTAAATAAAGTAATACAAAAATATGAAGATTAACACATGAGATTTTAGGTGGAAACAACCTAGGCTTAACCAATGACCAAAGAAGAAAGCCACTAGTCCTCTGGAATACCTAATTATATACTCTGAAAAATAAGGTCCAATTACAAGGCTTTGACTAAAACTACCCACCAAGATAATGCCCCTAAATAACCCACTTATAAACCACTACTTTCATCATAGTTTCTACAAGAAAGGTGTTGGGATTCGGACGAACATTGAAATGAACTGGAGTCACACGTGTTAATCAAACCCGTACAATTGGTACCTGAAAAGTTAGCAAAATAACACAAGGGAAAATGTGTGTCCTATAGTAGATTCAATAATAAATAACCCTAACTAGATGATTTAATAAATATATTAGATAAATCAAAATCAACTAGCAACCCTAGAACAATCAACTTAAGCATAAGTTCAATAAATATAGCTTCTTTAATAATTAATAATCAAACCAAATAATTATGATATAACACCCACAATTATTTTATCCAACAACTCAAGAAAGAAAATAAAGAAGAAGTTATAAGAATATTTGATTAAAATATCATAAATTAAATAAGTTTATTAATCAATCAAATACAACTACCAATGTTTTCTAGATTAAATAAATAAAGAAGCCTAAAGAATTATGATATTATATTTGCAAAACAAGAAATTGAGATTAAGATGAATATAATAATATCATTGTGTTGTTAACAAAATTGTGAGACAATGGTATGACTAAATAGCATAAGTAGAAACCCTAGGCCAAAGGTTAATTACAAAATTTTCCTTAAAAGTATTTAAAAGAGCTTAATAAAATAAGGAAAGTATAGTAAAAATACTAGTTGGCTCAAGTAAAAGTTAGGTTAGATTTGAAAACTTGGCTACTCAATCGATCTAGACTTAGCTCGATCAATTAGGTATGATCGTTCGATTGATCGACTATGAAGAGTTTGATCAATCTAGTTAAAAAAATTAATTAATTTATAAATAAGTCAAGTGATATATTCATTAATCTCGATCAATCTAGTACTCAATCAATTGAGTTAATGCTTCGATCAATTTAGTCATATTAAGAATTAATTCAACCAGTTTTAACTAAGCTTGATCAGTCTAGTCATCACTCGATTGATCGAGCCACTTATTCGAACAATGTTCTTGTTAGGTTTATATTAGTATTGGTGATATTTGTGAAATAAAATGTTTAATCTAATTTTAATATATGACTAGATTGATCCACTTATTTTTAAATATTGGTTAAATGTATTTTGGATCGATCAAGTGAATGTTCGATCTATCCACCAATGTACTTGATCAATTGAGCAATTGAGTTGATCGATCAAGCAACCTACTTTTAGTTTTTCTTAAAACATAATTCTAATATGATTTGGATGAAATTTTACAGTATTGCCCTTATTTCTTAAACATGTTTTAACTGATTTTATGGATAATATGGCAATTACACTTTAACCTAATGTGCTTTAAAATATTCTATAAATACAAAGCTAAGCATACTTTTAGAAACAATCATACAAGAGCTTCATTGTGCTTATTCTCTTCATATTTTATTATCTCTCTTATTTTGCTAAAAATTTCAAGTAAGATTTTTTCATTAATTTAATTTAATAAAAATTTGTTGTTATATTTGATGGATTAACAAGCCTGAAACAATAATTGTGTTATTGTGCCTTTAACTAGATGTTCTAGAGTTGCTATTTGTTTTCTATTTATTTGATATATTGTTTAAATCAACTATTAAAGGTTTTTCATGATTAAATTTTCTCTAAGACACACACTTGCACTTGTGTTTATGTGTTAATCTTTTAGGTGACAATGGTGTGGGTTTGATTAGCTCTTGGAACTCGAGTTTTTCAAAAGCTAGTCCAAATCCAATTGCATATCTTGTAAAGACTGTGATCAAAGCAGCAATTTCTAAGTAGGTTACTTAGGGGCGTTACTTGGATGGGTAGTTTGAGTCCTAACCTTGTAACTTGATACTTATTTTTCATAGTAGATAGCTAGATGATCCAATGGACCATTGGTTTTCCTCTTAGGTCATTGATGTGGCCTAGGTTATTTCCATCTAAAAATCATGGGTGTTGATCTTTTTATTTCCACTTTACTTTATGTACCCATGATTGGTTGTTTGGTTGCTTACAAAGTTTTAATTTACCATACTTTTGCTTACTATATATTTTGATCTACAACTAAATGAACTTCCATTTCCTTTGCATCTAATATGAAAACTAACACACACAAGAATAAAGATATACCTGAGATATGATCATTGAGGCTTGATAGTTTCTTCGGCTTAAAAATATTCTTGAAATACACACCTAGAAACTAATATTACATGCAAATGTTTTGTTTATGAATATTTCTATCACTCACATACTTACTATCTCCCCCTTTCGCATACTTGTGTGACAAATCCTTTCTCTCACTACATAAAGATCATAGGAAAAAAATTACATAGTGGAACTATCTTATGATCCAATGAACCATCTTCGCTTGAATCTTGAAAGCTTAAGTTTACACTAAAATTTAAAAATATAAATACCCAAACAATTTGTCCCCAAAGACTCATTGTTCATTAGTTTAGTATATATAACAATATAAAAAGCGAATTGTATTCATAAGAGTGAGTCATAATCAAATAGAAAATTTAAGTATGCATGTAATATCTCCAAAAGAGATTTTCAAAGTAATTCTCTCCCTAAATTAGCTCTCATATTTTTGTAGATTTTTCAATTAATGTTCCAATTTTTCTCTTCCTTTTTTTCATACGAATAAACAATATAATCATGAAGCGATGACAATAGGTTGAGCAAGCAAGCTATGTATTTAATGACTAAAAGGAAGAGCACATTCTAAAAAGCTCAAAATAATCAAAACAAAGAGCTAAAACTAATATTTTTCCCAAAAGTGAATAAAGTCCCCTAAGTTCTATGACTCCTCTAAACAAATTAGAATAAAACGAAATTTATAAAAACTGATATATATAATTTTTTTTAATTGAGGGTAGAAGACGTAGCTTAACATGACTATAAAAGTACACATAAATGATAAAATTAATTTTGTTCAAAGTGTGACTATCTATTGACAACATAAATATATGTAGACAAGACACACAAACATACTAACACATATGGTGACATATCAACAATCACCAAAAGTAAAATATGTGTTGGAACTATAATGCAATATCAATTTGTTCATTTATGATCAGTTATGAAAGACTCAAAGAAAAGAGTATCACTTATCATGAAAAAATTACATTTGAATTCATACTTATATATAATAAAATTTTACTTACCAAGAGAGAACATAAATAACTTTTTTTTGTATTCTGCTCTTGTATTTTTTGTGAGGGATTGGTTATTTATTTTCTTTTTATATATTCATTTGTGGCTCTTCCTTTTTGTGCATGCTAAAGCTTTCGTATTTGTATTTTTCCTTCAATATTATTATTATTATTAGGAAATATACAAGAGCCAAAAACCTAGTATGATGATTTTAACATTAGTTCTGAGGTAGCACTCTCTGCTCACTGTGGTAACTTCATACATCACAATAGGTAACCCTCTCAAAACTAGATGTCTCTCTATAGTAACATTTTAGAAAATGAAACATAGATCTGAAAGACAACTTTGTAATCAATGTTAGCTCACTCCTTAAAATTTCACAAAATCAATCATAAATTTCAAGCATGACATACATATGTATTCAGTGAGTATGTGAGCATGTTCATATCAATATCGATCACAAGATATGAAAAATATGTAAATGCATTATTTATATAATGTATATCCAATCAAAATAAATATGAATGGAGTATGTATCATGTCAATGTTAAAGCATGTCTACTTCTCTTCTTTTTTATTTCTTTATTTTTTTTTTAAATTAAAGGAATATCAATAAAAATAAAAACAAATAAACAAGCTAAAGATACTCACCTAGGATCAATTAAGAACACAAACAAAAGTATTTAGGTGAATAATAAATGACAGTCAAGTGATGGAAAATAAAATATTTTATATCCTAAACTTTCTTAAATTTTAGTTTCTTTATATCTCTAGATTAGAAATTAACTACCTTAGTTGTTATTGGCATATTAATGGACTTAACTTTATATTCATCTTAAATGAAGATGCAATGTTCATAGATGGATGATGGTTATGAATCTTACTATGTAAAGCATGGAAAGTATTATTAGATTTAGGAACATTTATCAAAATATGCACTTGGACCTAATATGACATTTCTTACCACAATGAAGACACACATAAACAAACTTAGTAGATTTTTCAATCATAGGTGCAATTGTTTTTTGTGTATGATGGGTAACATAAGAAATAGGGTTAAAAGACCTTACAGATATGACTTTTAATGTTGAAGGAATAGAACTTTCATCCTTATAATCAATATCATATGTATCATATTAGGAGAACATGTTTGAAGGTTAAACACTACAGAATATTGAAACTTTGATATCTTTTCAAACTACAATTACACATCAACACACCAAAATGCTTATATATATATATTTCAAACTAAAACATCTACAATTATAGAAAGAGCAAATTTTCCAATAAAACAATGCTTGCTCTGATCTGCCGCTGGTCTGCAAATAAGTTTTTATGTAAAAGCCATTACTTTGATTCAGACTCCCCAGGATTTGCCTCTGTCACAGCTTCTTTAGAAGGCGAGGAGTGCTTGTCCTGTGTTGTCTCCGATGAGAAACATTGGCCAGCTGGTGTTTTGGATGGCGAAGATTGCTCACCTACCATGTTGGATGTTGAAGATTGATCATCCGCAGATGCAGTGGACCCAATGGGTTTGTTAAAGTGCACTATTATCATGGTCATGTTATCACAGCCCTCACCAGTGGATGTTGATGGAGCCAAGCACCTATCAAGCACTCTCTCGCACACCACTGAAAGCGTGCTTTCCTGTATTATTAACAGTTTGAAATAATCAGAGTATTTCACATACTTTAAAATTGAGACACATTAGTCACACTCTAGTCACTCTTTAATAACTATGATTACTTTTAACAGAAGCACATTGCAATACCATTTAAGTGAAAAACAGCAGCACAGTACAAGTGACTCTTCTTTTTCCCGGTAGAAGGAAATAAGGAAACAGACATGGTAGATGCACTTACTGATCTAAGCTGCTCATGAATAAAATCCACCAGTTGCTGGCTTGACATGCAATCCCTGGAACAATTATCCTAGAAACTTCAACCAGAATTCCACCAGCTATTAGAAATATTTATAAAAAAAAGAAGCAAAAACGCATACCAGATGCCATCACATGCCAGCACAACAAAATCATCATCATCACAAAGCTCAACCTGATATTTAATAACACGTAAATAAAAATGATCAAGAATATAAGAAAATCAATTAAAAGAAAATTTGTAATAGAAAAAAACATATATCGCCTAAACTCTTCCATTATATCACATCCAACGCATTGCAAACAGAAATCACATAATATTTAGATAATAAATATAAGCTGTAAACTTTTTATCTATATACTTACAGTGTTTATATCAGGACTGGCAGTTATTATTTGCTTATCAGCTGGCAAAAATTTGTTCTGCTTGAATTCTGTGTCGCCTGCAATATATTGAATCGTATCCATTGATCATTCCCAAAACAATTGTCAGAAACAGACCACACGCCCAAGAAATTCCGATAAAGATTAGTGGTGCATAAAGGTTACCTATGGCTCTTGCAAGATTTAAACTACCATTGACTCGTCCTGCATGGATAAAACCACCAGCTTTCAAAATCCTTTCATTTTCAATCTCAAGTTCAGGTTTGTGATCTCTAGACAGATTATATGCCTGCAAACAAGGGCAAGAATGTATATAATGTTCCACAAAATAAAGAACGTCAATTTAATAATAAAATACAAAAATTTCAAATAGATTTATGATTTAAATTGCAATCGTTTTCTGGTCATGATCAACCCAGCTTAATCATCTGTCACTAATTTACTATGGAACTTAAATGGTATGAAAAACATCAGTAATTAAAATAAGACATGATCTTTCTTGTTCAAAAATTAGAACCCACAAAAGAAAACCTCAAAGATATACATATAAAAACAAGAATACCTGCCCTTTCCTAGAAAGCACACATCGAGAATCCCCAGCATTCGCAACAATAAGTTGATTGTCTCTAATAACTGCAACACAGGCTGTGCAACCGGACGTTGGACCATTAAAATCAGAGTGTGGACCCTGATGACCATAATTCACGAAATAAAAAAAAAAGAAATCATAGTGAACGGCTTGTCATGAAATAATGTGTCATAAATCACTAAATCTAAGAACTAAAAAGAGAAGGAAAAAAAACTCAGAATGTTATTTAGTCATTCATTGGCTGTGTCGAAAATTAATTGATGACATCATTGGCATACAATGGGCAGTTGAATATAAAGATATTTAAATACATAGTAGGACTTCTATTTAAGATAATCATATGCTCTGAGGATATTGCTTACAAGCAAACAAATTAGCACTGGAAAGTTGCTTTTAAAAGGTTCCAAAAAATATGGTGATGACCACGCAAACTTTAAACTTTTATTTCTTGCACCTACCTCCTCAAATCCCCAATCATCAACTTGATCATTATTACCCTCATTGTTCCTTGGAGACCAAATAAGCCCTTCTATCATGCCAGTAAACTTGTTCAGTTTATCTCCCAAAACAGCCAACTCTCTCCATCCCCTTTGGCCCAGCATCATTTCATCCATTCTGTTCATCCCGCATAAAAAATATTTATCACTAAAAGAGTTGCTTCTAAGTAATCTTTTTTAAGTCACACCACACGAATATTAAGTATTTTTTTTCAGACACAACTCAAGAAAACAGAAGACAAAGAGAGCATTAACCATTAATATCATTTCATATCTCACAAAATTTACTTGGCAGAAATCAGAAGCTCTGTGATTCATACACTACATGAGATGATATCCTAAGCTCAAACCACTTCAATTTCATCATCATTTATCTAAATCACATTAGGGTCAAAACAGACGTAAATTCCAACAAAATAACCTGAAAAAGGCTCTTTCAAGGGAGGTTCCTATGTCTCCAGCCGCATATGCTTCATTTCTCAGCACCTGCTGGTGAAGATACTTGGCACAAAATTTAGCAACCACCTTACCTAGAAAGTTAATGGTGCAAGTCAACAGCATTTACAATTGAATTACTATTACCATATAATGCAAAGAATATATACATATATATATAGAGACAGCTCTTGAGGAATGTACAGTGATTAAAAAGCATGCTAAACAAGAATAAATCCCTTAGAAATTAGATAAGATTTATTTAATGACAAAGCACTTTAACTGTACATTTGGATGTAATTCTCTTGACAGTGATTAAATTAGAAATGGTTTGAAACAAAATGGTCTAATCAAAAGTACTCTCAAGAGAAGCATTTAGGTGTTCGGTGGCACTTTCACAATTATCTTAGGTTAAGAGCATGCATCTAAAATTACATTTTACAGTCCGAACTTTTCAAAAGCATAAATAGTGTTTTCCAAAAGTTTGAAAGCACTCTGACTTATTTGAAAGCACTATCATCCGAAAAGAGAATTTGTTCCAAACGAACCTTAAAATTCAAAAGAATTTCTCCATTCTAAAGACTATTCAAAGAAGTTTCTCCACGCCTCTGGGAACAGGACATTTGATTTATTTAAAATAAAAGTTTCCCCATTAGCCCTTGAGTTTTAAAGTTCCTACCATGAGAGGAATTCAAGAGACATTAGAATACTAATAAATAATCGAACTTCTCAGGCACGCACTTTTACCAAGCTTTTAGTAATTGGCCTACATTGGGACCAAAAAACCAATCACATAAGTAAGAAAATGATCAATGTTAATAGAAACCTGGAAAACCAACAATCACATAATAAAAAAAGCCAATTTACCATCTCAGAATTGATAAAATTATTTGGTTCTATAGCATAATTAATGATCATATTGATTTTATGAATCTAGAAAAGATATAGATACGTAAACCTTCCAAGTCTTACCTCCATGACCATCATAAACACCGAAGAATGAGGTTGATGAATCCAAATCAGGAAATACAGCATGCTAACAAAATAAAAAAAAATAAAAAATTATCAATACAAATATAGAGCTTTTTCTGAAATAAATTGAAGTTCCTCATATGCCAAGACCAAAATACGAACTACCAAATTTATAGAATGTACTGTAACTCTATTTCAGAAGTTATTTTTCATGAAAGACAAGCAGATATGGAATGAAAGTAAAATGATTGTTAATCATACAATACGAATAGCAAACATTTCAAATCCCCAGATCAAAAACTCCCCTACCCCCTAACTTTAAGTCCTATCTTCCAACCAAAAAACTTGTTCTCACATAGACTCTCTCCCCCTTTATCCATTTTTCTTTCTTTTGCCAGAGCTCTACATGATATGACAAAATGGAGAGCAAAGATTTCATCAACCATTCAGTTACTCACAGCATCTTCCATAGTTGCACGCCACCCTTGCATGGATGATAGTCCATAGCAAAGCCGATGATTTCCACCATCTTCAGAGAACTTCTCAGTTTTCGGGGTGCTAAGATAGACTCCCATTTTCTAGCAGAATTGGATAACAAAAACAATCAGAACCTTTAATATAAAAAATACAAAATCATAATTTAGCCCTTAAAAATCTCCAATGAATATTTTACAGTCAGCCAGTACAGTACAATATTGGTTTAAGTTAAGAAAATGCGGCAAAACGAAACAGGGTAAAAGTTATTCAAAAAGACTAACCAGATGATCCAAACTGTTCGAGCTTTTAGCCAACTTTATGGTAATGAAAACAAGTATGAAGTGCTAGCTTACTGTTTCTTATATTACTCTCAAGTATGTTATTATGTTAATACTCGTCAAATTCAGATTGTAAAAGAATGAAACAATCAGCCGACATCCAAATCGGCAAAGCCAATACTGAAACAGATACAAACCAGAGCTGTACATTTTGTTGTAATCTATATTTGAATGATTCAACCTTATTTGCAAGAGACAACAAATATCAACGAAGATCAACAAATAAAAACATGGATATTGAACTTCATATTGATCAAGCAAAACCTCGATCCAAATAAAGAACTCGCAATAAATAAATAAAGAATCATCAAGATCCACTTAAAGCATATATTGCATATAAAACACAGGTTCTAATTACAAATATCAATCTGAAAAAAAAATATATAATAACGATTAACTAAAAGCAAGAAGTTCATAGAATCCTAATTCACACAAAAAATGCTGAACAGGTCAAGAAACCACATCTCTTAAAGATATAAGATGAGTTAGGTGTGAACTTACATCCCCAGTTGAGAATTAGAGAAGCAGAAGAACCCAGATGAGAAAAGCACAGAAAATAAGATGACTCTAGAATCGGAAAATATTACATGAATCCGTAAGATATTTCCCTGAATCTGAGTGAATAAGAACCAAGAATTGGTTGGTTATTGGAAATAATCAAGACAGGAATAAGGCAGCAAAATAAATTATGTGGAGAAAAGGAAAGGAATGTTTTTTTGGAGAACCAAATGAACTTTGAACCCTTTGGGAATTTCAGCTTACGGTTGGATTTTTCACCGATACTAAAAGATTAAAATGTGTATAATTTTTATCTAAATTTTAACTTGTATATATTTTTAGGTTTTTAAAATTTATGATTTTTTTTCAAAATTTTTAAATTCTATAATTTAATTTTTAAATTTTTTAAATTTTATATTTAAATTATTCGTTAAAATACATATTTATAAATTAAAAATTTAAGATTTAAATATAAAATTTTAAAAATTTTGAAACTAAATTATAAGATTTAAAAATTTATGAATTTATTTGTAAAATTTTAAAAATTTTAAAAATATATTCTAAAAGTTTTAAAATATAAGTATAAATTTAATTAAATTTTAAAAATCAATAATATATTTTATCTTAAGTTATATCTTGATATCAATCTTATTAAGAAAAGTTATAATATATCATTTAAAAATTTATTCTTATAAAAATATTAATTTCTTAAAAACATCAATGATTATTTTAAATAATATCGTATTAATAAGATAAACATTATAATATATTTTTAAGATAAAAAATCCCAAACATATTGATGTTCAAAATTTACTCCTATCTTAACCGGCCTATATATAATTTGAACCAAGATCATAAGAATTGGATTGATTTCAAAATCCTAATAAAGTGAATTGGTTATTGATATTGAATATTTATAAGAAGGGATCAAACCATTATTATTATTTTATTTATTTAAATTTTATATTATATTATTAACAAATTTAAAAATTAAAAATATTATTATTTATCTAATATAGTTATTTTATTGCAACTTGTGGATGATTAATTGGAATCATATATATTAGTATTTATTTATCATATAACTATATTTAAATCAAATATTTTTTTATTCATGCTTTCTATGATTAATATAAAATTAAATAATAAATTTTTATTATATTTATGTTGGAAATGAATTTAAATAAAAAAATATTTTTTATTATTTTATGACCATTATTTCATAAATTATGAATCATTATTTTCATAATTATATGGCTATTTTCATAATTACGCGACCGTTACTTTTACGATGGCCAAGTACTTTTATAATTATGTGACATTACTTTTATGACTGATTATTTTCATAATTACGTACGATCGTTATTTTCATAATTACGTATGTGTCCATTATTTTTCATAATTATGTGTCGTTATATTTTCATAATTATATAATGCTACACACACATTTTTTCAACTATAAATAGGCAATAGCCCTTCGGCTTAGAATATAACTTAACAACTCAAAAACAATTCTACGCTTTCATAACAAAATCAAAGAAAAGAAAATTCAATTGTTTTATCGATTTTCGAGCAACATAAATATTTGAGAGGCAGTATTCCGGACTTCATAAGAAGAAGTTCGGTAAAAAAGATTCTGCTTTATCCTGGGACGCTTTGTTGCTTATGAGTTTGGCGAGCCGGCTAAACGCCTTAAAGAGAAATGACCTAATCCGCGACCAACCCAAGTATATTTCAATATATCTGCAATATTGTTCTTATATAGTTTTTTCACATATTTGTTCCAACAATTTTAAGATTTATTCTATCTCGCCATGCTCATCGAAATGTTAACTGTTGATCTTAACAAACCATTTCGTTTTGAAGAACTACACTTTAAAAATGGAGACAAAAAAATGTTATTCTTCTTAACCATGTAAAATGTCGCTTTTGTTTTTATTATTGAAAAACTAACACTGCCTAATTCTCATACTGAAGCTACAATAAAGGATTTAAACACCTGGATAGAAAATTATTTTCTATGCAATTTTTTTTATTCTTAATGGATTAGCTAATGACTTGTATGATTATTATAACTCTGATATCGTTTGCTAAGGAAATTTGGGAAGCACTTTAAAAGAAGTACGATACTGAGGAAGTTGGAACTAAGAAGTATGATGTTAGTAGATACATGAAGTATCAAATGATTGATGACAAATCTGTGGAAGCTCAATCACACGAACTGAAGAAGATAGCACACAAAATAACTTCTAAAGGTATGACTTTAGATGAATAATTTCAAGTAGTTGTTATTATAAATAAATTACCCCATGCTTAGAAAGATTTTAAGAATACACTTAGACATAAAACTAAGAAATTTTCTTTAAAAAGTCTTATAACCAATTTAAGAATAGAAGAAGAAGTCCGAAAATAAGACCAAAGAGATGAAGTACTCGTTGTCTCAAATAACAGTACCAATAAGAAACCATCATCTACAATTTTGAAACCTAAAGGTAGAAATATGAAAAACTCATAATCATAATAATAACTAAAACGGCAACCACCAAAATAGAAACAAAAATTATCCTCTCTAGAATGGACCTTAACCCCCTTAAGGAATAACACATTCATGTGTTAAAGTTGTAAATGCACTCCGCCACTTGGCCAGAACTACCGGAATAGAATCGTCACGCCCCACGTAGGCGAACCTTACCGAAGATCAACTTATTAAGGCGATTTCAAGTCAATTTTGTTGATGGATCCGAGAGGTGTTCAGTGGACACCGGTACTTCTCGCCATGTTCACTATAATCGAGACACATGCTCAAGTCCTACTGAGTCTATGGGTAAAGAAAGTGTCAGTGACTCCACTCCACTAAAGTTGTTGGTACTGGTGAGGTGGAATTAAAGTTTACCTTTGGAAAGACTATCATCTTGAAAGATGTCTTGCATACTCCAGAGATGAGAAAGAACTTAGTTTCAAGATATATTTTTTACAAAGCTGGGTTTACTCAAACTATAGGGGCTGATTTATATACAATTACTAAAAATAATATTTTTGTTGGGAAAGGGTACACCACTAATAACATGTTTAAATTGAATGTTGAGTTCCTTTAATATTTGGCATGCTAGACTTTATCATGTTAATAAACGCATAATTAAGAACATGAGTAGCTTAGAACTAATTCCTAAACTATCTTTGAATGATTTTGAAAAAAATGTGACTTTTATAGTCAAGCTAAAATAACAAAAACTTCACATAAGTCAGTAGTTAGATAATTTGAACCTTTAGAATTAATACATTATGACATATGTGAACTTGATGGAAATTTAACAAGAAATGAAAAACACTATTTTATAACTTTTATAGATGACTGTTCAGATTACACTTATGTATATCTAATAAAAAATAAAAGTGAAGCGTTTGACATGTTTAAAATATTTATGACTGAAATTAAGAATCAACTTAATAGAAAAATAAAAAGGCTTCGAAGTGATAGAGGCACTAAATATGATTCCAATATCTTCAATGATTTTTATAAAACTCATGGAATCATTCACGAAAAAACAGCACCTTATTCTTCTGAAATGAATGGCAAAGCTGAAAGAAAAAAAATAAAACTTTTACTAAATTAGTAGTTACAATTTTATTAAACTTTCGTGCCGCTCTCTACTGGGCGGGAGAAATTTTATTAACTGCTACATGTGTTAAATAGAGTGCCTAAATCTACTAGTAAAATTTCATCATCCGAAATTTTGAAAAAATAAGAAACTTAACTTATTTTAAAACTTGAGATTGTTTAGTCTTTGTTAGGATCATTGATCCTTAAAAGAAATAAACTTACTAGTAGAACATACGAATGTGTATTCATAGGATATGTTGTGAATAGTAAAGCTTATAAATTCTATGACTTAAATGATCATAGTTATAGAATCAAATGATGTTGACTACTATGAACATAGATTTTCATTTAAATTGGAAGAATAAATGTGGGGGCTCGTCTTCTAGTGCTTACCCTTAACTAGAATTATTGAACAAAATGAGGAATTAAACACTGCAATTAGAAGAAGTAAACGAGCTTGAACCCTTAAGGATTTTGGGTTAGATTTTTATGCTTATACCTTAGAGTAAGATCCCCAAACTCGTAAAGAATCATTCACTTCTTTAGATGCCAACTTATGGGAAGAAACCATAATTGATGAAATGGACTTTTATGAGTATAATAAAACTTGGCATTTAGTTGACTTACCTTATGGTTGTAAAACCATAGGATGTAAATGGATACAAAATAAGAAATTAAAACTCGATGGTACTATCGAAAAGTACAAAGCTTGTATTATAGTTAAATGGTATAGGCAAAGGGAAAATGTAGATTTATTTGATACATTTTCACCAGTCACACGAATAACTTCCATACGTGTACTTTTTCCTCTTACTACCATCCATGATTTAGTAGTACATCAAATGGATGCTAAAACTGCTTTCTTAAATGGTGATTTAGAAGAAGAAATTTATATGGATCAACTTGAAGGTTTTGTTATCCCAGGTCAAGAAAATAAAGTTTGTAAACTAGATAAATATCAATATGGTCTAAAATAAGCACCTAAGCAATGGCATGAGAAATTTGATAATATAGTTAACCCACATGAATTCAAAATGAATGAAAGTGACAAATGCATTTATTATAAATTAGAAGATAACATTTGCACTATTATATGTTTATATGTGGATGACATGTTTATTTTTGGATCAAATATTCATGTTGTGAATAATGTGAAAACTTTATTAAGTGTTAACTTTGATATGAAAGATCTCAGAGAAGCGAGTGTAATCCTTGGTATAAAGATTACTAGGTTTGAAAAGAGGAATTTCTCTATATCAATCTCATTACATTGAGAAGATCTTAAATAAATATAATTGCTTTAACTGTAAACCTGCATGTACTCCTTATGATCATAGTGTACAGTTGTTCAAGAACACCGGAGACGGTGTTAGACAAACTGAGTATGCGAGCATCATTGGTAGCTTAAGTTACGCTTGATCAGACTAGACCGCATAGGTTATGTTGTGGGACTACTACGTAGGTTTACCAAGAGACCCAGCGTAGAGCATTGGAATGCTGTTGAAAGGGTTATGAGATACCTTAAGAGAACTATGTACCTTGGATTACATTATAAAAAGTTTCCCGCTGTTCTAGAAGGATATAGCGATGCAGATTGGAACATTTTATTAAAAGACTCCAAATCAACTAGCTATATATTTAACATACCGTGGATCTGCTTTCTTGGAAGTCTAAGTAATAGACAATATTGGCTCAATTTACGTACGGAGTTTGAAATGATAACACTAGCTACGCTAATGCCAAGAAGGTGCTAGTTAAGAAGTTTGTTAAATTTGAGATCCCTTTATTGGGAAAGATCGATACACTGTCCTGGATCCACCGCGATAAGTACCGCGGATATTGCAAAGATTTAGAACCGTTATTATAACGGCAAGAGATGACAGATACACAGATCGTTGTAGGTTCTCTCTGAGAGCCGTAAGAATGGATCATATATGTACTGATGAAAATTTGGCTGATCCTTTGACAAAAGGATTAACAAGAGAAAAGGTTTTCAAAAAACCTCGAAAGGAATGAGACTGATGACCCTAGAACGAAGACTCACTCATGAAGGAAACCCAACTTATGATCGAGATCCCAAAAATAAGTTCAACGGGTAATAACAAGTCAGCTGATACGAGATGAATCATGCTATTTATGAAGTCACACTCTATATTGTTAGAAAGCATGAAGTCTTAAATGGCTGTGTGAAAGGATGAAAGTTAATTATTAAACTCTTAATGAGTTCTATACTCTACGTGGAGTGAAAGCACGTAGCTACGAAGTACTCTTGATAGACTCACCTATGTGAATGTGGAAGTACGGGGTCACTTTCCTATGAAAATTTTGGGCAAAATTTACTGTAGCATTCACTATATCGATACATCGCACGTCGTGGCCGCAAAGCACTGCTTTTCGAACTACACCTTGGAAAGATTAAGTGTGTGTGATGTTGTTAGAGATAGAGTTCAAAACTACGAAGTTACTCTTAGTATATTCTAAAGCATTAATACTACGCAAAGGTTCAAGTCGATAGACACTCGCTTTGCATAATCTTATACTTTTAATTGATTGGTTTGATTGAAATTATTTTTATTTAAAATTCAAGTGGGGATTGTTGAATTGAATTTAAATAAAAAAATATTTTTTATTATTTTACGACCATACCATTATTTCATAAATTATGTAAATCATTTTCATAATTATATTGTCGCTATTTTCATAATTATGTGCCGATCAGCTACTTTTATGATCGCTATTTTCATAATTACGCGGATCACGTTACTTTTATTAATCGTTATTTTCATAATTATGTGACCGTTACTTTATGACGACCGTTATTTTCATAATTATGCGTTATCGCTACTTTTGACCTTAATTGCTATTTTTATAATTATGTGCCATACTTTTTACGACCTATTTTCATAATTACGTGACCGTTATTTTCATAATTACGTGTCCATTATTTTTCATAATTACGTGGTCCGTTATTTTCATAATTATATGATCATGCTTACACATATTTTTTCAACTATAACAGGCAATAGCCCTCGCTTTAGAATATAACTTAACAACTCAAAAAAACAATTCCTACGGTTTTCATAACAAAATCAAAGAAAAGAAAATTCAGAATTGTTTTATCGATTTCCGAGCAACATAAATATTTTATAGTATTCTGACTTCAAATAAGTCTGAGACGTAAAAGATTTACTGCTTTTATCCTGGGACGACGCATTTGTGTTATTGCACAAGCTGGCAAGAGCGAAACGTCTTAAAGAGAAATGTAATTTTACCCGCGACTCAACCCAAGCAGTATATTTCAATATATCGGTAATATTGTTCTTATATAATTTTTTCACATATTTGTTCCAACAATTTAGAATTATACTACGTACTTTTGGTTGATTTATTATTTGAAAAAAAAAAATCATTTAGTTCCTAAAATCTTGAAAATTGAAAAAGTACATAAACTTATCTACCCAACTCCATCCAATACATTCAAAATGATCCAGTTTTGATTGATTTTATTATATTATATTTTATTAATTCTTAATTTTTAAGAGTCAAGATTGCTGATTCATTACAGATTTAGGTGCGGAATCGAACAAACATAATATTCAAAAACTTATATGCAACCCTTATTGAAAACACTAAAGAAAGAAAAATCCAAACTTAATATATAGTAAATCACAAATGAGCATATAACATAAGAACATATATAAAAGATAATTATATAACATAAGAACATATATAAAAGATAACAACAGACAAATAGATAGATATTTAAGAAAAATAAGGAAGAATAACAGTGAATTAGACATACAGTGAAAGCACTAAAGAAGGAAATTTTTCTAATCAACTAAATCATACTATGTGTAAACATATATTGCGATTAATTTATTATACTAATTCAACAAGTGATCTTACACAACAAAATAATAATGTAAATTTATATAGAATCCACAGTATAATAATATTGGCAGATTATAATGACAACTATGAATAGTAAGAAAGAAACATAAAACATTTACACTACCATCAATTTGAGCATCAAGTTCAATTGTACCTAAACTGCCACAAATTATCTATATAATATCCAATCAAAATCAATCCAGCTTATCCCTTGTAGCTCTCTTATCACGTGAGGTTTTGAATCACTAACAACTCAATAATGATCTAATTATTCATAAACAACTATGTCTTATTTATAAATATATTTCAATTTAATCCACCCAAAACAAGTTTTTACAAAATCATTTAAACTGGTTCACTAATCTCACTGAATTAGAAAAAAAAATATAATTTGAGTTTTAAAAAAGCAAGAATTTTCCTATGATTTCTAATTAAAAAAATACATTAAACGAGAATATGCATTTATAGAAAAATTATTGCCTCTTAGACACTTCTCCGAGTGATTGGTGAGACATTATTGACTACTTGACAAGGTACATAGCTACCGATGGGCCTTATTGGCTGAACTTAACCAGGTCTTGTTAAGGACCTTGACCAACCTTTATGATGTAAGTCAACAGGACTAACAAGGCCAACCTTTATGATGTAAGTCAACAGGACTAACAAGCCCTCGAGCTTCAAAAAATTCATTTTTAATTTCAAAAAATCTTAGTAATTATTTCACATATACTTCCCAAATCATTTCATGCAAACACACGTTCTAAACATGCATACTAAATGCAAACCCCTAAAACGTGAATATGTGTATTATGAAAAAAAATTATCTTACATATGTGATACTGAATCAAGTAATCAACTTTGAATATCAACACAAACCTAAGGATTTTTTAATATTTTCATTTGGCTTTTTGTGGAAAAGCATTGCACAACTCTAAAATATACATGACATCATACACAATAAATTCATGCAAAATTTACCTAAAGAATTCATTCCTATGAATGAACTTCAACATGCAACCTATACACCCCAACACAAGACTCCAATGCCTCCATACTTTTATGTTCCATCCATTTGATGATGCACTCAACTATCCTAATGCACTCAAATATTAAGTTTCATATTTGTACTCTAGTGAGCTTCCACTAAGCTCCAAGTCAACAAGTATACTCCAAGTCAACGAGTATATTTGTGATGTACAAAAACTTAATTGATAGTCAAATTTTGCAAACTTTATAATAAGCTTGCAAGTTCACAATTAATTGTAATGCTAGGAAGGTTGGCCTAAGAAAATCTATGTATTTTTAAATAATTTAACAAATTTCTTTAAAACAAATACGAAAAATAAACCTAAATATTTTATCACAATATTTTAGTTTTGAAAATATTAATGTAATGAAAAATAATAATAAAAGGATGGAAGATAGATTGGCTCACACAAATTACAATATGATATGTAATTAACAGTTAATGGATAATCGATGTGATATTTAGCTAGTTAACTACATGTGGTAGAATTAATTAGATTAACGCAATGTAAATTCATATTATCGATTATCCCTTATATGTATAAATAATGATTTCAATCATGTCACTATTCGTTATTAATTAAATCACTTAACGTTTTCGATCAAATCATCAGTTAATTTAATTAAATTATGTCTATTATTTAAAGAATTAATAAACCATCTAACTCAATACATTAAATATCCTCTTTTTATAGATTTTCAAATAAAGTTTTATTTTTTGATTTTTTTCGTACCAATAAACAACTCAAAAATAAGATAGTAGAGGGTGGTAGATTGAACTAAATATGAATGACATAATTTCACATAGTTTATTATTTCTCAACTTTAATTTTATTTATTTTTATTGTTTTTAGACTTTATTATAATTATTAAAATTTTATTGTACATTTGAATTTGAAGATAAAGAAGATACAAAATTTTAGAATTATAAGTATTAAATTTAAATTAATATATATAATATAGAAAATGGAACTGGGAGATAGATATTAATATAAGAACGGAGTAAAGGACAAAACTGCGCAGGAAAACAAAAAAATAGAAAAAGCAGCGCAGAAACGAACAGAGTGAAGAGATGAACAAGCTGCCAAATAGGGAAAAAAAAGAGGATAGAGACACAAAATTAAGGCAAAAGTAGAGTTTTTTGCTATTTAATTTTCTTTCTATCCTAATCAGAAAATTATGTTGAATTCATTTATGTTAAATTTAATTTTTAACATGAATTAATTTATTTTTATTTTAGAAAAAAAATAATTTAATTATGAATTGTGCTTGATTTTTTATGTTAATTTGAATTATTTTTCTTTATATTTGTATTTATTTTGAGTTTAATGCTTTTAATTAATTAAATATTAATTAGATGATTTTAATCTTGTGATTTACTATCAAAAGAGGGAATTATAGGATAGATTTGGAATATTTCGACATAGGTAAATATAGGGATCGATAGACTTGTATAAACCTGTGTAATTTTAAAATTATTGATCTTAATGCTTTCTTGTTTTATTAAATTGCATACTCTTGTGTAAATTAATGAACAAGAATATTTCTAATTGACTATCGAAAGATACTTTTGGATATTTTTGAAGATTGTTAACAAACAGAGAGAATTAAATTCAATTAACTAGATAAGTAAAACATAACGAGGGATTGGATGAAATCAATTTCCTAGAAGTTTTCTTCCTATTAATTTGATATTTGAACATCTTTATTTTTTTGCGTATTTTCTCTAAATTAATTTTAATTATAACAATCTTAGTTTTTTTTAGATAAAATTGAAATTAGTATAATTTTGATATTTATTAAAAGTAAGTTACCAATCCTTGAGAATTATACTTTTCTTATCACTTTATTATAAAACTATGGTATTGTACACTTGCAATTTTGCACCGATCAATGAACGTAACATATACACAATTACGAAACTTATTTTGTGTTAAAAGTGTGACTATTCATTGATAACATAAGCTTATATAGACAAGACATACAAACATACTAACACATATAGTTACATAACTATTGTCACCTAAAGTATGATAAATATTAGAACTCAATTCATTTATGATTAATTATAAAAGATTTAAACAAAGGAGCTTCACCTTATGCAAAATTATCATTTGAATTCATATTTGCATGTACTAAAAATTTTCTTACTAAGAGAGAACTTTAATTATTATTATTATTTTGTATTCCCTCTCATTATTTATTATAAATATTTTATATTATATTTTTTTGTATGAAAGAATGATTATTTGTTTTCTTTTTATATAACCATCAAATAACCATTTATGGCTCTTTCTTTTTGTACATTGTTATTTACTTTATCATATTATTTTTCTTTTGTGAAAAAAATATGCACGAGCCAATATACTTAATATGATGACTTTTACACTAGTGATAAGATAGCCATCTTCGCTCACTACAGTAGCTTTCACATATCACAGTATATAATCCTCTCAAAACTATGTATCTCTCTATAACAACATTTTATACAATGAAAGATAAAGTTCAACCATAATATTGTAGTCAAGGTTATCTCAATCCCTAAGATCTCACATAATTAATTATAAATTTCAAGCTTGACATGCATGTGTCCAGTGAGTATGTAGGTAAGTGATGAGCGAAAACCGGCATCGCCAATTCTCGCAAATACTTTGGTTTTAATATTTGTAAAACTTCTACCATGAGTCTGCACGAATCATTTTAAATGAAAATGATAAGTATACTCCACAAAGTCGATCTAAGGAAGGAATGTATGTGGTTTTTAATTTATTATTCAAACTTTTAAAAGCGAAATTAAATCCTAAACATCTGTCACGATAGTTTTGGTTTTTGTGTTACTAATCTAATAACATAAAATAAAGATATATCCAGATTAATTAAATGTAATCTAAAAAGAATAAACATAGATACAGATTCAATAAATAAATATAAGTACAGATGCAATAAATATTCATGCAAATTTTATCATTTATATTAGTGGAGTATTTATGGATATAATAACTAAGTTAATTATGCTTGCTTTCGTATTATCTAGGTTATTAAAGATATAAATTGATATTTTATTGATTCTCTCTTTTTGTATGAATACCATACCTTTGGTGGGGTTAGATACTCTTTGTTAACTAAACAAATCAATTAACACTGTGGGTGGGGTTGATAACTAATTTGGTTAATTAAATTAATTCCTTTTCTAAGAGATTGAAAATGAACCATTTAAATGCCACCTTTGGTGGGGTTAGACGATTTAAACTTTATTCAAGGTGTCCAAATTAAACTTAAAATTTAGTTATCCGAGTACTAACTTTCAAGTTTTTAAAACCACTTATTGAAAACATGTTGTCAATACATTTCCACGTAATAATTCTTATAAAAACTTTTGAAATAGAGCTTCGCTCTAACTCTTAGAGGCGATTGTACCAACAAATAAAAGAGCACTACTCTAAATTAGGCCAGGATAACTAAACGCCCAAGTCTAACTTTGATTTAAGTTTGTAATGAAAAATAATATATTTCTCTCTACATCCTTAATATAAAATCTTGAATAAAAATAAACTCGATTCATTTTAGAAATTTTCACCTATTTAATATTTATGACATATGAAGACGTTATTATTATATCATGATTATAAGCAATTGACTAGCAAGTTAAATTTAATCACGAGACAAATTAAATATAACATGTAAGAATAAAGCATAAAAATAAGCGTAAAGAAAATAAAATCCTTACGATTGCTTGGCTTTATTCTAGTTGCTAGAAAACCTCAGCGAATTTGCACTTCCATTTATTGAATCAAAAATCTAAATTATTACAAAAACATTACAAGTTCCTCTCAAAAAGAAAGAACTCACAAACCTAAGACAATTGAACTAAAAACTAAGAGAAAAACTAAGAAAAGCTTAGAAACTAGAAAAGAAACTAAAGAAAACTCAAAAAACTAAAGAAATGAGAGAAAGAAAGAAAGAAGAGAAGTGAGGTTTTGAGGTGTGTTTTGAAGTGAATGGAAGGGGTATTTATAGGTGAGGATGGAGAGAAAAAAATGATTAAAAAATGTTAAAAAAAATATTAAAAAAATAAAAAACGTGTTTTGGACCTGTTTGAGGTCATCAATGACGTCGGCGTGACGTCTCGTAAGGCGGTACGTGAAAAATGGGTCAACGCGTTGGTAGCGCATATTGAGTGGTAGCCTTATTCAGCCTTGGCGTGAAACGGTCACCCGTCTTATTGGCTACGGTCTTGTATGAACGGTATCGCAACCATCAGCCTTGCCGACTACAAAACTCTGTAGCCTTTGGTATTCAAGCCAGGCACAGTCTGCCAGCGTCGTTTTCCGTCTTTTGACATTTTTGACCTTTTACGACCCGTTTTGTCCAATTTTTTCCATGTTTGTTGACCTTTTTCCACTTATTTATCAATTTATTTGTGATGTATTGCTTAGTATTCTTCTTTGAGTCTTTACATTGCGTTTTTAGGTAAAATTCACGAAAAACAATAAAAATACCCGTGATTCGAAAAAGACAAATTTATATAAATATATGATAAAACATATAAATATATATATTTTTAATCAATTAAAGTCGTAAAATCATGGTTATTTTAGTCTTTTTGAGCCTTTCATCATAACCGAACTGCTAGTCCGCTCGAAAGCGATAAAACTAAAAATTAAACTATCCTAAATCACTTAGTGGATTGACACGGTTGCGATTTATCTATATGTGCAACGCTTTAAACCCACAGGTTGCCCTGATGGACGAGTTTGAGTCTCGTGAGGGTTTTCGATGATACCCATGAGCATTGCACTAAATGTAAAAACAAAAGAAACAATAAAAACAAACAACTTAAAAATTAAATTTACAACAAAATCACAAATTATCAACATCTCGCATAAAAATGTCTCGTACTTTTTAATCTCCTTTAAGATCATAATTAAAATCTCGAAGCATAAGTTATCTTAATCTCTTTAAACAATCATGATTTATTATAATTAGTCGATGAAAATCATTTTCATATTTCATATCAAAAATGTATCAATTTAATTTCACCCAATTTCGATTAATGGAGATCGAAAAGTCGCTTAGCTACATTCCTCATGAAATCAATGCTCTAGCTCTTGAATCCTGTGGGTTCGAAACACTATACTAATTTATATGCGAAATAGTTGATGTATAGAAATGAACTAATATGTTCGCATATGTATAAGAATAAAGGCTCAAAGTGTTATTTTAACATTGATCTAATGAAAGGAATCAAATGTATAAATTATAAAGATATCATATATAAAAAATTATTTTCATGCATAAATCAAACTCATTAAGAAGAATTTCCAAGATATATACCTTTTACAAATGAAGAATTTGCAATGACTTTTTTTTTTTTTGGGAATTACTTCTTATATCTTTCTTTTGTAATTAGCCTTTACTCACTGACTTTGTAGGCAATGCGGGTTATAGTATGTAGATGATACTATTTTTATCTCTCTCTTTTTTTTTTTACCTTAGATATTTTTCAATATGTGTATTTCTTAGAGGAAGGTCAACCCGTATACAGATTGTACATATTTTGGATTTTGGTGAGTGGTTAATTTTGTGGCTTTCTTGTTTGATCTTGGTTTAGGTAACCCAGGATATGTCTTTTTGTTTTGTAGTAAGTCATGCATAAATGAGATATAAGCGTATACTATCAACTTACTCAAATCATTTAATCTAAGCAAAAATAATAATAAAAAATATATGATACTGCTATTAAGATGAAAAAAAAAATTCATACATTCAATGCTAATACTATAGAGATCATCTAAAAATTTGAAGAAATAAGAAATGTGTTTGGAGTAGAAAAAATATATATTTCACTCTTGAATAAGGAAATTAGGCTCAATTATATCTACATGAAAGGTGTCTCATTCAAAACAAAAACTTCATAAACACCGATTTTGAGTTTAATATAATTTCTACATCTTATCAAGAAATACTAATTATGACAAAAACTAACTAATTATCAAAAATAATTACAAAATATTTCATGATATGTTTTCAAAAATTAATCTAACAGTACAAAAGACTTAACTATTTACTTAAATTTGATTTAAAGAAATGATAAACTTTTGTGAAACTTTCTTTTTTTTTTTATTCCAAAAATTACTAAATCACACAGAATAGAAATAAAACCAAGCACACAAAAAAATGAAAAAGTATATTTTTTTATTTTTTTATTTTAATTAAGCATGGTAACTTTTCACCACTGACCTAGAACTTACATTGTCCACCGATGTAACAAGCGTAAATTAAAGATAAAGAGAAGAGAAGAAAGATTACCTATTTCCTGAGAATGTGCAAGTAGTAATGGAAAATGCGAGGTGCATCCATCATATTAAAGTGTATACGAAGACGGTCATTTGTAAACTTCTAACATCTCGACAAATTTTTTTAGTTTTAACAATTTAACAATTATTCACATGTAATTAAAATGAAATAAACAGTAAAATTAAGTAAATAAAACAAATAACAAACAAAAATATTTTTTTTTTTTATTATTATTTTTTATTATTTTTTTGTGTTTTTTTTTTTATTATTTTTACCTAAAATGATGGGTTGCCTCGTCAGTGACTTAGTTTAACGTCTTGTAGCAAGGTATCTTTTTGGTGCTAAGGGTTACTCGACCAAATGCAATCCATTTGACAATGTTGTTTGGATTCTTCTAAATAAGGCTTGACACGATGGCCGATTGACTTTGAGCGTTTTTGTGTCTTGGAGTCGATAGTTCCAGCACTCGTGTTCAATACTTGAACTATTTTGAATGGTCCATCCCATCTTGATCTCGGCTTTCACTGGACAATCTGATCTGGCTTGAGTTAAATAAAAGAACTTTCATTTCGGGGTGAAGAGTCTTAGGAACTAGCCTCTTGTCATGATAGCGCTTAAGTACGCTCCTTGTATAATTTGGCATTCTCGCGGAAGCCATTCTAATTTCTTCCAACTCATGGTGAAGTAATCGTTTTTCCTACTGCTTTATCTAAATCCATTGTTTAACTTCTTTAATTGCCAGTAAGAACTTTGTGTTCAAGTTCCATTTGGAAGGTACACGCTTTCCCAGATTAGCTTAACGGTAAGGGCTTCGTCCCGATACCAGGTGTTTTGTAAGCGGTGCGGTATGCCCATAGGGCATCGTTTAACAAATGCCCAATCCTTCCTTGACGGACGCCGCGGTGCGTTCGGTATTCCCTTAATTTGCCTATTGCTCACTTCCAGCTAAACGAGAAGTTTGAGGATGATATGGAGTAGCTACTTTATGTGTGATGTTGTACTTGTTTAGTACTCCATGAAGAGTTTGTTACAAAAATGGCTACCTCAATCGCTTATTATAGCTCTGGCGTTCGAACCTCTTTGAATATGAAATCTTTCAAGAATTTCACAACAACATTAGCATCATTGGTTTTGGTGGGGATAACCTGCCGGCTTGGACCACGTAATCCTGGCAATGACCAAAATGTATTGAAAACCATTAGATGGGGGGAAAAGGACCCGTGAAATTGATCCACATTACATCGAAAGAGTTCGACAACTAAATTAGATGTCAAAGGCATTTCCATCTCTTTTGCTTATGTTTCTGTTCTTTGACATACATCACATTGTGCACAAAACATATGAGCATCTTTAAAAAGAGTGGGCCAAAAGAATCATTTGTAATATCTTACGGCTGTCTTTTCACCTCCCGAAAATGACCCATGATGAAGTTCGCGACAAAAAATCAGAATGCTTTCTTATGTTCTTCTTAAATTTTACACATCTCAGGATGACTTGATCTTGACCAATCTTGTATAAATAAAGAGTCGTCGAGAAATAGTCCTTAATAGTTTTAAAAACCTTTTCTTGTCTGATATGAAGTGTTAGGTCATGGCTACCGGTGGAAGATAGTTTACAATATCCCTTCAATACCATGAGTTCGGACTATGAAAAATAAGCGTTCATCGGGAAAGGTTTCAACTATATCATCATTACTCTCATCTTTAAGAAATTGAAAGTCAGAAATCAACCTAGGCAAATGGTCGGCTACTAAGTTTTCAACGCCTTTCTTATCCTTGATCTCTAGGTCAAATTCTTGTAAGAGTAAGACACGATTAATCTTGGCTTGGCATTTGGTTTACTTAATAGGTATCTTAAAAAAGCGGCGTGATCGAATGTACAATCACTTTAGATCCTACTAAATAAGACAGAAATTTGTCTAAAGAGAATACTATAGCGAGAATTCCTTTTATGGTGGTGTAATTCATTTGAGCATCATTGAGTGTTTTTCTGCATAATAGATGACATGTAAGCGGCTTATCCTTTCTTTGTCCCAGGTTGCTCCTATTGCATAATCGAAGCATCGCACGTTATCTCAAAAGGTAAAGACGGGTTTTGGTGCCATTATAACATGGGTAGATGTTAGTTTCTCTTTCAAGGTATTAAAGGAAATAAAAGCGGTCATTGTTGAAAGTGAAATTCGGCATCTTTGGATAATAAGTTACATAAGGGCGACTTATTTTAGAGAAATCTTTAATAAATAAATGCTGTAAAATCTGCATGTCGAGAAGCTTAACATCGCTTCCAGAGATGTAGGGAGGTAGTTTGGATATCAATTCAACTTTTGCCTTATCAACTTGATACCCTTGTTTGAAATTATATGTCCTAAAACTATCCCTTGTTGAACCATAAAATGACTTTTCTCCCAACTAAGGGTTAGATTGCATTCAATGCATCTTTCTAAAACCAAAGTCAATTTATGTAAGCAATCATCAAATGAGTTCCCAAAGGCGATAATAGTCCATGAAAATTTCAATGAATTTCTCCACCGTATAGAAAATAGATATCATCGTACCATCTACGGAAAGTGGCGGGGGCATTGCATAACCCAAATGGCGTGCGAAAAGCAAAGGGACATGTAAATGTGGTGCTTTTCACGATCTTGCTATGGGTACTTGATAATATCCAGACGGTCCATCAAAAAAGCGATGAAATTAGGTACTTGTTAACCTTTCCAACATTTGATCAATGAATGGAAGAGGAAAGTGATCCTTTTCGTGTATATAATTTAGTTTCCTAAAATCTATACACGTTACTCCATCCGGTGATTATTCTAGTGAGCACTTTAATTCACTTTTATCATTTTTAACAAGCTGTTATCCCAATTTCTTTGGTACCATTACCTTTGGACTAACCCATTGCTATCCGCATGATAGGATAGATAATCCCTTCTCTAACAATTTAAGGATTTCCTTTTAACTACCTCTTGCGTGTTTGGGTTTAGTCTTCTTTGGGCCTGCAAATGTACGGGTTTAGCAACCGTCCTCGAGTTGATCTTGTGCGTACACGTTGTTGGACTAATGCCTCTTATATCCCCTATACTTTCCAAACCTATAGATTTCTTAAGCGTTTAAGCAACTTTGATGAGTTCCTTTTCTTGTGGTTTGAGTCGAGGTTGAAGAAATTATCCTTGGATATGTTTCTCGGCTTCTCCCAAAAACACATATTTTAAGTGCTCGAGGTAAGTCTTTGAGTTGAGTTCGAGGTGGATTGGCCTCTTTAACGGATGAAGAAGTGGGTAGATTTAAAAGTGCACTTAGATTTTGTCATCAACTTCATTATTGTCTAGTTGTTCAAGGTACCCTTGAATTTCTTCATCTAAATCTTCTTGACCTTTTCAAGTGTAGAAACGGTTTAAGCTTGTCTTGATACGGTTTGGAAAAAGGTGTTTTGGACAAGATTATCCAAAGGATCAACTTGAATATTTCATCGATGGCGAGAAATAGAAGGGAAAGGTGAAGAATCAAAAACTTTGAAATGAACGATCTACTGGCATGCGTTGTCAAATTTCCATCTTGGACATCAATAATAGTTTTAGTAGTTGCCATAAATGAATTACGCGAGCAATATTGTATGCTCTGTCCAATGCGGATTTTCTTGCATATCGAACCCGCAAAGTCAACGGTATTATCGGTTTGTCTGCACCAAAACATCCTCAACTATTCCTGGATATTTAAAGTCTATCTATGCAGAGTTGCGGGGACATAGTTGTGGGGTTTTAAATCCCCCAGATTGGTGTGAGAATATAGAGTAGGGCATCAAATTTATACTAGCACCTAAATCGAAGCATTGCTTTATGCAACTTCCTATCGTAGTTATGTTTATAATAAAACTTCCGGGGTCTTTCAACTTGAGGGTAATTTGTCTTTGCAATGGCCAGAAATTTAAACCTTCTTACTCGTTCATTCGGTTAAATACCTCACTTTCTTAGTGTTCAACTCTTTGAAAAACTTGGCATATGAGAACACGTTCATGATCCTTCTAATAATGGTAAATTGATATTTACTTTAGAGAGCATATTAAAAGATCATTGAATTGCTTATCTTGTTTGGACTCTTTCTTTGGTGAGGAAAAGGTACTTGCATCGGTGTGGTTATGTTGTCTTTTGAATTTTGGGAGTGTCGGATGACCCCGATGAGTTTTGAAGCTTGTGAAGTTTAACACTTGTTTCTCCTTTTTTGCGATATTAGAATGTCGCCTTCTTATTTAAATTTGGTACCTGGTATTGACTACCTTACCCTTGAAGGGTTAACATCTTTTGCTTGTTACATTTGGTAAAATGACTTTCTGGTTCTTTCTTTTGCATTTGTTGACCGGTTGCCCAACTTTAGATTCAATTCTTTTAGCAAAGCCTCGTAATGGTGTTCAACCTTTGATTAGTCATCAGTTGGTTGTCCACGACTAACTTGAATAAAAGCATTCAGCTATCTTAGGTTGGTTTAAAAGATTGGCTTGGTGGGTAAAATTGGTTGTAGGTTGGGTGATTATAGGTGTTTGGATGATACTTTTGAAAATATTGGACTTCTCATGGCATCGACACTAGAATCACAAGTATTTGAATAATTATGAGTACCATGATTGAACAACACTCACATACCTCTTGATTTGAAATTTGGTGAGGCGTGAGGAATTTCACTTGTTTAGTCAATTAAACAAGTTGCAAAGGTTATCTCGTCATCAAAAGCCCGACCTGGTGACCTTTGCTTTCCTTCTACCACCTCTTTGTTGGGAATTAGAACCCGATAGCTGTAGAGATTATAGGCTTCCCTCTACTTTGTCTTTTCTCTCTGGACCCTCAGTGACATTATCGACCATTGTATTGACTGTAGTGTCAATCCATACATTAAAGAATTGGTTTTGTATTTGTAGTGGAAAGCTATGATTTTGACATTGAATGAAAAAGGAGTTTGAATCGTTCCCCGAGCTTAAATGAAAGGGCTCTTACGTTCATTTGAGAAAATGTTGCTATCTTTGTTCTTAGATCAACGGTCTTTTGATGGGAATAGAACCTGCTACCCAAAAATTTCGCCATGCCTCCCAAGTTTTAAGAGAACATTTGTAGAGTAATGAACCATGACCAAGCTTTATCTTTGAGAGTGTAAGGAAAACACCTAGTCCCTAAGTTGATCTTCACTAATTGCATGTAGTGGAAAGGTTTGGACAATAGCATAGAATTCTCAGAATGAAATGCAAAGGATCTTAAATTAAGGGATACTGCAAGTAAAAGGAAGACAAAGAATAATGAATCTTTTTCAATTCATAATTCCTTACTGACCTCTTGCAATTGGATCTTAGGAAGTTACATTGCCAATGATTGGCATTGTATAGTCTTTCATCTTTTTCCGCCTATCTTCGGCCGTCTCCCGTGTTTATTTGTAGTTGAAAATGATCCTCACATCATTGTGAATCAACATTTTGCTCTTAAAAATAATAGTAGATATCTCTAAAAAATGCAAGGAACCTAAATTTTTTTTTTTTTAAAAAAAAAAAGCGAAGGACACAATTTTTTGAAGCAAACAAATTTATTTCATTTGAATTTTTTTTTTTTTTTTACCACATGAGAGCTAAAACAAAGGAAAATACAATAATGGGTGACTACCATGTAGGACTAAAATTTATCGTCTTAGTAAGGCGTTGCTTGGAAGATTGCAGGAATGAAAAACTCAATGTCTCATAACTTCATTGAATTCATTTAAGTTTCAATTTTGCCTTTACGCAAATGTTCAACTAAGCGTTCAACTTGAACTTCCACCTTTTTGATAGAAGCTTCCACGAGTCAAAGTTGATTGGTTTTGATTGATTGTCCCTATGAGCTTGAATAAAGAATTCAAGTTGTCCTCAGGGAGTTGGTTTATTTGGAATGCTTCGTGGAATAGGTGGGTGGAATTCTTGGCTTTGCCTGGTTTGAGCTTTGAGGAAAGGGAGGGTTATTTTGCCTCGAGAGAAATTTGGATGACTTACTCCACCAGGATTATAGGTATTTGAATTGGGATCAAACCTTGGTCTTTGTTGATATGCTCGACCACGTTAACTGCTTTCGGAGTCAGTTGTATCTCCTTGATATGGACGGGGCAGATTACCTTGTCCCAGTATTCTTTGTCTGAAACCATGTATTGTTCATTATTTGTGTTGGTTTGTGTAGCGAGAAGGGCAACTTGCTTAGTCAGTTGAACAAGTTGTTGTTGAACTTCATTTGGAGTCAATCTCGTGAACAGCTTTTCTCACTCTGGAGCTTTTACATTTATGCGCAATCTCCAAAGAGATTATACGTTTCGATGCGGTCTTTTCTCCTGTGCTCCTCACTGCGGCGTTGTCGACAATGAGCCCGACATTGTTGTGTAAGTCATCGTACGTAAAAGAATTGGTTACGCAGCGTAGAAAGCTATGATGGGGACGTTGGTGAAACATTTTGAACTATCCCTGACTTAAATGGAATGGTTCTCGCTTCCATCTGAGAGAAAGTAGCAATCTTTCCTCTCGGCTACGATGTTTTTGATGGGAATAGAATTTTCCCATGAATTTATTGTAAATTTGACCCGTGTCATGCAGAGAACCGAGAGAGAAGTGACATCGACCAAGCTTTAGCCTTATCTTTAAGGTGTATGGAAAACATCTCATTCTAGTGATCCTCGTTTAGAATACAGGGGAAATGTTTGGACCGTAGCATAGAAATCTCTCGTAAAGGAAGAAGAATCTTCGTTAGGTAGCCCGTAGAAGGAAGGAAGCGTAGAAAAATGAATATTTTTAAAGGTCGCCAATTAGGCGACTTACTCTCCCATGGATAGCGGCGATTTCAGTGTGCCAATCAGGTCTTGCGAAACTCTTTCATCGTGGTTTCCACTAACATGTTGGTTTTCCTCCATTTCTTTGGTTCTAGTAAAGGATTAAAGGCCGTTCTATGTTTAGCTCAATCAGGTTGATGGGTGAGATCAGGTGTTGTTGACACTTGTTTAAATTTATGAATATTATTTACATATGGTGTTAGGGGTTTCTACAGGATCTCATAACGCGTAGACTATTTTTAAGCGTAAATTTAAAACTCTGTCGGCAAAAATAAAGAAATTAGAAAATTTCCATGGCATTTAATATCAAAACGCTAGACAATTTTTTTTTTTTTTTTTTTACTTTTTTTTTAACATAATTAGTATTAACCCAGTGTTCCGGAAAGAATGGTGGTGTATAGCTCGCTAAAAACCATTCTCAGCTAGAACAACGTTCAGATAGGCAAATTAGCCTGAACGAAGAACTAGTCTAAACCTGACGAACTCCCTTAGATTTTTTTTTTTTTTTTTTTACGAACGGTAATTTTATTTTACTATTCACACTATCTTATTTCTTATTAACTTAAAATTTTTAAAAAAATTTAATTTTTTTTTTTTTTTTACGAACCGTAATTTTATTTTACTATTCACGCTCTCTTATTTCTTATTAACTTAAAATAAAAATAAAAAAATTAAATTTTTTTTTTTTTTTTTTGGTAACGGTAAAAACTTTTTTTACTTCAAATTTCAAATTTCTAAATTATTTACTTTTTATGCTATAAAAAAATATTTATTATTTATTTTTTTATTTATTTTTTTATTTATTTTTTATGAAATTTGAAATTTGATTAAATTTTATTTTATTTTATTTTATTTATTATTATTATTATTTTGTTTTTTAAAAAAATATCACAGTGTTACAACAAAAATATTTTTTAAAATTTTGATAAATAAATTAAAGCGTGTTTTGGACTTCTTGAGGTTATCAATGACGTCAGCGTAATCATCATGAAATGACTGCCGCGTGAAAAATGGAGTGTAGCGTTAGTATGTAATGAGCATTCTTCGCCTTGCGTCTTGTATTGAATTTGTATTGTGTTCGGTAAAACGTGATAAACGATGCATGTATGCGGCTTGAACATGACGCCTTGTATTGTAACGAGCTCTATTATTGTGTGTGACTCTGGTATTGCTTGTATAATTTGTATTAGTCTTGTAGTATGGATTTTCAGATCTTTTGACATTTTTGACCTTTTCGATTTTGTCCAATTTTTCCATGTTTGTTGACCTTTTTCCACTTATTTATCAATTTATTTGTGATGTATTCTTCAAGTATTAATTCTTTGGTCTTTACGTTCGTTTTTAAGAGTAAAATTCTGAAAAACAATAAAAATACCATTGATTAGAAAAAGACAAATTTATATAAATATATGATAAAACATATAAATATATATATTTTTAATCAATTAAAGTCACGTAAAATCATGGTTATTTTAGTGCTTTTTGAGCTTCATCTGAAGTGCGAATCATTTTTAGAAAATGAAAATGATAAGTATACTCTAGTCGATCTAAGGAAGGAATGTATGTGGTTTTTAATTTATTATTCAAACTTTTAAAAGCGAAATTAAATCCTAAACATCGCATCGCGATAGTTTTGGTTTTTGTGTTCCTAATCTAATAACATAAAATAAAGATATATCTGATTAATTAAATATAATCTAAAAAGAATAAACACGTAGATACAAATTCAATAAATAAATATAATCTGATTGATAAATATTATTGCAAATTTTATCATTTATATTAGTGGAGTATTTATGGATATAATAACTAAGTTAATTATCTTGCTCGTATTATCTAGGTTATTAAAGATATAAATTGATATTTTATTGATTCTCTCTTTTTTGTATGAATATTTAGCTTTGGTGGGGTTAGATCTCTTTGTTAACTAAACAAATCAATTAACACTATGGGTGGGGTTGATACTTAATTTGATTAATTAAATTAATTAACTTTTTTCTAAGAGATTGAAAAT
Organism: Hippophae rhamnoides; assembly: GCA_033030585.1. Classification (NCBI taxonomy): domain Eukaryota; kingdom Viridiplantae; phylum Streptophyta; class Magnoliopsida; order Rosales; family Elaeagnaceae; genus Hippophae; species Hippophae rhamnoides. The sequence continues at coordinate 33,458,501 of CM065436.1, forward strand.
GAGCAGATTTAAATCTGCGCTTTGGTGAGTTAATGATTTAAACTTTATTCAAGGTGTCCAAATTAAAACTTAAGAATTTAGTTATCAAGTCTTAACTTTCAAGTTTTAAAACCACTATTGAAAACATGTTGTCGATACGTTTCGCGTAATAATTCTTATAAAAACTTTTGAAATGAAAGCTTATTTTCTGACTACTTAGAGGCGATTGTATGCAACCAAATAAAAAGCTACTACAGAATTAGGCCAGGATAACTAAACCAAAGTCTAACTTTGATTTAAGTTTGTAATGAAAAATAATATATTCTCTACAACATCCTTAATATAAAATCTTGAATAAAAATAAAGCTACCGGATTCATTTTAGAAATTTTCACCTATTTAATATTTATGGCATAACAGCGTTATTATTATATCATGATTATAAGCTTGACTATGCAGTTAAATTTAATCACAGACAAATTAAATATAACATGTAAGAATAAAGCATAAAAATATTTGTAAAGAAAATAAAATCATACGGTACTTGACGCTATTCATTTGCTTAGAAAACCTCAATGAATTTGCACTTCCATTTATTGAATCAAAAATCTAAATTATTACAAAAACATTACAAGTTCTCTACCGAAAAGAAGAACTCTAAAGCCTAAGACAATTGAACTAAAAACTAAGAGAAAAACTAAGAAAAGCTTAGAAAGCTAAGAAAGAAACTAAGAAAACTCAAAAAACTAAGAAATGAGAGAAAGAAAGAAAGAGAGAAGTGAGGTTTTGAGGTGTGTTTTGAAGTGAATGGAAGGGGTATTTATAGGTGAGGATGGAGAAAAAATGATTAAAAAAAATGTTAAAAAAATATTAAAAAAATAAAAAACGTGTTTTGGACCTATTTGAGGTCATCAATGGCGTCGTGGGCGGTACGCGTGAAAAATGGGTCAAAAAGCAGCGTTGGGCGCTAATGGTAGCGCTAACGCGCCTTCAGTATAGCGTGGCGCGCCCGCGCCATTGCTATGAGCGGAACGAGCATCAACCTTGTGGTATTGTGTAAACTGAAATTTGGTGCTATTGTAACGTTTTTCCGTCTTTTGACATTTTGACCTTTTAAACCCATTTTGTCCAATTTTTCCATGTTTGTTGACCTTTTTCCACTTATTTATCAATTTATTTGTGATGTATTGCTTAGTATTCTTAACTTTAGTCTTTACATTGCATTTTTAGGTAAAATTCTACGAAAAACAATAAAAATACCGTGATTCGAAAAAGACAAATTTATATAAATATATGATAAAACATATAAATATATATATTTTTAATCAATTAAAGTGCATAAAATCATGGTTATTTTAGTGCTTTTTGAGCACTCATCAGTAAGTTCATGTCAATATCGATCACCATATGTAAAAAATATGTAAATACACAATTCATAATATCCATTTACATAATGTATAGTCAAAGAATATATGAATAGTATATAATGTTCATTAAGTTAAAGGAATTCTACTTCCATCTTTATGGTGCAAGTCTACTTCCATCTATATATAAAAAAATGAGCAAAAAAAGAAAAAATATTATTAGAGAAATTTAATCAATAGTGTAGATTCCTAAGACAAATATAAGATATTTAAATATTTGGGTATCAAGTACCTTAGTGAATAAATCAGCTAATTTTCTTTTAATAGGCACAAACTTAAGGGATAAAACATTATCTTCTACTAGTTCCTTAATAAAATGATGTCTAATGTCTATATGTTTCATTTGAGAATGCAAAATAGGATTTTTAGAGATATATATAGCACTAATATTATCATAGTAAAAGGAAATTGTACCTTGTTCAAAGCCATAATTTTTAAGCATGTTCTTCATCCACATAAATTATGTCCATAAGCTTCTAATAGCAATGTATTCTTCCTCTATAGTAGATAATGATATGGAACTTCGTTTCTTATTGTTCGAGGATACTAGATTGTTCCCAATGTAGAAGCATCCACTTGAAGTGCTTTTTCTTACGTCCTGATTTCTTGCTTAATTTGCATTTGTGGATTCATTAATTTTACATGTAATATCATTAGTAAACCAAATATCAAAGTTCTATGTGCCAAATACACGTTTGATGATCTTTTTGACCTGATGAATGTGTGATTCCTTAGGATTTGATTGAAAACGGGTACAAACACCAATACTAAAATAAATATCATGTCTACTTGTTGTAAGGTATAGCAAGTTCCCTATTATGCTCCTATATAGCCTTTGATCAATGCTCTTACTTGACTCATCTATTGAAATCTAGGCATTAGTGCTTGGGGGTTCTCAAATTCTTACTTATTTAAGGTCTAAATTTCTTAATTAAATTATATGCATAGTTGATTTGAGAAATAAAGATGTCATTATTTAATTTATTAAGTTGTAGACCAAGAAAATATGTGAGCTCACCCATCCTAGACATTTCGAATTGACTAGTCATTTTGTTCACAAAATCATTAATAAAAGAATTAGATGTTAACTCAAAAACTATGCCATCAATATAAATTTGAGCTATGAATATATCTTTTTTGGTCATTTTAATAAAAAGAGTCTTCTTAGCTCTCTTTCGAACAAATTCTTTATTAAAGTGATAAGCTATAAGTCTCGCATACCAAGTTCTAGAAGCCTATTTCAACTCATAAAGGGCCTTATTGAGTTTATAAACATGCTTGGGAAATTGTGTGTCAATAAAACCTGTTGGTTATTCGACATAGACTTATTTATTAAGTAACCCATTTAGGAAAGATGACTTTACATCTATTTGAAAGGGTTCAAATTTCATAAAATATGCAATGACAAGAAAAATCCTAATTGATTCTAACTTACTTATAAGAGCAAAAGTTTCATCAAAATCAATTCTTTCAACTTATTTATATCATTGGGTAACAAGTCTAGCCTTATTTCTAATTACAACACAATATTTATCATATTTATTTTTAAACACCCATTTGATATTTTAATCTTTAGATCTAGGTACTAAAATCCAAACATCATTACTAGTGAATTGAGCTAACTCATCCTGCATGGAATTTATCCAAAATTCATCTTTTAATTCCTCATTAACATTTTTTGGTTCTATTTGAGACGTATAACAAATATGAGTTATCTTACTTACCTATATTCTTCTAATTACCACGCTTATATTTGGATCACTAATAACGTTTTTAGTTAGGTGGTTTTTAGCACTATGTGTTGGCCTCTAAGTTTGAGCGTTAGGTATGGTAACCTCATCATCTAAGGTTGGCTCTTCATCTAGCTCATTATCTACCTTTTTAGTGTGAGATATTTCATCATTCTATACCTCAATTGGCAAGCTTGTGCTTAAATGTTCAACTTTATCATTAGTTAATAGAGTACTAGTACCTACATCATGAGCTATACCATATTGTTTGTAAAATGCATCATATCTTAAGTTTTCAAATTCCTTGGCATGATTAGTCCTTAGTCTTATTACATTGGTTATTCTATTACTTGATTCAATCTACACTTTAAGACAAAAAGAACTAAAGAAATCAAATGCATCAGATTTATTTTAGGAATCCAGCCCATGTAAAACAAGAAAAATCATCAATAATAACAATGATATATTTGTTACCACCCAAACTCTTAGTTCTCATAGGACCTATAAGGTCGATGTGAATTAACTCAAGTGTTCTACTTGTGTTAATGCCTTTAATTCTCTTATGAGAAAATGAAGTTTTTTTGCCAAGTTGGCATGTTCCACAAAAGGTATTTTTAGTTTCGGAAAGTGTAGATAGACCACGCGCAATTCTTTTTTTTTTTCTCAAGTTAACAAGATCTTTAAAGTTAATATGTCCCATCTTTTGATGCCATAATGAAATAGAATGATCATTAGCTAAATTACAAGTAATAGTACTAGGGTTTGTATCAATATAGTAGCAATTATCATGAGACCCAATTCCTCTAATCACACACTCACCTTTTGTGTTTGTTATAATAAATTATACACTATAGTTTTTGTTACAAATTTGACTGATGTTTATTAGATTGGCTTTAAGTCCATTAACATGGATTACATATCCAACCTAGGCATACCATCAATCTGAATTATACCTTTACTAATAATTCTTGATTTATTTCCATCACCAAAAATAGTTGTTCCTTTATTATATTTTTCAAAAGTTTTGAAAAGAGAACGATCACTAGTCATATGTTTAGAACAACCACTATCAAAATACTAGGTAATGAAAAATTTAACTTTAAATGCAATATAGGCTATAAAACAATTTAAATCAAATTTTTAATCTTAACTTTTCTAGTTTTTTGAATCATGTACTTGTTTCTAAAAGCATGACTATTAATTCTTGAATAGATGCATGTAGATTATGAACATAGTTATAGGTCACGAAGAATCTACATCTAGCCCTAATATATCACTTTCTACCATAGTAATAGCATAAAGGAATAAATTTAGAAGCAGATGCATGAGATGTGTGTGTTGTATGTGAAGTGTAGGGATTAGAAGGTTTTACAAACAAAGTTAATTTTTAAGAGGTTAGTGTAATGTGCTCATCTACATATCCTAATCCTTTCTTGTCTTTAAAAGGCTTTTCATAATTCAGAACCTTATTCAACCTTTCAGCTTCAACAGTTAGCCTTTTTATACTTCCATATATTGTTTGAGCTATTGCATCAATATTTCTTTATCTACAGTCAACTTGTTATTTTTTTTATCAAACCTACAAGACTCATATTCAAAGCATTATTCTTTTCTTGTAAAATATTATTTTCTTCCTTTAATTTATTTGAAAGGCTTTCATGTCTCTCAAGTTGTTCATTTAGACTTTTTATATTTACTCTTAAATGAGTATTCTCTTCTATGGCTCTAACACATTTAGAAAACAATTATTTCCAACTTTTAACATTATATTTAGAAAGAAAAGTGGACTTAATTACCTCAACATCTAAGCTATCACCCTTAATAAAGCAATCCATAACAAGGTCCTAGGTACACTAAGTGTATCTAGTGACCATCTGTGATACCAAATGAAAGTTTCTATTTAGTTCTAGATCTAATTAGCTAGATAAGAGTGAACAGATAATCAATGAAACTATGACAAATTAATTTTTTTGCAGATAGTCAGACATACAATCACCTGCAAATAAAGTAATACGGAAATATAAATCATTATGCGAAAGTTTTAGGTGGAAATAACATAGGTTACACCAATGACCTAAGAAGAAAACCATCGGTCTATTAGACCACCTAACTTGAGTCACACAAGCAATCAAACCCAGTCAACTAGTACCTAAATGTTATCACAATAACACAAGTACAAATGTGTGTCCTAAAGCATATTTAATAATAAATAACCCTAACTAGATGATTTAATAATATATTAGATAAATCAAAATCAACTAACAAACCTATAAAAATCAGTTTAAGCACAATATCACAAATATTATAAGCTTGTTAATCAATCAAATACAACCACAAAATGTTTAATAAATTAATTAAATGAAAAATCCTACTTGAATAGTTATTACAAAATAAGAGGGAGAGATTAAGATGAAGAGAATAATCTTTTTGTGTGGTTAATAAATTTGTGTGCTTAGGTTTGCTTAAATAGAATATTTTGAAGTACTAGATCTAAACAATATTACTATTCTATCCATAAAATCAATTAAAATATTTTTAAAGAATGAGGACAATATAGTAATAAATGAATTTGATTTAAGTTAGAAATAGGTTTTAAAATTGAAGCCTTGATTGCTCTATCGATCGAGCACATTGTTTGATCAATCAAAATCCTTATCAATAAATCCAATACTATGATCAAAACATGCTTGATCAATCAAGTCAATTAAAAAATTAATTCAAGCCTTTTTAAATTGAGTATATCGATCTATACAGCTCGATCGATCTAGACATGTCTCGATTGATCAAGTACTCTAAATTCAAAATTTTTTTATGTATCTAATATGAAATCTAATGTGCATAAGAGTAGAGATGTACCTAATATGTGTTTGTTAGAGCTCAATATTTTCTTTGGCTTAAAATATTTTTTAAAGACACACCTAGAAACTAATATTATATTTATATGTTTTGTCCACGAATATCACCAACACTCACATAAACTTTACAAAAATAAATTAAATAAAATAAAAAAATAACCAAAAATAAAATCAAAATAAAAAAATAATTAAACTAGAAGTTCATTCAAACAAATTGAAAGAAAATACATAAAACTAATAAAACTTTGGAGTAAGGTTGGCACTCGATCCTCCATATCATCCGGTCCTTGGTTATCACCATGTGGATGCACAGGTGGTGTAAAAATGAAATCGTATCCTGGATTCTTGAGTTCTCTTAAATGACTTGTATTAACTTTGAGATGAGAGAGAGTGAACTGATGCATCTCAAAGATACATGGTTATATTCACCCTGGACACAATGTTGTCGACTTGTGTACTCAACTTGCTGGGTAGTATAATCTTGGACAAACTTCTCCATGTAATTCACTTTTTCATTTAGGTGATCAATTTCATCTTTCATTGACATCTTTGAAGAAGAACCTACCCTTATGTCCCTTTTTTTTCCTTAAGTGTTCAAGTTGAGTTCATTCACATATGTTAGAGTTAACAATTCACCTGGTTGTCATAACACTTTACTCTTTTGATAATTCACCCCCGCTTTAACCCTTGTGTTTCTCATTGGAATATTCTCACTCAGTCCCTTCTACTAGGTTTTCTATTACTGAAGTATTGTCCACATTATTAAAATAATTTCCATACTCACCATCGCCCATATCTATCAAACCATAGTAAGAATTTATATTAGATGGGACAAAGAAAACTAGAACACCTTGTCCCTTTACCATGTTATCGATAGTGTCACAAACATTAGCATAAAATTCTCGAACGATTGACTCGATAATAACTTATGCTTCCTTTACAAACTGTCTCCATCCTAGTGCTACTATAACATTCGTTATCTCCTTAAAATGAAAATATTTCCTACGCTCAAATTCTAATTCCTGTTCTACAATAAAGTTTATATCAAACCCATGTTTGGCCTCTACACTTGCATACTTAGCCTTATTATAGTCTGTAGGGACTTATTTGTCCTTTCCATTTTCATTCCTATTTTTTAGGAGCTATTGAATCAAGTTAATCTTAAAAATTCAAGGGATTCACAGAAATTTCAGAAAATCAAACAGCACAATACTATAAACAATCCAAAAATTTTCCTTACCCTCACATTGTCCAATTAGGATTTGTAATCTTTTAATCCAAAAAATTTAGAATTAATTCACACAAATCAAAAATAAATTCAAGAACTTATTATAAAATCTTTGGTCAGTTACTTATGTTGTTAGGAAGAAAATGAAGATTTGAAAAGCACCCTTTATAGAAGATAAATACTTGAAGATTCTTGTAGGAGATTTAAGAGAATCTCTCAATGAAATGGCAAGAAAACAAATGGGAATAGAAATATTGGGAAGAAATTGTAAGGATTGAAGGAGAAAGATGTGATTTTGGGGGTTATATGTGTTCAAAGGGAGAGAAAAATTAGGGTTTGAGTAAAGAAGAAGAGAAAATATGGGTGGAATAGTTTTTTTTTAAATATACGAGGATAAGCAAATATACCAATTGAAAGAATAAATTCAATAGAAATTTTTGATTCATAGCCTATTATTATAATATTACATAATATTAATAAAAATAGAGTAACACAGAAAAGAAATCAAATTCATCAATGACATCTATTCATTCTGAAATTTCTAATAAACATATTTATTTTGCAACCCTTGAGTTGAGTAAAATAAGGATAAATATATATAATATTATTTTTATAATATTAAATAAAAAGTAAAGGAATAATATTAGCTTGGTCTCGTAATTTTATTAAAATTAAAAAAAACTTTCTTTAAATCATTATTTTATAGAATAAAATATGGAATAAGGCTCGGTATTTTAATGAGAAAATTTAAGGTGGTGCAAATTTATTCGTGATATAACCGAGGAGTCATGGCACAAAGTTTAATTCTTTACCTCCTAATTTCAACCCGAAAGCCCCATGCCGTGATCAGACAAAGGCTATATCACGGCTCAAATTTTTTTATGACCAGCCAAACTTATACTAAATAATTATACTAACAAGCATTAAATAAAAACTAAATAATAAATAATTACAATTATAAAAATTATAAAAATAAGACATCTCTTGGGGACTTCTATTTTTAATAAACTCAATGTCCCCACATCATTAAGTTCACTTATCGTTCTAGCCAAACAATTGTTCTTTTCCTTACTTTTGTAAGTGTTCAGCCAATTGGTCAACCTATATCTCCATCTTTTCACGTATGTTTCTAAAGAGTCCAACTTTGATTGTTGTTAGATTGGTTATCCTTACTAACATGAATGAAAGCATTCAAGTTGTCCCCTACGGTTGATTTGTTAGGAGAATTCTATGGTACTCGTTGGTGATATTTGATGAGTGCTTAAAAATAGTAAAATTATCATTATTTAATGTAGTTTTATTGATTAAATAGATTATATTTGTATGATTTTATCACATTTTTATATAAATTTATCCTTTTGGAATTGTTGTCTCTTTTAGGAAAACATAAAATCGTGCAAGTATAAGTAATAAAATTGATAAGTAAGATATTGTTTCCACAGAGATTTGTCACTATAGTTTGTTAAGTACTAAAATTGTTTCACTCTGATTTTATCCAAAACAAACGAAAATTGATGAAAGTTTAACAACTAATTTTTGTAAACAATAAATAAGAAAATTCTAGGATTGAAGTTTCACCAAATTAATCCAATCGAATCATATTATTTTCTCTTGATTTATTTTTTATAAATTTAATTTGTCAACCAAGAACTCCTAATTTTATCCATATATCTCTTCCGAGCTCCGTATAGACACATCTTGCTAAAGTAATTCATTATATTCCTATGAGAATTAAATTCACCAAGATTCATTATGTTCTAAGTTCTCAAATGGCCAAACATACGATAAAGGTATATTCCTATCCTTCATATATATATGTTATTCTATCCACGAGCAATTACACAAAAATGTCTCTTCCAAGTTAATTTAAATGCCACAGATCAATTGATAAATTTTCCAATAATCAAAAGCATTAAGCACAAATAGAATAAAAAAATTAAAAAACTAATAAATTGTTCAAAATAATTAAATCCAAGCTTCATAAATTTAGATAAAATGCAACCTTAGAAAAAATAAATTACTCCATACGAAAAATTAAAATTATAGAATTTAAGGAATATCAGTTAAAGAACACAAAGAAAATTAAAACATTTATGCTTTTAAATTTTTGGCACACGCGGAACAAAACAGAAGTAAAAAAATGGCTTTTTCTTGTACCACTATCCAGAACTCAAAAACTCTTAAGCCTAACCTCACCTCTAAATTATCACAAATATCCTCTATTTATAGCTCCACACTCTAAAAAAAATATATCATAAAATATATATTGTTTACACACGCGAGGGGATAAATAATACATCGAAAATATTAATTTATACACCTGTGGGAGACATTCTTGAAACACGCAGAAGGAATATTGTGTGATCCAAAAATGAGAACAATGTGCACCCTTTATAATTTTATTTTTAATTCAAAATGCATGCCACTTGTCAGCATATGACTGGTTGAAAGAAATAACCGAGACACATGGCAGTGTTTAATTTGCGGGAGGGAAAGCTTGCACATGGTTGCGCCGTATCAAATTGTTGCACGGAGACACGTGGGTCCCACATAAAAAGCTAGAAGAATATTGAGACACGTGGCATTTTCTGATTAGTTGGAATGTCAGGGTGCACGATGTTTATCTAGACCGCATCGCATAGGAAAATTCGTGCAGCGACACATGGGTCCCATCCCACACGCCGACCTATGCAGCAGATGGGCCCCACATGGCGCACCGAGTAGTGTGCGATCCTGAAAAACTTGGTCTAATCGATTTTGTCACATCTGGCTCCACGCGCCTGATCCTGACCATTGATTTTCTGATTTGACGGTGCATGTCGCATGTGGATAATAGATGCGCATGGTCTTCTTTCCTGCGCAGAAAAATAATTTTTCTTAATTGCATTTTAGCCCTCCAATTTAATTCAAATTAACTTTTAAACTTTTGTTAATTGCAATTAAGCCCTTTTTCTAATTTAAATTAACTTTTACACTTTTGTTAAAAGTTAATTGCAATTAAACACTCTTTTAATTTAAATTATATTTTCAAACATTTATTATTTACAATTAAGTCCTTTTTCGATTCAAATTCTTTAATTTTCTTAAAAATATATTCCTTAAGAAACTAATAGTAAATATTAATTTATTCCATTAAAATTAACTAAAAATGTCAAGAACATAGCAATTATAATTAATAAAATAGACGAAAATAACTGTATAAAATACAGTTATCAAGAATCATGGGTATTTTTATTGTTTTTCAGGTATTTTCATTCAAAACTAATTTAAAGACTTGAATAAAAATACTGAGGGAAATACATCAAAAATATGTCGAACAAAATTAGGAAAAGTAAAAAAAAATTTTTTTTTGACAAAATGGTAAACAATTCCCCAAATTGTCAGCACCCGCACGAGCCCTGTGCATGCCCAGCCTGTCCCATGCATAGCTGCACGCATGTCATGCCAAGATCCACCCCCTATCCACGCACATCTGTTGAGTCCCACACCCGCCAATGCTCATCCCATTGCAAATATTACCCATCTGTATCCAATCGCTGGCGCCAGTGCTCCCACATGCATGCCAACTTGTCCAAACACATCCAAGACTATTTTCAAGATATTTTTCTACTTTTTTAGCCTTTTCATCACCTCTAAAAGGATCCTCCCCCATTGTAAAAATCATCCACTCAAGATTCTTTAAAATCTCAACTCTTTTCTCTCTCTCTATATTTCCCTCTCTATAAGGCCTTTTTAGTTTTTTTAGTTTTAAAGTTCTTTTCTTTTTGAGAAGAACTAGTTATGCTTTTGTAAATTTTAGTTTTTTCAATAAACTGAAATGTAAATTCGTTTGGAGGTTTTCTAGAAACTGAATTAGCATCAAAGTCCTATAAGGATTCTTTTGAGGTATAATTTCAAAATTAATTATTTATAGTTATTTTTATGTTTTTTTATATGTTATATTGAATTTGTCTATGATTAAATTTACTATGGCTGGTTGTTTATAAATATGATATAATAATAATGTTGTTATGTTTGCGAAATATTAAATAGGTAAAACATTTCTATAAAATAAATTGATTTTATTTTTATTCAAGATTTTATATTAAGGATGTTATAGAGAAATATATTATTTTTCATTATAAACTTAAATCAAAAATTTAGATTTTAAGGTTTAATTATCTAGTGTGATTTAGAATGAAACATTATTTCAAAATTTTTATGAAAACTATTATTCGAAAATATATTAGCAACATATTTTTAGTAATAATTTTAAAACTTAAAAGTTAGTACTCAGATTATTAAATTCTTAGGTTTAATTTGAACACCTTGAATAAAGTTTAAAATGTTTAACCCCACCAAAGGTGGCATTTAAATGGTTCATTTTCAATCTCTTAGAAAAATGAATTAATTTAATTAACCAAATTAATTATCGACCCCACCCATAGGTTTTAATTGATTTTTTTAATTAAAAAAATATCTAATCTCACCATAGGTAGTATTTATATTATAAAAAAAAGAATCAATAAATATTAATTTATATCTTTAATAACCTAAACAACATGAGAAAGCATAATTAACTTAATTATTATATCCATAAATACTCCTTCTGCTATGAATGATAAAAATTTGCATAATTCTTTATTGAATCCATATCTATATTTTTTTTATGTTATTAGATTAGGAAGCACAAAAAAATCAAAATATTGTGATAGGATGCTTAAGATTTAATTTCGTTTCTAAAAGTTTGAATAATAAATTAAAAATCACATATATTCCTTCCTTAGATTGACCTTGGGTGTATACTTTTCATTTTCTATAAAATGATTTCTGCACTTACGAGAATTTTACAAAAATAAAACCAAAGTATTTGCAAAATTGATATTTCTAACCCGATGTCGATTTTTTTCATCAAGTTATTATCGTCATTATCAGGAACTTGTTCATCAAGTTTTTGGAACCTTTGTTAGGGATTTTGTTCATCAGTATTTCTAGGCCTCTTGATTAATGTTTTGGACAAATGGAGGATTTTTTTTCCTCTAGGAGAAATTAGGATGATTTATCCACCCCTGGTTATAGGAATTTGCATTAGGGTCATACCAAGGTCTAAGTTGGTACTCTTTCATTGCATTAACCTATTCAGGTCCTATAATAGCTTCTTTTTGGTAAGGATAGGTATCAACACCATGTCCTAAAGTATTATACCTTCTACATTTTTCTCCATTATAAGTATTTTGCATAGCAAGAAATGCAATTTGCTTGGTCAGTTGTGCAAGTTGCATAGATACTTCGATACCATAGTTTATTTTATGTACTCTGTCCCTTCTCACTCGAGAGTGCTTTTGTTGAAAATCAACACCCAATGTCTCACAGAGAATGTAAGTCTCTATGTTTTCTCACTTATAGCACCTCCGATAGCATTATCAATGATGAGTTGACACTATTATGTCAACACATTATAGAAAAATTGATTTTGCAACTACAGTGGGTAACTATGATAAGTGCATCAAGTGAAGAATAATTTGAACTTATCCTAAGCCTTATGGAATGGTTTACTCTCCATTTTAGAGAAATTAGTAATCTTTGATCTTATATCTGAAGTTTTCTGATGGGAATAGAAATTTTCCATGAATTTGTTATAGACCTCTTCCTAGGTTATCAGGAACCAAGAGGAAGAGATATTAGTCAAGCCTTGAACCTATCTTTGAAAGTGTAGGGAAATACCTCATTTGTAATTGGTCATCAATAAGTACATCGAGAGAAAAAGTTTGGACTGTTAAATAGAAGTCTCTAATGAAAGACAAAGAGTCTTCATTAGCTAGTGCATGGAAAGAAGTTAACAAGAAAAAAATATATTTCTCAATTCATAGTTCTATGCCTCCTTATTCAATTGAATAATAGAAGTCTCTAATGAAAGACAAAGAGTCCTCGTTAGCTAGTGCATGGAAATAAGTTAACATAAAAAAAATGAATATTTCTCGATTCATAGTTCTGTGCCTCCTTATTCAATTTAATTGAAGTAGTAGTGGTCTTTTTTTTTCATTTCCATTGGTTCAACTAGAACGTCTAGATTTGGTTCTATGATTTCCTCACCTAAAGGCTCATGACTTCATTATCCAGCTTTCTTAACAATTCCTTGAATATGTTAACATCGTCTATGAAATGTATTAGAAGATCCTCTAAGTATCTTCTATCTAGCATAAACTACGAAAACAAAAAATTAAAATCACTTGCCACATAACAAATAAAAATACAAAATAACTATAATATACAATATATATAATATAAACAATTTATGAGACAATAATAGTAAAATAAATAATTACAATAAGTTATTAAAACATATTATATAAGAAATAAGTTAGTATTTAGAAATATTACCAAAATAATTTACAAAAATAAAAAGAAATACAAATAAATAAGGTAAAATTAATAAAATAAAATAAAAATAATTGAATTAGTAAGTAAATAAATAAAAGAAAATTAAATCAAATTAAAATAAAAAAAATAGTATAAAAAATACTAAAAAGAAATTAAGTTAATAAATAAATTAAAAACTAAAGTCAACTAAATAAAAGAAAAGATACTTAAAATAAAAATGAAAATGAAAATAAAATAAAATATTTTTTTGAATTGTTTTTAATTTCTTATTAGATTTTGAAATTTTTAATTTTTTCAATTTTTTCAATTTTTTAGTATTTGATTTTTCTATTTTTATTAAAATTAGACAACTCAATGTATTTACAAAAAGTTTTTAAGAATTTTGATAATAAAAATTTTAATTGTAAAAAGAGATAAGTATACTCCTAAAATAGATTTAAAGATGAATTACTTGGCTTTAAATAACCCAATAATTTGTTTTAGAAAATAAACACGAAAAATAAGCCTAAACATTATGTCACAATATTTTAATTTTAAAAATATTAATATAATGATTAAAATAATAAAAGATAGAATAGTTCACAAAAATTACATGTAGATGTCCAATTAATAATGAGTGTAAAATTAATGTGATATTTAGCTAGTTAACTATTCTTAGTAGAATTAATTAGTTTAATATAATTTAAATCTAGCTTATTAAATGTCCATTATATATATAAATAATGTATTTAACCGAGTCACTATTTATTATTAATTAAATCACTTAACGTCTTTGTAGAGTTATCAATTAATTAAATTAAATTATGTATATTGTCTAAGGAATTAATAAACCACCTAACTCGATACATTTGATTGGGTTACCAATTTAAATTCATATTTAAGCTGTTTAAATTAGATCTAAAAATCCTAATTTTTATGTTTTAAATATATTACAAAAAATATGTTTTCAATATATTTCTCAATAATAAATTTTATAAAAGTTTTATAATAGAAAATAATCTATATTTAATAATGATTAAAAATATTCACTTAAATCATCTACATAGACATAACAACAAAACTAAAATCTCATTATCAAAGTCAACCAAACATGCTCAAAATAATAAATAATCAGTAAATTATTTTTAAAAAAATTAAAAAATAAAATGTTATTTATTGAAAAGAAATAAGAATATAGATCAGGTTTTAACATAAAAAAATAGATGGACAGATGTGATCATGATCTTCATAATTTTTCCTAGGTTACAACAACCTTTTTGTATCACTTGATCAGAAAAATCTTCCCATTATTATCTCTTGTTTGTGATTATGTAATCTAAATTGTGTATAAAAAAACTAAACATAAAACTAAAAAAGAAAAGTTGACGACAAAACTTTGAAATAAAAATAATTATTTTTGCATCTCTCTATATATTCAAAATATATAAGTTCTTATTTATAGCTAAGGTTGGAAGCTTAGGGTTTCAAGTCATAAAATAAGTTTCCTTTGGCTTAATTGAAAACTAGTCATGGGGTGTTTTTGATTAAATGTTTCAAATATTATTTTATATTTATATTTTATAGGACTTTTAAGAAAAAAAAATACATAGGTGTGTTTAATAATTGCTTTTTGTTGTAGTTTTCTAAAAGATAATGAAAAACTAATTAAATAATATCCCAAAACTCATAAAAAATAAAAAATACCATCATTTTGAATTGAGAGGAGTATGGTTTAATGGTGTGAGGTACTATTTTTGTTGGTGTGAATTTTAGAGGTGTTAGATTAGTTGTTTTTTTTCAAAAGTAAGTTGCAGTTGTTTGATAGCTTCTTTTCAGACTCACAATTAATATTAAATGTTTATTAGTAATTTACTAAATATTAAAAAAGTCTTGAATTTATCAAAAACATGTTTACTTAAGTTTTTTTTTAAAGAAAAGCAAAGAAAGAAAGTGCATGGGTAAACAACCATTAACCAACAAAAAATAACCAATATATAAAAAAAGAGAAAAGGCACAACATATGATTTAACTATACCAATATTTATAATCTAATTTGAGTTAACCTTATTTCATAATATATTTTGGTCACTATTTATATCACTCTTCATGATCATTTTTTCTTCAATATTCATGTAAGTTCTATTATTTGTCTTTGTATTTTTAGGTATAAAACACGGATTTTATTTTTTCTTAGTGTAGTTTTTCGTCCCATTTGTACAATTAAGCCAGCTCAATATTTTATGCACTCACATAGGTTGTATTCTATATGTTTGTATGATACACAAATTACTTTGAAAGGTTTTATAAGTGGTTTGCATATTTTGGATGTATGTTTGCATTATTGGTTTTTCAGTATTTGTGAAAAATTAATCATTACGTTTATAATGAAACTAAAATTTTGTTCTCTCGTTAAGGAGTCAGCTAGGGTTTGACGGCTGTCCTCTCCTATTGGTCCATGAGCCCACCAAAAGTTGAGAAATTTCTTCAAAATACCCACTCTTTTTTATTATTTTGGAATTGGAAAAAAATGGTGAAGCTCTTGCAAATTAAAAGCTCAATTTTGTAAATCATTTCTATGATTTAGTGTATCAGTAATACACTTTAAATCTAATTTAAAAAAAAAACATATTAATGAGAGTTCTAAAGCCAAGCCTTTTTGGTAAGGCTCCCAACAATCATCTCAATCTCTATAAGACTTACACATGTCCTCTCCTATTGGTCCACGAGCCCATCAAAAGTTGAGAAATTTCTTTTAAATACCCACTCTTTTTTATTATTTTGGAATTAGAAAAAATGGTGAAGCTCTTGCAAATTAAAAGCTCAATTTTGTAAATCATTTTTATGATTTAGTGTATCAGCTGTGATACACTTTAAAACTAATTTTGCAAAAAACATATTAATGAGAGTTCTAAAGCCAAGCCTTTTTTGTAAGGCTCCCAATAATCATCTCAATCTCCATAAGACTTGCACAAATAACATGCTCAAGGGATGAATGCAGGTTGTGGTGCTAGTTGTCACTTAAGCAAGTATTGATTGTAGAATATTTATTCTCAAAGTTTGTTAGGTTGTTATTACAACTAGCATAAGAGCTAGCATACTAGCTTTGTAATCATTAGCATACAAGCCTTGTAATTTTTTATTTTGTTAATTCTTCTTCATTCATTCTTATTGTGTATATATATTACATGTAAATCAACTCTTAAAACATATAATGAGAATAAGATTTTCTTGATCATTTTTCTTCTCAATTCTCTTTGGCTATCAATTTCTTTTCTTCTTCTTCTTCTCTGTGCATTGGTTCTTGTCCATCAAGAAAAAAACACAAGTTCTTTAATTCTTGAGTTTCTTTTAATGGTATTAGAGCCTTGAAGTTGTGTAACTTCAATCTATGATATGATGGAGTTTGTAGATGAATCTCTTGCTGTGAAGAATCAAAGAAGAGTTGTGACTCACTATTATTGAGCTCTTGTAAATTTTTAGAATCAAGTCATGACTATGAAGCTTGTCCAATCCAGATCTATTATCTAAAAGTAACAAGTTCTAATGATTCTATGTAGTCTTAATCTTGATGATTATCATACTGAAGATCCACCTCTCAAATGATTGATATAAGTACCGTTAATCCATAATTTTAATTCTTGTATAAGAAAGATTTGATAATTGGAGGATGGTTTATGAATTTTATTAATCAAGAAGTTTTACGACACATTTCTAGGTTTAAAACTGTTAAATAAGCATGGTGTGGATTAAATTGGTACTTTCTCTCTAATTCTAAATAAATAATAATTCAACTTTGTCAAAAATTTATTAAGAAAAAGAAGGAAGTTTTAGTGTGAAGGATTATGTACTAAATTTAAGGAAGTTTGGTGATAAATTAGAATTTGCTGGATATGCACTCTCTAAAGAAGATAAAGTGTTGTATTTAGTGTCTAGTTTGGATAAAGATTATGAAGGATCAGTAGCAATAATTTCTAGAAGATTGCAACAAAAAAAACTATCTCTTTTTGATGTTTTGGACTTGCTACTAGGTCATGAAAGTTGGCTTGAATCTGAAAATGCAATTAATGATGTAGCATTGCCTTTTACAAGTATGGTACAGTAATCCAAAGTCTCTCATACAATTGATGATCAAAATTGAACCAGAATGTTTAACACAAACAATAGTAATCAATATAGTCAATCATTATTGAATCTTGGTACTGGAAGTTTATTTGAACTACTTGGTTTTCCTTTTGTGCTACCATATCCTAATTGTTTCAACTGACCTAATGGAGGTAGTGGTTGTGCAGGTAGAGGCCTACCATCTACTGGTAATCAACACTTATGCCAATTATGAGGAAAGCTAGGTCATCTTGCAAATAAGTATTGGTATCCTTTTGATCCTAACTATCAATCATCCATATAAACACCTAATGCTTCCTCTTCAAATAATTTTCAATCATCAACACAGTTTGTATAATCTCAAGTTCCTTCCAATTTGACCTCTTTTTATTCTACAAATTCTATTAGTCATGTATCAAGCGTTAATTCATCTCCATCTATTAATGTTCCTATTGTTAATAAACCAACACAATAGCAATTTACTCAACCATAGTTTCCTATAAACGCTTTTTATGTATCCAATGCATCAACTCCTTCTTAGTATCCTTACAATCCTAGCATGATTCCAATGTTTCCTTTTGTTCTTAGAACTAAAAAAGCAAATGCTGAACTTTTTTGGTACCCTAATTCTAGAGCACCTTATCACGAGACTTTTGGGTGTAAGTGTTATCCTTACACTAGACCTTTCAATGATCATAATTTGTAATTTTGTCCAGTACCTTGTACCTTCATTGGCTTTAGCCCTCGTTATAAAGGTTATAAGTGTTTAGTTATCAATGGAAAATTGTATATATCTCGCCATGTTGTAGTTGATAAGTTAAACTTTATCTTTTTCATACAAAATTCTAAAGCTTCTCCTACTCAAAATGTCTCAGTTATAAATTTTTTTTCCGTTGTGCAAAAATCATATGTTTCTTTACCTACATCTTCTTTATCTTCTCAATTCTCACATGTTCCTTCAGTTGTACATACTCGTGTGTCCTCTTATTCTGTTCATGAGTCTCTTGATCAATCTTAACCTTCTATTCCTTCCTTAGCTTAACCTATACAATTTTCATCTTCTAGTATTGACTCTTAACTTTTTTTTCCTATGCTTCCTCAGTCACCAATTCAATCCCAATCTATTGTACCTTTTATCACCAATAAACATCCTATGAATACAAGATCCAATATGGACATCGTTAAGCCAAAAAATTTCACTATGATAGTATCAATCGGATATTAATAACACTTTCCTAAATGGTCACTTGGAAAAAGCGGTATATACGATGTAGTCCAAAGGTTTTAGAGACTCTACACATCTTAATTATTTATGAAAATTTAAGAAAGCTATATATGATCTTAAACAAGCTCCTCGAGCTTGGTTTCACACCGTTGTATCAATTCTTATTGAGTTAGAATTTATTAAGTCTCCTGCTTAATCTTCTCTATTTATGAGATTTACAAACGCTAGCATCACTTTCTTACTTGTATATATGGATAATATTATCATAACTTGTAGTGATTATGCAAATGTCACTGAGTTTACCTCTTTGTTAAATGCTAGATTTACAATAAAATACATAGGTTTTCTGCATTATTTTTTGGGGATTGAGGTTACAAAATTATCCAATGGTTATTTAGCTTTGTCATAGTTTAATTACATTCAAGATCTATTGATCAAGGCCAAATTGGACTCATGCAAGCCCAATAATTCTCATATGCTCTCTTCTTCTAGCTTGGATGCTCAATAGGATGAAGCTTTGTATGAAACTCCATCTTTTTACAGGAGCATTATTAGTACACTCTAGTATATAACTTTACACATCTTGATATAGTGAATAGAACTTGTTAGTTAATGTCTACTCCTCATGATAGTCATTGGTTGGTTGTCAAGCACATGCTTGGGAATCTAATGGGTACCTTGTATTATGGCATGGTTTTTAAATAATCCAAACTAGAAGTTACGGCTTCTCTCATTCATATTGGGTTCTTATTTGATAGATCGCAAATCAACCTCAAAGGTGTGTTTCTATCTAATGGAAGATCTTATGGTATGGTATTCCATGAAGCAAGAAATGGTTGCTCTTTGGCTTACAAGTGCTGCAATTGAGGTTCTTTGGCTTCATACTTAATTGTCTGAGCTCAGGCTATTTTTATCTCACATTCTTGTCCTTTGGTGTGATAATATAAGTGATGTTGCACTAGTATCAAATCCAATTCTTCATACTTGTACTAAATATTTTGAATTGGATATGCATTTTATTTGAGAGAAGATTCAAGCTCATCAACTTGTTGTTTAACATATACCCTTTACTAAGTAGCTGATAATATCTTAACAAAACCAATGCCTTGTACTCTCTTTATGTAACATCATATCAAACTCAATCTTTATCAAATTCACATGAGTTTGAGGGAAGGTAACTAGAGTTCTAAAATAAGAATTTCAATTCTTATTTGTAAGGCTTTTAATAATTATCTCAATATCTTACACAAACAATATGTTACTGGTACTAGTGTAGTCATTAAGAAAGTATTGATTGTCGAGGATTTACTATCAAAGTTTGTTAGTTTGTTAGATTGTTATTCTAGCTAACACACTAGCTTTATAATCATTCTCATACAAGCCTTGTAATCTTTTATTTTGTTAATTCTTTTTCAGTCATTCTTATTGTGTATATATATTACATGTAAATCAACTCTTAAAACATATAATGAGAATCAAATTTTCTTGATCATTTTTCCCCTCGATTCCCTTTGGATATCACTTTGTTTTCTTCTTCTTCTCTATGCGTTAGTGCTTGTTTATCAATAGCAGCACAAATTCTTCAATTATTGTGTTTCTTTTGGCACGTTTCGGGGATTTTAACTAAATGAATTAAAACAAATATATAATTTATTTATCTAGGATTATATGCATGGTAATTTTCCTAGCCTAGGTTTTTCATTGTACATGAGTCATTGATGATTATACGACATTATGTGGTGGTAGAGCTCCAAGGGAGTGATGGATCTGTTGATTGTTTTAATATGCAGATAGCAAGTGTGATAGCTTAAGCACAATTGAGTAAAAATGATAGAAAGGTAATTGTGTTTATATTTATGATTAATTGTAAATTGTTGATTTCCTATTATCTAAATTTCTTGCTACTGGTAGTTGTCAATGCAAGATGTGGATGTTAACACAGAGGACGTGTTAGATCCTATGTTGGTTTACCATATTATATGTTATGTCGTATATGTTCGCATATTGTATTAGTGCATTAAATTAATTATGAATATATTCACACATAAGAAGTGTGAAATTTCTTTCTTTCTTGTTTCCTTATTTTTCTATGCTTATATATGATTTATATGTCCTTATTTGTCTAAATCTTTTATAGCTCTTCTTATTTTCTTATCTAATTTTGGTTGTGTTTACCTTTTCTTATATGCTTATATTTATTTTATATTGTGTCGGTTGTGTGCTATTTGTTTTCATTGTGAACGAGAGTGTTATGAGTCCTTGAGGTGTCTATATCATATCCATTTTGGTTTGTTAATACCAAGTGTGGACTTTCAATGCATATTGTCGCAAGATCTTGTAAAACTTTTGTACACTTGTAACAAGTTACAAATATGTGTAAAAATAATATATATTTCTTATTTTCACAAGCAATGAGACACTCCTAAAAACAAAACCATATCATAAAATTCAATTATAGTGATGAATTTCACTCTATTTGGAGCCTATTTGAAGTGATTTTCGAAAATTGCATATCCCGTGAGCTTTTATATGACCAAATCCAATGTACGGTGTAAGATAGACTTTTATCAAAATTTTGAGTACAATTTGAATTGAATTGCATAGAAATGAGTCATAAACAAGGGCAGATTTTAATAGGGCTACACAGTACTGGATTATAGTTCTACCTAAATGTTTCACACAAAAAAGTAGTTGAATGAATTAATCTTTTTATTTTATGTGTGTTATTTGTAGGTGTAAGTAATAAAATTTCAATATATTCATAATTTAAATAAAATTTTGATCATTTTGTTCATTCTTTCAAGTAATTGTGTTCACATTTATATAGATTATTAATTACACATTGAATAACAAAAAAAATGTAACAAAAAAAATTTGACTCATAATAAATTATATACTTATATTTTAAGAAAGAATTTTACATGAAACATAATATATATTGTCATAGTAGAACCGTTTATCTTAATCACTCATGTTTATAATAAAAAAATGTAATAAGTTATACTAAATCAACATGTTACAATGATTGTTTGAACTAGTTTCTTGAGGATTTTTTTATGGTGGAATAACTAATTCATCGATGAGAGGTTGCAGATTGTACACTGTGATATGTTAATTTTTCATGCAATATAAGATAATTTGTTTTATCAAACTTCACAGCAAGGCTTCAATTTATTGGAAGCATAGAAAAATGTATAGACATGTTTGGAGAACCTAAAGGTACCGATGATGGTGCAAGAGGAAGCAATGGAGATGGATCTTGAGGAATAAGAAGAGTATCACCTTCCATGAGGGAAGGATGAGCAATGGAACTAGGAAGTAAATCCATAAAGAAAGAAAAGCTCTCACACCATGATATTGAGAATGAATAAAGAGAGAAAAGGAAAGCATAGAGATTAGGAGATGAATTTCACAATTCTTGATATATGATATATATATATATATATATATATATATATATATGTGTGTGTGTATTACATGTATTTATAAGCTCTCAATAAAAGCTAATGAAAGCTATAGGTTGTTACCCTAACAACATTGGGAGTGTAACAAACTCCCATACACTCACATAAAACTTATAACTAAAAAATAACATCCTAATGACATTGAACGTGATCTAATTGGGTGACACTTAATATTGAATGAGCTTAAATGATCATAGTTTAATTTAAATAGCATTTAATTGAACAGTGTTTAATGTGAAATAATGTGTCAAATTCTTTTAAATAATAAAAATGTGTGAATTGGATATAATGATGTTACTTTTGTGCTAAAGTTTTTAAGATTTTTCTTTTTATTGTTATTTTTTCTTTTATTTTTTTATTTATATTTTGCTATATTACTTGTTATTTTTTTTTACAATCATGTCAACTAAATTGGGCAAAATAATTTTATATAAATAACACACTTAACATTTATAACACTAAAATAGTACTCCAATAACATTTAACAAGTCCAATTGAATATTGTTTACTATTAAATGGGTCAAAATATTTTAATTTAAGTTTGTTAACATCTAATTCAATGTGAAATTATATGAAATTCTATTTTTAATAAAAAAATATATAAATTGGATATAAGAGTTACTTTTATTATTATTATTTTTTAAAAAAAGTTTCCATGAATTTGAAAAATAATTTTAACTAGATAGGTATGTCCTAAAAGGATTGATAGGTTGTGATTGCATTCAACATTTCTTCCTGCTGAAAATTAATTGGATTTTTTAGGTTAAACGAAAAAATCAATCAAATACCCGAAATCTAGCTTGCTATTTATGGTAGGACTCTAGGAGCATATAAGAGTACTGACACAACCCTTCAAATATTTGTTCCAATTCACTTTTAGTCTTCATATTTATTTTTAAAAAAATTCTTTGCCACTGTTTTATCTCTTCTTTTACTTTCTCATTTTCATTTTTTTATCGGACAAGAAAGATGTAAGTATGATGGGTCAGGAAGAAGAAGAGTGGTGGCATCTTTATTGGAGAATCAAAACGGGAATGGGAATGGAGGATTAACATTTGTGAAGGTCATCACCGATGAGCAATGAAAAACTCTTCACAAGCAAAGTGTGGTTTATGCCACCATTTTTGAGAAAGTCATTGAGATGCATAAGAACCTTACTTCCCAATACGATATTTCAAGTCTCTCTCTTCTATATTTTTGTTCTTGGGATTTTCCTTTACTTGTTTCACCTTTTCCTTTTTTTCTTATGTTATATTTAACATGTTCCTATCTTAGCTTGCATATCAACATGGCGACTGTTTGGACATTTGGATTGATGCAAAATAAGCAGCCTGAGCTTGTGTTATCGAACATCACCTTTGGAAGATGACCTAGTCACAAGAAGGAATATTCTGAATGACGTATCTGACTATATACACTTTAATTGCTCTAGCAAAGTAGGAGGTCTATCTCAAAGAACGATTAACCTATAAGGTCAACTACTAGCTCGATCTAAGGTCGAGTTCGGTACATAAAATGTTGTATTGTATACCAATTGTGTTCCTCTGACACTCATATATGTGTACCCATTGTGTAATCGACACATGTATATGTAATGTCCTATAAATAGAGGAGCCTCTTATGGAATCCTCACATTTAGTCAAATATCTTAACTTTTCTCTAAGTTCTCTCTCTCCACTCAAAACAATTTCAAAAATTTTAGTGCCTACCATGGGGCTCAGAATTTTAGGTCAAGCTTAAGTTTCTAACCCCATACTTCTTGGGATTTACTCCAAGTCTTGAGAGAAGCTTGGGAAATATGTCGTGTTCTGTAAAAAAAAAAATTGCACTAAAGCCATTTCTCACACATCAAAATGGTGGGAACTAGCCCTACTATACGTTAAAAATTGGCTAACAAATAAGCGAGGGCAGCTCAAAGAGACAACACCATCCCTCAATGAGGTTAGAATAGATGATAGCCTCCATCACCAGGAGATGGCTTGCCAACTCTTAGAATTAAAAAGGGAGCTTGAGGAAACCATAAGAGAAAATAGGACATTATGGTCCTAGTCAGAGGGGAGGGTCATGGATGACCGAGCAATAGACTTAACTAATGAAAACATAGCAAAATAGGGTCAACCAGAGCCACATCACTCAGAGTAGGAGGATGAAAGGAATCCTATTTCTAGCTTGGTGAGACCTAGCGAAGAATAATGGGTTTATGAAAGGAAGAGCTGAGAGGCATGCTTCCAAGCATTAGAGGAAGCCAACAAGAACAAGACCAAGTTTTGAAGATAGGTAATGAGAAAAACGAGAAGGGTAAAGCTCTTTATGACATGGACAGGGATTGTGAACAATTATGTATCTCCCCTTTTTTGATGATATAGAAAATGACGAGCCCCCGGCCATGGCTCTGTGGTGCATGTGCAACACTTCAAAATAGCCATGGTACCCATAAGCCTAACCCAGGGAAAAATAGATTCCATGAAGTGCAAGCCATTCGCAGCTAGTCTCTGTGAGGGAGCCCAAAAATGGTTCAACAACTTGGTGCCTTAATCCATAACCTCCTTTCCAAGTTTACCAAGATCTTTATCATAAACTATGCCTGTAACAAACCCTTGAGAAAAGAATCACAACACATTTTCTCAATTGTTCAGGAGGGGGAGAATCCTTTAAGGAGTACATGAAATGATTTAGGGAGGAAAAATTGGAAATCTCCGATTGTCCTAACTCTATAGTTATAGAAACCTTTCGGAGTGGTCTCCCAAAGAATTCTGATCTATTTGTAGAATTAACCATGATAGTGCCTCGTACTTTAGAGGAATCTTATGGTGAGGTAAGAAAGCTTTTCAACCTAGAGAGAAAGCTAGGGCCGATCAAAGGAAAACAAGCTAATATGGAGGTAGTGCCAAAAAAAAAAGAAAAAGAGAAGGATAGGCCCAGACAGGGCACATCAAAACAACAAAAGTAAATGCTTCACACCAAATAACAGGGGGACAGAAAATGGTCAAGAAATAGAGGACCTTGGGGAAGGTCAGTTTCTCTTTTTAGAGATCCTCCTGATGAGCAGAATCAACATCGTAAAAAACTTGATTCCATCCCCGAAAATGGTGCCAAAAAACTTGATTTCATCCCCAACAACGGTGCCAAAAACTTGATGAACAAAATAAGTATATCCAAAAACATGGTTCCAACCCCGGGAACAGTGCCAAAAAATTGATTACATCCCTAGCAACGGTGCCAAAAACTTGATGAAACAAAACTGGCATCGCCGATCCTGCCAATACTTTGGTTTTATATATATAAAATTCTCGCAAGTGCATGAATCATTTCATAGAAAATGATAAGTATATTCCCAAGGTCGATCTAAGGTAGGAATATATGTTGTTTTCAATTTATTATTCAAACTTTTAAAAACGAAATTAAATCCTAAACATCTTGTCACGATATTTTGGGTTTTACGTTTCTAATCTAACAACATAAAAATAAACATAGATATGGATTCAATAAGCATTTATGAAAATTTTATCTTTTATAATAGTGGAGTATTTAAGGATATAATAACTAAGTTGATTATGCTTGCTCAAATTATTTAGGTTATGAAAGATATAAATTGATATTTATTGATTCTCTCTTTTTTATATGAATACCACCTTTGGTGGGATTAGATATTCTTTGTTAACTAAACAAATCAATTAACACCTATGGGTGGGGTTGATAACTAATTTCATTAATTAAATTAATTCTTTTTTTTCTAAGAGATTGAAAATGAACCATTTAAATGCCACCTTTGGTGGGGTTAGACAGTTTAAACTTTATTCAATGTGTCCAAATTAAACCTAAGAATTTAATTATCTGAGTACTAACTTTCAAGTTTTAAAACTACTACTGAAAACATGTTGTCAATACATTTTCAGATAATAATTCTTATAAAAACTTTTGAAATAGAGCTTCACTCTAACTACTAGGCGATTGTACTAACAAATAAAAGAGCACTACTCTAAATCAGATTCGATAACTAAACCTTAAAATCTAATTTTCAGATTTAAGTTTGTAATGAAAAATAATATATTTCTCTCTAACATTCTTAATATAAAATCTTGAATAAAAACAAATTCAATTCATTTTAGAGATTTTTACCTATTTAATATTTCGCAAGCATAACAACGTTATTATTATATCATGTTTACAAATAGGCAGCAATGTTAAATTTAATCACAGACAAAATAAATATAACATATAAGAATAAAGCATAAAAAATAACTGTAAAGAAAATAAAATCCTTACAATACTTTGATGTTATTCCTATTGTTGGAAAACCTCCAAACAGAATTTGTATTTCCATTTATTGAATCAAAAAACAAATAAATTATAAAAACATAATTAGTTCTTCTCAAAAAGAGAAAAACTCTAAAACTAAGAAAAGCTAAAAACTAAGAAATGGAGAGAAAAAATAGAAAAGATGTTTTTGAGGTGTAGAGAATGAGGGTATTTATAGGTGAGGATATGAAGAAAAATTGAGTGGAAAAATGATTAAAAATGGAGGAAACACGTAGTAGGTGATGATGATGATGATGTCATCGCCGACTTCATTGTAGGTGGTGCATGGCGGTGCACGTGGAATGGGGCAGAGGCGTACGTAGACTGGACGCAGATGGGAGCGGGCGCACACAGAATGGAGTAGGGGCACGTGCGGACTAGACGTTGTGCGGGCGATGCATGCATGTTATTCGGCGCTGCTGGGCATCCTACGCGCGTTTTCCGACACTACTGGGTGTCCTACGTGCGTTGTCTGGCACTACTAGGCATGCTACGCGCGTTTTCTGGCACTACTGGGTAAGCTGCACGCATTGGCTGGCGTTGCATGCATTGGCCTGCACTGTTGGGCGGCTACGTGCACAATTTCACCATTTTTTACTTTTCCTCATTTATTTTACGAATATATTTGTGATGTATTACCTCCAGTATTTTTCTTTCAGTATTTAAGTTACTTTTTTAAGAAAAAATTCCTGAAAAACTATAAAAATACTCGTGATTCCAAAAAGATAAATTTATATAAATATATGATAAAATCATATAAATATATATATTTTTAATCAATTAACGTGTATAAATCATGTTAATTTTAATACTTTTTGAGCACTGATCACCTCCCTTGAGAGTAAATCTAACCCAAGCTGTAATGAGAATCGAAGGGGAACCCAACATCAAGTGGCCACCAAAAATTAAATCCCCTCTTAGGGGCACATCCAAATGGTGTGCCTTCCATAAGGACATAGGCCATGAGACAAAATATTGAAGACACCTCAAGTAGGAGATATAGGAGTTATTAGCAAGGGGATATCTAAAGAACCTTATCATAGAAAATGGAGATCGAAGAAATCACCAAACAAGTGATGCTAAAAAGAACAAACCTAGTAGGCCCCCAATGTACATGCCTTAAACGAGGGGAGACCTGCCACTGAAATCGTTTTCAATGAGAGGGATGATACCTAGTCTCATCATGAGGATCCTCTAGTGATCACTTTAAGGATTAGACATTGTGATGTTTATAGAATAATGATTGATATAGAGAGTTTGATAGACCTTATTTTTCTGACCACTACAAGAGCTCTAGGTATAAAGGATCTTGATATTGTCAAGTCAGAGCTCCCTCTCGTAGGGTTTAATAGTAGTACTACGTATGCCAAAGTAACGGTAGAAAGCCCTGACACATGCAAAATTCATGAATTTTTCCACCTCAATTAGGAACGAGGTTAGCACTCTAACATTAAAGGGAAAGATGGGTGCCTTGGTCAGGAACCAGGTAAGCCTCCATCTTCCATCGTTATATGTCACAAGCTGATCACCTTAGTTCAGAACCAGGAAGAGCACCATGAAACTTGCAAAATTCATGGAGTTGTTTAGCTAGGTCAAGAACTAAGTTGGCGCTCTGACATTGAAGGGAGAGATGAACACCTCGTTCAGGAACTAGGTAAGGCTCCCTCTCCTACCATTATAGATCACAGGATAATCACCTCGGTTAAGAACTAGGTAAAACACCCTGACACATGCAAAAGTCACAAAGTTGTTTGCCTTAGTCAGGAATTAAGTCAACACTATGACATTAAAGGGAGAGATGAGTTCCTCATTCAGGAACCAAGTAAGGCTCCCTCTTCCACCATTATATGTCATAGGTTGATCACCTCAGTTAAGAACCATGTAGAATGCCCTCAAACATGCAAAAGTCACAAAGTTGTCCACCTCAGTCAGGAACCAAGTTAGAGCTCTAACATTAAAGGGAGAGATGAGCGCCTTGGTTATGAACCAATTAAGGCTCCCTCTCCCACTATTATACACCACAGGTTGATCACCTTGGTTCAGAACTAAGTAGAGTACCCTGACACTTACAAAATTCATGAAGTTGTCTTCCTCGTTCAGGAACCAAGTCAACACTCTGAGATTAAAGGGAGAGATGAGAACCTTGGTCAGGAACCAGGAAAGGCTCCATCTCTCACCATTATATGTCACAAGCTGATCACCTAGGTTAAGAATAAGGTAGAACACCCTAACACATGAAAAAGTCATAAAGTTGTCGACCTTGGTCAGGAACCAGGTCGAAACTCTAACATTAAAGAGAGAGATGAGCGCCTTGGTTAGGAAAGAGGTATGACTCCCTTTCTTAACTATATACGTCATGGGCTAATAATCTCAATTAAAAATCAAGTAGAGCACCTTGAAACTTGCAAAATTCACAAAGTTGTCTACCTCGGTTAGGAACCAAGTTGGTACTCTAACATTAAAGTGAGGGATGAAAACCTCGGTCAGGAACTAGGTAAGCCTCCCTCTTCCACCATTATACGTCACAAGTTGATCACCTTGGTTAAGAACTAGGTAGAATCCTTGAAACATGCAAAAGTCATGAAGATGTTTGCCTCAGTGAGGAACGAGGTCAATGCTCGGACAATAAAGGAAAAGATGAGAACCTCGATCAGAAACCAAGTAAAGCTCACTCTCTCACCATTATACATCACGGGTTGATCACCTCGATTAAGAACCAAGTAGGGCTACTTAATCTTAACAATTATTGGCCACACACTCCATTAAAAGAAATAAATATATAATGATAGAGCATCACAAGTATATGCCATCAAACTCGGCTCCCTATCCAACTTCTCCTCGTTATCAATTGCCTCACCTTCACACATATTTTCTCTCGCCAATAACATAGTATATCTTGAACGAGTAGAAGTGTGACTCTGCTTCTCCTACACTAGTTTGGCTTTTAAACGACCCATACTTCGAGCCTAGTTAAAGTCATAAAGTAGTACTAGCTTAAACAAAAGAAAGTTATAAGGTCAAACAAATAAGTCTCAAGCTTAAACTTATACTAAACAATAGTCATAACTAAACACAGAACTTAAGGTAGCTCACTTGACAGAACTGGTGTTGGATGACCTTATCAGAATTTGCACCCTTGTAAATTGCCTCGAGCTGCTTCTCACATGTGCCAGTAGAAAGGTGGCTCTAATAATGATCGAGGTACTCTGGTACCAAAATTTGATTTTAAAATACCCCATTTGCATCATTGGTGAGATTATAGATGACCTTTCCCTTCCTTTAATCTCATATAGGATCACGAAATTCTTCAGAACCTAAGCAAGGGGGTAGAATCATATGTTGCTCATGCAATGAGGATAGAGGTACGTAGACATTCAATGGATTTGGGCTAAGTGTGGGCTCATCAGCCACCACCTTATTCTTCTTATTCTTTAGGGATGTAAGGTGTCCTTCATGACTAGTGGACTTACTTCTTTTCTTACCTATAGAAGAGCTCCCCCTGGGAGTAGGAGGTGTACCCATTCGAGAACTTGCCCCTACATAAGCAACCATTCTCTTCAAACGCGATATGATCTAGATGGCTATAACTTCCATGGGATCTACAAAATAAGGGCAAGGATATGTTATGTTAATCACATCATGTTTCACTTAAAAAAATGAAAGTAAGTCTTAGGACTAGTTCACCATCATCAACCACCACCTAGAACCATCCCCTAAAGTCCTTAGGATGGGTTTTGCGTTTAGGAAGAGACATGGGTTTACGAAGAGCCAAAGTTTTACGAATGATCCTAAGGGGGCTCCATCGCATCATGTCTCATCAAACCGCATGCAATAAAGTGTGGGGTGTTCAATAAGTGCCTCCAATTGGTATTTTTAGGAAGATAGTTTTGGATATCATGCAACCATCATATCACGTCAAGACTCAAGGTTGTGATTAAGGAACCCATGTTCCTTATCATGACCTTAGTGTCATTCCAAATGCTTCTTATTAATCTAGTGTCACTGGTAGAAGACTCCCATCAGCCTGAAACATAGAAAAAAAATACTATTTCCATTTTTTCCCATTCTCAAGAAGTGACACGTTCATAACTCGATCCTACTTCATAGACATATATACCCTCCTCGGATTTGTAGGGTTTTGCTTCAGAACGTAAGCCTTATTAAAATTAGACATCTCTATGTCCACCTCGAGTTCTTGACATATCAACATGAGGTAAAGTAGATATCTCTACCCATTAGGCATCAACTGTCTTGGCACTAGCTGCATCCTAACCAAGAATCTCTTAATGAGAGGGTACATGGGGAACCTTACCCCTATCCATAATTCCCTTTCATGAAAGACTATCCAACTAGATGGAGGTTGATCACTATCACAAGCCTCTTCTGGAAGAATCATTATCTAAATATAAGAGAGGATATAATAGGTTTTTCTTAACCTTTCCTCATTCTAAGGCACCAACCCACAAGTCTTAGACATATCCTAACAACCCCTGGTGCGAAAATTTGGTACCCTAGATCCTATATTCCTCATTTTCTTCCTCCACATCCTAGCCACTGAGATTTGAGCCTAAGGCACTCTCAATCTAGGGGTTGGAGTGGTTTGAGGGTGAGGGCTAGAAGTAGAGGGCTGAGGTAGAGATTGACTCATCTTGCTGGAAGAGCCTAATCTAGAATACCTTGAGTCATCACTAGCACTAGGATATTTGAGGCTTTCGTAGGAGCTAGAGACTGAGGTCTATTCTCTGTGCATTTTGTTGAAAAGCTACAAAACATAAAAAGAAAGATAATGGGCAAGGTGCGAGAAGAAGGGATTACTTAAGGTTGAGTTTGAAAATAAAAGGAAGTGATTCTTTAAAAAACCAACTGATAAGTGCTCAAAAAGCACTAAAATAACCATGATTTTATGCACATTAATTGATTAAAAATATATATATTTATATGTTTTATCATATATTTATATAAATTTGTCTTTTTCGGAATCACGGGTATTTTTATTGTTTTTCAGGTATTTTGGCTTAAAAACGCAATTTAAAGACTCAAAGAAGAATACTTGAAGCAATACATCACAAATAAATTAATAAATAAGTGGAAAAAGGTCAACAAACATGGAAAAATTGGACAAAATGGGTCGAAAAGGTCAAAAATGTCAAAAAGCAGAAAAACGCGCCGCCGCGCCGCCCAGCCGCCGCGCCTAGCACCCAAATCCGCGCAACACTGCGCGCGGGTTACTGTTCATGCGCGCAGCACTGCGCGCGCGAGGTTACTGTTCATGCGCAGCGAAGATCGCGGGTTCTGTTCACGCAGCGCGCCAGCGGCCAGCTTGCCGCCAGCGCCCAACGCGTTTTTGACCCATTTTTCACGTGCAAAGCCTATGACGTCATGCTGACGTCATTGATGACCTCAAGATGTCCACTACACGTTTTTTAATTTTTTAATATTTTTTTTAACATTTTTTTACTCATTTTTTCTCTCCATCCTCACCTATAAATACCCCTCTTCCATTCACTTCAAAGCACACCTTCAAACACCTCAAAACCACACTTATCTCTTCTTTCTCTCTCTCCATTTCTTAGTTTTTAGTTTTTTTTAGTTTTTCTTATGTTTTAGCTAGTTTTTCTTATGTTTTAGCTAGTTTCTCTTAGATTTAGAGTTCTTCCCTTTTTGGGAAGAACTAGTTATGTTTTTGTAATATTTTAGATTTTTTATTCAATAAATGGAAGTGCAAATTCCGCTTGGAGGTTTTCTAGCAACGGGAATAGCGTCGAAGTTCTGTAAGGATTTTATTTTCTTTACAGTTATTTTTATGCTTTATTCTTACATGTTATATTTAATTTGTCTGTGATTAAATTTAACTGTGCTAGCTGTTTATAATCATGATATAATAATAACGTTGTTATGCTTGCGAAATATTAAATAGGTGAAAATTTCTAAAATGATTTGATTTTATTTTTATTCATGATTTTATATTAAGAATGTTAGAGAGAAATATATTATTTTTCATTACAAACTTAAACCTGAAAATTAGATTTTAAGGTTTAGTTATCCGGTCTAATTTAGAGTAGTGCTCTTTTATTTGTTGGTACAATCGCCCGGTAGTTAGAGTGAAGCTCTATTTCAAAAGTTTTTATAAGAATTATTATGTGAAAATGTATTGACAACATGTTTTCAATAGTGGTTTTAAAACTTGAAAGTTAGTACTCGGATAACTAAATTCTTAAGTTTAATTTGGACACCTTGAATAAAGTTTAAACTGTCTAACCCCACCAAAGGTGGCATTTAAATGGTTCATTTTCAATCTCTTAGAAAAAATGAATTAATTTAATTAACCAAATTAGTTATCAACCCCACCCATAGGTGTTAATTGATTTGTTTAGTTAACAAAGAATATCTAACCCCACCAAAGGTGGTATTCATACAAAAAAGGGAGAATCAATAAATATCAATTCATATCTTTAATAACCTAGATAATACGAGCAAGCATAATTAACTTAGTTATTATATCCATAAATACTCCACTAATATAAATGATAAAATTTGCATGAATGTTTATTGAATCTATGTTTAATTTTCTGTTATTAGATTAAAAACACAAAACCCCAAAATATCGTGACAGGATGTTTAGGATTTAATTTCGTTTTTAAAAGTTTGAATAATAAATTAAAAACCACATACATTCCTTCCTTAGATCGACCTTGGGAGTATACTTATCATTTTCTACGAAATGATTCGTGCACTTGCGAGAGTTTTACAAATATTAAAACCAAAGTATTTGCGAGAATCGGCGATGCCGGTTTTCGCTCATCACCAACCTAAAAAGAAGGTGGAAAAGCATTATGCTCTCAAAGCTTGTACTATAAAACTTGAACAAACAAAACTAGTCAGTGCTAAAATGTTAACATTGGACTGACGCAACAGAGTATTTTTTTACTATTTGTTTACTACACAGGAAATGATGATAAGTCCCAACCTAAGCGTCTCTTTATACATAGACAACATATTATCTCTCCAATCAATTGATAGGCATTTATTAGGGGAGTTTAACGGTTTGTATCCTCTACTTAGGATTTACTCTTCCACCTCAGTCTACAACTAGAGTTGAAAGAGTAGGTGGACTAGATTTTTGGACATATGGAATGACCTTAGCCCAACACAAGATGAAGAACCAAGACCTGTAGCCTGGTCTGAGACTAAGGACCTACCTATAGGTTGGCCTGATGCAAAACAATCAGCTTGAGTTCATGTCATCAGGCCATGCCTTTGGAAGATGATCTAGTCACGAGAAGGAATACCTTGAATGACATATTTGACTCTATACACTTTAAATGCACCAGTAAACTAGGAAGTCTATCTTAAAGGACACTTCCCTTATATGGTCGACCACCAACTTGGCCTAAGGTCGAGCTTGATACATAAAATGTTTTATTTTTATACCAATTGTGTCCCTCTGACACTCATATATGTGTACCCATTATGTAATCGACATTTATATATGTAATTTCCTATAAATAGAGGAGCCTATCCTGGAATACACATATTCAATCAAATATCTTAAATTCTTTCTAAATTCTCTCTAAGTTCTCTCTCTACACTCAAACCAATTCCAAAAAATGACAAACACCAATACCATGCTACATTACAATAAGACTAAATCCCAAGTAAACTAGAAAAAAGAGAATTTGCAAACACTATGGCCAAGTGCCAGTGAGGTAGTATAAGACAGAGTGTGACTAGGGCATCCCACCCGAAGAAAACAACATTCTCAAACCCCATTTATTTTCCACGAATAAATTCAATAATACCTTTATTGATTGAGCCAAAAACCAAGCCATCAATCCAAAAACGAAAGTGGGATTCAATGCTAATTATGGGACTAATCTTCACCTTTCCATTCAAAGTCATGCTCAACAAAGCTATCTCAAGTCCATTGCTCTGCAAGTTGTTGGAAATACTACATGGATAGACAAGTTAAGAATAAAAATGTATTATTCTAAATAAAAAATATATAAATATAAATATATATAAATTATAAATTATAAATTTAAATAACATAAAATAGAAATGGAGTAGAGAAATGACCAAGGCCTTGTATCTCATAGTGTTTTTAAGATAATTGTTTTGCTCACCGTAGGTGTATGAGAACTTCAAAACTTATCTCCTAAGATATAACGATTATCTAAGAACAAACTTATACTATAGTTTGCTACCCTAAAAAATTATCATATGTTTGAACTCTATTGAAAAAGAACATAACTCTAGATTGTGAATACAAAAATTGATTAAATAAAAGTTGAAATAGTATACTTTATATTCTATCTTTTACTTTCCTTTTTCTTATTCCAAATGAAGGCTCTTTCATATATACATATAGATTAATATCACTTCTCAAAGGAATTAAAGTATAAAACATTTTTTTAATAAGAAACATGTAAGGAATTGATGTAAAAACCGTTTTGGAGGAAACATTTACTTAGCTTTAGCAGCCAATGAATTACATTCAATTGGGAAAAAAATTCAAACATTTTTTTCATTCATTTTTCCAACAATCCCACCATATGAATGAAAATTGACAAAGATTTTAGAACATCAATTCAAATCAATTTTGACACAAAAATAGAGCTCAATAGTTCAAAACCTATATAGGATACGTAGGTATGACCCTTTGAACCTTCCCTTATGATAGTATATTTACCTTATTGACTCACTAGTAGACACGATATTCTTGAATTGTTCATTCTTTTATGTAAGTGATGACATATTTCACATAAGAGTCTCTCCTGACATAAATTAGTTCTTATTATTATGTTCATCTTGGCCATGAATATGCACCTAGTTCAGTGAGAGTTTCTAAAGAATTGAGAGCTACACAATTCATTTTCCAAACGATCTACTTTTCTCTCATATAGGTGATCTCTTATCTATAAGAGTAATCCACAAAGAGTAATCTGTATCCACCGTTTAGTATTCTCTTGATAAGAATTATTAAAAAACTTAGCTTAACCTAAACTTAGAAATGGACTTGAGGTTAAACCCACCACAATAATCTCAATAAATGTTTTTATGGCTAGGTTGCACCTTTGAACTTAGATCTTGGGATCTCTAATCGACTAGGCTGGGTCTCCTTTGCAAGTCCTTATTCCTTCATGGGCTTAAGTCTCATTCTCTTTGATGATTTATCAACTAACTCTTGATTTAATCAATTGGTTAACGGATCACTATGTTATCATTTGACTTCACATAGTCAATAATGATACCTCAAATAAGAGTAGTTGATGAGAATCATCGAGCTCTGCAAATTCCAAGTGGACCAATCATAAGGTTTAGGAGGGCATAACTCGAAATGGCTTTAAATGGGCTCATTCAAGAGGTCATGCATAACCAAGGGAACCTAAATTGGGAGTGCAAGGATTAAGACAATCCTAGGATAGAAATTAGGGCAAAATTGGCAAAAGAAAACTAGGCACATTGTTGTGCCATTTGGAATTTTTCGGGCAGCTTCATTTTCAGCCCTTAGATGGAAACAAGGGTTAAGATGTAATATTTTATAGGGTTTCTTTTGTTCTCAACTACTCCATATTTTGCTCCAATTTTGGAGTGCCATTTGGACTGATTTTGCGCAGTTTTCTTTTCAGCCCTTGGATGAAATCAAGGGTTAAGATGTAATATTTTATAGGATTCCTTTGTGGTCAGCTGCCCCATTTTTTCCATGTTTTGGTCAATGTTTTCTGCTACCTTTTGTTATTTTTGGCTGTTTTTATTTTCAACCCTTGGATGAGATTAAGGGCTATGATGTAGTAGAGCTTAGGGTTGGTTTGTTTCCTATTAAGAGCAACTCAGCTGCTGTAAAATAGAATTTGAATTAAGTTTGATTTTTTAGATCATTTGAGAGCTCATTCTAGCTCTTTGTTCCTCTTTAAGAAACTTATCAAGGGATTGGAAACCTTTGTAGCGTTGTTTAGCATCCAAGAATTTGTGGTGAGTAATATCCATACTTGTTAGGGTGTCATTTATTCTAGACTTATCAAGGAAATAGCAGCTTCTTGTGGCGTCTTTTCCCCTAAGAAAAATGATGAGTAATATCCATTGATTTGTGGAGAAACCCTTTGCTATATAATCTGAAATTAGCTAGGTCCTAACCCCTTGGTTCATATCATTTGGTAGCAAAGCTTTTAGTGCTAATTTTCAGATTCCTATCCTTTATATTTGTTCTTGTTCTTGTGTTCTTGTTATATTTCTGACACCTAAAAAAAATGAAAAAAATATCATTCTGCTGTGTTATTGCTGAAATTTATTCTCCAGACCCTAAAAATATTGCTCTTCTTTGTTTCCACGTTTTTTTCTGCATTTTACTTTCAAATTCTATTTTGTCCAAAGTTTTTCAGTAGTAACCTTGCATATCCTGCTGTTTCTGAAAGTATTCTGAATTTTCCTTGCAAATTCTCTTATTTTTGAATCTATTCTGCATTTTTCCTTGCTTATTTTGTAATATTTGATATATTCTGTAGTTTTTGGTTATTTTCTAGTATTTCTATGGTAGTTCCTGTAGAAATTTCATTACCCCTTTGTGTCGTAATTTACGTGCTATTTTACGTATCTTAAAAATTCCTTAAACTCATATTGAAAGTGTTGTATTCATTTACTCTTGAGTTATTAGCATATTTGTTAAAAAAAACAAAAAAAGAGTGGCCAGAATTTATTCAAAAAAAAAGATAGAAAAAAAGAGAGGCCAAATTGCATTTGCTAATTCCTAATGAGTATTAGAACTCATAGTTCCAAGAATTTTACCCTTTGATTATAAATCTCCCATTGTGTGTTTAGTTCATTTGGGGAAATTGTTATTTTCCAATCGTGTTGGTTTATTGATTTTCCTTGTGCTTACTACTCTAAACACTTTGAGTTATTTTCCTTTGTGCTTTAACAAGTGGGATATTGTGAACTACTTTTTTGGGTGTTTGATAATTCTACAAATTGTTTGGAATTCTTGGATTTGGTTGCTTTGATTAGGAACTAAGAGGGTTTGAGCGATCAATCCGAGTGCTAAACACGTGAGGTATTGATTGAATTTTCATTAGTTCTATTTTATTACACTAACCTCTTATTGAGTAGAATTGCAAAAACAAAATGTCCAATAGTGGATATGGTGTTCATCATGAGGGTGCTACAACAATCTTTTGATAAGATGAACAACTTGATGGTCGATATGAATGAAAGATTGGAAAGGCAAGAAAATACCTTAGCACCTTTACAACGAGAAACACCTCAACAGAATGTTAGGGGGATTAATAGCCAAGCACTTGTAACAAGGAGGTCTTTGAGTTTTCAAGTCAAGGAGGAAGACATGGAACAACAAAGATATAATATCTTTCACACAAGGTGTTTAGTGTTATCATAGATGGGGGAAGTTGCACCAATGTGGATAGTACTACCTTAGTTGAGAAATTAGGGTTGTCTACATTCAAACACCCTAAGCCTTACAAGTTGTAATGGTTAAATGATGGTGGGGAAGTGATGGTTGATAAACAAGTGTTAGTGAGCTTCTCCATTGGAAAGTGCAAAGATGAGGTGATGTGTGATATGGTACCCATGCAAGCCGGACATATCCTTCTAGATAGGCCTTGGCAATATGATCGGAGGGTTACATATTATAGATATAGAAACAAGTATTCATTTGTGAAGGATGGTAGAAACATCACACTTGTCCCCCTTTCACCCAAGAAAGTCTTTGACGATCAAATGAAGATAGTTAGAGGAAAAGAAAAGAGTGAAAATGAAAATGAGAGTGTGACTAAAGAAAAGAATGATAGAAGAGAGATGAGTGAAAATGAAAAGAAGAGTGAGACTAAAAAAAGAATGAGAGAAAAGAAAAGAGTGAAAATGAAAAGGAGATCAGTGAGACTAAAGAAAAGAATGAGAGTAAAGAAAAGATTGAAATAAAAAAAGAGAGTGAACAAAATAAAATTAGTGGCAAAGAGAGTGATAAAAAGAAATTGAGAGAAAATCAGAAAGAAAAAGAAAGAGAGATTGAAAATTTTGAGACAAAAGAAGAGAGAAAAATAAATGTCTATACAAAAGTGAGTGAATTAAAAAAGTAATATTCATTAATCAACCATTGATTGTACTTCTCTACAATGAGGTATTTTTGAATACTAAACAACTTGATGATGCTTTGCCTAGTTCAATTGTTTTTATCTTTCAGGAATTTGAGGATGTCTTTCCTGAGGAAAACCCTAATCGATTACCTCTTATCCAAGGGATTGAACATCAAATTGATTGTGTACCTAATGCTACCATTCCAAACTGACTATCCTATAGTAGTAATCCTAAGGAGACAAAAGAACTAAAAACATAGGTTAGTGAGTTGATGGAAAAGGGGTATGTGAGAGAATGAATTTGTCCACGTGTTGTTCTAATAATTTTGGTCCCTAAGAAGGATGGGACAAGGAGGATGTGTATAGACCGCCGAGTAACCAACAATATCACGGTAAATTATCATCACTCTATTCCCCGCTTAGTTGATATGTTAGATGAGTTTCATGGCTCTTGTGTCTTTTCTAAATTTTATTTGAAAAGTGGATATCACCCAATTAGAATGAAAGAAAGTGATGAATGGAAAAATGAATTTAAGATAAAATATGGTTAATATGAGTGGTTAGTCATGCCATTTGATTTAACTAATACTCCAAGTACTTTCACAAGATTAATGAACCATGTTTTGCATGCTTTTATTTGAAAATTTGTAGTTATCTATTTTTATCATATTCTCATTTATAGCAAAAATTTGGAAGACCATTTGAAACATTTACAATCTGTTCTTGAAGTGCTTAGGAGAGAGAAACTATTTCCTAACCTAAATAAGTGCAAATTTTGCACCTATAAGCTTGTGTTGATGGGTTTCATTGTGAGTGCAAAAGGAGTTCAGGTTGATGAAGAAACGATTCGAGCTATCCAGGAGTGGCCAAACCCAACAAGTTTAAGTAATGTTTGAAGTTTTCATGGACTGGCTTGCTTTTATCGGTGATTTATGAAATATTTTAGCATAGCAGCACCGATAACCGATGTCATCAAAAAGAATGTTAGGTTGAAATGGGGAGAAGAGCAAGAAATTTCATTCCAACTCCTTGAGGAAAAATTGACTCGTGCTCCTTTATTTTCTTTACTGAACTTTGCAAAACTTTTGAAAAAGAGAAAGCAAGGCTCAACATTGAGAGGAGGATTGAACAATATATCAAACAAGCCAACAAAGGACGTCATAGGATGATCTTTGAGCCTGGAGATTGGGTATGGGTGCACATGAGAAAAGAGCATTTTATAGAATAAAGAAAATCAAATTATCTATCATGGGAAGATGGTCCACTTCAAGCCATCGAAAGGATTAATGAAAATGCCTACAAGCTAGACTTTCATGGTAAATATAATGTCAGCACCTCTTTTAATGTTTTTGATCTTTCTCCTTTTGATTATGCAACTGACGATTCGAGGATGAATCCTCTTGAAGAGAGGGGGAATGATGAGAATCATCGAGCTCTACAAATTCCAAGTGGACCAATCACAAGGTCTAGGAGGGCACAACTCGAAATGGCTTTAAATGGGCTCATTCAAGAGGTCATGCATAACCAAGGGAACCTAAATTGGGAGTGCAAGTATTGGTACAATCCTAGGATGGAAATTAGGGAAAAATTGGCAAAAGAAAACTAGGCACATTGTTGTTCCATTTGGACTTTTTTGGGAAGCTTCATTTTTAGCCCTTAGATGGAAACCAAGGTTAAGATGTAATATTTTATAGGGTTTCTTTTGTTCTCAGCTGCTCCATATTTTGCTCCAATTTTGGAGTGTCATTTGGACTGATTTTGGGAAATTTTCTTTTCAACCCTTGGATGAAATCAATGGTTAAGATGTAATATTTTATAGGATTCCTTTGTGGTTAGCTGCCCCATTTTTTCCATGTTTTGGTCAATGTTTTCTACTACCTTTTTTCTTTTCAGCTGCTGTAAAATACAATTTGAATGAAGTTTGAATTTTTAGATCATTTGAGAGCTCATTCTAGCTCTTTGTTCCTCTTTAAGCAACTTATCAAGGGATTGGAAACCTTTGTGGCGTTGTTTAGCATCCAAGAATTTGTGGTGAGTAATATCCATACTTGTTAGGGTGTCATTTATGCTAGACTTATCAAGGAAATAGCAACTCCTTGTGGCGTCTTTTCCCCTCAGAAAAATGGTGAGTAATATCCATTGATTTATGGAGAAACCCTTTGCTATATAAGCTGAAATTAGCTAGGTCCTAACCCCTTGGTTCATATCAATAGTTGTCTAATAATATTATGCCTATCATGTACATGCAAAACTTTCCATTATACATATTGCTTTGTGCCTTACCAATAGTATATTGATTATAACAATAGACGCAAATTGCATACATAAGCTTTGGCCATCTTAAGATATCCTCTAAGAAATTACATAACCATTCAACCTCTTTACCACATTTATCCAAAGTGATAAATTCAGATTCCATTATAGATCTAACAATGAATGTCTATTTTAGAAGAATTCCATGAAATAGCTACATCGCCTAGTGTGAACACATATATTCACTAATAGACATTGAGTCTTTCATGTCAGATATCCAGTTTGCATCACTATACACTTATAATATAATTGTATATCTTGTGTGGTGTAGTCCATAGCTGTATATGTATTTTAAGTATATAAGTAGTCTTGTATTACCTTTCCAATTATCAGATCCTGGGTTGCTTGGAATATCTAATTAGTATACTTGCTACGTAAGTTGTGTCTAGTCTTGTATAACTTATTAAGTACATAAGACTTCCCATCATTCTAGAATATTTTAATTGAGATACATTCTCATCTTAGATAGGTGTAGATTTATATGGTGTTCTAACAATTTTAGAATCACCATTGTTGAATTTCTCAAGTATGTTGTCAGCATAATGACATTGAGTTAGAATAAAATTGCTTGATATCCTCGATATCTTAATTCCTAAAATTACATTAGTAAGTCTCATATCTTTCATTTCAAACCTTGAATTGAATATATTCTTAGTGAATTTGATCATTTGATCATTACTACCCTCAATTAGCTTATTGTCAACGTAAAAACACAAGATGACATGATCATCTTCAGTGTCCTAGACATAACAATCTTGGTCATTACTATCTTCCTTCATAGTCTCACACGTTCATTTAATTTAACTTCATTCCCCTTATGACATACAAGCAAATACATGTTCAAGGAACAACAAATTTCATGATTCCATTATCAATAACTTGTGTGATCGATCTTTGAAACATCCACCAGAAATTGATAAGCATTGATATGATACGCATATCCAATGAAATTCAATCTATTGTTTCAAGGCCTACCTTCACTTTCTTAGGCTTAGATACGATCACTTTTGTAAGAAACTCCTAAACTTATAAGTATTCATAGGAATCCATAATTCCTTTAAATAACTCATATGGTGTCTCATGTGCCTTCTTTCAAGGTAACTTATTTAAAAGATAATAAGCTAATAACTTGACTTCCCCAACAAATACTGAGGTAACCCAAACTTAGTAATATTGAATTCATCATTCAAGGAGCGATCTTTACTATTCATTAATAATGTTGTGGTTTCATGTATGATTCCATGTTGTACTAGGATTCTATTAAACAATGCTTCATACTCGCCACCATAATCACTTCAAAATAACTTGAGTTTTTTGTTGAATTGTTTCTCAACTTCATCTTTATAAAGAATAAATTTCTCTGTAGCTTATTGTCATGCTATCATCAATAAAAGTAATGAAATACTTATTGTCACCCTTGTTCAAACAAATTTCAAATCACATAGAACATACATTATGGATCAAATCAAGGGATTTTACGGTCCTCTCAATTGATTGAAAAGATGATAATCATTTTACCTCTAAATAAGCCTCAGACTTATGTTTGGAACCAATTTGTTAAAAGGGAATATGATTCATGTAAATCAACCTGCGCATGTGACTTATTCTTCTATTCTACAATTTAAAAAACATAAAAATAAGTAGATATATTAATATCTGACTTAAAGGTCATTACATTAAGCTTGGAAACTCATTCAATTACATAGCTCTTTAATGATATTATTCCATTCTTGGTCAATATGACCTTACCAAACTCAATATCTATCTTGAATTTATGCTTCTTAAGTAATGAACCTCTCAAGGTTCTTCCAAATATCTACCACGTACAAAATGTTGTTTAGAGTCATATTTTTTTTATGTCATCTTTGGGATCACTTTACCTTATCCTCAATAATAGAGGTTGTAGAATTCCTTATTCATAACTTCTTACAATTCCTAAATGGTTTCAAGGAAGTGAATAATTCATTATCTCAGCATATGTGCCTAATAACACCAATATCGATCTGTCACTCTTTCAAGTTAGACTTGACCAAATTCATATAAGAAAATAATTTCCATCATGTTCATATCATAACCCATATGACAATGTCATCCATCACATTCGTTGTCATCTCAAAAACAAATTAATTCTTTTAGATGTACGAATCTCCAAAAAGGAATTAAAATTAAATTTCAGAACACAATAATATATCTAAGAATTTAATTTAATTTATATAATTAATTTAACTTGAAAATTTAATTTTCCTAGAACCAAGTTCTAATTTATAATTGAATAAATACGAAATCCAAAAATCCATATATTTATAAAATTAAGTATTTAAAATCAATGAATGTAAAATTTACTTCTTTTGTGAATAAAAAGTTCACCACTTTTACTATTTGAAAGTACCTACTATTAGGTTAAATGTACCTCAAACTCAAATATCAATCTTGAGATCCTAGAGAAAGAAAGTAAGGAACAAAAGGACTAGAGAGCCTATAGGCCGTACCAAAGGCTTGTTGGACAAGGTCAAGACCAGTGGGCTGTCACCTCAAGATGAGGAGAGGATAATGAGAACCTACAACATTCCTTCCTCGGTTCAAATAATAATTCCTATGATAAGGGCTCATGATAGGAACCCACTTCTAGTTGGGTAGATAGTTTTCCACGAGAAGGCTTTATGGTTGGGGGTTAGATTTCCTTTGTACCCTTTCATAAGGAAATTTTTGGCTAGGACTCAACTTATGCTAGGTTAGTTGATACCTAATGGATTGAGGTACCTACTCTGCTTAACACTGATATGTATAGAAGAAAGCAAGAAAAAAAAAATGATTGAAGAGTCTACAGGCTGTACCAAAAGTTGGTCACCCAAGTTCA
Organism: Hippophae rhamnoides; assembly: GCA_033030585.1. Classification (NCBI taxonomy): domain Eukaryota; kingdom Viridiplantae; phylum Streptophyta; class Magnoliopsida; order Rosales; family Elaeagnaceae; genus Hippophae; species Hippophae rhamnoides. The sequence goes on from CM065436.1 coordinate 33,502,400, forward strand.
AGACCAGTGGGCTATCACCTTAGAAAAAGGAGAGGATAAGGAGGACCTACAACATTCCCTTCTCGATCCAAATAATAATCCCTATGCTAGGCACTCATAACAACAACCCACCTCCATTTGGGTGGACAGTCTTCCATGATAAGGCTTTATGGTTTGGGGTCAGATTTCCTTTGTACCCTTTCATAAAGAAATTCTTGGCTAGAAATCAACTAATGATAGGTCAGTTAATTCCTAATGGATGGAGGTACCTTCTCTACTTGACACAAATATGTAGAAAGCTCCAGATGGAGCTATAAATGCCAAGTTTAATGAGGCTTACATGTTGAAGTAGAATCTTATAAACCCAAGAGGGGTCTATAAGTGAGTAAAGCAGGAATGAGGTATAAATGTCACCCTCCCCAAGAATGAGAAAAATTGGAAAGAATATTTCTTCTATGTTTCAGGTTAATGGGAAGCTCTAGATAGTAACAAGATGCTAATAAAGAGCACCTAGGGTGACTCCAAGGTCTTGATAAGGAATATGGGCTATTTCATCATGACTTTGAATGAAGGGGTGAAGCAAAAAGTGGTTGATATCCATAACTATCTATCGGGAAAACTCCATGGAAGAAATTATTAAACACCCAGTGCTTTGTTTCTTCTGGATTGATAGGTAGGGATCAATTTAGCCCCCTCATAGAATAATTTGAAAACTTTGGACACCCTCTAAGCACTAGACCCCTCCCATAGACTATAGGGGTAGGTTTGAAATGGTCCTTGATGCTAATGAACTAGCCCTGAGACTTGGCATTTTTTATTGTTTGCTTTGATCAACCTCTTAAAACTAACACCTCACTCTTGTCTTTGTAGATACCATAGAGTTCAATCATAATGATCTATTGGTGTGGCTTAAGAGTAAAGTTGCTCCTCAATGGGCGAGCTTCTAGAAAACTACACCTTCCTTATAAAGGGCTGGATCCTCCAAAGGGAAGAAAATGAATAATTCCTTTGGGTAAAAGGGCCTTCATACCATGTCCAAAAGGAAAATAATGGTAACCATTGATGAGCCTATCCTCAAAATGATGCCTTTGAATGTTGTTGAGCCCTCACCAACCTCCCAGGATTGACACACCTTTCCACCACCTAGATTGGGTCCACAATCGCCTTTGCTAGGGATTCATGGAAGGGAAAGGGTATGATTAATGACCTTACCACATATTTTGATAGGATGGCAATGTATCGAGGTTTAGCACTAGAGAATATGGACCACTATGTGCGCCACCTTCTTTTCATAGAACACGAGAAGGAGCTCGATACCATTTGTGAGGATGTGGGCTCTGAAGTCATGATCAATTGCTTTTTGTACTAGGTGTGCTATTCAACCTTTCTCTTTTTGTTATTTAACCTTGTGTCATTTGGCTTGTTTCCAAGTATAGCTTCTTCAAGGACTTAATAGGGCTCGAGGCATAGAAAGTTTAAAGAATAAGCTCATACTTGAAAAAGAGAGCCATGTTTTGACTTAGGTTAAAATGTGATGCTATTGGTGAAGGCTAACAAGTGGGGGAACGAGGCCATTAAAAAAGAGGAGAAGCTAACCAAGGCCGTTGCCGAACTGACTGAGAACTCAAGGCACTTTGCAGACCTCGAGGAGGCTTAAATAAAGGCCAAGGCTAAGATTGATGAGGCCTAGAAGAAGGTTGAGTCTGAGGTAGAAGCTTATAGTTGTAGGCTAGGTAAAATAGAAGTAAAGGCAAAGCACAAGCTTGATGCGATGATTGAACAGCTCTCCTCGAGCGTTGAGATATGGTATGGGTTAGTCATGGGATCCTTCAAGAAGAGGCCAATAAGAGGGACCTGGAGGAGTACTACTATCAAATTTTTGATATACCTATCACTCCTCAATATCTACCCACTCAGTCCTAGAATGAGGGTGAGGAAGAGTGCTTAAGCTCAAACTCAGATGAGAGTAGTGATGAGCCCGAGGTAGGTTAGAAGTGAACAAGGTAGGACCAAAGACCTTTAATACTGGCACTAGCTTGATCTTCCCATTCATATAGACTTGAAGCCATTATATGTCTTTCCCACCTCCTTTAAGCCCGATACCACTCCTAATTATATGGTCATGGGCTCACCCTTATATCTTTCCATTATTAATGAAAATCATTTGGTTTTGTAAACAACCTATATTGTGTGTATGAGTGTGTATTTATATCATTTTTAGTATTTATTTAAGATATTGACCTACCTCCCTCACAAAACTTCATTTAATATCCTAGACACTGGTTATGTGTCTAGGATATTAAAAGAAAATTATCAAGATTCAGGTCGAGTTCTTACCCATTGTAGACGAAACAGATGACCTAGACACCGGTTGTGTGTCTAAGAATTTGAAGAATTTTTAACGCTTTGGGAGTCTGAGCTATATATTAATGAACTTTACAGGCATTATAAGCTCAATCAATACAAATGATTTTAATAAAATGTGGTTATGGCATGAGACCAATGTTTGATATTTGTTTTTTGTTTTTTCAAATGTATTTTCTTTAAAAGGAGGAACTTGTAAGGTTTGGGGGAGAGCATTCTACCTAGTCTATGATCGAGGTGTGATAACTCTATGTTTTAGAGTTATTTTGTCCATTTTATTAATTATAATTGCTTTGTTTTTAATATTTTTAGTTAATTTTAAGTTCTTAAATTAATATTTACTATTAGTTTTTTAAGAAATATATTTTTAGAAAAAATTAAAGAATTTAAATTGAAAAAATGACTTAATTGCAAATAACAAAAGTTGAAAATTTAATTTGAATTAAAAGAAGACTTAATTGCAATTAACAAAACTTTTGTTTTTCTACGCAGAGAAGGGGTACCATGCACGACATTGTTCAATGCTCCTCACGCACTGTCAGATTAGAAAATCAATGGTAATGATCAGGAGTGTGAGATATAAATGCAGGGTGGGAGAGTGGATGCGATTCTCATAGCTTTTTGCAGTTCGATGCGCAGAGTGGGGCCTACATGTCTACGCAGCTGATTTTCCCTGAGACGCATCCTTTGTCATGCACCATAAAATCAAACAACAAACGACCTAGATCATGCATACTTCCCACGCCCCAAGTGAGAGAGCTACGAGTGGAGGCTAGTTGTTTCACACAATCCAACACACATATTTCTCGTGCGACACAGTTCACCTGATCCGTGTGCGCCCTCGCATCCCACCTAATACGAAGCTGCCACATGTCTTGTTATTCTTCCAGTGAATCAGATGTCACCACGTGGCATGCGTATTATGAAATAAAAATGTAGGAAATATCTCTCGCCAGCTTATTTTTTCACACTTTGTCTCCCACTTCTACACGCGTGTTTTAAAGAATATTATGTGATGAATTTTTTTAGAGAGTAGAAGGCATAAATATTGGGTTATTATGATACTGGAGTAGAGTGGGGGAGAACACGCAGAAGCCATTTTTGGCTTTTGTTGTGGTTCCAGTTAGGAAAAATAAAGAACATAGAGAGCAAATACTTCTAATCCTCTTTTTTTCTTCTTCATTTAATGTTCCTTAAATGTTTAAATATTTTCGTATTGTAATTTCAATATTTGCTATGAAATAATTTAATTGTTCTAGGGTTTCCATGTAACTTACGTTATGAAGCTTGGATTAATTATTTTTGAATGATTTATGAGATGTTTAATTTATTTATTCTATTTGTGCTTAATGCTTTTGATTGTTGGAAGATTAATCAATTGATCTGTACACTTAAATAAACTTGGAAAAGGAATTTTTGTGTTTATCTCGTGGATAGAATAACGTATATATATAAGTGATAGGAATATACCTTTATTGTATGTGTAGCTATTTGAAAACTTTGAACTTAATGAATCTTGGTAAATTTAATTCTCATAGGAATATAGTGAATTATTTTAGAAAGATGTGTCTATATGTTATGAGAAGAGACATGTGGATAAATTATAAGTTCTTGGTTGACAAATTAAATATGATAACATAAATCAAGAGAAAATAATATGATTCAAGTGGATTAATTTGGTGAAATTGCAATCCTAGAGTTTTCTTAAGTGCTAATCTCATATATTGTTATGTAGAATTAGTTTAGTGAAACTCTATCAAAATTTCGATTGTTTGGATAAAATTAGATTGAAACAATTTTAGTACTTAACGAATATTAGTAATAATATCTCTGTGGGAACGATATCTTACTTATTATTTATTACTTGTGACCATGTATACTTGCACGTTCATGTTCTCTTAAAGAGACAACAAGGTGATTAACTCTCACTTTAGTGTCAAATCATTCTACTTGGTTCATAACCTAGGTGATCAACTCGTGACGGGAAGTTTTGAGGGAAAGCGTTCTACCTAGTCCATGGCCGAGGTGATGAACTCTCACTTTGGTGTTAGAGTGTTCTACCTGGTTCCTAACTGAGGTGATCAACTCGTGACATACATTTTTGGGGGGAAAGCGTTCTCCCTGGCCTATGTTTATGGTGATAAACTCTCTCTTTAGTTTTAGAGCATTCTACTTGATTCCTAGTAGTGGTGATCAATGCGTGACATAAAAGTTTGGGGAAGAGTGTTCTACCTAGTCTATGACCAAGGTGATCAACTCTCATTTTGGTGTTAGAGCATTCTACATTGTTTCTGACCTAGGTGATCAACTCATGACATGTAGTTTTGGGGGAGAGCATTCTACCTAGATTATGACCAAGATGATCAACTTTCACTTTAGTGTCTGAGCATTCTACCTAGTTCCTGACCGAGGTGATGAACTCATGATATGAAGTTTTTAGGGAAAGCATTCTACTTGATCCATGACCGAGGTGATCAAATCTTACTTCAGTGTTTGAGCATTCTACCTAGGTCCCAACCAAGATGATCAATTCGTGACATGTAGTTTTAGGGGAGAGTATTCTATCCGGTCTATGACCATGGTGATCAAATCTCACTTTTATGTTCGAGAGTTCTACCTAGTTCCTAATCGATGTAATCAACTTGTGACATATAGTTTTAAGGGAAAGCGTTCTACCTAGTCCTTGACTAAGGTGACCAACTCTCACTTCGGTGTTCGAGCATTCTACCTAGTTCCTAACTAAGGTAATCAATTGGTGATATGTCATTTTGGGAGAGAGCATTCTACCCAGTCTATGACCGAAGTGCTCAATTCTCACTTTGGTGTCCGAGTGTTCTACTTGGTTTCTAACCGAGGTGATTGATGAGTGCTTAAAAAGCACTAAAATTACCATGATTTAATGTACTTTAATTGATTAAATAGATTTATATAAATTTGTCTTTTCAGAATCACTAGTATTTTTATTGTTTTTAAGGTATTTTCATTCCAAAATAACTTAAAGACACGAAGAAAAATACTACAGGTAATACGTCACAAATACATTGAGAAATAAATTTGGAAAAGTAAAAAATATGGAAACAAATTGAACAAAATGGGTCAAAATGATAAAAAATGTCAAAAAGGCCAAAATCCCACGCCCAACCACCCATCCAGGTCAACGCTTGCACGCAGCCACCCATCCGCACCGAGTCCCACACGCAATAGTGTGCATGCATACCTAACACACTCTAGCACATGCCCAATACACGCTGGCATACACCCAACACACGCCGCACATATTTCTACACACGCCAGCAAACGTCCTCGGTGTCTCGCATGCACGTTAGCATACTCTTTTTCATGTCCCACACTCGACCATCGCTCGTTTTCCACGCCAACTGCCTATCTACCAAATGTTTTGCCCCCTTTTTTTGGAATTTTTCTCAATTATAAAAGGACCCTCTTCTTCCATTCCAAAACACACAATTTTTTGAGCTCTTTCTCTCTCTATCTTTCTCTCTCTTCAAAGTTTTCTTTTTTTTAGTTTTTAGTTTTAAAGTTCTTCTGTTTTTGAGAAGAATTAGCTATATTGTTATAAATTTTTAGTTTTTTATTCAATAAGTAGAGATGCAAATCCGTTTGAAAGTTTTTCAGCAACAGAATTAGCATCAAACTGTTGTAAAGATCATTTTAAGGTATTATTTTAATGAATTCTTTACAGTTATCTTTTTATGTTTTATTCTTGTATGCTATATTTAATTTGTCTGTGATTAAATTTAACATGACTTACTGTTTGTAAATATGATATAATAACAATATTGTTATGCTTGCAAAATATTAAGTAAGTAAAATATTTTATAAAATAAATTGATTTTGTTTTTATTCAAGATTTTATAATAAGGATGTTAGAGAGAAATATATTATTTTTCATTACAAACTTAAAACTGAAAATTAGATTTTAAGGTTTAATTATCTGCTCTGATTTAGAGTAGTGCTCTTTTATTTGTTGGTACAATCGCCTGGTAGTTAGAGTGAAGCTCTATTTCAAAAGTTTTTGTAAGAACTATTATTTGAAAATGTATTAATGTCATATTTTTAGTAATGATTTTAAAACTTGAAAGTTAGTACTCGGATAATTAAATTCTTAGGTTTAATTTGGATACCTTGAATAAAGTCTAATTAAATGATAAATAAAGTTGAAATTTAATATTTTATTAATTAATAGGCCCTGCCTAAGGATATTACTTAATTAATATTAAACAAAATAATTTGGGCTCCGCATAAGGACACTTTCAAACCAAAAAGAGAAAATCAACAAATATTAATTTATATCTTTAATAACCTAAATAATATTAGCAAGCATAATTAACTTAGTTGTTATATCCTTAAATACTCAAATGTTATGAATGATAAAAATTTGTATTATTGTTTATTGAATCTATATTTATGTTTATTTTTTGTTATTAGATTAGGAAATAAAAAAAACAAAATATTGTGACAAGATGTTTAGGATTTAATTTTGTTTTTAAAAGTTTGAATAATAAATTAAAAATCACATATATTTTTTTCTTAGATCAACTTTGGGATTATACTTGTCATTTTCTATAAAATGATTCGTGCACTTACGAGAGTTTTACAAATTATAAAACCAAAAGATTTTGCAAGATCGGTATATGTAATGCTGGTCTTGTGACTCATCAGTGATCAACTCATGACATAGAAGTTTTGGGGGAGAGCATTCTACATGATCCATGAACAAGGTGATCAAATCTCACTTCGGTGTCAAAGTGTTCTACCAAGTTCCTAAGTGAGGTGATCAACTCGTGATAGGTAATTTTTGGGGAAAGCGTTCTACCTGGTAGATGACCGAGGTGATCAACTCCCACTTTGGTGTTAAAACATTATACTTGGTTCCTAACTGAGGTGATCAACTCGTGACATGCATATTTATGGGAAAATCCACCTCATGAAAGAAATTACTTCATATATAGAGAGATGGTACATGGAAATAGTAAATGGTACATCATAAATGGTATTTTTTTAAAGTGTCAGGCATATAAAATCGTGTCATCTGTAGATCCTTCAATACTCCTCAATAAGTAGGCCTCTATGAAATCCTCTTGACTATCTAATAGGGGCCTTTCCAATTTGCACTCAAATTTCCAACCATCCATTCCTTCTTGTTAGGGCAAACCCTTTTGAGAACCCAATCACCCATGGAAAAATCTTTGAAATGCATGGCCTTGTTGTAATAATTTGATACTTTCCTTTTTTGCTCAGTTATCATCCTGAAGGCCTTATCCCTTTTTTCTTCTACGAGGGTCAATTTGATGCTTTACTTTTTATGCTCTACTCCTCTGTTAGTGTTGATCTCATAGTAGGTACTGTAATCTCAATTGGGATCATAGCCTCATTCCCATATACTTATGAGAAAGGTGTCTTGTTAGTGCTTCCTCGGGGACTAGTCCTAAAAGCCCATAATACCCCAGGCAGCTCCTCAGCCTATTTTCCTTTTGCACCCTCCAACTTTTTCTTTAGTAAGTTGATTATTAGCTTATTAGAAGACTTTGTCTGACCATTGGCTTGGGTATAATATATCCTTGAATGGCACATCTTGATGTTGTATTTGACAACAAACTCCTTGATGTACCTTGGATAGGTTGAAGTGACAAATTATAGATTTCCAAATAAATTGAATCACTTACTCCTCATGTATTCTTCCTAAAGGCTTTACCTCAATCCATTTAAAAAAATAATAGAGGGTCACTAATAAAATTTTTTTTGGCCCTTACTTGGGGTAAAGGTTCTACTATATCGAGTCCTCATTTGTAGAAGGGCCAAAGGATATGTGTGAAAATAAAGAAAACCTTTGACATTTATCACACTTTTAGGTGTACCTTGTGCAATCTACTAGTATAATGGGCCAATAGTACCCTTACCTTATAATTCGTTGGGATAGTCTCCTTCCACCCGAATGAGTACCACACTCTCTTTCATGGGCTTCAAACATTACTCTGTTGGATCCTTCCCTGGCTAAACACAAGAGCTCGGGTCTGAGTGCAGTCCTTCTGTATAATTTGTTGCCTTCAATTAGGCACTGTCTTGCCTTGGCCTTAATTTCCTTTGCAATTTTGTGAACTTGGGATAGGTATTCCCTTTTTAGGAAGTCAAAGATCAAGGTTAACCATGGGTTGGTAGGGGCATCCATGCTCCTGACTACTTTTTTGACCTCCTCCAAACTTGTTTCTGCTAGGATCATCACTGACACTACCCAAGTGTGATTAGCTTCTCACATGAAGTCTAGTGTGGCCAAAGCATTGGTGTGATCATTCTTATTCCTTGTTATTTTATATATCTCAAAGTTAGAAAATCTTGAGCACTCCTTTCTTAACCTCTTTATATATTTATTCATCTTGCTATCCTTAGCCTCAAACATCCCTAAGTACTGGTTAACCACTATTCGTGAGTCTCTATGCAAGGTGATTTTATCTTCTTTGAGCTTCTTTGTTGTTATGGCCCTAAATATAGCCACCTCATACTTTACAACATTATTAGTTGCCTAGAAATCCAACCTAATATCATACTCATATTTTTTTTCATTATGATCAATTATGACCACCCCTAGCCTAGTGCCATTGAAGTTGTGATCGCCATCAATGAATACTTTCTAGATCGGATTTTCATTTTGATCCACATCATATACCTCTTCTTATGCCTCATCACCTATGACCTCTAGTGTCTCACTGAACTAAGACATAAACTCAACTGTTGCTTGTTCTTAATGGAAGTTCTAGCCATGTCCTTGATATCTTACTCTCCCACTTCTATAGAAATTTGTGCCAATCTCCCTATGAATTCTAGCCTCATCGTTATACTCTTAAGTAGTTGAGAGGTGAGTACTACCACAATGTACAAGCCAAAACAATATCTGAGGTTTTGTGCACTAAATTTTCAAGGTAAAGATCGACTTGTCTATCGTAGGATACCTACTTTGGATGTTTGTTTGGATTTGGATGATGTAGTAGACGAGATGCTAGACATTGTTTCTTTTGGCTATGATCATGGCACTACAAGTCTGAGGGCCATTGTCAAATATAAGTAAAGTGTTTCTCCTAGGAGAAGGCTGACCAGGATAGAAGGTTTGCTCAAGTACTTTTTTATTTCTTCAAAGGTTCTGTCATAATCCTCATCCTAAAAAACTAATGTGTTCTTCCTCAACATTTTGAAGAATGGAAGACACTTGTCTGTGCATTTGGAGATGAATCTGTTCAATGCCACTATTCTTCTGTTTAGCTGTTGAATCCCTTTCAAATTGGTAGGAGGCTTTATGCTTACTAACGTATGTACCTTGTCACGGTTGGCCTCAATCCCTTGGATAGATATGAGGTATCCTAAGAAATTTCCTAAAGTAACACAAAAAATACATTTCTTAGGATTAAGTCTCATGCCATACCTTCGAATTATGAAAAATATCTCAACCACTCTTTTACATGGTTTATTGGCTGTGCTAGCTTTACTACCATGCCATCCATATATGCCTCCAAATTTTTTCCTAATTGATCAACAAACATTTATTTGATGAGGCATTGATATATGCCCCATATATTCTTCAATCCAAATGGAATTATAATATAGCAGAGGGTCCATTCCTCAATGATGAAAGATGTTTTCTCCTCGTCGTCCAGAAAACTCATTAATCCAAAACTGGCAGAGGCATTAACCAGTTGGTCGATACTGATGAGGGGGAAATAATCTTTAGGGCATACCTCGTTTAAGTTTGTTAAAGTCATGCATATACGGGGTAACCTACACACATATTTCACCAACACCACATTTAACAACCAAGTAGGGTAGTTTACCTCCCTTATAATCTATGTCTCTCTAAAGGTGGTACCCTGACATTTTATCAACTCATTCTTTTCCCTAGAGAACTTCCTATTTCTTTGTTAGACAGGTCTAAATTTTGGATCAACATTTCACCTATGGGTTATGATATCTGGGTCAATCCCATGCATGTCTACAGGGGTCCATACGAAGACATTAGAGTTCATTTTTAGGAATCGAGCTAGTTGCTCCTCTATCTCAATTGTTAAATCCATACTCAACTTTAAAAGGTGATTCTCTCCCTTATTTCCCTTTGGTAGGTTTCGTACTTCATTTGAATTGACATACTATGCTAGACATTTATCTCTTAGACTTTCTTGAAAAGTTCCCTATTATGGTTGCTACTTAGGAGTGACCTCCTTCATGGTGGAATTATAGCAACCTCTGGCCTTCTCTTAGTCTCCACTTATTTCCTTTGTACCATCCTCAATCGAGAATTGGATGACTTGGTGGAAGGTGGATAGGACTGCCTTTATCTTGTGTATCCATGGCCTATCCAGAACGTTGTTGTAGTAGACTGGGATATCAATTACTAAGAAATTGGTCATTATTATCGATTCTTTGGCCATGAGAGGTAGCACCATTGTCCCAACTGTATAGGTGGTGTTATTGTTGAATCCCACCAGGGGTAGATCCCTTCTTATGATGTCAACCTCTTTTACGCCAAGGGATCTGAACGTAGACAAAAACAGAAGATTCATTGAGCTACCAATACTAAGTATGATCCGAAAAACATTGCAAGACCCTATTCTTAGATGGATCACCAAGGGATCTTCATAGTGAGATGAGGTTTCATCCTTCTCCATGAATATTATCTCCACATATGGTCTTGTTGTTTCTATAGATTGTATACATGATGGGGAACCTCACAAGTCTCTAGCATACCTCTTGCACGAGTTACTGGTGATCCCATTGATCCCAGGCTCTCCGTGCATGGTATGGATGGTACGAATGTTGGGCTCATTGTAGGGGTCTCTCCCACTACTTGATGGAGCGAGTGGCTTCGATAGTTCACATCCAATTTGTTACCTTACTCCACCATTTTTAATCCCTACATGGTACTTTAAATTTCCTCTTGACAACACATCCTGTGATAGGAAAACCATTTAAATGTGTCCCTAAGAGAAGCCCTCATTTTTTAGGGCCATCTAACATTTGAATCCTCTTCCATTTGTAATACTACCTGGGTCAGACTCACTCTCAAGGGTGGGCCCTTAAAGGGAGATAGTGACCTTTCCTAGGGTCCCTTATTCCTAAACCATTAACTACCTGCCCTATTATTTGGTGTGAAGTGCTTGTTTTTGTTGATCATGCTATCTTGATTGGCCCTGTCATGACCTATCTTTCTTTTTTATTTTTCGGGTGCAACTTCTGCAACTGTATGGCCACTCTTAACCAGACCCAACTCTCTTTCAAGATTGACGAACATCCCTGCCTCTCCATATGCATCCTCAAAAGTGTGAGGGACCATCTTGGTTAGTTCTACGAACAAGTCAGAATCCCTTAAGAGATGCTGCCTAAAGGCTTCTATCATAATAGAGCTCAAGAAATCAAAGATCTCTAACTTTGCTTCTCTAATTATTTTCATATATTCTCCGATAAACTCCCCTCTTCTCTGAGCGATTGAGAAGAGGTGGTGCAACTCCTTCCTTAGTTGCTTGTTGCATGCATAATTGGTGATAAACAACTTGGAAAACTGTGAGAAGAAAGTGATGGTATGAGGTGCCAGGTTATTGAATCACTCCTAGGCATCATCACAGAGGATGGAACCGAACAATTTACACATCATGGCATTTCTTTTGCCTTGTGTGACGCTTACAAGGGCCATGGCCTTCTTAAAGTGTTGCACATGAATAACTGGGTCTTCTCACCTTTTTCTTTCCTACAATCACTACTCTTCACTGGGTCCTATCGAACCAGAAGGGGGGTCACCCTCAGCCTCGTACTCAACCTCGGTAGGCTTGGGCATAACACAATCTGGCATGTTTCCACCAACCAAATTAGCGATTTGACCTTTAGAGGCTCCTAGACCTAACTATGACCTTAGTGTTCTATTTTCTCGTCTAGTCTCTTCGAGCTCCCTCCTTAGTTCAAGAAGTTGACGAGCCAGCTCATGATGGGGGTTGGTTTCTATTATGGTCTCATCAAGAGTTGGCAAGATGTTTTCCTATACTGTCGCTTTCTCCTCATTTGCTAGTCTCAATGGTCCCTCAACTTTTTTCCCTACCATGATGATTGTGATTCTAGGTTAAGTGGTACAGGTGTGTTGTCTCTTCAAGCCTCTCTCAGAATTCGAAATGAATCCTTAAAAGTATAGGGTTAAAAGCCAAGACTTGACCTCTAAATATGCCCCATAGTGGGCACCAAAATGTTGGGATTGGTTTAATTTACAGAAAGAAAAACTAGAGAGAAGTTAGAGAATTTGTGGAATGTATGGCTCCCTCATGAGGTCCATGTATATATAAAGTATTATATGTACACATGTTGATTATATAGGGTATACATGTCACAGAATGTTAGAAGGGTATAAAAGTTAAGAAAAACAAATTTACAACTCGAGGTCGATCACCCCATAGCTTGGGCTTGAGGTCGACCTTACAACACTAAAGCTTGGGGGCATAGGTGGGTCCCACCTAAGAGTGTGATTATGGGCACGAGTACAGACATGTCCTTTCTTGCAAATCGAATTGTTAGTTGGATTGGGTTTAAATTCAAGCTATATCTTCAAATAAATTAAATCATATATTCAAGTACGAGAAAACACAATCACAAACCCAAAATATTTAACCAATAAAAAATTTCAAATAAAATGGTTGAAATAAAAAGTACAAACTACAATACCACACGACAAAATAATAATGAGAAACTATAATTATTAGTTTACTTTCTACGTGAACAAAACGGAAAGTATTTGCAAATTATATAAGCATGTCTCAAGTACGATTACAGTCAATATAAATTAGTGTGTATTAAGCAAAATAATTAGAATACGTTTTTCTAGTTCAGAAAGATCTGCAAATAAAATCTTCATCCTCTAATTTATCTTAATATCAAAAACATCAATTTAAATCTTGCTACTTTAAAACCTAACACATAAATATTAATTGACTTACCACTTGAACCGGTAACTAAAAAGCCAAATAGCAAAAGTGAATTAGGTTTATACTCATTCATGAAAGTTTTAAATATTAACATAAAAAGCAACCACTTCTTTAATAATTACTAAGTAATGGAAGGACATAATTAATGTAAAGGAATTCTTGCGAAAAGTTATACACAGATAATTTATGGTTATTATCAAATGATAACATGCAATCATCCAATAAAATTATCCAGATCAACAAATTAATTAAACCAAGCAATCAAAACGCTAAAGCTAGCACTGCTTTAAACATGACCGAACATAAATAGCAAGTAAATAACATATTTTAAAACCAAATGAGCTTTAACATAAAAACTCGAGAGCAAAGTTAAAAATCAACTACCACGATAGATTAGATCTAACAAATAAACACTTAAAAAGAGCATTAGAGATTCTTTAAAAAGTTAAAGTAAAACAAATTATTACTAAGAAAAATATGCAGGTAGTGTTGTACCAGTTTGGGTATAAAAACCGTAAATAATATATGAATAAATAAGTTAAGAATAAAACTATATTATTATAAATCAAAAATATATAAATATATATAAATTATAAATATAAAATTTAAATAATATAAAATAAAAATTGAATATAGAATATAGAAATATTCTAGACCTGTATATCAAGGTAATGAGAGAACTCAATGTTCTCAACTACAATCTCTTCGAAGGGAATTTAAAGTGTTGAAAATGAAGATCAATGAGTCAATCATTGATTATCTATACAGAGTCATGTTGGTCGCCATTGGCATGCGAAATCTTAGAGAAGATATACAGGATATCAAAATCGTGGAGAAGATCTTGTGCACACTTACTGAGAAATTCAACTATATCGTGTGCTTCATAGAATAGTCGAAAGACATCAATTGTCTTTCTGTGGATGAACTTTAGAGTTCTCTACTAATACATGAGCATAAGTTTTGAAGGCATTTTAGTGGTTAAGAAAAGTCCCTAAAAGCTACAATTGAAGTGGGAAACAGCAAAGGAGACAGAGGACGTGGTAGAAGCACTTATAGAGGAAGGGGAAGCGGAAGACAAAGTTACAATCGAGCCACAATTGAATGCTTTAAATGTCACAAACTCTGTCATTACCAATATGAATGTCCATCATTGGGTAGAGAGGTAAACTTTACTCAATTTGATGAAGAATAAGACTTACTACTCTTGTCCTGTGTTGAAATGGCTACTACACATTATGATATTAAGCCAAAACCGAGTTTTAAAGTCGGTATGGTGAACCGACTTTAAATGTTGTGACTTAAAATTTAAAGTCGGTTTAAAGTGTGAACTGACTTTACATTTAAAGTTGGTTTAATGCGTAAATCGACTTTAATTTTGTATTTTTTTTACACAATTTACTCATTTTCTACTATACTCAAAACCTATATTCGAGCAGAAAAAAACCAAAATCTATTTAACAAAGTTTAAATAATACAAATAATTAAAAAATTAAATATTAATTAATTACTTGAAAATTAAATTTATGAAAAAATAATAATTTATAGACAATACATATATATATATATATATAACTTAAATTACAAATAAAATGATTTTGTCTCTTTTGTCATGGATTTTGTGATATTCCCACTTTATTTTAAGGAGAGGAACTTGGTTTGCTTATAATAACTAGCATAGTGAGCAGGAAACTAGACAAGAGAGATGAGATGAAGTTTAGGCAAAAAATAGATGATCCATATAACAATTCATTCCCCTAAATACACGAGCATGTAAACATCCATCAAACAAGCAGTCCAAACTTCAGAGATACAAGAATGGAGAAATTAAAGCATTATAAAAATCACCATGGTGTTGTCCTATGTTATTCAAGATCATCAAATTCTTCTCCTAATTCTTCTTGTGATGTTATAATTTGAACCATGTGTTATGTCTATTTTCTCGTAAATCATCAAAAATTTGCATATCATAGCCCGACTTGTTCCAACCAAAGAAACTATATGTAATTAAACTCAAAATAAGAATGTAATATCATGAATTCACAAAAAATAACTTATATATGTTAAAAGATTAGTAAAAGAGATTATCACATCGACACCAGAGTGATATAATATTTAAATTATTAATATTCGCTTGTACATACTATAACTTTGTCTCATGTAAGCTTATGATATTTTTTAAGGACAATGCCCCTACTCTTGTTCCACAGCTTCCATGTCCTATCAAAGTTTAAAATGGTTAGTTTTTATTAAATATTACAAAGAACAATAGAAGAAAAATAACTAGTTACAACTCTTATATTTCAACAACTACTTTTGTAACTTTACTCGATTATATGGAAATTAAGTCACAATACCAAACATGATTTCCATATAGATCAAGGATTACCAACATCCAATGATCTTAGCCTTGTTCAAACTTTAGTGGCCAAGGGATTATCAACTTCTGATTTCTATTAAGTGTTAATGCCTTATCACATAATTGTTTAGCTCTGATGCTAACATCCTTCTCTTGATATTGATTGATAAATGAAGAATCATAAAACATTGCTAAATGTGATGAGTGATTAGCTTGAAGTCAATAATAACATGTTATATATAAAAGAAATATATATAAATAATTAGATAATATAAATATAATTATATATGTTATACATAAATGAAAGTTATTTGCAGATTGAGGACTCATATTGTCCATACTTGAATTATACTTAAACCGATCATTTGATATTCAAATAGCTATAATATGCAGTCGATCGATATATATGCTTGACCATTGTCTACCAATAGAGGATTTCAATTGTTGGCCATTTTCCCCTAATGGATTACCGGTAGCATTAAATAGAACATGTACTCTATCATCTGGGTTAAGTGAAGCATCAGGTATATTCGTCCAACCCCTTCTTTTCAAATGCCCCAATGGATCATTTGGATCTACAAGCTTTGGTACCCTAGGATTCATGAAATATCTGCAAACAATGATGAAATAGAAATTAATTGACAATTTTAAGTCCAAACACATAAACATGCAAGAGTTAATAGAATAATATAGAACATACATAATGTTTAATTAGGTTTTTGATCATATATATATATATTCCTTCACAATCACTTCAAGTCCATGACAAAGAATCATCGTCATCAACTAGATCATCACATACATTAGGCAATTTTTTTGAGAAATGACTAATATTGGATAATGTATCAAGCATGTCATCATCTTCTAAAGCATCACCATGGTAGAACTCTTTTGTGGAGTTGTTAACAAAATAGACCATCTTGTATGAATTTGATCGCTCACATAAAATACTTGTTTTGCATGAAGTGCTAACATGAAAGGATCATCAGTGTGACTTATCAGTCCTACGTATCAATCGACGCTACACACGTTTTTCTTTTCCTTTTCTCTTCTTTCTCCCCCAAAAAAATAATCGACTCCCGCCTCTAATCTTTCTCATTTTCTGGCCACCTTTGACCACCAAATTCGGCACCATTTAGTGGGTTTTCTTCCTCTCTAATTTCTCTTCTAGATCCTCTATTCTTTTAGCATAATACTCAAAAAAATTATACCCATTTTCTCACTTACAAAACACATTTTTTTTCTTCATTTTCTTCATTTTGTAACTTCATTTACTCTTTTAAGTATTTCTATGAATTATTTTATATTTATTATACATATTTCTTTATTTTTTATATATTATGTGTTATTATTTATGTGTATAAACTTTAATGTTATGTAGGTTTTGTATTTTTATTCAAGCTTAGAAGAAATGAAGGTATTTTATTCATTTATTTATTTTAATAATTTTATGTATTTAAGTGTTTGATATATATGAATTTATTTTAAACAAATAATTTTTGAAAATTATTTACATGTACATAATATATATATATATATATATATATATATATATATATATATATATATATATATATATATATATATAATATAAGATATATTTTTATATGTATATAATGTATAATGTGTTTATTAATATTTATTATTATATATGTATAAAATATGTATTATTATTAATTACATGCATTTATATATAAAAATTATTATATATTGTATATTGTTAATATTATATATTTGTTATGTTTGGTTTTTATGTATTTATTTTTATATTATATTTTGATAGATATTCTAATAATTAGCGAATTCATATCTAATAATATCTGAAATATATTGGTTGAATACATATTTAATATGCTTAATGTTATTAATAGAAAATAGACAAATCTTGGATGTCAAAGTGTAGAATTGAACATGACTATATTTCTGGAGTTGAAAGTTCCTTGGAAATTGATTGTAGAAATATTAATAATGAAATTAGTATGATTTGATGCCCATGTGTTAAATGTAAAATTGAGCGATTTCATGATGTTTGAGATGTTAAGTATCATCTTATCCGTAATGGTATTCTTTTGAGTTATAAATGTTGGTATTATCATAGAGAAAATATTGATAATACTTATGGAGAAGATATAAATAAAAATGTGAGTGGATTATATACATCTTATCATAATTTATAAACAAAAATTATGTTTCATGGTGTTCAATATGAACTACATGAGGATGATCCTGAAACCTTTAAAAAATTCTAGAAGATGCCAAAAAATTGTTGTATCGAGAGTGCAAGAAATACACTAAAATGTCAGGATTGGTTCATTTGTACAATGTGAAGGTAAAAAATAGTTTTTCTCACAAGGAATTCATAGAATTACTAAATGTACTAATAGATATGTTTCCTGACGGTATTGAATTTCCATATTCAATGTATGAAGTGAATAAATTTCTTAGTCGATTTGGCATGGAATATCATAAGATTCATGCTTGTCCAAATGATTGCATTATTTAAAAAAAAATAAGACATTAGATGATTATCTTATGTGTAAAGAATCGAGATATAAGCATGCTATAAATGATACAACATCTAAGAAAGGCGTGCCCGCAAAAGTTCTTTGGTACTTTCCTCTGATTTCTTGCTTTCAAAGGTTGTTCAAAAGTAAAGAGACATCAAAGATGTTGACTTGGAATTTAGATAATCGATCTAACGATGGGGTGTTACATCATCCTTATGATTCTCCAAATTGGAAAATAGTAGATAATTTATCCCCTCAATTTGCATCTGATCCATGCAATCTTCGTCTTGCCATTGTTGCTGATGGAATTAATCCACACAGTTCCCTTAGTAGTAGATATTTTTGTTGGCCAGTAATTATGGTAACATACAACCTTCCTCCCTAGTTGTGTATGAAAATAAAATTCATAATGTTAACATTATTGATCTCAAGACCAAAACCTATAGTTGATATTGATGTATATTTACAGTCTCTAATAGATGATTTAAAGACGTTGTCGAATGATGGTGTAATTTTTTATAATGCACATAAATAAG
This sequence comes from Hippophae rhamnoides, assembly GCA_033030585.1. Taxonomy (NCBI): domain Eukaryota; kingdom Viridiplantae; phylum Streptophyta; class Magnoliopsida; order Rosales; family Elaeagnaceae; genus Hippophae; species Hippophae rhamnoides. Next base: position 33,521,106 of record CM065436.1, read on the forward strand.
AAAACTTTAACTTGAGGGGGGTCCTTTTATGAATAATTAATGATTTTCCTTCCTATGGGAATTTATCAAGACATGCAAAAAAAGGTTTTATTGGATGCCTTATTTGTAGTGATGACACTTTTGCAACTTATCTTGTTCACGGACAAAAAATATCTTATAGAAGACATAGAAGATTTTTTCCATCTAGACACAAGTTTAGATACCAAAAGAAACCATTTGATGGTGAAGAAGATCATGATCCTGCACCAAGAACTTTGAAAGGTGCTGAGATATTAAGGCAATTGAATGGTATGGCATTCAAACGATATGGTATGGCATTCAAACGATATGGAAAGATGAAAAAAAGAATACTCACTAATGGAGGGAAACGAAAGAGGTCAACTAATAAAAGGGGTGAAAAGGAAAATGTTACTGAATCAGTAGATCATGGTTATTGGAATAAAAAATCAATATTTTGGGAATTATCTTATTGGAAAGACCTACACATTTTTCACATCTTAGATGTCATGCACATTGAGAAAAATATATGTGAGAGCTTGATTGGTACATTACTTAATATACCTAAAAAAATAAAGGATGGAATTAAAGTAAGACTGGATTTAAAGAAACTAGGCATACGACCTAAATTTGCACTAAGGGTAGAAAATGATAAGAATCGAACATACTTGCCACCAACATCATATAAAATGTCAACAAAAGAGAAGGATGTGTTTTGTAAATGTTTAGCGGGTGTGAAAGTTCCTGATGGTTACTCATCCAACTTAAGAAATTTTGTGTCTATTACTAATAAGAAATTTTATGGATTGAAATCACATGATTGTCATATCTTAATGCAATAGTTATTACCAATTGCTATTAGGTCAATTCTTCCAAAACATGTTCGATTATCAATAATTTATCTTTTTTCTTCCTTCACTACAATATGCAAGAAATCTATATCAATTGGCGAGTTAAACTCTTTATAGAAAGATGTTGTAGAGAATTTATGTCTACTTGAAAAATATTTTCCTTCTTCTTTTTTGATATAATGATTCACTTGTGTATTCATTTAGTTTGAGAGGTTCAATTGTGTGGTCCTAATTACTTAAGGTGGATGTATCCTTGAGACATACATGTAAGTCCTTAAAGGATATGTAAATAATAGAGTTACATTGCTGAAGAGGCCATTGAGTTATGTTCTGAATACTTTAGTGGCTGCATTGAAATTGAGAATCCTACGCACAAGTTATTCTTAGAACATCACATGATCCAAGTAGGTAACTCTATGCTTAGTAGAAGTAAGAAATTGTTTATTGATTGCAATCGATAAGAAAAAGTACACCAAATCATTTTGGTATAATAATGAGATACAACTATACATAAAGTAAGTGATGACAGGATCAACCTTTTCATTTAAAATAAAATTATTTTTTATTTAACTATTAATGATATCTAATTGATATATCTTTAATAACATTATAGAATGCATTTAAATATACTGAAGATCGATCCTCGTTATAAAAGGAGGAGAAAATGGTTATATGATGAACATAAGCGAGAGTTTATTAATTGGTTTCGCAACCATGTAAGTGTCATATACAAGAATTCATTAGTACTTCTATGAAATGTTTTAAAACTTCGCTTTAAACACATTTCATGTTTTTGTATGCATAGATTCAAGTTGAACTCAACAAACTCAATCATAAAATACCAGAAAGTTTAGAATGGCTTGCACATGGTCCAAAATTTGATATCAAATCATATTTTAGTTTCAAAATTAAAGGATCGAGGTTTACAACTCAAGCAAGTGATAAAGTTTGAGTAAATCAGAATAGTGGTATGAAGATGGTTGCATAAACTATGCAATTTTCCAGTTCAAAAGAGGTAATCATGTACTTTCTGATAGAACATATTATGGTATAATTCAAGAAATTTGCGAACTTGATTATGAGGTCTTCCATGAAACAGTATTCTTATGTGATTGGGTCGAAGATGTTATCAATGTTGGATATAAAATAGATGGTTTTGGATTTACCCTTGTAAATTTATCCAAGATAAGTCACACCGATGATCCTTTCACGTTAGCACTTTATGCAAAACAAATATTTTACTTGAACGATCAAATTGACACAAGATGGTCTGTTATGTTAATGCATCCATAAAAAGAGTTATACCATTGTGATGTTTAAGAAGATGATAACATGCGTGATACATCATCCAATATTAGTCATTTCTCAAAAAAATTGTCTAATGTATGTGATGATCTAGTTGATTACAATGATTCTTCGTCATGGACTCGAAGTGATTATGAAGGAATATATATATATACAATCAACAACCTAATTAAACATAATGTATGTTCTATATTATTCTAATAACTCTTGTTTATATTTTTGACTTACAATTATCAATTAATTTCTATTTCATCATTGTTTGCATATATTTCATCAATCATATGGTACCAAAGATTGTAGATCCAAATGATTCATTGGGAATTTGAAAAGAAGGGGTTAGCCTAATATAACTGATGCTCCACTTAACCTCGATGATAGAGTACCCATTCTATTTGATGCTATTGGTAATCTTCTATTGATAAACTTGTGAAATTAAGTATACCAATCAATATAAATGATTGAACTATAGTTGACGATACTGAAAAGTACAAGATATGAAAAGCCATTTATGTAAGTCTCTTGTATTTTATAACTAATTGCATATATTAATTATATCTTTTTTGTATTATATATCATCTAAAATGTGTGTTTTTATAAAATCATTTTAAAATATCAAACAAAAATGGGTCTTATATCATGATGGATAACTCCAATCCGGAACTCACGGTTTAGGTTATCTAGCAAGCGTCCGTATGGTAGAAATTTAAGCGTTGAAAAATATCTTAAATCTCATGAACTAATATAATAGAATTTCAATCTGCTCCCCTGAAATGAGAAGACGGTGATCATGAAACAACCAACAAGCTGGTGGAAATCAATCTTGGCACAAGTGAAGAACGAAGGCCTATGTTCATCAGTGCTAACCCATCTGAAGATGAAAAGGAATAATAGAAAGAGTTTTTGATGCAAAAAAAAAGAAGATATTTGCCTAGAGTTACAGAGAAATATGTGAGCTTACCTATGAATTGAAGTGTCCCACTTAACTATAAAAAGTGAGACTGCACCCATCAACTCCTAAACGACCCTAAAATCCTCTCGTTTATCATAACTAAGATTAATAAGTTATTAAAGTTTGGTTTTAACAAAGAAGTCAAAGATCAATTATATTTAAAAAATTGTATTAATTAATCTCTTATATTATAAAATGTATCATTTAATCTCTTATATTTTATAAAAAAATTAAAAAAAGAATAAATTTTACTATTTATTCAATATTTTAATAATATTTATGATAAAATATTATAATAAAAAGTTGTTTTTAACTTTTCCTTATTAAAAAAATGAAAATAATATTATTTTATTAATAATAATAATAAAGAGCAGTTTTTTTAGACAATTTTTATAAAAATAAATTAGATTTTTTTAAAAAAAACCCTTTAACTTATCGTAAAAGACAAGAAATCATATGCCTCGGTAAAAAAACACTGGTGCGTCTTATGCCTCTTGTTTTTGCGGAAAATATACAAGAATCGTATTTAATATTGTTATTAAGTTTGATAGCTTGTGTTCTTCAATTTCTTTCAAATATCATATTTATAATTTTACATTTAATTTGATATTAACGTATTATTTTGAAACATAACTCATTTACTAGTAATAATAAAGTGATAACTTTTATAGAACATACAAATAAAAATAAATATATCACAAATATAATATAATCAAAATAAGATTCAATTAAAATATATCACTAATTATTTTATTATTTATAGAGCACATTACTAACTATTTTATTATTTATAAAGTATGTGTGAGGCTACGAGACATATAAAAAAATCTCCAATATACTCAATTTTATAATTATGTACAAAAAAATACCGAAAAACTCACAAATAAGTTGAATATGATTTATAATTTGATTTAGGTTAGTTTTATATTACTATATATTTTTTCATTATTTATTTTATAATTTTCACTTACACGCGGCTTACACATAATTTAGTGAAAATTTCGTAGATATTTATAAAATGATACTTATCTTTGTGAAATTTTCACATGTCTATGTATAAATTCTACACTTCTATTGAACTTCATTTTTTATTTAGATATAAGAAAATTTTATATAAAAAAAATTCACTTAACTTATAACATTTGTCAAATAAACTAAAATTGGACCCTAAACTTTATGATTAACAATAATAATAATAATAATAATATGTGAGTAATTGAATTTTATATATGATTTAATGTAACCAAGTAAGAACCGGGTACATCTAATCTCTCTTTGTAATTTTTAATTGTATTCTTTTTAGATTAATTTGATGGTTTTACGATAATGTTCTAATAATCGAGGTTATAGATACATCTTATGATTTCGGTTTTCTAATAATTGAGGTCATAGATAACAACATATGGTCTCTCTTACTTAGAATTTGGTTCTTGTAATTGTGGTTATAAAACTAGGTTACGGTTAAAAACCGAGATTATAGGTATAAATTGTAATAGTGTAAGTGTTAAGTTTAAATTATTTATTTAATTGTACATCAAATAAAATATTATTTAATTTAAAAAGTTATAATTATTTTAAATATTGAAAGTAAATGCTTAAATGTATATACAAAATTTAAAAAAATATATATTTAAAGGAAATTTTTAACTTAAAAATTATATATCTTTCATCAAATTAAATTATATATTTTTAACTTAAATATTGGCATTCCAATATTTCCTTTTTTATGGTGAGTAGTTACCAAATTAAATATATTTTTTAAATAAAATTTAATTGAAATAATAATTTTAAGAAATTTAAAAGTTAAAAATTAAACAGTTTACCTTACATGGAATGCCAGTGTAAACTACAGACACTATTTAAGTAGGGAATTTTTTAATTTTTTTCAAAATATCATAAAAAATTAAAAAATCATTATTTTATCCAAAATATCATAGTTTTTACTTTAATTGTATTCAAATACTTTAAAGTTGACTAATCTCGTTTAGATCTCATCTCATATAATATTTTTTATGACACATTTAGTGCCCAAAGGATTTAGGATATAAATTTATATGATTATTTGTAAAAATAATTTTGAATTTTATTATTTATTAATATTTTTTTACAAATTTATTTTTCTTAAAAGTTTGTTAATATTACTAATATACTAAAAATGTATTTATTAACAATATATTGTATTAGTAATATTACCATATTTCTATTAATAAATAATATTAGAAGTTGTAATTAAATATTTTTGAAAAAATTTAAATATATTGTTTTTAGTGTAAAGTATTATGAATTTTTAAAATTAATTGATACTATCAATTAATAAGATATCTCATCTTAATTTATTAAAATTTGAACTCAAATAAACTCAAAAGAGGTCACTACGAATCTAGAGAGAGAATGTCATCTCACCTTATTTTTTAAAATTAAAATTTTGAATATAATTTAAATAGTTTCTAATTAGATGATGTTTAATATGAAATTATTTGTTAAAAATTTTATATTATAAAAATATATAAGTTATACATCAAAATTGTTATTTTTGTTACTGTATGTTTTAAAAAAATATCGGGATAAATTTAGAAAATAATTTTAATTAGACAGGTATATCCTAAAAGGAGTTGATAGGTTGTCATTGCCTTCTTTTTCGTGATAAAGAAAAAATCAATCAAAAACCTTGCTATGTATGATAGGAGGCTAGGAAACAATAGCCCCTCGCCTAATATCATTCTTTAGTCTTTATATTATTTAAAAAAAAAATTTGCCTCTGTTTTATCTTTCTTTTACTTTCCCGTTATCACTCTTTGTAGCAAACTCAAGATTTAAGTATGATGAGTCAGGAAGAACAAGAAAGAATGGTGGCTTCTTTACTGGAGAATCAAAATGGGAATGGAGGAGTAACATTTGTGAAGATCATGACTGATGAGCAATTAGAAACTCTTCGCAAGCAAATTATGGTTTACGCCACCATTTCAGAGCAACTCGTTGAGATGCACAAGAACCTCACTTCCCAATACAATCTTTCAGGTCTCTCTTCTGTATTTTTGTTCCTGAGATTTTCCTCTATTTGTTTCACCTTTTCTTTTTTTCTTTTAAAAAAACATACTTTTTTTTTGTTGTCAGAATAAAAAATACTTACACTTTGATAAATATAAAATATTTGATATGGATTTTATTTTTTTTATTATCATTTACTTTTTTTTATTATATGTGATTTGTTTTTTTTATGTTTTTAATTTTATGTTAAGTATTTTTATCTCACGTAAGACAGAAGAAAGGTAATAATGTTACTTATAAGTTTGAACATCCATTAATTCAATAGTATCTTATTGAATTGAATTAGAGTTGAATTTTTAAGATGTTATCAAAGCTCTGCTCTTGGTCTCTATGTATTTGGACCCTAGGTTTTATCACAGTCTCACTGTATCGCTTATGTTCACCTCTGTTTACCTTGTAGAAGGGATTCTTAAGTATCTTTATCTCACATCGATTAAGAACAAGGCAACAATACTACTTATAAGATCTTATTAGGTTGAGCAAGACAACGACGCTATCCACGCAGTTTAAAATTGAAATTATTTTTAAATTAATTATTATTTTATTTGAATTCTTTAAAATTTAATTTGAATATATATATATATATATAGTATAAAAAATAATAATTTTAAAATAATAATTTTAAAATAATATCTAAACAAATATACAAAATTAAATAAAGATATACATATATTTACGTACATAAAATTAAATATCTAAATAAATATACAAAATTATATAATTTTAAAAACCAATTACCTAAAAAAAATTTATATTACATGCCTTCTTGCTTGTGTAGTTGGCCTTGCCTGCTTAGTGGGTAAGTGTTTATAGTAGGCTAAGTTTATTTGGTTTATAAAGATCTTGTAGTAGGCACGCTTCTTAGATTGAATTGAATCTTATATAACCTACAGTATCCTAAGAGACTTTATAAATAGTATAAGTAGTCCCCTCAAAGGTATAAGTATATATTACTCTTGTTGGTTCAGTCCTTTTTTTTTTATTGTTTATATGCCCACATTGAATACTTATAAATTTCAGTTCATGGCTTCGTATGTACTGAAGTTATTGTAGGTCCATTCAGGTGTATATATATATTTAATTTAAATTTTAAAGAGTCAAATAAAATAATAATTGACAAAAAAAACATTGTATTTCAAAAAAAATTCAATTTTAAATTGCATTTTTTAATAAAAAAATACACATAGGACGTAGCGTCGGTTGACGTGTTGAATCGACTTTAAATTCATTATAAGTCGATATTTTTCAAAAATCGACTTTACATATCGACTTAAATACCTCTTTCTTTTTGTAATATTGTATAATCGTTAAGTTTTGATTAAAATTGTAATTAAATACTTTATTGATATTGAATGCTAATTATTGTTAACAAATAATAATTTAGTTAAAATAGAGAAATAAATTACCTCAAAATCATTAAAAAAAAAAGCAAACATACTTTTGTTAAAATCATAGTATAGATATGATCTCAAAATCTTAACACAAAGCTAACTTAATCAGATTTATAAGTTTATTTAAACTAACATAATACAACTTACTAAAGTAAAATCCATATTTTGATAATTATTTAATAAAAATAATACATTCAGTTATATAATTTAAATAATATTATAAATTATTTTAAGTATAACTCAAATTTATTTTGAATAGAATTATATGAATAAAATACGTTTTTAAATATATAAGTGTTTAGTTGTTCAAAATAAATAAAATAATTTCAACAAAATTAACCCATTAGTCATAAAACAATTATTGGCCTAATCTATCTATATTTTTTATTATTATTTATGTTTTAAATACTATATTTAAAAAACTGACATGAAAATAAGAATTAGTATTTTATAAAGTGAATAAGTTATAAATGATAAATTCTTTTAACTCAATAATTTAATATATTTAATTTTACTTTATGTTAATTAGTAACTATATATTTAATCTTACAAATTGAAAATTTTAATTTTAATTTAGAATATTATATTTAAATACAAAATTGAGTTTAAGTTTTTAATATATTTTTATTAATTATTTATATGCATTTGTAACAATATTACCAAATATTCGTAAGACTTCAAAAAGAAACAAATTACTCAACTTTTACATAAATAAATAAGACATATTTGATAATATGAATATGGATGTTCCTCAATGGATCAATCCAAATATGTAACACGCAAAAGGTAGATTTGAACCTTGGTAGGGATTATTGTACTTGTAAATATTATTTTTCTAAATTATGGTAGTTGATTTTGAAAATATAAATAAAAAATAGTTAGTACACAATAAATAAATAAAATAATAAAAGATACCATAAATTTATATCGTTAAACATAATTAATTAGTTTTATTTATATAAAAAAGTTTTACATAGATAATAATTGAGTTAATTAAATTATTATTTCATACAATTAATAATTTATTTTTATAAGTTGAATTAATATTATGGTAATCATTTGTGTTTGTTTGTATAGTGTAATAACATATATTATTTTTCTTAATAAATATATATTAATAAGCAATTTTTTTAATCGTTTGAATGTCATTTCCAACAAAAAAAAGAAAAAGAAAAATTCAATACAAATATTAGCCGACTAAGTTTTTATTTCAATACACGTAAGATTTTATAATTAATGAATTGATTGTACCTACACATTATTAAATGTACAAGCATAAAGAACATAAATTAAAGTTTTATAACTTATACGTGATTACAATAGTTACCTAATTTTAATAATGTAAATAAAAAAAATACAATAAAACTACTAAATATAATTATTTATAAGATATATAATATATTTCGTATAAAAGTATTTTGATATTTATTACTATATAAGAAAAAAAATTAAAAAAGGTAAAAATAAAGGGTAATTTTGTCGTCGCATATTTATTTATTCATACTTATAAAGTAGCAAGTTTCTTATCTTTTAATATGTTGGATTATTTCGGTTTTAGAGGTATATATTAGTATGGATGTCATATTGAATCATTGTAAAACTTAGTATCAATTTCATCTTGTCTTCGATTTTAGGTTTTTTTTATGGGTTGGATGATATTAAAATGATACAAGTCATGTATGTCATTCGCCTAATGGATAATTAAAAATATAAAACAATGAAATAAATAAAACATAATTATTTGTCATGTAAAATTTTAATAAAAAGAAAAATAATGTGAAAAAAAGCATGAAACATCATATTTAAAGGGGTGTTTCTTAGATGAATAATTTATATATAGGATAATGAAACGAGACAAGATGAAATAATATTACTCAATATCTTTATTTAGGTTTAAGAAAAATAGCCCTTCTTTTTACTTACGCCTATTTATTTTGCCTATTCAACCTTAATCCCTCAGTGCTATTTAAATTACTACGCATCTAGATATATGTATCATTTGCCCAATTTTTGGAAGGAAAGAGATAATATTAATATTTCTTCTGCATGATAAATTGATATCTATGTTAGTTCACATTATTATTTATGAATTAAAATATCAACTTTTTATTTTATATTTCAATTTTAAGTTTAGATTTAAACAAAAATATCACGTAATTATAATTATTATCTATTATATCAACCAAGTCTTTCCACCCATCATCATGAAAACTCAAGTTCAATGAAGGAGTATCTTTATGATATTTAAGAGATATTTTAAGAACAAATATTTCATTATTTGATAAGTTTTTAGTATTTAGACAATATTAATAAAAATGAAATATATTTTTAGAATGAGAGGTTGTAGTCTCTCGAAGACTATAAACTTAAGAGTTCATGATTTTTTAGAAAAATATAAATTTATCAATTTGTTTTTTAATTTTTATCGTTTTAATAAAAGTTAGGGTTACGAAATCAAATCATCTTTCATTTTGCTGTAAACATATCTTTCTTGGCATGCCTTATCAGGAGTGAGTCAATTTATGCCTAGAAAGAGTTTCTATTCGTTATTAGTAATCTTTATTAATTAGTTTGTATCTAAACGTATCTTTCTGTTCATGATATCTCAGGAGTACTGAAGGTTGAAAGTTTTTACTGTGACCCATTGATGTCATCTGCTAGCCACAAAATTCCATCTAGACAGCGATGGAGTCCGACCCCAATGCAGCTACTAATTCTGGAGCGAAATTTGAATGAAGGGAATGGAAATCCAAACAAGCAAAAGATTAAAGAGATAACATCTGAAATGAGGCAGCATGGTTCAATTTCTAAGACAAATGTGTATAACTGGTTTCAGAACCGCCGAGCTAGATCAAAGAGGAGACAACAAATTGTTGCACCGACCAATAATGCAGAGTCAGAAGTGAAAACAAATCCACAAGATTTTCAGTTCCAGCATAACTCAGATATGAGGCCTGAACACATGTGTAATGAGAGCTCTGATATAGGCTCTAGTCTTTATTATAACAAAATTACATCCTATGATGATATGCTAACAAGCTCCTGTAAGTATTGCTTATGCTATTAAGTTTTGTTTGGCTACTTATTTGATATTTCAATTACTCTTTTTCAAATATATATATATATATGTATGTATATCTCTCAATTAACTCACTCTTTTATTACATTCTTCTAACTGCAGTGCAATTGCCGTCCAAGTTCTGTTGATAGGAAATGTTGAAATTGGGAGAAAGATTGAAGGACTTGGGAAACATTCTCTATGAATATAATAAAGATTACACAAGATTAATTAGAACATGAATGGTTGAGTGTTTGTGTTCATTGGTGTTGATCCCAGATAGGTAAAACGATGATGAGCTATGTGACTCTGTTCTATATTTTTGTCTAGCTAGCAAAGTACTTTGATTTTTTGTTTTGCTTTTTTGCACAATGATCAATGATCGATGGTTTATGCTTTGATGATAATTGTATCTTTCAGTTTTATATATAATTCACTTATTTTACTAGTCTTAGTTTTTTAACCATACTAAAAATATTCACTTTTTTTTCCTTACATTTTGAACACATGCTAAATACATATTTTCAATTTAATTTTTTTAATATAAATATATTTTTAAAAATATAACTAAAAAAAGTATTAATATTATAAAATAAACATTAATAACTTACAATAAACACATGTTCAAAATGTCATAGAATTTGAACATAAGTTTAACATACTAATTATGAATGTATTTAAAAGATGAACTTAGATTCTGTGTCATTTTAAGATACATTGATGGGTTTAAAAATAAAAATATATTTAATTATTATACACTTAAATATAATTGTAGATGGTTATATTAATATTTTTGATGCATTATTATGCCTAAACAATAAATTCAGAAATCGGAGGAACCAAGCAAAGCATATATAAATAAATAAATAAATAATGAAAAAAATAGAAACTTGACTAGTTGAGGTTCATGAAAATCAAGTGTACTGTGTGGATGTGATATAAGCAAAGAGTGCTCGTGGATGTTGGGCGTAGAGATGACTGCAGTGGGCGTAGCGCAAGTGGCGTAGGATGCGTAGAGCTATATGGGCAGCAAGGAACACTGAACACGTAAGTAGGGGGACCATTACAATTCAGTTAGAAATGTCAAAATCGATTAGCATGATTCATGTAATTTCACACGTATGTGAGGCTATATATATAGCCATAGTTATTTCAAGAAGGATATTAGAAATTATCATAAATCAGCTCCCCTCTTACTGTTCTTCTTTCTTCCCCAACCCTATTCTACACCCATCAATGGTATCAGAGCCGATTCTAGTCATGGACGACTAGAACCGATCCAGCACAGAGACCTCTAATGAAGAATCTAATTCCTTCGTGCCATCTGGGTTCGATACAGAGAGATTCAACGCCATCCTACAGGCATTGCAAGCTGAGGTGATTGCTCTGCGTGTTGTTCGCAACTCACCACCGGCAACCTCTATTGGAAATCAGAGGAGTAGATCGTCGGAAACCTTCGAGAAATAGGAAACTCCACCCACTGGTTCCTTTGCCTTAGAGACTTGCTTGACGGCCATGGGATACACGAGGTTAGACTTAATAAATCCCCAATTATGTAAGAACCAATCCCCTGGGGTACCTAAGGAAGAAAATGTGGCTTATATAGACACCAAAGTGAAGTCTCGCGAGACTCCCTTGCTTGGGCTTGAAATTGGATCATTTTCTGGTCGTGTAGTCCCTATAACCAACATCCATGCACTGAGTTTACCCAACCCAACCCAATCTGAAATCAAAGAAAACGAAGAAGAGGGTGGTGAGGGTTTGCCCAAATTCACTCACTCTGAACTCAAAGAAAACGAAGAAAAAAATGGAGACCACGTTGGGCTTCAAGAGAACGAGGAAGATAATGACTACCCTCCAACAGAAACTCCTTTTAAGCTCCTAATGTACCAGCCATATGTTTAGTCATAGAAAGGGGTTTCCCCAGTTACTTAGAAAACAACGATGGGTTTTTGAAATGAGAGGTTAGAAATTCGAATTCATTCCAGTAATATAAATGTTGAGTATGAGTCATATTTTGTTCCTAAGACCAGTAACTTGAAGAAATGGTATAAGAAATGGGAAGGTACAACTAACGACCACATAAATCACATTGTGTATTTGGTTTGGATTCGAATTTGGATGACAAAGAATCCATCTTTCTTGAAAGAGTAGCAACTTGAGCCGACAAAGCATTCACTGAATCAATTGCATGCACTGCTGCTGGTCTTTTTGCAATTACCCACTCTGAATGCCACTGATTATTGTTTTCTGCCATAATCTCTAATAACTCATGAGCATCCTCCAGTGTTTTTCCCATTAAAGACCCTCCAGCTGCAGCATCAATCATTGCACGATAGTTTGAAACCAACCCATTATAAAATGTAGAGACTTGCAGCCAAATTGGTATACCATGATGTGGGCACTTCCTCAACATTTCTTTGAATCTTTCCCAAGCTTCATACAATGATTCTTGGTCATACTGTGTAAAAGATGTGATTTCATTCCTCAATTTTGCTGTCTTAGTAGGAGGAAAGAACTTAGACAAGAATTTATGAACCAACTCATTCCATGTTGTAATTGATCCCGGTGGTAATGAATTTAGCCACTCCTTGGCTTTATCCCGAAGTGAAAAAGGAAAAACCCTCAATCTTATAGCATCTTCAGACACACCATTTATCTTGTAAAGATCACACACCTCCAGAAAGTAAGCAATATGTGCATTTGGATCATCCTTTGACATTCCCCCAAACTGATTTGATTGAACCATTTGGATAAAGGATGGTTTTATCTCAAAGTTATTTGCTTGAACAGTTGGCCTCCTTATACCCGAAGTAGTTCCAAAGAACATTAGGCACAAAGATAATCCTCAAAGCTCTATGATTTCCACCTCCCTCAACAAATGGTGGATCCATAGTTGATTGTCTATTAGAAGGTGAGGTTGAACGCCTTCTTTCTCGGTTTAGATGCCTAAATGTTCTATCAATCTCTGGATCAAATGGAAATTGGTTAAGGCTTCTTGTACGTCTCATACAATAATCCTACAACCAGAAAATCAACTAACACACAAACAACACAAGGTTACTTTTTTTCTTTTTTTTTTATGATAAATAAAATAAAACAGCAAAATAAACAAAATTAAAAAAAAATGAAAGAAAGATAAAGCAAATTAACTTCAAATTAAAACTAAGATCAGGTAGTATCGATATTAATAAAATCAAACCATTCCCCGGCAACGGCGCCAAAAACTTGATGCTTATTTTCGCAAGTGTACGAATCGTTCAAGTAATAAAGTGTACAAAAGTACGGATATCGAACCCATAAGGAATGGCGTTACTAAGTACCGAAATTGACTAACCCTAATTTTATTTGAAAACCGAATTTTTGAATTTGTTTAAAAAGTAAATTAACTTAAAACTAAACGCAAATAACAAAATTTAATGTTGTTCACAAATGATTAAAAACGCTAAGTCATTTTATTTCGCTAAATCAATTCAATCCGATTTCAAGTTATGTTATATGAGAATCAAAGTTAAAAGTGATGGTTGAAAAACCCAAACTTATCTAATACTCTTTCTCAAGTTATATTAGAATTACTTATCTATGAAAACCGACTATATTTCTATGAAGATTTAATCACAAACAAGCACATTAGGATTTATGGAATTTATAGAATAACCACATACATCATGCATTAGTTCTCACACTCGCATTCAACATACGGTATTTATCACAAGAAGCGTTCATTACACATCTCCTCTCGGTCTCAATATAATGCAACAAATCATTTAAATATTGATCAGAAATTTAAAAGCATTAAGCATGGAAATAAATACTCAACTTGAAAACAATGAATTCATATAACGATAACACAAGAAATCAGATTTTCATGATCTAACTACATCATAACCTTAGCAAAAACGAATTAGTTCATAACGGAATTAAGAACAACCATATTCTCAATTGAATCCGTGAACAAACAATCTGAATAAAATGCAGAAAATAAAAGCTAAGGAGAAGAGATGAAAAAACTCTTGAAGAGGAAGACTTGGTAGCAACAATGGTGATGATCCTTCAAGCTTCTCCAACCTTTCTCTCCAAAATTTCCTTTTCTCCTGCAAAAATAACTCAATTCTACTCTCTCTGCCGTGGCCTCCTTCTCCATCATAATGTATATATAGGTCTAGGGTTTTGGAGGGAAATTTTGGAACAAAACAGCATAAAAAAATGTTTTCGAACGAAACTCGCCGGCGGCGAAGTTATTCTCGCCGCGGCAAGATTTCTGGAAAACTTACGATTTCGGTTATGCTAAATCTCGCAGGCGGCGGGATTATTGTGGCCGGCGGCAAGATGAACTTGGCCGGCGGCGAGATTTATTTGGCCGGCGGCGAGATTGCTTTTCCAAAATCCGTGCTCTCGGGAAGATTTTCAACATTTTCTCCGTAAGGTTTTCGCCGGCGGCGAGAATATTCTCACCGGCGGCGAAATTCCAAATTTTGAAATTTTGTTTTCTTTTTCTTTGATTCAATCCCGATCATTGTACTTTGTCCCTAACTTCTCCATAATCATGATTTTACCTGAAATTGCACTTTAAACACGAAATACCCGTGAAATGACATTTGTAGATTAAATAATCAAATAAACACAATTTTCACACAAATATCAACATTTAAATTATAACAAAAATGCAATAATTTAGCTCTTATCATATATAATTCTTATACAAACTACATATAAAATACTTATAAATTATTATGAAATAACATACTGATAAAAATAATGTACTATCTTATGAGTAATCTTAAAATAACAATCTAATGAAAATAATCTATGTAATTATCATAGTAGAGTAACATTCTATGATTAGTATATAAATATAAAGTATAACTATGAGAAATGTAGTTTGATTTTATTATGCTAGGAGCACTAGGGAATCTGGCCACACACTGAGGAGATATTTAGCACTAGTGTTACATCTCAACTACACTTGTGAGGAACTTACTTGATATAACCAATAAAGTGGCTCAACTGACTTTGTTGATACATATGTCATGTGTATATTAACTTAATTGAATTCATACATATCATATTAAACTTGTAATATCATATTGAACTAGCATCATATTGAGTTGGTAAACATCATACTAAGCTAAACTTGACTAAATTTTTTGGTTATAATGTCTTACCAAATAAAATTGAATATTATGAATGCTCAATAGAGTCAATAATAATATTTGAATACTAAAGGAAAAATACTCTAGCAATTCTAAAATATTGATTAGACTTGCAAGGTTATATATAAACTAGATTAAATAATAAAATTGTTATAATCTCAAATTGAAATTGCTTGTAAATTATCTTTCCTTTAACTCGCTAGTTATAATAATGAAATTAACATATATTCTCATGGTGCTATCATACCGAAAGTGCATTGAAACTATCAAGTAGTATGTTCTTCAAAGTTCTAGTTAAATAATAAATGTACATTTGAAATACATGAAAATTGTAATAATTGAATTCACTTGAGCATATATGAAATTCAAAATAATATTTTGCTTTAGAAAAGAACTAGATATTTACTCATTGTACTATGTCATTGTTGGTTTTCTATGTATATTGTAGGGTCATTTTGCACAACCACTTCTGTATAATCACACTTATGTTAGAAACAAGAACAATTCCATAACTTGTTTATCTAATTCAAATTGAAAATACTCTAAAAATAAAATTCTAAGAAAAGGGGCAATAAATAATTGATTCCATTTGATCATTTCATTTAAACAATTTTTATATACTCGTAGACTTATCGTCATACATTCAAATACAGTTTTTGGTAGAAATGTCCAAATTCATTTATGTAAAAACAAATAAAAACAAGACATTTCAATGTTTAAATAAAGATATAACAAACTCAATTCTCATATGTAAAATCATTACAAGAACATAGAATACTAATCAATTTAAAACATGAATTTTTAGCATAATTTTCAAAAAACATACCCTGAATTAAATCGTTATAACTTTGTCTAGAAAACTCAAAATTACAAACCATGATATGTTTATAAAACTATACATCTAAAGCTTTAAAACAATATATAACTCACCCAATTCCAATCTATAAAACCATTTAAAAAAACAAAAATACCAATTGGTTTTGAACATGATTTTCATAGAACCACCCTCAGTTAAACATATATAATTTTACGTAGAAAACTTGAAATGAAAAACCATAAAATTTCTCATAGGTATAACTAGTTCTGAAAGTATTATAGTTTCTATTTCTTTCGTCCACTACCTAGCACTACCTATTATCCTTATCTGTTTTTCTATTTTGATATCCCTAAGTGCTCTAATATTTTTATGCTCTAGTCCAATGTGAGAGAGAAGAAAAATGACTCATGAAACAAGAAAAATGGGTTATGCTAAGCAACTAGAGATACTCGATTTTGAGCAAGGACATTTTTCCTTCTAAGACTAAGGAAGGGTGTGATAAGGACCAGTGTCCTAGCTAATTCACCATGTTTTCTTTTTTCTTTTTTAATTATATTACCTTGTGTCCCTTAAGGAATAAAAGTGGTGACTCCTCATGATAAAAAAATAATTAAGTAAAATATCGAAATACCCTTATCTCATAACTTAAAAAAAATTACGACGTAAGACAGTTTGATAATATTGAGGATAAAATTATAATAGCACTAAGAATATACAATTAAAAATAATGTTGCTTTAATACTAGGGAAAAAAGGTGTTACACAATAGATGTATTGGTGCCACACAATATGATGTCAACTGCACAAAGTGGAGCACTAGAAGTCAAAGGTGAATTGGATGGCATTACAAGGTGTAAAAAAGTGTTAGTAGTAGCATACTAGGTGATAGAGATGGTACAAGTGAGAAAACATTGCTTAGAAGAGGAACAAATGTCTCATTAGGGTTACATGAGGTGATATATGCTTTCTTTAACTTAGGTTCAAGGCACCAAAAATCTTTATATTAAGTAGCATAGCTTAAGAAGATGCAAGGTAAGGATCTTGGTTCAAGTTTGTTCTGATTATAGGGCCAAAGATATGGATTGCATAAATAGTCATACACACAAAGATGTGTACAATCTGGTTTCTAGTGAAATAATAGTTCAAAAGGGATGATATTATCAAGCACTTTAGTAGGTATTCTCTTCAAGATTCACGGCTATTTAAAAACGATAATCCCAATTAAAATAGGTATACTAGCTCTCAACATTATAATAAGACTAGTTTCTACAACATGTCTATTCCTTCTCTCCGTAACTCCATTTTAAGAAGGAGTATAAGGACAAAAAATCCTTCTTGTGTATCTTAACTGAAACAAATATGTTTTGAGGCTTTTAAACTCTATACCCTCATCATTGTGTAACTACTTTATTTAAGTGTAAAATTATCTAGAAACCATAACATCAAACTAATGAAAAATTTGTGCAACTTGGGATTTGTTATGCAAAATATAAATGCATTGATATCTTGTACAGTCATCAAAAAAGAGCAAAAAAAATATTTCATTCCAAGTGTGGATACGATAGGTAAGATTCCTCAAATGTCAACATGAATTATTTCAAAAGGAATCTGTGATTAAGTGTGTATATACTTCATAGACAGCCTATGTAACGTATTAATCTAACACACATTACACAAATCAAGAGTACTAGAGAACTTCAAATGTACTATAGTGATGAACGAAAACCGGCATCGCCAATTCTCGCAAATACTTTGGTTTTAATATTTGTAAAACTCTCGCAAGTGCACGAATCATTTCGTAGAAAATGATAAGTATACTCCCAAGGTCGATCTAAGGAAGGAATGTATGTGGTTCTTAATTTATTATTCAAACTTTTAAAAACGAAATTAAATCCTAAACATCCTGTCACGATAGTTTGGTTTTTGTGTTTCTAATCTAATAACATAAAATAAACATATATACAGATTAATTAAACATAATAAAAAATAAACATAGATACAAATTCAATAAATACATATAAATACAGATTCAATAAATATTCATGCAAATTTTATCATTTATATTAGTGGAGTATTTATGGATATAATAACTAAATTAATTATGCTTGCTCATATTATCTAGGTTATTAAAGATATAAATTGATATTTTATTGATTCTCTCTTTTTTGTATGAATACCACCTTTGGTGGGGTTAGATATTCTTTGTTAACTAAACAAATCAATTAACACCTATGGGTGGGGTTGATAACTAATTTGGTTAATTAAATTAATTCCTTTTTCTAAGAGATTGAAAATGAACCATTTAAATGCCACCTTTGGTGGGGTTAGACAATTTAAACTTTATTCAAGGTGTCCAAATTAAACCTAAGAATTTAGTTATCCGAGTACTAACTTTCAAGTTTTAAAACCACTATTGAAAACATGTTGTCAATACATTTTCACATAATAATTCTTATAAAAACTTTTGAAATAGAGTTTCACTCTAACTACCGGGCGATTGTACCAACAAATAAAAGAGCACTACTCTAAATTAGACCGGATAACTAAACCTTAAAGTCTAATCTTCAGATTTAAGTTTGTAATGAAAAATAATATATTTCTCTCTAACATCCTTAATATAAAATCTTGAATAAAAATAAAATCAATTCATTTAAGAAATTTTCACCTATTTAATATTTCGCAAGCATAACAACGTTATTATTATATCATGATTATAAATTACTAGCACGCTTAAATTTAATCACACACAAATTAAATATAACATGTAAGAATAAAGCATAAAAATAACTGTAAAGAAAATAAAATCCTTACAGAACTTCGACGCTATTCCCGTTGCTAGAAAACCTCCAAGCCGAATTTGCACTTCCATTTATTGAATCAAAAATCTAAAATATTACAAAAACATTACAAGTTCCTCTCAAAAAGAGAAGAACTCTAAACCTAAGAGAATTGAACTAAAAACTAAGAGAAAAACTAAGAAAAGCTTAGAAACTAAGAAAGAAACTAAGAAAAACTCAAAAACTAAGAAATGAGAGAAAGAAAAAAGAGAGAAGTGTGGTTTTGAGGTGTTTGAAGGTGTATGGAAGGGGGGTATTTATAGGTGAGGATGGAGAGAAAAAATGAATAAAAAAATGTTAAAAAAAATATTAAAAAATTAAAAAACGTGTAGTGGACATGCTGAGGTCATCAATGACGTCAGCATGACATCACACCGGCTGCCGCACGTGAAAAATGGGGTGAAAACGCGTTGGGCGCGCGAAGGGCGGCTATTTGGGCCGCCGCGCCAGAATTTGGCCGCGCGTGAGCAATAACCAGCGCGCATGAACAAGTAACCTGTAGCGCGCGATCTTTGCGCGCATGAACGATAACCTCGCGCGCGCGATCGCGCGTGAAACGATAACCAGCGCGCAGTGCCGCGCGCATGAACAGTAACCAGCGCGATCTTTGCATGAACAAGTACCGCGCGATTTGGGCCGAGGCCGTCTGACGGCGCGTTTTTCTCCATTTTGACATTTTTGACCTTTTTGACCCATTTTGTCCAATTTTTCCATATTTTTCGACCTTTACGCATTTATTTATTAATATTTTTGTGATGTATTGCTTCCAGTATTCCTCTTTGAGTCTTTAAGTTGCATTTTTAAGCGAAAATACCTGAAAAACAATAAAAATACCCGTGATTCCGAAAAAGACAAATTTATATAAATATATGATAAAACATATAAATATATATATTTTTAATCAATTAATGTGCATAAAATCATGGTTATTTTAGTGCTTTTTGAGCACTCATCACAACCCCCAACCAGCTTTTTGCTAGTCCCTTAGCAAGAGAAGCGATAAAAACTAAAAATTAAACTATCCTAAATCACTTTCGTGGATTGAAACGGTTGCATTTAGCCTATGCAACAAGCCTTTAAACCCCTAGGTTGCCCTAGTGGACGAGTTTGAGTCTCGTGAGGGTTTTCAGTAATGATACCCACAAACATTGTACTAAATGTAAAAACAAAAGAAACAATAAAAACAAACAACTTAAAAATTAAATTTACAACAAAATCACAAATTATCAACATCTCACAAAAATGTCTCATACTTTTTAATCTCCTTTAAGATCATAATTAAAATCTCAAGCATAAGTTATTTTAATCTCTTTAAACAATCATGATTTATTATAATAATTAGTCGAAAATCATTTTCATATTTCATATCAAAAATGTATCAATTTAATTTCACCCAATTTCAGTGTCATGAATTTCGACTCTATTCCTCACAAGTCAATACTCTCAAAACACTGAATCCTATGGGTTCAAACACTCATACTAATTTATATGCGAAAGAGTTGATGTATAGAAATGAACTAATATGTTCGCATATGTATAAAGAATAAAGGCTCAAAGTGTTATTTTAACATTGATCTCATGAAAGGAATCAAATGTATAAATTATAAAGATATCATATATAAAAATTATTTTCATGCATAAATCAAACTCATTAAGAAAGAATTTCAAGATATATGCCTTTTACAAATGAAGAGAGTGCAATGACTTTTTAGGGAATTATTTCCTATATCCTTCTTTTGTAATTAGCCTTTACTCACAACTTTGTAGGCAATGTGGGTTATAGTATGTAGATTATACTATATATTCTTTATCTCTCTATTTTTTTCTGAAGATATTTCTCAATATATGTATTTTAGAGAGTCAAGGCATGTGCAGATTGTACATATTTTGGATTTTGGTGAGTGGTTAGTTTTGTGGCTTTTCTGTTTTGATCTTGGTTTAGGTAACCCAGAGATATGTCTTTTTGTTTTTGTAGTAGTCATGCATAAATGAGATATAAGCATATACTATCAACTTCTACTCAAATCATTTAATCTAAGCAAAAATAATAATAAAAAATATATGATACTCTATTAAAATGAGAAAAAAAAAATTCATACATTCAATGCTAATACCTATAGAGATCATCTAAAAATTTGAAGAAATAAGAAATGTGTTTGGAGTAGAAAAATATATATTTCACTCTGAATAAAGGAAATTAGGCTCAAATTATATCTCACAAAGGTAGTCTCCACTAAAAAAAACTCATAAACACCGATTTTGGGTTTAATATAATTTCTACATCTTATCAAGAAATACTAATTATGACAAAAACTAACTAATTATCAAAAATAATTACAAAATATTTCATGATATGTTTTCAAAAAATTAATCTAACAGTACAAAAGACTTAACTATTTACTTAAATTTGATTTAAAGAAAAAATAGATTTTTGTGAATTTTTGTTTTGTTTTGTTTTTTTTTTATTCCAAAAATTACTAAATCACACAAAATAGAAATAAAACCAAACACACAAAAAATGAAAAAGTATATTTTTTTATTTTTAAATATTTTTTTTTTATTTTTTAAATTGTTAAAACTTTTTTTTTTAAGCATGGTAACTTTTCACCACCCCCAACCTAGAACTTACATTGTCCTCAATGTAACAACTGTAAATTAAAGATAAAGAGAAAAGAGAAGAAAGATTACCTATTTCTTGAGAAAGTGCAAGTAGTAATGGAAAATGCAGGTGCATCCATCATATTCATCATTAAAGTGTATACAGACAGATCGCTGTGAACTTCTAACATCTCAACAAATATTTTTAGTTTTAACAATTTAAAAATTATTCACATGTAAATAAAAGAAATAAAAGAAAATTACCTAAAATGATGGGTTGCCTCCCATCCAAATAGCAGTTTAACGTCTTAGCAAGACGTAATTTGGGGATTGCATTTTAAGTAAACTCAATGTCCCTCATCATTGAGTCAATCAAACCTGGCAGGTAAGACAAGGTTGTCTTCCTATACTTTTTTCACTACGCCCTATTGATTTTCAGATTTCTTTCTATACTTAAAACTAGAGGCATATTTTGAGTTTTAGATAACCCACATCTAGGTACAAATCAAATAATTAAGGCATAAAAACACAATTGTACCTAGATTAAACAAAGAAACTAGCTCCTTAGATTGTAATCAAAACTTTAAAATTTTGGAGATAGTTAAATTTTTTTTTTTTAAATAACATAATCAGTATTAACCAAGAGTGCTCCCAGGAAAGAATGGTGGTGCAAAGGCTCCTTAAAAACCATCCTCCTAGACAGAACAACGTTCCCAGGAAAGACTAATTAGACAAGCGCTTTCCAAGAACTAGTCTCCTGTATTTAACTCCCAGATCTTTACTTTTCATGTTATTAAGTTAAGTTACATAAAAATTTAAGTTAATGAAAATCTAAGTTAATTAAGTTTAAAGAAAAGGTTAATTAAGTTAAGTGAATTAAAAAAAAATCTAAGTTAATTAAGTTAAAAAAAATCTAAGTTAATTAAGTTAGTAAAAAGTTAATTAAGCTAAGTGAAGTAAAAAAAATCTAAGTTAATTAAGTTAATGAAAATTTGAGTAAAAACCTAAGTTCATGTTAAAAAAAAATCTAAGTTAATTAAGTTAGTAAAAGAAAAATTAAGTTAAGTAAGTTAACTAAAAATCAAGAAGAAAAATAAAAAAATAGCTAAAAAAAAGAAATATAAAAAATAATATAAAAAAAATTGAAAAAGGTAAAAGAAAATAAAAAAAAGTAAAAATTAAAATAAAAAAAAATTAAAATTTTGGTTTTTTTTTATTTTTTTTATTTTTATTTATTTTTATTTTTTTTACGAACAGTAATTTTATTTTACTATTCACGCTAATTTTTTTTTTTTACGAACGGTAATTTTATTTTACTACTCATGCTATCTTATTTCTTATTAATTTCAAATTTTTTTTTTTAATTATTTTTTTTTACTATTCATTAACGGAAAAATTTTTTTACTTCAAATTTCAAATTTCTAAATTATTTTACTATTTATGCTATAATTAAATTTTTTTTTTATCTATTTTTTTTATTTATTTTTTTATTTTTTTTTATTTTTATTTCTTATGAAATTTGAAATTTGATTAAATTTTTTTTTTTTTAAATCACAATTATTTACAACACAAAAATATTTTTAAAATTTTGATAAATAAATTAAAAACGCTATTCCTTCCCAAATGACGGTAGCCAAAAACTTGATGGTAAAAACCGACATCAGATTCTCGCCAATACTTTGGTTTTAATATTTGTAAAACTCTCAAGTGCATCTAATCATTTCGTAGAAAATGATAAGTATCTTTCCGAATTCGATCTAAGGAAGGAATGTATGTGGTTCTTAATTTATTATTCAAACTTTTAAAAGCGAAATTAAATCCTAAACATCCTGTCACGATAGTTTCGTTTTTGTGTTTCTAATGTAATAACATAAAATAAACATATATACAGATTAATTAAACATAATAAAAAATAAACATAGATACAAATTCAATAAATACATATAAATACAGATTCAATAAATATTCATGCAAATTTTATCATTTATATTAGTGGAGGATTTATGGATATAATAACTAAATTAATTATCTTGCTTCATATTATCTAGGTTATTAAAGATATAAATTGATATTTTATTGATTCTCTCTTTTTTGTATGAATACCACCTTTGGTGGGGTTAGATATTCTTTGTTAACTAAACAAATCAATTAACACCTATGGGTGGGGTTGATAACTAATTTGGTTAATTAAATTAATTCCTTTTTCTAAGAGATTGAAAATGAACAATTTAAATGCCACCTTTGGTGGGGTTAGGCGATTTAAACTTTATTGAGGTGTCCAAATTAAACCTAAGAATTTAGTTATCCGGTCTTAACTTTCAAGTTTTAAAACCACTATTGAAAACATGTTGTCAATACATTTTCACATAATAATTCTTATAAAAACTTTTGAAATAGAGTTTCACTCTAACTACCTAAGCGATTGTACCAACAAATAAAAGAGCACTACTCTAAATTAGGCAGGATAACTAAACCTTAAAGTCTAATCTTGATTGAAGTTTGTAATGAAAAATAATATATTTCTCTAACATCCTTAATATAAAATCTTGAATAAAAATAAAATCAATTCATTTAAGAAATTTTCACCTATTTAATATTTATGTAGCATAACAACGTTATTATTATATCATGATTATAAATTACTAGCAGTTAAATTTAATCACGCACAAATTAAATATAACATGTAAGAAGAAAGCATAAAAATAACTGTAAAGAAAATAAAATCCTTACAGAACTTCGACGCTATTCCCGTTGCTAGAAAACCTCCAAGCCGAATTTGCACTTCCATTTATTGAATCAAAAATCTAAATTATTACAAAAACATTACAAGTTCCTCTCAAAAAGAGAAGAACTCTAAACCTAAGAGAATTGAACTAAAAACTAAGAGAAAAACTAAGAAAAGCTTAGAAACTAAGAAAGAAACTAAGAAAAACTCAAAAACTAAGAAATGAGAGAAAGAAAGAAGAGAGAAGTGTGGTTTTGAGGTGTTTGAAGGTGTATGGAAGGGGGGTATTTATAGGTGAGGATGGAGAGAAAAAATGAATAAAAAAATGTTAAAAAAATATTAAAAAATTAAAAAACGTGTAATGGACATGCTGAGGTCATGAAAGACGTCAGCATGACATCACAAGGGCTGCTGCACGTGAAAAATGGGGGCAAAACGCACTGGGCGCGCGGAGGGCGGCTGGCCAGCTGGCCGCTCACGCGCGCGTACATGGTAACAGAACCCCGCGCGATCTTGCGCGCATGAACAAGAACCTCGCGCTAGCATCACAAGCGATCTTGCGCGCATGAAACAGAACCCGCGCCATCTTTGCGCATGAACGATACCGCGGCAGTTTGGGCGGAGCTTCTTTGCGCGGCGGCGCGTTTTTCTCCATTTTGACATTTTTGACCTTTTTGACCCATTTTGTCCAATTTTTCCATATTTTTCGACCTTTACGCATTTATTTATTAATATTTTTGTGATGTATTGCTTCCAGTATTCCTCTTTGAGTCTTTAAGTTGCATTTTTAAGCGAAAATACCTGAAAAACAATAAAAATACCCGTGATTCCGAAAAAGACAAATTTATATAAATATATGATAAAACATATAAATATATATATTCTTAATCAATTAATGAGCATAAAATCATGGTAATTTTAGTGCTTTTTGAGCACTCATCACAGTAGAATGAGGATGACCAAGCCTCTCATGAAGGAGAGTTACACTTATCTCAGTGTGGTGACAAGTAATAGATGATGCATCAACTCAACAAGTAGCTTTCTCAGTACCTAGAATGACATAAACTTGTAGAGACCTTTCTCAACAACCCTATTAAAATGGTATTCCTACTCACAATATCCTTTACCAAAAAATTGTTAGGAAAGAACTTCATACTAATATGATTATCAACGCACAATTTTCTTACTGAGATAAAAAAATTCTTACTATGATACACACAAGAGTTGTTTTAAACGTAAATAAAGTGATTATGTGTGCAAAGAAGTAGAACCAAAATAAGTTATAGGTATAGTCGTGTAATTACCTAGCATCATAGTAGCACTACCAACGTAGTCTATTTCTTGTGGAAGATAGATAAGCCACATAAGAGGTTGGGTGATATGTAGCACCTGTATCCATATACCACTATGTATTAGATGTGATTAAGGTAGTAAGTGGGGAAAAGAATGCTTGTGGTGATACACTTTGAATATGATCATATAGATCTTAAGGGAAGTAAGTAAATACTCTTAAGGTGTCATGATCATAATTATCTTACACTTAATATATGTGTCCTTGGTGATTCTTTCTAGGTTTTGGTTTGGCCATTATTTTTATATTTAGAGTAATGAAAGTAACATATGCATGCATTATGACAAAGCTTCTTGCAAATTTGACATTGAATTTGTGAGAAATCCACGATTTTAGGTTTGTTTTGAGTGTTTTGGCCAGAGGAACGATTTCCAAAATTTTGAGAGGTTTCATTTGGCTATGAATTACCTTTGAATTGTTATAAATGTGATTGAGATGAAGTAGATGAGGTTCAAGTGTATTTACCCTAAACAATAGCTAGATCAGGTAAATTGATTATCTTGTTCTACCTTTCATAAGTCCTCATCTTTGTGAATAGTTCATCAAGGCCAAGAATATGTTTCTTGCTGGTGGTGTTAGTTGCAACTAAGCTATACATTGAGTACTCTCAATCACCGATGAACTCACTAGCTACTAAAAGAAGATCAATTAAGTCTTTGCATTGACTAATATATTGCTCTATGGTAAGAGATCCTTTTTTAGACTTTGTAGTGGCCATCTCAACTCCATTAGATGATATTGAGAATCATCATTATTGAAGGATTTGTATAAAGAACTCCAATACTAAGAACCCGTTGTTTTGTGAATCAAATATTTCAACTGACTTGCAAAAACAAATGAATAGATCCAACAACTGAATCTTGTCTTTTTCGGATATGATAAGGAGGACTTTCTTCAAGTGTCAGACTTATGAGAATTGCCATTGCAATAATTGTTTGAACTATTTTCTTGAGGATTTTTATGTTTATAATAAGATAAAAGTGTAATAAGTTGTGTAAAATCAATATATTTACTAATAGGGACTTATAATATGTGACATATTATATTTTATAATCTTTTAATTTTAGTTTTAAATATATATATTTCATTCATATATATATATATATCATAGTATTATTTTATATCTTATTTCAATATTTTATTTTTAATTTATTTGAAATTGTTTGATAATTATTTTACACTTTAATACCCAAATTATATTAATACTTAGACTTTAATATGTTTCTTTTATTTTTAATTTTAGAGTAATATTAATTAATTAATTTAATATGTTTATATATAAATTTTATTGTAATTTATTTTTATATTTTAAATAATTTTCATAAAAGATTTTAATGAAATATTAGCATGAAAGTTCTAAAATTTATATTATAACATGAAATAAAAACTAATATTTTTTCTTGTGAAAAGAAATTCTAACTCCACCTAATCATAAATAAACTACTATTTTAACTAATTTAATTACACCATGGTCCTGAGACAACATCTTAGGTTGAAAAACATGTTAAGTAGGGATGAGCACGGTATGGACGTGGACGATTTTTTACCTGCTGGTAACGATTCAAGATGTTTATTAAAAAATACAAAAAAACCATTTTTCAAACTTTTTAAAAAATTCCTATTCAATTGGGCTCCCTTTAGTTCTTCAACCAAAAGTCTAAAGCAACTGGACTCAAGGCTCTTTAATCTGTTCTTTCAATTTGTTATTTTAAGTTTGAATATATTTATTTAATAAAAGAATTTAACAATTAATACTATATATTTCTTTAAATCTCGACAAGGTCACATATAAATGAGCAGCACAAGATATAAATAACATATTCTAAACTCATACAAATATTGAAAACTAATTACATAAATTTAAGAAAACTAAAGTATAATAAAGCAAAAATTCTCTCTTCTAATTATTCATCAACAATACGAATATCCTATAAAAATCATTTTTATAAACCAAAATAACAAATTGATTAATTAATAATGTAAATTTTTTACCTCAATATCATCTTCTGCAATATTAATAGTAGAAGCGGATAAACCCGTAGCTAACATATCTGAATAAATTATAAAATATTCAAATACACAATTAAACAATTAATATATAGTATATAAAACAAGTGTTAATAAAATATAACATGTACAAGTATTAAATATAGACTTATACCTTGTTTATGACTATTATATAGTATTATCATACTATATAATACAAATTATCATTAAATAATGTACGAATTAATTATAATAAATTTTAATATAATTCAATCTAATACAATTATATTTACTATATCCAATACAACACACTAACATGTGGTGAATATTTACCTTTTCCATTACTCTTTTTCTTAAATTATTTACCATCTTGCTTACAACGTGCAAAGGCTACAAACTACAAGCATATTCATGTAAATTTCTCAACCATTACTTTATAAACTTCATGAAACAATTCAAATTTTAATATTCATTATATGATTTTACATTGGCATTATGCATGATTGGCATCTCATTTAAAGTTTATATGCTAATTTAGTCAAAGCATTAGCAAGCAGGGTTCCAATGGGTTGGTTCCAAGTCCTTTATTCCATATACACTATGAATCGATAATAATTACTCCATATGACTTCAGGCATATAAATATATGTCATTCCGAAGTTGTTCTACTCAAGAAACAAAATAAAGTCTCTAACTAAAGTCTCTCAAAGCACAAATCTAATAAGATTGTACCATGATAACTTAAAATGACTCAAAAGTTTTGTAACAAAAACAGAGTAGCACAAATATCAAAATAGCGAGGTCCATCGTCTATACACAAAATAGAGTAGCCACTTTATGTAGCATAAACCAAAAGAAGAAATCTAAGTAAAACTGTAAAAGAAAACATGAAGCATAGAAAAGAGTAAGTTGGAGATTTATAGATCTACTTCATACGAGGAGACAAGGAAACACTTTATGTATCTACCTGAGTACCTGATGAGATCACGAAGAAGAAGAAGCTGAGGAGGGTTGTAGAAGTGAACGAGAATGATAGACGTAGAGACGAGGACTGCAAACGTAGAGACGAGGACATCGAGCCGAGCCAAGCCGACGACAAGCGTAGAGTGGCAGAGATGACAAATGAAAGAAACATAGATGACAAATGAGAGCTCTAGAGACTAAAATTGAAAATCTGAAATCAATATTCAAGCGTAGTTTTGCTTATATACTGTGCAAAAAATAAGTGAAAACCCTAATTAATATATAATTTAATATATAAATTATTTAAATAAATATAATTATTTTCGGGTACGGGAGGGTACGGTTTTAAATATAACCAACATGAACCATATCTATTGCTTAATGTTCAGTTTATACTTGAAACCGAACTTGTCTCCAAAATTTATTGGATAAAAACCGAACTATTGGTACGGTTAATCACAAATAACCAAACCTACAATTTTTTGCCTATTCCTAATGTTGATTCAATTAGTTATACGACTCAAGTGGCATATACCTTTGGTAATATTGAGGATAAAAAAATAATGATATTATTATAATAATTTTTATTATTAATAAAATAAAAATATATAAAATATATATTTGTACTTAGTATTAGTTATATTTTAAAATCATTATTTTTAAATAAAACTATTATTAATAAAATATTTTTATAATATTAATAATTTATATTATGTCAATATTTCTATAAAACAATATTATTAAGTTCATTTGTTTTTGTTTTTATTAAGCATGGTTTTAGATCAAATTCTTTTTAAAAAATGGTTTTAAGAAATGTAATAGCAATAAAAAATATATATATAACATGTAAAAAATTTGATGCACCAAAAAAGTGAGTATATATCATATTAAATATTTAACTTAATCACTCTAAATTTTAAATTTTAAAATTATGCGTATTGTTTTATTACAAGTTAAAAATAATATTTTTTTTATTTTAAAATAAGTTAAATTCAATCATTGATCCCTAAACTTTAATTATTCACACATTGGTTTTTAAACTTTTAAAACATACGATTTGGTCTTCAAATTTTTAAAACTATACACTTGATCTCTAAGTTTTTTAATCTTATAATTTGGTCTCTATTTTTAAAATTTTACACATAGATCTGATGAGTGCTCAAAAAGCACTAAAATAACCATGATTTTATGCACATTAATTGATTAAAAATATATATATTTATATGTTTTATCATATATTTATATAAATTTGTCTTTTTTGGAATCACGGGTATTTTTATTGTTTTTCAGGAATTTTGGCCTAAAAACGCAATGTAAAGACTCAAAGAAGAATACTTGAAGCAATACATCACAAATATATTAATAAATAAGTGGGAAAAGGTCAACAAACATGGAACAATTGGACACAATGGGTCGAAAAGGTCAAAAATGTCAAAAAGACGGAAATCGCGCGCGCGGCATGGCCTTGACCACGCCCGGCCGCGCGCGCGCCCAATCCCGTCTTTGCGTGCGCCAGCGCGGGCTGCTGTTCACGCAGCGCCGAGCTACGCGCGGCAATGACCCAGCGCGCTGGCAGCGGCGGCCGCCCGGCCGTGCGCCCAACGCGTTTTCACCCCATTTTTCACGTGCGGCAGGCCACAGACGTCATCTTGACGTCATTGATGACCTCAAGATGTCCACTACACGTTTTTTAATTTTTTAATATTTTTTTTAACATTTTTTTACTCATTTTTTCTCTCCATCCTCACCTATAAATACCCCCCTTCCATTCACTTCAAAGCACACCTCAAAACCACACTTCTCTCTTCTTTCTTTCTCTCATTTCTTAGTTTCTTTCTTAGTTTCTAAGCTTTTCTTAGTTTTTCTCTTAGTTTTTAGTTCAATTCTCTTAGGTTTAGAGTTCTTCTCTTTTTGAGAGGAACTTGTAATGTTTTTGTAATAATTTAGATTTTTGATTCAATAAATGGAAGTGCAAATTCCGTTTGGAGGTTTTCTAGCAACGGGAATAGCGTCGAAGTTCTGTAAGGATTTTATTTTCTTTACAGTTATTTTTATGCTTTATTCTTACATGTTATATTTAATTTGTCTGTGATTAAATTTAACTGTGCTAGCTGTTTATAATCATGATATAATAATAACGTTGTTATGCTTGCAAAATATTAAATAGGTGAAAATTTCTAAAATGAATTGATTTTATTTTTATTCAAGATTTTATATTAAGAATGTTAGAGAGAAATATATTATTTTTCATTACAAACTTAAATATGAAAATTAGATTTTAAGGTTTAGTTATCCGGTCTGATTTAGAGTAGTGCTCTTTTATTTGATGGTACAATCGCCCGGTAGTTAGAGTGAAGCTCTATTTCAAATGTTTTTATAAGAATTATTATCTGAAAATGTATTGACAACATGTTTTCAGTAGTAGTTTTAAAACTTGAAAGTTAGTACTCGGATAACTAAATTATTAGGTTTAATTTGGACACCTTGAATAAAGTTTAAATCGTTTCTAACCCCACCAAAGGTGGCATTTAAATGGTTCATTTTCAATCTCTTAGAAAAAGGAATTAATTTAATTAACCAAATTAGTTATCAACCCCACCCATAGGTGTTAATTGATTTGTTTAGTTAACAAAGAATATATAACCCCACCAAAGGTGGTATTCATACAAAAAAGAGAGAATCAATAAAATATCAATTTATATCTTTAATAACCTAGATAATATGAGCAAGCATAATTAATTTAGTTATTATATCCATAAATACTCCACTAATATAAATGATAAAATTTGCATGAATATTTATTGAATCTGTATTTATATTTATTTTTTTATTTATTGAATTTGTATCTATGTTTATTTTTTTTATTATATTTAATTAATCTGTATATATGTTTATTTTATGTTATTAGATTAGGAACACAAAAACCAAACTATCGTGACAGGATGTTTAGGATTTAATTTCGTTTTTAAAAGTTTGAATAAGAAATTAAAAACCACATACATTCCTTCCTTAGATCGACCAGAAGTATACTTATCATTTTCTACGAAATGATTCGTGCACTTGCGAGAGTTTTACAAATATTAAAACCAAAGTATTTGCGAGAATCGGCGATGCCGGTTTTCGCTCATCAAGTTTTTGGCGCCGTTGCCGGGGAAGGAATAGCGTTTTTAATTTATTTATCACAATTTTTAAAAATATTTTTGTGTTGTAAATAATTGTGATTTTTTTTAAAAATAAAAAAATAAAAAATTTAATCAAATTTCAAATTTCATAAGAAATAAAATAAAATAAAATAAAAAAAATAAAAAATTTTTAACTATAGCATAAATAGTAAAATTTAGAAATTTGAAATTTGAAGTAAAAAGTTTTTACCGTTCATGAATAGTAAATTAAAAAAAAGTTTTTAGTTAATAAGAAATAAGATAGCGTGAATAGTAAAATAAAATTACCGTTCATGAATAGTAAATTAAAAAAAATTAAAAATTTAAAAAAAAAATTTAAGTTAATAAGAAATAAGATAGCGTGAATAGTAAAATAAAATTACCGTTCGTAAAAAAAAAAAAAAAAAAAAAACTAAAAGGCATGAAAAGTAAAAATCTAAGGGAGTTCTGTCTAGGAGACTAGTTCTTTGAAGCCTTTGTGCCACTAGTCTTTCCTGGGAACGTTGTTCTGGCTAGGAGAATGGTTTTTAAGGAGCCATTGCACCACCATTCTTTCCTGGGAACACTCTTGGTTAATACTGATTATGTTATTTAAAAAAAAAATTAACTAGTTTTGTCTAGTGTTTTGTATTAAATGCCATGGAAATTTTCTCTAATTTTTTTATTTTTGTTGACAGGAGTTTTAAATTTACGTTTAAAAATAGTCTATGCGTGGTAGGAGATCCTTAGGAAACCCCCTAACACCATATGTAAATAATATTCATAAATTTAAACAAGTGTCAACAACACTGGATCCTACCCATCAACCTGATTTTGAGCCAAACATAGAACCAAGTCTTAATCCTTTACTAGAACCAAAAGAAATGGAGGAAAACCAACATGTTAGGGAAACCACGATGAAGGAGTTTGCAAGACCGGTGATTGGCACGGCAACTGCCGCTATCCAGTTGGGAGAGGTTGCTCGGAATTATGACCTTAAAAATATTCATTTTTCTATGCTTCCTTCCTTTTATGGGCTACCTAATGAAGATTCTCTTTCCTTTATGAGAGATTTCTATGCTACGGTCCAAACATTCCCCCTCGGTATTCTAAACGAGGATCAACTTAGAATGAGATGTTTTCCCTACACCTTAAAGGATAAGGCCAAAGCTTGGTTGATGTCACTTCCCCCAGGTTCTCTGATGACATGGGGTAACATTTACAATAAATTCATGGGAAAATTCTATTCCCATCAAAAAACATCAGGGCTGAGAGGAAAGATTGCTACTTTCTCTCAGATGGAAGGAGAACCATTCCATGAAGCTTGGGATAGGTTCAAAATGTTTCTCACTCAATGTCCCCATCATAGCTTTCCCCTACAGTTGCAGAACCAATTCTTTTACGATGGACTTACACAACAATGTCAGTTCATTGTCGACAACGCTGCAGGAGGAGCAATAGGAGAAAAGACTGCATTAGAAACGTATAACCTCTTTGAGATGTTGGGTGCTAATTCCTAACGAGAAAAGCTCCCGAGTGAGAAAAGTCGGTGTTCATGAAATTGACTCCCGGTAATGAAGTTCAACAACAACTTGTTCAACCGACTAAGCAAGTTTCCCTTCTCGCTACACAAACCAACACCAATAATGAACAATATGGTTTGTACAAAGAATACGGGACATGGCATCAAGCCTGTCCATATCAAGGAGATACAACTGCACTCGAGCAGGTTAATGTGTTGGGAGCATATCAACAGAGACCAAGGTTTGATCCCAATTCAAATACCTATAATCCTGGGTGGAGAAGTCATCCAAATTTCTCTTGGAGGCAAAACAACCCTCCTTTCCCTCAAAGCTCAAACCAGGCGGGCCAGCAATTCCACCCACCTATTCCAAGAAGCATTCCAAATAAACCAACCCTGGAGGACAACTTGAATTCTTTTATTCAAGTTTGTAGGGATAATCAATCTAAAACCAATCAACGGTTGGACTCTGTGGAAGCTTCTATCAAAAAGGTGGAAGTTCAAGTTGAACAGTTAGTTGAACATTTGCAAAAAGGCAAAGACTAATTTGAAACTTAAATGAATTCAATGAAGAGGAGACATTGAGTTTTTCATTCTGCAATCTCCAAGCAACGTCTTACTAGAAGACGATAAATTTTAGTCCTACATGGGAGGTCACCCATTATTGTATTTTCCTTTGTTTTAGTTTGCGTGTAATAAAAAAAAATATATTTTAGGTTCCTTGCACTTTTTTTAGAGATATCTACTATTGTTTTTAAGAGCAAAATGTTGATTCACAATAGGAGGAGGATCATTTTCAACTACAAACAACCATGGGAGATGCTGAAGATAGGCGGAAAAAGATGAAAGACTATACAATGCCAATCATTGGCAATGTAACTTCCGGCATCCAATTACAAGAGGCTGCAAGGAATTATGAATTGAAAAAGATTCATTATTCTTTGTTACCTTCCTTTTACGGTATCCCTAATGAAGACCCTTTGCATTTCATTCAAGAATTCTATGCTATTGTCCAAACCTTTCCACTACATGCAATTAATGAAGATCAACTTAGGATGAGGTTTTTTCCTTACACTCTCAAAGATAAATCTTGGTCATGGTTCATTACTCTACAGTCAGGGTCTCTTAAAACTTGGGAGGCAGTCTATGAAATTTTTATGGGTAGGTTCTATTCCCATCAAAAGACTGTTGATCTAAGAACAAAGATAGCAAAATTTTCTCAAATGAATGAAGAGCCCATTCATGAAGCTTGGGAACGATTCAAACTCCTTTTCATTCAATGTCAAAATCATAGCTTTCCATTACAGCTACAAAACCAATTCTTTTACGATGGATTGACACTACAGAGTCAATACATGGTTGATAATGCTGCTGGAGGTGCTGTAGGAGAAAAGACAGCAGAGGAAACCTATAATCTCTATGAGCTATTGGGTTCTAATTCCCAACAAAGAGGTGGTAGAATTAAAGCAAAGGTCAATGAAGTCGGCTTTGATAATGAGATAACCTTGCAACTTGCTGAATTGACTAAACAAGTGAAATTCCTCACGTCTCACCAAATTTCTAATCAAGAGGTATGTGGAGTGTGTTGTTCAATTGGGCATGGTACTCATAATTGTTCAAATACTTGTGATTCTAGTGTCGATGCCATAGAGGAAGTCCAATCTTTTCAAAAGTATCATCCAAACACCTATAATCACCCAACCTACAACCACCCTTACCCACCAAGCCAATCTTTTAAACCAACCTTAGAAGATAACTTGAATGCTTTTATTCAAGTTAGTCGTGACAACCAATTGATGACTAATCAAAGGTTGAACACCATGGAGGCTTCGGTTAAAAGAATTGAATCTAAAATTGGGCAACTGGCTGAACAAATGCAAAAGAAAGAACCAGGAAAGTTGCCCAGTCAACCAAAACAAGCAAAAGATGTTAGAACTCTTCGAAGTGGTAAGGTAGTCAATACCAGTTTACCTGAAATCTCTAAACTACCTTGTAGTTCATGTAACAAAGAAGGCGATATTCTAATCTCGCAAAAAGGAGAAACAAGTGTTAAACTTAACAAGCCTTCTGAAAAACTCATTGGGGGGTCATCTGACACTCCCAAAATTCAAAAGACAACAGAACCACACCAGATGCAAGTACCTTTTCCCCACCGGTTGAAAGAATCCAAACAAGATAAGCAATTCAATGATCTTTTTAATATGCTCTCTAAAGTAAATATCAATTTACCATTATTAGAAGTGATCATGAATGTGCCCTCATATGCCAAGTTTTTCAAAGAGTTGAACACTAAGAAAAGGAGGTATGAACTGAATGAACGAGTAGTAGTATCAGAAATTTCTAGCGCTGTACTTCAGCACAAACTACCCCCTAAGTTGAAAGACCCTGGAAGTTTTATTATAAACATAACTATGGGGGATAGGAAGGTTGCTAAAGCAATGCTTGATTTAGGTGCTAGTATAAATTTGATGCCCTACTCTATATTCTTACAGCTCAATCTAGGGGATTTAAAACCCACAACTATGTCCCTACAACTTGCAGATAGATCTCTTAAATATCCAGAGGGAATAGTTGAGGATGTTTTGGTACAGGTAGACAAACTGATAATACCGTTGACTTTGTGGTTCTCGATATGCAAGAAAATCCGGCATTGGACGTAGAGAGCATACAATATTACTTGGTAGACCATTTATGGCAACTACTAAAACTATTATTGATGTCCAAGATGGAAATTTGACAATGACAAGTCTTAGGAGAGACTGCTCATTTCAAAGTTTTTGATTCTTCACCTTTCCCTTCTATTTCTCGCCATCGATGAAATATTCGAAGTTGATCCTTTGGATAATCTTGTCCAAAACACCTTTTTCCAAACCGTAATAGAAGACAAGCTTGAAACCGTTCTTACACTTGAAAAGGTTGAAGAAGATTTAGATGAAGAAATTAAGGGTACCTTGAACAACTAGACAATAATGAAGTGATGACAAAATCTAGTACACTTTTAAATCTACCCAGCTTCTTCATCCGTTAAAGAGGCCAATCCACCGAACTTGAACTCAAAGACTTACCCGAGCACTTAAAATATGTGTTTTTGGAAGAAGGAGAAACATATCCATTGATAATTTCTTCAACCTTGACCAAACCACAAGAAAAAGAACTCATCAAAGTTGCTTAAACAGTTTAAGAAATCTATAGGTTGGAGTATAGGGGATATAAGAGGCATTAGTCCAACAATGTGTATGCACAAGATCAACTTGGAGGATGGTGCTAAACCCATGTACGAGAGGCCCAAAGAAGACTAAACCCAAACATGCAAGAGGTAGTTAAAAAGGAAATCCTTAAATTATTAGAAGAAGGGATTATCTATCCTATCATGCGGATAGTAAGTGGGTTAGTCCAAAGGTACGTGGTACCAAAGAAATCTGGGATAACAGTTGTTAAAAATGATAAAAGTGAATTAGTGCCCACTAGAATAATCACTGGATGGAGAATGTGTATAGATTTTAGGAAACTAAATTTATATACGAAAAAGGATCACTTTCCTCTTCCATTCATTGATCAAATGTTGGAAAGATTAGTCAAGTACCTAATTTTATTGTTTTTTGGATGGACTGTCTGGATATTATCAAGTACCCATAGCACCAGAAGATCAGGAAAAGACCACATTTACATGTCCTTTTGGGACATTTGCTTTTCGCAGAATGCCATTTGGGTTATGCAATGCCCCTGCCACTTTCCAGAGATGCATGATATCTATTTTCTCGGACATGGTGGAGAAATTCATTGAAATTTTCATGGACGATTTCTCTGTCTTTGGGAACTCATTTGATGATTGCTTACATAAATTGACTTTGGTTTTAGAAAGATGCATTGAATGCAATCTAACCCTTAGTTGGGAGAAAAGTCATTTTATGGTTCAACAAGGGATAGTTTTAGGACATATAATTTCAAACAAGGGTATTGAAGTTGATAAGGCAAAAGTTGAATTGATATCCAAACTACCTCCCCCTACATCTATGAAGGGGATAAGAAGCTTCTTGGGACATGCAGGATTTTACAGACGATTTATTAAAGATTTCTCTAAAATAAGTCGTCCTTTATGTAACTTACTATCCAAAGATGCTGAATTTGACTTCAACAATGACTGCCTTATTTCCTTTAAAACCTTGAAAGAGAAACTAACATCTACCCCTGTTATAATGGCACCAAACTGGTCTTTACCTTTTGAAATAATGTGTGACGCTTCTGATTATGCAATAGGAGCAGTCCTTGGACAAAGAGTGGATAAGCGTTTACATGTCATCTACTATGCTAGCAAAACACTCAATGATGCCCAAATGAATTACACCACCACTGAAAAGGAATTCTTGGCTATAGTATTCTCTTTAGACAAATTTCGGTCTTATTTAGTAGGATCTAAAGTGATTGTACATTCTTATCATGCTGCTTTAAGATACCTATTAAGTAAACCAAATGCCAAGCCAAGATTAATCGAGGTGGAGTCTTACTCTTACAAGAATTTGACCTAGAAATCAAGGATAAGAAAGGCGGTGAAAACTTAGTAGTCGACCATTTGTCTAGGTTGATTTCGACTTCAATTCTCTTAAAGATGAGAGTAATGACGATATAGTTGAAACCTTTCCGATGAATGCAGTTATTTTTCATAGGTCCGAACCCATGGTATCTTTGATATTGTAAACTATCTTGCCACTGGTGTTTTGCGACCTAACACTTCATACCAGGACAAGAAAAGGTTTTTTAAAACTATTAAGGACTATTTCTGGGATGACCCTTATTTATACAAGATTGGTCAAGATCAAGCCATCCGGAGATGCGTACCAGAAGAACAACATAAGAGCATTCGACTTTTTGTCATGAACTTCATCATGGGGTCATTTTGGAGGTGAAAAGACAGCCCGTAAGATATTACAGTCTGGATTCTTTTGGCCCACTCTTTTTAAAGATGCTCATATGTTTTGTGCACAATGTGATAGATGTCAAAGAACAGGAAACATAAGCAAAAGAGATGAAATGCCTTTGACATCTAATTTAGTTGTTGAACTCTTTGATGAATGGGCATTGACTTCATGGGTCCTTTTCCCCCATCTAATGGATTTCAATACATTTTGATTGTTGTGGATTATGTGTCCAAGTGGGTAGAAGCTATCCCCACCAAAACCAATGATGCTAATGTTGTTGTGAAATTCTTGAAAGATTTCATATTCAGTAGGTTCGGAACGTCTAGAGCTATAATAAGTGATGGAGGTAGCCATTTTTGTAACAAACTCTTTGATGGAGTACTAAACAAGTACAACATCACACATAAAGTAGCTACTCCATATCATCCTCAAACTTCCGGTTTAGTGGAAGTGAGTAATAGGCAAATTAAGGGAATACTGGAACGCACTGTGCGTCCGTCAAGGAAGGATTGGGCATTTAAGCTAAATGATGCCTTATGGGCATACCGCACCGCTTACAAAACACCTATTGGGATGAGCCCTTACCGGTTAATCTTTGGGAAAGCGTGCCATCTTCCAGTTGAACTTGAACACAAAGCTTATTGGGCAATTAAAGAGTTAAACATGGATTTAGATAAATAAGGTGAAAAACGATTACTCCAGCTTCATGAGTTGGAAGAAATTAGGAATGAAGCCTATGAGAATGCCAAATTATACAAGGAGCGTACTAAGCGCTATCATGACAAGAGGCTAGTTCCTAAGACTCTTCACCCTGGAATGAAAGTTCTTTTATTTAACTCTCGTTTGAGATTGTTTCCAGGAAAGCTGAGATCAAGATGGGATGGACCATTCAAAATAGTTCAAGTATTTGAACATGGAGTAGTGGAACTATTGGACTCCAAGACACAAAAAACGTTCAAAGTCAATGGCCATCGTGTCAAGCCTTATTTAGAAGAACCAAACAACATTGCTGAAATGGATTGCATTTGGCTGAGTAACCCTTAGCACCAAAAAGATACGTCTTGCTAAGACGTTAAACTAAGCGCTGGATGGGAGGCAACCCATCATTTTAGGTAAAAAAAACAATAAAAAAAAAGTAAAAAATAAAAAAATAATAAAAAAAAATAATAAAAAAAAAATTTTGTTTGTTATTTGTTTTATTTACTTAATTTTATTGTTTATTTCATTTTAATTACATGTGAATAATTTTTAAATTGTTAAAACTAAAAATATTTGTTGAGATGTTAGAAGTTTACAAATGACCGTCTTCGTATACACTTTAATGATGAATATGATGGATGCACCTGCATTTTCCATTAATACTTGCACATTCTCAGGAAATAGATAATCTTTCTTCTCTTCTCTCTTTATCTTTAATTTACAGTTGTTACATTGAGGACAATGTAAGTTCTAGGTTGGGGGTGGTGAAAAGTTACCATACTTAATTAAAAATAAATAAAAAAAATAAATAAATAAAAAAAAAACTTTTCTCACAAAAATTTATCATTTCTTTAAATCAAATTTAAGTAAATAGTTAAGTCTTTTGTACTGTTAGATTAATTTTTGAAAACATATCATGAAATATTTTGTAATTATTTTTGATAATTAGTTAGTTTTTGTCATAATTAGTATTTCTTGATAAGATGAAGAAATTATATTAAACCCAAAGTCGGTGTTTATGAGTTTTTTTAGTGGAGACTACCTTTGTGAGATATAATTTGAGCCTAATTTCCTTTATTCAGAGTGAAATATATATTTTTTCTACTCCAAACACATTTCTTATTTCTTCAAATTTTTAGATGATCTCTATAGGTATTAGCATTGAATGTATGAATTTTTTTCATCTTAATAGAGTATCATATATTTTTTATTATTATTTTTGCTTAGATTAAATGATTTGAGTAGAAATTGATAGTATATGCTTATATCTCATTTATGCATGACTACTACAAAAACAAAAAGACATATATGGGGTTACCTAAACCAAGATCAAACAGAAAAGCCACAAAATTAACCACTCACCAAAATCCAAAAAAATGTACAATCTGCATAATGGGTTGACTCTCTAAAAAATACACATATTGAAAAATATCTACAGAAAAAAAAGAGAGATAAAAATAGTATCATCTACATACTATAACCCGCATTGCCTACAAAGTTGTGAGTAAAGGCTAATTACAAAAGAAAGATATAAGAAGTAATTCCCTAAAAAGTCATTGCAATATCTTCATTTGTAAAAGGCATATATCTTGAAATTCTTTCTTAATGAGTTTGATTTATGCATGAAAATAATTTTTATATATGATATCTTTATAATTTATACATTTGATTCCTTTCATGAGATCAATGTTAAAATAACACTTTGAGCCTTTATTCTTTATACATATGCGAACATATTAGTTCATTTCTATACATCAACTCTTTCGCATATAAATTAGTATGAGTGTTTGAACCCATAGGATTCAGTGTTTTGAGAGTATTGACTTGTGAGGAATAGAGTCGGCGAATTGATTCATGACATCGAAATTGGGTGAAATTAAATTGATACATTTTTTATATGAAATATGAAAATGATTTTCGACTAATTATTATAATAAATCATGATTGTTTAAAGAGATTAAAATAACTTATGCTTGAGATTTTAATTATGATCTTAAAGGAGATTAAAAAGTATGAGACATTTTTGTGAGATGTTGATAATTAGTGATTTTGTTGTAAATTTAATTTTTAAGTTGTTTGTTTTTATTGTTTCTTTTGTTTTTACATTTAGTACAATGTTTGTGGGTATCATTATTGAAAACCCTCACGAGACTCAAACTCGTCCACTAGGGCAACCTAGGGGTTTAAAGGCTTGTTGCATAGGCTAAATGCAACCGTTTCAATCCACGAAAGTGATTTAGGATAGTTTAATTTTTAGTTTTTATCGCTTCTCTTGCTAAGGGACTAGCAAGAAGCTGGTTGGGGGTTGTGATGAGTGCTCAAAAAGCACTAAAATAACCATGATTTTATGCACATTAATTGATTAAAAATATATATATTTATATGTTTTATCATATATTTATATAAATTTGTCTTTTTCGGAATCACGGGTATTTTTATTGTTTTTCAGGAATTTTGGCCTAAAAACGCAATGTAAAGACTCAAAGAAGAATACTTGAAGCAATATATCACAAATATATTAATAAATAAGTGGGAAAAGGTCAACAAACATGGAAAAATTGGACAAAATGGGTCGAAAAGGTCAAAAATGTCAAAAAGATTGAAATCGTGCGCGCAGTTTACCAAGACGCTTCAACCCAGCTTAACGCCAACGCCCGGCGCGCGCCAGCGCCCATGCTGCGCGTGCCGCGCGCGTTGACTCCCATTCCGCCAGCGCCGGCAAGACGGGCGGTTCACGCAGCGCCGCCGCGCGGCATTCACGCAGCGCCAGCGTCAAAGGCTCAAGCGGCCGCTGCGCTCCCAACGCGTTTTCACCCCATTTTTCACGTGCAGCAGCCCCTGTGATGTCATGCTGACGTCATTGATGACCTCAGCATGTCCACTACACGTTTTTTAATTTTTTAATATTTTTTTTAACATTCTTTTACTCATTTTTTCTCTCCATCCTCACCTATAAATACCCCCCTTCCATTCACTTCAAAGCACACCTCAAAACCACACTTCTCTCTTCTTTCTTTCTCTCATTTCTTAGTTTTTGAGTTTTTCTTAGTTTCTTTCTTAGTTTCTAAGCTTTTCTTAGTTTTTCTCTTAATTTTTAGTTCAATTCTCTTAGGTTTAGAGTTCTTCTCTTTTTGAGAGGAACTTGTAATGTTTTTGTAATAATTTAGATTTTTATTCAATAAATGGAAGTGCAAATTCCGCTTAGAGGTTTTCTAGCAACGGAAATAGCGTCGAAGTTCTGTAAGGATTTTATTTTCTTTACAGTTATTTTTATGCTTTATTCTTACATGTTATATTTAATTTGTCTGTGATTTAATTTAACTGTGCTATTGCTTATAATCATGATATAATAATAACGTTGTTATGCTTGCGAAATATTAAATAGGTGAAAATTTCTAAAATGAATTGATTTTATTTTTATTCAAGATTTTATATTAAGAATGTTAGAGAGAAATATATTATTTTTCATTACAAACTTAAATATGAAAATTAGATTTTAAGGTTTAGTTATCCGGTCTGATTTAGAGTAGTGCTCTTTTATTTGATGGTACAATCGCCCGGTAGTTAGAGTGAAGCTCTATTTCAAATGTTTTTATAAGAATTATTATCTGAAAATGTATTGACAACATGTTTTCAGTAGTAGTTTTAAAACTTGAAAGTTAGTACTCGGATAACTAAATTATTAGGTTTAATTTGGACACCTTGAATAAAGTTTAAACTGTCTAACCCCACCAAAGGTGGCATTTAAATGGTTCATTTTCAATCTCTTAGAAAAAGGAATTAATTTAATTAACCAAATTAGTTATCAACCCCACCCATAGGTGTTAATTGATTTGTTTAGTTAACAAAGAATATATAACCCCACCAAAGGTGGTATTCATACAAAAAAGAGAGAATCAATAAAATATCAATTTATATCTTTAATAACCTAGATAATATGAGCAAGCATAATTAATTTAGTTATTATATCCATAAATACTCCACTAATATAAATGATAAAATTTGCATGAATATTTATTGAATCTGTATTTATATTTATTTTTTTATTTATTGAATTTGTATCTATGTTTATTTTTTTTATTATATTTAATTAATCTGTATATATGTTTATTTTATGTTATTAGATTAGGAACACAAAAACCAAACTATCGTGACAGGATGTTTAGGATTTAATTTCGTTTTTAAAAGTTTAAATAAGAAATTAAAAACCACATACATTCCTTCCTTAGATCGACCTTGGGAGTATACTTATCATTTTCTACGAAATGATTCGTGCACTTGCGAGAGTTTTACAAATATTAAAACCAAAGTATTTGCGAGAATCGGCGATGCCGGTTTTCGTTCATCAAGATCATAACTTGATTACTAAAATACATATATGTAAATCAAAAATTTAGAATCTATATGTGAAGTTTTAAAAATTTAGGACTAAATCGTATGATTCAAAATTTTAGAGACTTATGTGTGAAGTTTTAAAAATTTGAAGGACAAATCATACTTTATAAAAGTTTAAAAAGCTATGTACAAATTTATTTAAAGTTTAGAGACTACTAATATACATTAATTTAAAATATAAAAAAATTAAATATTAATTTAAATAAATTTTTATAATAAAATAATTTATAACAAACTATATGCAATAGAATTTGATACATTAAGTTAGGGGTACATACATAAGTTGGTTTGATTTTAGACTAAAATACGAATCAAATCAAATATGATCAATTCTTTAAAAATAAAAACCAATCCAAACCATATATTTGAAAAATCAATCTAACCCTAACTAAGTTTTTTGAATTTGGTGATTAGTTTGCCTTCATGATTTTTATTTTCCCTTTTGATAATGGGTTTCATTTATTAACTTTTGTATCATAGTTCTAATATTTTTAAAGCTAATTTAATTATAATCATTAAATTTGATATTAGATTTCAATCATTTATATAATATCTTTAAGTTC
Source organism: Hippophae rhamnoides (assembly GCA_033030585.1). NCBI lineage: Eukaryota > Viridiplantae > Streptophyta > Magnoliopsida > Rosales > Elaeagnaceae > Hippophae > Hippophae rhamnoides. The sequence continues at coordinate 33,565,369 of CM065436.1, forward strand.
AAGTTATTAAAATTTAAAGTTTCAAAAATTAAATATAATTCTAAATATCATAGAGAATAAAGTAGATTGATAAATACTAGTTAATAATGATTCATTATTCATACTAGTCAAAAAGATTTAAAAGTGCGATAAATTGAAAAAAAACAATAATGACTTGTACAAAAATATAAGTGGAATTAAAAAAGAGTATATAAATAAAAATATGAAAATAGAAATAGATATATATGTGTGTTTTTTGGTTTAATAAGTTTTAAAAAATAAGCATTAAACTAATACAACAAAGACCGTTTCTATAAAAATAATAATCAATTAAACCCAAATATATCTCAAAACCAAAAATGTTAGTTTAGTTTAGTTTTATAGTTGGGTTGGTTCAATAAATTTTAGATGTCATGAAACTTAATCAAATATATATTTGTGTGTTTTTTTGTTTGGTTAAATAAGTTTTAAAAAATAAGGATTAAACTAATACAATAAATGATGCTTCTATAAAAATAATAATCAATTAAATCCCAATATATCTCAAAACCAAAAATGTTAGTTTAGTTTGGTTTTATAGTTGGGTTGGTTCAATAAATTTTAGATGTCATGTAACTTAATCTATATTATACAATGTATTATCAAGGGTGATAATTTAAGTCATCATTTGATTAATCGAATCGAACTTGAATTGTATAATCCTAATTAAATATGAATTGAATTAAATTTGGGCCAAATTCAAACTAGGTCAAGTAACCCAAAAAAATCGAGTTTGATTCGAATCAATCCATTAACTCGAAATAATTTTTTTTATAGAAGTTATAACATGTAAATGTTACAAATTATATGCTAGATTAAAAACGTAAAATTAGTGACACATTTATTCTCTATCTTTATTTTTAATTCTCAATCGACTCAATCTCGCTCCATCAACTATTTGCTTCTCAAATAATCAACAAAAGTCGCTTTTCCAATTTCACTCTTCTCTAACAACAAACCTACGTTCATTAAAGTAGATTAAAATATTTTTCGTGCCACCTTAAAAAGATAGTTTTTTTTGTATGATTGTTGTATAATCTATTTGAATACACTAAAAGAATTTATATACGTGTGTGTGACCAATTTTGTATAAACTTACAAGTAGTTTAAAACAAGATTTAAGTTGTCATTTTGATTTTAACTAAAAATTAAATCATTAGTGTTGTTAATTTTGTTTATGCTTATATTATTTCGTATGATTTTCTGTGTTCTACATTAAAAAATATATATTATTCATCATGTGTACGTAAATTGTTCATTCAATAATAATTTATCATTTGTTGAAAAAATAAGTTGTAATATTATTTTTATTTCTTTTAGTATTTTATGTAATTTTATTTGAGTTAATAAAGTTTAATACTTAAACATATTTTTTGATTTATAAAAAAAAAGTAATTAATTAAAAAATATATAATTAACAATTTAAATTAAATTTAAATAAAGGTTCGCACTAATTATCACCCAACATGCTTATGATCGACCCGTTTAGTAATCCTATCTCGGTAGCGTCGCGGCTCTTAGTTATTGTCTCAACTCTCTTCTCAAAGACGTCATCTTTGTGTGTCTCTCTCATCCGTGCTCGCGTTGCATCTAGGAATCATTTGCTAGCAGTAAACTTTTGGTTCTCAACGTTTTCCATGGTAATCTTATTCGATTCAATTCTTGCTATCCTTATTTTCTTAGCCTTTTTATCATTTCCTTTTTTTTATCATTTTTTTTCTTTCTAGTCACTATCGTTTTCAGTGTTTAGCTTTTGAGTGTAATTTTTTATTATAAATATTGATGAAACAAAATTCACTTGTCGGTTTTGTAATTCTAATTCCTGAGGACTTTTCGGGCGTTAGGCTTGCCACCCATGCCAATTTAGGGTTTAATAGTTTTTCCTTATCCCTTTTCGTGCGCCCCTATCTGCTTCTGAAATGCCAATTTAGGTTATACTTATGGACTTTTAAGTGTTGATTTGGTAATTGCTCTGTGGGCACACTCAACTTGTGAAATTAGTATTACCGATCTATAGAGATGTTCATTTTATAGAGAGTGAGAGTGAGAGTGAGAGTGAGAGTGAGAGTGAGAACTAGGCACGCTTAAATCCCATAACAATATGCCAAAATGCTGGTTGGTCAAGCACCTGATTTTTTATTTATTTTCATTTTTTTTAAGAAGAATGAAAACATTTTTGCACTATGTGCCCTGTCCTGCATGTAGACTAACACTGCCAACATTTTCATACAGTGCAATTTATGTTCTTCTATTCTTATAATGCAATGAATCTGTTATTTTTCCCTATTAATATAATGTCTTTGGCATAAGTTTACATTATTTGTATTTTTCAATTCTGGTTGTATGTAACACCTATCCTTTATGGCTTTCTCTTTTCAACTATGCTCTCTAAATTTTCTGCTGCCATTATGCAGGCGAACAGGCACACAATTATTCTGATGCAAACTTCTCAGAACAAGGCAACTAGAACATTTATGGATTATGATTCAATAAGCCAAGCTACAGATGGTATGTTTTACGTATGACTGTTGTTTGCTTGTAAATTTTAATCAGATATATAATCCATGTACTTCGAATCAAAGGTTGCTGATGATTTTGAAATTTTGGAGTTACCAATAATGTCTTAAAGATGAAGAAAATATTGTATCTATCAATGGTTATGTCACGTATTTTACAAATATTTTACTTTCTTGTGTGACATTGAATTCAGTTGATTAAATTTCTTTCCCTACACTTCGATTGTTTCATGAGGATATGCTTAGGAGAAGTGGTGCAGATTTTTGAGGGTGTTATTCGTGTAGGCATGAACTCACAGAAAGTATAAGCAGTAACATAATTAGTAAAACGTTATTGCTAGGAAAGTCTTTAGACTAGTACTTTTTAATTGAAGGCTCAATTGCAATACTTTGAAAAAAAATTACAATACACAACACTTGTGTAATTTAGAGGGAACAAATCAAAAGCATATGTGTAACAGGGATTGGCGGAATTATATATAGTGTTCGAATTATTTTGTATTAACAGATATTGTCTGAGTTTATGATGAATTATTTGAACATAGCAGATTTTAGGATAAATGTCAATTAATAGGTGAGTTTTCTTAACTAAGCTACCTGAAATATAAAGCTTTCAAAGTCTGCATATAAATTGCCAGTGCACTCACATCAAATAATTTTTATATTTAGGGCCTGTTTGGGCGTGCTTATTTTAGAAGTGGTTTCAAGAGAAATGGTTTTGTTAAAAGTGTTTTCAAGATAAACATTAAGGTGCTTGGTATAAAATTGCTAAAAATGATTTTAAGTGGCAAACATTTTCATTTGTTAGCATGATATGCTACACTGCTAGTTTGTGTTATTTGGACTCGGTATTTTAGGGTTTTCACTTCTGTGTCGATATGACACTGACATGGTCACGAGATTTGAGTCCTCCACTTTAAAAAATCTACCGCACTTTGCTGGTGAATATGGAAATCATCCATGGCTGCAGCTTGTGATGTTGAAGAAGAAGAAGAAGAAGAGGCGGGGTACTCTCCTGTTTGTAATATTAGGTTTGTTAGGCTTTAATTGATTATATGGGTGGGCTTAGTTTAAAACAACTTGGGCATCAGTAAATGGGCTAGGAAATAGGCCAGCTATTTGAACTTGTTCAAAATGTGCTTAAATAAATTTATAAGCATAAGAAATTATAAATAACTAAAGAAAGAAAGAAAAAAAAATTATAACTAAATTTAAAAGTTGAATTTAGCATAACTAATTTTTTTTAAGGTGAATTGTAAATAAATATTTTATATAATAATTTTAGGTAGTGTCAAAGTATTTGTGTCCAAAATTCGGACACTTATTATCAGTATCCTTGTATTTTAGAATTCTACAAAGTGATGAATCTGTCCTTTGGATACATTCTGTGATGGGCCCTTACAAAATGAGTTGTGTATTTATTTCCTCTGGAAAACCCTCTGTTCCTTTCCTGTCTTCCTACTGCATGCACACTCGGAAAAGGCATGGTATTTCTCAGGAGTTCCTTGTTTTGAAATCCCCCACCCGGGAATTAATTTTTTTTAAAAAAAAGAAGAAAAAACTCATATCAAGATGATAGTATGTAGTCCATGGAATGGTTCATTCTCCTTGTGTGTTGACCAATATGATTCCAGTATAAACAAATAAAGAAACCTTTAGAAGTAACAGAAGGCTGAGTTAGCCATTGGCTCTACAATCTTTCTCCGAACAAATCAAGTCATTGTGGGCTCCAACCCCCTCTAGGTTGACCATTTATTTTCCATATTGGTCACAAAGTGTCACTGCCAATGGTAAAGCTATATCTACTTTATTAATTTCTAGAGAGGAACTGGAGCAAACATTTATTCTTCTGTTTGTGTATGTTTTACCTTCCATCTTTAGTGTCTTTATTTATTTTAACTGGGGATTAATCTTGGTTTCTTGGGAGTTTTGCCGTATTTATGTGGTTCTCATTCATTGGGATGGGTTCACCGGTTCAGGTTGGAGGGTGTCAAGTGGAACCCACATTACATTCTAGATTGAACAGTTAATTACTTCCATTAAGAGTGTGCTAATATGCATATACAGGTATTTGTGGATTATATGAGAAGAAGCTGAGGGAATTGAATCCAGCAATTAGAAACCTGAGTTATGACATTGCAGATCTTTACAATTTCATTGACGGTCTTGCAGACATGAGTGCTCTAGTGTATCTCTTCTTCTCTCTAACTCAATGAAAGCTATATCTAAAGATTTTGTACTTTATATATTATAATCTTGGCTCGTTGGTTTGATTTTTATGTTGAGGTGTGCTTCAATTTTTTTCCCTCGTGAATTCTCTGAGCAAAGTTGACTAATTTTTTTCAGTATAGCAATTTTTTCCCATTGAGTCCAGGTCCTGTACATAATCAAATTTGCTTCAAAATAGCATATTAATTGTAAACAATTTATATGTTATATGTACACAATGTACATTCATTGATGTACAAGTGTTCATTATGTATGTTATATCTAAACTAACATGTTATTTTGGGGTTAATTTGATTATGCATATTATGTACGTGCTATTTTGGGATTTAAATCTGATGTAAGATTTGAATGAGGGGATGTCTTTTTCTTTAACCTGTAGAATACTAGTTCAGAGCAGAGAGGGCTTTTGTATAACAATAGAGATTATTATTTATCTTAAGGTGCCAAACCTAACTGTTCGAAGATGATCTGTAATGACTATCATGCAGATAAAGTTTCAACTCATGCTTTTAACATAACATCATTGTTTTTTTTTGTTGGCTTCCTACTTTTAACCTTGTACTTAAATACATGTTTATGCTCTGCCTTATTGTGGTGAGCCGGTGACTGATACGCTGCTTTGGTTCTGGTTTACAGTTACGATAACTCGACTCAAGCTTACTTGCCATACGATCGACAGTGGATTAAACAGCGGATGTTTCAAAATCTAAAGAAACTGGCCCATTAATTGAAGTTAGTACGAAACTCCATCTTAATTTTAGCAATTATGGATTGAATACTCAGCTGATTTGAAACACACATCGAGGAAAATGAATTAAATGTATGATATAGACCTTTGTAGGGTTTCCTTCTGATTATGAAACTTGCACTCTTTGCACGTACATATATGAGTAGTAGTGGAATGGGAATCTATTGTTTTGTTACCTGTTAGAAAGCTTGGCTTTGTATCGTAATCTGTACTAGTGCTCTTTAAACTCCTGTTATCTGATGGAGCCAATGAAGACAGCAAATTTTATTATTCTCCTCATTTCCATTTTCCTAATTATAATCTTTGTGAATAGTATTATCATCTCACAATTTCGAACTTTTTCTTTTATTGATGAAGTAAGAAAGTTTATTAAAAACGAACATAATCTATTTATCCGAGTAAAACAATAAGTTAATTCAAAATTAATAAATAGCAAGACATTTCGAAAATCTAAGAGGGTAATTTTTGGAGCTATTTAAGCATGCTTTATATTCATTACTTTAATGTTTGGATGTATCAAGCGAAATATTTTTAGAGCTTTTGAAATATAAATAATGCTCTCCCATGAAAATATTTACACCCCCAACTAACCACTATTTTAAGTAACAATTAAACAACTGATACTACCCACAAGAACATAAGTGCTCTGTAGGACAAAATACATATCTACAAATCATGGTGGACAACCTGAAAAACAAGCAAAATAAGCCATCTAAGAATCCTAAAAACAACACAAAGCATCATGAATCAAACCACATGAACGTTGGACCAAAACAGGGAGCAACCAACAACTAGCAACCAGCAACCACCAAAACAGGAAGCAATTAGTAACCAGCCACCAACGTTTAGCTCGAAACAAACAACCATTAAAAGCTTATCAATGGCTCAAATGCCACTTAGTATAGAGTGAATAACAAATTTATTATGGAAATATTGAAGCTTAAAGGGTTGAAATAGGGTGTTGGAGGATGGTTGAGGAAAAGAAAGGTAAGAAAAAACAAAGAGGGCAATAGAAGTAGAGGTGAGTAGAAAGGAAGAGAGTAAAAGCTAGAAGGTGGAAGAAGATGGTTGGGGAAGGTAGAGGAGGTGAGGGAAGGGTCTAACCCCTAAGACGCAAGAGAAAAACCAACAACTCTTAAACCCTACGCTAGAGAGAAAAACGATGATATCAACCATGGAGAGCGAGAGAGACAAATTATTTTATAATTTTGAACTTCAAGATGATTTTATTGTTTATGTTTTCATTTATTTTAATTTTTAACTTTTTTAAAACGTTTTTTTTTATCAATCTAAATCTGATCTGAATCGGATTTGAAGATTTTCAATTTGAAATTGATCCAATAAAATAATCCATCCAAATCAATCTAAATTCTAGCGTATCATTTTCTTTATTGAATAAAATTGGATTGAACTTGGAAATTATTTATTAATTATTTTACATATGAAATACAATATATACAATATTTTATTTTTATATTGGTTCATTTATATTAAAATTCATTATTTATAGTGATAGTTAAGATAATTACAAGAATAAGAATTATGTTTGAAGGTTTATTATATTATTTTGAAGATTTAAAATTTATATCTTATTATTTAAATTAAAATAATAATTTAATGTAATTATAATATGTATAATATTTAAATACAATACATTATAAAATAAAATATACATTTATTTATAATTTTAATAATAATTTAACAAGATCGGATTATAAAATATGACAATCATAATATAAATTAAATGAGAATAAATTGTATATTCTTCTATCTATTTGAAATATTAAATTAGATTTCTCGATTTAGGTAGATTGATTAAATAATTGGCTAATCTCCTATTTAATATGAATATCTTGCATTATAATAATATTTACTATCCTGGTTAAATTAATATCATTTCACAGTATGTTTATGTTTAAGTTAGGATTATTTCATATGCCTATTATGGATATATTTATAGATAATAATAATAACATTCTAAATCGTTTAAACTTTGAAGAAATGAAAATCACGATAATGTAGAATTTTCTCATATTATAAAAGATAACGAGTTAAATGAATTTTTTTAATATAAATTTAGAATGTAGAATTTTCATATCTGTATAGAAATGGAAGTTTAATATACCCCACTGTAAATTTCACACACTTACAAGTGTGTGCAAGTGTGTGCTATGTGCTACTTGTATGGCACTAAAGATTGAAAAAATAAACAATAAATAAATAATGATTGAAATTTAGGGTGAAAGTTAATTTGGTCCATTTATTTATACAAAATATGATATTTAGTTCTTTAAGTTAAAAAATATGTTATTTAGTCTTTTTTGCTAAAAAAAACAAGTGTAAAAAAAGTTCATAATTTTAAAATTACTTTATTAAAAAATTATCAATGATATTTATGTCATTTTATTGTTTACTAATATCCTCTTCATTATTTCCTTTAAAAATATTTATCAATAAAATTAATACTATTAAAAGTTTTTATGTGACTCATTTTTTATAAGTAAAATAATTAATTAGTATTTTTTTATAAATTAAAAAATTAATAGACATTCTTAATTTAAAAAATAAATAATATTTTTACTTAAAAAAAACCTTAAAACACTCCCCTCTAAAATATATCCTAAGATAAAGACTATTTCAATATAAATTATAAATGCTATAAGTTTGCCACTAAACAGAATATATCTCAATTTTCAAAACAACAAAAAAGTCAACACTACTTTTTTTTATTATATCAAAATATGATTTTGATGATATCAATAATATTCTTAAATTTTAAAGTAATATCATAAATATTTTTAAAGTTTTAAAAATATTACAGATACCTTCAAACTTAAAGAAAGTTAAAGTCAATGTAAATAAATAGTAAATTTTTGTATACAAAAATAATAAAAAATCAAGAAATAATATAAAGTCAATAAATAATAAAAAAAATAAAAAAAACAAGATATTTTAGTATGTTTTTTTACAAGAAATGATAATTAGTAAACAAAATTAAGAAATACAAAAAATTAAATTAAATCTTAAGAAATAAGAAGGATTCAAAGATTTATTATTCTCAAAAATAAGAAAAATATTTTTAAAGAAAGATATATTTTATTATAGAGTAAGTAAGAAAGAAATTATCATTAATATTATATATGCAAAAGGAAGGTATAACATATTAATTGACAAAGAAATTATTATGGATAAACTATTAAAAAAATCTCCTAAAATGATAAATAAAAAATTAGATACATTCATTTAGGAAGAATCTTAATATTAATAAAATCACATTTTAGATAATAAATAGATACACCAATAAAATTAGCATTACTAGATAATAGAATAATAAATAAGAAAAATATTTTATTAGGAATGATATATAAAAACCTAGGAGATGAGAAACTAAAATTCACAACATATCATAGGTTTGCCATTAATATTAATAATAAAAACTTAAACCAAGTATTAAGTTTAGTCGATGAATTTGAAAGAAAAGATTTACTACGTAATAATAGAATATTTAATAACAAAAAGCCATAATAGGTTCAATATATAGGAAAAATAAATTTATAGAAATAGATAAAACTTTTCAAGAAGTTGAAAAAATAATAAAACGAGAAATATTAATAGATATTGAAATATTAGAGGAATGAAATTTAGATATTAAAGAAAAACCTTTCATACCAGAAAAAAGTAATATAATAAGAAATAATAATGTATTAAGGTTTATATTTATAGATCCTGAAAGAAAAATCTCTAATAAAGAAAAAGAAGTTATAGATATAAAATAAGAAGTTAAAATAATGAAAGTATTAGTTCATGACGTAATATTAGAACATAATGATACCATTGTTATCCCAATAATTTTCAAAAATAAACTATAGAATTAAGAAGAGATGTTAACAACATACCAAGGGATAATGAAATCTAAGTTACAAGTTTGATCCATGTGTAGGATTAAAAGAATAACCACCTGAGAGATTAGATGCATAGATACTTAGGAATGAAAAAAGCAAAAACGGGAAAAAAACCCAAAGATAAAGAAGAAGCTATAATCCTAATTTAATATAATATAGAAAAGAATTAGAAAAATAATTTATAAACCTTGAGAATAGAGTCATATAAAAATTAGTTAGTTTGTTAACCCTAACACATGAAGAGCTAGGAAAACATTATGATAAAAATTTGTACAAATAAGGGAAAGATAATATGACTAATCAATAAAACTAATTCTAAAGTAAAAAGTATTATACCTAACGATCATATAAAACTAATTTCATTACCAATTTTTTATGAAGAAAGAATATTTAACTCATATAGAGAAAAAAGAAATAGGAAAGAGTCAAAAAATCTAACATTCGTTATAGAAGAAAACAACAACCAAAAGTGGAAGAAGGGTTACATTGGGTAACTAGAGGTAGTTTCGTATCATAATTCAAACTTCATGAAAATTATAGATTTGATTTTTTAGATTTAGTTTGTATAAGAGATAGAAAAATCCTTATATGAATAGTATAGTGGTATCATACAAACTTTTCCAACCACACAATCAAACCCTTTAACTTGAGAGTCTTAATAATTCACAAAATGACAAAAAATATTAATATTTGGTTTACAAATTTAACATAACAAAAACATTTACAAATACAGAGGAATGATCCCACAGGTAGGGAATACTTAAACGCTGTAGTAAATGAAATATACAAGGAATTTATTGGAGATGATAAAAGTAGACATAATCTAAATTCAATGAAAATGAAATTGAGAAAGTCAAATGATATTTCAACGATATGAAAATATGTGATATGTATTATATATATTCTTTTATTTGTGAATATAAAATATATTATCATAAGTTACCATCCTCCATGCAAGAAACTTATAAGGAAACGTTTTTTTTTCTTCAGAAATTACATGTAATTATATAAAATCATAACAGAAGGATGAAATAAAAGAAATAGAAAAATTATACTAGATCTTAGGAGAAAGAATAAAAAGATTTAAAAATTGGATAATCATTAAATGTCAAAAGAGACACAAATATAAACAAATAAGAAGATGTGATAAAATATATTGTGATACAAGTGATTTTAGAGTGCTAGAAAAATATGGATATCACATAAAATCTTACAAGTAAAAGTATAAAAAATATAAAATATACAAAACAATCAAAAGATATAAATGTAGAAAACAAGACTTTCAAAAATATAAGAGAAGATATAACAAAGAACCTTATATAAAAATATATTTTAGGAAAAAATGTTTAAGCTACCAGAAAACAAAAATTATTGCCCATAAGGAAAAAAGAAATGTAGATGTTGGATCTACAATGAAGAAGGATATAATGCCAATGAATGCTCTAACAAAATTTAACATAAAAAAAGACTTTAAAAAGGAAATTTCAAAGAGAGTAAAAATCTTAGAAAAAACTTTTAAGATGAAATTAAAATCAATAGAAAAATCATATATAGATAATACTTATAGTATTTACCTATTAGAAGAAATTGAGGAAGAAATAAATGGCTCGAAATATGAAAGCTCAAAATATGAATACTCTTCATCAAAAGATGAATGATTTGTATAGTATTACAAATCCAAATAGTTTTTATATTAAGGTAGGATTAAAATTTAAATATTACATAAGTTACCATCTATATCTATATGTATATACATAAGATATCATATATGAATACTCTAAAAATAAGCACCAAATGATTCAAATCAACTCTTGTTTCTTGTTGATATATGGTAGTAATATAAAATTTATCTTTCCCTATCATTATATCTGTATCTTTTAAGACTTTATTAAGATTTATTGTAATAATTGTTAATAATACTATAGTAAATCTTAATAAAGTCTTAAAAGATACAGATATATGATAAGAGGAAAGAAATTTTATATTCCTATCATATATCAACAAGAAATAAGAGTTAATTTATTAATAGGGAATGATATCCTAATCTTTTAGACAAATTAAATTTAACAATACTAGGTGATGAAATTATTTATGTATCAAAAATAAGAAAATCTTTAATTGTATTAAACCTAAATTTTTGCAACAACATAAAACGAAAAACGTGGTGAGATAGACATAAAATAGCAACAAAAACTTTATTTAGAAAATATTTCATTAGATATAGAAGAGAAATAAAAAAAATCTTAATGAAATTCAGAAAGATAATGCCTTAACTAGTGTTAAAAAATAACTAGAAACAATAAACTCAGAAAATCTTTTAGATTCAAAATAAATAAATCTAAAATAACTACTAACATAAAACTAAGAGATCATAGCAAAGTCATTAGAGTAAAACCTATGATTTATATTCCAAAAAACATGATTGAATTTAAAAAATAAATTCAAGAACTTTTGGAAATAAAATTGATAATACCAAGTAATTTATGTCATTCTAGTCTAGCATTCTTAGTTGAAAAAAAAAAGATAAAAAAATGAGGAAAAGAGAGAATGGTAATAAACTTCAAAGTATTGAATGAAAAAAATCATTGATAATGGATATTTTATTTCAATGAAATAAGAATTCTTATCATTAATAAAAGAGAATAAATATTTATCAAGCTTTGATTGCAAAAGAGGATTTCAGGATGATGAATCTCAAAAACTAAAGAAATTTAATTACCCTTAAGGATGATTCTAATATAATGTTGTACCAATATGATTAAAACAAGCTTTAGGTATATTTCAAAGGTATATATACATCATCTTTAAGAAATTACAAAGTATTTACTGTGTTTATATATATGATATTTTAGTTTTCAGTAATGAATTAAATAAACATTATTTGGATATTATCAATATTCTACAAGAATGTAAGAAATAAGGTATCGTACTTTTTGAGAATAAAACAATAATTGGTCAACAAAAAATTAAGTATTTAGGATTAGAAATTGAAGATGGAAAACATAATATACTAAATAACATTAATGATTTTCTAGTAAATTAAAAGACAAAAATCAATTACAAAAATTCTTAAGATATTGAACATATGTTGAAGCATACATCAAGAAACTTGCAAAAATGTAAAAACCTTTACAAACAAAATTGAAAACGATCATGTTTGAAATAAGCATAACAAGATACTTTGTACATCGATAAAGTAAAAGCACAGGTAAAAATTTTACCAACATTATACCATTCACATCTAGATGATAAAATAATAATTAAAACAGATGCTTTATATGAATATTGAGGAGTAATTTTAAAAGTAAAAAAAGATAACAAAGATAAATATCTTTGTAGTTATACATCATGATATTTCCATGATTCAGAATTAAATTATCACAGTAATGAAAAAGAATACTTAGTCATGAAAAATCTTATTAAGAAATTTACAATACATGTAATAAGTTCCACATTCATTATCAGAATAATTAGCACAAATTTTGGTTATTTTTAAAAACAAATATTACAAATGATTATAAATAAGAAAAATTAGTCAGATGACAACAGTGGTTTAACCATTATAATTTTGATGTCGAACATCTTTCAAGAATAGTTTAGCATATGCCCTTATAAGATAATTAATAACTTTAATTATTTTTTTATTACAGGAATTGAGCATCTTGATATAAATATACAGATAAAGGAAAAGGAGATAAGAATCCTTCAAAAACAACTCAAGTTTTTATACTTATAGAAGTCTCTTTTGGAGATAGAATTTAAACAGAAAGAACTTAATAGTTCAAAACCAACATTAGAGTCCAAAAACAAGAAAGACGAATCCACCTTAATAATTCATTCGAAGGAAGGTAAAACTTCTAAAGAAAGAATCCAAAATGAGAAGGAAGAACCTAATAGTTCAAAAGAGAGTAGCACCTCTGAAAAAAAAAACTCAATTGAGTTGAAGAAGTAGAAAAAGAATACCAAAAAAAGACTTATATGGTCTATAATAATCTAAAATCAAGAATTTACAACAACTAGCCTGAAGCAATTAAAGTTATTATTGGATTTTGTAGAATAACTCACAAAGCTTTTACTATTAGAATAGAAACTGAAGGGATTTATGTCAATTATAGAGTACCAAAACTAATAAATCCAGATAATATAGTTAAAAATTACTATATAACATTACACCAATAACTATCTCCACTAAGCAAGTTGAAGACCCTAACAAAGATACTACTACTACCAGTATTATTATGAGAAAAACTTTCATAGAGATAGTAAAGATAGCATGACTACCAATACTATTCAGAGAAACATCCCCAAGAATACATTGGTCATTAAAGACAAAAAGACCAATATAAGAATTTAAGTAAACCACAATGGTCGAGTCTCTATAACTTAACTAGAAAATCTAGTCATAAATATATCAAAGATATGAAATTTTATATAATAGAAAAAGAATTCCATACAGACAATAAATCTAATAATCTTGAATATACTGATCCAATTTTTCTTTATAAAGCTTTCCATGAAGGTTTAATTGAGAACCTCTATTCAGGAATTAATTTAAATAAATTAAATTATTTTCTTGAAATTTTCAAAAAAGCTATCAAGAATTTCAAGAAGAAGATCAAAACAAGTGACAAATTTATCTATCCTAGATTTTTAGTTCACTTATGGACTAGAACGAAGAAGGTTGTGTTAGTCCTTACCATTTTATCAAATTATGGATTTCTAATACTAATAGGAAAGTTACAAAACCAAAGGCACATCTAGAAAATGAATTCAATAAAGATAAACTCTTTATTCTAAAAGGACAGATGCTAAGTCAAATTTAACATGAACTCAGAAAAATTAATAATTCTTTTAAAGTCAAAGTAAATTACTCAACTAGTAAGGGTATAATTACTTCCATAGCAATATGGTCATAACTCAAGACGATGGTGAGAAAATCAATATGTTTGAAATAAATTTTAATAGTAATATTCTTAAAAACTTTCAAGAAATAAAAAATGTGTTTTGTTTTTAGTATAAGAAAATCACTAAGTATCACAAATGCATTTACCGCATTAGAGAGAAGATGAAGATGCGTCATTAATAACTGTATGTTACACATTTATTTTATCCAATTTATTAATTATAATTGTTATGTTCTTAATGTTTTTAATTAATTTTAAGTTCTTAAATTAATACTTTCTGTTATTTTTTCAAGGAATATATTTTTAAAGAAAACTAAAGAATTTTTAGTAAAAAAAACTTAATTACAAATAATAAAAGCTAAAAATATAATTTGAATTAAAAGTGGGCTTAATTGCAAATATAAAAAGTTTAAAGTTAATTTGAATTAAATTGAAGGGCTAAAATGCAATTAAATAAAATTTGTTTTTCTGTGCAAGAAAAAGAGGACCACGCACGCCATTATCAACACGCATCACGCACCGTTAGATCATACAATCAATGGTGAGGATCAGGCGAGTGTGATTCAGACGTGATATGGGCGATTATACGCATTTCTCAGATTGCACACTGCTCGACGCACAAAGTGAGGCACATCTGGCCGCGCAGGCCGCCGTGTAAGATGGGACCCATGTAATCTACGTGCGCCCTCCCATTCCACCGAATACGAAGCTACCATGTGTCTCGTTATTTCTTCTAGCAAATTAGATGCAGACACGTGGCATGAGTTTTGTTAAATGAAAACACAGAAATGGTGCATACTTCCCAGCCGGTTTTGTGTCTCCCACACGTGTTTAAATATTATTTTCGATGTAATATTATGTCTCCCATGTGTGTCTAAAAATAATATTTTCGATGTAATATTCTGTCCCCCACTTTTACACGCGTGATTTAAAAAAATATATATTTTAATGTATTTTTTTAGACAGTTGGAGCTATAAATAGGTGATTATTGCGATAAAATTAGGGAGGTTGGAGAGTTAGACTGTGGAACACGCAAAAGCCATTTTTGGCTTCTGTTGTGTTTATGCGTAGATGAAACATTTTTCATTTTCTTTTGTTGTTCTTCATCAAATATTCCTTAAATGTTTTGATATTTTCGTTTTGTATTTTTAATTTTTGTTATGAACTAATTTAATTGTTCTAGGGTTGCATTGTAGCTTAATTTATTAAGCTTGAATGAATTATTTTTGAAATATTTATGAGATTTTTAATTTGTTTATTCTATTTGTGCTTAATGCTTTTTGATTATTGGAAAATTTATCAATTAATCTATGACACTTAAATAAACTTGGAAGAGCCATTTTTTTGTGTTGCTCATGGATAGAATAACATGTATATATAAGGGATATGAATATACCTTTATTATACGTGTGGCTATTTGAGAACTTTGAACGTAATGAATCTTGATGAATTTAATTCTCATAGGAATCTAGTGAGTTATTTTAGTGATATGTGTCTATATGGAGCTCGAAAGAGATATATGGCTAAAATTAGGAGTTCTTGGTTGACAAATTAAATTCAAAAAAATATAAATCAAGAGAAAATAATATGATTCAAGTGGATTAATTTGGTAAAATTGCAATCCTATAATTTTCTTATTTATTGTTATAAAAAATCAGTTTAGTTAATACTCCATCAACTTTCGATTGTTGAGATAAAATTAGATTGAAACCATTTTAGTACTTAACAAATACTAGTAACAAATCTCCGTAGGAACGATATTTTAGTTATCATTTTATTACTTGTGACATCATTTTATTACTTGTGACCATGTATACTTGCACATTTTCATGTTCTCTTAAAAAGAGAACAGTCATCCTCTATATCATCAAAAGGACTATCTATAGAAAATGACAAAGAAGAATAAAGATATAGAACTTACATCTTCAGTCAGTAGATCATACCAAGGAAATGGAAGACTTCAATTCTAAAGCCAAAAACAGAAAATTAGGTGAATTATCAAAGTAGGGGTAAAATAATTATTTTCCATAATTATAAATAAGGATTCCTTGTCTTGTAAAAGGAACCCTTATTTTTCATTAGTTAGACATTGCTTCAGCAATAACAACATCTCTATTCTAAAATTTATTCATCTATTAACTAAGTATCAAGAAATTATAAATAACTAAAATCTCTTCAATATTCTGAATTGTCTTTTAGAATTGTAATAATTATTAATATTATGAATAAAATAGAATCAAGTCACTCTTTTTCAATTTTCTAGTAAGCTTAATTTGGACAAAAAATAAGTACGAATGTAAAGGCTTCACCATTATCAGAATGATACTAAGGTTTGAAAAAGCTGAGACATATTAGGTTTAATAAAAAAAGATAAACAACATAAGGGAAGATTGTGATGGCCCCATTAAATTCAGGTATAATATATATAATTTTAAGTTAATTAAGGATCTTGAATAATTAAATATTTGTTTATGAAATTTATATAACTAATAAATAAAAAATGAATATAAAGAAACTAGCTATAAGTCTGTACGAGAATAAACATAAAGAAATTATAAAAATAAAACAATGTTTTGATAATAAACGTAAATGTTTGCCTATAAATAATAATTTATAGGAAATAACGACTAACGTTATAAAACAGTTAGTCATAATTTTGTATCAAAGGCATAAGAAAGAAAATACACCGTGAGATAAAAAGTAAATGATATTAACTATTTCATAAAAAGTAAATGATATTAACTATTCCAAAATGTTAGTAATATTAGCTCAAAAATAAGGGTATTGGAGCTCTTTCTATAAAAATCCAAAACATACTTAAAAGATATGTTAAAAGTCAAGAGAATTAATAATATTTTATCGATAATCTACATGTCTATTTATATATATATATATATATATATATATATATATATATATATATATATATATATATATATATATTTTCTTTTTTTTTTATTTTGCTTTTTCTCAATTTTTTTTTGTTTTTAATTTTTATTTTAACATTTCTTTAAAATCTTTTGACATTTTATTCACACAACTAAGAATTTATTAATAGTATATGATCATTGAGTCGCAAGGTAATTTGAAAAATATTTTTACATTCTAGATATAGTGATTTATGCATCTATTATTTATTTTATACTGTACAATTATTTATACAAAAATTATAAATTAACATCTGCAGGATATATGTAAAGTTATACATAAAATAACAACAACAATAGTAAATAAATAAAATTTTGAATTGCTTAAATGTTTAAATATTAGTAGTAATTCATGACACAATATATTATAATTGATAAATATAAATTTTATTCATAATTTATTATTTCAAAGATAAATAAATAACTAAAAGAAGGGTGCAATTGTCATCAACTTTTTATTTAACTTACGTCATATCATTTTATTTTGATTGTATATTATTATAAAAAAAATTCAATTCTTTTGATATTTACTATTTTTTTAATTTACTAATTTATATTTTTTTAGTCAAATATTTATGAAATTAAATAAAGAACATTAAGTATTAATTTATATAGAAAAATGTGAATAAATAAAATTTAAGAATAATTAAATTAATAAATGAGTTTACAACTTTTATTTTATTTATAAATATTAGAACATTTGACATCAACAAAAATTCGTGTTCTATATTTAAATACTTGTCTCATCCTCATTAATTCTTTTAATCCTCCCTTTCTGTATTTATTTAATTATTTCTCGATTATTTTAACTTATAAAAGTCAAGTCTATGGTGTGAGAAAGTAAAATTTTAATTTAAAGCAGCACTTGTAATAAAAAAATACACACAATAATAATATTAAATTATTTATTATGATAATACTAATATTTTTATTTTTATTTTTTTATGAGACATTTTATACTTGCCAATGGGCTATGAAAATATAACTTTATGATTTTCTAAATCATGTAAGATAAAATTATAGATAAATAATTTATTTATTTATTTATTAATTAAATAAGTTTTATTTATAGTATTTAAATCAAGTAGTACAATTGAAAAGATTAATACTTACTATTACAACAATCTGTATTGGGATTCAAATCTTGCTATTATGTATTATAAGTATGAATTTATATTAATCTATATATTTATGGTATCAATCATATCTTAATTAATGTAAAACTTTTTAATTTCTTTTTTTTTAAGCCCTCGGGTGATTGAAAATTTAGTTAGAAAGAGTCACAAACAAATAAAAAATAGCATAAAAAACTAAGTTTAATTTCACTTGGCTATAGATTTTTTTATGTTTTGTGATTTGTCAACTCCTATACGAACATAACCATATGTAAATAAGGGTTTTTAAAATTATTTGTTGAAAATTTTATGACTTAAAATTGTTTTAATTCAAAAACGTTTATAACGTTTCGTTTATTTTATTATCCTTACGTTTTTAAGTTAACGTTTTTAAAAGTTATTTATGTTTCACTTCTTTTCTTTTTGTCTACGTTTCTCTCCTTTTCATTTACCCATTCGGGTGTTTAAAGCATTTGCTTATAATGCCATTGAAAGGATGTTTTAATATATATATATATATATATATATATATATGATTATTGATGGTTATATGAGAATTACGAAAGGAAAAATATTAGAAATGATGCCTGAGTATAATAGAGCTTGAGAGTAATTGTGGATAATAAAATCAATATCATGCGATTTTTTTCCTAACTTTACATTCTTCTTAAGTGATCGAAATAATATAAAGTTATTTACATTACAAATCCAAACACATAACTATGATGTGATCCCAGTATCTATCCTAGTTGCGTGAATATTTAGAATGCATTACAAAGTAATGGTATCTGTGTTCAATACCAAACAAATTCACTAGATCCAACAAAATTATTCCAAAACCCATTTCATGGAACCAAATCACCTCATCAAATAAATGGCTCATGTGACTTAACCAGAGTTAGAAACATAAGAACCTGAGTAACATACCTAGCTTAGGAACATAACCCAATATAAAGATAGTAGTGTCAAGGTTAGTGTTGATAGAGCCACTAGTTCTAGATATTCCTCCACTTCATCAAAAGATATCTCAAACCTATCCTCTTTCAACCTACCACTTAAAATCAAAGCTAGGCACTTTATTTAGAGTTGCCTAGACCAAACCTCAAAAGAGTAGACTTTAGTACATTTATACCTCACCTAGTCTACATTGTTGAACAAACCCAAGAGATGAGCGATTCACCTCCATTATCACCAACTGCTTCAATCATAATAGAAAATGTGGCCCAAGAATATGATTTAAATGGATTAGATATGGAACCATTCCAAATTGATATAAAACTATTGTGTCTAGACTAAGTTCAAAAACACAATAGTCATATTAAAGAATGGTACCTTACATTCTTCTCTAATAAGGAAAAAAAAGGCTTTTCAGAAAACACCAAAGGTATGTTCAATAAAACCAAAACTATATATTATTTCTTGATTGGTTTTAACTTTATTATTCTATAGAAAATTGGGAAACTCCATTCAAGAAAACCCTAAAGGAAACCAAAATTATTGAACCTGTTAAAAAAATTGACATAGTCAACACAAAAAAGAAAACACCAATATGGAAAACTCAACATGGTATAATCGATTGAAGCATGTCCTCTTAAGAACCCTTAAGAAGACTAAGCCACCAACCTTAAAAACATTTTTTTACAAAATAACTTTACCAATATCAACCTAAACTCCTTTAGTAAACAACTTACCAGAACATAGAAGAATCAAAAGAATGATATCCTCTCTACTTCCTATAAAACTGTAGATAGAAAAGTTTCAAAACCCTATCTTCAAACCTTTCTAGGTCTCTAAACAAGCCTAAGAAAAATATCATATAAAATCGAGCTATTCCAAGCACTTAGAGACCTTCACAAGGTATAAGTAGAAGTAGCTAGCTCAAACTCCAAAATAGGTCCAATTGTCCCTGAATCACCTTAAACACTTAAGACCCCACAAAACCCAACTCAGAGTATTAGCATCTTAACCAATCAAGACCTTACTACCTCTGATGAGGAAGCCTTTCAGGAACCCAAACCAATTCTTGAAATCTCAAAATTAATTTGGTAGTAACCACTACCCGTTAGGAACACACTGTTGCATGTGAGTACCCATCCAAACCAGGTTATTTAGCCAAAATATAATGCCTCATCTGTCTATGAATGGAATATATATAGAATGAAAATATCAAATATTAAATACATTATAGCAAATGACAATGGTGTCAAATGCTTACATAACCCATTCTGGTACATCAAACAAAATTGTCATTGAACTCTTAATAACTAGCTTCTCAGGCAAACGAAAAGGATGGTGAGTTCACCACCTAACAAAACAACAACAATCAGACATCTTCAATGCCATTATGACTAGAGAGTATGGAGAACACATACTCGATCATCATGGAGAACCAATCTAAGATGCAATCTGCACATTACTCTTTACCATAACACATCACTTTATGGGAGATTCACCCTATTTAAAAGATAAAACGCAAATATTCACTCCAATCTACAATGTGAGAAGATGAGGGATATTCAAAATTATAAAAACATTTTTCTTAGCAAATTTATGCTTAGAGAAGATTCAAACCAACCCTTCTAGAAGGAAAAGTTCTTAGCAAGACTTCCTCCACTTCTAGGATACAAGCTTAGAAACAAAATTCATGGAACTTTGGGAACCACATCATCCCTTATAATCAATTAACCTACGGTGAGTTGATCAATTTTGCACAAAATAAGAATTCAGGTCTACCAAGATTGGAAACTCCAAAAATAGATGAAACAGGAACTCAAAATCTCCAAGAGGAAAATTTGATCATTCTATAACAGTTTGATAACTCTCTCCTAAAACTCAAATATATGCTTAACAAAGAAAAATAAAAAAAACATTACCCAAAATCTTTGCCTTAATGGTAGATTCATTTTCATCATCTGAGTATGAACCTTAGACTAAGGACTTTGATGATAATAATCTACAAGTTGATGATTTAGCCTTCACTGACTCTCAAACCTGTTATAGCAAAAAATCAACATGATTAACAAAGACCACAATTAATTCCTTGACATAATCCTTAAGTTAAATAATCATGATCTTACAAAACTATACGTGGAATATATGGGATAATACTATGGCCAATGAATCTCCACAACCAAAACATTATGAACTTTCTTTAACTAGCCCAAGTCCATACGATCTCATAGCTATCCTTGATAGGAAGAAACAAAAACAAGATAAAAAGAAACAAATTCATAACCAAGACTTGTAGGCTTAAATAAAAACCATTAGGCTCAAATTCCAATAACTTAAAACAAAACAGAGAGAAGATTCCCAAAAAATTCAACTTTTACTTAATAACCAAAAAAACTAGAAAACAAGTAGATGATAATATGATTAAGTCAGATGAAGAACTTGAACCAGAATTCAACAAACATGATCTCCAAAACCATGAAAATCTCCTGCATAATATCTACAAATTCTATGAGAAATCACCCATCAGAAATATAGGATCATTGTCACCTTAACATTATCATATAAATCAACACTTGAGGTAGTAGTACTCTTTGATACTAGTGATGTTCTCAATTACATAAAACTAGGACTTGTACTAATACAATTCCATCAACAAACTAACAAGAAACTCAATTAAACCAATACTTCAAATAACGAAGAAGAAGGATCCAATGAATTAGCCTAGGCTTAGCATCCTTCTTACCAAAAAAATAATGAAGTACTGCATTATCAGTGAACATTATCACCTTTGTACCAATGAGGTAAGACCAAAATTTGTCACGAGTAAACACCACATCAAGCATCTTCTTCTCAATTTTTGTATAATTGAATTGGGCTTTATTCAATGTCCAACTTGCATAGTATATAGCCCTAAATAGTTTGTCTCACTTTTTCCTAACACTACTCCAATTGCAAAGTCACTTGCATCACACATGACTTCAAAAGGTTGACTCCAATCAGGTAAAGTCATTATTGGTGTTGAAATGAATTTCTCCTTGATTACATTAAAGACCTACAAATAAACATCATCAAAGTTAAATGCAAATATTTTTTCAAGAAGATTACATAAAGATTTAGAGAGTTTTGAAAAATCCTTCATAAATATTCTATAAAATCCCACATGTCCCAAAAATCTTCCAATTCTCTTTACATTCTTTGGAGGTGGTAGTTTTTTTATGGTTGCAATTTTAGCTTGATCAACCTCAATTCCTTCAGATGACATTCTATGGCCAAGTATGAGCCTTCTTGAACCATGAAATTACACTTTTCCCAGTTTAGGACAAGATTTTTATCTTCACATCTATGTAAAACAAGAGCTAGATTATGCAAACAATGATCAAAAGATGTACCAAAACCAAAAAGTCATCCATGAAAATTTCTTCTACCATATTAGAAAAGATAGCCATAATGCAACATTGAAATGTTGTTGGGGCATTGTACAATCCAAAGAGCATCCTTCTAAAAGCAAATGTTCCATAGGGACATGTGAATGTAGTTTTCTTCTGATCTTCGGGGGCTATGGAAATTGGGTAATACCTCGAATAACCATCTAAGAAAATAATATTTCCTTGTTGCTTTGTTCAACTTGCAATAATCCATACATACACGCAACCCATGATTGTTCTGGTAGGAATAAACTCATTATTTTCATTTTTTACCACCATTATTCCACCCTTTTTTGGTACAACCAACATTGGAATTAGCCATGAATTGTCTAAAATAGCATAAATAATTCCAGCATTGAATAGCTTTAAAATTTTAGCTCTCATAACTTCCTTCATTGTTGGATTTAATCTTCTTTGGGGCTCAATTGATGATTTGTAAAGTATAATGACATTTTTGATATTTTATAAACCTTAGAGACATAATTGAAAATATACCAAACTTTATGGGCATTTAAGATAGTGTTTTGTTTATATGCTAGTAAACTTTATACATATAATTCAAAACCAAAAAAGTATAGGTTCTATTATAAATAATTTATAATATAATTTTATAATTACATTAATTATATTGTTTTATTAAATAATTATTTAAAAAAAATTATTTTTCCTTCTTCTTCGATCTTTTATTTGACTTCAATCATACTCTAAATTTTATAAATTTACTCATTTGTAATGAAAAAATGTGTATAAATGACATATCAAGATTTTAAGGAAACTTATTGTTTAAGTAATTTACACTTACCATTTTATTATAAGATTTAGCTATGAAATTTACATGACTTATGTAAGAACCAAATCATACTTAGACTTAGCTATGAACTTTACATAACTCATGATACTTAAATAAGTTTTTGATTATCTTTAGTTCTATTTCTATGATCTAATATGTTGTTTTATTCTCTTTTAGGAAACTTAGTTGTCTTTCTAGGATTTGCTTAGCATTAGAGAGAGTTTTATTGTAAGAGTTATTATTCCAATAAATTACTTATTTCTTGTTATTTTAATTAAATAAAAAATTTATTCATATATTTTGATATAATGTGACTTTCTTTTAAACTATACTTACATAAATAGGTGATCTTTAGGCCTATTTTGTGTTGTTTGTCTAATTCTCTTTCTAGATATATGTTTTTAATTTATGTAATATTGAATCACAATTTTTGAAGATCTCAAGTCATGAAATATCAAGTTTTCTTGAAAATTGAAGAATCATATATAGAGATTGAAAAACTCAAAAAGTTAAAAGACGAACATTAGAAAAAGGTTTGTTCGTGTTCTACAGATGGTGTAAGGATTATAGTTCTAGTTTGATATATTTTTAATTTCTTAATTTAATTATTTTTGTAATCATTTTAATTTGAAGAAATATAAATCTTTTTTTATTTTTTAAAGAAAAAATCAAGTAACACAATTTCATACCTAATAACTACCTAATGACATAATATGAAGACGAAAGAAGTCTTAATATATAACTTAAAATAGGACTAGTCCTAACGAAATCACCTACAACCACCACTGTCATAGTTTCAACAAACATCGCCAGTATTCTTGGTAGAGTTTTAACAACAATCGTTAGCAATCTCATTGGAGTTATGACTACAACCTTTGAAGTCTCTAGAGCTTAAAAATATCTAAGGCCTTACATCTAGAGCATATGTAACACATTACATATGTTTTCTAAAATTATATAAGGCCTTGCCTTCGAAAACCCCATTAGAGCTCTATGGGCGGCTATGTTAAAACTGGATATAACATATTACAACAAAGATAAAAATATATATAGTACATTACATATAAAGATAAATGTAAATGTAATATATTTAAGTACAAAGATAAATGTAAATGTAATATGTTATAGATATAGGTGTATATTATGCATTACATATAAAGATAGAGATATTACATATAAAGATAAAGATATATGTTATATGTTATGTACAAAGAAAAAGATAAATATAATGAAAGCTCATATTTATAAATGCTTCTAAATGATTATATTGATTTTTAGATGAATCATTTTGATGATTTAATTTGAAAAAAAATGTTTCCTGAAGTTGTATAAAAGAAAATAGAAAAGATGTAAAGAATGGCATTAATTTGGTCTTCTATAAGTCTTCCATACAAAGATGTTTTGGACCATAATGTAAAGGTTGTACAGAGTAAGATGTCTTTTTATTCCTTCCACTTTGAGATATGGTCTTGGATTTGGAGCTATTTAGGATTAATTTGGCTTACAGAGAGAAAGCTTAGAAAGAAATTAAGTTGATTGTTAGAATGTGTGGATTTCATAAGAGGTCCATGTATTTATAGAAGCTCATCCAAATAGGTGTCAATTATGTAATGAATACACATATTTACATGTAATTGACGGTAAAATTAGCATAAAGTACAACATGTTAGGGGTCTACATCAGTCTGTCATTGAGTTCGGTGTCATTAAGCTCGATCTGTCATTGAGTTCGGTGTCATTGAACTTGACCTATCATTGAGCTCAGTCTGTCCTATGGGTAGTCTTGAATCGAGGCTTGGCGCCATAGCACCTCGATAATTGTATGAGCCACCTCTCTGTTACCTCATACAAGAAGCAACTTAAGGCTATCTATGAGGGTATGGGCTTTAGTAAGGTCATCCGTTGACAAATGTGTCAGTTGGGTTATCTCAAGTTTTGTTTTTATTCGAGACTTAATGGTCTGACATGTTGCTTGCTTCAGTTGATGCTACTCTATAACTTTGATAAGTCTTGTAACGTAGATTGTTAGAAAGATGAGTTGGTACATGAGAAGCAAATTCATGTGTATACATACTCAAAATACATCACGTTATTGGAAAGAACTACCAAGTGGGAAGGCTAGGCAATTGATAAGAAGGAAAAGCTAAAAAAGGCCACCCTCGAGATAAATAAGTATACCCGACACTTTGTTGAGGTCAATGAGGCTCTTGAGTGTTCTGATTAGGCTCTTAGGAGTACGGAGGAGAGGGATAGGGAAGCCCAAAGAAGAGCCAAGGCTTATACTGAGGAGGTTCATTTTAAGGTGAAATCCGATGTGGATGCCATGTCATAGAAGCTTAAATCGAGCGTAGAGAGAGCATACTAGCTAGCCATGGAGACTTTCAAGACTGAGGCTAGACAGAAGGACTTGGGCAAATATTATTATCAAATTCTGGACATCTCGATCACTCCATAGTGTATGCAGGTTCCTTTTATGGAGGAGGAATAAAGAGAAAGCTCGTACTCTTCGGATGGTGAGGATGGTCCCAAGGTTACGAGAGCAAGGGATCATTGAATGTTAATGGCTCAATCCCATTGAGCTCGTTGCCACTTCTATTAGTATGGTCACGAAATTGAACATAGAATGTAAAATGTAAAAAATTAAATGAAAAGATCAACTCCATTTATTAAGGGAAAAGTAATTTGTCTCTTTTATTGTGTATTTATGATGTTGAAAATGAAAAGTTCAATTTTATTTATTAATGGAAAATTAATTTTCCTATTTATTATGTATTTATGATATTGATCTACCAACTTTTTTTAACTTGGGCAATTAATTTTTCCCCCCTTTGTTGTTTTTTTGTTTTGTATCAACCTTGATCTCCTATAAAAATAGGTTGAGAACACTAGTTTGATTCATAAATTTAGGGATTTCTGTCAATTATTATAACTTTCTTGGTCGTATGTTATGGAATCTAATCGAACCAATAGACGCTTAGTTTAAGCTTTACATGTTGAAAATGGTAGGCTTAAGGATGAGGTTAAGGAAATCAAAGCCAATGTGATTCAACTTGAGTGTAATGTAAAAGGAACCAAGTGTGAGCTCACATCTTGTAAGGAGTAGTTAATCCAAACTCAATCTCGAGAAAGAAGGACCTTCGCTAGTATGGCAATGCTTATAGATAGAGAATCTCGTTGTGCGAGATTTTATATGAAGCGATCTAAAGGAGTTTGTCTTAAGGTGATGGAGGTTACAGAAGAATTGGAGCAAGGATTGCTCGTCTTAATGACAGCTTACCCTAAGCCCGTGACCTATGCACAGGAGAAAATTATAAAGATTCAGGCCGAGCTATTTCCCTTAGTCAAAGAAACGGATGATCCAGATATTGGTCACGTGTCCAAGCATTTAAAGAGTTTTTAGCTTTTTGAGAAGGTCAAGCTTTGTATTAATAAGTATCCATAATTTTGTAAATTTTAAATAATGAAAACATTTTGGATGGCATGTACTTATGATGACCTGACATTAAGTGTATTTGCATTTATAAATATCCAAAGAAAGATTCTTATATATATATATATAATGTGACCTGGTTCTTGACCAAAGTGGGTAGCTTGACCCTTGCTCTTATTATGGTGCTCTACTTGGTTCTTAATTGAGGTGATCAACTAGTGGCTCAAATTTGATGGGAGAGAGAACCTCACATGGTTCCTGACTAAGGTTCTTATCTCTTTTCAATGTCAGAATGCCAACCTAGTTCATAGCCAAGGTGAACAACTCGTGACCTTATGCAAGTGCCAAGGCTCTCTACCTATTTCTATAACTGAGGTGATCTACTTGTGCCTTAAATGTGATGGGAGAGAAAACCTTACCTAGTTCCTAATCGAGGTTCTCATCTCTTTTCAATGATAAAGCACCAACTTGGTTCCTGACCAAGGTGGACAACTAGGCCTTTATGCAAGTGCCAAGGTACTCTACCTAGTTCTTTAACCAAGTTGATCAACCCATGGCTCAAATTTGATGGAAGAAAGAGCCTCACCTGGTTCCTGATTGAAGTGCTTATCTTTTTTCAATGTTAGACTATGAACCTAGTTCTTGATCGAGGTGGAAAACTTGTGACATAAAACTGTGGGAGACTTCTACAAAAAAAGACCCATTTGTATAGGTGATGTAGTTCCATTTATATGTTTGTGTCAACATTACATAAAAATGGTGTTTCTATACGTAAGAAGTGATACTTTTTCAAATTCCTGGAATTTCAACTCATGCCTTTTTTATTCCTTCCATATTTTTTATCAAGTAGGTGATGAGCAGAACCGCCATCGCTGATCCTGCCAATACTTTGGTTTTATATTTATAAAACTTTTGCAAGTGCATGAATCATTTCGTAGAAAAATGCTAAGTATACTCCCAAGGTCGATCTAAGAAAGGAATATATGTGCTTTTAATTTATTATTCAAACTTTTAAAAACAAAATTAAATCCTAAACATCGTGTCACGATATTTTAAGGTTTTGTGTTTTTAATCTAATAACATAAAAATAAACATAGATACAGATTCAATAAATATTGATGCAAATTTTATCATTTATAATATTGAAGTATTTATGGATATAATAACTAAGTAATTATGCTTGCTCATATTATTTAGGTTATTAAAGATATAAATTGATATTTATTGATTCTCTCTTTTTATATGAATATCACCTTTGGTGGGGTTAGATATTCTTTATTAACTAAACAAATCAATTAACACCTATGGGTGGAGTTGATAACTAATTTGGTTAATTAAATTAATTCCTTTTTTCTAAGAGATTGAAAATGAACCATTTAAATGTCACCTTTGGTGGGGTTAGACAATTTAAACTTTATTCAAGGTGTCCAAATTAAAACTAAGAATTTAATTATCCGAGTACTAGCTTTCAAGTTTTAAAACTACTATTGAAAACATGTTTTCAATACATTTTCAGATAATAATTCTTATAAAAACTTTTCAAATAAAGCTTCACTCTAACTACCTGGTGATTGTACCAACAAATAAAAGAGTACTACTCTAAATCAGACCGGATAACTAAACCTTAAAATATAATTTTCAGATTTAAGTTTGTAATGAAAAATAATATATTTCTCTCTAACATTCTTATTAAAAAATCTTGAATAAAAACAAAATCAATTCATTTTAGAGATTTTTACCTATTTAATATTTTGCAAGCATAACAACGTTATTATTATATCATGTTTACAAATAGCCAGCAATGTTAAATTTAATCATAAAAAAATTAAATATAACATATAAAAATAAAACCTAAAAAATAATTGCACAGAAAATAAAATCCTTACAGTACTTTGAGGCTAACTCTGTTGCTGGAAAACCTCCAAACGGAATTTGCACTTCCATTTATTGAATCAAAAGCAAATAAATTACAAAAACATAATTAGTTCTTCTCAAAAAGAGAAGAACTCTAAAACTAAGAAAAGCTAAGAAAAAAACCTAAAAAACTAAGAAATGGAGAGAAAGAAAGAGAAAAGAAGATGTGTTTTTAGGTGTGATTTGAAGTGAAGAGAATGTGGGTATTTATAGGTGAGGAGGGGAAGAAAAAATGAGTGAAAAAATGATTAAAAATGGTGGAAACATGGAGTAGTGAATAATGACATCATACTGGCGTGGGGCACGGCAGCACGCATGGATTGGGGTAGATGGGCGTAGCGGTGTGCACGAATTGGGTGTAGATGGAAGCTGGCGTGCGTGGACTGGCATGGGCACGCGCGAAATAGAACAAGGGTGCACGTAGAATGGAGAGCAGGCACGCGCAGACTGGGCAATGCAGCACATATTGACCAGGAGCTAATGGGCGTGCGCGCGTGTTTTTCGGCACGGTTGGGTGCACTGTGCACGTTGGCCAGCATTGCTAGGCAGCTGTGTGCACAATTTCCTCCTTTTTGACATTTTTTACCCTTTTGACCCATTTTGTCTAATTTTTCCATATTTTTTACCTTTCCTCATTTAATTTATGAAAATATTTGCGATGTATTGCCTCCTATATTTTTCTTTGAGTCTTTAAGTTACTTTTTTAAGCAAAAATACCTGAATAACAATAAAAGTACCCGTGATTCTGAAAAGACAGATTTATATAAATATATGATAAAATCATATATATATATATATATATATATATATATCAATTAACATGCATAAAATCGTGGTAATTTTAGTACTTTTTGAGCACTCATCACAACCTCTAACTAGCTTCTTGCTAGTCCCTTAGCAAGAGAAGCAATGAAAACTAAAAATTAAACTATCCTAAATCACTTTCGTGAATTGAAACGGTTGCATTTAGCTTATGCAACAAGCTTTTAAACCCCTAGGTTGCCCCAGTGGAGGAGTTTAAGTCTCTTGAGGGTTTTCAGTAATAATACCCACAAACATTGAACTAAATGTAAAAATTAAAAGAAATAATAAAAACAACAACTTAAAAACTAAAATTACAACAAAATCAAAAATTAACTTTTAAGAATAAAAGAAAACAACGTAACACAAAAATATCTCATACTTTTCAATCTCCTTTGAGATCATAATTAAAATCTCAAGCATAAGTTATTTTAATCTTCTTAAACAATCATGATTTATTATAATAATTAGTCGAAAATCATTTTCATATTTCATATAAAAAATGTATCAATTTAATTTCACCCAATTTCAGTGTCTAGAATCCGAATTCGCTTCGACTCTATTCCTCACTTAGTCAATACTCTCAAAACACTGAATCCTATGGGTTCAAACACTCATACTAATTTATATGCGAAAGAGTTGATGTATAGAAATGAACTAATATGTTCGCATATGTATAAAGAATAAAGGCTCAAAGTGTTATTTTAACATTGATCTCAGAAAAGGAATCGAATGTATAAATTATAAAGATGCGTATATAAAAACTATTTTCATGCATAAATCAAACTCATTAAGAATTTCAAGATATATGCCTTTTACAAATGAAAAAATTGCAATGACTTTTTAGAGAATTACTTCCTATATCTTTCTTTTGTAATTAGGCTGTACTCACAACTTTGTAGGCAATGTGGGTCATAGTATGTAGATTATACTATATATTCTTTATCTCTCTATTTTTTTCCTGAAGACTTTTTTCAATATATATAATTTTTTAGAGAGTCAACCCATGTATAGATTGTACTTTTTTTTAGGATTTTGGTGAGTGGTTAATTTTGTGGCTTTTCTGTTTGATTTTGGTTTAGGTTACCCCACATGTCTCTTTTTTTCCTCTCACGATATTTTGGAGTTTTATGTTTTTAATCTAATAACATAAAAATAAACATATATACAGATTCAATAAATATTGATGCAAATTTTATCATTTATAATATTGGACTATTTATGGATATAATAACTAAGTAATTATGTTTGCTCATATTATTTAGGTTATTTAAGATATAAATTGATATTTATTGATTCACTCTTTTTATATGAATACCACCTTTGGTGGGATTAGATATTCTTTGTTAACTAAACAATTCAATTAACACCTATGGGTGAGGTTGATAACTAATTTGGTTAATTAAATTAATTCCTTTTTCTAAGAGATTGAAAATGAACCATTTAAATGCCACATTTGGTAGGGTTAAACAGTTTAAACTTTATTCAAGGTGTCCAAATTAAACCTAAGAATTTAATTATCCCAGTACTAACTTTCAAGTTTTAAAACTACTACTGAAAACATATTGTTAATACATTTTCAGATAATAATTCTTATGAAAACTTTTGAAATAGAGCTTCACTCTAACTACCGAGCGATTGTACCAACAAATAAAAGAGCACTACTCTAAATTAGACCGAATAACTAAACCTTAAAATATAATTTTCAGATTTAAGTTTGTAATGAAAAATAATATATTTCTCTCTAACATTCTTATTAAAAAATCTTGAATAAAAACAAAATCAATTCATTTTAGAGATTTTTACATATTTAATATTTCACAAGCATAACAACGTTATTATTATATCATGTTTACAAATAGCCAGCAAAGTTAAATTTAATCACAGACAAATTAAATATAACATGTAAGAATAAAACATAAAAAATAACTACAAAGAAAATAAAATCCTTACAGTACTTTGATGTTATTCCTGTTGTTGGAAAACCTCCAAACGGAATTTGTACTTCTATTTATTGAATCAAAAAGCAAATAAATTACAAAAACATAATTAGTTCTTCTCAAAAAGAGAAGAATTGTAAAACTAAAAAAAACTAAGAAAAAAAACTAAAAACTAAGAAATGGAGAGAAAGAAAGAGAGAAGAAGATGTGTTTTTAGGTGTGATTTGAAGTGAAGAGAATGGGAGTATTTATAGGTAAGGAGGGGAAGAAAAAGTGTGAAAAAATGATTAAAAATTATGGAAATGCAGAGTAGTGTATGATGACATCATTATTGACATCATGTTGGTGTGAGGCGCATGGCGCACACCTGATCAGCGGATGGGCGCGGAATGGAAGTAAGCGCGCACGTACTGAAGCGTTGTAGCGTCTGCGCCGACTAAGAAGAGCATGCGCACGCGCGGATTGGGTGATGCGCACGTATTGTTAGAAGTATTGCGCACGTTGGCCGATCTTTGTTAGTAATTCGCGTAATTTCCCCTTTTTGACATTTTTGACCCATTTTGTCCAATTTTTCCATATTTGTTGACCTTTCCTCATTTAATTTAAGAATATATTTGCGATGTATTGCCTCCGGTATTTTTTTTTTTTTTTAGTCTTTAAGTTACTTTTTTAAGAGAAAATATCTAAAAAACAATAAAAATACCTGTGTTTCCAAAAAGAGATTTATATAAATATATGATGAAATCATATATATATTTATATTTTTAATCAATTAACGTGCATAAAATCATGGTAATTTTAGTACTTTTTGAGCACTCATTAGTAGGCCTTTTCTAGTATTCTTTTGATTATTTTGATAAGGTTATTATTCCCAATTAGCACCCAATTTTCCAGCCATCCATTATTTCTTATTGGGGAAAATGCTTTGGAGGGTATGGTCTTGTTATAATAATCTAATATTCTCCTTTTTTGTTTGGTCATCCTTCTTAGGGCCTTCTTTCTTTTCTCTTCCATGAGGGTTAATTTATGTGCTCTAATTATGTCCTTTTGTTCCCCCGTTAAAACCGATCTAGTAGTCGATATCGTGACTTTGGTTGTTATTATAACCTCCATTCTATAAACGAGAGAAAAAAAGGTCTTATTTGTGATTCCTCGAGGACTAGTCCTAACGACCCACAATTTTCTAGGCAGTTCATCCACCCTCTTTCCTTTTGCACTTTCTAGCCTTTTCTTTAATAAGTTAATAATGAGCTTGTTGGAGGATTCCGCTTGACTGTTGGCCTGGGGATAATATTGCGTGGAGTGGTATATCTTAATGTTGTACTTAAGGGAGAATTCTGTGATATTTCATCCTGTGAATTGTCTCCTGTTATCCGTGATGAGTTCTCTAGGTAAGCTGAAGTGGCAAATGATGGACTTCCTTATAAATCAAATCACCTCCTCCTCCCTTATTCTACCGAAGGGATCTACTTCGATCCACTTTGAAAAGTAATTAGTAGCCATAAATAGAAAATTATTTTGCCCTTGTCCTTTAGGTCGGGGTCCTACTATATCAAGCCCCCAATTATAAAAGGGCCACGGACACACCACACCCTTTATGGTATTTGAGGGGATGTTTGACAATGGGGAAACCATTGACATTTGTCACATGTCTAGGTGTACTTGGTACAATTTGCCAACATAGTGGGCCAATAATAGCCCTATCTCATGATTCGGTATGATAACTTTCTCCCCTCTAAATGTGAATAACAGTTCCTTTCATATGGTTCATACACTACTCTTTCATATCCCTCTTTGGCTACACATAAGAGCCCTGGACTGAGTGGAGTTTTTTTATACAATTTTTCCAGTTTGTATCATGTGCTGACCTACCTTGGATTTTATTTCTTTTGTAGACATGCTATCTTCTGGTAGCTCTTCCTTTTCTAGAAAGTTATTAATCGGGGTGTACCATGGGATAGTGGAAGTGTTTATGTGTCCAACCATTCGTTCAATCTCCACTAAGGACGCTTTTGATAGAATCTTTATTGATACCACTCAATTATGGTTGGCCTCCCATCCCGATGCCAAAGTTGCTAAGGCATCAACGTGACCATTATCGTTTTGAGCTATCTACTTGATCTCAAATTTGGAGAATCAATAGCACTTCTTCTTTAACCTTTCAAGGTAACCTTTCATTTTTCTCTCCCTAGCTTCAAATAACCCCAAGATTTGGTTGACCATTATCAATGAATCTCTATGTAAGGCGACCCTATCTACTCCTAACTGAGTTACATTCATCGCCCCAAATATAGCCACCTTATATTCTGCTACAGTGTTTGTCATTTGAAAATAAAGTATGACTACTTACTCGAAATAGTTATTGTTAGGATCTTCCAAGACTAGCTTTGTATTTAATGTCGTAATCCCCCAATTCTATGGCTATTTGTGCTAGCCTCCCTGCTACGTCAAGTCTCATAAGGACATTCCTAGGTGGGTGAGAGGTGAATACCACAATAGTGTGTGAGCGGAAGTAGTGCCTGAGCTTTTGTGCACTAACTTTGAGACAAAATGCTAATTTCTCAATGGTGGGGTACCTACTCTAGGCATCTGTTAGGACATAGTTGATGTAATAAATAGGATGTTGAACTTTATCTCTATTTGCTATGAGTACAACACTACATGTATGAGAAGTCATAACCAAATATAGATAAAAGGACCTCACTAGGACGAGGGCTAGCAAAAAAGGGGGTTACTTAAGTATTTTTTGATTCCTTCAAAGGCTTCATCACAATTCTTATCCCAAAAGACTTATGTGCCTTTTTTGAACATTTTTGAACAAGAGTGACACTTATAGGTGCATTAAGAAATGAACTTGTTCAATGCTACTATTCTTCCATTTAATTGCTGAATTCCTTTAAGGCTAGAAGGTGGTCTTATGTTTAAGAACGCCTATATTTTGTCTAGATTAGCCTCAATCACTCTGGTTGACACAAGGTACCCTAAAACATTTCCTACAATGACATCAAATACACATTTTTTAGGGTTGAGCCTCATACCATATTTTTGGATTACCAAGAATACCTCATCTAGGTCTATATCGTGTTTCATGGGTTGAGATGAATTAACCATGATTTCATCCATATAGGCCTTCAGGTTCCTCCCCAACTATTATTCAAACATTTTGTTGACCAGACGTTAATGTATGGCACTTGCATTTTTCAACCCAAATGGCATCCTTTTATAACATAATGTTCCCTCTTCTATGGTAAAAGATATTTTGTCCTCGTCTTCTCGGTGCATCCTAATCTAGTGGCCCTGAGTATGCATCCAAGAAACTCATCATCCCAAAGCCAGCAGAAGTGTCACAAGTTGGTCAATACTAGGGAGAGGAAAGTAATCCTTGGGACATACTTCATTTAAATATGTGAAAGTGACACATATATGAGATGACCCACAAGATTTTTTGACAAGGACCACATTTGATAGCCATCAGAGATAGTTGACTTCCCTTATGATCCTTCTTTTTTTAAGGGCTACCACCTGTTGCTTGATGACCTCATTCTTTTCTCTTAGGAATTTTATTTTTTGTTCCTATAAAGTTTTATCTTTAGGATCAATATTTAGTTGGTGTGATATGACTATTAGATCAATTCTGGGCATGACAATCAGAGTCCATGCAAAGATATATGAGTTATCCCTAAGGAACTATGAGAGTTGTGCCTCTAATTCCATCGTCAAATCTTCACCCAATCTTAAAGGCCAACTCTCTCCTTTTACTTCCATACGGAGGTTCTTTACTTCATTTAGGTTGGTTGATTTTATAATGCCTTGCCTCATCTGCTTCCTCTAAGAGAGGCCTCTTGGTAATTTCTATTTTTGGGCCAAATCCTTCATAGTGATGCTATAGCATTTTTTGGCCCTCTCCTAGTCTAACCTAATCTCCTCTCATCCTCCATCAGTGGGAAATTCGGTTACGTGATGGTGTGTGGATGGGACTGCCTTCATCTTATGTATCCAAGGTCTTCCTAAGATGGCATTATAGTGAGCTAGGACATCAATGATTACAAAAGTGGTCATTATTATCATTCATTTTTTCCATAACAGGTAGCATTACCGATCCTTTGGCATAGGTAGTATTGTTGTTGAACCCTACGAGAGGAAGCTTGGTCTTGACAATATCAGGGTCCTTTATACCTATGGCTTTTGTAGTGGTTATAAAAAGAGGTCTATCGAACTTCCCGTATCAATCATTATTCTGCAAACATCATAGGATTACCATAGGGTCTTCATAGTGAAACGAGGTCTCGTCCTTTTCATTGAAAATGATTTTAGTGGTCGGCCTTCTGTTGTCTAAGGTGTATACATAGGAGACACCGCACAATTCTCTAGCAAATCTTTTATGCGAGTTATTAGAGATCATGCTAACCCATGTTCCTCCATGTACGGTGCGTATAATTCTGATATTGGTTTCTTTGGAGGGGGCTCTCTTCTATTGCTAGTTAGATTTATTGTTTTTGGAATCTCTTGCCAATCTTTGCTATTTCTCTAGTCCCCACTCTCAGTAACAAGGACCTTCAGATATCCCCTTGCCAATAAATCCTCTATCTCTTTTTTTTAGGTTTATGTAGTCATTTGTATCATAGCCTATATCTTTATAGAAAGCATACCACTTGGAAATGTTTCTAAGCGAGGATCTCATATTGGATGGACATCTGACATTGGGCTCATCCTTCATTCTTATCACTACTTGGGTTACATTTACTTTCAAGGGTCCCCCTTTAAGGGAGAGAGTAAACTCCCCCAAAGTTCTTTGTTTGTTGACCAATGTACAATCAATCTGTTATTTGATGTGAAACATTTATTGTTGCTATTTTGATATGCCATGTCTAGATTTATCCACCTATTCTCTTTATCGGGCATTACCTTCATATTACTTCCCTAATCTTTAACTGTGCCTAACTCTCTCTCCAGGTTGACGAACTTCCTGGCCTTGTCATAAGCTTCTTCCAAAGTATGAGGTATTGTTTGGTTCATTCTACAAATAGGTCAGAGTTGTTTAAGAGACCTCTCCAAAATTCTTTTATACCTATAGAGTTAGGACAATAAGAGATTTCCAACTTCTCCTCTCGAAACCTTATCTTATATTCCTCAATGGATTCCCCCTCTCCTAAATGATGGAAAAAAGTGGTGTGATTCTTTCCCTGGGGATTTGTTGCAGGCTTAGTTCGTGCTGAAGAGTCAACTGAATTTTGGAAAAAAGGTTATGGATTGGGGTGCCAGGTTATTGAACGAATTTTGGGCACCTTCCCAAAGATTGGCTATGAATAGCTTGCACATCATAGAATCTATTTTTCCTTGATTCAAGCTCATGGGGGCCATGGATGTTTTGAAGTGTTGTACATGCATCACTCAGTTTTTCATCCCAAAATAATCAAGGCATTTAAGGGCATTGAACTTGGCTAGTGGTTCATCATTTTCTATATTTTCAAAAAAAGAGGAGATATACAATTGTTCACAATCTTTGTCCACATCATGGGGGGATTTACCTTTCTCATTTTTCTCTTAGGCTACTTTCAAGGCTAGGTCTTGCTTCTTGTGGGCTTCTTCCAATGCTTGAAATCGTACCTCCTAGTTCTTCCCTTCATCCTATTATTTTGTATGATGTGGCTTGGGTTGGCCTTATCCCGTTGTGTTTCTGTCAATTAGGTTTACTACTTGGCTATCCAACACTATTTACCCTAACTTAGACCGTAGCACCACATTTTCCCTTTTAGTTTTCTCGAGCTCTTTTCTCAGCTCCAAGAGCTTAGTAGAAATCTGTTGGTTATGCAAGTTTTCTTATATCCTAACCTCATCAAGGGGTGGTGTTGTTTCTTCCTAAGTTGTTGTCGTTCACTCATTGGCCAACTATGCACGTCTATCAACATGAGTTCCCACCATATTGATGTGTGGAACTGTTAACGTCTTGGGTGCATTTTTAAAGAGTGTACGATAAATTTCTTAAGCTCCTCTTAAGGCTCAGAGAGAAATCCCAAGAAGTAAAGGGTTAGAAAGTTAAGCTTGACCTAAAAATCTGAGCCCCACGGTGGGCACCAAAATGATTAGGATTGATCTGGCTTATAGAGAAAAAGCTTAAAGAGAAGTTAACCTGATTGGAAAAATGTGTAGATCTCATAGAAGGTCCATGTATCTATACAAGCTAACCCAGATGATGTCAATTATGTAATGAACAAACCTATTTACATGCCAAAGGGGTAAAATTGGCATAAAGTATAATATGTGAAGGGTTTAGGTTGGTCTGTCATTGAGCTCGATATGTCCCACGAGTAAGACATCTGGGGTGCTTCACCTTTCATCTCGAGCTAGTGACTTAGCTTGGACGATTCACGAGGGTTGGACATCGGGCCAATCCATATGTCCAAACAAGAGCAAATCCCTTTTAAAATCCTACAACATAAGTAGTTATTGTGCGACAATCTACCTAAATGAGGCATAGAGTTCTCTAGATTTAATACCTTCAAAATATAAAATTCAAAATTGATTTTGCCAAGTTTTCAAAATGGGAAACATTTTCCATATTATTTATTAAGAATAAAAATTGTACAAATTAAAATATAA
Organism: Hippophae rhamnoides; assembly: GCA_033030585.1. Taxonomy (NCBI): domain Eukaryota; kingdom Viridiplantae; phylum Streptophyta; class Magnoliopsida; order Rosales; family Elaeagnaceae; genus Hippophae; species Hippophae rhamnoides. The sequence goes on from CM065436.1 coordinate 33,603,579, forward strand.
TGAAAAATTGAAAACCCATTATATTAGAATAATTATAAAGCCTATACGAGAATTAAGGATTAGGAGAATAAAATATTATATAATTTTGGTTCGTGTTTTTAAAGGCATAAAACTTTGAAAACTCTTAGTTGAAAACCTAAAAATTTAAAGCATCATAAGATGACCTGAGTTTAAGATAGTCTTATATACAACAGGTGTCTGAATATGTAGTCAAACGATTTTATCTTGACCTTTCTTTTTTATAAAAATAAAAAAAATTATAAGAAGTGAGATCAACAATTAATATTAACCAAAGATGTATAAAATGTTGTATTTAAGATTTTCTCCATAAAAATGTGGGTTTTGTATTTTACAAATGACTTAGCTAATAATTGAAGAACAGTGGCTCAAAAATCTCACACATTTCTACCAAATTATTAGCCAAAGATGAAATTTCCTTTTCTCCCTCATTCTAGTTATACCCATTTTTCTCCTTTGTTTTCTTTCATGAATATGTCAAATATGTTAAAGGAAACAATTCGGCAGCTATTTTGGCGTCATTATGAAAGAGAAAGTTATGACAGGAAGAAGATAGAATACTAAACTATTATCTGTGTTTGTGAGTGGGAAAAGGTGACTCTATTTAGGGATGCCAAAATTCTCGATGCATTCGAATAATCACAAATAAAAACTGAACGGATTTGATTTCGCATGATGAATTTTAGTTCTATTTTTGAGTTAGGTTAACCTCAATATACGAATTATAAATTTATATTTTAATGAATATTATATTTTTACATATATGTAAAGATAAAAAAAGTTATAGTGTAATATTTATAAAGAAAAATTAAATTAAATATATTAAATATACATAACATATTTTTTTATTCTAAAAAGATTTTTTTGGTTAAAATTTCATGTTTTTGAACAACTTTAAATTAAAAAAACTATTAAAATTTAGTCTTTTTCGAGCTATGAATGTGCAAGTGTTACTTGATAATAATTTCATATATTTATATCCACAAATTTCGATTTCAAGTATAATATAATTTTTTTAATTTTGATTTTATTTCAATTATAATATAATTTTTCAATTTTGATTTCGGGTAAAACATCATCTGAGCCCATTTCACCCAGTTGACATTCTTACTTCCATCAAATGAAATACAAGGGTAGAAAAGTAAATTAATGTTATTAAAATGAAAGTATTTCCAAAAAAAAAGGGTCAAAATCGAAGGTGCCAAAAAGAGTCAAAAGATTACCAAAATAATAATAAATACCTAAAAAAGAATACAAAAATAAGAATACGAGTATCTCAAAGTACCAATCCTAATTTAAAATAATACACTTGAAATACCATTATTCTTATTTTAGTACCCTTTTTTACCCTCATTCTCAATTTGTATCTTTGGATTACCTCTATTTAGGTTACTAGTACTTAAGAGGTACCATTATTGTTGAAATTAACCGATAAGAGTAATAACAACTTAAATAAGGGATGCTGACCCTCTAGGCAAACAACCTATGGAACCCATGAAGTTAAAAGAATATGAACAATCAATTTTCTAGGAACGTGTTGAAGATGATCGGATTAGAATCCTAAGTAAACAAAGCCTTAAAACCCTAACCATAAGTTGCCACAAAGGTCGATCACTCTCGTTGATAAGTCGAATACAAGCATTCAATCAAGAAAACAAGAAATCAAAGCAAAAATCTTTTTGAAATAAACTTGATAAATGATCAAAATATTCCCCAAAAATTACATGGTTGCCTCTTTTTATAAGCAACAAACCCTAAAAAAATGGGCCTATTTAGTTATGGATTTGGTCTAATCAATCCTTAAACAATAAAATACTAAAAAGACTTATAATAAATAAAATATAAAAGTCCCATAATTAACTAAAATGAATTTTTTTTCCTAAATTAATTCTTGCATCCAACTTGATCTTCCAAATCTATCCCTTACATAAAAAAATAATAGATCATCCTTGGTGAAGCTTTGGAATCCTCGAATTTTGTTTTAGATTCTTTTAGCACAACCGCTTTATATTGCACTTCCATAATCAAGCCTTGCAAAGCTTCTTTCATCCTCTTTGTCCTTAACGTAGACATTGGACCACCAATTCCTTGCAAAAGATCTTGAGAATATTTGGGAATATTACCTTGGTCAGCACCTTGATCTCCATTATTCTCATCCTCTTCGAAAAGATTCATCCTCAAATCACCTACATCAAACAAAGATAAATTAGCAACATTAAAAGTTGCACAAACATTACCATAGTCACTTGACAAATCTAGCGGCAATTATCATTGATCAATTCCAAGACTTGAAATGGTCCATTTACTCGAGGCTGCACTTTTGATTTCAGTTGTATGAGAAGCCTTTCCTTATTCATATGCACCCAAACCCAATCTTCAAGTTGAAAAAAACCTTCAAACTCCCCTTATTGGCTTGCTTAGCATATTTCTCATTCTTCCTTTCAAAGTTGGCCCGAACTCTAACATGTAAATCCTTCACAAAATCTAACTTTTTCTTACCATCAAGATTAACATGCTCATTAGTAGGCAAAGGTAAAATATCCATAGGTGTTAAAGGATTAAATATATACACAATTTCAAAAGGAAAAAACGAAGGAGTAGAATGAACTATCCTATTATATTCAAACTCAATATGTGGAAAACACTTCTCCCACTACCTTAAATTCTTTTGAATGATAGCACACAATAAAGTAGTGAGTTTCCTACTAATTAATTCAATTTGACCATCTGTTTGAGGATGTGAAATAGTAGAAAATAACAGTTTAGTTAGCTTATCTTTTAAATTTTTTAAAGTTCAATCATGCACATCATCCCACTTAAAAGCAACATTCTTTTTAACAAGTTCATTCAAAGGTGCAGCAATAGAACTAAAACTTTAACAAACCTTCGATAAAAAACCTCCAAACCATGAAAACTTCTTACCTTATTTACATTCTTAGATGTAGGCCAATCCCTTATCACCTTACCTTTCTTCATCAACACTAATATCCTACGAAATCCAAGAAACATGACATTTTCCATGCAAAACATGCACTTCTTAAGATTTGGATAAAATTTGTTTTCTCTCAACACATTAAAATAACATGCAGGTGTTCCATATGTTAATCCAAATTTTTGCTATAAACTAAAATATCATCAAAGTAAACTATCATAAATTTTCCCATGAAAGCACGCAAGACATAGTTCATTAACCTTATGAATGTACTAGGTGCATTAGTTAAACCAAAAGGTATTAATAACCACTCATACAATCCATATTTAGTCTTAAATACAGTTTTCCATTAAATTTTAGAAAATAAATTAGAACCATGCAATTCATAAAGAATATCATCTAATCTAGGGATAAGATGTCTATACTTTACCATTATCTTATTAATAGCTAGGCAATCCATACACATATTCCATGTTCCATCTTTCTTTGGGACTAAGATGATAGGAACCGAACATAGGTTGAGACTCTCCCTTACAAATCCCTTTTGTAGCAACTCATCCACTTGCCTTTGTATCTCCTTCATTTCCTAGGGAAATATGAGTTAAGATGGTTAGTAAAAAGATAAATATCCTTGTACATAAGTACAAATACTTGATCCCTTTCCATTATTACACTCTTAATTTCATGGTTTTCAACAATTACACTCATTCTTTTATTTTCTTCTCATGTTTCTTCATTTTTCTCTCCATTTTTCCTCTAGATATCACTTGCTCTCTTTTTTATTTTTCTCTTACTTACACTTTTGTTTCTCTTTCAACTTGCACTCTCTTACTTTCCTAATTTGATCCTCATAAGCTTGCAAAGGTTTGAGAAGGGCTAATATAACTTTTTGGTTGTTCATTACAAAAGAAAAATGATTTTTGTACCCATCATGCGATACCCTTCTATCAAACTGCCACAGTCGACCAAGCAATATATGACCAGTATACATCGGTGCCATATCACAATGAACCTCATCCTCATACTTTCTAATCAAAAAAGGAAACCAAACTTTTTTGTTGACCTTTACTTCTCCACAGTCATTCAACTATTGTAGCATGTACGGTTTGGAATGCTTTTACCACCTCAAATTCAACTTTCCTACCAACAAGGTACTGGAAACATTAATGAAACTCTCACTATAAATAATCAATATACATACCTTATCCTTCAAGTGGAAACTTATGTGAAAAATATTCTCACGTTGCTCCTCACCTTCTTCATCCATAGGCTATATACTCAAGGCTCTCCTCGTGACAAGTAAATCTCCATGCATAGGTTCTTCCACTTTAACATCAGAGTAATCTTCCAATGGTGGCATCTCATCATCATTTGAACTAGTACTTTTGATTTCTCTATTTTCTCATACAACTATAACCTTTTTGCTTGGGCATTCAGAAGCAATATGTCTGAATCCTTGGCACCTAAAACACTTAATATCATGTGTCTTCAAGAGATTTTTTGTTTCGGGTTAACCTTTAGAAACAACAACTATATTCTTTAACTTTTCTTCATCTTTTGCTTTGAAGGTAGCTTTGTTGTTCATCCAATTTTATCTCCATGGAGAGTTAGAAAACAAACCAGATCTGAACTACTTGGACTTAATTTTCTTCTCCATTTTAATGGCCTTGTGTAGTAGTTTCACCATCTCTACATAATGTTGCAACTCAACCACATCAATAATCTCCATGTTCAATTTGGCCATGCATCTAGCTATTATTGCTTCTCTATCTTCCTTTATGTTTGCTCTAATCATGGCGATTTCCATCTCCTTATAATAAACCTCTACACTAATGGAACCTTGAACCAGCACTTGCAACTTTCTATATAAATTCCTGTAGTAATGGCTATGTATAAATCTCTTACGCATCACCAACTTCATCTCTTCCCCTAACTGAATAAGTCTCTCATCATTCCTTCACCTATTGATCACCAATTGAGCCCACCATATACTTGCATAATCTATAAACTCCATGGCTGCTAGCTTTACTTTCTCCTCCTTAGAGTAATTATGATAATCAAATATGTACTCAACCTTTCTTTCCAACTCTAAGTATAGCTCAAGATCATTCTTTCCTTAAAAATTCAGAATTGTCATCTTTATAATTCATATATTGCTATCTCATTTGGAGTCAACCTTTTTGTCTCGTTTTATAACTTGCTTTCTCCTCCACTTTGGAATCAGCTTCTTCTTCTTCATCGAACTCATGTCTCCTATGTGATTTAGAACCGAAAGAGGATTCTAATTCATTCAGCCTCACATTTAGTAACTTAAATTGGTTATTAGCAGCCTTGATAAAAATTTCATGTCGACCTCTTGTAGTTATCCTCCTTCCTTACTCATGTTTTCAACCTATAAAGTAAAATGAAATAAAACGTATTATTCCTCACACACTCTCTCACGTGTTTTCTCTCAAATCAGATTGTTATCAATCACGTTTCACACTATTTTGGCTTTTTCTCGATGGTGGTTTATCTTGTCTTTTACCACTCAAAGCCCAAGCTAGCCCTCTTTTATGTTCTTAACACAATCAAAGAATTCAACTAATCTCAAGAAGCAATCGGTTTGTTAGTGATAATCTCAAAAATTTAAATTTTAAAAAAACTTAATTAAGGCAAATGGTGACAAAAAGAAAGTACAAAGATAACTCTAAAGAACTAAGGAAATTAAGAAAACTCTAAAAGGAAGCAAAAGACATGTGAAAGATTTCACAAGAATTGAAGTGAATAGATGAAGAAGGTAAAAGACTCAAAATAACCTTGTTATGCATGAAACAATCATGAGAACAAAAAAGAAAGGAAAACTATGATGAAATATACGAAAACTAGAGCAAAATAAAGGAAAACTAATTTCAACAAGAATAAGAAACTCAAGCAAAAAAACAAGAATTGGAAACTTACTTCAACAAGAATAGGAAACTTGAAAAATATGGCACTTTGTTCTCCTTTGTTTTAATTTTTTGACTGTTGCTATTAATAGAAAATAAACAAAACAAATTCATAAACTGAATGAACAAAAACCAAAAACAAAGCAAAAAATATGTGTTAAACTTTAAACCCTCGATAAGTGGTGTAAACAATGAAATTTGAGGTCGAAAATGTGGAGAATGAGGCATAACATGATTCAAGATTATAGAAATCGAGCAAGGCTTCGATTTAATATGCTATAATAGTCATTTTTAAGAGAGTCAAATGTTATGACTTTTTAAAGTTACAACTCAAATTTATAATTTTTTCTGTAACTACGAATAACAACAATCTCTCTTCTCATTTTTCTTAAGAGCAAAGATGGATTGAACACAGAAAATAAAGAACAAGAAAAAAATTAAAAAAATGAAAGAATTCAAAGAGAACAACGAAATGATATCCAAAGACAAGAACAATGAAATGAATTCCAAAGACAAGAACAACGAAATGAAATCCAAAGACAAAAACAACGAAAATGAAATTAAAAGAAACGTAGAACTATGAAGGATGGATTTTTTATTTTATTTTTTTGAAGTAAAAACTCAAACAAAAATAGATGTAGATAGATAACTCGTTTCCAATGACCAATGCTCTGATACCAAAATGATGTGGACCATCTAGGCGAACAACCATAGGAACTCATGAACTCAAATGAATAGAAACAATCAATTTGCTAGGAACATATTTAAGATGATCATATTAAAACACTAAAGAAACAAATTTCTTAAAACCCTAACCTTGAGACGCCACAAAGGTTGATCACTCCATTTCATAAGTTGAATTCAAGCATTCAATCAAGAATACAAGAAGGCAAAGCAAAAATATTTTTAAAATAAACTTGATAAATGATCAAAAAATTCTCCAAAAATTACAAGGATGCTCCTTTTTATAAGCAACAAATCCTAAAAGAAAAACCCTAAATGAAATGAGCCTAATCAATCCTTAAAAAATAAAAGACTTAAAACATAAAGGCCCATAATTAATTAAAATGAAAATTGCTTCCTAACTTAATATTTGCATCCAACTTGATCTTCCAAATCTATCCCTTGCATAAAAATATAATAGACTATCCTTGGTGAACCTTTGGAATCCTTAAATTTAGTTTTAAATTCATCCACCACAGCCTCTTTGTATTGCACTTCAATGATCAAGCCTTGCAAAGCTTATTCCATCCTTTTTGTCTTTGCCCTAGTCAATGAACCTCCAATTCCTTACAAAAGATCTTGAGAATATTTGGGAACAACAGCACCTCAATCTCTATTAATAAGGATAGTATAAAAGTACCAACTAAAAATAATAATAAAAAAGAGTACCAAAACAAAAATAAAGATATCTTAAAGGTACCAATTCCTTTATGTAAAATTGGTTAAAGCTCATATTGATAGATTAGGTGGCTTAGCTAGCCATATTGATGTTACAAATAAAATACTTAAATAAAATATAAAACATAAAACAAGAAATAAACAAATTGAAAATAATTAAACAAACTTACTTATAAATTAAAACTAAACAAGGTTATGAATTAAAACAGAATCAGAGAGTAGAGAGAATTCAAGTCTAGAGAGAAAACACAAAAATTTAGGGCCCTTGTCTTCTGATCTCGTTCTTCTTAAATAATTGATGAGTTCTAAAAAAGCACTAAAATTACCATGATTTTATGTACATTAATTGATTAAATATATATATATACATATATATATATATATATATTTACATGTTTTATCATATATTTATATAAATTTATCTTTTTCGGAATCACGGGTATTTTTATTGTTTTTCAAGTATTTTCGCTTAAAAACCTAACTTAAAGACTCAAAGAGGAATACTAGAAGCAATACATCACAAATATAATAATAAATAAATGAGAAAAGCTAAACAAATATGGAAAAATTGGACAAAATAGGTCAAAAAGGTAAAAAAATGTCAAAAATGAGGACAACGTGCACGCCAGCAGCCCAGCCGCGCGCGCCATCTCCCTACTCCAGCGTGCGCCTTGCTCCAGTTCCACGCGCGCTGCTCTTGCCTTCCGTACGCTCCATTGCCATCTCACCCCATTTTCACGCGCAGCCGCCCCCCACGTCATGCTGATGTCATCATCCACCACTCCACGTTTCCACCATTTTTTATCATTTTTTCACCCACTTTTTCTTCCCATCCTCACCTATAAATACCCCCATTCTATTAACAACTAAACACATTCTCTTCTCTCTTTCTTTCTCTCATTTCTTAGTTTTTTTAAGCTTTTCTTAGTTAGTTTCTCTTAGTTTTCGAGTTCTTCTCTTTTTGAGAAGAACTAGTTATGTTTTTGTAATTAATTTGCTTTTTGATTCAATATATGGGAGTATAAATTCCGTTTGGAGGTTTTCCAGCAACGGGAATAGCATCGAAGTACTGTAAGGATTTTATTTTCTTTACAGTTATTTTTTATGCTTTATTCTTACATGTTATATTTAATTTGCCTGTGATTAAATTTAACTCTGTTGGCGGTTAGTAAACATGATGTAATAATAACATTGTTATGCTTACGAAATATTAAATAGGTAAAAATCTCTAAAATGAATTGATTTTATTTTTATTCAAGATTTTATATTAAGAATGTTAGAGAGAAATATATTATTTTTCATTACAAACTTAAATCTGAAAATTAGATTTTAAGGTTTAGTTATTTGATGTGATTTAGAGTAATGCTCTTTTATTTGTTGGTACAATCGCCCGGTAGTTAGAGTTAAGCTCTATTTCAAAAGTTTTTATAAGAATTATTATCTGAAAATGGACAACATATTTTCAGTAGTGGTTTTAAAACTTGAAAGTTAGTACTCGGATAATTAAATTCTTAGATTTAATTTGAACACCTTGAATAAAGTTTAAACTGTCTAACCCCACCAATGGTGGCATTTAAATGGTTCATTATCAATCTCTTAGAAAAAAGAATTAATTTAATTAACCAAATTAGTTATCAATCTCACCCATAGGTGTTAATTGATTTGTTTAATTAACAAATAATATCTAACCCCACCAAATGTGATATTCATACAAAAAAGGGAGAATCAATAAATATCAATTTATATCTTTAATAACCTAAATAATATTAGCAAGCATAATTAACTTAGTTATTATATCCATAAATACTCCACTATTATAAATGATAAAATTTGCATAAATATTTATTGAATCTATATTTATTTTTATGTCAGTAGATTAAAAACACAAAACCCAAAAAATCGTGACACGATGTTTAGGATTTAATTTCGTTCTTAAAAATTTGAATAATAAATTAAAAATCACATACATTCCTTCCTTAGATCGACCTTTGGAGTATACTTATCATTTTCTACGAAATCATTCGTGCACTTGTGAGAGTTTTATAAATATAAAACCAAAGTATTGGCAAGAATCAACGATGCCGGTTTTCGCTCATCAAATTTTTGGCACCGTTGCTAGGGAAGGAATAGCATTTTAAAATTATTTATCAAAATTTTAAAAAACATTTTGTGCTATAAATAATTGTGATTATTATTTTTATTTTGAGTTAAAAAAAATAAATAATAATAATAAAAATAATCAAATTTCAAATTTCATAAGAAATAAAAAAAAACTTAAAATTAAAGAAATAATAATAATAAAAATTATGCGTGAATAGTAAAATAATTTTGAAATTTAAAATTTGAAGTAAAAAATAAAAAACTTGTCATTCATGAATAGTAAAAAAATAAAATAAAAGAAAATAAAATTTTAAAAATTTCAAGTTAAAAAAAATTTTATAGAGTGATAATAAAAATTAAAATAAATAAAAAATTAAAAAATTAAAAAAAAACTTAATTTTTAATTTTCATTTAATTTTTAAGTTTTTTTATTTTATTTATTTAAAATCTTACTTTTAATTTTTTTTAAATAAAAAAAATATAAAAAAATTATTTTTATTTTATTTTCTTTTACCTTTTTCAATTTTTTTATTATTTTTTTCTTAATTTTCATTTAACTTAATTAACTTAGGTTTTTACTAACTAACTTAACTTAATTAACTTAGATTTTTATTTAAATTAACTTAATTAACTTAGCTTTTTAATTAACTTAGATTTTCATTAACTTAATTAACTTAGATTTTTACTTAAATTAACTTAAATTTTTACTTAACTTAAACTTAATTAACTTAATTTTAATAGCATGAAATGTAAAGATCTAAGGGAGTTTTGTCTAGGAGACTAGTTCTTGAAAGCCTTTGTGCCACTAGTCTTTCCTGGGAACGTTGTTCTATCTAGGAGGATAGTTTTTAAGGAGCCTTTGCACCACCATTCTTTACTGGGAGCACTCTGGGTTAATACTGATTATGTTATTTTATCTAAAAAAATAAAAAAAAATAAACTAAACAAAACAAAACAAAACAAAAAAAAAATCTCAAATTATCTCCAAAATTTTAAAGTGTTAATTACAATCTAAGGAGTTAGTTTCTTTGTTTGATCTAGGTACAATTGTGTTTTGATGCCTTAATTATTTGATTTGATGTGGGTTATCTAAAACCCTCAAAGTATGCCCTTAGTTTTAAGTATAGAAAAAAAATTGAAAATCAACAGGGCAAGACTGAAAAAGTATAGGTAGACAACCTTGTCTTAGCTGTAGGTTTGATTGACTCAATGATGAGGGGACATTAAGTTTACTTAAAATGCAATCCCCAACTTATGTCTTGCTAAGACGTTAAACTAAGCGCTGGATGGGAGGCAACCCATCATTTTAGGTAATTTTCTTTTATTTGTTTTATTTACTTAATTTTATTGTTTATTTTAGTTTAATTACATGTGAATAATTTTTAAATTATTAAAACTAAAAATATTTGTTGAGATGTTAGAGGTTCATAGCAATCTGTGTGTATACACTTTAATGATGAATATGATGGATGAACCAACATTTTCCATTACTACTTGCACATTCTCAAGAAATAGGTAATCTTTCTTCTCTTTTCTCTTTATCTTTAATTTACAGTTGTTACATTGAGGACAATGTAAGTTCTAGGTTGAGGGTGGTAAAAAGTTACCATGCTTAATTAGAAAAAAAAAGTTTTAACAATTTAAAAATAAAAAAATAAAAAACAAATATATAATAATTTTTTCTTTTTTTATGTTCACATTTTCATTTTTTATGTTTAGTTTTATTTTTGTTTTGTGTGATTTAATAATTTTTGGAATTTAAAAATAAAAAAAAAATTCTCACAAAAATTTATCATTTCTTTAAATCAAATTTAAGTAAATAGTTAAGTCTTTTGTACTGCTAGATTAATTTTTGAAAACATATCCTGAAATATTTTGTAATTATTTTTGATAATTAGTTAGTTTTTGTCATAACTAGTATTTCTTGATAGCATGTGGAAATTATATTAAACCCAAAATCGTTGTTTATGAATTTTGTTTAGTGGAGACTACCCTTGTGAGATATAATTTGAGCCTAATTTCCCTTATTCAGAGTAAAATATATATTTTTTCTACTCCAAACACATTTCTTATTTCTTCAAATTTTTAGATGATCTCTATAGGTATTAGCACTGAATGTATGAATTTTTTCTCATCTTAATAGAGTGTCGTATATTTATTATTATTATTATTATTATTGCTTAGATTAAATGATTTAAGTAAAAATTGATAGTATATGCTTTTATCTCATTCGTGCATGACTGTTACAAAAAATAAAAGAGACATATATAAGGTGACTGATGAGTGCTTAAAAAGCACTAAAATAACCATGATTTTATGCACATTAATTGATTAAAAATATATATATTTATATGTTTTATCATATATTTATATAAATTTGTCTTTTTCGGAATCACGGGTATTTTTATTGTTTTTCAGGAATTTTGGCCTAAAAACGCAATGTAAAGACTCAAAGAAGAATACTTGAAGCAATACATCACAAATAAATTAATAAATAAGTGGAAAAAGGTCAACAAACATGGAAAAATTGGACAAAATGGGTCGAAAAGGTCAAAAATGTCAAAAGACGGAAAATCGCAGCCGCGGCCCGGCCAGCGCCCGGCCGCCAGCCAGAGCCGCGCGCCAGCGCCCGAGCTGCGCGCGCCCGCAGATTGATCCACACTTTCCGCGCGCTCGGCATGGCCAGCCAGCCTTGCGCCAACGCGTTTTTGACCCATTTTTCACGTGCGGCCTTGCCATGACGTCATCTTTGACGTCATTGATGACCTCAATGGTCCATTACACGTTTTTATTTTTTAATATTTTTTTAACATTTTTTTAATCATTTTTTCTCTCCATCCTCACCTATAAATACCCCCCTTCCATTCACTTCAATACACACCTCAAAACCTCACTTCTCTCTTCTTTCTTTCTCTCATTTCTTAGTTTTTGAGTTTTCTTTAGTTTCTTTCTTAGTTTCTAAGCTTTTCTTAGTTTTTCTCTTAGTTTTTAGTTCAATTGTCTTAGGTTTAGAGTTCTTCTCTTTTTGAGAGGAACTTGTAATGTTTTTGTAATAATTTAGATTTTTGATTCAATAAATGGAAGTGCAAATTCCGCTTGAAGGTTTTCTAGCAACGGGAATAGCGTCGAAGTTCTGTAAGGATTATTATTTTCTTTACAGTTATTTTTATGCTTTATTCTTACATGTTATATTTGATTTGTGTGGGATTAAATTTAAGCGTGCTAGTACATTTATAATCATGATATAATAATAACGTTGTTATGCTTGCGAAATATTAAATAGGTGAAAATTTCTAAAATGAATTGAGTTTATTTTTATTCAAGATTTTATATTAAGGATGTTAGAGAGAAATATATTATTTTTCATTACAAACTTAAATCTGAAAGTTAGACTTTAAGGTTTAGTTATCCGGTCTAATTTAGAGTAGTGCTCTTTTATTTGTTGGTACAATCGCACGGTAGTTAGAGTGAAGCTCTATTTCAAAAGTTTTTATAAGAATTATTATGTGGAAATGTATTGACAACATGTTTTCAATAGTGGTTTTAAAACTTGAAAGTTAGTACTCGGATAACTAAATTCTTAAGTTTAATTTGGACACCTTGAATAAAGTTTAAACTGTCTAACCCCACCAAAGGTGGCATTTAAATGGTTCATTTTCAATCTCTTAGAAAAAGGAATTAATTTAATTAACCAAATTAGTTATCAACCCCACCCATAGGTGTTAATTGATTTGTTTAGTTAACAAAGAGTATCTAACCCCACCAAAGGTGGTATTCATACAAAAAAGAGAGAATCAATAAAATATCAATTTATATCTTTAATAACCTAGATAATACGAGCAAGCATAATTAACTTAGTTATTATATCCATAAATACTCCACTAATATAAATGATAAAATTTGCATGAATATTTATTGAATCTGTATTTATATTTATTTATTGAATTTGTATCTATGTTTATTCTTTTTAGATTATATTTAATTAATCTGTATATATGTTTATTTTAATGTTATTAGATTAGGAACACAAAAACCAAAATATCGTGACAGGATGTTTAGGATTTAATTTCGTTTTTAAAAGTTTGAATAATAAATTAAAAACCACATACATTCCTTCCTTAGATCGACCTTGGGAGTATACTTATCATTTTCTACGAAATGATTCGTGCACTTGCGAGAGTTTTACAAATATTAAAACCAAAGTATTTGCGAGAATTGGCGATGCCGGTTTTCGTTCATCAGTGACCTAAACCAAAATCAAACAGAAAAGCCATAAAATTAACCACTCACCAAAATCCTAAAAAAATGTACAATCTGTACATTGGTTGACTCTCTAAAAAATATATATATTGAAAAAAATCTTCAGAAAAAAAATAAAAAAAAATAGAGATAAAGAATATATAGTATAATCTACATACTATGATCCACATTGCCTACAAAGTTGTGAGTAAAGGCTAATTACAAAAGAAAGATATCGAAAGTAATTCCCTAAAAATTCATTGCACTTTCTTCATTTGTAAAAGGCATATATCTTAAAGTATTTTCTCAATGAGTTTGATTTATGCATGAAAATAATTTTTATATATGATATCTTTATAATTTACACATTTGATTCCTTTCATGAGATCAACGTCAAAATAACACTTTGAGCCTTTATTCTTTATATATATGCAAACATATTAGTTCATTTCTATACATCAACTCTTTCGCATATAAATTAGTATGAGTGTTTGAACCCATAGGATTCAGTGTTTTTAGAGTATTGACTAAGTGAGGAATAGAGTCGAAGCGAATTTGGATTCTAGACACTGAAATTGGGTGAAATTAAATTGATACATTTTTTATATGAAATATGAAAATTATTTTCGACTAATTATTATAATAAATCATGATTGTTTAAGAAGATTAAAATAACTTATGCTTGAGATTTTAATTATGATCTTAAAGAAGATTAAAAAGTATGAGACAATTTTGTGATATGTTTTTTCTTTTATTCTTAAAAGTTAATTTTTGATTTTGTTGTAATTTTAGTTTTTGAGTTGATTGTTTTTATTATTTCTTTTAATTTAGTTCAATGTTTGTGGGTATCATTACTGAAAACCCTCACGAGACTCAAACTCGTCCACTAGGACAACCTAAGGGTTTAAAGGCTTGTTGCATAGGCTAAATGCAACCGTGTCAACCTATAGAAGTAATTTAGGATAATTTAATTTTTAGTTTTTATCGCTTCTCTTCCTAAGGGACTAGCAAGAAGCTGGTTAGGGGTTGTGATGAGTGATCAAAAAGCACTAAAATTACCATGATTTTATGCACATTAATTGATTATATATATATATATATATATATATATATATATATATATATATATAAGTGTATGCAATTTAATAAAGCAAGAAAGCATTAAGACCAATGATTTTAATACTACATAGGTTCATATAAGTTTTTCGATCTCTATATTTACCTATGTTGAAATATTTCAGATCTATTATATAATTCCATCTTTCGATAATAAATCACAAGATTAAAATCATCTAATTAATGACTAGTTAATTAGAAACATTAAACCCAGAAGAAATCAAACAAGCATGAAGAGAAATAATTCAAATTAATATAGAAAATTAAACATATTTTGGAATTAAATTATATATTTTCCTAGAATAAAAAAAAATTAGTTCATGCAATTTAATATAAATGAATTCACCTTAATATTTCTAAGAGAAATTAAAAGAAAAATGAATTGTAAATAGAATCTACTTTTGTGTAAATCGTGGTTTCCTCTTTC
This sequence comes from Hippophae rhamnoides, assembly GCA_033030585.1. Taxonomy (NCBI): domain Eukaryota; kingdom Viridiplantae; phylum Streptophyta; class Magnoliopsida; order Rosales; family Elaeagnaceae; genus Hippophae; species Hippophae rhamnoides. Next base: position 33,618,739 of record CM065436.1, read on the forward strand.
CTATGTTTCTTTTTTCTTTTTTTTTATCTGCGTCGCCAACCCTCTTTCTTTGTCTCCATGTTTCTTATTGCCTTCTCTCTCTTAAATATATATATCAACACCTTCTTCCCCACCCTCTGTTTCTATCTTATATATATATATATATATTAAAAAATCTTATTTAAATTTGATTTAAATATATCATAATTTAAATTTGATTTAAATAAATATTCTTTTAAATTATAAGAATCCTTAGACAATATGCTTCTCAAATTTTAGATCTTCATTTTATTTAAATCTACAATAAAATTTAAATAATAATAATGAAGTCTAAAATCAATAAAAATAAAATAAAATTAGACTAAAATTTAAAGTTGAAGTTGGGAAGTGATAAATTATGTTAAATTATGCAAGTCATCAAACACCCATAAACTTAGAACTTTGTTTATCCTCAAACAAAAATAAAATAAAATAAAATACAACTATAGACAATATCAAATAGACTTCATATAGAACTACCATCACTCACCTATCCATGATTTGAATTTAGATTTCATCACTAATAACTTACTCTTTTTACATCGAAGATAGCATGAAAATCAATAAAAATTTAGCAATTTGTCAAGCAAGAGTTAAGCATTTACTTCAACCTAAAGCTAAGTCCTTGAGCGTATGTGTGTGATGAGTGCTCAAAAAGCACTAAAATTACCATGATTTTATGCAAATTAATTGATTAAAAATATATATATTTATATGTTTTATCATATATTTATATAAATTTGTCTTTTTCGGAATCACGGGTATTTTTATTGTTTTTCAGGTATTTTGGCCTAAAAACGCAATTTAAAGACTCAAAGAGGAATACTTGAAGCAATACATCACAAATATATTAATAAATAAGTGGGAAAAGGTCAACAAACATGGAAAAATTGGACAAAATGAGTCGAAAAGGTCAAAAAGACAGAAATCACGCCCGTTGCCCGGTAGCAAGGCCGCCAGACCGTTTCACGCGGCCGACAAAGGTTGCCTAGCAGCCCCCTTCCGCTCGCCCAACGCCTTTTCGCCCCATTTTTCACGTGCAGCCGCCCCCATGACGTCATGTTGACGTCATTAATGACCTCAGCATTTCCATTACGCGTTTTTACATTTTTTTCCATTTTTTTACTCATTTTTTCTCTCCATCCTCACCTATAAATACCCCCTTCCCTTCACTTCAAACCACACCTCAAAACACACTTCTCTCTTCTTTCTTTCTCTCCATTTCTTAGTTTTTAGTTTTTTTTAGTTTTTCTTATGTTTTAGCTAGTTTCTCTTAGTTTTAGAGTTCTTCCCTTTTTGGGAAGAACTAGTTATGTTTTTGTAATTTATTAGCTTTTTTATTCAATAAATGAGAGTGCAAATTCCGTTGGAGGTTTTCTAGCAACGGGAATGGCATTGAAGTACTGTAAGGATTTTATTTTCTTTGCAGTTATTTTTTATGCTTTATTCTTACATGTTATATTTAATTTGTCTGTGATTAAATTTAATTGTGCTAGCTATTTGTAAACATGATATAATAATAACGTTGTTATGCTTGCGAAATATTAAATAGGTAAAAATCTCTAAAATGAAATGATTTTATTTTTATTCAAGATTTTATATTAAGAATGTTAGAGAGAAATATATTATTTTTCATTACAAACTTAAATCTGAAAATTAGATTTTAAGGTTTAGTTATCCGGTCTGATTTAGAGTAATGCTCTTTTATTTGTTGGTAAAATCGCCCAGTAGTTAGAGTGAAGCTCTATTTCAAAAGTTTTTATAAGAATTATTATCTGAAAATGTATTGACAACATGTTTTCAGTAGTAGTTTTAAAACTTGAAAGTTAGTATTCGGATAACTAAATTCTTAGGTTTAGTTTGGACACCTTGAATAAAGTTTAAACTGTCTAACCCCACCAAAGGTGGCATTTAAATGGTTCATTTTCAATCTCTTAGAAGAAGGAATTAATTTAATTAACCAAATTAGTTATCAACCCCACCCATAGGTGTTAATTGATTTGTTTAGTTAACAAAGAATATCTAACCCCACCAAAGGTGGTATTCATACAAAAAAGGGAGAATCAATAAATATCAATTCATATCTTTAATAACCTAGATAATATGAGCAAGCATAATTAACTTAGTTATTATATCCATAAATACTCCACTATTTATAAAAGATAAAATTTGCATAAATGTTTATTGAATCTATGTTTATTTTTATGTAAGTAGATTAAAACACAAAAAACCCAAAATATCGTGACAGGATGTTTAGGATTTAATTTTGTTTTTAAAAGTTTGAATAATAAATTAAAAACCACATACATTCCTTCCTTAGATTGACCTTGGGAGTATACTTATCATTTTCTATGAAATGATTCGTGCACTTGCGAGAGTTTTATAAATATAAAACCAAAGTATTGGCAGGATCAGCGATGCCGGTTTTCGCTCATCAAGTTTTTGGCGCCGTTGCCGGGGATGGCATCAATGTTTTTGGCAATCCCGATTCTGCTCATTAGTGTGAAATAGTCAGTTTAACTCCAAACCACCAGCAAATTCAGCTACAAGTAGAACAATTGAAATCAAAAGAATTCTCTCAAAACTTAACCCCATAAGTCTAATTTTCAGAAATATTCTCCACTAATGTAATCAAATGCCAAAATCAGAGATCAAATAGTCTTTAATTAGGGTTGTAATTGGAAGGCCACAACATGATGGCTAAGAAAGAAATGAATATAGAAAATCAAAGCAAACTGAGAAAATACTTGTAGAAAAAAATAATAACAAGAATATCCATAGGATTCATACCATAACTCTTTCTCGACAATGTGCTTATACTGATGACAATATTGTTGCCATACTCAATAAGTGGAGTGCTCTTTTTTCGCTTTTTTTTCACCTTGATACTCAATCTATCCTAATTTTCATCCACTTTAACCCTTTTTTGATTTTTGACTTTCACTTTCTTTTTTTTTCACACTTTAATCAAATAGTGCAAACATAATATGTATTATTTAATTTGAACTTTCTCTTTAAATGCAAATTTTTACTAAAGTATTTTCTCAAAATTTCAGGTAAATTTATGATTTTTTAGGCTTTGAATGAGAATGGTTTATGTAGTTAAAAAACAAATAAAGACTTATGTAAAATAAGGCTCAAAGGGGTTGACTATGAGAATACACTATGCAATGATGACATGATAATTAATGTATGGGAAAACTTGTTGGTTGTGAAAAAAGAATTACCTAGATCATTTATATAATATTTGGTATCAACTAGGATTTTGCCTCAAGGATTCATTAACGAATTCTATAGCAAAGCAAGATTGAACTTTTCATGACCTAGTTAATTAAATTTCTTCTCTTCATATGAAAAATAGAGTAAAGAAAAATTTTACTATGTGCTCAATTATTTTCAAGGACAAAGATTTAAATTAAAGTACTCACAAAATTCTAACTAACATAATAACAGATTTTAAATTTTTTTCTCAAAACCATCCTCAATCAATAATTTTAGAGTCATAGCAAATTCAATCATACTCAAATACATGCTTGATAAGAGAATCCAATAACTCAAGACTACAAGAATTGACACCCCCAAACTAAAACTAAAACTAAACAATGTCTTCATTGTAATTTAAAAGTGAAAGATTGAAAAAATGAAATGAACTTTCTTGGTTTTTATGATGGATCTGCATTAGTTTGTAATTTTTAGTTCTTTATTCCTACAAAATAAACCAACATCAAAATCCAAATTATTCAAATAGATAATAATAAAATAAAAGAAAGTTTTATGGGTTGTCTCTCATAAGTGCTTGTTTTATAGTCTACAGCCAAACATTTCAATCTTTATCAATTAGGATTTTGAGATGCACAATTCCTCTCCACTTGTTCTCCATAATAGTTCCTCAATATATGATCGTTAACTTTGAATATATGCCCTTTCTTATCCTTCAAATCTATTGCTCCAAAAGGGAAAACTTTGTCAATTGTATAAGGTTCTATCCATCTTAATCTTAACTTACCCCGGGAAGAGTTTTAGCCATGAATTGAAGAGTAAAACTTGTTGTCTAGGAGCAAACTCACACCTAAGACTCCGTCTTTCATGCCACTTCTTTGTCCATTCTTTGTAGATCTTTGCATTTTCATAAGCATAGTGTTGGAACTCATCCATCTCATTTAATTGAAGAAGTCGTTTTTCCTTTAATGCCTTCAAATCAAAATTAAACTTATTTACAACCAAATAAGCTTTATACTCTAACTCAAAATGGAGATGACATGCTTTTCTTACTGAAATGGTGATACATCATTATAGGTGATTGGTTGGCATATCTTTTTGAAAGGCTTCTACTACATATTGTTTAATGACATCTACTTGAAAGCAAATGCTTGGATCTTATGGAAATCTCATGGCTTCGTAGATGTTTAATGTAACATTTTACTTATTCAATCTCAATGTTAACTCACCCTTTTGAACATCCATTAAAGCCCTTCCCATAGCCAAGAATGGTTGGCCAAGAATTAGTGAGACATCTTGGTCTTCATCCATATCTAACACCACAAAATCAACAGAAAAAAATTTATCCACCTTTACCAATACATCTTCTATGATTCCACGTGGATACTTGATGGATCGATCTACTAGTTGCAACGAAATGATTGTTTGTTTCATCATATAAAACTTAATTAAAAAATTAATTTTCTATAGTGCAAGGCAAAGTGAAACTCCTCGGATCTTTTAATTTTTGCGGTAATTTCTTTTGCAAAATGGCACTACATTCTTCAAAAAACTTAACTATTTCGAGCTCCTCCAACCTTTTCTTCTTGGACATGATGTCATTTAGGAATTTGGTATAATTGGGCATTTGTTTCAAGGCATCTGCAAAGGGAATATTTATGTGAATTTTCTTAAAAATATCCAAAAATTTAGAAAATTGCTTATCTAATTTTTGTTTTTGAAAGCATTAAGGATATGGAAGTGGAGTAGAGAGAATATAAGGATTTTCAGGAAATGAAATTGATAGAGGCATGTCAGTCTCTCTTAGTGTATCATCAACAATCTCTTCTTCTTCTACTTTATTATTGCTTTGGCCATTGTTTGGAGCTGTAAGGGTGGACTCAATTTTCTTTGATGAAGACCTCATAATTTCTCCTCCACTCCCTTGTGTAATGGCTTTGCGTTGTTCCTTTGGATTCACTTCTGTATTGCTAAGAAAAGTTCCTCTTGCTTTGGTTGCCACAACAAAGGAAATCATGGCATCCTCAAGTGACATCTTCTTCTCGCTTGGTTGATAATTAAACCCTGGAGGAGGTTGCAAGACATTCTTTGTGTTCCCATAAAAAAATTCTCATGATTTTGAAGCCCTAGATGGTAGTAATTTGGCATAGGATTACCACGATAATTGTAGTTCCGATTGTTGGTGTATTGAACCTATTCTTGACTTTCTTTATTCATTGAAACTGTCGTAGTTGAAGTTGTAACATATTATACACTTTGTGGTATTCTTTGGGTTGTCAAGGTTGAAATCTGAGGAGATAGGGAAGCTACTTAATGTCATTTCTTCCAAAAGGGAAGTACCACCCTAAGCTGTCTTTGACATCAAAGTTCCACCAGAAGTAGCATCAATTGTGGTTCTAGTTTGCTCATTTAACCTATTATAGAACATCTAAACTTGCAACCAATCTAGCAATCCATGTTGAGGGCAACGCCGAATCATATCTTTATATCTTTTCCATGCTTCATAGAGTGTCTCAAAATCATTTTGCTTAAATTGACTAATCTTACTCCTGAGTTGAGCTGTTTTTACAGGTGAAAAGAATTTAGCAAGAAAACTTTCTACCATGTCTTGCCAACTAGTGATACTTCCCAATTGTAGAGATTGTAGCCAACCTCTAGCTTATCCCTCAATGAAAAATGAAACAATCTCAATCTAATGGTATCTTCAGTAACACCATTCATCTTTATAGTGTTACAAATCTTCAAAAACATTACCAAATGAATATTAGGATCATCAAATGACTATTCGTTAAATTGGGCTTGTTGCATCATGCTGATTAACGCCAATTTGAGCTCAAAATTATTGACATTAATGGTCTGGTGTCTTACACATGAGTATTTGTCATTCACAATTGGCCTTACATAATTCTTCAAGGTGTGTGGTTGTACATTATATTCTACTTCACTCATGATTAGTACCTTCTTATTTCTTAGTGATCTAAATGTTTTTTCAATCTACGAATCAAAAGTAATAATGTTTCAAGTTCTAACATGACACATTTAATGTCAAAAACACACTTAGAGAAAAATATAAATATAAATGAAATAAAATATAATTTTAAATTAAAAACAAGATTATTTTATATCGATATTAGCAAAAAAAAATTTCGACAACATCAAAAATTTAATTGGTATAAAATTACTACATTACATTATCGTAGTTTTATAATTTTTTAAAATTTTTTAATAATAAATATACACAAAATTGAAAACTTTAGTAATAAATTAAACGTTTTTTATATTATTGGAAAGATGTTAGTCAAAATCTATTACATATATTTTTCGTTTTTTTCGTTTTTTTTAATGTTTTTTGAAGATCGTAGATTTATGCTAGGTACAACTAGATTGCACAGGGGAAAAAAAACTCCGCTAATGCCCGATCCTTTAGTACTACTTACCCTAATTTCAACATCTTCCCTTCCCACTCCAACGCCGCTGGTCAAGAATCCTCCACTTTTGCAGTTCAATAAGATTATTGCCGCCATTAACTAAGTCTCAATAGCCTCCATACTCCACTCTGTTGTCGTTTTCCCTTTTCCATCAAGGCATCTCCTTTTTCTTTCATATGTAAGATACCTATTCTGTGATTCTTAATTTTGGATTATTAGGTGGTCTTTTCAATTGATTTCTTGTCGTGCTCTGAAGATGGGCTTTATGATTCATACAAATAAAAGAAAACTTCAATTTCATTTGGGTGATCGGCTTGTCGTTTTCTGTATTTTCTTGGTAATAGGTTTTTAAGGGCTTTGGTTTACTGGTTTCAATATTGATTTTATGCTTAGATTTTCCGACCTTGTATGATGATGTGATATTAACTAGTTTAGTAATCTGATGTGATGCTTTATGTACCTTTGAATCTTTCAAAAATGTTATTATAAACTTTTCAATACATTTCAAGCATCCTCATACTTTTATAGTGTTTATTTGGATTTAGATTTGAATGACATTTCTTTTTATTTTTAAAATATAGTAAGTTAATCAATTTTGATAAAATTTAATACTAATCAATCAAGGTTCTCAGTTTTAATTGTGGCCTAGGGCCTCACTTACTCTTGAGTAGCCTTTGGCCTTATAATTTTGACTCATTAGCAGAAAATATTTCCAGACATTGATGCAGACATGAGTTCTTTCTCCATTACACGGAAAAAGACACCCTTTCAAAAGCATAGAGAGGAAGAGGAGGCAAAGAAAAAGGTGGGGTTGTTGTTTAGCTGGTAGTATGTGCTGCTAGTTTCACACACACACACACATCCGTCCATATTTCCTAATAATAGTTGTGATTCAATGTATTTTCCCCTAATGCTTACATATTCTTTTTCTTTATCTGATATATTTTCTTTTAGAGAGCTGAGGATGAAACAGCACGTTTATATGCTGAGTTTGTGGAGTCTTTTCAAGGAGATAGCATACCTGGGTCAAAAGCTTTTGTACGGGGAGGTACTATTGATCCTGATGACAAGTTGAAGACTGACTCGGAAGGTTAGTGTAATCAAAGCGTTGCTTTTATTTTTCGCGGGTTCAATTTTTAAGGTTTATTCCCTATTTCTCTTTTTTTTTTGCTAATTTATTTCCTTTTGCCTTCATTTCATGCTATATGGATATGTGTTTTATATTACTATTCGGACACATTAATAAAAGTATGGACCTTTATATTCATTCGCGGATGGCAGGTGAAAAGTCCAAAGATGGGGTATCTGTTCCAAAGAAGGGAAGTAGGTAAAGAAACGTTTTTGATTAACAATGTTGCAATGCTCGTTTGTAAGGCATCAAAGGTCTATTGTTGCTTGGGTTTTAGAGTAGAAAATGGAGATTTCCATGTCTCTTATTTAACTTGATGATTATTGTAGAAATTTTCGTGCTCTTATTTATTTATGGCTGAGATGCAAAATATTGTAATCTGTCACAAAGTTAAAAGCACAATTCTTTTTTTTCCTTGATCTTCATCATCATTTAATTAGTTTTCATCAAGGATCACATAATTATGATTGTTTTGTTTACTAGTGATAAAATTTGATTATATAGTATCCAAGATGTTCAAATTTTACGTTTCTTATATTACTAATGTGCTTCTGAAATTTAGTTATTATCGGTTGGACCTACTTTGAAATTATACTTAATTTATTTGCATATATTCAAGGCACGATGACATAAATATTGGTTTTTGTTTGGTTGGTCTATCATTTTATTAATGTTGAAGCATATTAGAGAGTGTTGTTTCATTTTGTTAGTACTTGATCCATTGGTCTATCATTTTATTAATGTTGAAGCATATTAGAGAGTGTTGTTTCATTTTGTTAGTACTTGATCCATTCCAGATTCGTTAGCCTCACTGACTCTATTAAAAGCAACCCCAAGTTTTAAAGCTTTTTAATATCTTTACATAATTAAAAGGAAAGCTACTTCCCCGAATTTTTGTGAATAGGTTATTCTGCATTTATGATAAAATATTGGTTTTCATTGCCAACTGCGGTTAAAAATAAGTGCTCTTCTTATTTTATTGTATTTATCCATTCTCTTCATGTTATGGTTGGGTAGAAAGAAATACAAGGATCTTTAAAGAAGAGATTATTCGGAAATATATATATGGCTGCCTTTTGGATGTCTACTTCAACACTTTTTGAAGGATTTTCAAGATTTGATATTGTAAACTTTTTAAACTTGCTTTAGAGATACACGATGTTTTGGGTTTCAGAGCTTATTGATTTATACATGTTGCTTCTTTTATGTATTATTATGTCGCATATTTAGTTGGATCTTTGGTCCACTTTGTCCTTTCTTTTTATAATTTTTTGTTAAAACTGAAATGTTTAGCCTACTCCTATGGGGAAATGGGAAAGGGGTTAACCACCACAATGTGTGGAGCAAGACTTGAACTCTAGACCTAGAGTAAACCTAAATATCATCCAACGAACTGGGTTAGAGGCCCAGTGGTCTTCATTTCTTTTTATAACTCAACAAAATGTTTTTGTTTCCTATAAAAAAACATGGATGGAAGTTTTAATCTATGAATCTAGAGTAATTTGATTGATTATTTTATATGTTGAAAAAACAATTTTCAGTTGGTGAGCCTTTCAGCCGTTAAAGTTTTGAAATGGATTTGGTCTTCACCATGACACCAACATAACTTATAAAATATCATAATTATAATAATTGGAAGAGAGAGAACAAAAAGAGTTTTGTTCAAAGAGAACTGTGTTTTTCTTCATCTACATCCCTGTAGCAAATGTGGCTACAGTCCTCTTCACAGCTGACTAAGGTTTGAGTCTCCTCACCCTCATTTCTAGAATTAGTTAGGTTAACCTAATTAGTTACTTTTGTTTGGCGAAAAGAATAGTGTTTCTTTGTTCATTATCTTTATAAAATTCATTGTATGTTAAATATACTGGTTACTAAATTTTGGTGTTGAAAAAGTCATGCTTCTCTCTGGTGTGGTGAGTTTTTCTGCCTTCAAAGATGTTAGCTAGAGTTTTATCTTGCAGGCAGGAAAAAGGAATAAAAGAAACTATGGTAGTGCATGGAAAATTTATGGCACATACTATGGATAAAAAGCGTAATGTTATTCATCTTCATTGAACAGAGTACGGGAATCTTGCGCTACAGTTCAGTAGGTAAACTTAGTAGTTAGGAACTTCGACATGAGAATTTGAGTTATGCTTTGGTGTTGGGTAGAAGTTAATTGAAACATTGGTTCCCATTATTGGCTTCTTTTCAGTGGCCTGCATCCAATCAAACTCTGAACTTCTAGTTAGTCTAATATATTTGGAATAAATTTGTGGTGCCTGAGGTCCAGTGGTATATTTTTTGTGAAAGATTGGTGTCTTAAATTGTAGTGTACATTTCAGTTTCCCTTGGAGTGTTGAAAATTGTGAAAACCTTAGGTTAGTCTTTCTGGAACTTTAACAGGAAACAGTTTAATGATTACAATTTTGGGTATTAATGATAGGGCTTCTGGGATTATTCTTGAAGCTGGATGACTGGAAACAGATGTAGTGAATAATTAAATGTCTAATGACTGGGCTACCTTTGCATAATTGAGGAGTAGTTTGTTTTAAAGAGATGTAGTCCTTTATTGTGAATTGTGATAGCTTAGTTATGCCCTTAAGAATTAATTTTTCACTTCTCTTCTTTTCCCTTAACGTTTTATTATTATTATTTTTTACAAGATAGATGTTTTAGTGACAAGAAGCTTATCCATAATTTTTCGTTCAGGTATGTGCCATCCTTTTTACCACCTCCTTTGGCATCCATGGGGAAGGAACCAGAGGTCAGTTTAATGATGAAGCTTTACAATTAATCTGCAATTCTGTAATCAGTTTGCTTGAAACTCTCTTGCTTCACACTTTGTAGAAGGAGGATGAGAAACAAAGGGAGAAGGAAAAAGGGAAGACTCGAAATATTGATCATTTTATGGAAGAGCTAAAGCATGAGCAAGAGATGAGGGAGAGAAGAAACCTAGACAAGGAACATTGGCGTGATGGCCGCAGTAGTGAAAACTCTGCAGTAAGTACTAAGTATATCAGTGAATAGATTTCTATATAGAAAAAGTTTGCTCGAATTTGACATTCATTGCACATAGACTATATATGGATTTGATGATTCATTATTGCAAAGTTCCAACAAGGTTATTCCATCCAATTTTGTGCATAGTTTTGTATGTTTAGGCTTTCTTACACACTATATACTATTATTATATATTTTGATGTATGATAATTCATACATACATGCATGTGCCTAGTTTTACGCTATATATACTTGCATGTATTGACACAGACCATGTGGGTGAGTGAGGAAGGGAGACACAAAAGAGAGATATTTCTTTGTTAAATAAAGTGTTATACATTTTTTCTTTGTCGGAGACATATATTGAGCGCCTATGCTAAGTTATTCTATTTCAGCCATCTAGTCGCTTTGATGAGCTGCCTGATGACTTTGACCCAAGTGGGAAATATGGATCATTTGATGATGGTGATCCACAGACAACCAATCTTTATGTTGGAAATCTCTCACCGAAGGTTATTTTATCTTAAGTGCCTTTTGAACAATCATTGCTGGACTGCTTTTGAAACAAAGGGCTCATAAATCTCATTCTCTTGTTTTTCTTAATTAATATAGGTTGATGAAAATTTTCTTTTGCGGACTTTTGGAAGATTTGGCCCCATAGCGAGTGTGAAGATAATGTGGCCTCGAACAGAAGAGGAGCGAAGGCGCCAAAGAAATTGTGGCTTTGTAGCTTTCATGAATAGAGCTGATGGCCAGGCTGCAAAGGATGAAATGCAAGGTTCTTATCATTTGACAGATATCACTCCCATGCGATATTGTGTTCCATATATATATTTGAACAGAAAACATCCATTTGCAGGGGTGGTCGTATATGAATATGAGCTGAAGATTGGATGGGGAAAGTCTGTTGCTCTTCCATCACAAGCACTGCCTGCTCCTCCACCAGGACATATGGCCATCAGGAGTAAGGAGGTGTATTTCTTAATCTCATGCAACTTTCTCCTTTTTCCAATTTATTGTTCCTAACATATGTGCTGCAAAGAAGAATTTGGCCAACCTTACATTTGATCATTGGATTAGAGTTTACTTTGGGTGGTCAATCTAAGCTTTAATTTTCTTCTAAGCTTTAATTTTCTAATTTTTTGATTTGATATGTAATGCATTTTCTTGCTGGCAGGGTGAGACTGTTATCCTATCTGGTCCATCAGGCCCACCTGTGACATCTGTCCCAAATCAGAATTCGGAGCTAGTAGGTTAACTGATTTGTTTTGGGGGACCTGTTTTCCTCATATAATCGTAACATTTCATTTTCTTTCATTTCTCTGATCTATGCATGCTGTTAATTAGGTTCTTACTCCAAATGTTCCTGACATTACGGTTGTTCCACCTGAGGATGATCATCTACACAATGTGGTTGACACAATGGCTTTGTATGTATTGGATGGAGGATGTGCTTTTGAACAAGCTATTATGGAGAGAGGCAGAGGTAATCCTCTCTTCAACTTCTTGTTTGAGCTTGGTTCAAAGGAACATACCTATTATGTATGGAGGCTCTATTCATTTGCTCAGGTACATTCAATGTTTTACTTTGAAATGGATTCATTTGCTTAAGTGAGTATATTATTTATTTGGTTTAGGCTCTTGTTTCCCCATTTTTTTCTCCACGAAGGCTCTAAATTTTTATGAACGTTTCAAATGCAGGGTGACACTCTTCAAAGGTGGAGGACAGAACCTTTTATCATGATTACTGGTAGTGGAAGGTATTGCAAAGTTATTATTAATTTTCTTGCCAATTACTTCCGATATATGTTACTCGGACTCGGATATGGGTACATGTCTAGGCATCAAACTTGTTAAGCTTAAAATTGAAGGACACTTGGAAACAGATATAACATCCAATTTTTGGACATGTACACTTGGAATCTTGTTTCTTTTTAAGAGATTAATTTTGAGAGCCCTATATTTTTTAACTAAAACAGAAAACCCATTATATAAATAAAAAGGAAGCCCATTATTATGCACAAGAGCAGACCTTTTTAAAAGTTCTTTTAATATTAGGTACCCTAGGTCTTTTCTATTCTTATTTTCTTCAAGCCGAATTTTTTTTGGGAAGAATTAGGTGATTATTTATTGTACTAATTGGATATTTTTTTTTAATTTATATTTTTTTCATTAGTGAAACTTTAATTAATTTTGTGTTAATATTATTATTATTATATAAAAGATCATTTTTAAAGTTACGAGTCTTTCGAGACTAACAGGCCCAGCCCATATAAGCAATAGAGAATTAAATAGCCCAGAAGGCCCAGTTTTAAATGTGTAAAATATAATTTAACTTTTTCCTAGCCCCTACAGTCTCCTCCTTCAGCATCTTTTTCTAGGTCTCTCATCATCTTTGTTCATCTCTAGAGTCATCTTCTTCATCTAAATTTAGCATCTTCCTCTTCAGCTTCTTCAACTTCTTTCTTTGTCTTTTTTTTCTTTTTTACTTTGATTGCTGTGTCCAATTTTTTTCTCGCCGGATTGGACACATTATGACACCGGTATGGCGGGGTAAACCAATGAGTTGGAGTAACATAGCTTCAGATCTGTCATGAGATGATTATGCTATCAGTTGTTCCCCTATCTGGCGATATTCTTTCAATTTCAAGTTATCAAGTTCAAACCATGGGGGATTTTGTTTTGTTTTTTTTTTGGGGGGGGGGGGGATTGATTATGCTATTAGGGTGAAAGATAAAAATTTCTAACTTATCTTAATTTCCAGATGGATTCCACCCCCAGTGCCAACTGTGAAAAGCCCCGACCCTGAAAAGGAATCTGGTTCCACTTATGCTGCGGGAAGAAGCAGGGTATTTGTTACTTGCATGAACAGATTTAAGATTCTTTCACATTTTTCTCATAGTTTAACTCTTTCTATTTATACGACTTTCGTAGCGCGTTGAGCCAGAGCGGACAATGACTGATTCACAGAGGGATGAGTTTGAGGATATGCTTCGTGCATTAACATTAGAGAGGAGTCAAATAAAGGAAGCTATGGGATTTGCATTAGATAATGCTGACGCAGCTGGAGAGGTATGTTGATAAATGAATGGTTTATGAAGATGTTAAAACCCATATAGATCACCTTTCTTTGAGAAGACAAGAAAATATTTCCATGCTTATCATTCATGCCAACCCAGATGTTTAGTCTAGATTTGAATTTAGTGCTTAATGTTTATCTGATTTATTTAAGGACAATTGTAGGCAAAAATGAGCATAAATGCTAATCTCTTATAGCATGAGCGATAAGATTTTTAGGCTCAACTGTGCACTAATTCAGATAGTGTCTTTGGTAGTTAGGTCTGCTGTTGGTCTTAATTCAAGCAAATTTCAAAATTATGGACTAAAATGGCAAAATTAGCAGGAGGGATAGGATTTCTAGGCTCACTGTTCACTAAATCAGATAGTGTCTTTGATAGTTAGGTCTGCTGTTGGTCTTAATATAAGCAGATTTCAAGATTATGGACTAAATTGGCAAAATTATATGATTAATTACTTTTATTGAAATCGAGACCTAAGATTTTGTGATTTTGGTGTCAATTATGCGAAGTACTCTAGAGAGATATTGCACCTGCTGGTTTAACTTTGTTATATATCTAAACTGTTACTAGAAGCGTTTAGGTAGTTGATTCATAGAATCAACTTCTTGGTGAAGAAATTGCATTCTAGAAATAGAGGATCCAATCAATCCTTATTCCAATTTGTTGGAAAAGATTATTTATTAACTAGTAGAAGCTACATAGAACAGAAAACATGGTAGATTTATAGAAGACAATGGAAAGAAATAAAGAAGTCATGTTCAATAATTATCTATTTTTCATGCGGTTTTTCTTTCATTGCAGATAGTTGATGTGCTGACAGAATCGTTGACACTTAATGAGACGCCAATCCCAACTAAAGTTGCAAGGCTCATGCTTGTCTCTGATATACTGCACAACAGTAGTGCTCCTGTAAAGAATGCATCTGCTTATAGAACCAAATTTGAAGCAACATTGCCTGACATATTTGAGAGCTTCAATGATTTGTATCGTAGCATAACAGGAAGGATTACTGCTGAGGCCCTTAAGGTAAGTGGTTTGTGATAGTTTCATTTCTCTTAAATGGCTTTGCTCATTTGCTTCTGGTGCTTTGATAATTGTTAATTTTACCTGAGTGTCTGTAGGAACGGGTACTAAAGGTATTACAAGTCTGGTCAGATTGGTTTCTCTTTTCTGATGCTTATATGAATGGATTGAGAGCTACTTTTCTCCGATCTGGGAACTCTGGTGTGACCCCTTTTCACTCTATGTGTGGTGATGCACCAGAAATAGAGAAAAAGACATGTTCTGTAGAAACAGTTGATCTGGGCAAAACCAACCAAGATGCTGCTCTGGCAATGGGCAAAGGGGCAGCTATGCAGGAGCTGATGAGTCTTCCTCTGGGAGAATTGGAAAGACGTTGTAGGCACAATGGATTGTCTCTTGTTGGTGGTAGAGAAACGATGGTTGCAAGATTGCTAAGTTTGGAAGAGGCAGAAAGGCAAAGGGGCTATGAGCTAGATGATGACTTCAAACATGTTCATGGTCACTCAAGCTCTGTTAAATATTCTAGTACCAGGAGAGAAGGTCATGTTGAACCAGAGCCTATGGAATTGTCTGGGTGGAACCGTTATGCAGATGATGAGACAGATTTTCACGGGAAAGGGTCTATGCCTTTATCCCAGACCCTCCTCATGCCCCAGCCTGAACAAAAAGTATTCACAAAGAATGAGAAAATTGATCCTGTTTTACCAGCTTCAAAATGGGCTCGAGAGGATGATGATAGTGACGATGATCAAAAGCAAGGTGCTTTAGTTCATGGATTAACTTACTTATCTTCAGGAAGTGATAATTCTGGTGATGGTCCCAGTAAAGCTGACAAGATGGAGTTTGCAATTGAATCAAGTGTTCCATCACAACCTGATGGCGGGATAAGTGAGGAGCAAAGGTCCAGTTCTTACACTAAATTTTGTTAAGCTCTCTTCTAGATAGGGACTTTAGGGTTGTCTTTTTTATTTTTTGGGTGGGTAGGGGAGTGGTCGGACCTGGTCATTAAATGTCATAGTTTACTCCTGAGTGCCACTTTCTCGCTTTCTGGACATGCTTGCATGGCCAGGAGAAAAAAGAGAAAAGTAGAGGGAAAATAGGGGTACTATATGATGGTTGATCTCTTGGGGTTAATTTGTCAGGGTACTTGTTTACATGCCCTGTATGAGGTATATCCTAATTAGTTATTTATGCATGTCTCATGGTAATGTTCTCATGTAGCTCTTACAACAATTCTACAGGCAGAAGTTGAGACGTCTAGAGGTTGCAGTGATTGAATATCGTGAATCTCTCGAGGATAAAGGAATTAAAAATCCTGAAGAAATCGAGAGGAAAGTATCTATTCAACGAAAACGTTTAGAGGCAGAATATGGATTATCAGATTCTCATTCAGATGCTACTGTGAATAGTAAGTACTTATTTGTAAACCCTAACATAATTGATACCATGTGCCATTGTTTTCCTCCTTTCAATATCTGGTCTTTTATTTGTATAGTATGGCTCCTACATTTGATTAAAGACAGTTTACTTTGAGCAAATTTCGTTTCCCTTTGGTAGATGTAGGTTTAGAGGTGAATTCATGAGATCCTTGGTTCGTTTTGCACGAGGGAAGCGAAGTTAGTTTGTTGTTGGTTCGAATGGGTGGTTATATCCAATTTAGATTAATCATTGTTGGTATCATAATAATTGGTTATATGATAATATTGTCATACCACCATATTCGTTTTTGTTGTCCACTAGTCATATAATCATATCTATGAATTAACTTATCCATTTCCTTTGTTTGGGAACTGCAGAGAGAACATATTCAGAGAGGAAGGATAGAAGAGATGATAGTCGAGAGACATCAAGGAAACGACATTGCAGCGGAAGCAGAAGTGTTAGCCCTCTTCGGAAGCTGTTAAGTAGAGATAGGGAGAAGGATCATGATGTGGACAGGGACCGGGAAAGACAGAGAGACCGAGTCCATGATTTTGGTGGTGAAAGGGGGAAGGACCGGGAGAAGAGTGGAAGTAGAGAGAGGGATGAATATCAAAGGGACAAAGGCAGAGAAAGAGATAGGGATAGGGATAGGGATCGGAAAAGGCGAATCAAATAAGTGAGCCAAAAGCTATTTCGAAATTAATAGGATACAGGACTGACTCAGTGAAAAATTGGAACTCATGCTGAGAAGGTTCCAGTTCAAATTGGTGCTATGTTTGGCTTATAGTACTCGCACTGTGTGTGTTTTTGAAAAAGAAAAAAAAAACGAAAAATATTTATTTAGGCCAGTAAAATAGTTAGACTGATGCGACTGAGTATTTTTACTCATGGGTGTAATCTTAGGGACTGTATGTCCACATAAATCAAATATATATATATATTATTTTAAAAAAAAAAATTAAGGTAATTAGCCATTATTTTCAAGTCGTTTTCTAAAATATGCTTTATTAAACAAAAAAATTAATAATAATTTAGGGGTGTTTTTGGTCGCAGACGATTTTCATTCATTTTTGAAAACAAGGGTGTACAATTTGAAAATTGTTTTTAAAAACTTTTTATTCATATTTGAAAAATATTTTTTAACAATTTTGAAAAATAATGAATTGTTTGGTCGTTGTTTTTAAAATTATTCTTAAAACTTAAAAACAAAAATATAATTGTCATAGTATTTGTAATTGTTTTTGAAAAGCATTTTTTAATATAATTTAAACAATTTATTCATATTTTATAATAAATAAAACGACAAGTAATATTTTAAATTAATAACTAGCTAAAGTAAACAAGTGAGAACATGTAAGAAGGGTGAAATTTTTTTTGTTACATAAGCATTTAAAAAAACAAAATACAATGAAATAACTTCTTTAGTAACTTTTGATTTGTTATTAATTTGATTTTTGTTAAATAAATACATATATTGAAATTAATTATACTACGATATGTAATAATTATTTTTATTATTATAAAAATATAACAATTATTTATTTTATCATTTTCACTAAAAAGTAATTTAAATTTTAAAAATATTTTTTATTAAAAGAAAAATAAATAAATAAAAATTAAAGTCTAATCAATTAAAAAAAGAAAGAGAAAGCCGTTGAGCAGCTGGTGCCAGTCACCAAAACACCGTAAACAAAGAGTTTTTGTGGTATATTTAATTCAAAAGTTTAAAAAAATACTCTGTTAATTTAGTTTAAAAAAAGATTCATTTTAACCTCAAGTAACAAGTCATTTTTTCTCTCTTTACTCTTTCAATTATATCTCAATTTTTTTACTTTTGTTCTCTCTCCTCCTTCAATTTTAAAAACAAGATAAAGAAATATTTTAATTACCCTTTGTAACTTTAAAATAACGAATACAAAAATTATAAATTTTTAATAAATAAATTTTTGAGTGAATAAAAAATAATAAAAATAATTTATATTTATAAAATAAAAAATATATTTAATAATAAATATATAATTTATTATAACAAATAACTTATCAAAATTTTATTATAAATTAACTTAAAATAATAATAACAAATTATAAAATAATTACAAAATTAATAGTAATAATTATTATAAAATAAATTATAAAAATTGGGCTAATAATTATAATAATATTATATTAGATAATATTTTCACACAAATTTTACGATATAATGTGTTATGTTTGTATTATATATTGTAAAAAGTTAGATAGAGAGGTTTCACAATTTTTTTTAATAATTTAATTATTTTTATGAATATTATTTTTTATATCATAATTATAATTAATAATAATAATAATAATATATTATATTATTTATGAATTATCAAAATATTTATCATATGATTTTCAATATATGTATAAATTTATATTTATTTTATTGTAAAATAAATTATTTTTTATTTTTTAAAATTATTTTTTTAATATATAATATGATAAAAAATATTTATATATTTAAAATTAATTATAAATTTATAAGATGTTAATATTTTTTTTATGTTTATAATAATTATTTTTTTTGTAAAATAGAATTAATATATCTTTTTTTAAAATAAAATTGATTAAAAATTTTGCTTTCAAGTTTAATGAAAGATTTTGTCTATTTTTTAAAAAAATTCAATTTATACCTATTTTTAAACTATCGTTCAAAAATTGGATATTATATACAAAATCCCGTAAACAAATCAAAGAATACGTAAATTTCATAAAGTTGCGCTTCGGAAAATTGTACTTCTCGTGTTTTTCATGCTCTCGAAAATAATGAGAGCATGTATAAGTTATTCTCATTTTTTTTAAACGTATTATTTTAAATAACTTAAAAACAATGACAATACTTATTTATTTTTAAATAAAAAAATATATTTAAATAATGTTGGCAAATAAGTCCCAAGTAATTTAAAAAAACATGGCCTTGCCACTTATTTTTCACTATGTATATAAGCTGGGCCGTTTTCTCCTCTCAATCTTCCAAAGCTTTAGATTAATTAATTTTTTATTTTTTTTAGTTTTGATTGCTTTGAATAAAAATATATATTTATATATTTATATCTTTATATATTTTTTGTTTTAAGATAATATTTTATATAGATATTAATTTATAATAATTTATGTTATGTTTATGTTTTTTTTACTTGTGTTTCGTTAAAAATTTAGTTACCTAAATGTCTTGTGTTCATAATCTCAATTTTACGAGATATTATTAAGATTTACTTTTTTATAAAAAACATTAAATGTATCCATTAAAATAATTAAACACTCTATTCAAATGTAATTATTTTTGGTTTATTAAATTTGATTATTGATGTAATTAGATGGGTAAGTTTTTATAGAGATTTAATATTTGATTTTTGTTAATAAAATTTAATTTGTTTTTAAAAGTACTTTAAAATACTTTTTTAGAAAAAAAAAATGATTGGCTCATTTGGTCATTTTATTTTAATATTAAATTTATCATTTTTCAATAATTTAAATATTAATATTAAATCTTTTATTCGTCAAACTTTTACACGATTAATACAATATAAAAATAACAGAAAAAAACAATAATATTTTATACCAAATAATTGTTAGAGGCAGGGGAAATCTTGTAAAATTCATACTTGTCAAAATAAAAATTTTAACGAAGGATATATTAGATTTGATATCTTTTCATGAATATCGCAATAATTGCAGTTAAAATCAATTGCACCACCCTCTTAATATGCGTGTCATGTTATTAACGAACTATATTTTTATTTGAATCACTGTGTTTTTTTTAATAAAAATATTAGGGATTCCGTATTAATATTTTAAATTAAAATTAATCATATTTATACAATAAATTAATTGATCATTTTAATTCATTTCATTTAAACATAAAGTTAAACACATAAAAAATTAATAATTGAATCTAAAAATTCATTATAATATTATATTAATTAAATTATAATTTAAGACTTAAAAATTGACACAATCATATAAATAAAATAGCTAAGCAAAGAATCATAATTAAAATAATAAACAACAACTCTAAGAAACTAAGACTAATGTGTATAGCTCATCTCTAACTCATCAATTGTTTCTTTGAATCCTACCTAACTAACTTTATTTTATGTAAATTTTGAGTCTAAGTATGTATTTATTTTATGATTAACTTGATTACATATTTATGATATAAGAGTTAGTCACAACCTAATTAGTATTAGGGTTATAAAAGTTTAAAACAATTAGAATTTTAAGTTATAAAATATGAAATAAGTGGGATAAAGATGTTAAAATTCTAAAGCTTATTTGCAGAGAGCATGTGTTGCTACATGTGATAATTTTTGGTTCTATGAAATTCCATCCGAGAGTGCACATATATTCATGTAGGGTACATTTTTATTTTGATCCCTCCTTGATGTATTTTATAGAAATTTTTGCATTTACATCCTTTATTATATGAAAATTATGTTTTTGATTGTGAAAAATTATTCAATATTTTATCATTTATATATTTTAATGTCTAAAAATATTTGAAATGCATCCAAATATATATCGTGATTCTGAAAATATAATTTAAAATATTTAGATAAGAATACAATATTAAAACATAATTTATTCTTTTAACCTTAATAAATCACAAAATATATGTATTTTATGGGTTACATAGATTATGTTAATATCGATATGTGCACGCTTGTATCCTGTTCAAGTCATTGTGTTAGACTCCATTTTTCTTATATAATATTATATATACAAATGATTTAATTTAAAAAAAATTTAGAAAGTTTTTTTCTTTTATTTAACATGTGTTAGTACTAATTTAAACTAAAGTTTAATTTTTTTAAAAAAAATTTCATATATTAATCAAAAAATTCGAATAACTTATTAAAAAAGTACCTTTATCTTTTATGTAGATTGTTTTTGAATTGGGTTATATAGATTATGTTAATATCGATATGGGCACACATCTATCATATTCAAGTCATAAAATATGTGAAGTTGGAATGTGAAAGGTTAAAGTATTAATATAATTAATTATTAATAAAAATTTAATTATATTATAACATGTGTTTTAATCATAGTTCAATAGCTTTTGTGAAAGAAAAAATATAAAAAAAGTTTCCTAAATAATTTAAAATAAATGTATATATTTTTAATAATTTATATAAACATATTCAATATATAATAATAAAATAATTAAAATATAACTAATTTTTTCCTCTGTAATTAAAGCTCCAACTCTAACATAATAGAGTTATATATTAGTTAAGATTATAATTAATGTGCTATATATATGTCATATATTTTATTATCTGTTACTAAGTTTTAACAAATTTATAAATAAATAAAATTGTATTACATACATTATTATTATTAGTGTTGATATGATTCAAATTTAGTGAGAGTAATTAGAGAATTCAAAAAATTTAAATAAAATTGTGCAAATTTCACATTCGGATCATATATATAGAATATTACATCTACATGGGAATGCACGTAACAATGTGTCAAATGGTATATTAATAAATACATAAATTAACTTAGGCTTAATCATATTGATGAACTGGGCTGATGGTCGATTTTCTAAAACTCTAGGATGATTTTTGAAATCTTATAATATTGAGCAGGCACATTATGGGTCGGAATGATAAAAGGGTCAAGCTCTAGGTTGAGCCTTATGCTCAAACATAAGTCATCTTACTCTTTTAGCTCGATTCTTCAACGGGGGTAGAAAAGTAGTAACTAGTCAGTCAAAAATATAAGACACATCCTAATAAATGTTTGTCAATTGATTGGAGAGAGAAAATTTGAATCTCTATATAAGAAAAGGCCAAGTCATCGTTGGTTTCATTGTTTCCAGGATATCAAACAAAATTTGAACAAAAATGCTTTGTCTTTTCAGCTCATACGTTATAGTTTCTTTGCTTGCGTGGTAAGATACATAGCTTAGTATTGAATACTTTTTCATGGGATTTAAGAGATTTGTTCTCGCACTTAACAATTTTTTGATTTCTTTTCAAATCGATTCTTAAACTCAATTTTTCGTCTTTTACTTGGAAAAACTAACTTTAAGTAACTCCTATGTCCTCATACCTTATTATTTTGCTTTCCTTTTCGGTAATATTTTGTAACAATTATGCATAAAAAGGTATCAACGAGGGCTACTAGTAAGGTAGTTCTACCTTCATGCTCCTTGGGTTCTTCTTCTTGGAAGATTCCTCAATACCCAAGTTACTTGGGATAAGAGGAAAGTGAAGAATCAGGCTCCACAGGCACCTTGGGTAAGGAAGAGATATATGAGATTCCTACCACTTCATCTCAACCTCAAATAACTTCAACAATTAGGTTGAGTATACCACAGACACAAATATCTCTCCCAGGGCGTGGAGAAAAAGTCTAGAAAAAAGGGAATTGGGGAACCTACAGGCCAAACCAAGGGTTGAGAGGCCAAGGTTAAGATAAGTGGTCTGACTCCAAAAGACAAGGAAAGACTAAGATGAATTTACGATATTCCTTCCTCGATTCAAAAAATGATTCCCAGCCTGGGTGTTCTTGATATTGTATCACCACCTACTAGATGGATAACCTTTCATGAGAAGGCTTTATGGCTCTGGGTCAAGTTTCCACTGTACTTATTCATTAGAAAATTCCTAATGAGGACATAGCTTACACTAGGACAATTAATGCCCAACGGGTGGAGGTACTTACTTTGCCTCATCCTATATGCAGATAGGTTAGGGTGAAGTTGGAAGTGCCCAAGTTCAATGAAACATATATGTTAAAAGAGAACCCCATTGACACTAGGAGAGTGTATATGTTAGCTAAACTGAATCAGGGTGTTAATGTAATTCTCTCTTAAATGAGAAGAATTGGAAAGAGTATTTCTTCTATATAACTAGTAAGTGGGAAACAATTAACAGTGACAAGAGGTTGGTGAGAAGTAATTGGAATGATACAAAACTTGTGATAAGAAAAATGGGTTATTTCATCATGATCTTGAGCTTATAGGCAAAGAAGAGGTTGACTAATATTCAAAACTATCTACCCAAGAAAACTTCATGGATGACATTAATAAACATTCTACATTTTATTACCTATGGGTTAATGAAATCGAGTTGGGCGAAGCCATCAAATAGAATACTTTGTATACATTGAGAATGATGAATTACATAATTTGACATAATTTATCACGTCTAAACTTTAAATAAAGATAAGTTAAAAAAAGAGAGAAACAAAAGTTAGGTAGGCGATTATATATATAAGAGGATGGCATAGAATAGAAGGAGAATAAAACATAGAAAAGGAAAAAAAGAAGAAAATGAGGCACTGCAAACTGAAACAGAAAGAGAAAGAAAAAGAGGCTGGGAATGAAAGAGAAAAGAAAAAAAGTAGCGTCGCAAGTTGAAATAGAATAGAGAAAAAGCAAAGGAAAAAGTAGAAACGAAACGAAGGAAAAACTGAAATAGAAAAACAAACGCTGGAGAAATAGATTTTATGATTCATTTACCTTTCAATTATTCTCAAAAAAATTATGGTGAATTCATTTATCTTGAATTTAATTTTTAGCATGAACTAAATTTTCTTTATTCTAAGAAAAATATGTAATCTAATTCCAAACTATGCTTAATTTTTCATATTAATTTGAATTATTTCTCTTCATGTTTGGCTGATTTATTCTGAGTTTATTATTGCTTCTAATTAACCAGTCATTAATTAAATGATTTTAATTTTGTGATTTTCTATCGAAAGAGAGAATTATATGATAGATCTGAAACATTTCAGCGTAGGTAAATATAAAAATTGAAAGGCTTATATAAACCTATGTAGTATTAAAATCATTGGTCTTAATGTTTTATTGCTTTGTTAAATTTCATACTCATGTGTAAATTGATGAACAAGAATGTTTCCAATTAACTGTCGAAAGAGGTTTTGGATTTTTTTGGAGATTGGAAATAGAGAGAATTAAATTCAATTAGCTAGATGAGTAAAACATAATGAGGGATTAGGTGAAATCTATTTCCTAGAAGTTTTATTCCTATTGATTTAATTTTCAAATATCATATTTCTTTTCTTTTGTGCATTTTCTTTAAATTGATTTTATTTTAAATTTCAATTACAACGATCTTAGTGACTTCTCTAGATAAAATTGAGATTAACATAATTTTGGTATTTGTCATAAGTAAGTTACCAATCCTTGAGGATGATACTCTTCTTATCACTTTACTATAAAACTATTATACTGTGCACTTGTAGTTTTGCATCGATACTAGGGGAGATTTGAAATTGTTCAGGATGGTAGTGAATGAACTTTTACTTCAATTATTTTATTTTGCTTCTTTATCTCGCACTTTTAAAGTTTGATACCTTTATTTCTTTGTTTAGAAGGTATCATAGTGTTTAAACGTGATTCCTTACGAGCTCGTCTCCATAGTAGACTTGAAAAGCAAGGTGTGAGCTCCCAAAAGAGTACAGATCCCCCCCAAGGCATGAGCTTCTCTAACATAAAGAAGAGGAGTAAAAATTTTGGTAGAGAGACCACTTCTTCTTAGCCAAAGAAGAAAAAACAAACTATGATTGAGGATCCTGCCCTCGTGACTACTTCATAAAATTCCATGGCATTGGTCAAGCCTTCTCTTACATCACTAGGCCATCAGATTCCTACATATGTAATCTCAAGCCTAAAAACACTTTCTACCTATAAGGGACTCAAGAAGGGGAAAAATAACCATTGATGACCTCACCATGGAGGTTGAGGGCGTGGCCCTATATTGATAACCTTTCATTCATGGTGCATGAAAAATAGCTCGATGTCATGTGTGAGGATGTTAATTCTTTTGTTGTGATTAGTAGAATGCTTTATCAAGTAAGTATCACTTTTGAGCTTTGAGTTTATGGGCCTTTTCTATTTATTATGTCAAACTTTCTTACCATCTTTCAGGTCCAACTTTTTCATGGGCTTAGTATATCCCAGGGTATAGAGAAATTCAAGCATGATCTTAAGGTTGAAAAAGAGAGTCATGCCTCTACTTACACCAATAATGTTGTGCTATTGGTAAAGGAAAATAAGTGGAAGGGTTAGGCCATTGATAAAGAAGAAAAACTATCTAAATTGTGAGTGAGCTAAATGAAAACACAAACTTAAGGTTGGGGTTGATGGTTGCAAATACAAGCTAAACGATGCTAAAGAAGCATTCACTTTTGAACAAGTAAAAAAAAATAAGCATGCATTTTCACTTTTGAACAAGAATCATTCACTGTGGTAAGGGCCCCATTATATAAACCCTCATGTATAGAAAGGTTATGGACTACTTATCCCTATCATTGTGGTTGGTGGCACATGTAATAAGGGGTGAACCTTTGACATTTATCATATGCCTGGGTATATCTTATGCAATCTGCTAACATTGTTGGCCAATAATAACCTTGTCTCATAATTTGTTGGGATAAATTTCTTCCTCCTGAATGGAAATCGCATTCTCCTTCATATGCTTCAATATTGTTTCTTACTTGGAAGTCCATTCTTATAGCATATTTGAAACAATTTCTATCATGGTTTATTATAACAACTCTTAGGCCCATACCTTTGAAATTGTGGGCACCATCCACAAATACTTGCTAGGTTGGAATTTCTTTCGCATCTATGCTACGTACTTCACTCTCTACTTCATTGGTAGTGAATTTCAATGATTCACTAAACTCAACAACAAAATTTGCTAGTGCTTGAGCTTTTATGGAAGTCCTAGACATATACTTGATATAATATTCCTCCAACTCTATTATAATATGCGCCAGTCTTCCTGCTACCTATGGCTTTGTCAACACACTCATAAGTAGCTGAGAAGTGAGGACTACCATTGTGTGTGAGCTAAAATAATATCTGAGCTTTCACACTGCCACCTTTAGAGCAAAAGCCAATTTATCAATTATTGGGTATCTACTTTGGGCATTTGTCAAGATTTTGGACCTTTTCTCTTTCTGCTAGGAGTATGACACTACAAGCTTGAGGTGTAACAACCAAATATAGATACAATTTTTCCATTGGAATAGGGATGACTAGTATAAAAGGCTTGCTTAAGTATTGCTTGATTCCTTAAAAAGCTTCATCACAGTCTTCATTCTAGAAAATCGATGTTTTTTCTTAGCAAGTTAAAAATTGGTTAGCATTTGTTGTTGCATTTAGAGATGAAACTGTTGAGCACCACAATTCTTCTGTTTAACTATTGAATTCCCTTAAGGTCAGTAGAAGGCTTCATGTTAACCAAGGCTTGTATTTTATCGAGACTGACCGCAATCCTCCAGGAAGATATATGGTATCCTAAGAACATTCCTAAGGCATCACCTAAAACAAATTTTTTAGGACTAGATCTCATGCCATACCTTTACATAACACCAAATACTTCTTTAGAGTCTTTGAAGTGATCTACAGGTTGTGCTAATTAATCACCATGTCATCCATATATGCTTCAATATTCCTCTCCAATTGGTCAATAAATATCTTATCGATGAGATTTTGATATGTAAATCCTGCAACATTCGGTGTAGCAGAATATCCCCTTTTCAGTAATAAAAGATGTCTTCTTTTAGTCCTCTGGGTGTATTTTGATTTAATGATAATAGGAATACAAATAATTTAGATTTATGAAAGGCACACATATTCAAGGTGAACCACAAGCCATTTTTACTAACACAACATTTGATAAACGGGTTGAATAACCTACTTCTCTAATAATCTTTGTCTCTTTAAGTATAGTGATTTGAGTTTTAATCATCACATTTTTTTTCTCTTGGAAACTTTCTTTTCCTTTGCTTGATAGGTATAGTATTTGGATCAACATTCAATCTATAAGTTATGATTCCTAGGTTAATGCCAGGTATATCTGCATGTTTCTATGCAAAGTCATTAGAGTTGGCTTTGAAGAAATAAGATACTTGTTATCTAACTTTCATTATTAAGCTCAACTCTAAAGGATGATCTTACTCTTCACCTCCAACTTGCAAATCTTAAACTCCACTTGAATCGATTGATCCCATTAGGAAACTACCTTTGGGTATTTTTTTGACTGGTCCCACATTGTAATTGCTATGTTGAAACCACCTCTTTCATTATAGCATTATAACAACTTCTAGCCTTCTCATAGTCCTCCTTATCTCCTTTATTCCTTCTTTTGTTAGGTATTTAATGACCAGGTGAAAAGTATAAAAAACTCCCCTCATTATATGTATCCATGGCCTACGTAGAATGGTATTGTAATAGGATGAAACATTAATCACTACAAAGTTGGTCATAACTATTGCCCCAGTGGCCATGATGGGCAATAACACGATCCTGATAGTAGATGTAGTATTGCTATTGAATCCCAATAAAGGTAGCTCCGTCTTTATTATATCATACTCTTTTACACCTAGTGCTTTTATTGTTGTTAGAAAAATAAGATTAATAGAGCTCCAGTATCAATCAAGATTCTATAGATATTGCATGACCCTATTCATAAGGTGACTACCAAAAGGTCTTCATGAGGAGTTGGGGTTTCGTCATTACTAGAGAAAATAATTGTTGTAGAGGATAGGCCCTTGTGTAAATTATATGAGGTGAATCACCTAGGTCTCGGTCTCGAGCGTATATTGTTTTGTGCATTATTGGAGGTTCCATTGAGCCCAAGTCCTCTGTGTATATTATGGATGGTCCTTACATTATCATCATTAGGTGGTTCTATCCTATTGATTGGTGGAACTAGAAATCTTAGAGTTTCACATTGAGTTTGTCAGTAAGCTCTTTTATTATTGTTTCCCACGAGGTTACTTAGGTATCCTTTGAAAAAAAATCATCTATTTCTTTTTTTCAAATTGTATACCATCTTGTGTTTCATGGCCTATATCTTTGTGAAAGGCACACCATTTGGATGTATCCCTAAGAGGTGCCCTTATTTTTGGTTGCCATTTACTCTCAAAGGTGAACCTCTAAAAGGTGATAGTGACCTACCCTAGTGTCCTCGATTTCTTAACCATTGACCTCCCTCTTTGTGACTTGGTGCAAAACATGTTTTTTGTTGATCATTTTGTCTTGGTATACTTTGTTTGGGCTTATCCTTATTTTTTCTTTTTCTAGTAAAGTTTCTATGATAACCTTGTTCTTTTTATCTAATTTCAACTCCCTTTCTAGATTAAAAAACTTTATAGCCTTTCCACACACAATCCTCTTCCATTATATATGGCATGCTTTTGGTTAATTTAGCAAATGAATCAAAATTGTCAATAGATCTAGTCTGAAGGCTTCTATGCCATAGAACTAGGAAAATCCACAATTTTGAACTTTTCTTCTCTAAACCTTCTCATGTATTCTTCAATTGACTATCTATTTTCCTAAGTGATTGAAAAGAGATGATAAAATTATTTCCTTAAGGGCTTGCTACTGACATAGTTTGTGATGAACAACTTAGTGAACTGAGAGAAATGGTTTATGGTATGGGGTGCTAAGTTATTAAACCATTTTTTAGCACCATCACATAAAGCGGCTATAAAGGTGTTGCCCTATGAAGACATCTAATTAGCTAGTCTTAACCTTTCCTCAACTAGCATTCCAACCATGGTGAGTGTGGTTTTCCGAGAACGTGAGGTGAAGTTTATGTACATGAGGTGTCTCTCTTACAACTCAAGGTAAATCCTTAAAATATGATATTAGAAACTAAAGCTCGACCTTGAAATCCTCAATATTGGGATGATACAATTTTAGAGACAAAAACTAGATAAAATTTAGAGAATTTAGGTAAAATTGTACAGATTTCACACTAGGTTCATATATATATATGTGTGTGTAGAAAATTACATGTATATGTGTCAATCATATAGGGGATAAACATCACAATGTGTCACAAAGTACATTAATAAATACATAAATTAGCTGGTGATCGATCTTCTAATATTCTAGGATGTTCTGAGTGGATGAGAGAACTTTAAAATTGTAGCTTTTAGGTGTAAGCACATCTTATTATCTTGAGTAGGTGCGTCATGGGTCAGACTATTAAAGAGTGAGGCTCTAGATCGACCCTTATGCTCATCCAACTAGTTTTGTGGGCTGTTCTCTCTTTATATTTTTTATACAACTTAAAAAATGTGCTTACACCTAAAAGCTACAATTTTTTGACACCTGGAACCGACACTACACATGTGGATAGCATCGGTTGACACATAGAACCGACGCTACACACATGGATAAATTCTTTTCTTTTCTTTCTTCTCTAGATATAAATTATTCCAAGCATTGCATAATTCTCAAAAACCCAAAACCTTCTCCACTTATCCTCCACTCTTTCTAATTTTCTGGCCACCTACGACCACCATTTCCAGCGCCGGTTAGTGGGTTTTTTTCCTCTCTAACTAATCTTTTAGATCCCCTATTTTTTAAGCGAAATACTCAAATATTTTTACACACATTTCTCACTTACAAAACACCATTTTTTCTTCGTTTTCTTCATTTTGTCATTTCATTTTACTCTTGTAAGTATTTTTATTATTTTTATTTTTTCTATTATTATGTGTTGTTATTTATGTGTATAAATTTTTGTATTATATATGTAGGTTTGTATTATAAACATCAGGAGAAGAATACACCATGGTATTTTTTGTGCTATTAATTAATATTTGATTTTTTAATTATTTGTATTATTTAAACTATTTTCTAAACTAATTTTGGTTTTTTCTGCTCGAAATACAGGTTTTTATTTAAGTATAATAGAAAATGAGTAAATTAAAAAAATATTTTGAAGTCGGTTAACTTTTAAGTTATTTCATTTAAAGTCGATTTTTAACCGACTTTAATACCCCTTTTTGTAGTAGTGTGTTTCTTTACGTTATGACATGAAAATTGTGGGTATGTAATAATGATTAAATCCTCTAAGAATATGTTGAATTCAAGATTTGACATGAAAGATATGGGACTTACTCATGTAATTTTAGAAATTAAGATATCAAGAATATCAAGCGATCTCATTCTAAGTCAATGTCATTATGCTGACAAAATACTTGAGAAATTCAACAATGATGATTATAGAATTATGAGAATATTGATAGATGTAAATATACAACTATATAAGAATAGAGATGAGAGTGTGTTTCAACTGAAATATTCTAGAGTGATAAAAAGGCTTATTATAAAGTAAGTAAACTAAGTAGATATATTAGTAATCTAGGATATGATCACTAGAAATATATTATAAGACTACTTAGGTACTTAAGATATACACATAGCTATGAACTACACCACATAAGATATCCAACTATATTAGAAGATATAGTGATGCAAACTAGATATTTGACATGAAAGACTCAAAGTCTATCGGTGGATATGTGTTCACATTGGGTAGTGTAGCTATTTCATGGAAGTCTCCTAAATAGACATGCATTGCTATATCCATGATGGAATCTGAGTTCATTGCTTTGGATAAATGTGATGAAAAAGCTAAATGGCTAAATACTTTCATAGAGGATATACCTCAATGTATACCTCGTAAACATAATACCATTAGACAACTACTCTCAACTAGGGTTATCTATATTAACTATGTGAAGTCAAAGGATAACATTAACGATCTATTAACCAAAAGGTTAAATTAAGAGTTAGTTGATAAGTCATCGAGAAAAATAGGACTAATTCCCATGAATGAATAAGAATTTGTAAAGGAAACCCAACTTAGTTGACCAAAGATCCCAAGATCTAGGTTCAAAGCATAAAACCTATATAAGATAGGTAGTTGTCACCCTTTGAACCTTTCCTTGAGAGAGTAAACGTATCTTACTAACATACTAGTAGACATGATGCTCTTGAACTATTCTGTCATTTTTTTATCATTTAATTTTGTTATTTTTTTTTTAAGTTTTACTTTATTAATGATAAGTATACTCCCAAGGTCGATCTAAGGAAGGAATGTATGTGGTTTTTAATTTATTATTCAAACTTTTAAAAACGAAATTAAATCCTAAACATCTTGTCACGATATTTTGGGTTTTTTGTATTTTTAATCTACTTATAGAAAATTAAACATAGATTCAATAAACATTCATGCAAATTTTATCTTTTATAAATAGTGGAGTATTTATGGATATAATAACTAAGTTAATTATGCTTGCTCGTATTATTTAGGTTATTAAATATATGAATTGATATTTATTGATTCTCCCTTTTTGTATGAATACCACCTTTGGTGGGGTTAGATATTCTTTGTTAACTAAACAAATCAATTAACACCTATGGGTGGGGTTGATAACTAATTTGGTTAATTAAATTAATTCCTTTTTCTAAGAGATTGAAAATGAACCATTTAAATGCCACCTTTGGTGGGGTTAGACAGTTTAAACTTTATTCAAGGTGTCCAAATTAAACCTAAGAATTTAGTTATCCGAGTACTAACTTTCAAGTTTTAAGACCACTACCGAAAACATGTCGTCAATACATTTTCAGATAATAATTCTTATAAAAACTTTTGAAATAGAGCTTCACTCTAACTACCGGGCGATTGTACCAACAAATAAAAGAGCACTACTCTAAATCAGACCGGATAACTAAACCTTAAAATCTAATTTTCAGATTTAAGTTTGTAATGAAAAATAATATATTTCTCTCTAACATTCTTAATATAAAATCTTGAATAAAAATAAAATCAATTCATTTTAGAGATTTTTACCTATTTAATATTTCGCAAGCATAACAACGTTATTATTATATTATTTTTACAAACAGCTAGCACAGTTAAATTTAATCACAGACAAATTAAATATAACATGTAAGACAAAAGCATAAAAAATAAGTGCAAAGAAAATAAAATCCTTACAGTACTTCGATGCCATTTCCCGTTGCTAGAAAAACTCCAAGCGGAATTTGCACTCCCATTTATTGAATCAAAAAGCTAAAATATTACAAAAACATTACTAGTTCTTCCCTAAAAAGGGAAGAACTCTAAAACTAAGAGGAATTAACTAAGAAAAGCTAAAAACTAAGAAAACATAAGAAAAACTAAAAATCTAAGAAAAGAGAGAAAGAAAGAGAGAAAAGAATGTATTTGGAGGTTTTGAAGATGTGTTTTGAAGTGAAGGGAATGGGGGTATTTATAGGTGAGGATGGAGAGAAAAAATGAGTAAAAAAATGTAAAACAAATATTAAAAAATTAAAAAACGTGTAATGGAGATGCTGAGGTCATCAATGACGTCATGGGGCGGCTGCACGTGGAAAATGGGGCAAAAATGCGTTGGGCGAGCTGAGCCGGGTCAGCTGGGTGTCAACGCGCGGATGGACACGGCGGCGCGTTTTTCTCCTTTTTGACATTTTTGACCTTTTTGACCCATTTTGTCCAATTTTTCCATATTTGTCGACCTTTACGCATTTATTTATTAATATATTTGTGATGTATTGCTTCCAGTATTCCTCTTTGAGTCTTTAAGTTGCATTTTTAAGCCAAAATACCTGAAAAACAATAAAAATACCCGTGATTTCGAAAAAGACAAATTTATATAAATATATGATAAAACATATAAATATATATATTTTTAATCAATTAATTTGCATAAAATCATGGTTATTTTAGTACTTTTTGAGCACTCATCACAACCCCCAACCAGCTTCTTGCTAGTCCCTTAGCAAGAGAAGCGATAAAAACTAAAAATTAAACTATCCTAAATCACTTTCGTGGATTGAAACGGTTGCATTTAGCCTATGCAACAAGCCTTTAAACCCCTAGGTTGCCCTAGTGGACGAGTTTGAGTCTCGTGAGGGTTTTCAGTAATGATACCCACAAACATTGAACTAAATGTAAAAATAAAAAAAAACAATAAAAACAATGAAATCAAAAACTAAAATTACAACAAAATCAAAAATTAATTTTTTTTGAATAAGAGAAAACAACATATCACAAAAATGTCTCATACTTTTTAATCTCCTTTAAGATCATAATTAAAATCTCAAGCATAAGTTATTTTAATCTCTTCAAACAATCATGATTTATTATAATAATTAGTCGAAAATCATTTTCATATTTCATGTCAAAAATGTATCAATTTAATTTCACCCAATTTCAGTGTCATGAATCAGAATTCGCTTCGACTCTATTCCTCACAAGTCAATACTCTCGAAACACTGAATCCTATGGGTTCAAACACTCATACTATTTTATATGCGAAAGAGTTGATGTATAGAAATGAACTAATATGTTTGCATATGTATAAAGAATAAAGGCTCAAAGTGTTATTTTAACATTGATCTCATGAAAGGAATCAAATGTATAAATTATAAAGATATCATATATAAAAATTATTTTCATGCATAAATCAAACTCATTAAGAAAGAATTTCAAGATATATGCTTTTTACAAATGAAGAAATTGCAATGACTTTTTAGGGAATTACTTCATATATCTTTCTTTTGTAAATAGCCTGTACTCACAACTTTGTAGGCAACGTGGGTCATAGTATATAGATGATACTATTTTTTATCTCTCTATTTTTTTTTCTGTAGATATTTTTCAATATGTGTATTTTTTAGAGAGTCAACCCATGTACAGATTGTACATTTTTTGGATTTTGGTGAGTGGTTAATTTTGTGGCTTTTCTGTTTGATCTTGGTTTAGGTAACCCCATATATGTCTTTTTGTTTTTGTAGTAGTCATGCATAAATGAGATATAAGCATATACTATCAATTTCTACTCAAATCATTTAATCTAAGCAAAAATAATAATCAAAAATATATGATACTCTATTAAGATGAGAAAAAAAATTCATACATTCAATGCTAATACCTATAGAGATCATCTAAAAATTTGAATAAATAAGAAATGTGTTTGGAGTAGAAAAAATATATATTTCACTCTGAATAAAGGAAATTAGGCTCAAATTATATCTCACAAAGGTAGTCTCCACTAAAAAAATTCATAAACACCGATTTTGGGTTTAATATAATTTCTACATCTTATCAAGAAATACTAGTTATGACAAAAACTAACTAATTATAAAAAATAATTACAAAATATTTCATGATATGTTTTCAAAAATTAATCTAACAGTACAAAAGACTTAACTATTTACTTAAATTTGATTTAAAGAAATGATAAATTTTTGTGAATTTTTTTTTTAAAAATTACTAAATCAGACAAAATAGAAATAAAACCAAACACACACAAAATGAAAAAAGTATATTTTTTATTTTTAATTTTTTTTTATTTTTAAATTGTTAAAACTTTTTTTTAATTAAGCATGGTAACTTTTCACCACCCCCAACCTAGAACTTACATTGTCCTCAATGTAACAACTGTAAATTAAAGATAAAGAGAAAAGAGAAGAAAGATTACCTATTTCCTGAGAATGTGCAAGTAGTAATGGAAAATGCAGGTGCATCCATCATATTCATCATTAAAGTGTATACAGATAAATCGCTGTGAACTTCTAACATCTCAAAAAATATTTTTAGTTTTAACAATTTAAAAATTATTCACATGTAATTAAAATGAAATAATTAAGTAAATAAAAGAAATAAAAGAAAATTACCTAAAATGATGGGTTGCCTCCCATCCAAATAAGTAGTTTAACGTCTTAGCAAGACGTAACTTGGGGATTGCATTTTAAGTAAACTCAATGTCCCCTCATCATTGAGTCAATCAAACCTTCAGGTAAGACAAGGTTGTCTACCTATACTTTTTCAGTCATGACCTATTGATTTTCAAATTTCTTTTTGTACTTAAAACTAGAGGCATACTTTGACGGTTTTAGATAACCCACATCTAGGTGCAAATCAAATAATTAAGTCATTAAAACACAATTGTACCTAGATCAAACAAAGTAACTAACTCCTTAGATTGTAATTAAAACTTTAAAATTTTGGAGATAGTTCAGAATTTTTTTTTTATTTTTGTTTTTAAGAAAAAAAAATAACATAATCAGTATTAACCAAGAGTGCTCCCAGGAAAGAATGGTGGTGCAAAGGCTCCTTAAAAACCATCCTCCTAGACAGAACAACGTTCCTAGGAAAGACTAGTGGCACAAAGGCTTCCAAGAACTAGTCTCCTGTATTTAACTCCCTTAGATCTTTACTTTTCATGTTATTAAGTTAAGTTAAATAAAAATTTAAGTTAATGAAAATCTAAGTTAATTAAGTTTAAAGAAAAGGTTAATTAAGTTAAATGAATTAAAAAAAATCTAAGTTAATTAAGTTAAGTTAAAAAAAATCTAAGTTAATTAAGTTAGTAAAAAAAAGTTAATTAAGTTAAGTGAAGTAAAAAAAATCTAAGTTAATTAAGTTAAGTGAAAAAAAAGTTAATTAAGTTAAGTGAAGTAAAAAAAATCTAAGTTAATTAAGTTAAGTTAAGTAAAAAAAAAACTAAGTTAATTAAGTTAATGAAAATTTAAGTAAAAACCTAAGTTAATGTTAAAAACAAATCTAAATTAATTAAGTTAGTAAAACAAAACTAAGTTAAGTAAGTTAAATAAAAATCAAGAAGAAAAAAAAAATAGCTAAAGAAAGAAAAAAAAATAAAAAAAAATAAAATTGAAAAAGGTAAAAGAAAATAAAAAAAAATAAAATTATGATTTAAAATAAATAAAAACAAAATAGTAAAAATTAAACTCAAAAAAATTAAAATTTTGGTTTTTTTTTTATTTTTTTTATTTTTTTTATTTTTTATTTTTTATTTTTTATTTATTTTTATATATTTTATTTATTTTTTATTTTTTTATTTTTATTTAAAATTTATTAAAAAAAATTTTTATTTTTTTATTTTTTTATTATTTCTTATGAAATTTAAAATTTGAAATTTGATTAAATTTTTTTATTTTTTTACAAAAACAAAAAAAATCACAATTATTTACACCACAAAAATATTTTTTAAATTTTGATAAATAAATTAAAAATGCTATTCCTTCCCCGGCAACGGCGCCAAAAACTTGATGCCATCCCCGCAACGGAGTCATCCCCGGCAACGGCGCCAAAAACTTGATGGGCAAAATCGTGATCGCCAAATACTTTGATGAATGAAAACTTGATGAACGAAAACCGGCATCGCCGATCCTGCCAATACTTTGGTTTTATATTTATAAAACTCTCGCAAGTGCACGAATCATTTCGTAGAAAATGATAAGTATACTCCCAAGGTCGATCTAAGGAAGGAATGTATGTGGTTTTTAATTTATTATTCAAACTTTTAAAAACGAAATTAAATCCTAAACATCCTGTCACGATATTTTGGGTTTTTTGTGTTTTTAATCTACTTATAGAAAATTAAACATAGATTCAATAAACATTCATGCAAATTTTATCTTTTATAAATAGTGGAGTATTTATGGATATAATAACTAAGTTAATTATGCTTGCTCGTATTATTTAAGTTATTAAATATATGAATTGATATTTATTGATTCTCCCTTTTTTGTATGAATACCACCTTTGGTGGGGTTAGATATTCTTTGTTAACTAAACAAATCAATTAACACCTATGGGTGGGGTTGATAACTAATTTGGTTAATTAAATTAATTCCTTTTTCTAAGAGATTGAAAATGAACCATTTAAATGCCACCTTTGGTGGGGTTAAACAGTTTAAACTTTATTCAAGGTGTCCAAATTAAACCTAAGGATTTAGTTATCCGAGTACTAACTTTCAAGTTTTAAAACCACTACTGAAAACATGTCGTCAATACATTTTCAGATAATAATTCTTATAAAAACTTTTGAAATAGAGCTTCACTCTAACTACCGGGCGATTGTACCAACAAATAAAAGAGCACTACTCTAAATTAGACCGGATAACTAAACCTTAAAATCTAATTTTCAGATTTAAGTTTGTAATGAAAAATAATATATTTCTCTCTAACATTCTTAATATAAAGTCTTGAATAAAAATAAAATCAATTCATTTTAGAGATTTTTACCTATTTAATATTTCGCAAGCATAACAACGTTATTATTATATCATTTTTACAAACAGCTAGCACAGTTAAATTTAATCACAGACAAATTAAATATAACATGTAAGAATAAAGCATAAAAAATAACTCCAAAGAAAATAAAATCCTTACGGATTTCTGATGCCATTTCCGTTGCTAGAAAAACTCCAAGCGGAATTTGCACTCCCATTTATTGAATCAAAAGCTAAAATATTACAAAAACATAACTAGTTCTTCCCTAAAAAGGGAAGAACTCTAAAACTAAGAGGAATTAACTAAGAAAAGCTAAAAACTAAGAAAACATAAGAAAAACTAAAAATCTAAGAAAAGAGAGAAAGAAAGAGAGAAAAGAATGTATTTGGAGGTTTTGAAGGTGTGTTTTGAAGTGAAGGGAAGGGGGGTATTTATAGGTGAGGATGGAGAGAAAAAATGAGTAAAAAAATGTAAAAAAATATTAAAAAATTAAAAAACGTGTAATGGAGATGCTGAGGTCATCAATGACGTCAGCATGACGTCATGGGGGCGGCTGCACGTGGAAAATGGGAAAAAACGCGTTGGGCGCACGGAGGGGGGCTGCTGGGGTGCTACGCGCGCGCGGATGGGCGGTGCGGCGGCGCGTTTTTCTCCTTTTTAATATTTTTGACCCTTTTGACCCATTTTGTCCAATTTTTCCATATTTGTTGACCTTTACGCATTTATTTATTAATATATTTGTGATGTATTGCTTCCAGTATTCCTCTTTGAGTCTTTAAGTTGCATTTTTAAGCCAAAATACCTGAAAAACAATAAAAATACCCGTGATTCCGAAAAAGACAAATTTATATAAATATATGATAAAACATATAAATATATATATTTTTAATCAATTAATTTGCATAAAATCATGGTTATTTTAGTACTTTTTGAGCACTCATCAGTTATCCTTATAATTTTATCTCCAAGGAGAAATAGAGGAAGAACCATATTTGAACCTCTTGGACTTGATTTGTTTCTCTACTTTAATGACCTTATGTACTAGTTCCTCCATCTCTACACAATGTTGTAATTCCACCACGTCAACAATTTCTCTATTTAATATGTAACTGAATCTAGCCATTGTTGCTTTTCTATCTTCCTTTATGTTTGCCCTAATCATGGCAATTTCCACATCCTTATAATAATCCTCTACACTCGTAGAACCTTGAATAAACTCTTCAAAATTTCTATATAAATCCCAATAGTAATGGCTTGGTATAAATCTCTTATGCATCACGAACTTAATCTCTTCCTAAGACCGAATAGGCCTCTCACTATTCCTTCATCTATTAACCACCGATTGATCCCACTAATAATCTATAAACTCCACCATTTCCAACTTTACTTTATTTTCCTCAAAGTAATTATGACAATCAAATACATGCTTAACCTATCTTTCCCACTCCAAGTATAACTCAGAATCATTCTTTTCTTGAAAAGTTAGAATTGTCATCTTGATGTTACCTATATTGCTATCTCCTTTAGAATCAACCTTCTTGTTACATTTAGAACTTTCTCTCTCCTCCTCTTTGGATTCAGTTTCTTCTTCTTCGTTGAACTAATTTCTTCTTCTATGTGATTCAAAAATGGAAAGGGATTTTAAATCATTCAACTTTGCATTAAGCCTCTTAAATTGGTCATTAATAGCCTTGATGAAGAATTTCATGTTGACCTGTTATGGTTCTTCTCCTTCCTTACTCATGTTTTCAACGTTTAAAATAAAATGAAATAAGAGTGTTGTTCCTCACACATTCCCTAGCATGTTTTCTCTCAAATTAGATTGTTATCACTTTTATTTCACACTATTTTGGTTTTTTTATATCTCTTGCCTTTTACCACTCAAAGCTCAAGCAATCTCTTTTTATATTCTTAACAAAATCAAAGAATTAAACTAATATCAACAAGTAACCGATTTATTGGTGAAAATCTCAAAAATTAGAATTTTAAAAACTTAATTGATAGAAACAAAGTCCAAAGAGGACTCTAAAGAACCAAGAAATATAAGAATATAAGGAAAGAAAGAAGAAAGGAAACTAAAGAGAAAATGAAAAGAAGTAAATAATCAATTTAAGAAAGTTCAAATAGGAAAGAAATAATCTTATGTTGGAAATCTTTTCAAGATCATTCTTTTCTTATCTTGCTTGACCAAAAATATGATTCTTTAAAAAAAAACAAAAATCAGACTTAGATAGTTAGTTTGATGATTCTCTAGAATGAAAAAACAAACAAAAATTAATATCAACAAGAATAAGAAATCCAAGCAAAAAAACAAGAATTGGAAACTTGAATAATTTACTACTTTATTCTCCCTTTTTTCTCATTCTTTTTTTACTGTTGGTGTGAATAGAAAAGACGCAACACAAATTTACAAACCTAATGAACAAAAACTGAAAACTCAGCAAAAAGAAAAAAGCCGCGACAAAAAATTTCAAACCCTCGGTAAGTGTTGTAAAAAATGGACTTTTGTGTCAAAAAAGGTGGAAAATAATGGCATATATTTTTCAAGTTATGGCCGTTTAAAGTTGCAACTCCGATTTATCAAATTTTTTTCTTTTGAAACTATGAACAATAGAAAACTCTCTTATTCTTTTTTTATGGATTGAAAATAGAAAATAAAGAACAAGAAAAAATATAGGAAGATTTCAAAGAGAATTACTATGAAACACAATCTAAAAAAAAATAACAACAACAGAATTGAAAGAAAATAAGAAAACCAAACAAAGTTTTGTTTTGGCTACAAAAACCTACGTAGATAATTCAACCAGACAAGATTATCATAAATCAAAATCCAAAAAATATATATTTTCGTTCCACAAATATAAGGAAAGAAAAGAATGAAATTTGAAATCAAGACAAATTCTTGAAAACACAAAAAAAGATGATTTTTTTCAATCAAGAACTCAAATAATGATAAATGTTGATAGATAATCTGTTTCTAGCAAGCAAAGCTCTGATACCAAATGATGCGGACCTATTAGGTGAACAACCTAAGGAACCCACAAACTTAAAGGAAAAAAAAGTCCTTAAAATCCTAACCTTGTGATGCCACAAAGGATGATCACTCTCGTTGATAAGTCGAATTCAAGCATTCAATCAAGAACACAAGAAGGCAAAATAAAATGCTTTTTGAAATAAATTTGATACATAATATAAGTTCTGCCTCCAAATTACATAGTTGCCTTTTTTACAAGCATGAAACCCCAAAATAAAAAAGACCTAGACGAAATAGGCTTAATGGCTCTATTTAACTAGAACATAAAAGACCCATAATTAACTAAAACAAAAACTACTTCCTACATTAATCTTTGCACCCAACTTGATCTTCAAAATCTATCCCTAGCCATTGGAATGCCAATTCCATGCAAAGAAATTTGAGAATATTTTGGGAACATCAAATTGATCATCACTTGGGAACATCAACTTGATCAACACATTGATCTCCATTAGGAATGCATTGTTTAGCAAGAATTCAGAATGTATATTATTCAATAAGTGATATATATATATATATATATATATATATATATATATATATATATATATATATATATATATATATGTATGTATGTATATGTATGTATGTATGTATATATATGTATGTATATGTATGTATGTATGTATATATATGTATGTATATGTATGTATGTATGTATATATATGTATGTATATATATGTATGTATATATATCAGTTTAGTTACAATGTAGAGATGTAAAATATCAATCAACTAATACAACACTAACAATAACTAACAACTTTATAATAGAAAAGATCCAATATAGCGGCCCTATGATATCATATAGTCTTAAAGTTATAAGATATGGACCTAATTAAGCTAGAGAGGGGGTGGATATATTATTTTCAATTTTTATCAATTTATAATTTAATAACCTAAACAAAGGGGTTGGGCATACAATCGTGTGTAAAAATAAAGTACAGAAATAAAAGAATAACATATGATATTTTTAGGTGTAAACAACATAGGCTACAACCATTATCTAAGAGAAAAACCATCAGTCTATTAGACCACCTAACTTTCTACTTAGGATACTGCCCCAATGTACTTTACTTAGGAGTCCCTATTCTATTTTCACAATTTCTAATATTAGCATAAGCGGTATCCAGATCAACGTTCCAATAAGCTTTCTACCATTTAGATCATTCACAAATCAACTGCAAAAATGGTTAGCACAAAAGCATAAGTGTCTATGTGTGTTCTAGAATGAATTTAATCATGAATAATCCAAACTAGATGATTCAAAACATGTCACTTAAATCAAATCAACTAGCAAATCCTAGAGCAAAAAGATTAAGCACAAGTTCAATAAAAATAACTTCTTTAAAATTTAATAATTAAATCAAATAATTATGATCATACATAAAATTATTTAATCTAAATATTTTAACAACTAAATAATATATATATATATATATATATATATTACCTTTTTGAATTAACTATCTTTCAATAATTTCAGCGCCGCTCCTCTATTTTTTTTTCTTTTCAGTTTTTTCAGCTTAGGCAGCGGTAGTTCGGCAGATGACGCTTGTCAGTCTTAACTTCTATTTAGCATACACCTATCCAACCATAATGTATTTATATATAATAATAATAATAATAATAATAATAATAATAATAATAATAATAATAATCTAGTAGTAATATATTTTGTGCTTAATTTTTAAAATCCATTAAAAACTTTAATATTATAAAAAATTATTTTTTAAAATATATTTTAAAAATATTTAAACATTTAAGAAATATTTAATTAATAATTTCATAAATTTATTCATGTTTAGATAAATATTTTAGCATCAAAAATAATTTCAGATTTATGACCATGTGATATTAAATGCATAAATGTAATTTTATGTGTAGTAGTTATAAAATATATACCTGAAGTACGACTATCTGGAACTCAATCATTTGCTCAAATTTTCTTGATAGACTTGATAGGAGGCCTAAAAACAAGTTTATATGTATATATTTTGTCCACAAAAATAATTAACATTCATACTCCTTACAAACTCCCCCTTTGACATTTTCATGTGGCAAAACCTCTCACTCACTACATGACACTTATAAAGATATGAAAAAAATACAATGATGTTTGAGACTCCATAGTGGAACTATCTTATAATATGGCGAATCCATCATTGGTACAACTTGACAAGCTTGTTAAGTAACTGAAATGACATAGGCAAAACATACAATAACTTGGCTTAAAAGCCACATTGTACATTAGTTCAATTTATATAGAAATAATCAAAGTGTAAAGAATAATCATGTATATGTGCATTCATACCAATCAAGCTTAGCATAAGCTTAAATAAATATGTTCTCCCCCTATATGCATAACAAAATAAAACATGGGAGTGAAACACACTATTCTATCCCCAATTTTGACATACGAGAAGGACAACATTTGACAAAGCAATAAAGCTAAACTCTTCTTAAAGATATATCAGGGTAAAAGCAGAGTAATGCAGAAGTGAAATGATCTTTAAACTCCCCCTAAGTTCTATGACTCTCTAACTTAGAAACCTTTTAAAAAGGTAATAAATAAAATAAGATGTAAATGAAAAAAAAAATCAAAATTGTTTTTAAAATATTTTATTAAATAGCCACATAAGGTATTCGACTTATTTAATCACAAATGAGCATACAACCAATTGAGAACTCAACATTTTTTAACTCAATTTTTGATTATTTATCATATAAATAAGCAAGTAGAGTAGAAGAGATACACAAGCACACTTCACACATATAATGATATATTGACATTTACTTAAAAGTAGTGTATATATTTAAAATTCACAAATATATTAATTCATTCATTTATGACCAATCAAGAAAGACTCAAAAATAAAAAAATATCACCTATCCTATAAAATTATAATCGAGTCTTCAATCTCAAAAAAACTATCTACTAAAAGAGGACTTAAATTTTTCTTTATTTTATAAGTGAGGCATATGAATTTTTTTTAAACCTCTATTGACTCTTTATTTTTGTGGATTCCAAGTAAAGTTTTATAAGTATTTTCTTTTGCCCAAGCTTTCCTTCTTCTTTTGCACGAGCCATAAACCTAGCATGATGACTTTGACACTAGTTGTGAGGTATCCCTCTTCGCTCACTATGATAGCTTCACACATCACAGTAGATAGCCTTCTCAAAAATAGGTGCCTTCATACAGTAAAATTTTAGAAAGCAAGAAATAGAACTCAATACAATTTTACGGTCAATATTAGTTGAAGTCTTAGAGTCTTTCAAGAGAATTCATAAACTTCAAGCATAACATATATGTGTGTTCATGAGTGTGTGAATAAGTTTATATCAACATCGATCATCACATGTACAAGAATATGTGTGTGCATAAGTCAAAATTGTAGAATAATTTATACAATAAATCTCAAAATGAGCTAAGTCACTAAAAATGAGGTTATATATATGTAAGTATTAAATAAGTTCAATACCATGTTGGCTAGATAAGGATTCTACTTCTCTATCTTTTTTTAAGTTTAACTAATAAATAAAATAAAGACATTAAATATTACTCACCTAGGATCATTTAAGCATTCTATCAAAAAATACCTAGATGAAGGAATAAAAGACGGTCACGTGACCAGGGAAAAAAATCTTTCCTTACCTAAATTTTCTTGCATTTTGGTTTCTCTATATTATTGGGTTAGGACTCAACTAACTTAGATTTCATAGGCGTGTTCTTGAAATTAGCTATACTTTTCTCATTCATCCCAAATGAAGATATAGTATGCATAATAGGATGATCATAATGAGTCCAATCATTAAAATTACTGAATTTTTCTTGCCTCCTTGAACCTACTACTTCATGCTTCCTAGTAGAATTTATGCACAAGTTATTATAATTTCCATTAATCATTGAAAATGATGTAGCATGCACAGATGGATGATGCTTATGGGTCTTACTATATGAAACATGGAAAGAATGATTGTTCATCTATGTATCCAAGACCTCTCTTAACTCTATGTAGCTTTCCATAATCTAGGACTTTGGTCAATTTTTCAGCACCTATGGTCAAATTCCTCACTGTCTCTTTAGTAATACTAAGTTCTTTCCTAAGCTTTTTGTTTTCCTAATTAGTTTCCATAAGACTCAGATTTAGAGCATTAATATGTTCAGACAATTCCTTTTTATCTTCCTCTAGGCTAGAGAATTTTTGTGTGTGAATAGTGATGATATCATTAAGTTTAGTTACTTCCATAAGTAATTTATCCTTCTCTCCTCATCACCTAGACAATCCCTGAATAGTTCATCATAATTTGATA
This sequence comes from Hippophae rhamnoides, assembly GCA_033030585.1. Classification (NCBI taxonomy): domain Eukaryota; kingdom Viridiplantae; phylum Streptophyta; class Magnoliopsida; order Rosales; family Elaeagnaceae; genus Hippophae; species Hippophae rhamnoides. The sequence goes on from CM065436.1 coordinate 33,663,267, forward strand.
CATTAAACTTAGATAGTAAGAAAGAAGAGTTTACTTCCTCATTTTCTTCATCTGAGCTAGAGTCAAAGTCATTATGGTGTGCTTTGAAAGTTGTGATGAAGCCATAATAATTAGTGTCATCATCCACTGAGTTACTAGCATTTTCCTACTCACTTTCTATGTCACTGAGTGTAGCATTAAACAATTTTTCAACATTATTTTTATTGTTAGCACATTCTCTAGGAATATGACCAAAGCCCCCACAAGTATAGCATTGATGACTAATGAGCTTAGTTTTCTTACCATCAGAGCTAGGAGGCTTGATTTCTCTTAACTTTCGGTTCCTCAAACAACTAGATTTTTCCTTTTTAGATTGATTACTCTATTGACCCTTCTTTTTCAATAAATTTTCAATTTTTGTGCTAACGAGACTAGTGACTCATCATTCATATCCTCATCACTATCATTGATGTCCATTTTGGAGCTTTTGAATGCCACATCCTTTATTTTCTTGGGTGAATCAAGAGTAAGATTATAGGTATGGATTGAACCAACATGTTCATCAATGTTTAGTGTGTCCACATTCTTACTTTCATCTTGTAGTCTACTGCTAAGAAGCTTAGGAGTTTTCGTACTTATATAGATTGTAGAATTGTCTCACCAAGATTAGAACAAGAATTAGTGATATTGCAAAAGTGAGCATATAATTCACCAAAAGTTTCAGTGTTGATCATTTTAATGGAATCAAATTGAGATTTTATCAATCTCAATTTTGTTTGTTTCACTTGGGAAGTTCCCACATGAGTAGGAGCAAGTGAAACTTTAGCAGTCTCACAGTTGGAAATGCGACGAAACTCATCCATCGATACAACAACAAAGATTGAGCTTAGACCTTTTGGTTTCCCCCACTAAGGGTGCATTCTTTAGTGGTTCAGTCTCTTCTTGGATTTATGATTGTTACACCATCTTTCGTTACCAAAGGTGGTTCCCAACCATCAAGAATAGCATCCCAGACTTTGACATCTTGTTTGAGAAAGCCTTGCATGTAAGCCTTCTAGTAAGGGTAATTATACCCATCAAAGAGTAGGACTCTAATAGATAACCCACATTATTTCATTTGGTTCGTAAGTAGGAGTGTGTGTCCCTAAGAATGAAACTCATTAAGTGTGTCTAGTGTCTGTGCTGATACCACTTGAAAGTTTATAAGATATGTACCTAATTAATCTAGATAAGAGGGTGAAGAAGTTATTTTCAATTTTTATGCAATCATATGTAAGAATAAAATGCATAAATAAAATAATAACACCTGATATTTTTAGGTGGAAACAACAAAAGCCACAACTATGACTTAAGAGAAAAACTACCGGTCCACTAGACCATCTAACTTTCCACTATGAAAATCAAATGTTTAAGTACAAACTTGATCTTAAGCTACCTTCCTTAGAATACTACCCCAATGTACTTTACTTAGGAGCCTTTACTCTCTTTTCATAGTTTCTAATATTAACATGAGCGGTATCGAGACTAACGTTCCAATAAGCTTTCAACCAATTAGATCATTCATAAATTAATTGCAAAAAAGGTTACCACGAAAAAACAACTTCACATGTGTGTTCTAGAACAGATTTAATAATGAATAATCCTAATTAAATGATTCAAAACATATGTCACTTAAATAAAATCAATTAGCAGATCCTAGAGTAAAAGGATTAAGCACAAATTCAATAAAAAATAACTTATTTGAAATTTAATAATCAAATCAAATAATTATGATCACACATAAAATTATTTAATGTAAATATTTAAATAACTAATAAAGAATAAGCTATATAAAATTAAAAATATCATATAAACTTATTAATAAATACCTTATTATATATATATATATATATATATATATATATATATATATTACCTTTTTGAATTAACTATCTTTCAATAATTTCAACGTCGTTCCTCTGTTTTTTTTCTTTTCAGTTTTTTTAAGCTTATGTAGCGACAATTTGAAAGATGCACCTTGTTAGTCTTAACTTCTATTCAACACACACCTTTTTAACCTTAATGTATCTATATTTATATATAATAATAATAATAACCTAGTAGTATTAAATCTGAATATATTTTGAGCTTAATTTAGACTCCTCGAAAGGCTGGATTAAAATGTCAACTATATATTCCTTTGAAGGTGTGAATTTTACATCTATTTTTCCTTCCATCACCAAATCTTGAATGAAATGAAAATATATTTCAATATGTGTTATTCTACAAATGCTATCAGTGAAAACCACTGGTGTGTGAGCTTCAGCCACATTGAGTTCCTTCAACAATGGCTTCAACGATATAATCTAAATTGAAGTAAGACCAAGGGCTATATATTATGATTTAGCACTTGATTGTGCTACTACTTTTAAATGATGTCCAAGACATAATGTTATCCTCAAAATACACACAACTCCCACCTATGCTCTTATATCATCTAGATGACTTACCCAATCTGATTTAGAGAAACAAATAAAGCCTAGCACATTTCATTTATGAAATATAACACCATGAGACATTGTAACCCTTAGGTACCTCAACACTCTCTTGGCTACAAGCCAATGAGTCTTAGTGAATAAATTGACATAACTTGCTAGCATAATAGGCAATTTTTGGTATAATAATGACATGGTATTGTAAGCCACCAATGATGCTTCTATAGAGAGTGCCATCCTTTAAGTAACTTCTTGTGTATTTATGTAATACTGATGCATAACTCATAAGAGTTTTCAATTGTTTGGACTAATAATCTAAACCAGCTTTTTTTTAACAAAATCTTGATGTATTTTCATTGAGAGAGATGAATAGAAGAATATTTTATGTTTAACTCAATTCCAAGAAAGGATTGTGAAGGCCCTAGTTCTTTTAAAGAAAATGCATATTTCAAATTTTCAATCATATCTTATAGATAACCATCACTACTTCATGCCACTATAATATCATAGACATAAACTAATATTATATTGACTTTTTTTTATAGTCCTATGAACATAGAAGTATATGATTTTGAGTTAATAAACCCAAAACCTACCAAAAAACAATGCAATCTATAATACCATGCTCTAGGACCATATAATGCTTTTTTCAGTTTGCATACCCAACTAGGATGATTCTTATCTAAAAAACCCTAAGATTTCTTCACGTAAACCACTTCTTTTGAGTCACCATTTAGGAAAGCATTTTTGACATCTAATTGTTGTAATGCCCAATTCATTAAAAAAAAGCTAGAGTGAACATTGTTCTAATTGTTTGAGGCTTAATAATAGGAGATAAAATTTTTGTGTAATCAATACCTTCAAGTTTTTCATAACCTTTTGCCACTAACCTTATTTTGTATTTATCTAGAACACCGTCTGACTTCAGCTTTGTTCTATAAACCTATTTTCTCTCAATGGGATCAATTATATCAAAACTTGGAATGAGCACCCATGTTCCATTAGCCATTAGAGTATCAAATTCCTTTTGCATGGCCTCTTCCCATTCAAAAAATCCTTTTGCCTCAATGTAACAAGATGATTTAGGATAAAAATACAATATAAAAGAATTTTGGCTTTAAAGAGCCCATTTTTCATCTTATGCTCATGGAATGAAAATTTTTAGGAAGTAGATTAGAGTCAGTAGGAAAAGTTAGCTCAATATACAAATCACCATGTAAGGCTCGAGGAAAAGAAGGATTGGCTAGAATATCATGAATAATAATGAGGGAATGAGACAAAAGTTAAAGAATAGGCTTAGGCTTAGACTCAGCTAATAGAGAAAGACCAGATTGAATAGAAGATAAAAGTGACAAGTTATAGTTAGACTTTATTGTTAAAGGTGAAAACCTTTTAGATAAAGCAAGTTGTGCTTGTGTAAAAATAGATAGATTTGAGAGACCAGTGAGAAAAAAACAATAGATAGTGACAAGAGTAATATTAGTATCACTAGTCTGTTAGATGAAATCTTGAAAGAAGATAGTATTTTGGAAAAAATCTTCAACAAAAGTTACATGTCTACTAGTGTATATGTGACCAATGAATGATTGAAGACAAAGGTATTTCTATTGTTGAGGGGGCATATTCCAAGAGAATACAAGACAAGAACCTATGTTCCAATTTATGCTTAGCTTGGAGTCTTAAATAGGGGAACAAAGACATAAAAATGTCTTGAGAAAAGAAAAATCAAGTGATTTATTATAGAGTAAAACATATGGAATTTCATAATGAAGAGCCTTAGTATTCAATCTATTCATATTGAAAACAAGAACACTATAAGCATATACCTAATGCTTAGAAGTCAGACCAACCTGAATTAATAAAGTCAAGTGAGGTTCAACTACTCTCTTATTTCTCACTTCTACTACCTCATTATGTTATGAGGTATGAGGACATGTTTTTATATGCAATATACCACGAGAAGAAAACACAGTAGTCAAAAAATGAAACTCACCTCTACCCTCTTAATGAACTAAATGGAAGGCTCAAAATTCCTTTCTACCATCTTGACAAAATTTAGAAAAAGGCTTGCGTCTCATCTTCAATTTTCAAGAAAAATATTCACATAGACCTAGAGTAATCATATACTACTAACATAAAGTAATGTGCAATACTATTATCAATAACAAGACAACACCATAAGTCAACATACATTAGTTCAAACAATATAATGTATAGAGTATGAGAACTCATAAAGGATAGTTTATGATATTTAGCCATTCCACAAGCAAAATAATCATGACTAATATCAGTTTTAGTACAAGAAATCAATTGAGATGGCATTAATCTTTCAATAACAGACATAGATGGATAATCAAGTCTATTATGCCACTTAGATGCCTTTATCACAATATTATAGGAAAAATGATGACTATCCTCATTAATAAAAGATTGAGACTTTTGTACCTATCCCTTGAGAGAATACAAACCTCCCTTAGTTATTCCTTCCACTTGGTAGCCTTCACAAAGAATTCATGAGAATGAAACTGAACAATTGCATCATTATCCTTACACAACTTATTGACATACATCAGATTACTACTGGGTTTTCTTCCTCTCCAATTTATTTTCTAAAGCCACTATTTTAAAAGCATAATACTCAAATATTTTATACCCATTTTCCTTCACTTTCTCACTTATCAAACACCTTTTTTTCTTCATTTCCTTCATTTTGTCACTTTATTTACTCTTGTAAGTATTTTTATGAATTATTTTACACTTATTATTCATATTTTTTTATTTTTTTATATTATGTGTTATTTGTTTATGTGTATAATTTTGTGTTATGAAAGTTATGTATTTTTATTCAAGTTTAGAATAGAAGAAGGTATTGTTATTCATTTATTTATTTAATAATTTTATGTATTTAGGTTTTTGATATATATTAATTTATTTTAAACTTAAATTTTTTGAAAATTATTTATATATATATATATATATATAAATCATTATATATTTTATATTGTTAATATTATATATTTATTAATGTTATTATGAGTTTATTATTAATTGTTTAATTTTTATGTATTTATTAATATATGAAGTTTTTATAGATATTCTAATAATTAAGGAATTCATATATAATAATATATGAAATATATTGGTTGAATACATATTTAATATGCTTAATATCATTAATAGAAAATAGATAAATATTGGATGTCAAAGTGTAGAATCGAGTAGGACTATATATATGGAGTTGAAAGTTTCTTGGAATTTGCTCTTAGAAATAGTAATAATGAAATTAGAATGATTTGTTGCCTATGTGTTAAATGTAAAAATGGGAAAATTCATGATGTTAAGGAGGTTAAGTATCACATTATCCGTAGTGGTATTATTTTGAGTTCTAAATATTGGTATTATCACGAAGAAAATATTGATAATACTCACGGGGAAGAGATGAATAAGAATGTGAGTGTATTATATACAGCTCATCATAATGTACATATATAAAATATGTTTCATACTATTGAAGATGATCCCGTAACCTTTAAAAAACTTCTAGAAGATGCCAAAAAACCATAGTATTCAGAGTGCAAGAAATACACTAAAATGTTGGGATTTGTTCATTTGTATAATGTGAAGGCAAAAAATGGTTTTTCTGACAAGGGATACACATAATTACTAAATGTACTAATAGATATGTTTCTTAAGAGTATTGAATTGCCATATTCAATGTATGAGGTGGAGAAATCTATAAGTCGATTTGGCATGGAATATCATAAGATTCATTCTTGTCTAAATGATTGCATTCTTTATAGAAAAGAATATTTTATAGAAAAGAATATAAGACATTAGATGATTTGTCCAATATGTAAAGAATAGAGATTGAAGCGTGCTACAAATGAAAAAACACCAAATAAAGGCATGCCCACAAAGGTTCTTTGGTACTTTCCTCCGCTTCCTCGCTTTCAAAAGTTGTTCAAAAGTAAAGAGACATCAAAGATGTTGACTTGGAATTCAGATAATCAATCTGATGAAGGAATGCTATATCATCCTTGTGATTCTCTAAATTAGAAAGTAGTAGATAATTTCATCCTTGTGATTCTCCACATTTGATGTTGTTATATACATAGATTTGAGTTGAACTTAACAAACCCAATCATAAAATAATATAAATTTTAGAATGGCTTGCACATGGTCCAAAATTTGATGTCAAATCATATTCTAGTTTCACAATTAATGGATTGAGGTTTACAACTCAAGAAAGGGACAAATTCTAAGTAAATCAGAATAGTAGTGTGAAGATGGTTGCACAAACTAGGCAATTTTCCAATTCAAAAGAAGGTAATCCTGTACTTTTTGATAAACATATTATGGTATAATTTAAGAAATTTGGGAACTCGATTATGAGCTCTTCTATGAAACAATATTCTTGTGTGATTGGGTCGAAGATGTTATCAATATCGGATATAAAATTGATGATTTTGGAATTACCCTTGTAAATTTCTCCAAGATAAGTGACACTAATGATCCTTTCACGTTAGCATTTCATGCAAAACAAGTATTTTACATGAGAAATCAAATTGACACAAGTATTTCACGCCTCCATAAAAAGAGTTCTACCATTGTGATGCTTTAGAAATGATGACATTCTTGATACATTATCCAATATTAGTCATTTCTCAAACAAATTCCTAATGAATGTGATTATCTAGTTGATAATGACGATTTTTCGTCATGGACTTGAAGTGATTGTAAAGGAATATATATATAACACGATCAACAACCTAATTAAACATAATATATGTTCTATATTATTCTAATAATTCTTGTTTATATGTTTGGACTTAAAATTTTCAATTAATTTCTATTTCATCATTGTTTGCAAATATTTCATGGATACTAGGGTACCCGATATTGTAGATTCAAATGATCCATTAGGGCATTTAAATGAAGGGGTTAGGCTAATATACTTGATGCTCCACTTAACCCAGATGATAGAGTACCCGTTCAATTTGATGCTAATGGTAACCCATTAGGAGAAAATGGCCAAAAATTGAAATCTTATATTGGTAGACTTGTGAAGTCAAGTATACCAATCAATATAAATGATTGGACTATGGTTGACGATGCTGAAAAGTTTAAGATATGGAAAACCATTTATATAAGTCTCTTTTGTTTTATAACTAGTTACATATATTATATCTTTTTTGTATTATATCTCATCTAAAATATTTGTTTTTACAAAATCATTTCAATGTCCATGATACTTGGAATAACAAGTGTTACAAGATTGCAAATAAGGCATGAAGGGAATACAAAACTTCCAAATTGACCAGAAATTATGTGTTTCCATACTTGGAACCACTTAATGAAGAACTATTCAAAATCCCTGAAGAATACCTTTAGATTGAACCCTAAGTATGGAAAGATTTCATGGATTATAGACATACGGATGAATTTCAAATCATTAGGGAAGAACATCAGAATATACAAATGTAGAATATTCTTCCTAACCATCTAAGAGGTCATCAAATCCTAAAGTTAGACAAAAAATGGTATCATTAAGTTGTTAATTTATAAATATTTTTATATTTGTTTTCCTCAAATTTAAGTTGATGTCATGGTTAATAAATTTATGTAATTTACGTAAGAATATGAATTGGGTAGACTCGTTACTTGATCTCAATTATATATAGAAACAAAGATCCCAAAAATGAAAAATTCAAGACCAATGACTAAACGTGGAGAAGAAAGATTCAATAAGTTGGTTAGTAATTTAACTTGATACAAAGTCCTTATGATTTTTGCATATTGATGTAATAATGTGTGATATATTTTTTTGCTTTATTATTTATAGAGAGTTGTTCAAGAACAAATAGTCAGGGGTGAAATAATCAAACAACCATGGAGAGAAGCAATATATCATGCAATTGGACGCGAACATCTTGGTCCTGTTAGGGGAGGATGCCAATATGATGGTTATATGAAGTTTTTAATATTCATAAAGAAAAGCCTCAGATGGTCAGTAAGGAGAAGTATTGTAAAATTGAAGAATAATTCAGCGTATTTAAGGCCTCAGTGTTAAGTGAGATTGCCACTTTAAAGGAATATCAATCATAAGACATGTTAGGCTTGACACCATACTACAATTAAGGCATTCCCTATTAGCCAGGCTTGCAACCATCCATACCAGGCATGCCACCATCCATGCCAATCATGCTACCATTCATGCCAGGCATGCCACACATGCAATCTTATGATGCCCAACCTATATCCTGTATGGGATATACTCTCCAATGCAATCTGTGCAATCTTACCACTCATCATATGATGAATGTTTTGATGAGAATGGTCTTCCAATAGCTACCCCTCATGGGAGTCCTCCTCTATTTGATGAATCATTTGTGGTAAGATTTAAAGCTTATGTAGATAGTCTATTATTTTTATTTTTTTATTATATATAACACTTAAAGTTTTACAAAATATGAAATTTTTATTGAAACTTCCATCATCTACAAACTATGGTACTTTTGGAATGGTACAACAATTAAGCAATGATCGAGTGATTCATAATCAATATGTGCCAAATTATTGGAAAATTGTAATTGATCAATCATTACTCCATAAATGTCCACTACTTATGCCTTATGATGTTACCACAATCCAAGAAGCAGTTAGACAATATATGACTTGGTCATCTAGTGAAAGTGTGATAAATTTTGACATGATACTATTTTTTTACTTAAGATAACACTTTTTCACTACTATTATATTATTATTCTTTTATTGTTACTAATATATATAATACCTCTTCTTTAGTCTATTATACCAGAATTAGTAAGTGCAGCACATTTAAGAGATACAAATCAAGTATCTCATGGTAAATCTAGGTCTAGTGGGAAATCATAGCACACTAAGTCATTCAAGAAGAAGTTAAGAAAAAAGTATAGTTATGAATATGCTATAAATTTAAGCAAAAATCTTGGCTTTTTTATGACAATTGGTGCAAGCAAGACTAGCATAAATGATGAATATACTGTGCTACTTTCTAGAGAAATTTATGGCGTAGACATTGGGCAAACATATGTATCGATTGAGTGCATATTGTAGCTATTTGAATTTTAAATGATCGATTTAAGTATAATTCAAGTACGGACAAGGTGAGTACTCAATAAGTAAATAACTTTCATTTATGTAGAAAATATAATTATATTTATATTATATAATTATTTATATATAATTATTTATATATAATTATTTTATATATGGCATGTTATTATCAATTTCAAGCTAATCATTTATAACCTTTAGTAATGTTCTATGATTCATCATTTGTCAATCAATGTCAAGAGAAGGATGTTAGCATTAGAGCTAAAAACTTATGTGATTGGGCATTAACACTTAACATAAATTAGAGTTGATAATCCCTTGGCCACTAAAGTTTGAACAAGGCCAAGATTATTGGATGTTGATAATTCTTGATCTATATGGAAATTATTTTGGGTACTGTGACTCAGCTTCCATAGATTTAAGTAAAGATACAAAGTTGTTGAAATATAAGAGTTATAGCTAGTTATTTCTCTTATATTGTTCTTTGTAATATTTAATAAAAAACTAACTGCTTTAAAATTTGATAGGGCATAGAAGCTGTGGAACAAGAGTAGGGGCATTGCCCTTAAAAAGTCCCATAAGCTTATATGAGACAAAGTTATGGTATGTACAAGAGAATATTAATAGTTTAATTAATTTTACTATTGAATAATAAAGATATTAAAATATGAAAAACCATGTACACTTTCTTTTTGTAAGTTCCACAACAAAATGATGGAGTCATGTGTGGTTACCTTTTCTTGAATTCATGATATTTCATTCTTATTTTGAATTTAAATACATGTAGTTCTTTGGTTGGAACAAGTCGGGCTATGATATGCATATTTTTGATGATTTAAGAGAAGAATGGGCAGAACATATACTTCAAATTATAACATCAGAAGAAAAATATGATGATCTTTAATAGCATAGAACAACACCATGGTAATTTTCATAATGCTTTAATTTCTCTATTCCTGTGTCTTTGAGGTTTGGGCTTGTTTGATGGATGTTTATGTGCTTATGTATTTAGGGGAATGAATTGTTATATGGATCCGTTTTTTTGCACAAACTCATCTCATACCTCTTGCCTAATTCCCTTGTCACTATAAATGAGGCATTGTTGGTGATTCTAAGAAAACCAAGCTTCTTCTCCTTGAAATAAAGTGGGATTATCACAAAATCTATGACAAAAGAGGCGACATCATTTTATTTGTAATTTAAGTTATATATATATATATATTGTATATAAATTATTTTTTTGTAATAAATTTAATCTTCAAATAATTAATTAATATTTAATTTTTTAATTATTTGTACTATTTAAAATTCTTTTTAACATATTTTCCGTTTTTCATGCTATTATGTGATCAAATACAAGTTGTGAGGATAACATAAAATGAGTAAAATATGTAAAAGATATATATATATATATATATATATATATATATATATATATATAATTTAAAGTCGGTTTAACAAATTTAAAGTCTCCTCATTTTAAATCAGTTCACCTAAGCGACTTTAAACGAATTTTAAGTCGGTTAATAACCGACTTAAAAGCCCCATTTTAACGTATTGTCTAATCCATTTATGCAATTATTATTGAAAGCAATTGCTCTCTCCAAATCAAGAAAATTGTGTTATCATGCTTAATATAAAAGCTAACATTTATAGGAGGCATCAAGATGCCAGAAAAAGAAGAAGATGTTGATTGTTGAACACTATCATTCTCAAGGCCAACTATCTGTTCAAGATTGGGTTGAACTATAGCATTGAAAACATTCTTGTTTCTTGTCGACTGCACAGGAGTAGAAACCATTGGTGAACCGTGCAAGACATTCAGAAATGTGAACTTTGATACCATATGATGATTATAGGAATGCAATGTTTAGCAAGAATTCAGAATGTATACTATTGCAGAAGTTATATGCTATATATATAGCAATTTAGTTACAGTGTAGAAGATGTAAAATATCTAACAACTAACTAATACAATACTAGCAGAAAATAAAAACTTTACAAAAGAAAGGATCCAATTCAATAGCCCTATGATATCATATAGTCCAAGAGAATCAAATAAAGTTGACAATAATTGAAAATAAAGGAGGATCCAACTATGCCTTATGGTCCCAGGTGGTGGAGATGTATATCTCTGGCAAAGACAAACTGGGATATATTAATGGGGATTTTCCTAAACCTACTGAAAAACCGACCCTCATTCAGGAGATGGCGCACTGAAAATGCCATTGTTAAAGGATGGTTGATCAATTCGATGGACCCCTCCTTGATTGCAAATTTTATTCGATTCCCAACTGCAAAACAAGTTTGGGATTCTGCTGCTACCACCTACTATGATGGGACAAACACGTCTCAAGTGTATGATCTTCACCGTCGAGTTACTCATATAAAGTAGGCGGTTAGATCCATTGAAAAATACTACAATGACCTTCAAGGGTTTTGGCGAGAAATTGATTTCCATCGTCCTAATCCAATGGAGTGTGCAACTGACATACAAAAATACAAATCCATCGTACAGGAAGATCGAGTGTATACCTTCCTTGATGGAATTGATGATAGACTCGACAAAACTCGAAATGATGTGCTTCAAATCAAACCATTCCCTACAATGGAACAAGCCTATGGATTCATACGTAGGGAAGAGGTCCGGCAGACCGTAATGATCACGGGTATAGATACGACACTCGGAGTAGTTATGGCTTTTAAAGGGGTCAAGGGACACCATAATCTGATGCCACCAAAAATAGGATCCTCTTTGGATAGCAAGAAATCCACGGGAAATCCACCATCTCTTGACATGAAATGTGGCCATTGCGGAAACTCCAAACACACACGTGAAAACTACTTCAAACTACATGGGTATCTAGAATGGTGGAATGATCTTCAAGCACAGAAGAAACGGGACACCACTGGGCGAGCCGTTGTGGCTACCAATAATGCCTCACTATCCCATACTTCTCAAGCCGAATCTTCCCAGGATCCAGGTATTTCAAGTAAATCATTTCACATCTCTACTCATAGTGATAATAAGGATTGGATTCTAGAATCTGGAGCTACATATCACATGAAATTTGACCCAAAAGATCTCTCCAATACAACCCAACCAAGACGGAGTCGTGTTGCCAATGCCAATGTAGTCACTTATCTAGTTACATAAGATGGAACAGTGACCTTATCTCCTTCATTATCATTATCTAATACTTTACTTGTACCCTCTCTTTCAAATCGACTAATGTCTGTAAGTTAGGTCGCTTCATATCTTAACTGTGTAGTATTGATGTATTCTACTTTTTGCCTTCTATAGGATATTCTCACCAAGGAGATCATTGGGCGTGGTACTAAGAGAGGAGGGTTATATTATGTGGATGACCTCAGTTCAAGAAGAGCCAATCATATGCAACACACTATTGGTAACAAGGAACGACAGATTTAGCTATGTCATCGTAGATTTGGGTATCCATCATTCGGGTATTTAAAGCACCTACTCCCCAGTTTATTTTCAAATATCACACATTCAAATTTAAAGTGTGATACTTGTATCCTAGAAAAAAGTCATAGGGCCTCTTATCCTATGAGCATGAATAAAAGTATGACTCCTTTTGCTTTGGTACATTCTGATGTTTATGGACCTTCACCGGTCACTACGTCATCGGGTCATCATTGGTTTGTTATTTTTGTTGATGATTGTACACGAATGACATGGCTTTACCTTCTCAAACATAAAGATGAAGTATTTTCTATGTTTCACTTGTTTCACACCATGGTTCAGACACAATTGTTTGAAAAAATTAAGATTCTTAGGTCTGATAATGGAGGGGAGTATGTTAATCAGTAATTTCGGACATACTTAGACAACCATGGTTTTCTTCATGAAACCTTGTATTCACAAACCCCACATAGAATGGGACTGCGGAGAGGAAGAATAGGCATATTTTAGAAACTGCTCGGGCCTTACTAATTGGTGCACATATGCCTAGTAGATACTGGAGTGATGCTGTTACTACAGCTGTGTATCTACTGAACCGTATGCCCACAAAACCTTACAGTTTAAGACTCCATTAAAGGTGCTAACTGATCATGTTCCCTTGCCTACTATTTTGATGCTTTCTCCCCGAATTTTTGGATGTATTGCTTTTGTCCACCTCCATAAAAATCAACGAACTAAGTTGGATCCATGTGTTGTCCGATGTGTATTCTTGGGGTATGACGTACAAAAAAGGGATACCGATGCTACGATCCTATTACTAAAAGAACCTACATTACCATAGATGTCACTTTCCTAGAATCTGAATGTTTCTTACCATCATCAGTATCCAATTCCCCTCTTCAGGGGGAGAGTTATGGTGAAGAACAGAATTAGCTTGATGTTGAATTATTAGACATTAGTAACAATCCAACATACTCAGATAATGCCAATAATATGGATGAGCCAGTACCTAGACCTGAACTTGAACTTTTAAGAACTGAATCTGAACTAGTAATTGAATCTGTAGAAGATGTAGTGGCTGATGTACCCCTCCACTCTCTAGTACCCAATGATCATCCTGCTGAGAATACTCCTGAGGTAAGTTCTTCTATCACACCTTTACAAACTAATGCTATAGATACATCTGTTGGTTATTTTCTATCTTTCAGACACAATTGAGGCAAACCTCTAAACCGATACTCTCCAGACAAAGAGGAACGACAATCCAAGTATCCAATAGCCAATTATGTATCTACTCAAGGGTTACTAGAACCTATCAGGGCTTTTGCACAAACACTCTCCTTATGTCAAATTCCAAGTAACGTTGAATAAGCCTTATCTGATCCAAATTGGGCTCAAGCTATAAAAGAAAAATAACACATGGGTGTTAAGCAAGTTACCTAAAGGGAGGAAGATGGTAGGATGCAAGTGGATTTTCTCCATTAAGTATAAAGCAGATGGGTCAGTTGATCGATACAAGGCGAGGCTAGTAGCAAAAGGGTATACACAGAAACATGGTATAGATTATCAAGAAACCTTCTCACCTGTGGCTAAACTAAAAACTGTGAGGGTTTTGTTATCTCTTGCAGCAAATTTAGATTGGCCATTGCACCAACTTGACGTGAAGAATGCCTTCCTTCATGGTGACCTAGAAGAAGAGATTTACATGGATATTCCACCAGGATATATGGTTACATCAGGAAAAGAAACTGCATGTAGATTACAACGAGCATTGTATGGACTAAAACAATCACCTCGAGCATGGTTTGGCAGATTGAGTTCAGCAATGAGAAAATATGGGTTTCAACAAAGCAACTCTGACCACACTCTTTTCCTAAAACATCGATTGGGAAAAATAACAGCCCTTATAGTCTATGTAGATGACATGATCATTACAGGGGATGATAAAGAAGAAATCTCTAGGCTTCAAGAACAACTGTCAAATGAATTTGAAATGAAGGACTTGGGAGGGCTCAAATACTTCTTAGGCATTGAGGTAACAAGATCAAAACAAGGTATATGTCTTTCCCAAAGGAAATATAATCTAGACCTACTGGTAGAGGCAGGATTACTAGATTGTAAACCTATCAATATTCCGATGGTCCAAAATCATAAACTTGGAGAATATGTGGACCAGGTACCAGCAGATAAACAGAGATATCAACAGTTAGTAGGTAAACTCATATACTTATCTCATACTCAACCTGATATTTCTTATGATATGAGTGTCGTGAGTCAGTTTATGCACTGCCCAAGTGAAGACCATATGGATGCCATCATGCGAATACTCCGTTATTTAAAATACTCCCCTGGGAAAGGACTTATGTTTTCAAAGAATGGTCAATTGGAAGTCCTTGGATATACAGATTCAGACTGGGTAGGGAATATGAAGGATAGAAAATCTACTGCTGGGTACTTTACTTTTGTGGGGGGCAATCTTGTTACATGGAGGAGCAAGAAGCAAAATGTAGTTGACTTATCTAGTACTGAAGCTGAATTTCGAGGAATGGTCAAGGGAATATGTGAGCTCCTGATGAGCAGAATCGTGATCGCCAAATACTTTGATGAACGAAAACCGGCATCGCCGATCCTGCCAATACTTTGGTTTTATATTTATAAAACTCTCGCAAGTGCACGAATCATTTCGTAGAAAATGATAAGTATACTCCTAAGGTCGATCTAAGGAAGGAATGTATGTGGTTTTTAATTTATTATTCAAACTTTTAAAAACGAAATTAAATCCTAAACATCCTGTCACGATATTTTGGGGTTTTTGTGTTTTTAATCTAATTACAGAAAATTAAACATAGATTCAATAAACATTCATTAAAATTTTATCTTTTATAATGGTGGAGTATTTATGGATATAATAACTAAGTTAATTATGCTTGCTCATATTATCTAGGTTATTAAAGATATGAATTGATATTTATTGATTCTCCCTTTTTTGTATGAATACCACCTTTGGTGGGGTTAGATATTCTTTGTTAACTAAACAAATCAATTAACACCTATGGGTGGGGTTGATAACTAATTTGGTTAATTAAATTAATTCCTTTTTCTAAGAGATTGAAAATGAACCATTTAAATGCCACCTTTGGTGGGGTTAAACAGTTTAAACTTTATTCAAGGTGTCCAAATTAAACCTAAGAATTTAGTTATCCGAGTACTAACTTTCAAGTTTTAAAACCACTACTGAAAACATGTTGTCAATACATTTTCAGATAATAATTCTTATAAAAACTTTTGAAATAGAGCTTCACTCTAACTACCGGGCGATTGTACCATCAAATAAAAGAGCACTACTCTAAATCAGACCGGATAACTAAACCTTAAAATCTAATTTTCAGATTTAAGTTTGTAATGAAAAATAATATATTTCTCTCTAACATTCTTAATATAAAATCTTGAATAAAAATAAAATCAATTCATTTTAGAGATTTTTACCTATTTAATATTTCGCAAGCATAACAACGTTATTATTATATCATGTTTACAAATAGCTAGCACAGTTAAATTTAATCACAGACAAATTAAATATAACATGTAAGAATAAAGCATAAAAAATAACTGCAAAGAAAATAAAATCCTTACAGTACTTCGATGCCATTCCCGTTGCTAGAAAACCTCCAAATGGAATTTGCACTCCCATTTATTGAATCAAAAAGCTAATAAATTACAAAAACATAACTAGTTCTTCCCAAAAAGGGAAGAACTCTAAAACTAAGAGAAACTAGCTAAAACATAAGAAAAACTAGCTAAAACATAAGAAAAACTAAAAAAACTAAAAACTAAGAAATGGAGAGAAAGAAAGAAGAGAGAAGTGTGTTTTGAGGTGTGTTTTTGAAGTGAAGGGAAGGGGGTATTTATAGGTGAGGATGGAGAGAAAAAATGAGTAAAAAAATGTTAAAAAAATGTTAAAAAATGCAAAAACGCGTAATGGACATGGTGAGGTCATCAATGACGTCAGCATGACGTCATGGGGGCGGCTGCACGTGAAAAATGGGGCAAAAACGCGTTGGGCGCGCGGAGGGGGGCTGTTGGGGCGCTGCGCTGTGCGCGGATGAACACTACCCACGGGTGCAGTTGTGCGCGGATGAACAGTAGCCGCGCGTAGCTTTGCGCTGATGAACAGTAGCCGTGCACGCAGCTCGGCGCGGCTGGGCGCTGGCACGCGCGGGATGGGCTGCTCCGGGCACGATTTTCTTCTTTTTGACATTTTTGACATTTTTGACCTTTTGGACCCATTTTGTCCAATTTTTCCATATTTGTTGACCTTTTCCCACTTATTTATGAATATATTTGTGATGTATTGCTTCAAGTATTCCTCTTTGAGTCTTTAAATTGCGTTTTTAAGCCAAAATACCTGAGAAACAATAAAAATACCCGTGATTCCGAAAAAGACAAATTTATATAAATATATGATAAAACATATAAATATATATATTTTTAATCAATTAATGTACATAAAATCATGGTTATTTTAGTGCTTTTTGAGCACTCATCAGCTCCTTTGTTTGAAAAAACTTCTAACTGAGATTGGTGTTGCTCCTAACTCTGAAATGAATTTATTTTGTGATAACAAAGTAGCCATTGCCATCTCTCACAATCCAGTTCAACATGATCGCACGAAGCATGTTGAAGTGGATCGGAACTTCATCAAACAGAATCTTGAAGAAAATATATTCAGCTTCCATTTGTTAAATCAGAAGATCAATTGGCTGATATACTCACAAAATCTGTGTCTACAAAGAATTTTTACAACTCACTTGACAAGTTGGGCATAAGAGACATATATGCACCAACTTGAGGGGGAGTGTTGATGTGTGTTGTGGTGCATGCTGCAACAGTAGTAGACACCAATGCTTAGTAGAGAAAAACATGGAGCAGACAATAATATTAGTGGAGCCATAAAACATGAATGTGCAGCTATTAGGGTTATTGTTTAATTTTTGTTTTCCTTGTATACATATAGCTAAACTCTTGTACAGAAACTGAATAGAAATAATATGAAATATACTGATAATTATCAGAGAAACATAATATTTTGACAATTTATAGCCGTCACATAAAACTACCAAATGTAGCCCACATTTGTAGCTACAAACGTGGTAGCCGAACAAGAGCACTAAAACAGCCACTACACTAAGCACTAACAGCACTTCCTAGAGACTAGGTCGTTTATTAGCTAAAAACCAGAAAATTCTTACATTTAAGGACTACAAACTCTAACATATCCTCCCTTAAACTAAGATGCATGGCTCAGTTTACTTTAAATGGTTCACGTAGTCCCAATAGACCTCGAAGTCTTTGAAACTACTCTAGCTTTAAGCGCTTTGTTAGAATATCAACAATTTTCTCCTATGAGCTACAATGGACTAGTTACACCACTCCTTTGGACAAGTCTCTTAAAAAATGGAACCGAACTCCAATATGTTTGCTTCTCTCATGCATTACTGCATTTTTGGATAGCTTGATTGTTGGGCTATTGCCTCATAAAATAGTTATGCACTTGTTTCCTTCATAGTTGAGAATTTTAAGAATCCTCTTCATCCATATTGGTTGACATGCACATGCAACAATAGCCACAAATTTAGCCTCTGTTATAGATAATTTTATGATTGGTTCCTTCTTAGATGACCAAGCCACTACCCCAAAGCTCATTATGAATGCATGACCTAAAGTTCTCTTCATATCTTCCAAACATCCTGCATAATCACTATATGTATATGCAGTCACAACATCACTTGCCTCCTTCTTGTACATAATGCCAAAGTTGATAGTCCATTTTACATATCTTAATACCCTTTTTTGTAGCCATAAATGAAGTTCTATAGGTTAAGACATATATCTAGAAATCAAGCTTACTGCATACATTAGATCTAGATGGGTGGAGGTTAGATACATTAAGATCCCAACAATATGTTTATAAAGAGTATCATTAACTTTAATCCTGCCCTCATCTTTTGAAATATTGAACCCTGGAATTATAGAATTTAGTATCGCATTACTATCTTTCATGAAAAACCTCCTAAGCACATCCATTGCATATTGCCTTTGGCTTATAAAGATGTCATTTTGTAGCTATTGTACTTCCAATTCTAAAAAGTATATCATTTTTCCTAAGTCTATTATGTCAAATTACCTCATCATAGAGTCTCTAAATTCCCCAAGAATTCCATTATCATCCCCAATGTTTGCTCACTTGGACATTTCTCAAAGCCTTCACTTAGAAAATAGGTTTCAATATGACTAAACCAAACTCTAGGAGCTTGTTTTAATCCATACAAGGCCTTTCTAAGCTTGTAGACTTTGTTGAGATTGTTTTTCTTCTCAAAACCCTTTGGTTTCTCGACATACACATATTCTATAAAGTCACCATGCAAATATGCTAATTTGACATCAAGTTGATAAACCTTCCAACTTTTGTGAGCAGCAAGAGCAAGAATGATTCTGATAGTGCCACCCGTGCTACTGGTGAAAAGACTTCTGAATAATCAATCCCATATTTTTGCGTATATCCAGCAACCAATCGAGCTTTAAACTTCTCTATCTCTCCATGTTAATTTTGTATTTTAGATCCATTTGAATCCAATCCGTTTGCTCCCTTAGGTAAATTAGTGAGAAACCATGTTTCATTTTTTGTTATGGAGTTGATTTCAGACTCCATTGCTTTC
The DNA here is from genome assembly GCA_033030585.1 of Hippophae rhamnoides. Classification (NCBI taxonomy): domain Eukaryota; kingdom Viridiplantae; phylum Streptophyta; class Magnoliopsida; order Rosales; family Elaeagnaceae; genus Hippophae; species Hippophae rhamnoides. The sequence goes on from CM065436.1 coordinate 33,682,958, forward strand.
ACCCAATTATCATTTTTCACATCCTCTTCAAAACTTACAAGATCTGTATTTGCGAATAAAGAAAAATGCATAAGATTATCATCAAATTCATGTCCTGAGAGTCCTTCTTCACTTAAGTAATCCACCATCCAAAATGGTGGTTTCCTATTTTGTTTTTCTACTGAATTTGAGCGAGTTAATACTACATTTTCACCTTCAGTTATCACAGTAGCAGTACCTTCAGTTGTCCCAACAATATCTTCATTTCCATTTGGAATCTCAATCATATCATCCTCACCTTCTCCCCATTCTAAGGTATCTAGTATCTCTTACTCATGATGCATGTCCTAACTCCATTATCTCTTTTCTTCAAAAACAACACCCATACTGGTTAGTATCTTCTTCGTCGTAGGATTATATATCAAATATCCTTTTGACTCATTTCTTATCTCAAAGAAAACACCACTTTTTCTCTTATCCTTCAACTTTTTTCTCTTTGCATTAGGTCCATGCACGTGACAAATGCATCCAAAGACTCTCAGATGTTTGTTTGATGGTTTGACACCACTTCAGGGCTCTTCTAGAGTTGTGTCTTTCAAAGCCATTATGGGACATTGGTTTAGCACATAGACAACCCATTTCACTACTTCGGGCCATAAAGTCTTTGGAACTCCCTTCTCAAACAATATACATCTTACTAAATTCATTATTGTGCAATTCTTTCTCTCTACAACTCTATTCTACTGAGGATTGTATACTAAATTGTCTTTTGATTCCTATTTCTTTGCAAAAGTGTGTGAATTTTGCGGAAATGAACTCTCCTCCTTGTTCTGTTCGCAAACATTTGATGACAAGGCCAATTTCTTTCTCAATGTGTGTTTTGAAGGACTTGAAAGCAATAAGTGTCTCTGACTTCTCATTCAGAAAGTAAGACCAAGCTTTTCTACTATAGTCATCAATCAAGTATAGCACATACTTCTTTCAACTATTTAAGTTTGGGGAAATTGGGCCACATAAATCAGCATGAATGAGTTCTAGTTTCTTAGTTGCTCTCCAAGTGCTATTTTTAGAAATAGGTTCATGATGTTGTTTTCCCTTTAGGCAGTCAACACACACAGAATCTGAGGTTGAGAGCTGTGGCAACTCATAAACCATTTTCTTTTGTTATAGAGCTGTGGCTGAGAGTTGTGGCAACCCAAAATCTGTAATGCCATAGGTGAGTAAGTTCTTGAGCTGTAGTGTTGAAGATGACTTAAAATGTAGAATGGGACATGGTTGGCTCAATTCTTGTAGTCAATAGAAAAATCCTATTAGCTATCATCTTGGATTGAATAATAAGACCTTTGTGTGGATGAATATTTTTGCACTGCCCAGATTAAATAAGGATTACTAGGCCTTTTTCTTGAAGTTGTACTATGCTTAAGAGGTTGTTTTTTAATATGGGTACATAGAACACATCACCAATGATACAGTTGACTCTATTTGCCACTAACTTGATTTTTCCTTTCCCTGATACTTGCATTCTGGTGTTGTTGCCCAATTTCATAGAATGTTGAAAAGATTCAATTAGTTCTACAAATTGCACTTTGTTACCACACATGTGGTTACTGCATCTAAAATCTAAAAACCAAAGTTCTTATCTGCTTACTCTAGTGTCTTCAACATAGGCCATCAACAACATCCCTACTTGCTCATCTAGCTCAGCATAGTTTGCATGCTTATTCCTGGTGGGACATTCATACTGAAAATGACCAAGTTTGTGATAGCAATAGCATTCCACTATGGCCTTGTTAAATCCTTACCATCAACTTCCTCTACCTCTTTCTTGGCCTCTAAAGCTACCTTTTCCTTAACCTTCTTTGTTTCTATCATTTATGGTTACCTTTAGTGCATGCTCCTCTCTATTATTTCCACTGCTATTCTGTGTGAATTTTTGCTCATGCACAACCATTGAACTTTGCAATTCATCGATTGTGAGTGAGTCAATATCTTTGGATTCTTCGATTGAGACAACCACATAATTATATTTCTCAGTGAGAGTCTTGAGAATCATCTCTACAATAGTGACATCCTTCATGTTTTCACTGTTGCTTCTCATTTTGTTGGACAGGTTCATAACTCGAGCAAAATACTCAGTTATGGTCTCACCTATCTTCATCTCCATGATCTCCCAATCTCTCCTCAATGATTGAAGGGTTGCATGCTTCACTTTAGCATTGCTTGCATATTTCCTTTTCATTGAATCTCATATATCCTTTGTGGTCCGTTTTTCCAAAATCTGCTCAAGATTTATCCTATCATTAGCTTGAAATATGTAATTCTTGAGTTTTTTGATCTTTTTGCTCTACATCCTCCAATTGTCATAATTAGTCTTCTGTCAGTTCTACTTTGGATGGTGGTTCATCATAACTTGTCTTAACCAACTTCCAAATACCCTTAGATTTCAATAGGTTCTTTATGAGCATTGCCTAATGATCATGATGACCATTTAACCGTGGTATGGTAGGCTACATGAAATAAGTTCTTACTCATCTTTCTCTCTTTTTCTCAGGTCCAACGAGAGCTAGCTTTGATACCAAGATGCTTTGATCACACGAAAAAGAGCAAGAAATGCTATATGACTTGCTTCCTTATTGAAGGGGAAGCTTGGATATTTATAGCCATTACAGAAAACTGAAAAATGTAGCGAACATTTATAGCTACCAACGTGGTAACCAAACAAGAACATTAAAACAACCACTACATTAAACACTAACAACACTCCTAGAGACTAGGTGGTTTATTAGTTGAAAACAAAAAAACTCCAAACTCTAACAAATTTTACATGTCATCATCACGAAAGTTCTAATAAATACTTCTAGTATATCATCTCATGATTCTTAGCTACTTCCCCATTTGCTCTTCTTCTTCTTCTTTAATTAAAGCTTATAATTTAATTATAATTTTACTAGATCATAATATATCGTATTATATAGATTAAGTATAATTATATTTGATTGAATTATATTATAATTATTCTATATAGTATTTGATCACCATCTATATAATATATATGGATAAAATTAATGATAAATATTTTAATAAAATAATTTATATTTAAAATAGTGTTTAATTTATTATATTTAATTTATGTACTTATGAAAATAGTTTAATTATAAAAAATTATTTAAATAAATATTTAATTTATTTTATATTTTTCTTATATTTATAAAAAAATTGTTTTTAACTTGAGATTAAAAAAAATCAAAACACAATTTGAGAATTAAAATTTTAAATAGACTTATTAAAATGTTTAATATGATTTGGAGGCACATCTATCATTAGTAATAAATTTTTCCATAACCGTATTGTCTTACTTGAGAATTAAAATTTCAAATAGACTTATTAAAATGTTTAATATGATTTAGATGCACACCTATCATTAGTAATAAATTTTTACATAACCGTATTGTCTTACTTTACAACAAAACACATAACGGCACAAAAATTATACAATAAAAGTCTTTAATATCGTGTAAAAAATGTCTTTAAATGTTTTACTGGCTACACTATTTTCTTTCTAAATAAATATGTTACCTCTTTAATGCAGCTTTGTTATTTCGTTTGGCCAATTTAATGGTACTTTTGTTTGACCAATTTTGTGAATGGGATAAAATAATAATTTAATATGATGAACCATCATAGCATATCAAATTATGAATGGCTTAATATTTGGTTTTTTAATCTTCTCTTTGATTTGCCAAATGCCTAAAAATCATTATTCTTCGTATTGAATAAATACTAGAATTATTTTATATAAACTAATATAATCATTGATAATTCTAAATTATATCAAATAATATAAGGGAGGGTGTGGATAAAACAAAATTGGTGTAATGAATAAATATTAATAAGCATGCATTTTATTTGGATCATAATTATGATAGATTAAATATTTATGACGTGTGATAGACCCAAAGGCGTACCATACTTTAAAACCTAAACTGAATCATTAAGTTTAGAGATCTATGGGATGGTTATATTATAAATAGAATATAAAGATGTTAGAGTCAACAAGTAATATTGTATAATTGAAACAAGTAATAAACCGCCATTTGTGATTAATATCTTTAAAAATTAATATTAGAGCCATTGAAACCATCCATCACAATATTGTATTGGAAATTTGACTAATACATATATGTTTTTGATATATTTTTTAAGTGATCATATCTGTCAATCCCTTTGAGCTGTGTGAATTTGATTATGGATGAAATTTCGAATGGTTATGCACAAAGCCCAAAAACCTTAATTTTGGGTTATTTACAAATTAGTTATGTGATAAAATTAATGTCATGCATCTCTTTGTTCGTGGGTTACAGTCATTTAACGTATTCTACCATGGATTTGGTTGCAACTTTTGGGTTTATTTTGAACAACCCAAAATCCATAAATAATAAATAGAGGGTATTTTTCAATTAGTTTTCAACGAAAACAAATATGATGGCCAAAATTATTTCCATTTAAATATTGCATATTAATATTTTAGTTTTTCTATTAAGTTTTATACGCGATTACATGAAGGTTATTAGATCCATACCTTTAGAGCTTACATGTATGGATAACTTTATCTAAGAAAATCAAGAGGTTATATGCAAAAAAAGTTGTTGCAAAGATGATTTTCATGGAACTTGAGATAATTGTGATCAATGAAGTCAAGATAATAAGGGCCAAAAAGTGGTTTAAGGATAAACACTAATGTGTTTGGCATTAAATTGCTAGAAATTTAAAGTGACACTTACTTTTCGAAGAGGAGTATGTATCCTACACTAGTCTCAAAAGTAAGGATTATTTGTTTTTTCTAAAAAGCACAAATATTTTATCAAAATTTTGAAACTATTTTTCAAGAAGTTACCAAATACCCTTAAAATGCTTGAAGCCATTTAAAACCACTTTCAACAAAAAAGGAGAAGCAGTCCCAAACGGGCCTAAGTCTCTTGATTAGTCGAAACTTGGTACAGTACACTAGATGGTACCATTGGGAGGGAGAGTTCCTATTGGTTTATACATGCCTAATGGAAGCCTTATTCCCAGCTCTTTGGAAAAAGATCCCTACCACATAATGTAAGATAGAAAACTTTAAGATTAGCCTATTCTCTTCATTATCTTTACAGAGATGAAGAGTACTGTGTCTTTCAGTGAGACACTACACCACATCATCTAATGTATATTATTCAGGTTATTTGATAAACCTAACCTATACCTAAGTGGGAAATAGGAGAGGAGCTTAAAACAACCATAATTCATCAAATGTGTGTAGGGACTATAAAGTCGAAATAAAGACTTTAGAGTTAACCGAATACCACCAAGCCATCTCTACTAGAGAGAAGGGCGTAAATCAGCTAATGTACTGCTAGACTCAGATTTTACCATGCTTGGTGATTTTGGGGTTAAAAACCCTTGACGAAGGACAACTCATATGTTCGAGTTAGGTGGAATATGGTAAACACTGAAAAATGAAGAAAAAGCCAACAAATAAAACACCTAAATATTTATCCAAATGAGATGCAACACTGGTTGATAGAGGTGTTATGGTGCACACATTTCAATGACAAGAAAATCTACAACATTAGGCAAGTCATCGAGTTCTTCAGGTAGATGCCCCATTTCAGAGCTTCCATATGATATGCACAAACGTTGCATTTCTTTCGCTGCTTCTAAACTAATAAAGATCTAATTCTTTTGAACTTAAGAATTAGTTCCAACATTATTAACATTACTATCTGAGTTTTATATGATCTAGTTATTCACATAATTTCACCTTTAACCCCCTCTAAAAAACACATGTTTTCTACGTAGTAATAAAAACATGTGTATCACATTTTTGAACATGAGAAACACACGATGCACATATGGTTTTACGTTATATGAAAAACAACATACGTGAACTATGTGGATAAATTAAAAATGAAACTCCATTGGTAAAGGATGACGCAATGCAATTAAACCTTAATACTAAAGTTATGCTAACTTATGTTGTTTTTATGATTAGAATAGTTGAGAATCACACATGCATGCTCTTTACCTTGATATGTTCACTTCCTTGCCCTTTAGGGTTTTGTTGCTCTTTCAATTAGAATAAAACAACAAGAAGACTCGTGACAAAAAAAAAGACTCATGTCTTGTGTGATCTAAATATATTATCAAAAGTCAAGAGTAAAACAAGAATAAACAATATATGAATTTGGTTTATGATCTATCCATGTATTCTTTCGATCGTTTCATCTTAACTTAATGCAAAGCAGTGAGGACTATCACAGGAACATGTGAGAGGTATGAGAGAGCACCACACTTACAGTTATGTTTGCCCCCAACATTCCTTGTAAAGCACTCAATTTCTCCTGAAGTGGTTTCAAGGTGTATAGTTTGGTGTCTTAAGTCTGATTTTACTTTAAAAATCAAAGACGTTTCAAAGATAAATGCCTTACAATATTTGGCTATTTACCATTTCCAACTCCATTTATAAGGGAAACCAATTCAATATTCTTGGTTTCAAGTGATTCTTTATCCACTTCTGTACTCAAAATTTCACTTGGAAGAGTGGAGGAGTTAGGATCAGCTCGTGGTACCAAAAATAGCAGACAGAGAGGACTGACTCTCAAAAAGTTCCGGATTAAAATTGCCAGCCAAAGGTTGTTGAATTGTGTACGAGTAACCTTCAATATATGAAGTAAGAGACCACCTCCCCAGGATGATGTCAGAAGTCCAAAGTTATCAACGGACATAAGCAGAGCAAAGAAAGTACCTTCAATACCCACGGGGCAAAGCTTTGAACTTAAAACGAGAAGGGGCATCCATTTGAGCCGACCAATCATTTGTGATACACTCTCATCAATGACAACAAAGAAATAATCAGGTATGCCAAATTTCAAATTCAACCTCAAAACCAGTCCCAAATCTAGCATTCCAGATAAACCGTAGAGCAACTGTGTCCAGAAAAGCAAGTCCCGAAAAGGATGATCCTTTAGTACATACTGATACAGTAACGCCCCAAATAAGGAGCCAATTGAACCAACAGAGAATATAAACCCAACATTCTCCTGCATACAGTACAGCACACTTATTAATAATCCTGTAATAACACTGTGCATTCAATACGTAGGCTGTTGGAAAGGACAATGAAAGTAAACTTTTTAGGGTTGTGGATCAAACCCATTCTTGTAACATGTTGAGAAGAATAAGAAAGCGGAAACTATTCATATTGTTCTTATCGATAATATTGAAAAATACATTTCATATTTACGAGCAGACTAATTCAACGAACTAATAGGACACCTAAACACATAAAGAAACCAAATAGAATAACAATATTTATTTTCCAATATAAGCTATGTTATTTGAACTCTTAATTTTTCGTGAAGTATCCATGTCCAAACAACATGACATGAATATAAGTGTAGGTATTTAAACACTCAAATGTAGTAGAAATTTACAGAAAATTGACAAAAATGGATGTGTCCGACACTTGGATACGTATCTAAAAATTTACGATTTTTGGTATCTTAAAAAAGAATGCTTGAGCATAGCATGCAAGTAGAAAAGAACTCGATGGTAATAAAACATGAGATATTTCAATGTACCACTCGATAAAACAAAGGAAAATTGCTCTTTATCAATTCATAACTTTTTTCCCACAACATATAATTTTTTATATTGCTTTAATATACAGGAAGACACGCTAAGTTGCAAAATAAAATCTGGTAGAAGTACAATGTCAAATACCTGAGAGAAAGAAGGGCCGTCTTTTGAGTCTGTATACCAATAAAACATTCCCTCAAGGATATTCAAGCTCAATGCAAAGGATAAGTACATATATAAACATGGCCTCCACACATTTGGGGATTTTAGTGTTGTCCACATGGAACTACTAGCTTCAAGAATCTTCTGATTTACCTGTGTTGAACATAAATATTAGAGCACGAGCATAAAAGTAAATCTAAATTAATATTTACAGAAAAGTACCTGTCTGTATGAGAAATCCGGTATATGAGGTTCATGAAGCATAATTCCAACTGAAAATACAAGGCTAGCTGGGATCGTCAACAAGCCAAACACTCCCTACCACAATGAGGAAAAAGTCATGAAATAAGATTTTAATATTATGAATTAAAGATGTAAAACAAGAAACAGAATCAACTAAGTGCTAACCTTGGGTCCTAAATGGTGAACAGAGACACCACTTATAGAGAATCCCACTAGTGCTCCAATAGAAGAACTCAAAGCACAAAGACTCTGCATATCAGCTGCCAATGAAGGATGGCTGATACTGTTCTGTGCTACACAGGCATCTATGGTCACATCTGCTATTGCTACACCAGCGCTTCCAGCTGTTAATGACAAAAGTGCAAAAACAATATGCAGCTTCTCATGGAATGATAACACAAGCATGGAAATCACACCAATGGTGCCTGAGAAGAACATTCCGGTGAGACAACAAGTCTTATTGAAAACAACTATTAAACAATAACTCACAAAACTTTAGTAATCAAAGAGTTTTCTTTCTTTTCTTTTTTACTTCTGTAATCAAGATGCAAGCTATACATGTCAATATTAGTTAATGACTGTTAAAAGTGCTTACAATAAAGAAATAAGAAATCATTTAAACGCAGAATAAGAGAATGTGTGGAGTTTTATTTACGTTAGTAATTATTATTCGATTCACCCATTGTATATTTAAAATATCAGAGGACATATCTTCATGACTAGGATTCACTCATTGACAAATGTGTTTATTCTTGTTGCTGAATGTATTACTGGATTGTCTGTACCTCTCTACAAGGAGCATCCAAAGCATATTATTTCTCTTCAATATTTGGACATTGGAGAACAGAACCGTGCCTTAGCTAACCCATGTTCTAAGCACATGTTTCATCAGGTTCATTGTGCCATTGCCAACCACACATTGGTCATTAAAACACGAACTTACAGTTCAGTACTTCTACATTGGTTATATACTTATACCATACTTGCCAACAAAGAGAAAACTGAGAGCCATGGTTTGCTAAAAGAAAACAAATATGGCTATTGTCTTCTAGTGCAAAGACATAAGCTCCAAATGGGCAGTGAGAGAGCGTGGCTTCGAATCCGTCAAATGTAAACGGGTGTGCGAATGTGTAATTAGTTATTTAAAAAAAAACATTTTAACAAATATGAATTAGAAGTGTTGTTCTTCAACATGACATTTACTTCATCTTACCAAAGACGACTTTGAAACTGATAGTATCTAACAGAAGATAAAGGAATTGATGTATATACTATACAGACAATTAAGAAATGGAAGTTAAACTTTTGATGAAAACTTCTTATGGAAAAAATAAACAAACTACATTATCTAAATTTGATACTTATCATTCCTAAAGTGCAATTAGACATCTTTATACAAGATTTGAGAAGCATTAAAAGGAAAGGAAAAGGAGCAATATATGAATACCTGCAAAAATGAAATAAGGCCGTCTTCGATAACCAAGGATAGGGACAACATCAGTAAGAAGACCCCACAAAGGCTTGACCATCCAAGGAATAGAAGTAATTCCAGCATAAATTTGTGCTTCAGAAGGTTGGACCTTTTGGACATCTTTCATGTAATACTCTATAGCAACACGAGCAAGGGCTCCACCCAATCCTTGACTTATTCCATAAACAACAACCACCCCAAACACAAGACTCCAGTGCATTTCTATCGCAAGCATTTTGAACCAATCCACTGCAGCACAGAAACAAGAAGAACGCCCTTTCTTGGAATCATTTTCCTCCACAATAATAATATTGGAGGATTCAAGATTCTCATCCTCCAACATAACTTAATTTCAAAACCAAAATACATAAAACAACAACTACTACCCAGTTGACTAATCAAAGCATCCCAAACTCGGAATCTTTTTAATCAAAAGAATGCAAAACCCACATCACAAATTCGTATATTTTGAACTGGGTATCTTGAATCTGACGATTTTTTTAGGAATTCTTGAAATCTCAGACCAAGGTTTTGATTTCTTCTGAAATCAACATGACTCAAGTTTTCCTCAATGAAGAATCCTTTGCAAATGGGGTAGTTTCCAATCTCCAATTCATTGTTCTGAAATCTGAATCCAGAAGCGTGAAACTCCGGGAAAAAAAGCCTGTATTAAGTTTGACTCAGTAACAATTATTATTATTTTTTATTTTTTGTCTTCACTTGGCCACCAAACTTTAGTTTGCTAGGCTGGTCGTGAAAGCAATTTTTATCCTGCTGGTAATTACACTCTCCTCGGTAATTTCTATTAATGTTTTAAACTATCTACCGTTTTTTTGGATGTTAAAATGTAGAATTAAACATGATTATATTTTTGAATTTGAATGTTTTTTCAAATTTACCGATAAAAATATTAATAATAAAATTAATATGATTTGATGCCTGTATGTTAATTGTAAAAATGAGAAATTTCTTGATATTGGTGAAGTTAAGTATCACTTTATTCGTAATGGTATTTTTTTGAGTTATAAATGTTGGTATTATCATGAAAAAAATATTGATAATATTCATAAGAAAGATATAAATAAAGATATGAGTAGATTATATACATTTTATCGAAATGTACAAACAGAGAATATGTTTCATACTATTAAAGATGAACTACATGAGGATGATCTTGAAACCTTTAAAAAGCTTCTAGAAGATGCCAAAAAATGGTTGTATCGAGAGTGCAAGAAATACACTAAAATGTTGAGATTGATTCATTTGTATAATGTGAAGGAAAAAAATGGTTTTTCTAACTAAGGATTCACAAAACTACTAAATATACTAATAGATATGTTTCCTGAGGATAATAAATTGTCATCTTCAATGTATGAAATGAAGAAATCTCTTAGTCGATTTGACATGAAATATTATAAGATTCGTGCTTCTCCAAATGATTGCATTCTCTATAGAAAAGAATTTAAGACATTATATGATTGTCTGGTGTGTAAAGAATCGAGATGGAAGTATGTTACAAATGAGACAACACCTAAGAAAGACATGCCCGCAAAGGTTTTTTAGTACTTTCCTCCATTCCTATTATGTAAATAATATAAATCATTTTAAATGATGCATGGTGGAACATTACATTACTAAAGAGGCCATTGAGTTTTGTTCTGAAAAATTTAGTGGTTGCACTAAAATTGGGAATCTTACGCACAATTAGTAACCTTATGCTCGGTAGAAGTAATAAATTTTTTATTGATCTCACTTGATGGAAAAAAGCACATCAAATCATTTTGGTAAATAATAATGAGGCACAATTGTACATAGAGTAAGTGATGACACAATAGTAGTGTGAAGATGGTTGCGCAAACTAGGAAATTTGCTAGTTCAAAAGATGGTAATTCTGTACTTTCTGATATAACATATTATGGTATAATTCAAGAGATTTGGGAACTCGATTATAAGGTCTTCCATGAAACATTATTCTTGTGTGATTGGGTCGAAGATGTTATCAATGTTGGATATAAAATAGATGATTTTGGATTTACTCTTGTAAACTTATCTAAGATAAGTCATACCGTTGATCCTTTCACGTTAGTACTTCATGCAAAACAAGTATTTTATGTGAGCGATCAAATTGACAAAAGATGGTATGTTGTGTTAACGCCTCCACAAAAAGAGTTCTACCATTATGATTCTTTAGAAGATGATGACATGCTTGATACATTATCCAATATTAGTCATTTCTCAAACAAATCGCCTAATGTATGTGATGATCTAATTAACGACGATGATTCTTTGTCATGGACTCAAAGTGATTGTGAAGGAATATATTTATATACGATCAACAACCTAATTAAACATAATGTATGTTCTATATTATTCTAATAACTCTTGTTTATATGTTTGGACTTAAAATTGTCAATTAATTTCTATTTCATCATTGTTTGTAGATATTTCATGGATCCTAGGGTGCTATAGATTGTAGATCCAAATGATCCATTTGGGAATTTGAAAAGAAGGGATTGGGCTAATATACCTGATACTCCACTTAATCCAGATGATAGAGTAACCGTTCAATTTGATGCAAATGGTAACCCATTAGGAGAAAATGGCCAACAATTGAAATCTTCTATTGGTAGACTTGTGAAGTCAAGTATACCAATCAATATAAATGATTGGACTAAGGTTGAAGATGGTCAAAAGTATAAGATATGAAAAACCATTTATGTAAGTCTCTTTTGTTTTATAATTAATTACATATATTATATTTTTTTTGTATTATATCTCATCTAAAATGTGTTTTTTTACAGAATCATTTCAAAGTCCCTGATAATTGGATGAAAAAGTGTTACAAGATTGCAAATAAGGCATGGAAAGAATACAAAACTTCTAAATTGGCCAGAAATTATATGTTTTCATACTTGGAACCACTTAAGGAACAAGAACTGTACAAAATCCCTTAAGAATGCCTCTGGATTGAACCCAAAGTATGGAAAAACTTCATAGATTATAGACATACAAATGAGTTTCAAATCATTAGGGAAGAACATTAGAATATGCAAATATAGAATATTCTTCCGAACCGTACTAAGAGGTTATCAAATCTTGAAGTTAAACAAAAACGGTATTTTTAAATTGTTAATTTATAATTATTTTTATATTTATTTTTCTCAAATTTAAGTTGATGTCATGGTTAATAAATTTATTTAATTTATGTAGGAAACTGAATTGGGTAGACCGATTACCTTATCTGAATTGTATATTGAAACAAAGATACCTAAAACAAAGAAGTCAAGACCAATGACTAAATGAGGAGAAGAACAACTAAATAAGCTGGTTAGTAATTTAACTTGATACAAAGTCCTTATGATTTTTTCATATTGATGTAATAATGTATGATATTTTTTTACTTTATTATTTGTAAAGAGTTGTTTAAGAACAAATTAACAGGGGTGAAATAATCGAACAACCAGAGAAAGATGTGATATATCATGCATTTTGACGTGAGCATCATGGTTGTGTTAGGGGAGGAAGCCAATATGATGGTTATATGGAGTTTTTTAATTTTCTAAAACAAAGGCCTCAAATGGTCAATCGCAACACATGTCGGGCATGGCACCATACTATAATCAAGGCATGTTCTATTGGCTAGGAATGTCACCATCTATGCTAGGGATGCCACCATCCATGCCAGGCATGCCACCCATGCAATCTCATAGTGCCCAACCTATATCCTTTATGGGATATAATCGTCCTATTGGTCCTCCATTTATGCTAGGAATACAAATGCAATCAGGTAGTGGGTCAATATCTCTAATGCAATCTGTACATTCTTACTATCCATCATATGATAAATTTTTTGATGAGAATGTCCTTCCAATAACTACCCTGTATAAGAGTCTTCCTCAATTTGATGAATCATTTGTGGTAAGATTTAAAGCTTATGTAGATAGTCTATTATTTTTTATTATATATAACACTTAAATGTTTTACTAAATATGAAATGTTTGATGAAACATCCATCATCTATAGACTATGTTGTTATTGGAATGGTACAACAATTGAGCAATGATCGAATGATTCATAATCAAGAACTAAGACCATTCCAATGCTTCTTTTTTCTATGTATAAATTAAACCAATAGTTAGGATAAGCACAAAAATGAAAGCTTATACATCAAAACTCATTGCCTATGGATAAAGAAAAACTATTTCAATATCAAAAACAACAAAAAATGGACCAAACGTATAATAACATATTCAAAATTGTAACCAAGCATCCCTGATTGGTTCTATTCTTAGAAATTTTTTCAAGTCCTTTTCTAATCATGGCTAAAACTTCGGAAATTAGAAATGCCAAAATATGAATAACACTGGATATTATTAGAAATGTCCAGAAAATATCATATTTGTAAAGCAGAAACATTGAGTACTCTTATTAATGTTGAAAATATACTAGATTGATATTAGTTGATTCGAATCGCCCAATTTCGTTTGTTTGTTGTGGTATATGTCTTGACTCAAGATTATCCACTATAATTCCTTTTTATTCTATTCTATTATTAAATTGAATTCTTTTTTATTTTGATATAGATAGAATATCGATTAGTCTATATTATTCTTATACAAATAAGACTTTTATTTTCTACTTCAAAGTTTCTATAAAGAATTAAAGAAAGGAAATTACAAATAGAATTCATTTTTTTTAGTTTAGAATTGGATATTCTTTTTCTATCTAAATTATTTTGAATTTTAGATAGAAATTTTTAATAAATATAAAAATAGAATTAGAATATAAAATCTATATTCTAATATATATAAAAATAGAATTCTAAAAGAAATATATATTTTTCTTTTTTATTTAGGGCTATACGGACTCGAACCATAGACGTTCTCGGTAAAACAGATCAAACTGATTATTATCAAAATGATTTGAACTGTTTTAAAGACCCAACATACAGTTTTTTTTGCATTGGGCTCTTTCGTTAATTGATAGAAATATCAATTAGGCTACCATCTTTTTTTTTTTGACAGAAAAAGAAAAAAGATGGTTCCATGTGCTCTGATTCATTATGTGAATTCAAATCGAGGAGCACTACCATAGTTTTTCAAAGAAGGATTATCCTGACTTAGGTCTACTTCTAGCCTATATCAACTTAAGTTAAATGGAGTCTCCATCGTTCCGATTGAATCAAATATGAAATTTCATACACTTTAAAGCTCATAAGATAGAGCTAAAATATAATTTTTTTGAGGTCCTTATACTCATTATGCCTAGCTTTGAATAAACAGATTATTCACCTTATCAACATCTCATATTAATTGTGAGTTATATATTCGTGCCTAAATGGGCGCCTGAATTGAACCAAGCCATTTGTTAGGCTATTTTTCTCTTGTTTTGTTCCCTAAAAGTCATAGAGTAAGACAAAAATTTCTCAATAAGATCAAATATTTTGATTACATGATCGACTCTTCTGAAAAACATTAGCATGTGTGTAAATGAGGTGCTCTACCTAACTGAGCTATAGCCCTTATTTTGATACATATTTTATCATATAGATAATTTCTTGTCAAGATGAATATTCCACAACCAAATATTCTATCTCTTTAATCCATTTGATTGGTATTGCTTATAAGTAATATTCCATTTATAATCCATCTATGTGATAGGCCATATTTGTTTCTCTTTGTGATGGTAAATGACCTACTTAACTTAGTGATTAGAGTATTGCTATCATACGATGGGAGTCATTGGTTCAAATCCAATAGTAGATAGAACTTATTAGATACCATCTTCAACAATATCTAATAAGTTTTTCTACTCACCCTCTTTTATTGATTTTTTATCTTTTTCATCTTCATCCTACTTTATTTCATTTTAGAATGAAATTTTTTTTGTTGCATCGGAATTGGCAGAAGTGAAATAAGGCATATAAATAGAACTTTTGTTTATACACCTTATTTTTCTTTTCTTATTCGACACACCAATTGATTACGACATGGCATTAATAGCCTCTACTCACATCCTAGCCCGTCTGAGAGCTACATCTTCCTCAATTGTTTGTCTCTTTCTTTCAGCTTTACCAAGTTAACTCTCATTATTTCAAGAGTTTGCTGAGCTTCTTGTGCATCAATGTCACTACCCTTCTTTGTATCATTTACTAATATAGTGACCTCATTATTGCCTATTCTAGCAAAACTTCCCATTAGAGCCATCGTTAACCATTGGTTCTTATGACTATTGTTGCAAGCAAGACTAGGATAAATGATGAATGGACTGTGCTACTTCCTAGAGAAATTTATGACATAGACATTGGGCAAACATATATATCGATCGGGTGCATATTATAACTTTTTGAATTTCAAATGATCGATTTAAGTATAATTCAAGTGTGGACAATATGAGTCCTTAATAAGTAAATAACTTTCATTTATGTAGAACATATAATTATATTTATATTATGTAATTATTTATATATATTTATTTTATATAGGGCATGTTATTATTGACTTCAAGCTAATCACCTATCACATTTAGCAATGTTCTATGATCCTTCATTTGTCAATCAATATCAAGAGAAGGATGTTAGCATCAGTGACAAACAATTATGTGATAAAACATTAACACTTAACAGAATTCAAAAGTTGATAATCCTTTGGCCACTAAAGTTTGAACAAGGCCAAGATCATTGGATGTTGATAATCCTTGATCTATATGGAAATTATGTTTGGTACTATGACTCAGCTTCCATAGAATTGAGTAAAGACACAAAAGTAGTTGTTGAAATGTAAGAGTTATAGCTAGCTATTTTTCTTCTATTGTTCTTTGTTATATTTAATAAAGAACTAACTGTTTTAAATTTGGATAGGGCATGGAAGTTGAGGAACAAGAGTAGGAGCATTGCCTTTAAAAAATCACATAAGATTATATGGGACAAAGTTATTATATGTACAAGCGAATATTAATAATTTAATGAATTTTACTATTCAATAATAAATATGTTCGAATATGGAAAACCATGTACACTTTTTTTTGTTGGTTCTACAACAAAATGATGGAGTCATGTGTGGTTACTTTGTTAGGAAATTTATGAGAGAAATCATTTCAAATATCAACATTCCAATTGAAGATGTGGTAATCTCTTTTACTATTATAGTTTTTTAACATATATAAGTTATTTTTTGTGAATTCATAATATTACATTCTTATTT
Source organism: Hippophae rhamnoides (assembly GCA_033030585.1). Classification (NCBI taxonomy): domain Eukaryota; kingdom Viridiplantae; phylum Streptophyta; class Magnoliopsida; order Rosales; family Elaeagnaceae; genus Hippophae; species Hippophae rhamnoides. Next base: position 33,699,632 of record CM065436.1, read on the forward strand.
TGAATTTAAATACATGTAGTTCTTTGGTTAATTAGAAAAAATACGGCTATGATATGCAAATTTTTGATGATTTACGAGAAGAACGAACAAAAAACATACTTCAAATTATAACATCACACAAAGAATCAAGAGAAGAATTTGATGATATTGAATAACATAGGACAATACCTTGTTAAGTTTTTTAATACTTTAATTTCTCTATTTTTGTGTCTTTGATGTTTGGGCTTATTTGATGGAAGTTTATGGGCTCGTGTATTTAGGGGAGTGAATTGTTGTATGTACTTGTTTTTTTTTTTTGCAAAAACTACATACCATCTCATTGGAGAGTTCCCTGGTCATTATGAATGGGACATTGCTAGTGATTCTAAGCAACAAACCAAGCTTCCCCTCCCTGAAATAATGTGAGAATATTACAAAATCAAATGACAAATGAGGCATCATCACTTTATTTATAATTTAAGTTATATATATATATATATATTATTTTTTTATAATGAATTTAATTCTCAAGTAATTTATTAATATTTAATTATTTGTAGTATTTAAAAACCTTTTTAAACATCTTTTGATTTTTTCTGCTATTATGTGATCGAAAATAGGTAGTGAGGATAGCAGAAAATGAGTAGAATATGTTAAAAATATATATGGAATTTAAAGTCGATTCACGGTTTGAAGCAACTTTAAATTTGAAGTCCCCTCGTTTTAAGTCGGTTTACCTAACCAACTTAAAACCTCTTTTAAGTTGGTTAATAACATACTTAAAAGGTTCTTATTGTAGTAGTGAAATGTCCTTTTTACACAGGCAAATTCACTTTTTCACAACTCCACACCCTATAAAAATGACGTTGGGCTTGGTTTCGAAGATGTGGAGTTAAAAGAGTTATTGGTCTAAATAAATTCAATTTTGATATTTGATTAATTTTATTTAACTAACAATAATTTATCTCAAAACACATAATTTTATACCAAATTACGTAATAGAAGAACAAAAAGGCCAGGCACCGTCGATGACCCTACCAAAGTTTTGGTAGCCACTACTAGCTACCTATCGAAGCTACTACAAAACATTATCAGCGACCCCATTGGAGCTCTAGTGTATGTAACTAGTTATATACAAAGATATATATGTATGTAATAGGTTACATTCAATAGGTCATAGGAATTATATTGGATGTAAAATGTTATATACAAAGATATATATATGGATGTAATAGGTTGATGACTCTATGAAAGTAGAGTCATTAGTGTACTTTTTTTACTTAATATTTACTTGTTTTATTCAATAAATAATATTTTTATTGTCAAAAATATTAAAATATAAACTTTTTAGTGAAAATGGGTGAAAATATAATTTTTGGAATTTTTCTAGAATATTTATAAATTTTTAACGCAAGATCAATTAGGATTTGTCGCGTGTCATGCCACGTAAGCAGAGGAGCTGACTGTACAAGCCACATAGATGCCATGTAAGCAAGGACAACAAATCACGTTATGCCACGTGTGAGGAGGAAAAAACGTGTGCCACTCGTTAGCACGACGTTCAATCCGAGTTTGGAAATTGGTCAACCCTTATTTCCATGTGTTACCATGTCATCTGTCCATTTTCATGAATAATGTCGCACTGTGTGCATACCTTTAGATCTTGAAATTGAGCATACGTTGAGGTCAATTAGAAAACAAGTCACCCAAGAGAAAGATATGGCTAATCCATTATAAATAAACAATAATGAGCTAAACTTGAATAATCAAATGCTTTTGATAGATGATGGAGATAGAACTATGAATGAATATGCAATATCTACGTTGGAAGGGCTAAATCTAAGTATTACAAGGCCAAATATTCACACTAATCAGTTTGAGTTAAAGCTAGTGATGTTTCAAATGCTACAAACAGTTGGACAATTTCAGCGGATTACTAATAGAGGATCCCTATCTTCATCTCAGATTGTTTATTGAAGTTGTAGATCCATTACAACTTGGAATGGTTTGGAGGAGAAATTCTTGATGAAATACTTCCCACCAACAAAGAATGCCAAGCTTAGGAATGACATTACTTCCTACCAACAATACAAAGGAGAATCTTTATATAAAGCATGGGAAAGATTCAAGGAATTGCTAAGGAAGTCTCTTTATCATGGTATTCCATCTTGGATTCAAATGGAGACTTTTTACAATGGTCTCAATGCTCAAACAAGAACTATTGTTGATGCATCTACTAATGGAGCTTTGCTAGCCAAATCTTACAATCAAGCTTATGATTTACTTGAGAAAATGGATAGCAATAATTATCAATAGCCAATGGATAGAATGACAGCCACAATAAGAGTAGTCGGAGTGCATGAGGAAAATGATTTCACAGCACTTACAACTCAAGTTTCATCTTTGGTTAATATTTTGAAGGCTCAAAAGTCACGAGTGAGTATAAACGAGGTCCAGAATTCAAGAGTGTCATGTGTGTATTGTGGAGGAGCTTATTTGTTTGATAATTGTCCAAATAATCCTGAATCCATATTCTATGTGAGGAATGTGAACCGAAACTATAATCTTGACTGAAGGTTGTATTGTTATCCTTAATATAAAAGTATTGGGAAAATACGTTTTGGCAAGGCACTTTGTGGCTTGGGTTCTAGCATTAACCTTATGCCATTATTAGTCTTTACGAGATTAGGGGTTGGTAAAGTCAAACCCACTTTAGTAACATTACGAATGGTAGATATGTCAATTAAGAGACATCAGGGTGTGGTAGAAGATTTGCTAGTAAAAGTAGACAAATTCATCTTTTCATGGGACTTCATTGTGCTAGAAATGGAAGAAGACCGTGGAATTCCTATCATACTTGGTCATCCATTCTTAGCAACCAGAAGAGCACTCATTGATGTACGAAAAGGTGAACTTATAATGACATTTCAAGATGAACAAATCATGTTTAAAGATTTTAAAGAATCTGAAACCCCTGATATTGATAATGCTAATAAATGTTTAAGGATACATGTTACTGATTGTGGGAATAGCTTAAAAGAATCTATTAAGTTGCCCACACTTAAGTCTGTTAGACATGATGCTATGAACAAGGACATAAAATCATAAGAAAATAACTCAACCTGTTTTAACTTTGAAAGTATGGCATCGAAGGTTGATATTGTGGACAATGTTAACTGTTTGGAGGACATGCCTTTCATATGTGTATCAAAGGAAATTATGGAAATTTGGAGATAGGATTTCATGAGCAAAACCGGCATCGCCGATTCTACCAATACTTTGGTTTTATATTTATAAAACTCTCTCAAGTGCACGAATCATTTCATAGAAAATGATAAGTATACTCCCAAGGTCGATCTAAGGAAGGAATATATGTGATTTTTAATTTATTATTCAAACTTTTAAAAATGAAATTAAATCCTAAACATCCTGTCACGATATCTAGGGTTTTGTATTTTTAATCTAATAACATAAAAATAAACATAGATACAGATTCAATAAACATTTATGCAAATTTTATCTTTTATAATAGTGAAGTACTTATGGATATAATAACTAAGTTAATTATGCTTGTTCATATTATTTAGGTTATTAAAGATATAAATTGATATTTATTGATTCTCTCTTTTTTATATGAATACCACATTTGGTGGGGTTAGATATTCTTTGTTAACTAAACAAATCAATTAACACCTATGGGTGAGGTCGATAACTAATTTGGTTAATTAAATTAATTCATTTTTCTAAGAGATTGAAAATAAACCATTTAAATGTCACCTTTTGTGGGGTTAGACAGTTTAAACTTTATTCAAGGTGTCCAAATTAAACCTAAGAATTTAATTATCTGAGTACTAACTTTCAAGTTTTAAAACTACTATTGAAAACATGTTGTGAATACATTTTCAGATAATAATTCTTATAAAAACTTTTGAAATAGAGCTTCACTCTAACTACCATACGATTGTACCAACAAATAAAAAAACATTACTCTAAATCAGACAGGATAACTATACCTTAAAATCTAATTTTCAGATTTAAGTTTGTAATGAAAAATAATATATTTCTCTCTAACATTCTTAATATAAAATCTTTAATAAAAACAAAATCAATTCATTTTAGAGATTTTTACCTATTTAATATTTCACAAGCATAACAATGTTATTATTATATCATGTTTACAAACAGCCAACAAAGTTAAATTTAATCACAGACAAATTAAATATAACATATAAGAATAAAGCATTAAAAATAACAGTAAAGAAAATAAAATCTTTACAGTACTTTGATGTTATTCCTATTACTGGAAAACCTCTAAGTGGAATTTGCATTTCCATTTATTGAATCAAAAAGAAAATAAATTACCAAAACATAATTAGTTTTTCTCAAAAAGAGAAGAACTCTAAAACTAAGAAAAACTAACTAAGAAAAGCTAAAAACTAAGAAATGGAGAGAAAGAAGGAGAGAAGAAGATTTTTTGAGGTGTGTTTCGATATGAAGAGAATGAGTGTATTTATAGGTGAGCAGAGGAAGAAAAAGTGGGTGGAAAAATGATTAAAAATGGAGGAAACGCGTAGTAGTGAATTATGATGTCATTGCTGACGTCATGGTAGTGTGGAGTGCGACGGCGCGCGTGGATTGGAAGTAGATGGGCGTAGGCGCACGTAGACTGGAAGTAAATGGGCGCAAGCGCATGACTTCGGCATGGTTTGGGCAATGTGGGCGGGTTGCTCGGCGCTGTTGGGCGAGCTGTTGGGCGGTTGCGTGTGTAATTTCATCCTTTTTAACATTTTTGACCCATTTTGTCCAATTTTTCCATCTTTTTTTGACTTTTCCTCATTTATTTTATGAATATATTTTTGATATATTGCCTCTAGTATTTTTTTGAGTTTTTAAGTTACTTTTTTAAGCAAAAATACCTGGAAAATAATAAAAATACACGTTATTCCGAAAAGACGGATTTATATAAAAATATGATAAAATCATATAAATATATATCTTTTTAATCAATTAAAGTGAATAAATCATGGTAATTTTAGTGCTTTTTTAGCACTCATAAGGATCTAAGCTCAAACCATCAATTGAAGAGCTAACAAGTTTAGACCATACACTTTTACCCTTCTATCCTCACTCGAATATGAAAGTGAAAGAGTCCAATAGAGTGGTGAGAAATCTATTAGAAATACATAAATTGGATGAGTTACGATAGAGTGCTTATAAGAATGCCAAAAAGTTCAAAAAGAAAACAAAAATATTGCATGAGAATAGAATTGAGCACCGTGTTTGCAAGCCAGAACATATCAAGACTCAAATTGTTTCCCAGCAAACTCAAAAGTAAATGGACACAAAGAATGGAAGATAGTTAGTCTCAAAAATAGCTAATATCTCCATAAGAAGATAGTTAGTCTCAAAAATAGCTAATATCTCCATATTAAGGTGATCATATTTCTCTAGTAATACAACTGACCAAATATATCTCACCAAAAACATCTTAGATCAATTGCTCTCCATGAACCAAAGAATGGAAACTCTGGAACAATGTAATTAGTATCTTCAAAGCATGATTGCATATAGTACTCTAGTGGCTCTACCCATATGTGAAGCTCCTAAAGCAAGTCATAGGCATGCTGATAACCAACTTGTGAATATCAACAAACAACCAAAGATTGATAGAATCCCAATTGAAGCCACTAGCTCCTCTATTGAAGTGATTGCTACCTAAAAAGGAAGAAAGCTCAAGAGGGAAATGACCCTCAAGTAACTACCAATATATCAAGAGGGACTTATTCCAACTCCTATGAAGGTAAATGGAGAACTCCTTAATAGGCTCTCTCAAACCCCCTTCATAGATAGAATATTTATAATAGAGCCTCCACAAAGGTCTCTACTCTTTAGTTTAGTAATTATACATGATCAAATGATCTTATGGAACACATACTCCACTAAAAATAGAAAATGATGGCCACCTATATCCTAGACAAGATGCTGGATCAAATGATGTGCAAAATATTTTTATCGAGCTTATCGGAACCAAAACTCAAGTATTCATCAATTAGTTCTCTAGTAGTAGGAAGATAAGGAAAGAGGCTTATGACCTCTTCTTGATGGTTTGGAAGAAAACTGAATCCTTTCAAAGCTACCTCTAACAATTTAACTTTACTAAGATTGAAATATCTGATTGCTATGAGGAGTTTCCATTCAACCATTTAGAAATTGGTTGCTCTATGGGATTTTTCTTAGAAAATCTAGACTCGTAACTTCAATGAGGTCCTTAAAAAAGATAAATAGTATATCACCATTGAGGAAGGTGCTAAAATTTACAGAGCTAACAAACCTGAGTATGAACATCACCATAACTCATCTTAAAAGAGAAACAAATCTCTACCATCCCCAAAGAAAAGAAACTAAGTCATGAAACCATAGAATAAAAAGGTGGATGCCAAAGCCAAACTGGCTATAGAACACCAGTCCATTTAACCCTCTCTAGATTTGAATTGTTCCCATGACTAGAAGGTAAAGAATACGTCGATCATGACAAAGAACATAGAAGGAACAAAATAGGCGATAGCCACTAGCTCCTTCCATGCTAGCTTTCATTATTGAAGTTATACATGGAGGTCACAACCTCGCAAAAAGCTCCAATTCATCAGTGAAAAGTTATATAAAACAAGCCATATCTCCTACAACTCAGATTCTCTAAGTATAATCTATATTAAAATAGTGGTTGGAACTAAAGAGCTATTTAGAGAGTAAGCATTAGCAATAGAATGCTACGTAGCTTCTCTTAAAAAAATGCCTTCGCTTTAATAACAACTATAAATTGGGGAGAAAACTATATCTCTCAAAGAGAACTCATAGAACTTCCTGAAACGAAGAAAAGAAAAATCAAAACTCCATTCCTTTCATATTTCACAAATAACAACATTTAATGGATGCAACTAAAGGAATAAAATCTCAAATGGTTCCCCATAGACACTCTCAGTGCCACCAAAGTGGTTAAGATAGAAACTAATCTTCACTCTCAAATATAAGATAAGTTGGTTAGCTTCTATAAAGAGTATTGAGACTTCTTTGCTTGATCCTATGAAGAAATTCTAGGGATAGATCCTGAAATAGCTTACCATAAGCTGCATCTAAATCTAGCTTTTACCCTAATGAAGCAAAAAAGAAGGAAATTTTCCCCAGAGCTCAACAAAATAATAAACAAAGAAGTGAACAAGCTTAAGGAAGTTTACTTCATTGATGAAGTTTAGTTTTCTGATTGGCTCGCTAACATAGTAATGGAACCAAATAAGGGGAAACTCATAGGATATGTGTTGATTTTACTTATCTCAACATAGAAACACCCAAATATAGCTTCCTTTTACACAAAATAGGCCTATTAGTGTATTCCACTATAGGCCATGAGCTCCTTAGCTTTATAGATGCATTCTCAAGATATAATCAAATTCAAATGCATCTTGGGGATAGATAAAAGACCCTCTTTATCATAGAATGAGGAACCTATTGCTACAATGCATTACTCTTTAGGTTGAAAAATGTAGGTGCTATATACCAGTAACCGGTAAATGAAATGTTCCAAGAACTCCTTAGATAAGCAATGGAAGCATATATTGGTGACATTCTCGTTAAGTCAAAATAGGCACATACTCATGTTAATGACTTGATCGAGAAGCTATTTCTTCATTTTGAGATAGTATTAAATGAATCTAATTCTAAGAAGTGTGTATTTGGAGTTAAGTCAAACAAGTTCCTGGGTTACCAAGTCATAAAAAGAGGGGTTGAAGCTAATCAGGGTCAAATTAGAGCATTAACCAAAATGCCTTCTCCAAAAATAAGAAAGAGGTCTAAAGACTCATAGGTAGGATAATACTCTATATAGATTCGTCTATAGATGAAAGGAGCTATAAATTTTAAGTGGAATGAATCTTGTGACCAAGCTTTCTAGCAATTCAAAATATTTATAGCATCTCCACCGATCCTAGTAAAACTAGAAATTGGGAAGAAATATTTCTTATATCTAGTAGTCTCAGAATATAAAGTGAGTACAGTTCCTATGAAAGAAGACAAAGGAGTTCATAAGCCAATATAATATACCATCAAGGTTTTCTTTGATGTTGAACTCCGGTATCCAATAGTAGAGAAGCTAGCCTTAGCATTAGTAACAACTATAGAAAAACTTCGTCCATATTTCAAGGCCCATAGAATTATAGTTCTCATCTCTTATCCTATGAGATTATGGCTTCAGAAGCCTAACGTTTATGGAGGAATGATTAAATATGCACTGAAATTGAGCAACTATGATTTCAAATATTAGTATCAAACAAAAATTAAAGCCCAAATCTTGGTGTCATCACTGAGATGAAAGTTTATACAACTCCTACCCTAGCATAATCACTTCCAAAAACTAGGGAGAATCTGACTCAGATACTGAGCTATGAAACCTCTTAGTAGATGGATCTTCATGTGCAAAGAGGAATGGGGTATGAATTTTTCAACGAAGTCTAGACAACAACTTCTTAGAGAAATCTTTGAGGTTTGGATTTCATATAACAATCAACAAATCTAAATACGAAGTTCTCATCCCTAGCTTCAAGCTAGTTTAAAGCCTAAGTGTTACAAAAATTTCCAATAAAATCCTCTTAGCTAGTGGTAAGTCAAGTCAAGGGTATATACAATGCTAAAGAACCCAATATGACAAAATATCAGTAGTTGATTGTTGACATACTCTCCATACTAGAATATTTTCAGATTGAACAACATCTAAGAGAAGCAAACACACACACACACACACACACACACACACACACACATATATATATATATATAGATACTCTAATTAACCTAGTCTTTATAATAGATACTAAACCATCTTGGTTGGATATTTTCCTTGCTCCAACATATCTAAGGTATGACCTCTTAAAAAGACACTAAATATAGTCAATCAAGACTCCTAGATGAATCCAATCATACAATATATATTCATAGGAAGTATTCTAGAAAATAAGAAGGAAGCTTAAAATTTGAGATATAGATCAACCTCTTACATAAATGATATAAAAGATCTTCTCTAGTAGCTCTATTAAAATGCCTTATACCTAAAGAGGCCAAATTGATCCTAGCTAAGATACACGAAGAATCATGTGGAAACCATTCTAGGGAAAGTCCTTATCCTAAAAGTTACATTTATAGGATACTGCTGGCCAAGACTTCATCAAGAAGCTAAAATTATGTCAGAAGCTACCAATAGTGTCAAAGATTTGCACTAATGCTCCACTAACGAGCCAAGAAGCTCACTAACCTAGTAATTCCCTGGTCTTTCATGCAATGATGTATCAATATAGTGGAACCTTTCCTTACAACGAGATCCCAAATGAAAGTAATAGTGGTTGCAACTTATTACTTCTCCAAATGAGTAGGACCTAAAGCTTACAACGAGGTCATGTAAGACAACCTAATCAGGTTCTTATGGACATAAATATTTTGTAAATATGGAGTTCCATGCATAATTATCATAGATAATAGAACCAACCTATCTAGAAGAAAAGTTAGATTATTTTGTGAAAAATGGAAAATCCTACTTCGAACCTTAACTCACAGACACCCATAGGGTAGCAGGAAAGTAGAAGCTACCAATAAGTCTTTGATAAACGAAAACCGGCATCGCCAATTCTCGCAAATACTTTGGTTTTAATATTTGTAAAACTCTCGCAAGTGCACGAATCATTTCGTAGAAAATGATAAGTATACTCCCAAGGTCGATCTAAGGAAGGAATGTATGTGGTTCTTAATTTATTATTCAAACTTTTAAAAACGAAATTAAATCCTAAACATCCTGTCACGATAGTTTGGTTTTTGTGTTCCTAATCTAATAACATAAAATAAACATATATACAGATTAATTAAATATAATAAAAAAATAAACATAGATACAAATTCAATAAATAAATATAAATACAGATTCAATAAATATTCATGCAAATTTTATCATTTATATTAGTGGAGTATTTATGGATATAATAACTAAATTAATTATGCTTACTCATATTATCTAGGTTATTAAAGATATAAATTGATATTTTATTGATTCTCTCTTTTTTGTATGAATACCACCTTTGGTGGGGTTAGATATTCTTTGTTAACTAAACAAATCAATTAACACCTATGGGTGGGGTTGATAACTAATTTGGTTAATTAAATTAATTCCTTTTTCTAAGAGATTGAAAATGAACCATTTAAATGCCACCTTTGGTGGGGTTAGACAATTTAAACTTTATTCGAGGTGTCCAAATTAAACCCAAGAATTTAGTTATACGAGTACTAACTTTCAACTTTTAAAACCACTATCGAAAACATGTTTTCAACACACTTTCACATAATAATTCTTACAAAAACTTTTCAAACACATCTTCACTCTAACTCCCGGGCGATTGTACCAACAAAAAAAAGAGCACTACTCTAAATTAGACAGGATAACTAAACCTTAAAGTCTAATCTTCAGATTTAAGTTTGTAATGAAAAATAATATATTTCTCTCTAACATCCTTAATATAAAATCTTGAATAAAAATAAAATCAATTCATTTTAGAAATTTTCACCTATTTAATATTTCGCAAGCATAACAACGTTATTATTATATCATGATTATAAACAACTAGCACGCTTAAATTTAATCACGAGACAAATTAAATATAACATTTAAGAATAAAGCATAAAAATAATCAGAAGAAAATAAAATCCTTACAGAACTTCGACGCTATTCCCGTTGCTAGAAAACCTCCAAGCGGAATTTGCACTTCCATTTATTGAATCAAAAATCTAAATTATTACAAAAACATTACAAGTTCCTCTCAAAAAGAGAAGAACTCTAAACCTAAGAGAATTGAACTAAAAACTAAGAGAAAAACTAAGAAAAGCTTAGAAACTAAGAAAGAAACTAAGAAAAACTCAAAAACTAAGAAATGAGAGAAAGAAAGAAGAGAGAAGTGTGGTTTTGAGGTGTGCTTTGAAGTGAATGGAAGGGGGTATTTATAGGTGAGGATGGAGAGAAAAAATGAGTAAAAAAATGTTAAAAAAATATTAAAAAATTAAAAAACGTGTAATGGACATCTTTGAGGTCATGAATGACGTCGGCGTGACGTCATGAAGCGGTACTGCGTGGAAAATGGGGCAAAAACGCAACGTTGGGCACGCGGTGGCCGGCTGTAGCGCCGCGTCATTGCTGTGCCGGCCAGCGCGTGAACACGTGCCAGCAGCGCGCGGCGCGCGGAAGGAAGGAACGTGAGCAGCGGCGGCCTTGGCGCGCGCGATTTTCCGTCTTTTGACATTTTTGACCTTTTCGACCCATTTTGTCCAATTTTTCCATGTTTGTTGACCTTTTCCCACTTATTTATTAATTTATTTGTGATGTATTGCTTCAAGTATTCTTCTTTGAGTCTTTAAATTGCGTTTTTAAGCGAAAATACCTGAAAAACAATAAAAATACCCGTGATTCCGAAAAAGACAAATTTATATAAATATATGATAAAACATATAAATATATATATTTTTAATCAATTAATGTGCATAAAATCATGGTTATTTTAGTGCTTTTTGAGCACTCATCAGTCTTTACTTGACATATTGGAAAAGAAGCTCTCCTCAGCAATGTAAACCTAGGTAGACAAGGTCATTAAGGTCCTATGGGTCCTTAGAACAATAAAGAAGAGCCCTACAGGGGAAACTCCATTCTTATTGGCTCATGGTACAAAAGCTATGATACTAGTAGAAATTTAGCTTCTTAATTTAAGAATTGAAGTCTCAAAATTATAGGAATCTCTACACTCTAATCTAGAGCTCCCATAAAAAATGTGATAAAGCTTTACTAAATCTAACAAAATATCAACTTTGAGCAACTCGATACAATAAGTCGAAAGTGAATCATAAAAGTTTCAAAATAAGAAATTGGGTAAATTAGCTGGTAAATTTTCTCCAAAATAAGAGGGATTATATAAAGTGATCTCAATTCTTAGGAAGGGATCCTAGAACCCAGAAGATGCTGAAGAAAGAAAACTTGAAATGAGAATTCCATATATAGGAACAATTGCTCAAAGGTGAATTTTTTTTCTCACTCAAATCGGTAACTGGGACCTAGATAATGGGTTGTAATGCCAACCCATGGAATATTTTTGCAAGCTCTATTTTAGCTTGGCCAAACAAGCCTTACAATGTGAATTAAGCAAGTAGCATAATGAAATTACAAAGAAACATAATTAATTTAACACACAATAAAAACAACCAGTAGATATGAAAACAATAATTTGTGGTAAACACACTAGTGATGATGTGCCTCACAGGCTAGTAGCATACACAAATATAACAAAAATCACATAGTAAGCGATTCATTCATACATACTAAAAAACTATAAAGGATTTTCAATTACTTTAAAACCTCATATGTGGGAACATATTTGATAAATGATGATTGTATTCTCATAGCATGCAATTATACATAACATAGCATATCAAGAAAGTGTTTGACACCTGATACATTATTAGGGTAAGGAGAAATTGACTCCTTAGAGACTCATACCAAAAATGCATGTAGATAAAAATTAGAAACAATATAAATTAATGAGGAGTTAGGTAGCTTAATTTAATATATCAAAAATAATACATAGAAAGTTATAGGTATGCTATATAGAAAGGAAAGAAAGCATGTTACAACATATAAGAAAAAATATTTCTAATTAGAGTCTACATATAGTATGTTAGTTCATACACGATAGAAACTCATATTATATTAACACATAAACTAAGTATACATAACAACATTGGAAGAAGTCCAAGACCTGATACACAATCAGGTTAAGGAGTTACTGACTCCTAAAGGACTTGTCCCAAACATGGAAACAAAAAATAGATAAACACTTAACTAATAATCATAGTAGTTGCAAAAATAATCATAGATAGGTTGTAAATAAACAGTAGATATATTATCAGTAATCAGAAAGCAAGAAATAAATATTAAAGGCTTTCTAATAAAAGCTTAAACCTTAGTATGTAAAAAAATATACAATTTAAACTCAAATTGTACTAGCCAAACAATAGAACATGCATAATACCAAATATAATGATGTAAACCCATATAGAACCCCTACCCATATGATAATATTCTTGCTTTGATTATGGCAACCACTCGATAGCTAACAAATCCATTAAGCAATAAAACAATTACAATCCTAACAGAAATAAAACCCTAATTACCTCTATCAGTTAGGAACACTATTTTAATTACCTATTGTTGCCCTCGCTTGTTGCCTCCATAATGACTTGGTTCAACATCCAAACTTGACTTTCTTCCAGAGTGAGCACCACTCGATGTAGTACGATTTGCTACCAATGACTAGTAAAGTGAACAAGATTTGAAAACCTAATGTAGGAAACCACTCAACTATGATTACCCATAAATTTAGAAACAACCAACATGGGAAACATATTCAACCATATACCACAAACTTCCAATAACCAACTACCATTTTAGGAACTAAACTCAAACAATAAGCTCAAACCACTAATCTGGGAAACATAATCAACAACATATGACACATAGCTAAAGTGGGAAACATATTCAACCATTTACTACTAATAACCAATCAGCCAATGCTTGACTCATTCCATATAGGCCCCTTACAAATGAAAAGTTGCATGCTAGTAACTACCAACTGACACATGGCTCACAAAAACACATGATCCTCACATAAAACCCACTCATAAATAATACCTCAAGTACCCACCACTCAAGAGCATGATTTTCTCACACATTCATGAATCACTAATATCGAACACCACCAAGGTAATATAGATCTAGAAATATAAAAAGAGATGTCAATTTGATATAGCACTACTATAGTTTTTCTAGATAAGAAACAAGAAGAGAGGTGGAATTTATAGAACTCACCCAAGTACAAATGCCAATCTCATGGAGGGTCCTCATGAACCACATTGTTGGGGGTTTGTCAAGGCCCTTGTCAATAATCTCGTCTAGGTGCCAAAAAATAAAATTTTCTTTATTTCCAAAATTGTCGAGTAATTTTTGTAAAAACCTACACCTAAAATAAAACAAAAATATGAGCAACAAACTAGCATACACACTACGAAAACCAACCTTGGCATGTGTGTAAATATACTCCCATATAAAGTGTACCTAACTATTACATGTATGCATTACTAATCGTCAGTAACCAACCTTACACAGAGGAAGGTAGATCTAATAAGTAATAAATAGACTCTATGTTTTTCACACGAGAAGAAAACATAGACACAAAAGACTACAAAACTTGCATTAAAAAAGCTGGCACGATATCTGTCTAAGATATTATCATTAGGTTTAATCAATTTTCTAGGAACATATTGAAGATGATCGAATTAGAACCCTAAGAAAACAAAGTACTTAAAACCCTAACCTTGAGATACCACAAAGGGTAATCACTTCCTTTGATAAGTTGAATTCAAGAATTCAATCAAGAACACAAGAAGGCAAAGCAAAAAGCTTTATGAAATAAATTTGATAATTGATGTAAGGTTTGCCTCCAAATTACATAGCTGCTCTTTTTTATAAACAAGAAACCCAAAAGAAAAAAACCCTAAATGAAATGGGCTGGGCCTACTTAATTCTTTAAAAAAATAAAAGACTGAAAATACTTATGATAAATATAACATAAAAGTCCCACAATTAACTAAAATGAAAACTGCTTCCTAAATTAATCATTACATCCAACTTGATCTTCCAAATATATCCCTTGCATGAAAAGATAATAAATCATCCTTGGTGAAGCTATGGAATCTTTGAATTTATTTTTAGAATCTTCTAGCATAGCCTTTTTATATTGCACTTCCATGATCAAGCCTTGCAAATCTTCTTTCATCCTCTTTGTCTTTGCCCTAGTCATTGGACTCACACATTCCTTACAAAAGATCTTTGATCTTGAGACTATCTGGGAATATCAACTTGTTCAAAATCTCAATCTCTATTATTCCCTTCCTCTTTGAAAAGATTCATCCTCAAATTACCTACATTAAACAAAGATAAATCAACAACATTAAAAGTTTCACTAACATTACTATAGTCACTTGAAAAATCTAGCTTGTAGGTGTTATCATTGATTTGTTCCAAGACTTGAAAAGGTCAATCCATATTAACATGCTCATTATAGGCAAAGGTAAAATATCCACAGGTGTTAAAGGATTAAAGCTATAAACAATTTCAAAAGGAGAAAATAAAGAAGTAGAATGAATAGTCCTATTATATGCAAACTCAATATATGGTAAACACTTCTCCCACTACCTTATATTCTTTTGAATGATAGCACTCAACAAAGTAGTGAGTGTCATATTAACTACTTTAGTTTGACCATGTGTTTGAGGATGTGCAACATTAGAAAATAACAATTTAGTTCCTAATTTATTCCATAAAGGGCGCCAAAAATGACTTAGGAACATAACATCTCTATCACTATCAATTTTCTTAGGCAACCCATGCAAAGGAACCACTTCTTTAAAGAACAAATCAGCAATATGTGTTGTGTCATTGGTTTTAGAACATAGGATAAAATGAGCTATTTTACTAAACATGTTGATGAACGAAAACCAGCATCGCCGATTCTCGCAAATACTTTGGTTTTAATATTTGTAAAACTCTCGCAAGTGCACGAATCATTTCGTAGAAAATGATAAGTATACTCCCAAGGTCGATCTAAGGAAGGAATGTATGTGGTTTTTAATTTATTATTCAAACTTTTAAAAACGAAATTAAATCCTAAACATCCTGTCACGATATTTTGGTTTTTGTGTTCCTAATCTAATAACATTAAAATAAACATATATACAGATTAATTAAATATAATCTAAAAAGAATAAACATAGATACAAATTCAATAAATAAAAAAAATAAATATAAATACAGATTCAATAAATATTCATGCAAATTTTATCATTTAAATTAGTGGAGTATTTATGGATATAATAACTAAATTAATTATGCTTGCTCATATTATCTAGGTTATTAAAGATATAAATTGATATTTTATTGATTCTCTCTTTTTTTGTATGAATACCACCTTTGGTGGGGTTAGATATTCTTTGTTAACTAAACAAATCAATTAACACCTATGGGTGGGGTTGATAACTAATTTGGTTAATTAAATTAATTCCTTTTTCTAAGAGATTGAAAATGAACCATTTAAATGCCACCTTTGGTGAGGTTAGACAGATTTAAACTTTATTCAAGGTGTCCAAATTAAACCTAAGAATCTAGTTATCCGAGTACTAACTTTCAAGTTTTAAAACCACTATTGAAAACATGTTGTCAATACATTTTCACATAATAATTCTTATAAAAACTTTTGAAATAGAGCTTCACTCTAACTACCGGCGATTGTACCAACAAATAAAAGAGCACTACTCTAAATTAGACCGGATAACTAAACCTTAAAGTCTAATCTTGATTTAAGTTTGTAATGAAAAATAATATATTTCTCTCTAACATCCTTAATATAAAATCTTGAATAAAAATAAAATCAATTCATTTTAGAAATTTTCACCTATTTAATATTTCGCAAGCATAACAACGTTATTATTATATCATGATTATAAATGAAGTACGCAGTTAAATTTAATCACAGACAAATTAAATATAACATGTAAGAATAAAGCATAAAAATAACTGTAAAGAAAATAAAATCCTTACAGTACTTCGACGCTATTCCCGTTGCTAGAAAACCTCCAAGCGGAATTTGCACTTCCATTTATTGAATCAAAAATCTAAATTATTACAAAAACATTCCAAGTTCCTCTCAAAAAGAGAAGAACTCTAAACCTAAGACAATTGAACTAAAAACTAAGAGAAAAACTAAGAAAAGCTTAGAAACTAAGAAAGAAACTAAAGAAAACTCAAAAACTAAGAAATGAGAGAAAGAAAGAAGAGAGAAGTGAGGTTTTGAGGTGTTTTTAGGTGTGCTTTGAAGTGAATGGAAGAGGGGTATTTATAGGTGAGGATGGAGAGAAAAAATGAGTAAAAAAATGTTAAAAAAAATATAAAAAAAATAAAAAACGTGTAGTGGACATGCTGAGGTCATCAATGACGTCAGCATGACGTCATAGGGGCTGCTGCACGTGAAAAATGGGTCAAAAACGCGTTGGGTGCGCGGGCGGGCTGGGCGGCTACAGCGCGCGTGAACAGTAACCGCGCGTAGTCTTTGCGCGTATGAACAGTACCCTCGCGCGCAGTACTGCGCCCATGAACAATACCCCCCGCGCAGTGCTGCGCGCATGAACAATACCAGCGCGCGATTTTGGGCGGAGGCCGGGTCTTTGCGGCGGCGCGTTTTTTTGCTTTTTGACATTTTTGACCTTTTCGACCCATTTTGTCCAATTTTTCCATGTTTGTTGACCTTTTTCCACTTATTTATTAATTTATTTGTGATGTATTGCTTCAAGTATTCTTCTTTGAGTCTTTAAATTGCGTTTTTAAGCCAAAATACCCGAAAAACAATAAAAATACCCGTGATTCCGAAAAAGACAAATTTATATAAATATATGATAAAACATATAAATATATATATTTTTAATCAATTAATGTGCATAAAATCATGGTTATTTTAGTGCTTTTTGAGCACTCATCACAACCCCCAACCAGCTTCTTGCTAGTCCCTTAGCAAGAGAAGCGATAAAAACTAAAAATTAAACTATCCTAAATCACTTCCGTGGATTGACACGGTTGCATTTAGCCTATGCAACAAGCCTTTAAACCCCTAGGTTGCCCTAGTGGACGAGTTTGAGTCTCGTGAGGGTTTTCAATAATGATACCCACAAACATTGTACTAAATGTAAAAACAAAAGAAACAATAAAAACAAACAACTTAAAAATTAAATTTACAACAAAATCACAAATTATCAACATCTCACAAAAATGTCTCATACTTTTTAATCTCCTTTAAGATCATAATTAAAATCTCAAGCATAAGTTATTTTAATCTCTTTAAAAAATCATGATTTATTATAATAATTAGTCGAAAATCATTTTCATATTTCATATCAAAAATGTATCAATTTAATTTCACCAAATTTCAGTGTCATGAATCAGAATTCGCTTCGACTCTATTCCTCACAAGTCAATACTCTCAAAACACTGAATCCTATGGGTTCAAACACTCATACTAATTTATATGCGAAAGAGTTGATGTATAGAAATGAACTAATATGTTCGCATATGTATAAAGAATAAAGGCTCAAAGTGTTATTTTAACATTGATCTCATGAAAGGAATCAAATGTATAAATTATAAAGATATCATATATAAAAATTATTTTCATGCATAAATCAAACTCATTAAGAAAGAATTTCAAGATATATGCCTTTTACAAATGAAGAAATTGCAATGACTTTTTGGGGAATTACTTCTTATATCCTTCTTTTGTAATTAGCCTTTACTCACAACTTTGTAGGCAATGTGGGTTATAGTATGTAGATTATACTATATATTCTTTATCTCTCTATTTTTTTTCTGAAGATATTTCTCAATATATGTATTTTAGAGAGTCAACCCATGTATGCAGATTGTACATGTTTTGGATTTTGGTGAGATTTTAATTTTGTGGCTTTTCTGTTTGATCTTGGTTTAGGTAACCCCAGATATGTCTTTTTGTTTTTGTAGTAGTCATGCATAAATGAGATATAAGCATATACTATCAACTTCTACTCAAATCATTTAATCTAAGCAAAAATAATAATAAAAAATATATGATACTCTATTAAAATGAGAAAAAAATTCATACATTCAATGCTAATACCTATAGAGATCATCTAAAAATTTGAAGAAATAAGAAATGTGTTTGGAGTAGAAAAAATATATATTTCACTCTGAATAAAGGAAATTAGGCTCAAATTATATCTCACAAAGGTAGTCTCCACTAAAAAAAACTCATAAACACCGATTTTGGGTTTAATATAATTTCTACATCTTATCAAGAAATACTAATTATGACAAAAACTAACTAATTATCAAAAATAATTACAAAATATTTCATGATATGTTTTCAAAAAATTAATCTAACAGTACAAAAGACTTAACTATTTACTTAAATTTGATTTAAAGAAAAGATAAATTTTTGTGAAATTTTTTTTTTCAAAAGTTACTAAATCACACAAAATATAAATAAAACCAAACACACAAAAAATGAAAAAGTATATTTTTTTATTTTTAATTTTTTTTTTTAAATTGTTAAAACTTTTTTTTTTTAATTAAGAATGGTAACTGTTCACCACCCCCAACCTAGAACTTACATTGTCCTCAATGTAACAACTGTAAATTAAAGATAAAGAGAAAAGAGAAAAAAGATTACCCATTTCTTGAGAAAGTGCAAGTAGTAATGGAAAATGCAGGTGCATCCATCATATTCATCATTAAAGTGTATACGTATTTATCGTGAACTTCTAACATCTCAACAAATATTTTTAGTTTTAACAATTTAAAAATTATTGACATGTAATTAAAATGAAATAATTAAGTAAATAAAAGAAATAAAAGGAAATTACCTAAAATGACGGGTTGCCTCCCATCCAAATAACTTAGTTTAACGTCTTAGCAAGACGTAACTTGGGATTGCATTTTAAGTAAACTCAATGTCCCCTCATCATTGAGTCAATCAAACCTGCCAGGTAAGACAAGGTTGTCTACCTATACTTTTTCGATCATGCCACTATTGATTTTGATTTCTTTACGTACTTAAAACTAGAGGCATATTTTGAGTTTTAGATAACCCACATCTAGGTACAAATCAAATAATTAAGGCATAAAAACACAATTGTACCTAGATTAAACAAAGCAACTAGCTCCTTAGATTGTAATTAAAACTTTAAAATTTTGGAGATAGTTCAAAAATTTTTGTTTTTTTTTTTTTTTGTTTTTTTTAAATAACATAACCAGTATTAACCAAGAGTGCTCCCAGGAAAGAATGGTGGTGCAAAGGCTCCTTAAAAACCATCCTCCTAGACAGAACAACGTTCCCAGGAAAGACTAGTGGCACAAAGGCTTCCAAGAACTAGTCTCCTAGACATAACTCCCTTAGATCTTTACTTTTCATATTATTAAGTTAAGTTAAATAAAACTTTAAGTTAATGAAAATCTAAGTTAATTAAGTTTAAAGAAAAGGTTAATTAAGTTAAGTGAATTAAAAAATCTAAGTTAATTAAGTTAAGTTAAAAAAAATCTAAGTTAATTAAGTTAGTAAAAAGTTAATTAAGCTAAGTGAAGTAAAAAAATCTAAGTTAATTAAGTTAAGTGAAAAAAAAAGTTAATTAAGTTAAGAAAAAAAAAGTTAATTAAGTTAAGTGAAGTAAAAAAAAATCTAAGTTAATTAAGTTAATGAAAATTTAAGTAAAAACCTAAGTTAATGTTAAAACAAATCTAAGTTAATTAAGTTAGTAAAAAAAAACTAAGTTAAGTAAGTTAAATAAAAATCAAGAAGAAAAAAAAATAGCTAAAGAAAGAAAAATAAAATAAAATAATAAAATAAAATAAAATTGAAAAAGGTGAAAGAAAATAAAAAAAAATAAAATTATGATTTAAAATAAAAAAATAGTAAAAATTAAACTAAAAAAAATTAAAATTTTGGTTTTATTTTTATTTTTTTATTTTTATTTTTATTTTTATTTTTATTTTTTATTTTTTATTTTTTATTTTTATTTATTTTTATTTATTTTTATTTATTTTTATTATTTTTATTATTTTTATTTATTTATTTATTTATTTATTTTTTTATTATTTCTTATGAAATTTAAAATTTGAAATTTGATTAAATTTTTTATTTTTTATTTTTTTACAAAAAAAAATCACAATTATTTACAGCACAAAAATATTTTTAAAATTTTGATAAATAAATTAAAAACGCTATTCCTTCCCCGGCAACGGCGCCAAAAACTTGATGCCATCCCCGGCAACGGCGCCAAAAACTTGATGCCATCCCCGGCAACGGCGCCAAAAACTTGATGAACGAAAACCGGCATCGCCGATTCTCGCAAATACTTTGGTTTTAATATTTGTAAAACTCTCGCAAGTGCACGAATCATTTCGTAGAAAATGATAAGTATACTCCCAAGGTCGATCTAAGGAAGGAATGTATGTGGTTTTTAATTTATTATTCAAACTTTTAAAAACGAAATTAAATCCTAAACATCCTGTCACGATATTTTGGTTTTTGTGTTCCTAATCTAATAACATTAAAATAAACATATATACAGATTAATTAAATATAATCTAAAAAGAATAAACATAGATACAAATTCAATAAATAAAAAAAATAAATATAAATACAGATTCAATAAATATTCATGCAAATTTTATCATTTAAATTAGTGGAGTATTTATGGATATAATAACTAAATTAATTATGCTTGCTCATATTATCTAGGTTATTAAAGATATAAATTGATATTTTATTGATTCTCTCTTTTTTGTATGAATACCACCTTTGGTGATGTTAGTTATCCTTTGGTAACCAAACAACTCAAGTCACACCTATCCGCGGGCTTGATATCTAATTTGGTTAATTAAATTAATTCCTTTTTCTAAGAGATTGCAAATGAACCATTTAAATGACATCTTTGGTGAGGTTAGACAATTTAAACTTTATTCAAGGTGTCCAAATTAAACCTAAGAATCTAGTTATCCGAGTACTAACTTTCAAGTTTTAAAACCACTATTGAAAACATGTTGTCAATACATTTTCACATAATAATTCTTATAAAAACTTTTGAAATAGAGCTTCACTCTAACTACCGGGCGATTGTACCAACAAATAAAAGAGCACTACTCTAAATTAGACCGGATAACTAAACCTTAAAGTCTAATCTTCAGATTTAAGTTTGTAATGAAAAATAATATATTTCTCTCTAACATCCTTAATATAAAATCTTGAATAAAAATAAAATCAATTCATTTTAGAAATTTTCACCTATTTAATATTTCGCAAGCATAACAACGTTATTATTATATCATGATTATAAACAACTAGCACAGTTAAATTTAATCACGCACAAATTAAATATAACATGTAAGAATAAAGCATAAAAATAAGCGTAAAGAAAATAAAATCCTTACAGTACTTCGACGCTATTCCCGTTGCTAGAAAACCTCCAAGCGGAATTTGCACTTCCATTTATTGAATCAAAAATCTAAATTATTACAAAAACATTACAAGTTCCTCTCAAAAAGAGAAGAACTCTAAACCTAAGACAATTGAACTAAAAACTAAGAGAAAAACTAAGAAAAGCTTAGAAACTAAGAAAGAAACTAAAGAAAACTCAAAAACTAAGAAATGAGAGAAAGAAAGAAGAGAGAAGTGAGGTTTTGAGGTGTTTTTAAGGTGTGCTTTGAAGTGAATGGAAGAGGGGTATTTATAGGTGAGGATGGAGAGAAAAAATGAGTAAAAAAATGTTAAAAAAATATAAAAAATAAAAACGTGTAGTGGACATCTTTGAGGTCATCAATGACGTCGGCGTATGACGTCATAAGGGTCCGCACGTGAAAAATGGGTCAAAAACGCGTTGGGCGCGTGAAGCGGCTGTGCGCGCGCGTGAACAGAACCCGCGCGTTAGATCTTCGCGCATGAACAAGACCTCGCGCGCGTTGCGCGCATGATGAACAAGAACCCGCGCGATTTTGGGCTGAGTCTTTGGCCGCGCGCGGCGCGCTGATTTTTCTCGCTTTTGACATTTTCGACCCATTTTGTCCAATTTTTCCATGTTTGTTGACCTTTTTCCACTTATTTATTAATTTATTTGTGATGTATTGCTTCAAGTATTCTTCTTTGAGTCTTTAAATTGCGTTTTTAAGCCAAAATACCTGAAAAACAATAAAAATACCCATGATTCCGAAAAAGACAAATTTATATAAATATATGATAAAACATATAAATATATATATTTTTAATCAATTAATGTGCATAAAATCATGGTTATTTTAGTGCTTTTTGAGCACTCATCACATGTCATCAACAAAAAATATGCTATCCTTAACACTTTGAGTCTTTGGTAATCCTAAAACAAAATCCATAGATATATCATTCCAAGGTTGATTAGGCACAAGTAAAGGGGTATACAAGCCATACAATTTAGCTTTAGATTTTGCTTGCCTACATGTAATGAAATTTTCACAAAAATATTGCACATCATGCTTCATATTGGGCCAATAAAAATGCTCACGTAAAATATATAAAGTCTTTAGAACACCAAAGTGACCCATCAAACCTCCTCCATGACTTTCCCTAACAAGAAACTCACAAACATAATAAATAGGCACACATAATTTATCTTTCTTAAATAGAAATATTTCATGCCTATAAAAATTACCAAACACACACTTATGACATGCATTCCATACTTGGCTAAAATTAGAATCATTGGCATACAAATCCTTAGCATGTCTTTTATTAAGCTTACCTTGAGTCTTCAAGAACTTCAAACTCTCATGATTGAAATGAATAATGAATTCCAGACAGTAATACCTTATAAGTTGTCTTTTTGCCATAAAATAGCCCCCACAATGAAGTTCATGACAAAAAGTCAAAATGCTCTTATGTTCTTCTTCAGGTACACATCTCCGAATGACTTGATCTTGATCAATCTTGTATAAATAAAGGTCATCCTAGAAATAGTCATTGATAGTTTTAAAGAACCTTTTCTTATCCTGATATTAAGTGTTAGGTCTCAAAATAGGCAAGATATTTTACAATATCAACATACCATGGGTTTAGACCTATTGAAAATAATTGTTCATAAGGAAAGGTTTCAAATATATCTTCGTTACTCTCACCCTTAAGAGAATTGAAGTCAAAAATCAACATAAACAAGTGGTCAACTAGTAAGTTTTCACTACCTTTCTTATCCTTGATTTCTAGGTCAAATTCTTGTAAGAGTAAGACTCACCTGATTAATCTTGGCTTGCCATTCGGTT
Source organism: Hippophae rhamnoides (assembly GCA_033030585.1). NCBI lineage: Eukaryota > Viridiplantae > Streptophyta > Magnoliopsida > Rosales > Elaeagnaceae > Hippophae > Hippophae rhamnoides. The sequence continues at coordinate 33,723,597 of CM065436.1, forward strand.
TACTTTAGATCCTACTAAATAAGACCTGAATCTGTCTAAAGAAAACACAATAGCCAATAATTCCTTTTCAATGGTGGTATAATTCATATGGCCATCATTAAGTGTTTTTCTAGCATAGTAGATGACATGCAAATGCTTATCCACTCTCTATACCAAGACTGCTCCAATAGCATAATCGAAAGCGTCATACATTATTTCAAAGGGTAAAGACCAGTTTGATGCCATAATAATAGGGGTGGATGTTAGTTTATCTTTCAAGGTATTAAAGGCAATAAGGCAGTCATCATTGAAATCAAAATAAACATCTTTTCATAACAGGTTACATAAAGGATGACTTATTTTATAGAAATCTTCAATAACTTTTCTATACAATCATGCATGTCCTAAGAAGCTTCCTATACCCTTAACATATGTAGGGGAGGTAATTTGGAAATTAGTTCAAATGTTTCCTTATCAAATTCAATACCTTTTTTTGAAATGATATATATGTCCTAACACTATCCCTTGTTGAACCATAAAATGATTTTTCTCCCAAGTAAGGGTTAGATTCCATTCAATGCATCTTTCTAAAACCAAAGTCAATTTATGTAAGAAATCATCAAATTAGTTTACAAAGACAGAGAAATCATCCATGAAAACCTTAATGAATTATTCCACTATGTCCAAGAAGATAGACATCATACATCTCTGGAGCATGGCGAGGGCATTACATAACCCAAATGGAATTCTTCGAAAATAAAATGTCCCAAAATAATATGTAAATGTGGTATTTTCCTGATCTTCAGGTGCTATGGGTACTTGATAATATCCAGACAATCCATGTAGAAAATAGTAAAATTTGTGCCCAACTAATCTTTCCAACATTTGATCAATGAATGGAAGAGGAAAGTGATCCTTTTTAGTATATAAATTAAGTTTCCTGAAATCTATACACATCCTCTATCCAATGATTATTCTAGTGGGCACTAATTCACTTTTTTTATTTTTAACAACTGTTATCCCATATTTCTTAGGTACCATATACATTGGACTAAGCCATTTACTCTCAGCAATAGGGTAGATAAATCCTTTCTCTAACAATTTAATAATTTTTTTCTTAACTACCTCTTGCATGTTTGGGTTTAGTCTTCTTTGGGCCTCTCATACGGGTTTAGCACCATCCTCCAAGTTGATCTTATGCATACACATGGTAGGACTAATGCCTCTTATATCCCCAATACTCCAACCTATGGCTTTCTTAAACTTCTTAAGCACTTTTTGGTCAATGTTGAATAAATTATCGCTGGATAAGTTTCTCCTTCTCCCAGAAACACATATTTTAAGTGCTTGGGTAAGTCTTTGAGTTCAAGTTCAGGTGGATTGGCCTCTTTATAGTTGGGGAATTGGGTAGATTTAAGAGTGTACTAGATTTTGTCATTAGTTCATAACTATCTAGTTGTTCAAGGTACCCCTTAGTTTTCTTCTAAATCTTCTTCTACCTCTTCAAGTGTAAGAACAGTTTCAAGCTTGTCTTCTATTCTAGTTTGGGAAAAAGTGCTTTGGACAAGATTATCGATCAATGCCAACTATTTCAGTGATGGAAAAAATAGAAGGAAAAGGTGCATAATCAAAAACTTTAAAATGAACAATCTCTCCTAAGACTTTCATTGTCAAATTTCCATCTTAGACATCAATAATAAGTCTTTGTAGTTGCCATAAATGGTCTACCAAGTAGTATTGTGTGCTCTCTATCCAAGGCTAGATTTTATTGCATATTAAGAACCATAAAATCAATAGGTATTATCATTTTGTCTAATTGTACTAGCATATCCTCAACTATTCCCTTTAGATACTTAAGAGATCTATCTACAAGTTGAAGGGACATAGTTGTTGGTTTCAAATCTCCTAAATCAAGTTGTAAGAATATAGAGTAGGGCATCAAGTTTATACTAGACCTAAATCAAGCATTGCTTTAGCAATCTTCCTATCCTCTATAGTTATATGTATGATAAAAATTCCAGGGTCTTTCAACTTATGGGAAGTGAGTGCTAAAGTACAACAATGACTACCATGGTCTTTCTGATACTACTACTCACTCATTAAGTTCATACACCTTTCTCTCAGTGTTCAACTCTTTGAAAAACATAGCATAGGAGGACACATTACTAATCACTTCTAATAATGGTAAATTGATATTTACTTTAGAAAGAATATTCAAAAGATCATAGAATTACTTATCTTGTTTGGATTCTTTCAACCGGTGTGGAAAAGGTACATGCAATTGGTGTGGTTCTATTGTCTTTTGAATTTTAGGGATGTCAGATGACTCCTCAATGAGTTTTTCCAAAGGTTTGTTAAGTTTAGCACTTGTCTCTCATTTTAGTGAGACTAGAATTTCACCTTATTTGTTACATGAACTACAAGGTAGATCTTTAGAGATTTTAGGTAAACCAATATTGACTACCTTACCACTTTGAAGGGTTCTTACATCTTTTTCTTGTTTTGGTTGACTAGAAAAATTTCCTGGTTATTTCCTTTGCAATTGTTCTACTAGCTACCCAAATTTAGTTTCAATCCTTTTAACTGAACTCTCCATGGTGCTCAACCTTTGATTATTCATCAATTGGTTGTCATCAATAACGTGAATAAAAGAATTCAAGCTATCCTCTAAGGTTGACTTAAAATATTGATTTGGTGGATAAGGGTGGTTTTTATATGGCCTTAGTGTTTGACATTTGGTGTAGGCTTGGTAATTTTTTGGTGTCCAATAATGGTTAGGGTGATTATTGGTGTTTAGAAGATACCTTTGTAAGGAATTGACTTCCTCTATGGCATCCACACTAGAATCACAAGTATATGAACAATTACTGGCATCATGCCCAATTGAAAAACACACTTCACACACCTCTTGATTTGGCATTTTTTGGGTAGTGAGAAGTTGCACTTGCTTAGTCAATTCAGCAAGTTGCAAGGTCATTTCATTACTGGAGCTAACTTCATTAACTCTTGCTCTCCTTCTTCCAGTACTTCTTTGTTGGGAAATAGAACCCAACAACATATAGAGACTATAGGTTTCCTCGTGGTTTTTTCTCCCATAGCTCCTCTAGCAGCATTATCAACCATGTATTGACTCTATAGTGTCAATCCATCATAAAATAATTGGTTCTGTAGCTTTAATCGAAAGCTATGATAAGGACATTGAATGAAAATGAGTTTGAATATTTCCCAAGCTTCATGAAAGGCTCTTCATCCATTTGAGAAAACATTGTTATCTTCATCCTTAGATCGCTAGTCTTTTTATGGAAATAGAACCTAACCATAAAATTTTCATAGAGTGCCTCCCAAGTTGTTAGAGAACCTGAATGTAAAGTAATGAACCATGACCAAGCTTTATCCTTAAGGGTGTAAGGAAAAAACCTCACCCTAAGTTGGTCTTCATCAATTCTCTATAGTGGAAAGGTTTGGACAATAACATAGAATTCTCTAATGAAATGAAAATGGTCTTCAATAGGGATACCATAAAAGGAAGGCAACAAAAAAATAAGGAATCTTTTTGAACTCATAGTTCCTTGCAGCCTCTTGCAATTGTATATCGGAAGTTTCATTGCCAATGATTAGCATTGCATAGTCCTTCAATCTTTTCTTCCTATCTCTAACCTTTCCCATGGCTACTTGTAGTTGAAATTGGTCCTCCTCCTCTTGCGTATCTAACTCCTAAACTGAAAAATAATAGACTTCTATAAGAAATATTTCTTACTTAACAAATTGTATAAGCTTAAAGAAGACGAAAGACATAGGGAACCTAAATTTTTATTTTTTATTTTTATTGAAAATTTAAGTTAAATAAAAATCTGAGTTAATTAAATTAATAAATTAAGTTTTTTTTTGTAATGCAAAATTTAAAGAATGAACACAATTTTTGAAACAAATGAATCTTTATTATTTCATTTGAATTTTATTACACACATTCTTAAAATAAAAACAAAACAAACTAAAAGAAAGGAAAATACAATAATGGGTGATCTCCCACTTCGAATTTAAATTTATCGTCTTCTAGTAAAACGTTGCTTGGAGATTTCAGAATGACAAACTCAATGTCTCTTCTTCATTGAATTTATTTGATCCAATTTTACCATTCAGTTAGTCTTTGTTTTGTCTTTGCAAATGCTCAGCTAACTATTCCATTTGGGCTTCCACCCTTTTGATAGAAGCTTCCACAAAGTCCAACCATTGATTGGTTTAAGACTGGTTATCTCTATAAACTTGAATAAAATAATTCAAGTTGTCCTCTAGGGTTGGTTTACTAGGAAGGCTTCTTGGAATGCACTAGTGTAATTGCTAGCCTAGTTGATTCGATCTTTGGTAGAAAATAAGGTTGTTTTACCTCTAAGAGAAGTTGGGATGATTTCTCCACCCAAGATTGTAAGTATTTGAATTGGGGTCGAATCTTGCTCTATATTGATATACTCCCAAAATATTAACATGTTCAGGTCCAACTGGTGTTTCTCCTTGATATGGATAGGCTTCAGTATCATATCCTATATTGCTACATAAATTGCAATGTTCATTGTTGGTGTTGGTTTGTGTAGTGAGAATGGAAACTTACTTGGTTGATTGAACAAGTTGTTTTTGAACTTCATTATTGGAACCGATTTCATAAATTCTAGGTCATCACACTCGTGAGCTTTTCTATTGGGAATTTTCACCCAACATCTTAAAGAGGTTGTATGTCTCTAAGGCTATCTTCTCTCCCATAGCTCCTCTAACAATGTTGTTGAGAATGAACTAGCATTGTTGTGTAAGTGCATCACAAAAGAATTGGTTCTACAACTACATGGGGAAGTTGTTATGGGGGGAATTGAGTGAGGAATAGTTTGCACCTATCCCAGGCTTAATGGAATGATTCTCTTTCCATCTAAGAGAAAGTGGAAATCTTTGCTCTCAACTCTGATGTTTTTTGGTGGGAATAGAATTTTCCTATGAATTTATTATAAATGTCCTCCCAAGTCATTAGAGAAGTTGGAGGGAGTGATATCAACCAAGATTTGGCCTTTTCCTTCAAGGTGTAGGGGAAACACCTCATTTTAAGCTAATCCTCATTTAGAATATTGAGGGGGAAAGTTTGTACTGTGGCATATAATTCTCTAATGAAGGAAAGATAATCTTTATTAGACAGCCCATAGAATAAAGGAAGTATAGAAAAATGAATGTTTTTCAAGTCATAATTTCCAACAATCTCACCCAGTTGGATAGAGCCAGTTTCGTTGCCAATTACTAGCCGTGCAAACTCTTTCATGGTGGTTTCCCTAACATGTGGGGTTTTCCCCATTTCTATTGGTTCTAGTAGAGGATTAAGGCTTGGTTTTGTGTTTGGCTCAAAAATAGGCTGATGATTAGAATCTAGCCTTGTGGACAATTGTTTAAATTTATGAATATTATCTATGTATGGTGTAAGAGGGTTTTCTAAGGATCTTCTACCATGCATAGACTAGTGAAACCAAAAATTTAAAAAACTTGTCAAAGGATAAGAATAATAAAATAATTATACAAAAATTTAGAGAAAATAAAAAAATACTATACAAAAAAGTTAAGTTAACCTCTAAGTTAAATAAAATAATTAGTATTAACCAAGAGTGTTCCCAGGAAATAATGGTAGGGCAAAGCCTCCTTAAAAATCATCTTGCTAGATAGAGCAACGTTCCCAGGAAAAACTAGTGGCACAAAAGTTTCCAAGAATTAGTCTTCTAGACAAAACTCCCTTTGATAATATTATCTATGTATGGTGTAAGAGGGTTTTTTTATTATTTATTTATTTTTAAGAGCTTATTATTTAAATATTTTTTTTATTGTTTTTTTTTGAAATTCTTTTAAAAAAATTTAAATTGTTTTTTGAACTCAACATAAATAAAAAATTTCACAATTATTTACAACACAAATTTTTTTCAAAATTTTGATAAATAATTTAAAAATGTTATTCCTTCCTCGGTAACGGCGCTAAAAACTTGATGAACACAAGATCGTCAATGCAATTCTGATCTTATGAATTAATTTTGTTTTATAATTTGTAAAACTCTCGTAAGTGCATGAATAATTTTATAGAAAATAAAAAGTATACTCCCAAGGTCGATCTAAGGAAGGAATATATGTGGTTTTTAAGTTATTATTCAAACTTTTGAAAAAGAAATTAAATCCTAAACATCCTCTCACGATATTTTGATTTTTGTGTTCTAATATAATATAATAAAAATAAACATAGATATGATTCAATAAACAATAATACAAATTTTTATCATTCATAACTGTGGAGTATTTATAGATATAATAGTTAAGTTAATTATGTTTGCTCATATTATTTATATTATTAAATATATAAATTGATATTTGTTGATTTTCTCTTTTTTGCCTAAAAGTTTCCTTAGGGAGGGCCCAAATTTTTTTGTTTAATATTAGTTAACTAATATCTCTAGGCAGGAGGGGTCTATTAATTAATTAAGTATTAAATTTCAACTTTATTTCTTAGAAAATAACAAACCATCTAATCACAGTTTTAGGCAGAGTGAGTTAATTAGACTTTATTCAAGGTGTCCAAATTAAAAATAGAAATTTAATTATCTTAGTACTAATTTTCAAGTTTTAAAACCATTACTGAAAATATGTTGTTAATAAATTTTCGAATAACAGTTCTTATAAAAAAACTTTTGAAATAGATCTTCACTCTACCTACTGGACGATTGTATCAACAAATAAAAGAGCACTACTCTAAACGAGACAAGATAATTAAACTTGAAAATCTAATTTTCAAATTTAAGCTTGTGATGAAAAATAATATATTTCTCTCTAACATCCTTAATATAAAATCTTGAATAAAAACAAAATTAATTTATTTTATAGAGATATTTTACCTATTTAATATTTTGCAAGCTTAACAATATTATTATTATATCATATTTACAAACAACCAGCCATTTTAAATTTATTCACAAACAAATTAAATATAACATATAAGAATAAAACATAATAAGATAACTATAAAGAACCCATTAAAATTATACCTTAAAAGAATCCTTACAACAATTTGATGCTAATTCTGTTGCTGGAAAACCTCCAAAAGAATTTGCATTTTCGCTTATTGAATCAAAAACTAAAAATCTATAAAAATGTAGTTGGTTCTTCTCAAAAAGAGAAGAACTTTCAAACTAAAAACTAAAAAAAAGTTCTAGAGAGAGAAAGAGTTGAGAAAATTGTGTGTTTTACAATGGGGGAAGAGGATCCTTTTATAGGTGAGGAAAAGGCCAAAAAATGGGGCAAAATATTTCAAAAATATATTTTTGATGCATTTGGATAGGCTAGCACGGGTTTGGGGCATAAACATTTTGGAAAACGGGCCTTTGGTGCAAGCGGGACCTAGCATAGGAGTGGGCTAGCGTGCACGAAAATGGGCACGGTGTGTGCTAGTTACGTCCGCTGGTAGCGAGCATTCGGGCGTGTGTTGGGTATGCGCCAACTGTACGAGTGCATATGCATGCTAATGTGAGCGGGACTCGGCATGGATGGGTAGATGTGCACTGGATTTTGGTCTTTTTGACAGTTTTTACTATTTTGATCTATTAAAATTATACCTTAAAAGAAAAATTTATATAAAAATATGATAAAATCATACAAATATGAATATATTTAATCAATTAAATTACATTAAATCATGGTAATTTTAGTGCTTTTTAAGCACTCATCGCCACTCACCAAATCTTACAATCAAGTTTATGATTTACTTGAGAAAATGGCTAGAAATAATTATCAATAGTCTATGGACAAAATGGTAGCCACAAGAAGAGTAGAAAGAGTGCATGAGGTAAATGATATCACGGCACTTACAAGTCAAGTGTCATCTTTGGTGAATCTTTTGAAGGCTCAAAACTCTCCCACCAATATAAACTAGGTCCAAGATTTAGAGGTATCCTGTGTCTTTTGTGGTGGAGCACATTTGTTTGGTAATTTCCTAAATAATCTTGAATTAGCATTCTATATGGGTAATGTGAACTACAACAGTTATCCATACTCGAACATATATAATCTAAGATGGAGACGACATCCAAATTTCTCTTAGAGTAATAACAACTATTAAGGTGGTAATCAATTCAATTGTCAATCATTTCCACCAGTTGATTTTCAACAACCACAACAATCACAAACCCAAGAGAATAAGTCACCTACTGAGGATAGTTTAATGGGAATGATGAAAGACTTCATTCAATCAGTAAATACAAAAGTGTCCACTTAAGAGGCTTCAAAATCCTCATGGTAACCTTCCAAGTGACACAATTATAAACCCAAGAAGATAAGGTAAGGAGCATTGCAGCGCCTTAATCTTGAGGAGTGGAAAAACTCTAGAGGAGGAATAATTGGATAAATAGAGCACTGGAAAGGAAATACTTCAGCCAAAAAATAACACCATTTATAAATGCACTATTTCTTTCTTTCAAAGACTCCAAAAATAAAAGATACATATTTTTCAAAATTTCTAGATGTTTTTAAGTTGTCCGTAAATGTACCATTTATAGATGCACTTGAACAAATTTCTTCTTATGTTAAATTTCTAAAGGACGTTCTATCTAACTTGGAGATAATGAAATAATAACCTTGACTTAAGGTTGCACTGCTATCATTGCTAGAAAACTACACCAAAAATTGAAAGATCCTGGTAGCTTTGACATTCCTTGCACAATTGGGAACATGAACTTTAAGAAAGCACTATGTGACTTAGGTTAAAGTATTAACCTTATGCCATTATCTATCTTCAAGAGATTGAAAGGTTGGTAAAGTCAAACCCATTTTAGTAACATTATAAATGGTAGATATATATCAATGACCTTAGGGTGTAGTAGAAGATGTGCTAGTAAAAGTAGACAAGTTCAAATTTCCAACCATAACATTCCTATCATACTTGGTTGTCCATTCTTATAAACTTGAAGAATTCTCATTGATGTATAAAGAGGTGAGCTTAAAATGAAAGTGCAAGATAAACAGGTAATATTTAAAGATTTTAAAGCATTTGAACCATCAGTTATTGATAATATTAATGTTGCTTTAGGATAGATGTTACTGATCATGATGATAACTAAAGAGAATCTATTGCATCACCCACACTTAAGACTATTACATATGATGCTGTGAACAATGAAGTAAACTCACCAAGAAACAACTCGATCTGTTCTAATTTTGAAAGTATGGAATCTATGATTAATAATGGCTAGCAAAAGAGTCCAATAGAAGGGTGAAAAATATGCTACAAATACATAAATTAGATTAGCTATAATAGAGTGCTTATAAGAATGCTAAAAAGTACAAAAAGAAAATAAAAATATGACATGATAAGAGAATTGAGCATCATGTTTTTAAGATGGAATATAAAATATTATTGAATAATTCAAGACTCAAACTATTTCTAGGCTAATTCCATAATAAATGGACACAAAATGTTGTACCTTAAGAGTTGATATAATCGTCTATTCAAGGGAATTAAATGTGATGCTACTTGGGAGAAACCCTACATTATTTTACTTATATTTTTTTTGGTCTTGTTTTGTAGGTGAATAAATATTGAAAGCAATGGTGCAAACAAATTGAGGATTTTAATGATAGATGTGGTGTACCAAAACTAAGGGAGTTTTCTTTCCTTTTACTTTTTCATATTTATATGTTCACATTGGAAACAATGTGCAATTTAAATTAGGGGAGGAAACTTCATTATATTATTTAGTATTTAGTATGGATTTTTAATTTTTAAGAATTTTTTTAATATGATTTTAATCACGAATTGCGCAAAAATTGATAAATATATGGAAACCAAATGCATGCATGCTTGATATGAAACGTATGAACCCAATGATATATTAGTTGTAATGACTAAGATAAAGAATGTAACATGCTCTTTAAGATACTTATATTAATAATATGATATGCTTGCTAGTATTTAGCATGAGAAATGATTTAGGCCTTACTTGGATCGATTGAGCCTTTCAAGCTAACCATTGTTAATATTTGTAGTCACCCATTTGAGCCTAAAAAAGAATATTTCATATCTTTAAGCCACATTTTGTACCTAACCAATAAGCATTATCTTGACCCTTGCACCATTATCTTGTATGAAAAAACATACAATCACGTGTTATACTATAAAGTAAAGTGAAATGTAATGCACCCTATAAAAAAAGAGAGAAAAAAAACTCATAACACAATTATCCTTCTAAAGAAAAAGAAATTAAAATTGAAAATATGTTTGGGGGTGTTATGAAGTTACAAAAAAAGGATGTGGAATAAAAAAATATGAAAAGAATGATAAGATTGGGTGTACTAAAATATCAAGTAAAAGCTTAATTGTAGTTAAAAAGTGTATGATGAATAAAAAAGGTAAGATGTAGAAAGAGCCTAAATTTCTTCATTTATCAATCTCCACTGAAGCCATACATTACAAGCATGTAAATCTCTTATTAATCTTTAGCTAAATGCATATTTATATTAATAGAGAGGTATGTGAAAAAAAGACTTACGAGACTTGTTCCAAGATTGAATGATTAGCATGCTCATATAAGTTTATTCCATGAGTGCATTAGATGATATCACGTGCAATACACACACATGAATCAATTCTTCAAAAACCTTTATTATCGTTGTATCAATGGAACGTTGATTAATGGATATGTAAACTTCTTTGTATTAGAATTATACGACTATTGAGAGGCATAGTTTTCATTAAATATACATGTATTAGTATATAAATATATATATGAATAGATTATCCATATCAGTTTATCTAGTTAGATTTGGCTTTACTTGAGTATAAGTAAAAAGTTAAATTTGTAAGTATGATGACACTATGAAAGTAGAGTCATCAGTTCATTTTTCTGCTTAATATTTGTTTGTTTTATTCAATAAGTAGTACTTTTGGGGTTAAAAATATAAAAATATGAATTTTATAGTAAAAAGGAATGAAAATATATTTTTCAAAAACTTTCATGGATATTTTTGGAATTATTATGGATTTTTTATGAATATTTTAACGTATGGCCAATCAGAACATGACACTTGGATACCACACAAGCAAGGAGAGCCTGTCGAAGCAAGTCACATGTATAGCTAACCAGTCATCCCTACATGGAATCCAAGTAAGCACATGGGAGATAATTGGAACACACCATATGTACTGGATGATATAGACATTTCCACATGTCAACACAATGTTCATTTCGAATTTTACCGAGTGATCAACAAGCATGCCACACGTCATCATGTAATTCATCCATTCATTTCATTAGGGTACCATGCAATCCAGATCAGTCAATTGTAGTTCACCATATGGTGCTAACTCAACACGCGTTGACCATAACCAGTCCGCCCTGCCACGCATCGCATGCTAAATTGTTCTATTTTTCTTCCTTGGCATATGTTGCAATTTTGTTGACCAACACTGTTTAATTTTGTTTTCATCTCAACCCATGATCTAAAGCTGATCTAATGGTCTAAATTCCATATGAGCCTAATTTAATCCCCTAATTGTACTAAAATACTATGAGTCAAAATTACAAAATTTTTTTATCAATTTTTAGTGCCAAGAAGAGAGAAAAATATAGAAAAAAACTCAAAAGAATATACAATTTGGTGGAGATTTAAGAGGAGATTGGTGCTACAAATCAAGATATTGGTTGTATTTATTCCTCTTCTCCTTCCCTTATCAATTTTCATGTCTTTCCTTATGAAAAAAAATTAAACTTTATGTATAAAATTATGTCTAGCTAATTTATTAATTTAGGAGTCTTATAAACCTAATTTTTTTACATGTGATGATCTAATATTTTACCCTAATTATGATTTCAATTTAATTATATTATTTAATCTAATTTATATTCTATTAATTGTTTAGCCAACAATTGATCTATAGAGCTAATTAAAGAGATTTGAGAAAACTATTTAAATTTTTGTCTTGATTAAATAACATGCATAGTTTCTATGTGGAGATGTATGATTCTTATGTATGTGAACCATAATTGATGAACTTAATGAGTAGTATACAATTTAATTGACATGAGAGTTTGATTAGGTTCATTATTATATGATGTGTAGTTTGCTTGAGACATTAATACATGCTAGGTTAGATTCAATTGATTATGTAATTGATTGGTAATTATATTGAAGAGATTTTAGTGATTCATATGTTTAGAAAATTAAGGGATTAAGTATTCGTAGATATTTTCTCATATATCTTCTTAGCTGCTAATTTTGAGTTAATTAATTACTACTATTTATTTTTAGTTCTTTTAATTTTTCTTTCTCAAAATACAAGAAAATTGATCTTTATTTTTTAGTTTTAAAATTACTTTCTAATAACATAATCTCTCTCAGAACAATCTTTTCTTATCATTATATTACTTGTTTGTGATCTGTATACTTGCATACCTATTGCACAAAATTCGTGTTGATCAAACAAAACTCGGAGATTGTCTCTAACTCATATGAGCATGAGGTATATATGGGACTCATGATCGTTTTGTTTATAGTTTTTAGAAAATTTAGTAAATTTATCCATATAAACCAGGCAAGGAAATTTTTTTAAGGAAGATTTATTTCTTTCTGCTTTGTACCTCTAGTGCATAATGCAACCTATATGAAAATGCTAAGATAATCCACTATAGCTACATCTAGACAAAAGAGATGGGGCAGAACATGAAAGAGGACTCTGAGTTATGCTTCTCACATATCTTGGACACTACCTAGCAATGTGGCCAATAGTGCCACAATAATAAAAAGTATGAATAGTGGAGCTAGGAAAATGGGGTCCATAACTTGGAAGAGTAGTACATGGTGGAAAAGAAGTGGAAGCGCTCACATTGACTTTCACTTTAAGATGAATAGTCAATTTTTCGTAGTGTGGTCTTAAATACCTAAGTTTACCACGATGGTAACAAGTAGGAATGGTAGTATTTAAAGGCAATAGACCAACACTAGAACGATGAAAAGAGCTAGCCTTAGGTGAGGATTCACCATGCTAGAAGAGTAGTTGAGAAGACACAATTGACTTATCTCTTGGGTCAATGACAACATATTTCAACTTTGAATTTTGATTGGAAGCTTTAACAAACTTGCTAGAACAACCCTAGAGGTAGAAACTTTTTAACTGTAGCCAATACCTTGTTTATTTCCAAACATCTTAGTGTTGCTGAGGATATCATTTAGGCTCTTAAAGCTAACCATCATTTTGTTCAATCTAGACATAGAGTATGCTAGGTCCTTCTCACTAACTTTAATTTTGTCCTTTAAGGAAATAATCAAGTCTTTTTTTTTCTTTGAGAAACGACTCAAGATAAGCTGTAGAGTTGTTTAGAATTATAACTTTCTCATTTAGTTGATTAATTTTAGCTTTCTTTAGGGAAAAAGAATAGGCTATGTATTCCTTTGGACTCTCTAGGACAATAATTTTCTTTTTGAATCCTTCAACCTCAGCATTTTGATTAGCAGAGGAATAAAGAGTGATAAATAATTTTGTGACTTTATTAGAGATGTGAACCTTCATTTGTTCCCCAAGCTTCTTCATTTTTTTTCTTGATTTACATTAAATTCCTCAAGCAAGTCTAAATATCACTTTTGAATAACTTCACCCTTTTTGGTAAGGTTAAGTTATTGATCATCATTAGAAGACTTTTTTTCCTCTATATTTTTCTTTAAAACACATATGTGATGCTTATTTTCATCAAGGCTTTCCAAAGCCTTTTCTTTTCCTTTTCATACTTTATATGATCTAACATAAGGGTATTGTATGAATCAAGCAGATCATCTTGTACATCATTAGCTTTAGTTATCACCTTTTGAATATCTGAGGCAGTAGGAGGAGGATCAAAGGTACTACTGGGGGAAAAAGGCCATAACAGTAGTTTCATCCTCATCATCACTACTAGTACTGTTTGAAACAATAACCTCAACTTCCATGGCATATTGTTTTGTGCGGTTCAGCTTTTGAAAATACTATACAGTAATGTGTCTTGGCTTTCCACATTCAAAACACTTTATTTTATTCAAGTGACCTTTGTTGGGTTTCTCACACCCATTTTTTGAGTCTTTATCATCTCCAATAGATCTTGAGGTTTTGGAATTTGAAGTATCTCTGTTAGTAGTCCTAAAAGAAGGTTTCTTATTCCTAAAGAATTTGGTAAATCTTTGAGCAAGGAATGCCATTTCCTCCTCATCAAGAATAGAATCATCATTATCACCACATGTGATACACACATGTTTGATTGGTTCACTTCCATTAATAGTCTTAAAGGCTAAGGTTTTTCCTTTCTCTAAAGCAATCTAATCTTATCTTAGTAAAAAGTCATGTAGTTCAAAGACTTGCAAGTCACCAACTAGCTCATTTATCGTAAGCTCACCTGGTCTATACATTGATTCTAGTATAGTGACCTTAGCACGAAACCTATAAGGTAGACTGTCAATTATTGTTTTCAATTTCTTTTCTTCACTATTGGTCTACCTTGGTTGTGAGAGAAATTAAGAATATTGGAGAATCAATCATAAAACCGGTCAAAGGTCTCATCTTCTTGCATAATGTACTAATCCTTAGTATTCTGGATCTCTTTACTAAGAATTATCTTTATAATTTGTTTCTAGAATATCCCAAGCTTATTTAGAAGTCATACGAATCTAAATCCTTCTATATACAAATCAGGTAGGAGAATCACAAATAGTATATTATCAAAAAGTATACAATTTGAATAATATATATTATGATGAAAATCTTTGTACAAACAAAGAGGAAGATGATATGACAATAATCAGTGAAACTGATTCTGAACTAGAAATATTTGACCTACATAGGGAAAAAAGGAATAGACAAAGGTCAAAAGAACATGATATTCCTTATAGAAGGAAACAACAACCCAAACTAAAAGAAGGATTACATTGGGGAACTAGAGATAGTATCCCTCCAGAATACAAACTCCGTAAAAAATTATAGGTCCAATCTTTTAGATTTAGACTATATAATAAATAGAAAAAAATTCTTAGATCAAGTGGTTTGAGTAATTATACAAACCTCTCAAACTAAAAAATCAAACCCTTCAACTTGTAGAGCCATAGTAGCTCACAAAATGACAAGAAATGTTAAAGTTTTGTTTACAAATTTAATAGAACAACAACATCTATTCATAAAGGAGAATGCCTCCATAAAAATCAAAAATCTTAGAAAAAGATTTTAAGATGGAACTAGAACCAATTGAGGAATAAGATATAGATCATACATATAGTATTTATCTATTAGAGGGAAATGAGGAGGAAATAATATGAACACTCAGAATATCATGATTTTTATAGTTTTACAAATCCAAATAGTACATATATTAAGGTAGGACTGGAATTTAAAGGTTATGTCACCTATCATTTACATGCATATATAGATGCAAGAGCTAGTATGTATATAGCAAATAAATATGTATTCTCAAAAGAACACAAAAAATAGACACCAAAAGATTTAATTAAAATAATTGCTAATAGTACTACAATAAATCTTAATAAAATTTTATAACATGTAGATATAATGAAAGGAGGAGAAAATTTTCATATTCCTACCATATATCAACAAAAAACAACAGTTGATTTATTAATATGAAATAATTTTCTAAACTTATATCAACTTTTACACAATATTTAGATAAAATAAGTCTAACAATACTAAATGGTGAAACCATTTATGTATAAAAAATAAAAAAAGCTTTTATTGTATGAAACCCAAATTTTGTGCAACAACATAAAAACGAAAATGTGATAAGATAGACACAAAGCAACAAAAATCTTATTTAAAAAATATTTTATTAGATATAGAATAGAAACAAAACTCTTTTCTTAATGAAAGACAGGAAGATAAAGCCCTAGCAGTTATCAAAAAATTATTAAAAATAGTAAGCTTAGAAAATCCTCTAGATCTAAAAATCAATAAATCTAAAACGATTGCAAACATAAAATTAAGAGACTCTAAAAAGGTCATTAGAGTAAAACCAATGATTATACTGCAAAAGACGTGATTAAATTTAAAAAATAAAAATTCAAAACTTTTTGGAACTAAAAGTTATAATACCAAGTAATTCACCTTATTCTAGTCTAGCATTCTTAGTTGAAAAAAGAACTGAAAAAAGAGACAAAAAAAAAGAGAATGGCAATAAACTTCAAAGCATTGAATAAAGAAACCATTCTTGATGGATACTTTATTCCAAAGAAAAAGAACTATTATCATTAATAAAAAGGAAATAAATATTTCTTGAGTTTTGATTGCAAAAATGAATTTTGGCAAATTTGTTTAAATGAAGAATCTCAAAAATTAATGACATTTCGTTGCCCCCATGGACAATTCTAATAGACTGTTGCACCATTTGGATTAAAACAAAATCTATGTATCTTTCAAAGATATATGGATAACATCTTAAGAAATTACAAAAAAATTATTAATACAAGGAATTTATTGGAGAACATAAAGGAAGAACTATCACTAAATGTAGTGAAAATGAAATCAATGACGCCAAATGGAATTTAACAAATACGAAAATATGTAACATGTGTTACATAGATTCTTTTATATGTGAATATAAAATATATTATCATAAATTACCACCACCTATACAAACAATTTATAAGGAAGTATTTTTTTCAAAAATTACCTGGAATGTTACATAAGACCTTAATAGAAGGCTGGAATCAAATAAATAAGAAAACCATACTAGAGACCTTAGGAGAAAGAATGAGAAGCCTTAAAATCTAGATAATCATTAAATACGAAGAAAGAAAAGAATATAAATAAATAAGAGAAAATAATGAAATATATTGAGATACAAGAGATCTTAAAATATAAAGAAAATATGGATATAATATAAAACACTATACACAAAAATATAAAAATATAATAAATTTAAAATATATAAATTTAGGAAATAAGATTTTCAAAAATATAAAAAATATTTAATAGAGAAACCTATAAAAAAAGATATTTTAGAAGAAAAATGTATAAATCTCTTGAAAACAAAAATTATTTCCCTTTAGGGAAAAAGAAATGCAAAAGTTGGATATATAATGAATTCTTAACATTATGCCAATAAATGTTAGACCCAATTGAAGAAATTTTCACAAAAAACAAAAATTTTAGAAAAAGATTTAGAACCAATTGAAGAATTAGATATAGATGATACTTACAATATTTATCTATTAGGGGGAAATGAGGATGAGATAACCAAAATATGAATACTCAGAATATGGGTACTTTTCATTAGAAGATGAATGATTTGTATAGTAATGCAAATCCAAACAGTACATATATTAAGGTAGGCTAAAATTTAAAGGTTATGTTAGCTATCATTTTTATGCATATATGGATACAAGAGCTAGTATGTACGTAGCAAGTAAACATGTATTCCTAGAAAAACACAACAAATAGACACCAAAATATTTAATTGTAATAATTGTTAATAATAATATAATAAATCTTAGTAAAATTTTATAACATACAGATACAATGATATGAGGATAAAATTTCATATTCCTACCATATATCAACAAAAAAACAAGAGTTAATTTATTAATATGAAATAATTTTCTAAATTTATATCAAATTTTACACAATATTTATATAAAATAAGTCTAACAACACTAAATGGTAAAACCATTTATGTATCAAAACTTTTATGCAACAATATAAAAAGCAAAAAAGTGGTGAGATAGACATAAAACAACAACACAAATTGTTTTTAAAAAATATTTTATTAGATAGATAAGAGAAACAAAACTCTTTTATTAGTGAAATATAGAAAGATAAATCTAATGTATTAAGAGATCCTAAAAATGTTATTAGAGTAAAACCAATGATTGATACTCTAGAAGACATGAATGAATTTGAAAAACAAATTCAAAAACTTTTGGAACTATCATAATACCAAGTAATTCACTTCATTTTAGTCTGGCATTCTTAATCGAAATAGAATCTGATAAAAGAATAGGGAAAAAGAGTGATAGTAAACTTCAAAGTATTGAATAAAAAACTATTGATGATTGATACTTTATTCCAAAGAAAAAGAACTATTATCATTAATAAAAGGAAAGAAATACTACTCAAGTTTTGATTGTTAAAGTGGATTTTATCAAATAAGACTAGATAAAGAATCTCAAAAATTAATGGCATTTAGTTTCCCCCGAGGATAGTTCTAATTGATTGTTGTACCATTTGGATTAATACAAACTCCAAGTATCTTTCAAAGATATATGGATAACATCTTTTAGAAATTACAAAATATTTAATGTATTTACATATATGATATTTTGGTTTTCAATAATGATTTAAATATATATTATTTAGATATTATTAATATTTTACAAGAATACAGGAATGAGGGCTTTGTTCTTTTAGAGAAAAAAGTAGTAATTGCTCAACAAAAGAATAAATATTTAGGGTTGGAAATCGAAGATGTAAAACATAATCTACAATCTCATATACTAAAAAAATATTACAAGATTCCCTAGTAAATTAAAGAACAAAAACTAATTATAAAGATTTATGAAATGTTTGACATATGTTAAAATATATATCAAGAAACTTGTAGAAATGTGAAAGCATTTACAAGCAAAATTGAAAAAAGATCATGTCTAAAAAATGGACAAAACAAAATACTCTATATATGGATAAAGTAAAAGCACAAGTAAAAAATTACCAATTTTATACCATCCAGGTTTAGATTATAAAATGATAATTGAAAAAAATACTTCATAAGAATATTGAGGAGCAATTTTGAAAACAAAAGTAAATGACAAAGATGAAGATCTTTGTAGTTATACATCAAGATCTTTCTATAGTCTATAACTAAATTATCATAGTAATGAAAATCAATATTTAACTATTAAAAAAGCTATTAAGAAATTTACAATATGTATCATAAGTTTAAGATTCATTGTTAGAATTGATAACAAGATTTTTAATTGTTTTTATAGACTAATATTGCATGTGATTACAAACAAAGAAGATTAGTAAGATGGCAACAATGGTTTAATCATTATAATTTTGATGTTGAACATCTTTCAGGAAACAAGAATAGTTTAATAGATGCTTTTACCAAAAGATTAACACTTTTAACAATTTTGGTTCTCAAAAAAATAGAACATCTTGATATCAAGAGCAAGATAAATGATAAGGAGATAAAAATCCTTCAAGAACAACTCGAGCTTTTTATCTCAAGAAGTATTTTTTAGAGACAGAAAATAAATAGGAAGAACTTAATTGTTCAAATAAACTCTTAGAGTCCAAAAACTCTAAAGAAGGATCCTCATCAAAAATTCAATCTAAAGGAGGTAAAACTTCTGAAGAAAGAATTCAAAATTTGAAGGAAGAACCAAACATTTCAAAAAATGAAAATATTTTTGAAGTAACAAATGAAAAGCTCAGTTGGGTTGATGAAGTAGAAAAAAGAACAAAAAAAACTTATGTAATCTACAATGATCCAAAATTAGGAATCTAAAACAATTAGGGTCAAAGAAAATAAAGATATTCTTGGGTTTAGTGGAGTAACCCATCAAGCCTTCACCAACATGATAGAAGCTGAAAGCAGTTATGTTAATTACAAAATACCAAAATTAATAACTATAGAGGAAATTATGAAAAATTACTCTAAAGCACTACAATAATAGTTAGCATTGCCAAGTAGATTAAAAACTTTAGGAAAGATAGTAAGATTGCTAGTACTATTTAGAGAGGCACCACTCACAAAAACCACAAAGGTAGTACAACCACCTGTACTATTCAGGGAAACAATATCTAGGAATACATTATTTATTGAAGAAGAAAAAGATCAATATAAGATTTTATCTATACCACAATGGCTGAGGCTTTATAACTTAGCTAGCAAATCTACCCAAGAATATATTAAAGATATGAAATTCTACACCATAGAAAAAGAATTTTCAATAGGAAATAAATTTAATATTCTTGAAGGAGCTGATCTAATTTTTGTGTACATGACATATCATGCAAGTTTTATTGAGAACCTATATACAAAAATCAATTTAAGTGAATTAAATTACTTTCCTGGAAATTTCAAGAAGTCTATTAAGAAATTTAAAAAGAAGTTTAGAGGAAGTGACAAGCCTAAATATCTCAGATTTTTCAGTTTATTAATGGACTAAAATAAGAAAAATTGTATTAGTCCATACCATTTTATCAAGCTAAGGATTCTCAACACAAACAAAGAAGTTCTCAAGCCAAGGGTGCTTACAGAAAAAGATTTCAACACCGATGAATTTTGTGTATTATGAGATTAAATGCTAGGACAAATTTACCATAAACCTAAGAAGATTGAAAACTCTTTTGAGACCAAAGTAAATTATTTAACCAATAAAATCATCATCACTTCCTATAATATATGGCTCTATTGAAGAAGATGGTGAAAATTAGCAAATTTGAGGCATATTTCAACAACAATAACTTATAAATTTGTCGAGAAACAAGGAAGGTTTTTTGCTTCTATGCTAGAAAAACCACTAAATATTATAGATGCATCTACGACATCAAGGTTAAAGAAGACAAAGATGCATCATCGTCTACATCATCAAAATTGTAGGTAGAAAATGACAAGAAAGAATGAAGATGAAGGACTGTCGGTTGAAGACGACAAAGAAAAAATGAAATGTAGAACCCACATTTTGTCGACATCACATGACAAGAAAAAATAATGGCAGAGATCCAAAGACCAAAAGCAAAAAAAAAACAAAAAAATTATTAAATTAAGGGTAAAATAATGATTATTTATTTTGTAAACAAGGATTCTTTGCTCTATAAAAAGAACCCGTATTTTCATTAAGGAAACACAGCTTGAAACAAAGCATACTCTTTGTCCTAAAAAATTATTCATCTAGTAGTTATGTATCTAGGAATCATGAGCAGTTAAGAATCTCTTCAAGATTCTTAATTGGCTTTTAGCATTGTAATAATTATCAATATTATGAATAAAATGTAGTGTTTTCACTATTTTCTTGCTTCTTAATAAGTCTAATTGAGACCTCATGATATGTATGAATACAAAGGCTACACCATTACTATAAATGTATTAAGAGTTGAGCAACTTGAGGTGTACTAGGTGCAATAAAAGAAGATGAATAATAGAAGAAAAGATTGTGGTAAACTTATTAAATTCAGGTATGATAATTACAACTTGAAACCAATTAAGAATATGAAATGTTTAAGTATTTGTTCATAACATTCATAAAATTGATAAATAATAAAATGACAATAATAAGATGTTATAATAAGGAAACTAAATATTTATATTTAATTAATAATATATAAGAATTAAAAACAACTAGCGTTAAAACGTTAACCCACAAAATGGTATTAGAATCATAAAAATTAATAAAAATAAGTAATATTAAAAAAAAAGAATCTTTAATTCATAAGCTTTACAAATCTTAATAAAAAGATTTATAACCCTTACTGATTTATAAAACAAAGATAATAAAATGAAGAGTAAAACTCTAATTAAATTTAATAGAAAAAATCAAAAGTGTTCTATTTAGATAAAACTGCCTTATTCTAAAAAATATGGTCTATAAGTCATTTTTTTCACTTTTAAGTGCCTAATTGCCAAACAGGTTTTCCCTTCCCCATTGACCTCCACAATTGGACATCAACCCATTTGTAAGGGATCAGGCATGAAAATATCAAGGCTCGCAATCAATTAACGTCCAAGGCTTCGCATGAAAAAGATTGTTGGGGATGGGCGACAATTTCAAGTAAGTCAACGAGTAAAAAAAATAAAAAAATATCACAATTTGATATATACATCAATCAACATTTTATCATCCTCCTCAACTTTACGACCAATCATAATTATTATGATATTACAACTCACTTAAATATCATCTCCATGGTTTGACCTGTATAGGTTAGAAGACAACAAATTTCCCAATTTGATAAGGGAAACATAGGGTGCATTTGTGACCGTTTCTTTTAGTTAAAAGTTGTTTCATATGTTCGGATAAAAACACTTTTAAAAGTGACAATTTTTATAACAATTGTTCTCTATGAGAAACATTATTTGTTCTTTTAAATATTTCCTTTTGAAAAAAATAATTTGAATGCATGTTCCATCATAAAATAATTACTAAATTACGACGGTTAGAAGTTGTTGGTTATCAACTCTTCCAAAAAACTTAAACTACTAAAAAAATTATCAATATTGTTTTTATACATTTATCACTTCCCCAGTATTTGCTCTATACATCATTTGAAAATCAAGAGAGAGAGAGAGAGAGAACACCTGCCTCACTGTAAATTGTAATGAGAAGAACATGCAACTATATTTGTAATTGACTTAAGTGCTTCTAATATGCAGAAATCACTCTAATGACATCCATAAGAGAAGACACGAGGATGCAACTTGTATGCAAGAAGCTTCAAAGCACATGGCAGATCATGCACATAAATATCCTCCAAAATCTACATAAGGTATGCACATGCTAAGTAGAGGTATAAATTAGGATGGGCTGTCCCATTAACCCATGATACAACCCATTAAATTTAAGAATCTATCTCATCTTATCATACTTAATTTTTGATCGTATGAGATGATACTAAATAGGATATCTCGTTCTTCCCAAATGGGTGTAAATGAAATAAGTAAAAATAAAAATAAAAAAATAATAATGGGAAATAAGAAACATGATTATCTATAATGTGTGAAAGTTTAATAAAGAAAAATGCTGGAACAATTTTGGCCTGAATATAATCTAACACCAAGATTCCAATGACGAGGAATTTTCTATAGAGCTCCTCCTATCTAATCAGTATGCATAGATTAGTGAACGAAATAAAGAAGGGAAGACCAAAATTCAACTTAATCAGTATGTGCTTTGACACTTTTGGAAAAGATATATCTCAAAATTGAAATTAAATGATAATTATCATTCTAAGAATTTAAGGTTCTGTATGATAGATGTATTGGTATACTGAAAGTTCTAATTGTCAACATTCCTAAGAACAGTAGTACAGCAGCAGCTTAAGTTATGACATGAGCATATAGAAATGGCAGACCTACAGGTAATGAATGGTTGCATTTGCACTTGCACATACCAGCAAAATCCAAATACTGAGCATCCGAATATAATGTAGAAAACATAACGGAGAAAAGCAACAGACTCTTCCCTTTAATATAAATTCCTAGTGTACTAGTATTGACATTGATGATAATTGAGCAAACACAGGATAGAAATCAATGAAAATTACAAGCAGAACTACCACAGACCTCAACAAGTAAAACGTTCATCTATTTATCTATAGACAATTTGCACAAAGAAAAACCTAGCAAATTACCACAAATAACACTCATAAAACTTATAACAATAAAAAAAACTTTAATATCATTGAGTAGGGTGTAACGGGCAAGAATTTAATACTGAACGGATATAATTGGTTACAAGTTTTAATTAGTGTTACAAATGTTATTTTCCAAATAATCTATTTATCATGCATAACAATCCAATTCACAATTACAAAAGTCATCAGCCAAAAACATGATCCAAGTATAGCAGTGCAGATTCACCGATAAAGAACCCATATACATATGCAATTACCAAACCATATCTGTTTTATATTCATAAACATAAAAAAGCCTTGAAGATCAGATACATCGGTAAAGTTTTCAAATACATACATAAACATTATAATCTTAAATAAGCTATAGAATTTCAAGTAGTAGCAACACGACCAATCACAGGGTACTTAGCTTCAAACTTGTTCTCCCAATCTTTGAGGACACCGATCTCCTTCTCGGAAAGGCCGTCGATTGAGGGTGAGACGTCTTCCTCGTTTTTGCTCATCTTGGCCAGAGCTTTACTTGCGTCTTTCCCAGCAAACATGGTGTAGGGACCTCCAGGCCCGTAGAAGGATTTGCCAGTGGTTACATCGAAGATTCGACCCTTGACAGCCACGTATATGGGCTTCGATGGGTCGCTGCCGTTGTATTGGCTGAGCTCCTGAGGCGTCATCTCCATCTCCGAATCTGGAACAGTTGAGGATTTGGGTGTTGTGAATTAAGAGAGTAGCTGAATGATGAATCGGTGATGCATAAAAAACTGAGGTGTTATTTATTGTTTTTTTTCTTTTTATATTTTTAATCAATCATATATCTCTCTTTCTATCAAATATTAAATATTTATTTTTTAAAAAATATACATTTATTTTAAATTTTATTAATTTAAAATATTATATCATCGTAAAAAACAATAAATAATTTTTCTAAAAAACTGGGGTTAACACTTTTTTCGTAAAGTTAATGGCATTTCAAAAAACGTCATTTATATCCGAAGTGACGATAGATGAGAAAGATTTTCCAGGATAATATCGAGAATCCTTCTATTTATAATTTGAATATTAGGTTTTTTATATTATATAATTATATAATTTTTATATTTTAATTTTATAATATTTTGAGTGAATTTTATTATTTTTATAATTTAAAATTATAGTTAATTATATTAAAAAATTTCAATATTGATATTTTTTAATAATAAAATAAAAATATTTAAAAACAAGAAAAAAAATTATAATATACTAATTGCTTGAAGGTATTGTACTCTAAAAGAGTTATCAATGTCTTAGCCAACATGATATATAATATTATATGAATATAAATATGATAACATAAAAATTTAATTAAACTTAATTAATTAATTTTTTATATTTTATAAAGATTTTTTTATTTTTTATTATTATAAATAAATAATATAAAAAATTAAATAAATTTTTTTACAAGTTAATCAACGTATAAACATAATACAATTAAAATAAAAATATAATATAATAAAATGGTATAAATACAGTAGAAATCACACCCATTATTATCACCATAATTCCAAATGAGTACCAAAAGAATATAGGTTTCAACACCACATAAAGTATGTATGGACGTGTCTCGTCAATGTTATAATTAAGATAAAATAATAAAAAAGGATTTTTCATCTTTTTCTATCAAAAATATTATCACTTTATATTTTTAAACATCTATTAATTAATTTTATTAACAAAAATACTACTATAAAATGGGATATTTAAGTCGTTATATAAAGTCGGTTTTTAGAAAAAATCAACTTATAATGAATTTAAAGTCGGTTCGGTGTAGGACCAACGCTATCCACGTTAGATGTAGCGTCGATTGACGTGGCGAACCGACGCTACCCACGTGGATAGTGTCGGTTCTACACGTCAACTGACGCTACGTCTTATTTTTTAAATTAAATTAAATATAATTAAAATTAATTATTATTTTATTTGACTCTTTAAAATTTAAGTTTGATAAAAATAATATCATTTTTCCTTTTTTTAGACAATTAGTTTTAAAAATTATATAATTTTTTTTATTTGTTTGGATATTTAAATTTATATATGTACCTACAATATATCTTTATTTAATTGTGTATATATTTTAATTAAATATTATTCTAAAGTAATTATTTTTTGTATTTCTATACATTGTCTAAATAAAATAATAATTGACAAAAAAAATAATTTTAAATTGCGTGGAGAGCGTCGGTTGATGTGGCGAACCGACGCTACTCACGTAGATAGCGTCGGTTGATGTGGGGAATCGACGCTACCCACGTAGATAGCGTCGGTTCACGTGAAAAATCGATGGTATCCACCTAATATATTCAAATTCGGGTCATTTTTTACGCAAAATTCATTTTCTTCCTCTCTCTTGCATGCCATCTTCTTTCTAAATTTTCAGCCATCTCCGACCACCATTTACAACGTCGTTTTGTAAGTTATATTTCTCTTCTCATTATCTTTCAAATCTATTATTTTTTTGAGCAAAATATTAGAAAAAAATTATACCTATTTTCTGTATAAATTTTTTATTTAAGTATGTTTTTTTATTTTGTTTGTTATTATGTTTGACTTATTTTATGTGGAAATAATATCTGAAATGTTGTGGGTTTGATAGATTATATATATTTACTGTGCATAGATAAATTTATTTATATATTATAAATAATTATATTTTATTAAGTAGAATTTTGCAGCTTATTATTCAGTTTGTTTTATATATATATTGTATAAATTTTTGATTTAGGTATGTTTTTTATTTTGCTTGTTATTATGTTTGACTTATTTTATGAGGAAATAATATCTGAAATGTTGTGGATTTGATGGATTATATATATTTACTATGCGTGGATAAATTTATTTATAATAAATAATTATATTTTATTAAGTAGAATTTTGCAGCTTATTATTCAGTTTATTTTATATTTTGTATAAATTTTTGATTTAGGTATGTTTTTTATTTTGCTTGTTATTATGTTTGACTTATTTTATGTGGAAATAATATCTGAAATATTATGGGTTTACTGTGCGTGGATAAATTTATTTATATATAAATAATTATATTTTATTAAGTAGTGAATAGAGGAAAAATAATATGTTTTTTTAACTTTATAAGAAATTATATTGGTATAAAATTTAACTCTTAAAAAAATTATAAATATATATTTATAAACTCAATAATTTAAATAATATATATATATATATATATATATTAATAAAAATCAAATAATAACTAAAAAGTAAGTAGTATTACTAGTTTTATTTATATATGCTACTTATGTGTTAAAATGTTAAATATGTTATTATAGTAGTCCCTATATACTTCTATAGAATGTTATATACGTATAATTAATATTACTTTTTAATTATGATATAGTAACATGCTTAGAAATTAGAATCAACCAAAGTGATTGGTTTTTATATATTCATGCTAACATGTTGCTTATTTTTGAATTTGTATAGAAATGGTTTTGTAAAATGATTAAAATGATAACTGTTTGTATTATGTATGTTTTGATATATATTCTAATAATTAGGAAATTTATATATAATAATACTTGAAATATATTCATTGTATACATAATTAAGTAATACGTTTAATTAATGTCATTAATAGAAAATGGACAAATCTTGGATGTCAAAGTGTAGAATTGAGCAAGACTATATTTCTAGAGTTGAAAGCTTCATGGAATTTGTTTGTAGAAATAGTAATACTAGAACTAGTATGATTCGATATCCATGTGTTAAATGTAAAAATGAGCGATTTCATGAATTTGATGAGGTTAAGTATCACCTTATCCGTAATGGTATTCTATTGAGCTATAAATGTTGGTATTATCATGGAGAAAATATTGATAATACTTATGAGGAAAAGATAAATAAGAATGTGAGTGGATTATATACATCTTATCAAAATGTACAGACAGAAAATATGTTTCATGGTGTTGGAGATGAATTATGTGAGGATGATCCCGAAACCTTTAATAAACTTATAGAAGATGCCGAAAAACTGTTGTATCCAAAATGCAAAAAATACACTAAAATGTCGGGATTGGTTCATTTGTACAATGTGAAGGCAAAACATAGTTTTTCTGACAAGGGATTCACAGAATTACTAAATCTACTAGTCGATATGTTTCCTGAGGGTATTGAATTGCCATCTTCAATGTCTGAAGTGAAGAAATCTCTTAGTCGATTTGGGATGGAATATCATAAGATTCACGCTTGTCCTAATGATTGTATTCTTTATAGAAAAGAATATGAGACATTACATGATTGTCCTATGTGTAAAGAATCGAGATGGAAGCATGGTACAAATGAGAGTACAACACATAAGAAAGGCGCGCCTGCAAAGGTTCTTTGGTACTTTCCTCCGATTCCTCGCTGATGAGCGAAAACCGGCATCGCAGATTCTTGCCAATACTTTGGTTTTATATTTATAAAACTCTCGCAAGTGCATGATGAGTGCTCAAAAAGCACTAAAATAACCATGATTTTATGCACATTAATTGATTAAAAATATATATATTTATATGTTTTATCATATATTTATATAAATTTGTCTTTTTCGGAATCACGGGTATTTTTATTGTTTTTCAGGTATTTTGGCTTAAAAATGCAACTTAAAGACTCAAAGAGGAATACTGGAAGCAATACATCACAAAAATATTAATAAATAAATGCGTAAAGGTCAAAAAATATGGAAAAATTGAACAAAATGGGTCAAAGCGTCAAAAATGTCAAACGGAGAAAACGGCCACAAGCCGCGCGCAAATGCCAGGCTTCAAGACTTCGCTTCCGCCCAAATCAAGGCGGGGTTACATGCTCAGCGGCTAAAGATCGGCGCTGGTTATCGTTTCACGCTACAGAAGATTGCCAATTATCGCCGCCCAACGCGTTTTTGACTCCATTTTTCACGTGCAAAGACGCCTTGACGCCGACGTCATTGATGACCTCAAGATGTCCACTACACGTTTTTTATTTT
Organism: Hippophae rhamnoides; assembly: GCA_033030585.1. Lineage (NCBI taxonomy): Eukaryota > Viridiplantae > Streptophyta > Magnoliopsida > Rosales > Elaeagnaceae > Hippophae > Hippophae rhamnoides. The sequence continues at coordinate 33,751,949 of CM065436.1, forward strand.
TTAATATTTTTTTTAACATTTTTAATCATTTTTTCTCTCCATCCTCACCTATAAATACCCCCTTCCATACACCTTCAAACACCTCAAAACCACACTCTCTTCTTTCTTTCTCTCATTTCTTAGTTTTTGAATTTTTCTTAGTTTCTTTCTTTAGTTTCTAAGCTTTTCTTAGTTTTTCTCTTAGTTTTTAGTTCAATTCTCTTAGGTTTAGAGTTCTTTCTTTTGAGAGGAACTTGTAATGTTTTTGTAATAATTTAGATTTTGATCTCAATAAATGGAAGGCAAATTCGTCGAGGTTTTTCTAGCAACGGGAATAGCGTCAAGTTTCAGAAGGATTTTATTTTCTTTACGCTATTTTTATGCTTTATTCTTACATGTTATATTTAATTTAACGTGATTAAATTTAATCAGTGCTAGCCGTTTATAATCATGATATAATAATAACGTTGTTACAGCCAAATATTAAATAGGTGAAAATTTCTAAAATGAATTGAGTTTATTTTTATTCAAGATTTTATATTAAGGATGTTGTAGAAATATATTATTTTTCATTACAAACTTAAATTGAAAATTAGACTTTAAGTTTATTATCTAATTTAGTAGATATTTTTTATTTGTCAGATACAATCGCCTCATAGTTGTGAAGCTCTATTTCAAAAGTTTTTATAAGAATTATTATGTGGAAATGTATTGACAACATGTTTTCAAGTGGTTTAAAACTTGAAAGTTAATACTGATAACTAAATTCTTAGGTTTAATTTGGACACCTGAATAAAGTTTAAATCGTCTAACCCCACCAAAGGTGGCATTTAAATGGCTCATTTTCAATCTCTTAGAAAAAGGATTTAATTTAATTAACCAAATTAGTTATCAACCCCACCCATAAAGTGTTAATTGATTTGTTTAGCTAACAAAGAATATCTAACCCCACCAAAAGGTGGTATTCATACAAAAAGAGAGAATCAATAAAATATCAATTTATATCTTTAATAACCTAGATAATACGAGGAAGCATAATTAATTTAGTTATTATATCCATAAATACTCCACTAATATAAATGATAAAATTTGCATGAATATTTATTGAATCAGATTTATATTTATTTTTAGGTAAATATTTATTGAATTTGTATCTATGTTTATTTTTAGATTATATTTAATTAATTCAGATATATGTTTATTTTATATTATTAGATTAGAACACAAAAAACCAAACTATCGCGGACAGATGTTTAGATTTAATTCCTCGCTTTTTAAAAGTTTGAATAATAAATTAAAAACCACATACATTCCTTCCTTAGATCGACTGTGGGAGTATACTTATCATTTTCTACTTAAATGATTCGTGCACTTGCGAGAGTTTTACAAATATTAAAACCAAAGTATTTATAGAATTCCTACGATGCCGGTTTTACTATCGCTACCTAATCATTTCGTAAAATGATAAGTACACTCCCAAGGTCGATCTAAGGAAGGAATGTACGTGGTTTTAATTTATTATTCAAACGCTTAAAAACTTAAATTAAATCCTAAACATCTTGTCACGACATTTTCGGGTTTTGTGTTTTTAATCTACTAACATAAAAATAAACATAAATTCAATAAATATTTATGCAAATTTTATCTTTATAATAAAGGGAGTATTTATGGATATAATAACTAAGTTAATTATGCTTTGCTCATATTATTTAGGTTATTAAAGATATGAATTGATATTTATTGATTCTCCCTTTTTGTAATAATACCTGGCAAAGCGGGTTAGATATTCTTTGTTAACTAAACAAATCAATTAACACCTATGGGTGGGGTTGATAACTAATTTGGTTAATTAAATTAATTCCTTTTTTTCTAAGAGATTGAAAATGAACCATTTAAATGCCACCTTTGGGCGGGTTAGATAGTTTAAACTTTATTCAAGGTGTCCAAATTAAACCTAAGAATTTAATTATCCGAGTACTAACATTCAAGTTTTAAAACTACTACCGAAAACATGTCATGTCAATACATTTTCGACATATAATTCTTATAAAAACTTTTGAAATAGAAGCTTCAATTTCTAACTACCTATGCGATTGTACTAACAAATAAAAGAGCACTACTCTAAATCGATCGATAACTAAACCTTAAAATCTAATTTTTAGATTTAAGTTTGTAATGAAAAATAATATATTTCTCTCTAACATTCTTAATATAAAATCTCAAATAAAAATAAAATCAATTCATTTTAGAGATTTTTACCTATTTAATATTTCGCAAGCATAACAACGCATTATTATATCATGTTTACAAATAGCTAGCTTAAATTTAATCACAGTACAAATTAAATATAACATGTAAGAATAAAGCATAAAAAATAACCAAAGAAAATAAAATCCTTACAAGATTTTCAATGCCATTCCCGCTTGAAAACCTTCAAACGGAATTTGCACTCCCATTTATTCAATCAAAAAGCTAATAAATTACAAAACATAACTAGTTCTTCACAAAGAGGGAAGAACTCTAAAACTAAGAGAAACTAGCTAAAACATAAGAAAAACTAAAAAAACTAAAAACTAAGAAACGGAGAGAAAGAAAGAAGAGAGAGAAGGTGTTTTGAGGTGTGTTTTAAAGTGAAGGAAGTGGGTATTTATAGAGTGATGGAGAGAAAAATGAGTAAACAAATGTTAAAAAAAATGTTAAAAATGTAAAAACGCGTAATGGAAAGGATGAGGTCATTAATGACGTCAACATGACGTCACGGGAAGCGGCTGCACGTGAAAAATGGGGCTTAAAGGGCGCGGCGCGCACGGAGGCAGCCGGGCGCGCGCGATGAACAAGAGCCGCGCGCTTGCAGGCGCGGATGAACGTAGACGCGCGCATCTTGCGCGTATGAACAGCATCACCGCGTGCACCGCGGATGGCCCAGACTCGCGCGCAGCCTCTACGCGGATGAACAAGACTCGTGCGCGCAGCTCTACGCGATGGAACGCACCGTGCGCGAAGCCAGGCCTTGACCAGGCACCTACAAGGCGCGCGGTACGGGCGCCTCCGGCGCGATTTTCTCCTTTTTGACCTTTTTGACCCATTTTGTCCAATTTTTCCATATTTGTTGACCTTTCCCCATTTATTTAGTAATATAATTGTGATGTATTGCTTCCAGTATTCCTCTTTGAGTCTTTAAGTTACGTTTTTAAGCGAAAATATCTGAAAAACAATAAAAAATACCTGTTATTCCGAAAAAGACAAATTTATATAAATAAATGATAAAAAATATTAATATATATATTTTTAATCAATTAATGAGCATAAAATCATGGTAATTTTAGTGCTTTTTGAGCACTCATCACTCGCTTTCAAAGGTTGTTCAATAGTAAATATACATCAAAGATGTTGACTTGTCATTTAGATAAATATCTGATGATGGGTGCTACGTCATCCTTGTGATTCTCCAAATTGGAAAGTAATAGATAATTTATCTCCTTAATTTTCATCTGATCCACGCAATCTTCGTCTTGTCATTGCTGCTGATGGAATTAATCCACATAGTTCCCTTAGTAGTAGATATAGTTGTTGGCTAGTAATTATGGTAACATACAACCTTCCTCCCTAGTTATGTATGAAAAGAAAATTCATGATGTTAACATTATTGATCTCAGGACTAAAACAACCCGGTCTTGATATTGATGTATATTTGCAGCCTCTGATAGATGATTTAAAGACGTTGTGGAATGATGGTGTAAATGTTTACGATGCACATAAAGAAGAACACTTTAACTTGAAGGGGGTCCTTTTATGGACAATTAATGATTTTCTTACCTATGGAAACTTATCAGGACATGCAACAAAAGGTTACAAGGGATGTCCTATATGTAGTGATGGAACTTCTGCAACTTATCTTGTTCACGGACGAAAGATGTCTTATAGAAGACATAGAAGATTTTTGCCATCTGGACACAAGTTTAGATACCAAAAGAAACCGTTTGATGGTGAAGAAGATCATGATCATGCAACTCGACCTTTGCGAGGTGTTGAGATATTAAGGCAATTGAATGGGATGACATTCAAACGATATGGAAAGATGAAAAAAAACTCACTAAGGTAGGGAAACGAAAGAGGTCAACTAATGAAATGGGTGAAAATGAAAAAGAGTTTGAATCGACTTACCATGGTTGTTGGAAAAAAAATCAATATTTTGGGAATTACCTTATTGGAAAGACCTACACATTCGTCACATCTTAGATGTCATGCACATTGAGAAGAATGTATGTGAGAGCTTGATTGGTACTTTACTTAATATACCTGGAAAAACAAAGGATGGAATTAAAGCAAGATTGGATTTAAAGAAACTAGGCATACGACCTGAATTGGAACCAAGGGTGGAAAATGATAAGAAGCGAACATACTTACCACCAGCATCATATACAATGTCAACAAAAGAGAAGGATGTGTTTTGTAAATGTTTGGAGGGTGTGAAAGTTCCTGATGGTTACTCATCCAACTTAAGAAATTTTGTGTCTATCACCGATAAGAGACTGTATGGATTGAAATCACATGACTGTCATATCTTAATGCAACAGTTATTACCAGTTGCTATTAGATCAATTCTTCCAAAACATGTTCGATTATCAATAATTTGGCTTTGTTCATTCTTCAATACAATATGCAAGAAATCTATATCAATTGGCGAGTTAAATTCTTTACAAAAAGATGTTGTAGAGACTTTGTGTCTAATTGAAAAATATTTTCCTCCTTCTTTCTTCGATATAATGATTCACTTATATGTTCATTTAGTTCGAGAGGTTCAATTGTGTGGTCCTACTTACTTAAGGTGGATGTATCCTTTTGAGAGATATATGCAAGTCCTTAAAGGATATGTAAATAATAGAAATCGACTTGAAGGATGCATGGTGGAATGCTACATTGCTGAAAAGGCCATTGGGTTTTGTTCTGAATACTTTAGTGGTTGCACTGAAATTAGGAATCCTACGCACAAGTTGTTCTTAGAACGTCACATGATCCAAGTAGGTAACCCTATGCTTGGTGGAAGTAAGAAATTATTTATTGATCGCACTCGATGGGAAAAAGCACACCAAATCATTTTGGTAAATAATAATGAGGCACAACCGTACATAGAGTAAGTGATGTTCATTGTTTCATGATTGCAAAAATATTTTATATTTAACTATTAATGATGATATATAACCTAATATATTTTTAATAACATTATAGGATGCATTTAAAATTATTGAAGATCGATCCTCATTATAAAAAAAAAGGAGGAGAAAAATGGTTGTATGATGAACATAAGCGAGAGCTTATTAATTGGTTTCGCAACCATGTAAGTGTCACAAACAAAAATTCATGCATTTATCTTCCTAGATCTATTCAATGTTTTGAAACTTTGCTCTAAATACATTTTGTGTTTTTGTATACATAGATTCGAGATGAACTCAAGAAACCCAATCATAAAATATCAGAAAGTTTACAATGGCTTGCACATGAGCCAAAATTCGATGTCAAATCATTTTATAGTTTCACAATAAATGGATCAAGGTTTATGACTCAAGCTAGGGACAAAGTATGATTAAATCAAAATAGTGGGGTGAAGATGGTCGCACAAACTATGCAATTTTCCAGTTCAAAAGATGCTAATCCTGTACTTTCTGATAGAACATATTATGGTATAATACAAGAGATTTGGGAATTAGATTATGAGGTCTTCCATGAAACAGTTTTCTTGTGTGATTGGGTCGAAGATGTTATCAATGTTGGATATAAAATAGATGATTTTGGATTTACCCTTGTAAATTTATCCAGGATAAGTCACACTGATGATCCTTTCACGTTAGCACTTCATACAAAACAAGTATTTTACATTAGCGATCAAATTGATCCAAGATGGTTTGTTGTGTTAACGCCTCCAAAAAAAGAGTTTTATCATTGTGATGTTGTAGAAGATGATGACTCTATGCTTGATACATTAACCAATATTAGTAATTTCTCAAATAAATTGCCTAATGTATGTGATGATCTAATTGATGATGATGATTCTTTGTCATGGGCTCGAAGTGATTGTGAAGGAATATATGTATACGATCAACAACCTAATTAAACATAACGTATGTTCTATATTGTTGTAATAACTCTTATATATATGTATGTTCCTAAATTTTTCAATTAATTTATATTTCCTCATTGTTTGCAGATATTTCATGGATATTCGGACAACAGAGCTTATAGATCCAAATGATCTATTGGGGTATTTGAAAAGAAGGGGTTGGGCGAATATACCTGATGCTCCACTTAACCCAGATGATAGAATACCTGTTCTATTTGATGCTACTGGTAATCCAATAGGGAAAAATGGTCAACAATTGAAATACTCAATTGGTCGACTTGCAAAGTCTAGTATACCAATCAATATAAATGATTGGTCTGAGGTTGACGATGCATAAAAGTTCAAAATACGGATAACCATTTGTATAGGTCTCTTATAATTTATAATCAATATATATATTATATTAGGTGTATTATATCTAATCTTTTATACTGTATTTTTATAGAATTGTTACAAAGTCGATGACAGTTGGAAGGACAAGTGTTATAAGATTGCAAATAAGGCGTGGAAGGAATACAAGACTTCCAGATTGGCAAGAAATTATGTGTTTCCATATTTGGAAACACTTGATGAGAATGAGATCTACAAAATCCCTGAAGGACACCCCTGGATTACACCTCAAGTTTGGAAAGACTTTGTGGATTATAGATGTTCAGATGAATTTCAAATTATTAGGGAAGATCATCAGAATGTACAAATGCATAATATTCTTCCTAACCGTACTGGGAGGTCTTCAAATCCTGAAGTTAGATATAGAATGGTATTATTAATTTGTCTTAATTTATAAATATTTTTATATTTATTTTCCTCAATTTAATTTCATGTCATTGTTAATAAAATTTTAATAATTTATGTAGGAATCTGAATTGGGTAGACCTGTTACCCGAACTGAATTGTACATAGAAACAAAGACTCCCAAAACGAAGAATTCAAGACCGATGACTCAGCGAGGAGAAGAACAATTAAATAAGTTGGTCAGTAATTTCGGTTGATAAAAAGTCTTAATGATTTTTAATAATTGATGTAATAATGAACGATATATTTGTGTGCTTTATTATTTGTAGAGAGTTGTTCAAGAAAAAATATCCAAGGGTGAAATAATCGAAGAGCTTGGGAGAGATGCTTTATATCATGCATTCGGACGCGAACATCCTGGTCGTGTTAGGGGAGGTAGCCAATATGATGGTTCTATGGAGTATTTTAACATTCCAAAACAAAAGCCTCAGACGGTAAGTAAGGAGAAGTACACTAAAATTGAAGAAGAATTCAACTCCTTTAAGGCCTCAGTGATAAGTGAGATTGCCACTCTAAAAGAACATCAATCACAACAAATGTCAGCCATGGCATCATGCTACAACCAGGGCATGCCATATTGGCCAAGCATGCAACCATCCATGCCAGGCATACCACCATCCATGCCAGGCATGCCACAATCCATGCCAGGCATGCCACCCACGCAATCTCATTGCGCTCAAACTACATCCAGTATGGGATATAGCCATCCTATTAGTCCTCACTATATGCTAGGAATGCATATGCAATCAAGTAGTGGTTCATTTTCTCCAATGCAATTTGCACATTCTTACCATAAATCAAACCATGATGAACGTTTTGGTGAGAATGTACATCCAATAGCTACCCCACATGAGAGTCCTCTTCTATTTGATGAATCATATGTGGTAAGATTTTAATTTATGGTGTATATAATGTATTATTTTTAAATTATTATATTATATGTTTTATTTTTATATATAACACTTAAAAATTTTACAGAATATGAAATGTTTGTTGAAACATCCTTCGTCAACGGACTATGTTGATATTGGAACGGTACAAAAATTGAGCGATGATCGGATGATTCATAATCAATATTTGCCTAATCATTGGCGAATAGTAATTGATCAATCATTGTTTCATGATTGTCCACTACCTGTGCCTTCTGATGCTACCATAGTCCAAGAGGCGGTTGGATAGTATGTGGCTTGGCCGTCGATTCAAGTTGTTCTAAATTTTGACGTGTGACTATTTTTTAACTTAAAAGATAACACTTGTTTACTACTATTATTTATTATATCTTATATTGTTACTAAAGAATACATATATAATACTTTTTTTAGTCTATTATACCAGAACTCTTAAATGTGGCACATTTAAGAGATACGAAGCAAGTATCTCGTGCTATATCTATGTCTAGTGGCTAATCATCGCGCACCAAGTCATTCAAGAAGAAGCCTTGGAAAAAGTATAGTCATAAATATGTGTTAAACTTTATCAGAAATCTTGGCACTTTGATGACTATTTTGGGATGGCGTCTAGCATAAATGATGGATGGACTGTGCCACTTCCTATAGAAATTTTTGGTGTAGACCTCGGCCAAACTTATATATCGATCGAGTGCTTATTGCAACTATTTGAATATCAAATGATTGATTTAAGTATAATTTAAGTGTGGACAAGGTGAATCATCAATCTATTTATTTTTCTTTTATATATGTGGAACATATATAATTATATTTATATTATCTAATTATATATATATATATATATATATATATATATCTTTTATATAGGGAATGCTATTATCGACTTCAACATAATCACTCATCACATTTAGCAATGTTCTATGATTCTTCATATGTCAATCAATATCAAGAGAAAGATGTTAGCATCAGAGCGAAACAATTATGTGATAGAGCATTAACGCTTAACAGAAATCAAAAGTTGAAAATCCCTTGGCCATTAAGGTTTGAACAATGCCAAGATCATTGGATGTTGATAATCATTGATCTGTTCAATAATCATGCTTGGTACTATGACTCAGCTTCCATAAAACTGAGTAAAGATATAAAAGTAGTTGTTGAAATGTAAGAGTTATAGCTAGCTATTGGTTTCTTCTATTTTTTTGTAATATTTAATAAAAAACTAACCGTTTTAAACCTTGATAGGGCATGGAAGCTGTGGAACAAGTTTAGAGGCATTACCCAAAAATCTCATAAGCTTATATGGAAAAAAGTTATGGTATGTACAAGTCAATATTAATAATTTTATTAATTTTACAATTGAATAATAAAGATGTTCGAATATGAAATCACATGTACACTTGTTTTTGTAGGTTCCACAACAAAATAATGGAGTCATGTGTGGTTATTATGTCATGAAGTTTATGAGCGAAATCATCACAAATATCAAAATTCCAATTGATGATGTGGTAATATCTTTCACTCATATACATAAAAGTTTTTAACATATTTGAGTTTTTTTTTGTAAATAAATGAAATTATATTCTTATTTTGATTTTAAATACATGTAGTTCTTTGGTTGGAACAAGACGGGCTACGACCAGCAAATTTTTGATAATTTACGAGAGGAATGGGAAGAACACATGGTTCAAATTATATCATCACAAGAAGAATCAGGAGAAGATTCTGATGATCTTGAATAGCATTTGACAATATAACAGTAAATTTTATAATGATTTAATTTCTCTATCTATTCCTGTGTCTGAATTCACTTGTTTGATGGATGATTATATGCTCATGTATTTAGGGGAATGCATTGTTTTATGGACCTAATTTTGGACCAAACTACATCTTATCTCTCTTTCCTACTTTCCTTACGAACTCATATTAGCACTTTATTAATCATTTGTTTATAAATATGAATTTATCTGAAATCTCTGCTAGTATTTTTAATGCTATAATGAGCTCTAAATGGACAAATCAGGTGTACGTAACTCTGATTTATTTCTTGGTTTGTATGAGTTTTGGTGCCCATGAACGTGTTCCATATGTTTAAGGGCACCAACACTCACACAAGCCAAGAATCGGAGTTACACTTGATTTCATATTTAGAGTTCATTATAGCATTAAAAAATACTAGTAGAGATTCTAGATAACTTCATATTTATAGACAAATGATTAATAAAGTGCTAATATGAGTTCGTCGAATGTCACTGTATGTGATAATCTCTTTTTGATGGTAATATTTATAATGATTTAATTTCTTCATTCGTATGTCTGAAGTTTAGACTGATTGTTTGATGGATGTTTTATGTGCTTATGTATGTAGGGGAATATGAATTTTTATTTTTTTTTGTCTAGTTTTCTTGTCATAATGCTTGTGAAGGTCAATCAAGATTCTAAGCCAACCAAGCTTACTCGATCGCATCCAATTACACTTTGACAACATTATTTTATTTGTAATTTAAGTTAACTATATGTATTATATATACATTATTTGTTTTTGTAATAAATTTAATTATCGAGTAATTAAATATATTTAAATTTTTAATTATTTGTATTATTGTTATTTATATTTTAGTTTTTTAATGCTATATATATATTGAATAATACAAAAAATGAGAATAAAAATAAAAAAAAATCATAAAATGTACGAGTAAAGTCGGTTCATCGCGATGAACCGACTTTACATTTTAAGTCGCTAAATTTAAAGTCGGTTCAACGAACCAAATTTAACTGACTTTAATGCCTATTTTTGTAGTAGTGAAAGCTAAAAAAAACACCTTGAAAATGAAAAATAAATGATCAACAAAAAATAAAATAAAAACAATCATCTTTTATTTTCTGAAAATTTTATCTAAAATATCTCTAAGGTTTAAGATATTTTCATTTATATCTTTAAAATTTGTAAAAATACTATAATGTTCCTAGACTTTATGGTTAATACCATTGATATCCCTAAATCTAATTATGTTAACTTTTCCATCCATATTATGTTAATATTCCTATGACTCTGATGCTAAATTAAAGGTTAATTATTTAACGCTAGTTGTTAATTATTGTAATTCCTCTATATTATTTCTATACTCATCTTCTTATTTATTAGTATTGTAAATTGATATAAGTAAATATTTAAACTTTCAAGATCTTTAATTTGCTTAAAAGTTATAATTATTATACAACAATTTAATGAGTCCACCACAGTCTTCCCTTATGTTTGTCTTCTCTTATTATATCGGTTATGCCTCAACTTTACTCAAAACTTAATACCTTCTTGGTAATGGTGAGCCTTCTGTACCGTACACAGATGATGTTCAATTTAGACTTACTAAAAAAGAGTGAATGCAATCTATTTTATTCATAATATAATAATTATTAAAATTCTAAGGCTAACTAAGAACCTTGAAGAGATTTTTAGTCATTCATGGTTACTAGATACATAATTACTTGTTAAAATTTCTGGATATCGTTTTTTCGGTGTCCTCTCAAATGAAAATAAGGGTTCATTTTATAGCATAAGGAATCCATGTTTATAAGATGAAAATTACTATTTTATTCTTACTTTAATAATTCATCTACTATACTGCTTTTTGGCTTATTAATTTTAGTCATTACTTTTTCTTGGCACATGTTGCTGACTAAAGATATGGGTACTATATCTTTATTTTTCTATGTCATCTTATACATATAATTCTTCCTCTTTATTATTTCTTGTCATTTTTAATTGATAGTCCTTTGGATGGCATTGATTATGACGCATCTTTATCTTCTCGATCCTTGATGTTGTAAATGCATCTGTGATATTTGGTGGTTTTTCTGGCATAGAAGCATAATACCTTCCTTGATTCTTGACCAATTTTCAAGTTATTGTTGTTAAAATTTGTCTTAAATTTGGTGATTTTTTCACCATCCTCTTCGATGAAAGCTGTGCTATTATGAGAAGTGATGATAATTTTACTGGTTGAGTAATTTACTTTGATCTCATTAGAATTATTCATTTTATGAGTTTATAGTAAATTTGGCCTAACATTTGACCTCCTAATACACATAGTTCTTCTATATTGAATTCATTTTCTAGAAGCGCCATTAGTTTGGGAATTTCTCTATTTGTGTTGGAAATCTCTAGTTTGATGAAGTGATAGGGACTGATATATCCTTCATCATTCCAATCCATTAGTGAACTAAAAAATATGAGATAAATAGGCTTGTCAATTGCTCTTATCTTCTTCCTGAAGTTCTTGATTGCTTTTTTGAAAAATTTCAAGAAATAATTTAATTCACTTGAATTAAATTATTTCCTGGATATATGTTTTCTATGAGTCCTTCATGGAAAGCTTTGTAAATAAATATTGGATTTTCTCCTTCTAAAATGTTGAATTTACTCTTTGTATGGAATTCCTTTTTACATTATAAAACTTCATATCTTCTATGTGTTCATGGGTAGAATTTCTGGCCAATTTATAAAGACTCAATCATTGTGGCTTACCGAGGTTTCAAATTGGTCATTTTTATCTTCAATGAATAATGAATTTATAGGGGATGGGTCCCTGAATAGCACTAGATGCCTTACTATCTTTAATATTTTTGGGAGGGATGTCTCTCTAAATAATACCGAAGGTCGTACTATTTTTCCTAGAGTTTTCAACGTGTTAGGTACTGGTGGTTGTTGTTATAGTGCTACAGAGTAATTCCTTACTATCTCCTCTAGAGTTATTAGTTTTGGTACCATGTAATTGGCATAATTACCTTTAGCCTCTACTTTGTTGGTGAAGACTCTCTGAGTTACTCCATTAAACCCAAGAATAGATTTACTTGCTTTTGTCCAGTTGTTGTAGGTTTTTGATTTTGGATCATAATAGAACACATAAGTATTTTTATGTTCTTCTTTTTTTGCTTCATTAGCCTAATTGAGCTTTTTTATTTCAGAAATGTTACTCTTTTTTGAACTGCTAGGTTCTTACTTTTCATCTTGAATTATTTCTTTAAACGTTTCACCTTCTTTAGATTGAATTTTTTATAAAGATTCCTCTTTAAAGTTTTTGAACTTTATGAGTTGTTTTGAAAAATCAAGTTCGATCTTCTAGTTTATTTCCTATCTCCATAAGAGACTTCATGAGGTATAAAAGCTTGAGTTGTTCCTATAGGACTTTTATCTCCTTTTCCTTTATCTTGATCTTCAAATCAAGATGTTCTATTCTTGAAAACATAAAAATAGCTAGAGGTACTAATTCTCTAGTAAGAGCATCTACTAAACTATTCTTATTTCCTAGGAGATGTTCTACATTAAAATATAGTGGTTGAACCACTGTTTCCATTTGACTAATCTTCCTTGTTTATAATCACTTGCAATATTAGTTCTTATGAAATAACCAAAAATGTTGCTATCAATTCTAACAATAAATCTGGAACTTATGACATATGTAGTAAATTTTTAATAGCCTTTTTAGCAGTTAAATATATTTTTTCATTACTGTGATAATTTAATTCTAGACCATAGAAAGATCCTGACGTAGATCTACAAAGATATTCATTTTTTTCATCTATTTTTTCTTTCAAAACTGGTTCCTAATATTCTTATGAAGCATCAGTTTCAATTATCATTATATCATCTGGACATTGATGGTATACAATTGGTAAAAATTTTACATGTGCTTTTTCTTTATCCATATATAGTGTATCTTGTTCTATCCATTTTTAGATATAATATTTTTTCAATTTTTATTGTAAGGGTTTTTGTATTTCTGAAAGTTTCTTGATATATGCTTCATCATATGTCAAACATCCTAAATATCTTTGTAGTTTTTTTTGTTCTTTAATCCACTATGAAAATCTTGAATGTTATTTAGTATATGGGGTTGTAGATTATGTTTTCCATCTTCAATTTTGAACCCTAAATATTTAATTTTCTATTAAGCAATTGTTGCTTCTTTTCAGTGAATGCAATACCTTCTTTTCTACATTCTTGTAAATTATTAATAATATCCAATAATATTTATTTAATTCACTACTTAAAGCCAAATTATCATTTATGTAAACACAATAAATATTTTTTAATTTCTTAAAGATGTAATCCATATATCTTTGAAAGATACCTAGAGTTTGTTTTAATCCAAATGGTACAACAGTTCATTGGAATTGTCCTTAGAGGCAACTAAATAGCATTAATTTTTGAGATTCTTCATTTTATCTAATTTTCCAAAATTCACTTTTGTAATCAAAACTCAATAAGTATTTCTTTCCTTTTATTAATGATAATAGTTCTTCTTTATTTGGAACAAAGTATCCATTATCAATAGTTTCTTTATTAAATGCTTTGAAGTTTATTATCATTCTCTTATTTCCTCTTCTTTTTTCAGTTTTTTCCGACTAAGAATGTTGAACTAGAGTGAGGTGAATTACTTGGTATTATAACTTTTAGTTGCAAAAGTTCTTGAATTTGTTTTTCAAATTCAATCATATCTTCTAGAGTATAAATCATTGGTTTTACTCTAATGACCTTATTAGGGTTTCTTAATTTTATGTTAGCAATTATTTTAGATTTATTGATTTTTGGATCTAGAGGATTTTGTGAGCTTACTATTTTTAATAGTTTTTTTAATACCTGCTAGGGCTTTATCTTCCTGTATTTCATTAAGAAAAGAGTTTCTATTCTATATCTAATGAAATATTTTTTAAATAAGGTTTTTGTTGCTCTGTGTATATCTCTTCACATTTTTCGATTTTTATGTTGTTGCAAAAATTTGGGTTTCATACAATCAAAGCTTTTCTTATTTTTGATATATAAAATGGTTTCACCATCTACTATTGTTAAACTTATTTTTTCCAAATATTATGTAAAAGGTTGATATAGGTTTAGAAAATTTTATCCTATTAATAAATCAACTTATGTTTCTTGTCGATATATGGTAGGAATATGAAAATTTTCTCCTCCTATCATTATATATGTATCTTTTAAATCTTTATTAAGATTTATTGTAGTACCATTAGTAATTTTTATAATTAAATATTTTGATGCCTGTTTCCAATGTTCTTTTAGGAATAAATATTTACTTGCTACACACATACTAGCTTATGTATCTATATTTACATGTAAATGATAGTTGGCACAGCCGTTAAATTTCAATCTTACCTTAATATATGTAGTGATTAGATTTGTAATACTATAAAAATCATTCATCTTCTGATTAAAAGTACTCATATTCTAAGTGTTCATATTCTAAGTCGGTTATTTCCTCTCAGTTTTCTCTAATAGATAAATATTGTAAGTATCATCTATATTTGATTTCTCAATTGGTTCTAATTACATCTTAAAAGATTTTATAAACTACTAATACCCTACAAATTGAAATGTTTGTTTGTGTACTTTGGGAGGTTTATATGAGTACACTCATACCACTAGCCCATTCACTTAAGGCTTTTGTCCTATCTCTTATACAATCTAGATCTAAGAGATTAGATCTTTAATTTTCACGGAGCTTGAGTTTTGGTAGAATACTACCTCTAGTTTCCCAATGTAACCCTTCTTCCATTTTGGGTGGTTGTCCTTTTCTATTGGAAATATTAAGTTCTCCTGACCTTTGTTATTTCTTTCTTCCCTATGTGGGTCAAATATTTCTTCATGGTAAGGAATGGGTAATAAAATTGATTTTATATGACCTTTTGAGATCATGATTTATGGTTCAGAACCAGTCTTGTTGATTATTGTCATATCATCTTCCTCTTTGTTTGTATGAAGCTTTTCATCATAATTTTTTTTCTATTTCTTCATTAGTTAGTGTTAACGAACTAATTAATTTTTCTATATTCCTATTTTTAGGATTCATGAATTATTCTTGTAATTCTTTTCTAGATTCCATTAAATTGGAATTATATATTTTTCTTGTCTCATTTTTAGGTATCAGGGCATCTCGTCTTCTAGTTGGTTTTACTTTTAATCCTTCTAATGAATCATATTCATGACTTATAATATCATTGTTTCTATGTATACTATATATCTCTTTTCTTAGTTCTATAAATTCTATATATATATATATCATTAATGTCCCATTTTAAGTGACCATTAAAGATAACCTTAGAGTATGCTTTATGCAACAGCCGATGAGTGCTCAAAAAGCACTAAAATAACCATGATTTTATGTACATTAATTGATTAAAAATATATATATTTATATGTTTTATCATATATTTATATAAATTTGTCTTTTTCGGAATCACGGGTATTTTTATTGTTTTTCAGGTATTTTGGCTTAAAAATGCAATTTAAAGACTCAAAGAGGAATACTTGAAGCAATACATCACAAATATATTAATAAATAAGTGGGAAAAAGTCAACAAATATGGAAAAATTGGACAAAATGGGTCGAAAAGGTCAAAAATGTCAAAAAGGAGAAAATCGCGCCCGGAGCAGCCAATCCTGCTACGCGCCACGCAAAGTCAGGGCTGGTATCGTTCATCCGCCGCCAATCAGCGCATCGTTTATCCGCGCAAAGCTGCGCGTGGTCTTGTTCATCCGCGCCTGCAATGCGCGATCTTGTTCATCTGCCGCCAGCGCCCTCCGCGCGCCCAACGCGTTTTACCCCATTTTCCACGTGCGGTAGTCCCATGACGTCATCGCCGACGTCATTGATGACCTCGGCATTTCCATTACACGTTTTTCATTTTTTAACATTTTTTTAACATTTTTTTAACATTTTTTTAACATTTTTTTACTCATTTTTTTCTCTCCATCCTCACCTATAAATACCCCCCTTCCCTTCACTTCAACACCACACTTCAACAAACACTACTCTCTTCTTTCTTTCTCTCCATTTCTTAGTTTTTAGTTTTCTTAGATTTTCTTATGTTTTAGCTAGTATATCTTATGTTTTAGCTAGTTTCTCTTAGTTTTAGAGTTCTTCCCTTTTTTGGGAAGAACTAGTTATGTTTTTGTAATATTATTAGCTTTTTGATTCAATAAATGGGAGTGGAAATTCCGCTTGGAGTTTTTCTAGCAACGGGAATGGCGTCAATCTTGTAAGGATTTTATTTTCTTTGCAGTTATTTTTTATGCTTTATTCTTACATGTTATATTTAATTTTTCTGTGATTAAATTTAACTGTGCTAGCTGTTTGTAAACATGATATAATAATAACGTTGTTATGCTTGCGAAATATTAAATAGGTAAAAATCTCTAAGAATGTTAGAGAGAAATATATTATTTTTCATTACAAACTTAAATCTGAAAATTAGATTTTAAGGTTTAGTTATCCGGTCTGATTTAGAGTAGTGCTCTTTTATTTGTTGGTACAATCGCCCGGTAGTTAGAGTGAAGCTCTATTTCAAAAGTTTTTATAAGAATTATTATCTGAAATGTATTGACAACATGTTTTCAGTAGTAGTTTTAAAACTTGAAAATTAGTACTCCGATAATTAAATTCTTAGGTTTAATTTGGACACATTGAATAAAGTTTAAACTGTCTAACCCCACCAAAGGTGGCATTTAAATGGTTCATTTTCAATCTCTTAGAAAAAGGAATTAATTTAATTAACCAAATTAGTTATCAACCCCACCCATAGGTGTTAATTGATTTGTTTAGTTAACAAAGAATATCTAACCCCACCAAAGGTGGTATTCATACAAAAAAGGGAGAATCAATAAATATCAATTCATATCTTTAATAACCTAAATAATACGAGCAAGCATAATTAACTTAGTTATTATATCCATAAATACTCCACTATTTATAAAAGATAAAATTTGCATGAATGTTTATTGAATCTATGTTTAATTTTATGTAATTAGATTAAAAACACAAAAACCCCAAAATATTGTGACAGGATGTTTAGGATTTAATTTCGTTTTTAAAAGTTTGAATAATAAATTAAAAACCACATACATTCCTTCCTTAGATCGACCTTGGGAGTATACTTATCATTTTCTACGAAATGATTCGTGCACTTGCGAGAGTTTTATAAATATAAAACCAAAGTATTGGCAGGATCGGCGATGCCGATTTTTGCTCATCAAAGTTTTTGGCGATCACGATTCTGCTCATCAATAGCCAAACATCCTACAATATTACACCTCTCGACTAGAGCAACCCAATATAGTGGCTAGCTGCTTCCATAAGGAGTGTTAGGGTAATAGCCATCGCTTCATCACAGAATCACATTATGAGAAGCCTTGATCATATTTTCGACTATTTATAGCCTTCTTATTTAACAAGATTTGATACCATATAGTGCATATAGGATCTGGGTAGTATATGAACAAAGAAAAAGAGTAAGATAATACATAATATATGATTATAACTGAAGAAGGCGACTTAGCCGGTCATGAGTTTTATATTAATAGTACCTTGTCTGCCACTTTTTACTGTTTGCATATGCTTCTATTGTTTATGAACAATACCTTGTCTACTACTTTTACTATTACTATTTTGTCCTTTCCTACCGATGCTTTATTGTAGTATATTGACATTATTTTTACTATTATAGTATACTATATTTTGACATTGTACATGGGCCTAGGGCCTAATAATACAAATTTTACAACATATGAGTTGTGAGCCATAAATAATAATACTGCTCTAGGCATTTTATGAAGCCAAATTTGCACTATTGGTTTTAGTATGGTTTTGGAGATGTTGAATGAAGTCCACCATTTTATTTTATATCTTCTTTTTAAAATTGTAACTTCTAAGAGTACCGGTTTGATGAACCATTGACATACTTAGGAAAGACAAAATTTTGTAGATAAGATACATAAAATTGGGAATTATCTCTCAACTTAATTTGGTTTATAAAGGTTTTGAAAAAGGGTATAGCTTTCTTGCATTTCAGGGGTGAGGATTGTTGGTAATGATCCTAAATATTTCCAGCAATGAGTAAACCAAGAAGGGAATTTTATAGGTTCAACTGTTTTGGTTTTGAAATAAAATAGGCAAGAATGGCTATATTTTGGTTTTGAATAAAAAAGGTGTTGAACTAGGCCTGTCCATAGTCTCATTAATTGAAGGTTTTGGCATAATACTAGGTGGTTTTAAGATCGATGGGGAAGGCTTTAAATTTGGATAAATCTTGATCCCATTCTGATGGGGACAAGCCCTTTAAGATTTTGCAAGTGGAATAAGATGGCTTAGTTAGGACATTTTGGTAGAAAAAGTGTTTGAACTCAGCACATCTAGGATATTACAAAATACGGATAGTATTATGAAGTTTTAGTTAGGTCCTAAGGCTTATATAAATGGTTTTTCAATAGAAGAATAAAGATTCTTGTAATGGAACCCTTTTCCAACTGTTATAATGGTCTGAGCATCCGATTTTAAAATATACTCAAAAGGTTTTAAAAATTATTTTTGAGAGACTATCTCTCTTTTCTCTAGTCTAAGGATTATATTGGAGGATGATTCTCCTTTTTCAGGGTTTTCAATAATAATTTTGGAAGAGGGCACTTCCTTTTTGACAATTTTAGAAATTTTACCTGTGGAGACTGGAGCCCTCTAAATGGTTTGGTGCTCTGATATCTTGGAAGGAGTTTTGGAGAGCTTTGAGAAGTTTAAGGGATTCAGCTAGGGATTTGACCCATTCTTGAACTTACTTGGCTTTATCATTGGCTTGGTTTTGTTAGGTTTCAGCTTCAACTACCTCAATCAAGGTGATAATTGATTTTAAGGAGGAAATGGGTTTTGTAGGTGGTTTTACCTTTTCTTTTCCCTTGTCTCCTTTTGGAGGCATTATGCTAGGGTTTTACCTATTTTGTAAGAATTCTTAGGTAAGAAAATATGGTAAATAATTTTTTTCCCTTTAATAAATTCTATATCAAAATAAAAAAAAGATAATATAGCTTGCTAATGAGCACAAATCTATTTTGAAGCGATGTTTTGTACATCTTTTTGCAAAATTTCTTTAGTAGATTTACAATCGATGCTTAATAAAAAAATTTGATTGAAATTTAGTAATACATAAAACAATAAATAATATTTCTTTTTTAATCATGGAATAATTTTTCTCACAATCATTCCAATGACCAGAGGTATATGGAACTACTAATTCCTTCCCCTGGGTTTGTTTTAAAATACCACTATAGCCTATGCCACAACCATCTATTTCCATAACTTTGGGAAGACAAGGGTCTCCTAAGTGAAGACATCAAATATCTAGGACTTATGTTTTGATTTTTTGAACTATTTTAGTGTGTTCTTTTGTCCAAGGCTCAGGTTTTAACTTAAGCCTATTATGAAGGGGTTTTGCTAATAAGTTTATATTGTGACAGAAATCTATAACATAATTTAAGCTTCCTATAAATCTTTGAAGTTGGGTTTTATCGGTGATCCTATATGGGAATTTATTTACAAATTCTAGGGATTGTTCTATGGGGATAATAGTTCCACTGGACATATAGTGTCCTAGGAATCTAACCTTAGTTTGGAATAAATAGATCTTTTTAGTAGATAATACAAGACAACTCCTTTTAATTTCATAGAAAAATGTTTTAAGATTTTTGAAGTGTTGTTTTATGGAGTTTGAGAAGATGAGTACATCGTTGATGTACACAAGGTAGAATTCTGAATAGGGATTACAAATATCATTCATAATCCATTGGAACTCAGAAGGTGTATTTTTAAGGCCAAAAGGCATGACATACCATTCATACTATCCAAATGGAACAATGAATGTAGTTTTGTAACTCTATTGTGGCTCAATTTGAATTTTCCAAAAACTTGATTTCATATCAAATTTTGGAAAGATGTATGCAAAATTAAATCTCTATAAATGATCTTTTTTATTTGGAATGGGATATCAAATCTATTTTAGGGGTTGTATTTAATAACCAAGTGAGGTGTTCCTCTTTCTATTTCTAAAGCTTTGTTCACATAGAAAGTTGCACAGCTCCTAGGTGATTTGTATTTTGAAATTAATCCCTTAGATTCGAGATCTCATATCTCTTTTTTGCAGAATTGTTCTAATTTGGTATTAATTTGAATAGGCCAAGCTTTTGTTGGAATATCATTTTCATTGAAGTTTGGTTTATAGGGTAGATCTACCATGTGGTTCTTTCTATTCCAGAAAGCATTTGGCAAATCAGATGAAACATCCTTTTCAAAAAGGTTTTGGAGTTTAATAATTTGTTGTTTTACAAGATCAGTTTGTAATTATTTTTCAATCATATGAAATTGAATTTCTTGTTTTAAATATAAAAGATGAGTTTCTTTACCTTTTATAAGAGAATTTTATCTCATTATTATAAATGGAGTTTGCCTTTATAATATTGAGATTTCTTGTTTTAGGTTTTTCTAAGAAAGGAATTTTGAGTTTTCTGTTTTGAATTTTTGAAGAGATTTTATCATAGTTAACATTAAAAGGATTGGTAAGCTTAATAAAAGGTGTTCCTAATATTTCTGAATGGTGCATATCAGTAATAAAAACAAATTAGGTTTTTAAGAGAAAATGTTGGTTTAAAATGCTAGCTTCAGCTTGTTCCAGTAATTTTCATTCTTGAATTGTTTGTTGAAGTTAGTTTTTCATTACTTTTATCATGGAAACATTTGGGAACAAGTCTAGGCTTTATGCAGTTTAAGTTATCACCTATATGAAAGAGTGCGACCATATCTATTTTAAAATCATTAGAAAATACAAGTGTTATCTTGATGATGTATTTCCTAGTGGTAATTTCTTTTAATACGAAGAGGAAGTCTTCTGATGCTTCTTCTAAGTTTTTTAGGTTTTGAGGATTAAGGTTTTGCTCTATGTGATAAAGCAAGAGTTGAATAATTTCATAATCCTCTTTTTGCTTTTGTTTAAGTTGTTGTATTTCTAACTTAATGGTCTGAATTTCTCTCTGTAGGTCTTGGATAAACCCTTGAAGGTTTTTTTTTGTTTCTTCTTGTCAAGAAAATTAGTAAGATCATATTGACCAGTACTTGTGGAAGAAAGTTTGGAAGGTTTTTCTTTTCATTCATCGTCTAATGAACTAGTAAGACGATTGAGATATTGTTTTTGAAGATTTGGGTCTTTTATGTATTGAACAATGTCTAGGATAAGACGATGTTCTTTTGAAAGCATGTTTATTTATTTTGATTTATTAAAATCAGAGTCAATTATGACTAACTCATCAATCTGAGGGTTTTGATCATTTGAAGATTCTTCAAACCAAGCTTCAGATTTAGATGTGATTTCAATGAGAAGAGCTGAGATCTTTTGTAAGGTCTATTCCTCAAATTCTAATTCCTATAATTTTTTAGAAATTTTATAGTAGTTTGAAGTGTGACCTTTTTGCCACATTTATAACAAGTAACATTTTTTTAAGTTCGATTTAAAAGAGGTTTCATGTTTTTTATAGATTGGTTTCCTATAGGGTTTTTTATAATATTTTTCATGATGTTGTTTGTAGGGTTTAAATTTTTTAAAAGGAGTTAGTATCTTCTATGATAGTATTTTGATGAAGATTTGTGATATGGTTTAGAAGATAGTTTTCTACTACAATATCCTTCGTAGTGTTTAGGTTTTGAAAGGGAATTATCAAACTGTTGATAGAAAGAACCAATTCTTTTTTAGTAGTTTTAAGTTCCCATTTTAAATGTTTTAGTATCTTCAAGTCTTGATAGATTTGAAGTCCTTATTTTTGGGTATAATTAATCAATTCATGGTAGGTAAGCTGATCATATGGTATTATGTGGCTTCCAAAGGTTTCTCTGACTTTATTTCTAACCTTTTCTCCTAGAAGAGTTGGAAGTTTGGCAAGGAACTCTTTCTTGAAGGGTTGGTTAGAGTCTTTTCGAAGCATTACTCTACTAAGTAAGATTGTTTTGTACCATTGGAATTCACTTAATTTTTCACATCTAAGGTTTAAGAGAAAATCTGTGTTTTTATCTCTTAGATGTGAGGAGTCAGACATAAAATGCAATGATACTGTAAATATCAAAGTTGATACTGCATCTTGGATTGGTTCTCCATGATGACTGAGAATGGGTTTGCCATCATCTCCAGTTTGGATAGCACGTAAGATATCCAATTGTTGTTGTTTTGACAGGTGGAAGTCCCACCATCCTTTTAGTTTGCCTGAAAAGCCAACTATAAGGAGTTCTGTAACTTCTTTATCTGAGGTACTAGATTGGGTTTTATAAGAATTTGATGCCATTTTCATTTGTTGTAATAGGTTCAATATCCGATATTCAGTCATTCCATCAATATTCCATTCATAAATGGATGAGTCATTGTATTTTGGCTGTATGATTTGGTTTAGTTGGGTTCCTATTTCTATATCTAAGAACCTAACATGTAATTTGTTTTGTGGTGTTGGACTTTGCTAGTGGATTTTTGCCACTTTATGAGATGACTCTTGAAATGCTTCTTCATCAAAAGTGTTAGCATCTTGGTGTAATACACTAATATTTTGAGAGTATTATGGTATTTATGAAGTTTCTGGGTTTATAGGATCTATGTTAAAGTTGGAGCCAATAAGCTCTAGCTTGTTTTTTTAGGTCTTTAATGGCTTATAGATACTCATTTTTATTAGATTTGTCTCATTTTGGGAAGATTTTGATACTGTATAGGTTTGATACTCATTTTTATTAGTGAATTTTTTACCTAAGGTATTTAGTTTGATGTTAATTGGTAAAATTATTTTGTAAGACAATATTTTTTAGATTAGTTGTAGTGTCTTCTTATGGGTTTTCAAAAGGAAAAGCTTCAACTTTTTGTTACTACTATAGGGAAAGTTTATTGGCTTAAGTGAAGGGTGTTCAACCTCCTCATGACCGTCTAGTGTTTCCCAAACAAGAGTTTTTTATTTACTGGTTTTATGGTTTTGAATGGATAATCTATGTTCTTTTTAGAAGCATAGATTTCAAACAAATCAAAGAATAAGATATTGACTTTATGTTTATAAACAAACTTATAAAATTCTTCCTGAATCTCTTTACAAGTCTTCATGAAGTTTTGTAAAAACCATTATTTTTTTTCTTTATTGTATTTTTCAAAGAAGTCATCGTGCATATATTTCTTATCGGCTTGGAAATCATCCTTTTCTAAAACATTTAATTGATGGGCTATATTTTCAATTATAACCAATGTTGTTGGTGATTGAGGAGGTGATTTGTTTTGATCTTGGTTTTTAGTGTAGACTAGATGTGGTACCGGAGTATTCTACTCTACACTTTGAAGGCTTAAACTAGGTACATCTGAAGTGGAATACCTAGGTTCTGTTTTATATGGTAGGTTTTTGTTGAGGAAAAGCTTGAGACTCTTCCTAGATCTATGGATTTTGCATAAATAACACTAGAGTACCTAAAACTAGTAGATATGTTGAAACTTAGTTTTACACTACCATTGTTATACTAGGTTATATTCCTAAGTTGGGTATTTTTCTTAGGTTTTATTCTCTCTAACTCAAGTTAGGTTTCTCCTTCAAGAAAGCACTCATCTAGCTAGGTTACCTGGTTCCATTCAATAAGTTTTGGAATGATCATATTTGATTTTGAGAGATCTGCTTGAAAAAGGAGTGTTTCTCCCTTTTTACTATGAAATATGTGTTTAGTGTTAAACGCAGATACCATGGCTTTATAATGAACTCAAAAAATCATCGCAATTGGAAAAGATCCTTTGATCATATCATAGTTGTGATTTTTGATTTGTAAAATAAGATATTTTAAATTTTTTTTATCATTTAAGGAGACAGTAAAGTTAGGATAATAGTCAAATAATATCCGACCCCTATAGAGGCTCGACTTAACTATTCCTAGTAATGAATCTCCAAAGTATTAAATCTGACATCTCTAAGAGCTGCTAAGATTGATGTGTTTAGACCTTCTTTGGTCAAAGGTTTTAATCCTTCTTGGACTAAACCAACATGGACACCAATTAAGTCGTTTTTGGCATTACTTCGATTGGACACCAATTGAGAAGATATATTGCTGTGTATACAACTTCTACCCAAAAGGTCTTAGGAAGGACTTTTTCCATTAGCATAGTTTGACACATCTCTATTATTGTTCTATTTTTATGTTCAGATACTCCATTTTGTTGTGGTGCATATCCAACAGAAGCTCAACTCCTTCATCTTCACAAAACTTTTTGAATATGTTGGAGGTGTATTCTTTTCTACTATCGCTTCTAATAGTTTTCAAGCGATGACCACTTTGTTTCTCTATAAATTTCTAAACTTGTTAAATATATGAAGACTTATGATCTTTCTTGTATAAAATACACTCATATCATAATCATCAATAAAGAGAGTAAAGTACATGTTTTGGTTGTGAGATGGAGTACGCATTGGGCCGTAAACATTTATATGGACAAGCTCTAGTGGTTTCTTTGCTCTCCATACCATGTTTATGGGAAAAGGTTGTTAATGTTGCTTTCCTTATAGACAACCTTCACAGATGCCTTCTTTGCCTTCTATCATTGGTAAGTCATGCATCATTATTTTTTAGTTCAGTGTCTTCAAGGCATGGAAATTGAAGTACCTAAATCATTAATGCCATCACTATAAGTCATCCACACGTGCCTTCATGGCTGTTTTGCTTCTATACCTCTATTGAATGGGAAAACATTGATTTTCTCTCATTTTTACTCTTACTATGGACAAAACTTCTATCTTTCTTGTCATAGATTATGCATGAGTCTTCTTCAAACTAAAGAGAATACCCTCTATTGATCATTTGACCCACACTAAATAAGTTTTGATTTATGAAAGAGACTAATAGTACATCATTTATGTGTCTCTCTCTATAGCCTCGATATATTCTTCATTCCCAATCATAATTTTTTGTAATTTTATCAAGATCACAGAAGATGCTTTCATCTTTCGTCATATGGTTGTTATAATCACTGTCTAGCTAGATACAATGTGTCATTCTTTTCTTTACCAAAAGCTTGGCTAGCATAGAACATATTATTTTCACCATCTTTTTCTTTTGTGAAGTTATCTTGTTATTTTTTTAAGTCTACAAGCGTTTTCTTCTTGCCAATTTTCTTATAGTATCGACACTACAATTTTTCTTTGAACTAACAATCTTTTCCCAAGTGACCTTTTCTTTTACATATTCCATAAGGAAGGTAGTTCCCTATGTTTGGTTCTTGTTTTTCTTGGCCTTTTTTTTATTTTTGAAATTTTCTTCCACCCTCTTTTGATTTTTGAGATTGCATATTAACTTTAGATTGAAAGGCACTCTTTATTGAGTCCTCATCACGTCTACTTCGACATTTTTGATATGCTTCTAGAAAGCACATTAATTTGTTAGCCGTCAAGGTTTCTAGATCTTTTGTTTCCTCAATAACTATAACAATTGGATCGTATTTTTTATTACAACTTATGAGGATTTTTTCTAGAACCTTCTTTTTAGATATATTTTCTCCATAGGCTCTCATTTGATTTACTATTTCTTTTATTCTTGAATAATAATCTTTTTCCATATCATTTTCTTTTATTTTAATATTTTCAAAATCTCTTCTCAAAGATTGTAGTTTGATAGCATGTATCTTTTCATTTCCTTAAAACTTATCTCATCAGCCATAGCTTGTTGTAGATCAAATAAGGCTTGAGAATCCTTTTTTATCTTTCTTCTTCAACTCTTTCTTTTGCAATATATTTAGTATAATAGTGTCATTTGGGACACTATATCCCTCATTCACAATAGTCCATAAATCTTGAGAACAAAAATCTATTCTCATTTTAATAGCCCAAAAATCATAGTTTTTTCCGTAGAAGATTGGTATGAGAAAACTTCAGAGGATAACGTTTTCGACTATTATGTTATATGAGAAGAGTAACTTAATGCCTAATAAAGAATAAACAAAGCTGTGATACCACTAATGGTTTTTAGAATATGGAAATGGAAAGTTATTTAAGTTGAATAGTATTTGCTAGCAATGAGTAATGATAAGCTTGGATAATGTTGAATAGTTGGATATTTGATTTTTATGATTTGGTATTGGCAGGTAGTTGCTCGAAGGAGGACAAATAAAATAGGCTTTGATATATGTAATGGTGAGATAAGATGCTTTTAGAAGAGCTTGTATTAAATTGGTTTCACAATTTCACTTATATGGGTATTTATAGTTGAGCAAGTAGGTTATATATAATTCCACCTACTCATTTTAATTATTGATTCTAGAATTAATTGTCCACAAGATTTACTTGGGGACCAAGACCATCTAGAATTATCCATTTAATCCTAGCCACATATTTTACTTTATCTCCAAGCACTTATAGACATCTCTAAATATATTTTATTCTAAGACATTTGTAGGCTATTCTATAGAAATTATCATTAATTTCTATCAATTTTCTTATGAGAAAGACCACAAAAATGATTCTAATAGAGCTATTATCCGGTACTAGGAACAAGCTACAATATTTTACAATGGAAATAGAATAGGAATTCTATTTCACATAAAATAAATATAACAATTATCGAGCAATATGTCATTAACTATTTCATTGTTAGGTAACTACACAAGGACATTAACTGAGGAACTTAGATTCTCATTTCATGGGTATCAACAATTTCTCTCTTTTGGTTATCATTCTTCACTAGTCACTCGCCCTTTTTCAGAGACAAAGTTCTTTAATCTATTTCTGATACCTCTCTTAGTCTATTTCTTTAGTGGGTTGTTTTATACCTCTCTTAAAGATCTAATCTTATAGCTACGTAGAGTCCTTATACTTTGTGTTGTTATTCATGTGTGAAAAATATAGGGTCTTTATTTGACTTGGTGTATATGTCGACCTTTTTTAAAACCTGATCACTTATGGTTTAATATCACACACATAATTAGAACACAAATAGTATGTTTGCATGATACACACAATTGCTTTAGGAGTCCCTAATGATTGATCATATCATATGGTGGTGGAGCTTTGAGGATGAGTTGGATTCATTTGAATAAGATGTTGTGTTGATAGAATTGGCAACTTAGGCATAATTGTAAGGTGCTCGATCATAATAGATGTATATTTGTTTTGTATTTCTTTAGGTTGTGAACTCTTGATTCTTTTTTAGTGAATTGCTTATTGTCGATGGTTGTCATTGTGATGTGGAACCTCTAGGAAAATAACCTTAGGAACCCACGAACTCAAAGGAATTTGAATGATTGAATTACTAGGAACATGTTGAAGATGATCAGATTATAACTCTAAGGAAACAAAGTCCTTAAAACCCCAATCTTAAGATGCCACAAAGGATGATCACTCCCTTTGATAAGTCGAATTCAAGAATTCAATCAAGAACACAAGAAGGCAAAGCAAAATCTTTCTAAAATACACTTTTCATTAATGATATTCGTTCCTCTAATTGACAAGGCTACTGCGTTTTTATACAATCCTTATGAAAAAACACCAATTCAAACCAAAGATAAACCCTATGCGCAATTCAACCATAATGAGCCTATTTAGTTATGGGTTGGGCCTAATCCATCATTCAAAATAAAAAAAACTAAAACACTAATGATAAATAAAACATAAAAAGCTCACAATTAACTAAAATAAAAATTGCTAAACATAAAAGGCCCATAATTCATTAAAACAAAAATTGCTTCATAAAGTAACCCTTTCACACAACTTGATTATTCAAATCTATCCCTAGTCATTGGACCACCAATTTCTTACAAAATATCTTGAGAATATTTAGAAACATCAACTTGATTAGCACTTGGGAAAATCAACTTGATCAGTACTTTAATCTCTATTATTCCTCTTCTCTTCAAAAAGATTCATCCCCAAATCTTAGCTCTACAAGTAGGATGATTTGATATAACAGATCCATGTGTGAAGTCTACTTTATGTTCAATTACTCTCAAAGGACATACTCAATGAGGAATCTCTTCAAGAAGTTGATCCTTAAAGTTCTGCAATAAAGATACAATGACACTAAGCAAAGATGAGTTAAGATCGTTAGTAGAAAGATAAACATCCTTGTACATAAGTACAAGTACTTGTTGCCTTACCATCATTGCACTCTTAATCTCATGCTTTTCAGCCAATGCACTCATTCTTTGATTTTTCTCTCCTATTTTCTCACTTATCTCTCCTTTTTGCTCACTTTTTTCTACATTTTTTTTTCTCTTGACCTCACTTGCTCTCTTTTTATTTTCCTCCATATCTTGCACTCTCTTTCTATCTTACTTTGGTCCTCATGAGCATGCAAAGGTTTGAGATGGGCTAATGCCACTTTTTGGTTATTTGTTACAAAAGAATAATGATTTTTGCACTCATCAAACGACACCTTCTATCAAACTACCACGGTCCTCCAAGCAATATATGAGCAGCATACATTGGTGCCACATCACAAAGAACCTCATCTTCATATTTTATAATTGAAAAATAAACCCAAACTTGTTTGTTAGCCTCCACTTCTCCACAATCGTTCAGCCATTGTAACTTGTATTGTTTGGGGTGTTTCTGTCACTTCAAATTCAATTTTCTACCAACAAAGTACTAGCAAAATCAGTGCAGCTCCCATTATCAATGATCAACATACATACCTTATCCTTCATATGGAATCTTGTTTGGAAAATGTGATCACGTTCCTCCTCATCTTCTTCATTCTTAGGCTATATATTTAGGGTTCTCTTTGGGACAAGTAAATCTCCATGTATATGTTCTTCCATTTCAACATCATAACAATCCTTCAATGGTGGTATCTCTTCATCATATGAACTGATACTTTCTATTTTTCCACTTGTATGTACAACTATAATCTTTTTGCTTGGTATATAACTTGCTCTCTCCTCCATATTGGAATCAGTTTCTCCTTCGTCGAACTCATGTCTTCTATGTCTTCTTTTATGTAATTTAGAACTGGAAGAGGATTCTAAATCATCCAACCTTGCATTCAGCCTCTTAAATTGGTCATTAAAAATTTTGAGGAAGAATTTTAAGTCGATCTCTTGTAGTTCCTCTACTTTCTTACTTATGTTTTCAATCTATAAATTATACGAACCCTTTAGGAAAAGAACCCTAGGAACCCACGGACTCAAAGGAATTGAAACAATCAATTTTCTAGGAACCTGTTAAAGATGATAAGATTAGAACCCAAAGGAAACAAATTCCTTAAAACCCCAACCTTGAGACGCCATAAAAGATGATTACTCCCTTTGAAATCATGAACAATCTGCTACATTGTTCTCCTTTTCTTCTTCTTTTTTCCCTTTTTCTCTTTCTTTCTTTTTCTTTTTTTTACTACTACTGTGACTACTAGGAATAGAAAATTCATAAAACAATTTCGCAACCCTAATGAACAAGAATCGAAAATAACTTAAAAAGGTGCGAAAAAACTTTAACCCCACGGTTAGTGGTGTAAATGGTGCAATCATAGCCAAGTCTCATTCCACTTATTTGAATCAAAACAAGCTTCGATTTAATATATTATAATAGTTATTTAGTTATCCGAGTCAAAAGTTATGGTCGTTCAAAGATGCAACTCCAATTAATAAAAAAAATATTTTGAAATTGTGAACATCGCAACCTTATTCTTTTTTTTAATCTTTTTTATGAATAAAGATAGATTGAACACAGAAATAAATAACAATAAAAGATACAAAGACTTCAGAGAGAACTATGAAACGAAATCTAAAGACGAAGACAAGAACACAAAATTGAAAGGAAATAAGGAAACCAAACAAGAATATCACAAAATCAAAATCTCAAAACAAGAACATTTTCGTTTCACAAAAAATAAGGAAAGAAAACAATCAAAAGCATAAAAGGATGAATTTTTTTTGTTGAAAAGATGCATAAACAAACAAGGATCACATACATGTTATGGTATTAGAGCCAAGGGGGTGTTCTAAGTTGTTTAAATACATGTTTTAGTTAACATTCTTAAGTACTATTTGAACCTTGGATAATAGTATATATGATTTTGTGATTTGCTTATATGATAATGAGTAAGGTTGCTACAGAAATCCATTCAACCCGGACGAAGGGTAATAAGTCCCATTTTTAGCCATGAGTTAGCGCTTGAAGGACAATAAAACCTTATACCTACCAATGGTCTAGCAAACGACCTATTTTAGTATAAGCTGAAGAAAGCCATAAATATTATATGAAAAGATAGGAAAAGAAATTCATGTTAAATGTTTCATGTATGATAACTTAACATATTTCTATGACTTAATCCCATATCTGTAATACATGTATCTTGATAGTTAATAGTAGAGAGTAATTTTAAAGATTAAGATCTTTATTTAACATTTAAAGATATTATATTGATGATTAGTTTCTCGCCATATTTTACAAGAATTTTGTTTTGGTTTTAATTATGTCAAGTTTAAATTTTCCTATATCTTCTCCTGCATTATCAAAATCATCATCTTCTTCTTCGAAGAACAAAGATATTATCAATAGTGACAAATTCACTATTGAAATTTTTTTCAAAATTAATTGATCATTGGAAGATCTCAAAGGTCAACAGAGGTCAAATTTACAAATCAAAGATGATGAATCCTTTTAAAATTGATTACATCATTAAAACAGAAGAAATGAACATCCAACTTTCTTCACCTTTTGAAACTATTGAATTATTTTCAAAAGCATCATTACAAAAATATTTTGAAAAAGGTTTCAAACATGTTAATATCGGATTAGTTCAAGTTGCACTAAGACCTTTAACTAGAGATGGTTTATCATCAACAATTCTAGCTGTTCTTAAGGACGCTAGACTTAGTTTCCTTAAGTGACCTACACATATTAAAGTCACTTACATTACACATTCAAACCGATAACTCTGAGATATTACCAGGAGTAATTCTGGTAGCCTTAATTTATAGGGTTCATTACAAAGCTATGATGTTTGCTTGGGATGCCAGACACATTCAACAATCTAAAAAAGGGGAAACCATTCTCCTACAAACAAACCTTTCTAGGTCTAACATAAGAATTCCTAAACCTATCACTTGGAGCCAAGTAGTATTTCTAGATAAGTGGCTTATCGAAGGTATGACTCAACCAGAGTCTAAACCTCATAAAACCCTAGAACCTATCCAAAATACAGAACTTAGGGAAATTATTTCATATAGAGATGGTAATGTCAAACTTAGTTTTGATAAGTCTACCAGTTTGATGTACTCTTCTATCTCTACAACAAGTATCTCTCACTTCTCATTAATAGATTTACCACTAAAAAATAAACCTAGGTCTTCTACATCAGATATCCCTAGGGAAAAACTTAAAGTAGTAGACTTTAGTACACCAATACCAAGACCAGTCTATATTGTTGGCAAAACTTCTGAGATGAGCGATTCACCTTAGTTATCTCCTTCTTCATCACCAATTCTATCTCAAGCTCCAACCATACCAGCTAGGACCAACAAGTTAAATGTATTAACTTTGGAACATCAAGTATTAGACATAGTAACTCTACGTCTAGACATAGATTTTCCTCATAACAAAAAGATTAAAAAATGGTTTCTTAAAACATACTCAGAAAGTGCTAAGGCTAGCAGCTTTAGAAAACATGCTAGGTATGTTCAAGAACACCAGTAAAACATATTATTTTTTGATTGGCTTGAAATTTATTGGGAAACCAAAGTACAACCCTTCCCTTTCAAACTTAACCAAAAACCTAAAAATATTAGTACTATAGTTAACCCTAAATGAGTTAGCTTAGTTGAAACATTACCAGTCATTATATATAGCTCTAAACTAATTACTATAGAAGACTCTATCAACATTGAACCTATATTTTCAATCAAAATTGACCCTAAACTAGACAACATTATCATAGATCCTATAGCTATAGTTCTAGAAAATAAAACAACTCCTTTTTTCAGAAATTAATGACCAAGAGATCACACTAGATGATTTCAATAGATTATTAGATGATGCATATAGGAACCTTAATACAGTTGAACCAATTAATTCAATTAACATGGTCAACACCAAAAATAAAACACCCATTTAGGAAACCTTAGATGGATTAATAG
Organism: Hippophae rhamnoides; assembly: GCA_033030585.1. Lineage (NCBI taxonomy): Eukaryota > Viridiplantae > Streptophyta > Magnoliopsida > Rosales > Elaeagnaceae > Hippophae > Hippophae rhamnoides. Next base: position 33,784,688 of record CM065436.1, read on the forward strand.
AGGCTGAACATCCTTCGTTGAGACCTATTACCTTTCCCTATATGGATAGTAAGGTAGAAGCCTTCCTACTTAAGAACCCTCGAGAAAACTAGACAGCAAACCTCAAAAACATAGTTACCCAAAACAACTATACCAATATCAGCCTAACCACTTTAGGTAAACATCTTACTAAGATAGAGAAGAATAAAAAAACTGATCTCCCTTCTATTTCCTACCAAGCCATAGATAGTAAAGTTCAAATCCTTATCTTCAAACCCTTCCAAGTTTCCAAACCAACCCAAAAAGAAATATCATCTAAGTTTGAAAAACTTCAAAATGGAGCAATACCCTTAAAGTTCCAATTATAAGACCAAGCTTCAAACACAAAACCAGGTTTAATTATACATGAGTCTCCATTGACTTCAAACCCAACACAGGATCTTAGTGTTCTTAGCAAACTATAACCTATTACTTTTGATGAGGATAGTTCCCAAGAAAACCTTTATGAACCAATTCCTCAAATTAAAAAACTAAAATGGAAAGAACCTAGTTCAGATAGGTAACCAACCTAGCTAAGTTACCCAGCCAAAATATAACGCATAATCTATTTATGTTTGGAACATAGATGGAATGACTGAGCAAGAGATATTACATATCTTAGAGCAGATGAAAATGGCGTCAAATGCTTACAAAACACAAATTGGTACAACTGATAAAACGTTGTCGAATTATTAATAGTTGGTTTCTCAAGCCAACTCAAAGGATGATGGGATCATCATCTTTGAAAACAAAAATAGTCAGAAATCTTCAATGCAATATTGACTGGAGAGTGTGGGGAACCCATACTTGATCAATATGGAGCTACAATTCAAAATGCAATCTCCTCTTCACAATATCACATCATTTTATGGGAGATTCATCCCATTTAAAAGATAAAAAAAGTTGATCTTCTTTCCAACATAAAATGTAGGGAGATGAGTGATTTTCAAAATTAAAAAATATATTTATGAGTAGAGTTATGTTAAGAGATGACTCTACAGAGCCATTCTAGAAAGAGAAGTTCTTAGCAAGACTTCCTTATCTCTTAAGTGAGAAGACCATAAACAAAATCCACAAGGTATATGGAAATCATATTATTCCTTATGATTAATTAACCTATTGTGAATTGATTAACTTTGCTTAAAAAAGGGTCTTCAAATCTGTCAAGATTTGAAAATCCAAAAAAAAATGAAATTGGAGCTTAAACTCTCCAAAAGAGAAATTGGATCATTTTGCAAACAGTTTGATAACAACTTCTCTATTGACCAAACCTATTGTGGAAGCTGTAGTAAAACTATTACAAAACCTTATAAGAAAACCCATAAAACTTATAAGACATTTTCAAAACCCAAAAAACCATTCTTTGAAAAAAGGATGAATTTTTATAAAAAAAAACCTTATAAAAGAAATTTTAATAAGGAATCAAAACCTCATAACAAAACCTTTAAACATCTTAAAGGATTCAAATGTTATTAGTGCGGTAAGAAAGGTCATACTGTAAAATATTGTAAGTTGTCTAAAAAACTTCATGAATTAAATCTTGGGGAAGAAACTTTACACAAAATCTCTACTTTAATGGCAGAAGAAACATCATCATCTGAGTCTGAACCCTAGTTAGAAGACATATAAGATTAAAATCCCCAAGAAGAAGATGAACAACTTCAAAATAAAATCCTTAAGCTAAACAACCCTAGTATTACAAAATTATATGTGGACCACTTGACTAGTTCCTTAGTCAAACCCTAACCATTACCTAAACATTCTGAACTTCCAAGTACTAGTGAAGGATATTACGACCTCAATTCTATTTTGAAACGTAAGAATAAAACTATAAAGCTAGAAAGTCAAATCCAAGACTTAAAAGCTTAAATCAAAACCATTAAGCTAGAACCCTACCAGCTTAAAGAAAAACACAAAGAATATGACCTCAAGTTTAAACTACTTAACAAAACTATAGTCAAAACCCCAATAGGTTTAAGTGAGTTAGATCATGAACCCGGATCAAATACCCAAGAACTTAAGAATATGGAAAGAGTTCCTGAAAATGTTCTTCAAATTCGTAGAGAAATCACAACCAGGAAATACAAAATATCCATTACCCTTGTATTCCCTGACCAATCAACACTTGAGACAATAACCTTATTTGATACAGGCATTGATCTCAATTGTATCAAACCATCAATCATTCCCAAATGATTTTATCAAAAAACGGAAGAACAACTTACCTCGGCCAACAAATCAAATATGAATATCATAGGCAAAATGGAAGTTGCAATCCTTAATAAAAAGTTTCTTATTAAGACTCCATTCGTGATCGTATCCGATATAGGCCATCTAGTCATATTAGGGACACCTTTTATGAATATTATTACCCCATATCTTGTTAGAAATGATAAGATTTCTTTCAAAATCGAAGAGAAGACCTTTAGTTTTCACTTCATCAAAGAACCAAAAACTAGGAATCTCAACCTTATTAAAGCCAGTTCCATCCATCAAAAGGAGATTTCTATTCTTATTAAGCATAGAGAAAATAATCTTCTCTATCTCAAATCAAGAGTTCAATCTCATACGGTTGAGAAAGGACTTCAAATTCCAGAGATTCAAGATAAAATATCTAAACTACATAACTCTTTCAAAAAAGAGGTTTGTTATGACTTACCCAGTGCTTTCTAGGCAAGACAAGAACATATGGTAGATTTACCATATGAATTAACCTTCATTGAATGGGACATCCCTACAAAATCAAAGCTAATTCAAATGAATAATGACCTTGAACAATTCTGCAGAAAAGAGATCGAAGATCTCTTATCTAAGAAATTAATATCAATATCCAGATCGTTGTGGAGTTGTGCGGCTTTCTATGTCAATAAATCAGCTGAGATCGAAAGAGGAACAACTCGATTGGCCATCAACTACAAACCTCTTAACAAGACCTTAAAATGGATTAGATACCATATTCCTAATAAAAAAATATCATCTTCAAAAACTCCATTCTTCATCAATATTCTCAAAATTTGATATGAAGTCAGGTTTCTAGAAAATCTAGATCGAACCAAAACATAGATATAAAACAAAATTTACTGTTCCATTTGAATAGTATGAATGGAATGTCATCCCCTTTGGGCTTAAAAATGCACCTTCTAAAATTCAAAGGATTGGGAATGACATATTTAATCCTTATTCACAATTCTGTATTATGTACATCGATAATGTACTTAACTTTTCTAAAGATGTCAGACAACATATCAGGTATCTGAAAACCTTCTTTAATATCATCAAGAAAAGTGGATTGGCTTTGTAAGCCAAGAAAATGACACTTTTCAAAACAAATATTAGGTTTCTTGGACATAATGTATCCAATGGAATAGTTATTCCAATCGAGCAATCTCTTCAGTTTACTACCAAGTTTCCTGATAAGATCATTGATAAAACTCAGGTACAAAGATTTCTTGGTAGCCTAAATTATGTTTTAAGTTTCTATCCCAATAGCAATAGATTGGAAAAACCATTACATAATAGGCTCAAGAAAATTCCTGAGTCATGGACAGACGAACATACCAAAATTGTGCAAAAAATAAAAAGCATAAGTTCACAACATTCCATGTTTACATCTTACGGATCCAAAACTTCCCAAGATAGTAGAAACTAACACCAGTGAACTTGGCTATGATGGGATATTAAAACAAGTCCGGGAAGATAAAGAACTTATAGTTTAGTTTGTCTTTGACTAATGGAATGATTGTCAAACGAATTATTACACTGCCAAAAAAGAAGTATTAGCAATAGTACTTTGTATTTCTAAATTTAAATCATATTTATTAAATCAAAGATTTTTATTAAGAATTAATTGTAAGTTTGCAAAAGAGATTTTATTAAAAGATGTAAAAAACATTGCATCAAAGCAATTTTTTTCCAGATGGCAAGATTTATTAATTGTTTTTATTTTGATATTGAGTTTATCAGATGAGAAAACAATTCATTACTAGACTTTCTAACCATAGAGTTTCTCCAAAACAAGCTTAATAATGAGTAAGAAGAAGAAGGATAGGGAGAAAAGGTAACCTTATCCAAACCCTTCTATCACTAACATCTCATGAGAAAAACAAATTATTACCTAGTCTCAAGCAACCCAAACCAAAACTGCACAAGTAGAACCTTCCTCCCAGCAATCCCTAGAAGAATTATCACCAAAACTATCCTCAGTAGAAGAAGTTTTGTATCAAAGAGTTCAACAATGGATATTGGATCTCAAAGATCTAGAGGCATTACGAGCAACTTATGATAGCATCCCGGGTTTAGGTACACCATTATTACTTCCCGAAATAGAGGCCCCAGTCTTCAAAGGTAAAGAAAAGGTATCAAAGGAAGTAACACCTTCCGAATTAAAAATATTTTCAAAACAATCAACTGGAACAATTTCTATTCCATAAAGAAGGATAACAACCTCTACATATTTTCCAAAAAAGGGAAAAAGGGAAGCTATTCCCAAATCTATTTCAAAACCAACTTCTGAGTATTTTCTAAAACAACAAACTTAGATAGTTACAATTGTTGAAAAAGGATTTTATTATCAGAATCCTTATTTAGAAACTCAAAAATTATTTATAAAAAGGTTTCTTTTACTGGCCTTTTTCCAATTCAAAAACTCTACAATACTGTCAAAGTGTTTTGGAAATTGTTGTTAGTTGAATTCAAACACTTTCCTTATTCAAAATCATTAGAGGTGTAAAATCATATCTCCAGCAGACTAGGGAAATGATCTTTTCCAAATCACTGTCATTTCTGGTCAACATTATATCTTCCCTCCCACATTGTACAACATACAATTATTGGGATTATTACCAGGCATGGTTCAATGCATTCCTTATCCAAAATAAAGATAACCAACATTCTTGGTTATTTCTCTTTGTTAACAAATTCATTAATCCATCCCGATTTCCATCTTGGTTTTCTGAATGGTGGAAATTATTCAGGAACATCCATTCTATTATCATTTCTCCTATAAAGGAAAGTTATGAATCTTTTCAAAAACATTGTAAACCCATATCAGATGAAGCTAGATTCCCTTCTCTGTGTATCTTTTGTTCAAAACTCTATCTCCCTTGGGTTTTTCAACGGGTCTTAAAACCTGTTACATCTGAGGTAATTACTATTACCCACCTATTTCAAGTTAAATGGTGGTCATCATTTACGATCCCCAAAAATCTATTACAATCGGCTGTTGAAAAATGGCTTCTACAAAAGGGTCACTGAGAGCCCCAAGTTAAGGAAATCCAAGCATCTTCAATTCTTTTAGCACAAAAGGCACACAAAAATTCCTTAACATCTTGAGAAAATATCTAGGAGGAACTTTTGGAAATTATTAAGCAATTATCATAAGGATCTTCTAGCCAAACTTTTGGAGTGAAAAAAGAAGAGGAAGATTCAGATGAGACTCAATCACCATATGAAACAATCTCACCTTCATCCAAAGCATCATCAGTTGATCTAATAAACTTAGAAATGGCTAGTGAAGATATATTATTCTAGACCGGCAAAGCCCATCCATAGAACCTTAATAGGCCTTTGTGTCCATTTACTTCAATATACATATAAATTTATATTTATTTTTTAAAATAAAAATTTTAATATATGTTTCTCTATTTTTTTCCTTGCACCTTAAATAGACCGGAAAAAAGAAGAAACCTAATAACTCTATGTTTAAGAGTTATTTTTGTCTAATTTATTAATTATAATTCTTATATTCTTAATGTTTTTAATTAATTTTAAGTTCTTAAATTAATATTTACTGTTATTTTTAGAGAAAATTAAAGAATTTTAAGTGAAAAAAAGACTTAATAACAATTAATAAAAATTGAAAATATAATTTAAATTAAAAGAGGGCTTAATTACAAATAAACGGTGAGGATCAGGCGAGTAAAATGCAAGCGCTACAAGGGCGAGTGGATGCGTTTCCAAATGGCACAATGTTCAGCGCATAGAGTAGGGTCCATCTGTCTGTGTAGTCCGGCATGTGTAGTGGGGCCCACCTATCTGCATAAATACTTTTCCTCATATGCGTCTCTATCACTCACCATCAGATCAAATTTGAATGACCCAGATCATGCGTTTGTCCCACTCTCTATGCGAGTGAAATCCAGTTGTCGCGCACAGACCAACGAGCATATTTCTCGTGCGACGCGGTCCACCTAATTTTTGTGCGCCCTCTCATCCCACCCAATACGAAACTGCCATGTGTCCCATTATTCTTCCAGTGAATCAGAGCTTGCCACGTGTCTTGCGTATTGTATAAAAAAATTAGAAAATGGCGCACATTGTAAAATATTACACGTGCAACAAATGGGAGACAAAAATTATTCTTGAGACACACGTGTAAAAAGTTAGGACAAATGTGAAAAATTGATTGGACAACATGCACCATTTTTTGATTTTTTTATACAATATGCATGACACGTGGTGATCCCTGATTCATTGGAAGAATGATGGGACACGTGGTAGATTCGTATTGGGTGGGATGAGAGGGCACATGCAGATTAGGTGGACCGTGTCGCACGAGAAATATGTGTGCTTATCTATGCGTGATAGTTGGCTTCCACTCGCATGGAAGGTGGGACAAACGCACGATCTGGGCCGTTCAAATTTGATCTGACAATGAGTGATGGAGACACGTCTGAGGGAAATTATTTGCGTAGATAGGTGGGCCCCACTTTATGCACCGGACTGCACAGACATGTGGACCCCACTCTGCGTGCCGAATAGTGTGCCATTTGGAAACGCGTCCACTCGCCCTTGTAGCGCTTGCATTTCACTCGCTTGATCTTCACCATTGATTTTCTGATCTAACGGCACGTGAGGCGCATTTGATAAAGTTGCGTGTGGTACTCCTTCTCTACGCAGAAAAACAAAGTTTGGTTAATTTCATTTAAGCCCTTTATATTAATTCAAATTAAATTTTAAACTTTTGTTATTTACAATTAAGCTCTCTTTTAATTTAAATTATATTTTCAATTTTTTTAATTGCAATTAAGTCTTTTTTCACTTAAAATTCTTTAATTTTCTCTTAAAATATATTCCTTAAAAAATAACAGTATATATTAATTTAAGAACTTAAAATTAATTAAAAACATTAAGAACATAAAAATTATAATTAATAAATTGGACAAAAATAACTCTAAAACATAAAGTTATCACACCCCAAACTTAAGATTTTGCTAGTCCTCGACCAAAAGGAAAGAAATAAAACTAGGATACATGCACTTAAAATAGTGATTTTCAAAACATTTATCATTTATCATTTAAATAACATAACTAAAAAAAATACGAGAATTTTATCTAAGCATTGAAGTCAATTTAAAAGTATGTTATATTTTCACATTGACTTTTCTTGTGTGTGTGAAGTCTTTTCATATTTCATCACATGAAATCCGGATGAGTTTATTCAAATATGGATGTAATTAATTTTTAATGAAATCATAAATCTCATAAGTTTGTTTTTCACTTCTCTCTCCACTAATGTAGACAAACACAAAACCAAAAATCATTAGGACTTTCTTAAGCTTGTAATGTATGGCTTAGGTAAAGATAAGATAAAAGATAATATTTGGCTCAAAGTTTTCCTAAACACATCATTTTAGGATTGAAACAAGATACCTTCTAACATCTCAATGAATACTTTCCAATTTAGGATTTAACTTCACATGCAAAAAATTTTTCTTCTTTTTCTTTTTCTTTTTTTTTAATATATCTTTAAAAATTTACTAACAATAGTCACATATTAGTAAGATAAGGAATATTAATATATATATATATATATATATATATTGAATAGGCTTTAGATGCAAGAGACAAAAATATATCAATAAACATAAAAGCTCAAAAGGAGTATACTATGTACACCCAGCCCAACACTTCTTTTCTTCATATCCCAAACCAACGCTACCAATCTAGAAAACACGATTGCATTTTACCGTTGTCCATCTCCCTCTTTGGTAATAAGTAAGAATCTCTCTTAAATTCAATCTATGATTCTTAGATTTGGGTTATTAGCTGCTTGTATCAAATTATTTCTTCATTAAGTTTCATGATTCTTTCAAATTAAAGAAAGCCTTACATTAAGGTTGCATTTGGGTCATCTGCTTGCCGTTTGATATTCTACTTTGTTGGATTTTAGTAATAGGTAATTTATGTAATTGGACTCTGAAGGTTTTGAATTAATGGTTTCAGTTTTATTCTTTATACTTCAGATTTATTGATCTTGCAATGATACAACTTTAAAGATTATGGTAGTATGGTTCAGATTGTAGTTTTGTTTAGGGAAACATTTTGCATAAAACAGGATGGTTAGTTCTGTATTGAAATATTGGGTTAGGCTCTAATTGATAAATTATGATGTAGAGTTGATCTTAAAGTTAGATTGGACCAAAAACTGATTTATCTACAACAGTTCTAGTCTTTTGTTATTTTATTGATATTGTCCTACGAATTTTATTGCTTTTAGGAAAACATGGCATTGCTGAAGCTTCTTGAAGACAAGAAAGCATTCTATAGTTTGTCTTTTGAAGAAACATATTTATGTATTTAGTTTCATTATTACCTTTTCACTTGACTTTGTCTTTTGTTACATATATGAATACTTCAATCTAACCATTACATACTATCACAAGTACAAGTTCATTTTTGACTTAAGTTTTATTATTGGAATGATAATCACAGTGTTCCATTACTACTTATCAAATATGAAGCAGTTTGTGTAATTAATGTCCTTTGTCATATCTATGTTCATTATGTTCGAATCATATTGTTTAATTGAATTTGTGTCAAAAATTGTATTAATTATGGGTTATTTTCTTTTTAATAATATAGGTCAACCTCCCATCGACCTTGTATCTCTGGAAGCTCATACCAAGTAGTCCCCTTCTCTCGCTGCAAACATTACCCTCATGTGTGTTTATCACGAAACTTGGATTTTTCTTCTTGCTAGTTATTAGCCAAGGATATTTCATTCTTCATATAAATTTTAAAATCAAGGTTCAATTTAGTTTTAGTTAATTCTTGAATCTATATTCTTTTTTGTTATGAAGTTATTCAATCTATTTGTTTTGTTTAGTTTAGCTTTGAGTGCATGTCAAGCTTATGTTGAACTTGTTTCTTATGTCTGACGCTTTAAATAGTGTAGAGTGTTAAAAACATATGGTATTGTTGTGCATGAATAAAGTGACTTTGTTTTTATTGCATTTGTATAGATTGTATATTTATCTCAAGGCAAAAGCAAGTAGACATGTCTTGGTGCGTACTGGCTATTTAGAACCCTAAGTAGTTGAATGTTGAACATTGATTTAAAATAGCAAATATAGTATTCAAAAGAAAATTTGAATGCATAGATTCATTGCCCCTTTTCATCAATTTTAATGTATAATACTATTCAATCAAAATAAGAAAAAAAGACACATGGGATGAATTTCTTTATTCAATAAATTGAAATGAGTATTCATTATAGGTACATAAAATTGTTTGAAAAATCTAATAAATAATTATACAGGTATCAATTGTTTCATATAATAACATACTAAATTATTTGAATAAGATTGTCTTGCATATAGTCCAAGTATATCATTAATTTCACATAGTTTTCCATATGCTATAAGTAATTAAACCGTAGAACATCCAAAAGAAGAAGGAAAAACAAAATTGAAAAGATAAAAAAATTCCCTTTAAAAACAAAAACAATATTTAAAAAATATATAAAGAGAAATGGTGCAAAATATACAATCATGTTAAGGGTGGAAGAAGTGATAACTTCCAAAGGTAGAAGTATTTTAAAACATAGCATAATGGCTATATGGTTTCTAGGTTTCTAGCCTTTTAGCCACCAACAATTTGCTTCAGCTTTGTGAAGGCCTATGGTTGGAAGGAGAGAGAATGTTCATATACATTAATTTTTAAATTATTTACGCATAATAATATTTGACTTATTCAAACCTGAGAGAATTGGAAATCGTGACAATTTATGTTTTACTATGTTAAGTATAATTCCTTGTCTTATAGACTATGTCGATATTTTTTATAGGACTTAATTTCTCATTGCAATAGTTCTTTTTCTTTTAAACTTTTACTCCTATTTTTTTCCCTTACTTTTTATTTTGCTATTAGATATATACTTTTTATTTCTTTGTTAAATATATATACTTTGAATAGTGCTTAATGATAATTTTTTACTTTGAAAAATATTAAGAATACATAAATTGCACTCACTTTATTTATATTGTGATAAATAGTAAAATTATTTAAAAAATGGATAAATAATTCAAAGAATTTCCCATAGGCTGTAAATAATTAAATCATAAACTACTCATGTTTGTTACAATTAACATTCCTATTTTTTAATCATTTTCGTTATTGTTCTTGTATTAATGCTTTTAGTTTTAATGTAACACACACACACACACACATATATGTGTGTGTGTGTGTAATATAACCATAAGTTAAATGATATTTTTATATTTGTGTCTTTTATTGTAACTAATTTGGTATAAATGTATTTTCAGCTTCTAGTTTTAGATGTCATACATCCCACAAAAGAAAAAAGGTGCACACCATACTACCAATCAAGTATGGCTACCAAGGGAGGATTGGGTAATGAATTCGGTAATGAAGAGGATGATAATGTTCGACATATATAAAAGAAAAGGAAGCAAAATGTGATGGATGAATGTTACACGTCCTCATATACAACAACCACCATTGATAAGGTATCTTTCTATATTATAATTTTAGGACAATTCAGTTTCTATTCATATACTTTGTTCTAATGCTTTGAGCCATCTTTTGTGTTATCAACTTGTTACGTGGTATGATCTTTCTTATATATCCTTTTGTTTCAAGTAATAGAAGAATTGTTGTCTGTTAAAAAAGAAGTAAAAGGGATGAAAGGCATGTTGGCAAGTGTGCTAAATATGTTGAACAAGTGTTTATCGGAGGCATCACATAAATTTTTATTATTAATTACTATTTCAATAATTTGGATTTTGATGCTGGTTTATTATGGAGGAATAAAAAGCTAAAAATTAAAACCTAATGCAGATCCACCATAAAACCAGGGAAGTTCTTTTCATTTCTTTAATTTGTCTTACTTTTGAATTACAATGAGAACATTGTTTAGTTTAAGTTTTGAGGTGTTAACTCCTATAGTCTTTAGTTGTTGAATTCTCTTATCAAGCATGTATTTGAGTATGATTGAATTCGCTATGACTTTAAAATTTGTGATTGAGGATGGTTTTGAGAATGTTTTTTAAAAATATGTTATTATGTTAGGTAGAGTTTTGTTGGTACTTTGATTTAAATCTTTGTCCTTGAAAATAATTGAGTACATAATAATTTTTTCTCTACTATATTTTTCCTATAAAGAGAAAAAGTTGAATTAACTCGGTTAGGAAAGTTCAATCTTGCTTTGCTCTAGAATTTGTTGATGGATCCTTGAGGTGAAATCCTAGTTGATACCAAATATTAGAGAAATGATCTAGGCAATTTTTTGTCATAACAAAAAATATTTCCCAATCATCCTAATTATCATGCCAGTATCGCATAGTGTATTCCCATAGTCAATTCCCTTGAGCCTTATTTTATATAAGCCTTATTTATTCTTTTAACTACATAAAACATTCACAGCCTGAAAAACCATGAACTTACCTTAAATTTTGAAAAAATATTTTGGTAAAAATTTTCATTTAAAAAGAAAGTTCAAATTAAATAATCCACATTATGTTTGCTTTATTTGATTAAAGTGTGAAAACAAGAAATAAAGAAAGTGAAAGACAAGAATCGAAAAAGGATTAAAGTGGTTGAAATTAGTAAAGATTGAGTATCAAGGCAACCACATCTTCAAAAAAAAAAGAAAGAGAAAAAAGTATCCACTTATTGAGTATGGCAACAATATTGTCATCAATATGTGCATATTGTCAAGAAATAACTATGGTGTGAATCCTGTGGATATTCTTTTTATTGTTTCTTTCTACCAAATATTTTCTCAATTTGTTTTGATTTTTCATATCTATTTCTTTCTTAGCCCTTACCTTGTGGCCTGTCATTACAACCCTGATTAAAGACCTTTTGATCTCTGATTTTGGTATTTAATTACATTAGTAGAGAGGATTTCTGAAAATTGGACTTATGGAGTTAAGTTTTGAGAAAATTCTTTTTATTTTAGTTGTTCTACTTTTATTTGAATTTGCAGTTAATTTGGAGTTAAATTGACTATTTCACACACACACTCAAGGATCTAGCTTTAGGTTGAAGTAAATGCTTAACTCTTGCTTGAAAATTTGTGGAATTTTGATTGATTTTCTTGCCATCTTCAATGTAAAAAGAGTAAGTTATTGGTGATGAAATCTAAATTCAGATCATGGCTTGGTGAGTGATAGTAGTTCTTTATGAGGTCTAGTTGATGTTGTCTATAGTTGTCTTTTCTTTTTGTTTGAGGAAAAACAAAGTTTTAAGTTTGGGGGTATTTGATGACTTGTATTGCCTTTGCTTTGTCTAGTATATTATTAGTTTCCTATCCTTGGTCACTCCTCTGGGCATGACTTTTATTTGGTAGTCCTGTGAGTTCAGAGCATCTTACACTTAATGTCTTGCTAATAAGATATTGTGTTAAATTTTAATTCTTTTCATGTAATAAATATTAGTAAAATCATTCACTACATTGGTGCCATTTTAATATGCTGGAAAAATGCGTAAATGTTAGTAACAGTCGTGGGACGGCTGATGTCAAGATTGAAAAAGGGAATTGGTGTAAGCAATGCAAATACAATAAAAGAGCTCATTAGAAATGAGTCCCAAGTTTTAACATTGATACGTTGATTTTATGCTTATATAAATCTTTTTCTAGGACTTTTGTGGGGTTTTATATTCTATTTTATCTAAATAATTTTTTTAAAGAATAGGTCGAATAATAAAAAAATGTGCTCATTATGGATAAGCTTGATGTGATGTTTGATGGAGGTAGGGGTGGATTGCTGGTCTTATTTTTAGAATCAAGGTTAATAAGATATCTGCATTTGTAATGACCACTACAATCAAAAACTAAAAAGTTATATATATTATAGCTAGATTCTCAGCTTGGGTAATCCTACTAAATAACAGGTTTGCTTTCTTTTTCCTGTAATACGGCTTCCTGAAATGCTTGCTATAGTTACTAGTTTTATGTTGCTTCTTCTGGTCATGTGATGATATGTTATTGTTTGGGTTCTTATTATTTCTGAAATGTATAAAGGATGAACACAATGATGCTTAAAATGTCAAATAACCTTGATACATGATAACTGTATTTTATATAGTTATTTCCGTCTATTTTATTAATTATAATTTCTATATTCTTGATACTTTTAGTTAATTTTTAATTAATTAAATTAATATTTACTATTAGTTTTTTAATAAATATATTTGTAAGAAAATTAATAAATTTGAATAAAAAAAGGACTTAATTGTAATTAATAAAAGCTAAAAATATAATTTGAATTAAAAGTGGGTAAAATTGTAAATATCAAAAAGATTAAAAGTTAATTTGAATTAAATTTGAGGGTCAAAATGCAATTAAGAAAATTTGATCTTTCTATGCAGGAGAAGGAGGCCACTCGCACCATTAACAACGTGCAACACCCACCGTTCAATCTTCCAATCAACGGTCAAGATCAGGTGCGTAGAATCCATACGCGACAACACCCACGTGTCGGCTGTGCAGAATATTCTCCCGAGGTGCATCTCATCGCTCACCGTTGGATCAACTTTGAACTGTCCAGATTCATATGCGCGCTTATATCCTGTGTGGCGCGGTTCATCGAATCAGCGTGTGCCCTCGTGTTCCACTCAATACGAAGCTACCACATGTTTCCTTAATCTTCCAACCAATAATATGGCGACACGTGGCACACATTTTGTGAAATCAAAACACAGGAAATGACACACTCTTCCAACTAAACAGATTTCGTCCCATGCGTGTTTGCCTTTTATTATTCCCGTGTCCCCATTACATGCATTTTTATAAAAAAAAATTGTTTAGGGGTGGTATATTTAGAGATGCAAGGAAAGATGTTGGGGGATTTTTTGGAGTTTTTCATTTTTCCAGTTCACTTTAAAATTTAGTTTCTTCTCTGCATGTTCTCTACAACACGCATAAACTTTTCTTTAACATTTTTATGTTTTTATTTTCTTAGGAAATAGAGAGAAAGAAGAAAAGGGAAGAAATTTATTTTTCATTGAGGAATCGTTAAAGAGTTTCTCCTAATCTTTTTATTTTAAATTGTATTTCTCTGAAATGTTGATTATTGTTGTATTGTAATTTTAATTTCTGCTATGAACTAATTTATTTGTTCTAGGGTTGCAATGTAGCTTAAATTATGAACCTTGAATTAATTATTTTTGAATGATTTATGGAACGGATTTAAGTTGTTTATTTTATTTGTGCTTAATGCTTTTAATTATCGGAAGATTAATTAATTGATCTGTGACACTTAAATAAACTTGGAAAAGACACTTTTGTGTATTGATCGTGATAAAATAACATATATATATATATAAGGGATAGGAATATACTTTTATTGTATGTGTAACTATTTGAGAAATTAGAACTTAATAAATCTGGTTGAATTTAATTCTCATAGGAATATAGTGAATTATTTTAGCAAGATGTGTCTATATGGAGTGCGGAAGAGATATATGGATAAATTAGGAGTTCTTGGTTAACAACTTAAAATACAAGAACATAAATCAAGAGAAAATAAAATGATTTAAGTGGATTAATTTGGTGAAACTACAATCCTAGAATTGTCTTACAAACTGTTATAAAAATTAGTTAGTCAAACTACATCAAATTATCGAATGTTTGGATAAAATCAGGTTGAAATAATTTTAGTAATTAACGAACACTAGTAACAAATCTCTATGGGAATGATATTTTACTTATCATATTATTACTTGTGACCGTGTATACTTACACGATTTCATGTTCTCCTAAAAGAGAAAACAAGTTTTTGGCGCCGTTGTCGGGTATTTGTTTTACTATGTTTTGTTGATACTAATACCAATTAATCTGATTTTAGTTAAAAAATGATATTTTTTTATTGCTTATTGTTATTTTCTTAGATTTGTGTGTTTATTTTCATTTTTACTTTATTAGATTTATTTTTCAGATTTTTGGATAAAGTGGGACTTTGTATGTGACGCATAAGAAATCTTGACATAGTTCCATTAGATCTAGAAATTGAGAGAACTATTTTAAAATTAAAAACAAATAATAAACAAGAAACATCAAAACATCTAATTATGGATGAAGAAATTCTTGAAGTGGAAGAACAAATATCTTTAAGAGATTATGGAGTGCCTATGGTTGGTGGTATTCATTCGAGCATTAGAAGACCATCAATTCAAGCCAATAATTTTGAAATTAAGCATGCAATCATTCATATGATTCAAACATCAGTTTAGTTTAGTGGTTTACCCCACGATGATCCACACTCTCATATAGCAATTTTTTTAGAAATTTGTGATACCTTTAGGCATAATGGAGTGATCGATGACGTTATTCAGTTGAGACTTTTTCCTTTTTCACTTAAGGATAAGGCAAAGAGTTGGTTGAATTCACTTCCATGTGGTTCTATCACCACTTGGGATGGTTTGGCTCAAAAATTCTTACTTAAATATTTTCCACCAGCAAAGACTGCAAGGATGAGGAATGAAATCACCACTTTTATGCAGTTTGACTCATTATCATTATATGAAACTTGGGAGAGGTACAAGGAGCTACTTCGAAGAGGTCCTCACCACGGTTTACCAAAGTGGCTTCAAGTTCAAACATTTTATAATAGTTTGATGGGTCAAACTAGAAACATGCTTGACACTACATCAAGTGGTGCTCTAATGGGAAAATCAATTGATGAAGCCTACAACTTATTAGAGGAAATGGCTTCCAATAGCTACGAGTGGCCATCAGAGAGGATGATGCCTAAAAGAGCGGCTGGAATTCACGAGATTGATGCTATGACCACTTTAACTGCATAAGTATCCGTTTTGGTGAAGAAGATGGATATTTTGAGTGTCCATTCTATTCAGAGTCCTTTTGTTGCATGTTAAAATTGCAATGGAAACCATGCCAGTGAGAGATGTCCTTACAGCTCTGAAACTTTCAGTTTTGTTTCCAACTACAATAGGAATCAAAACAATCCTTATGCTAACACTTACAATCCAGGGTGGAAGAATCACCCTAATTTTTCTTGGACTAATAACAATGAGGGACCATCATCTTCTATGAAGCCCACATATCCTTAGGCTTTTCATAACCAAGCTCCACCATAAGAAAAGAAGCCATCATTGGAAGATATGTTTGCTCGATACATGGCCAATAATGAGACTATTCTTCAGAATCAAGCAGCTTCCATCAGAAATCTTGAAGTTCAATTGGGCAACTTGCTACTGCTGTCAACAACCGCCCTCAAGGAGCTTTGCTGAGTGATATTGAAACTAATCCTGATAGGGGAGGAAAAAAGCATTGTAAGGCAATTACACTCAGAAGTGGAAAAGAGTTAAAAGAAATAATAAGCCAATTTCTTTGCCAACCCCTAGTGTTGAAGCTATTGGCCCAGAAAAACAAGATTATGGAGAAGAAATAGTTGAAGAGAATGAAGCAACAATAAACCCTGTGATGAAACTAGTTTTAGAAAGTCTTAAGCCTTACACTCCACCAATTTCATTTCCTCAATGCTTACATAAGCAAAAGCTTGATAAGAAATTCTCCAAGTTTCTTGAAGTTTTTAAAAAGCTTCATATTAACATTCCTTTTGCTGATGCCTTGGAGCAAATGCCTAGCTATGTGAAATTTATGAAGGACATCTTGTCTAAAAAGAGAAGGTTAGGTGATTTTGAGACAGCTTCTCTCACAGAGGAGTGTAGCGCCATCTTTTAGAAGAAGCTACCACCTAAACTTAAAGATCTAGAAAGTTTCACCATTCCTTGTACTATTGGTGAGAAATTTTTGGTAGAGCTTTGTGCGATCTGGGTGCCAGCATTAATTTGATGCCACTTTCCATCTATCAGAAACTTGGATTAAGAGAAGCACAACCGACCACTGTAACTCTTCAACATGCAGATAAGTCTTTGAAACACCCAAGAGGCATTATAGAGGATGTGCATGTAAAGGTAGACAAGTTTATCTTTCCTATAGATTTCATAATTCTTGATATGGAGGAAGACAAAGAGATCCCTATTATTCTAGGGAGACCATTTTTATAAACTGGTAGGACTTTGATTGATGTTCAAAAAGGGGAACTCACTATGAGAGTTCAAGACCAAGAGGTAACTTTCAAAGTGTTTAAAGCTATGAATTTTCCAGGTGATTATGATGCTTGTTATAGAGTAAATGAGTTAGTTGATAGCAGGTTTACAAAAAACTCTACTACTGATTCTTCTACAGTTTCTCCTATGACTTTGAATAATGACTTAAGAGCCACTTACGAAAAGCGTTGTCTACCAATCAATGAAATTGACCAGTTTCATCTACAAGTATATAAAAATGTTAAGCTCTATAAAGAGAAGATGAAGAGATGGCATGACAATAAGCTTTTGTATCGACATTCTGAACAAGGACAAAAAGTTTTTCTCTTCAAGTCTCGATTGAAATTCTTTCTAAAGAAACTAAAATCAAGGTGGTCAAGTCCTTTCACTATTTCCAAAATGCATCCATACGGTATTTTTAAGATTAAAGATGAAAAATCACATAGGAATCTCCAAGTGAATGGGAAAAAACTCAAACCTTGTTGGGGAGGTGACATTGATCATCAAAAGCCAACCATTTTGTTATATTACCCGACCTGAAGCAAAGAAAGAGGAAGTCAAGCCGATGACTCTAAATCAATCGCTTCTTGGGAGGCAACCCATGTGTTTTAGTTTTTATTTATTTATTATTTAGAACATGTATTAGCTGTATATTTCTTCATTTTGTTATATTGTTTTTCGTAGGTGAAAATTGGAGGAATTAAAGCTATTTTTGGATGTCAATCTTACAAACCAAACCAGGAAGTTTCTATAAACCCATCTCATATGTTCTTTAATTTTGCACATTGAGGACAATGTGCATATTAATTTTGGGGGTGGTAGAGAAATTGAACTTAGTTGAAATATTTTCTGACTATTGTTGCTTGTGAAGCTTTATTTGTTTGGTTGATTGAAGATATTTTGCTTTTAATGGTGATTTATTTTTATTTCTTCGGTTTAAATAATGCATAACTTTTTGAAAAATTTGAATATTATCTAAGCTATGTGTAATTTTTGCGTATGTTTCATTTTTACAAGAATATATATTTATGAGCACTAGTCTTGATGTTTGAGTTGTTATGCTAATTTAGAGAAGGTTTATATGAGTATGCAATTCGATTGATAATTTTTGGTGTCACAGTTCTTAGAATTTGTTTGATTTTCTCTCGAGGCGAAATTCTAGATAACACTTAACTAAGAAAATGATTTAGGCCATCTTTGGATCGTTTGAGCCTTTCTATCTACCTTCACATACTTTATCCATAGTATACCCCTTTTGAGCTTCAAAGTTTATATATATATTTACTCCTTTCAAAAGCCTAGAAATATATATATATATATATATATATATATATATATATATATGTCAATTTTTCTTATCTCACAAACATGTGACAATTGTTAGTAAATTTCTAAAGATATATTAGGAAAAAAAAGAGGATGCTGAAAAAAAAAGGAAAAGAAAAGAAAAAAAATGATTATTGTATGTGATGTTAAAATCCCAAATTGGGAAGTATTCATTGTGATGATAGAAGGTATCTTGCTCCAATCCTAAAATGATGTGTTTGAGAAAAGTTTTGAGCTAAATATTATCTTGTATCCTACCTTTACCTAAGCCATACATTACAAGCCTAATAAAGTCCTATTAATTTTTGGTTGTGTTTGTCTAGATTAGTCGAGAGAGAAATGAAAAATAAAATTATGAGATTTGTGATTTCATTAAAAATTAATTGCATTCATATTTGCATAAACTGATCCGAATTACATGTGATGAAATTTGAAAAGACTTCACACATACTAAAATTCATTGTGATAATGTAATATACTTTTAAAATTGATTTCAAAGCTTAGATAAAATTCTTTTATTTCTTTGCGTTATGTTATTTGAAATGACCAAAAAAAAATTTTAAAAATCGCTATTTTAAATGCATGTATCCTTGTTTTATTTCTTTCCCTTTGCTCGAGGACTAACAAAATCTTAAGTTTAGAGGTTTGATAACTGTATTTTATACAGTTATTTTCGTCTATTTTATTAATTATAATTGTTATGTTCTTGACATTTTTAGTTAAATTTTAATTAATTATATTAATATTTACTATTAGTTTTTTAATAATTATAATTTTAAGAAAATTATTAAATTTGAATAAAAAAAGACTTAATTGCAATTAATAAAAGCGAAAAATATAATTTGAATTAAAAGTTGGTGAAATTGCAAATATAAAAAGATTAGAAGTTAATTTGAATTAAATTTGAGGGACCAAAATGCAATTAAGGAAAGTTAATTTTTCTACGCAGGAGAAGGAGGCCACTCGTGCCATTAACAACGCGCAACATCCACCGTTCGATCTTCCAATCAACGGTCAAGATCAAGTGCATGGAATCCATACGCAACAATAGAGATTGGACCCGATTTTCCTAAATGCACGTTACACGGTA
The DNA here is from genome assembly GCA_033030585.1 of Hippophae rhamnoides. Classification (NCBI taxonomy): domain Eukaryota; kingdom Viridiplantae; phylum Streptophyta; class Magnoliopsida; order Rosales; family Elaeagnaceae; genus Hippophae; species Hippophae rhamnoides. The sequence continues at coordinate 33,804,441 of CM065436.1, forward strand.
CATAGAGTGGGACCCACGTGTCGGCTGTACAAAATATTCTCCCGAGGCACATCTCCTCGCTCACCTTTGGATCAACATTGAACGGTCTAGATTCATACGCGAGTGGAATCAAGCTATCTCGCACAGAGCAGCGCGCTTATATCCAGTGCGGCGTGGTTCATCAAATCAGCGTGTACCCTCGTGTTCTATTGAATACGAAGCTTCCACGTGTTTCCTTAATCTTCCAGCCAATAATATGGCGACACATGGCACACATTTTGTGAAATCAAAACGCAGGAAATGGTGCACTATTCCAGCTGAATAGATTTCGTCTCCACGCGTGTTTGCCTTTTATTATTCCCCGGGTATTTCTGTCCCCATTACATGCATTTTTAACAAAAAATAATAATTGTTTAGGGGTGGTATATTTAGAGACGCGAGGAAAGACGTTGGGGGAGTTTTTGGAGTTTTTTAGTTTTTCATTTTTCCAGTTCTCTTTAATATTCAATTTCTTCTCTGCGTGTTCTCTACAACACACATAAACTTTTCTTTTACATTTTTATGTTTTTATTTTCTTAGGAAATAGAGATAAAGAAGACAATGAAGAAGAAGAAAAGGGAAGAAATTTATTTTTCATTGAGGAATTGTGAAAGAGTTTCTCCTAATCTTTTTATTTTAAATTTTATTTATCTAAAATGTCTTATTATTATTGTATTGTAATTTTAATTTCTGCTATGAACTAATTTATTTGTTCTAGGGTTGCAATGTAGCTTAAATTATATTAACATATTTCATTTTAGCAAAACATAATAAGACATTTTGTTGAAATAGTAAGCAATTTTAGATCATTAGAGGAAAATTACATTAACCTATCTATTTTTCTTCGAATTAGTTTGCAAAAGTAATGATTTTTAGTTATATTAACATATATTTAGAAGTTATTATATAAATTGGCAATTGTTAGAAACTCAGGCCTAACTCAACCCAATAAGATCTTATTAAGTTAAGGGTTGCCCAAGCTTATAAGCAGCATTGCTACTTTGTTCCTAGTTGTGTGGGACAAGGATACTTAACAGCCCCCATCCACACGGTGGACAAAGGTGGACATTAGCGCCACGGTGAGACTGTGGTAGAGTCCAATTAGGTCCAAGTACATAGAGACTAGGCCCAGCTCTGATGCCAAGTTAGAAACCTAGGCCTAACTCAACCCAATAAGATCTTATTAAGTTAAGGGTTGTCTAAGTTTATAAGCAGTATTGTTGCTTTGTTCCTAGTTGATGTGGGACAAGGATACTTAACAGCAATAATCATACAAAGTTTTTAAGGTTATTGGATGTAATTATCTAATCTGATCTAGTTCCATAACATGAAATGATGCCCTCGTGTAAATGTATCACCCATTGGTACAAAATAGTTCAAATGATTGAGAAAATTAGCATCAACATGTTTAGTATTTTATAGAGAGTATAATGTTATATTTAACTTATGAAAGATAATGTAGATATATTTGATGATCTAATGGACAATATAAATGTATGTTTGAATGGTTTCATGAAAATGAGAATTTTTGTATTGAGATAAATTTTGAAATAATGTATTTAATATCGATGTTTAGACAATTATTAGATATCATCCAAATTATAAAATTCAGAAGTCCAAAATATTATTAATAAAATATGTGAAAATTTTATTATCTCATAATATGTTACAAAACTACGTATTCTTAAATTATCATATAGTGTTGCTTGGTATAGTTTTGACAACCATTTGCATAATTTCATTGCATGTTGCACGATTCTGTCCAAAATGTTGACACCGCAAAGAGTAATCTTCTTCATCTGTGAATCTTGGTTTAGCTTCTTCACCTAATCTTAAGATACATGTGGTATGTATAATATTTCTCCCTATAATATTTATTTTGAATCGGTAAATAATGATTTCATTCAATAATATAAAAATCATATATATATATATTTATATTCTACTTATATGTGATTTTATTTAAAAAACTATTTTTATTTAATGTGATTTATCTCATATCAAAGAAAAAATTTATGTTTGATTTATTTGTTTTTAACATTTTTAATAATATTTAGTATAAACTAGTACGTGGGTTTTTATTAATTTCATATTATATTAATATATTTCATTTTTGCAAAACATAATAACACATTTTGTTGAAATAGTGAACAATTTTAGATCATTAGAGGAAAATTACATTAACCTATCTATTTTTCTGCAAAGTAGTTGGCAAAAGGAATGATTTTCAATTATATTAACATATATTTAAAATTTATTATATACAATGCCAATGATCATACAAAGTTTTTAAGGATATTGGAGGAGATTATCTAATCTAATCTAGTTCCATAGCATGAAATGATGCACTCGTGTAAATTTATCACCAACTATTACAAAATAGTTCAAATGATTTTGTAAATTAGCATCAACATGTTTAGTATTTTGTAGGGAGCATAATGTTATATTTAACTTATCAAAGATAATATTGATATATTTGATAATCTAATGGACAATATAAATGTATGGTTTGAATGGTTACATGTAAATAAGAAATTTTTATATTTAGATAAATCATAAAATTTTGTATTCAATATCCATGTTTAGATAATTATTAGATATCGTCCTATTTATAAAATTCAAAAGTCCAAAAAATTAATAACACAATATGTGAAATACTTATTATCTCATAATATGTTACAAAACTACGTATTCATAAATTATCATATAGTGTTGTTTGGTATAGGTTTAATAATCATTTGCATAATTTCATTGCATGTTGCGCAATTCTATCCAGAATGTCGACAACACAAAGAGTAATCTCTTCTTCATCTCTGAATCTTTTTTTAGCTTCTTCACCTACTCTTATGATACATGTGGTATATATAATATTTCTCCTTATAATATTTATTTTGAATTGGTAAATAATGATTTCATTCAATAATATAGAAATCATATATATATATATATTCTTCTTCTTCTTATATGTGATTTTATTTAATGCAATTTATCTCATATAAAAAAAATTTATTTTTTTTATTTATTTGTTTTTAACATTGTTAATTATGGTTAGTATAAACTAATATGTGCGAGTTTATTAATTTGAGATTATATCAACATATTTCATTTTTGCAAAACATAATAAGATATTTTGTTGAAATAGTGAACAATTTTAGATCATTAGAGGAAAATTACATTAACCTATCTATTTTGCTCCGAAGTAGTTGGAAAAAGCAATGATTTTCAATTATATTAACATATATTTAGAAGTTATTGTATTTAATGGCAATGATCATATGCAGTTTTTAAGTTATTGGAGGTGATTAATTATCTAATATGATCTAGTTACATAGCATGAAATGAAGCACTCGTGTAAATTTATCACCAACTATTACAAAATAGTTCAAATGATTGTGAAAATTAGCATCAACATGTTTAATATTTTGTAGGGAGCATAATGTTATATTTAACTTATGAAATATAATATAGATATATTTGATGATCTAATGTACAATATAAATGTATGATTCGAATGGTTGAATGTAAATGAGTAATTTTTGTATTGAGATAAATCATGAAATTTTGTATTCAATATTCATGTTTAGACAATTATTAGATATCCTCCTAATTATAAAATTCAGAAGTCCAAAATACTAATAACACAATATGTGAAATATTTATTATCTCATAATATGTTACAAAACTACATATTCATAAATTATCATATAGTGTTACTTGGTATAGGTTTAACAATAATTTGCATAATTTCATTGCTTATTGCACGATTCTGTCCAGAATGTCGACAACACAAAGAGTAATTTCTTCTTCATCTTTGAATCTTTTTTTAGCTTCTTCACCTGCTCTTATGATACATGTGGTATATATAATATTTATCCCTATAATATTTATTTTGAATTGGTAAATAATGATTTCATTCAATAATATAGAAATCGTATATATATTTATATTCTTCTTACATGTGATTTTATTTAAAATAGTAATTTTATTTCATGCGATTTATCTCATATCAAAGAAAAACTTTATTTTTAATTTATTTGTTTTTAACATTTTTAATAATGTTTAGTATAAACTAATACGTACGAGTTTATTAATTTGGGATTATAGTAACATATTTCATTTTTGCAAAATATAATTAGACATTTTGTTGTAATAGTGAACAATTTTAGATTATTAGAGAAAAATTACATTAACGTGTATATTTTGATCCTAAGTAGTTGGCAAAATCAATGATTCTGAGTTATATTAACATATATTAAGAAGTTATTATATACAATGGCAATGATCATACGAAGTTTTTATGGTCATTGGAGGTGATTATCTAATCTGGTCTAGTTAAATAGCGAAATGATGCACTCGTGTAAATTTATCACCAATTGGTACAAAATAGTTCAAATGATTGAGAAAATTAGCATCAATATGTTTAGTATTTTTTTAGGGATCATATTGATAAATTTAACCTATGAAAGATAATATAGGTAAATTTGATGAGGTAATGGACAATATAAATGAATGGTTTGAATGGTTGCACATAAATGAAGAATTTTTATACTGAGATAAATTATGAAATTTGGTATTCAATATTCATTGTTAGGAAATTATTAGATATTTCCCTTATTAAAAAATTCAAAATCCCAAAAAATTAGTAACAAAATATGTGAAATATTTATTATCTCATAATATGTTTCAAAACTATGTATGCTTAAATTATCATATAGTGTTTCTAGGTATAGGTATAACAATCATTTCCACAATTTCATTGCATGTAGCACGATTCTGACCAGAATGTCGACACCACAAAGAGTAATCTTCTTCATCTCTGAATCTTGGTTTTGCTTCTTCACCTATTCTTAAGATACATGTAGTATGTATAATATTTCACCCTATAATATTTATTTTGAATTGATAAATAATGATTTCATTCAATAATATAGAAATCATATATATATATATATATTTTACTTATATGTGATTTTTTTAAAAGATTTGTTTTTATTTAATTTGATTTATCTCCTATAAAAGAAAATCTTTATGTTTGATTTATTTGTTTTTAACATTTTTAATAATATTTAGCATAAAATAGTGTTTATGTTTATTAATTTGAGATATATTAACATATTTCATTTTAGCAAAACATAATAAGACATTTGGTTGAAATAGTGAAGAACTTTAGATCATTAGAGGAAATTACATTAACCTCTATATTTTTCTCTGAAGTAGTTGGCAAAAGCAATGATTTTCAGTTATATTGAAATATATTTAGAAGTTATTATATATAATGGCATTGATTATATGAAGTTTTTAAGATCATTGGTGGTGATTATCTAATCTGATCTAGTTCTATAGTATGAAATGATGCACTCGTGTAAATTTATCACCAATTGGTACAAAATAGTTCAAATGATTGAGAAAATTAGCATCAACATGTTTAGTATTTTTTAGGGAGCATAATGTTATATTTAACCTATGAAAGATAATATAGATATATTTGATGTTATAATGGACAATATAAATGTATGGTTAGAATGGTTGCACTTAAATAAAGAATTTTTATATTGAGATAAATTATGAAATTTGGTATTCAATATAAATGTATGGTTTGAATGGTGCATATAAATGAGGAATTTTTGTATTGAGATAAATTATGAAATTTGGTAGTCAATATCCATATTTAGACAATTATTAGACATCGTTCAAATTATAACATTCAGAAGTCCAACAAATATTAACAAAATATTTGAAGTATATATTAGCTCACAATAAGTTATAAAACTACGAATGCATAAATTTCATATGGTGTCGCTTGGTATAGAGGTTACAATCTTTTGTATAATTTCATTGCATGTTGCACGATTATGTCTAGGGTGTCGACACCACAAAGAGTAATCCTCTTCTTCAATGAATCTTGGTTTAGCATCTTCACCTATTCTTAAGATACATGTGGTATGTATAATATTTCACCCTCCAATATTTTTTTTTTGAATTAGTAAATAATGATTTCCTTCAATCATATAAAAATTATATATATATATATATATCGTGTCTACTTATATGTGATTTTATTTAAAAGAGTAATTTTATTTAATGTGATTTATCTCATATAAAATAAAAACTTTATGTTTGATTTATTTATTTTTAAACTTTTTAATAATATTTAGTATAAACTAGTACGTGAGAGTCTATTTATAAGAGATATGTTAACATATTTCATTTTAGCAAAACAAATTAAGACATTTAGTTGAAATAGTGAACAATTTTAAATCATTAAAGGAAAATTACATTCAACCTATCTAAGTTGCTCTGAAGTAGTTAGCAAACGCAATAATTTTCAATTATATTAACGTATATTTAAAGGTTATTATATACAGTGACATTGATCATACGAAGGTTTTAAGGTCATTGGAGGTGATTATCTAATCTGACCTAGTTCCATAGCCTGAAATGATACACTCGTGGAACTTTATCACCAACTCGTACAGATAGTTAAAATGATTGAGAAAATTAGCATCACCAAGTTTAGTACTTTGTACGGAGCAAAATTCTAATATTTCATATTGAACTTATGAGAGATAATATAGATAAATTTGATGATCTAAAGAACAATATAAATATATGCTTTGAATGGTTGCATGTAAAAGTGGAATTTTTGTATTGAGATAAATTATTAAATTTTGGTAGTTAATAACCAAGTTTAAACAATTATTAGACATCGTCTTAATTATAAAATAAAAAAGTCTAATAATATTAACAAAATATGTGAAATATGTATTCGCTAATAATAAGTTACAAAACTATATATGCATAAATTATCATATAGTGTTACTTGGTATAAGTGTTACAATCTTTTGCATAATTTCATTGCATGTTGCACGATTATGTCTAGGGTGTCGACACCACAAAGAGAAATCCTCTTCATATATGAATCTTGGTTTAGCATCTTCACCTAATCTTAACATATGTGGTATGGATCTTGGTTTCTACTTTTATGTGATTTTTTTAAAAGAGGAATTTCATTTAATTTGATTTATTTCATATAAAAGGAAAACTATATGTTTGATTTATTTGTTTCTAAACTTTTTAATAATATTTAGTATAAACTAATACGTGATAGTTTATTTATATGAGATTATATTAACATATTTCGTTTTAGCAAAACAAAATAAGACATTTGGTTGAAATATTGAACAATTTTAGATCATTAGAGGAAAATTACATTCAACCTATCTATTTTGTTCCGAATTAGTTGGCAAATGCAATGATTTTCAATTATATTAAAATATATTTAGAATATATTATGTACAATGGCATTGATCATACGAAATTTTTAAGGTCATTGGAGGCTATTATCTAATCTGGTCTTGTTCCATAGCATGAAATAATACACTCGTGGGAATTTATCACCAATTGGTACACAATAGTTAAAATGATTGAGAAAATTAGCATAAACATGTTTAGTATTTTGTAGGGTGTAAAATGGTAATACATCATATTTAACTTTTTAAAGATAGTATCGATACATTTGATGATCTAAAGGAAATTATAAATGTATGGTTTGAATGGTCACATGTAAATAAGGAATTTTTGTATTGAGATAAATTACGAAATTTGGTAATCAATATCCATGTTTAGACAATTATTTGACATCGTCCTAATTATAAAATTCAAAAGTACAATAAATATTAACAAAATATGTGAAATATATATTAGCTCATAATAAGTTACAAAACTACATATGCATAAATTATCATATAATGTTGCGTGGTGTAGGTGTTAAAATCTTTTGCATAATTTCATTGCATGTTGCACGATTATGTCTAGGATGTCAACACCACAAAGAGTAATAATCTTCATCTATAAATCTTGGTTTAGCATCTTCACCTATTCTTAGATACTTGTGGTATGTATAATATTTCATCCTCTAATATTTTTTTTGAATTGGTAAATAATGATTTCCTTCGATTATATAAAAATGATATATATATATATATATATATATTTTACTCCAAAGTTGTTGGAAAATGCAATGACTTCCAGTTATATTAACATATATTTAAAAGTTATTATATACGATGGCATTGATCATACAAAGTTTTTAAGGTCATTGGGGTTGATTATCTAATCTAATCTAGTTCCATAGCATGAAATGATACATTTGTGGATCTTTATCACCAACTAGTACACAATAGTTAAAATGATTCAGAAAATTAGGATCAGTATGTTTAGTATTTTGTAGGGAGCAAAATGGTAATACATCATATTGAACATATGAAAGATAATATAGATATATTTGATGATCTAAAGGACAATATAAATGTATGGTTTCAATGGTTGCATGTAAATGAGGAATTTTTGTATTGAGATAAATTATGAAATTTGGTAGTTAATATTCATGTTTAGACAATTATTAGACATAATCCTCATTATAAAATTAAGAAGTCCAATAAATATTAACAAAATATGCGAAATATTTATTAGCTCATAATAAGTTACCCAATTACGTATGCATAAATCATCATATAAAATGTTGTTTGGTATAAGTGTTACAATAATATGCATAATTTCATTGCATGTTACATGATTATGTCTAGGGTGTCGAGACCGTAAAAAGTAATCTTATTCGTCTATGAATCTTGGTTTAGCATGTTCACCTAATCTTAAGATACATGTATGTATAATATTTCACCCTCCAATATTGTTTTACGAATTAGTAAATAATGATTTCATTCAATCATATAAATATGATATATATATATATAGTTTCTAATTATATGTGATTTTATTTAAAAGAGTAATTTTTTAATGTGATTTATCTCATATAAAAGAAAAACTTTATGTTTGATTTTTTGTTTTAACTTTTTAATAATATTTAGTATAAACTAGTACGTGAGAGTTTATTTATATGAGATTATATTAACATATTTCATTTTAGCAAAACAAAATAAGACATTTGGTTAAAATTGTGAACAATTTTAGATCATTAGAGGAAAATTACATTCAACCTATCTCTTTTGCTCCGAATTAGTTGGCAAACCCAATGATTTTCAGTTATATTAACATATATTTAAAAGTTATTATATACAATGGCATTGATCATATGAAGTTTTTAAGGTCATTTGAGGTATTATCTAATCTGATCTAGTTTCATAGCATGAAATGATACACTCGTGGAAATTTATCACCAACGAGTACACAATAGTTAGAATGATTGATAAATTAGCATCAACATGTTTAGTATTTTGTAGGGACCAAAATGGTAATACGTCATATTGAATTTTTGAAAGATAATATAGATACATTTGATGATCTAAAGGACAATATAAATGTATGGTTTCAATGGTTGCAAATAAATGAGGAATTTTTGTATCGAGATAAATTATGAAATTTTGTAGTTAATATCCATGTTTAGACAATTACTAGACAGAGTCTTAATTATAAAATTAAGAAGTCCAATAAATATTAACAAAATATGCGAAATATTTATTAGCTCATAATAAGTTACAAAACTACGTATGCATAAATTATCATATAGTGTTGTTTGGTATAGGTGTTACAATAATTTGTATAATTTCATTGCATGTTGCAAAATTATGTCTAGAATGTCGACACCACAAAGAGAAATCCTCTTTGTCTATGAATCTTGGTTTACATCTTCACCTAATCTTAAGATACATGTGGTATGTATAATATTTCACCCTCCAATATTTTTTTTGAATTGTTAAATAATGATTTCATTCAATGATATAAAAATGATATATATATAGTTTCTACTTATATGTGATTTATCTCATATAAAAGAAAAACTTTATGTTTGATTTATTTGTTTTCAAACTTTTTAATAATATTTAGTATAAACTAATATGTGGGAATTCATTTATATTATATTATATTAACATATTTCATTTTAGCAAAACAAATTAAGACATTTGGTTGAAATAATGAAAAATTTTATCATTAAAGGAAAATTATATTCAACCTATTTATTTTTCTCCAAAGTTGTTGGCAAATGCAATGATTTTCAGTTATATTAACATATATTTAAAAGTTATTATATACAATGGCATTGATCATAAGAAGTTTTTTAGGTCATTGCAGTTGATTATATAATATGATCTAGTTTCATAGCATGAAATGATACATTTGTGGAACTTATCACCAACTGGTACAGAATAGTTAAAATGATTGAGAAAATTAGCATCAACATGTTTAGTATTTTGTAAGGAGCAAAATGGTAATACGTCATATTGAACATATGAAAGATAATATAGATATATTTGATGATCTAAAGTATAATATAAATGTACCCTTTGAATGGTTGCATGTCAATGAGTAATTTTTGTATTGAGATAAATTATGAAATTTGATAGTCAATAACCATGTTTAGACAATTATTAGACATCTTCCTATTTATAAAATTAAGAAGTCTAATAAATATTAACAAAATATGTGAAATATTTATTAACTCATAATAAGTTACAAAACCATATGTGCATAAATTATCATATAGTATGGTATGTATTATATTTTATCCTCCAATATTTTTTTAAATTGGTATATAATGATTTCATTCAATCATATAAAAATAATATATATAGTTTCTACTTATATGTAATTTTATTTAAAATAATAATTTTATTTAATGTGACTTATTTCTTATAAAAGAGAAAACTTTATGTTTGATTTATTTCTTTTTAAACCTTTTAATAATATTCAGTATAAACTAGTACATGAGAGTTTATTTATATGAGATTATATTAACATATTTCATTTTAGTAAAAAAAATTAAAACATTTGGTTGAAATTGTGAACAATTTTAGATTATTAAAGGAAAATTACATTCTATCTATTTTGCTTCGAAGTAGTTGGTAAACGCAATAATTTTCAATTATATTAACATATATTTAAAATTTATTATATACAATGGTATTGGTCATACGAAATTTTTAATGTCATTGGAGGTGATTATCTAATGTGATCTAGTTCCATAGCATGAAATAATACACTCATGGAAATTTATCACCTACTAGTACACATTAGTTAAAGTGATTCAAAAAAGTAGTATCAACATGTTTATTATTTTGTAGGGAGCAAAATGGTAATACATCATATTGAACTTAGGAAATATAATATAGATATATTTGATGATTTAAAGAACAATATAAATGTATGGTTTCAATAGTTGCAAGTAAATGAGAAATTTTTGTATTAAGATAAATTATGAAATTTGTAGTCAATATCCATGTTTAGACAATTATTAGACATCATCATAATTATAAAATTCAGAAGTCCAATAAATATTAACAAAATATGTGAAATATGTATTCGCTAATAATAAGTTACAAAACTATGTATGCATAAATTATGAGAGTGTTATTTGGTATATATGTAAAAATCTTTTGCATAATTTTATTACATGTTGCACGCTATGGCTAGGGTGTCGACACCATAAAGAGTAATTCTCTTTGTCTATGAATATTGGTTTAATATATTCACCTAATCTTAAGGTACATTTGGTATGTATAATATTTTATCTTTCTATATATTTTTTTTGAATTGGTAAATAATGATCTCATTCAATCCTATAAAAATGATATATATATATATATATATATATATATTCTACGTATATATGATTTTATATAAAAGTATAATTTTATTTAATGTGATTTATCTTATATGATAGAAAAACTTTATGTTTGAGAACTTAGAGCTTTGATTTTAAAATCTATTTCTAATATGAATTGGATTGAATTTTTACTATATTGTTCTTATTTCTTAAAACTCATTTAACTGATTTTATGGATAAGATGATAATTTTATTTTGACTTAATGTATTTTAAAATATTCTATAAATATAAACCTAAGGACATAATTAAAACTAACTACACGAGCTTGCACTTATTCTCTTCATCTTTTGTTCTCTCACTTGTTTTGTTAAAAGTTATTAAGTATGATCTTTTATTACAAATATTTATAGTTGTGTTTGATGGATTAACGAGCCTATAATAATGTTAGGAAATATTGTCTCTTTTCGTTAACCTGATTTTCATTTATTGTCCACCTAGGTATTTTTATTTGAGTGCTTAATTGATCCTACATTACTATAATATATACATATGATCTTAAAAATTTATCCTCTATTTTTAAAAAAATCGAGGTTATAAGGTTTTGGTTACGGTCTAATAAAAACTGAGACTATAAGATATATCTATGGCCTCAGTTTTTATCAATAACCGTGACTATAAATTATATCAATTTTTTTCATTATTCCTATCTTCTTCTTTTTTCCTTTTTTCTCTTTCACCTTATTTTTCCATTTCCCTCTCTCTTTCTCTTTCCCTCTCTCTTTTTTTCCATTTTTTTTTATTTTATCATTTTTCCTAGCCCTCTTTTATCTCTTCCCCTCTCTTCTTCCTCTTCCCCAGCCTGTCGCATACCTATCCTGGTCCTGGTGTTGGTTGCTGTTTCCCAGGTCGTTGTTCAGTGGTCGCTGGTAGCTGTTCTCTGTTAGCTGGTCGTTGTTCTCTCGTCGCTAGTTTGCTGGTTCTGTTGGAAAAAGATGAAAGTTAATAAAAAATTGATTGTTGGAAAATGTGCCTTATCCCACATTGATTTTTTACATTATTTTAAAAAGGTATAAATAGTGAAGAGTTGGCTATTGGGATTGGGCCCCAAGGGACACCCACTTTTGTCGAAGGGGAGAGGACCTAGGCAAATGTGATACCACACACGCACACGCGCGCACCGCCGCCGCCGCCATCCGTCCGTCCGACCGAACGACCGTGCCATGCCGAGCCGAGCCAAGTCCGAGTCCGTGTGCACGTGCGTGTGCGTGTGTGTGAGGTGGTAATTTATTTTTTGGTAAAATATTCTTTTAAGGAAAACTTTTTCACTTACAAAAATGGTTGTTATATATATATTTTTTTCTTCAGAAAAATGACCGTTATTTTCTTTTATTAAGAATATGGCCGTTAAATGACCGTTTGTCTTATTTATTCGGAAAAAGAGTTATTGCTCGTATTTACTCACAAAAATATCCGTTACTCGTCTTTAATCTGAAAATGGTCGTTACTCTTCATTACTCAGAATGGTCGTTATGCTCTTAATTCCCAGACATTACCGTTTTATTCATAATTGCCACACGGTTTCTAAAACATATTGTTGTCTCTTTTGAAGAGCATAAAACATGCAAGTATACACGGTCACAAGTAATAAAGATTTGTAAGTAAAGTATCGTTCCCATGGAGATTTGTTACTATAGTTTGTTGAGTACTAAAATTATTTCGCTCTGATTTTATCCAAAACAATCGTTGATTGGAACAAATTTAAGAAAAAGGTTTTATATCAAAATAAAAGAAATCTAGGATTGCAATTATTCACCAAATTAATCCACTCAAATCCTATTATTTTCTCTTGATTTATATTTTTTAGTACATTTAATTTTTCAACCGAAAACTTCTAATTTTATCCATACATCTCTTCCGAGCTCCGTATAGACACACCTCGTTAAATTAATTCACTATATTCCTATGAGAATTAAATTCACCAAGATTCATTACCTTCTAAGTTTTCAAATGGCCACACATACAAATAGGGTATATTCCTATCCTTCATCATACATGTCATTCTATCTACGAGCAATATACACACAAATGCCTCTTCCAAGTTTATTTATGTGCCACGGATCGTTTTGATAAAATTCATAAATAATCAAAAAGCATTAAGCACAAAATAGAATGAACAAATTAAACGTCTTATAAATCTATCAAAAATAATTAAAATCAAAGCTTCATAAATTTAGATCAAATACAACCCTAGAAAAATTAAATTACTTCATAAAATTAAAATAAAAATTACATCAGTTCAAGAAAAATAAGATGAAGAACACAAAAAATTAAAATATCACTTAGAACAAATATTTGGCACACATGGAACACAACAGAAGCCAAAAATGGCTTCTGCGTGTTCCACCGTCCAGCCCCTAACAACACAAAAATTATAAACTCCAAAACTCTCCAAAAAACTCCCTAACTCTATTATCACCTATTTATAGCTACAAAAATACATCCAAAGTAATACATTTTTTTAACACACATAACATATTTGTATCGAAAATAGAAATAAAATGCGTGATGGACAAACCATTACAACAAAAATATTATTTTAAACTGAGTCAGAGACAACGGTTGCACGCTTCTGATTTTGTTTTCAATATACTCTGCCACGTGTCTCCACCTTATTCGTGGAAAATATATTGGGACATGTGGCATCCTTCAATTGGTGAGAGCGAACCGGGTGCATGGAACTACGCCGCACGAGAGCAAGGTGCGTGGGGACATTTGGCAGACAACGGCGCGGTTGGAAACGTGCGTCGTTTTTGTGTATTTTGGTTTACTAAATTCATGCCACGTGTCGTCATGTTATTCACTGGAAGATTTAGTAGACACGTGGATTCTTACTATTCGGTAAAACTAGAGGGTGCACTCTGATTGGATGACCCGCGTCGCACAGGATTTTTAGACAAGTGGTTCGGTGCACGACATCTTGGTTCCACGCGCTTCAATCTGGTCTTTTCAACAGATCCAACGGGGAGCGATGTGCCTCGGGGAAATTCTGCGCAGCCAACATGTGGGTCCCACACTGCACGCCGGACTGCGCGACAGGTGGGCTCCATTGGGCACTGATGAGTGCTCAAAAAGCACTAAAATAACCATGATTTTATGCACATTAATTGATTAAAAATATATATATTTATATGTTTTATCATATATTTATATAAATTTGTCTTTTCGAATCACTGTGATTTTTATTGTTTTTTCGTGTATTTTGGCTTAAAAATGCAACTTAAAGACTCAAAAGAGGAATAATAGCAATACATCACAAAATATTAATAAATAAATGTGTAAAGGCTCGAAAAATATGGAAAATTGGACAAAATGGGTCAGGCAAAAGGTCAAAAATGTCAAACGGAGAGAAACGCGTTTGGCCGCCGCGCCGCCCTACAACGCGCGGGTCTCAGTTCGTACGCTACATGGAAGGCTGGATTCATCTTGTAAATCGCGCGCTGGTTGCCATCAGTTTGCGTTGCGTATCAGCCACGCCACGCGGCCAAGAACAGCCTGCTACCGCCCAACGCGTTTTGACTCCATTTTCACGTGTTTCCTATGACGTCATGCGACGTCATTGATGACTCAAAGATGTCCACTACACGTTTTTATTTTTTTATATTTTTTTAACATTTGTTTACTCATTTTTCTCTCCATCCTCACTATAAATACCCCTTCCATTCACTTCAAAACACACCTTTCAAACACCTCAAAACCACACTTCTCTTCTTCTTCTCCATTTCTTTAGTTTTAGTTTTTAGTTTTTCTTATGTTTTAGCTAGTTTTTCTTATGTTTTAGCTAGTTCTCTTAGTTTTAGAGTTCTTCCTTCTTTGGGAAGAACTAGTTATGTTTTGTAATATTTTAGCTTTTTGATTCAATAAATGGGAGTGCAAATTCCGCTTGGAGTTTTCATAACGGGAATAGCGTCAAGTATCGTAAGGATTTTATTTTCTTTTGCAGTTATTTTTTATGCTTTTATTCTTACATGTTATATTTAATTTTTCGCGATTAAATTTAATGCTAATTTGTAAAATGATATAATAATAACGTTGTTATGCTGCGAAATATTAAATAGGTAAAAATCTTCTAAAAATGAATTGATTTTATTTTTATTCAAGATTTTATATTAAGAATGTTAGAGAGAAATATATTATTTTTCATTACAAACTTAAATCTGAAAATTAGATTTTAAGGTTTAGTTATCGTCTAATTTAGAGTAGTTCTCTTTTATTTGTTGGTACAATCATCAAATAGTTAGAGTGAAGCTCTATTTCAAAAGTTTTTATACAGAATTATTATCTGAAAATGTATTGACAACATGTTTTCAAGATGGTTTTAAAACTTGAAAGTTAGTACTCTGGATAACTAAATTCTTAGGTTTAATTTGGGACACCTTGAATAAAGTTTAAATCGTCTAACCTCACCAAAGGTGGCATTTAAATGGTTCATTTTCAATCTCTTAGAAAAGGAATTAATTTAATTAACCAAATTAGTTATCAACCTACCCATAGGTGTTAATTGATTTGTTTAGTTAACAAAGAATATCTAACTACCAAAGGTGGTATTCATACAAAAAAGGAGAATCAATAAATATCAATTCATATCTTTAATAACCTAGATAATACGAGCAAGCATAATTAACTTAGTTATTATATCCATAAATACTCCACTATTTATAAAAGATAAAATTTGCATGAATGTTTATTGAATCTATGTTTAATTTTCTCGTTATTAGATTAAAAACACAAAACCCCAAAATATCGCGGACAGATGTTTAGGATTTAATTTCGCTTTTAAAAGTTTGAATAATAAATTAAAAACCACATACATTCCTTCCTTAGATCGACCTTGGGAGTATACTTATCATTTTCTACGAAATGATTCGCGGCACTTATGAGTTTTACAAATATTAAAACCAAAGTATTTGCGAGAATCTACGATATCAAGTTATAAATAATGAGTATTTACGGATATAATAACTAAGTTAATTATGCTTTGCTCGTATTATCTAGGTTATTAAAGATATGAATTGATATTTATTGATTCTCCCTTTTTTGTATGAATACCACCTTTGGTGGGGTTAGATATTCTTTGTTAACTAAACAAATCAATTAACACCTACAATGGGTGGGTTGATAACTAATTTGGTTAATTAAATTAATTCCTTTTTCTAAGAGATTGAAAATGAACCATTTAAATGCCACCTTTGGTGGGTTAGACAGCTTAAACTTTATTCAAGGTGTCCAAATTAAACCTAAGAATTTAGTTATCCGAGTACTAACTTTCAAGTTTTAAAACCACTACCTAAAACATGTTGTCAATACATTTTCGCATAATAATTCTTATAAAAACTTTTGAAATGTAGCTTCACTCTAACTACCTAAGCGATCAGTACCAACAAATAAAAGAAAGCACTACTCTAAATTAGACCTGATAACTAAACCTTAAAATCTAATTTTCGGATTTAAGTTTGTAATGAAAAATAATATATTTCTCTCTAACATTCTTAATATAAAATCTTGAATAAAAATAAAATCAATTCATTTTAGAGATTTTTACCTATTTAATATTTCAGCATAACAACGTTATTATTATATCATTTTTACAAACAATAGCACAGCTTAAATTTAATCACGTATAAATTAAATATAACATGTAAGAATAAAAGCATAAAAAAATAACTATGAAGAAAATAAAATCCTTACAAGATTGACGCTTATTCCCGCTAGAAAAACTCCAAGCTGCATTTCCACTCCCATTAATTGAAACAAAAAGCTAAAATATTACAAAAACATAACTAGTTCTTCCGAAAGAAGGAAGAACTCTAAAACTAATAGAAACTAGCTAAAACATAAGAAAAACTAGCTAAAACATAAGAAAAACTAAAAAACTAAAAACTAAGAAACGGGAGAGAAAGAAAATAAGAGAGTATGTGGTTTTGAGGTGTTTGAAGGTGTGTTTTGAAGTGAATGGAAGGGGGTATTTATAGGTGAGGATGGAGAGAAAAAATGAGTAAAAAAATGTTAAAAAATATAAAAAATAAAAAACGTGGTGACATGTCGAGTATCAATGACGCCAAGATGACGCCATAGTGGGTCATGCCGTGACGTGAAAATGGGTCAAAAACGCCATGCGCGCTGGTCAAGGGCAGGCGCTAATCGCCGCGCATGCATGAACAAGTAACTCCGCGTTGTAAAGCGCATGTGGAACAGAACCCGCGCGCGTTGCCAGCGCGTGAACAAGTAACCCGCATGCTTGCGTACGTGAGCGGTAACCAGCGCGCAGTGCTGCGCTGCGTACGAATGCGTACCGCGCGCTGGGCTAGCTAGGTGCCGGGCGCCATATGCTGGCAAGCCGCGCGTTTTCTCTCCGTTTGACATTTTTGACCTTTTTGACGCATTTTGTCCAATTTTTCCATATTTTTCGACCTTTACGCATTTATTTATTAATATTTTTGTGATGTATTGCTTCCAGTATTCCTCTTTGAGTCTTTAAGTTGCATTTTTAAGCCAAAATACCTGAAAAACAATAAAAATACCCGTGATTCCGAAAAAGACAAATTTATATAAATATATGATAAAACATATAAATATATATATTTTTAATCAATTAATGTGCATAAAATCATGGTTATTTTAGTGCTTTTTGAGCACTCATCAGGCACCGTTCTACGTGCAACAGATATACCGGGTACTCTCTTTTGTCTCGCCTGGAATGTACTCACTCAATCTAGTACGTTGATTGGATGAACGAACAGTGAGTGATGGGCATCGTGAGTTGTGCGAGTGCAATTCTTCTCCTGCGCAGAAAATTCTATTTTTATTAATTGCAATTTGACCCACAAATTTAATTCAATTACATTTTCAAACTTTCTTTAATTACAGTTAAACCCTTTTCAAAATTTAAATTAAATTTTCAAACTTTTAATAATTGCAATTAAGCCCAAATTTAATTTAAATTACATTTTCAACTTTTATAAATTGTAATTAAGAACTCTATTATTTGAAATTATATTTGTGGACATTAATTGGAAAATAAGTACGATTTTGATTCAAATTGTTTAATTTTATTAAAAATGTATTTCTTAACACAAAAAAGGTAAATATTAATTTATTTAACTAAAATTAAACAAAAATGTCAAGAACATAGCAATTATGATTAATAAAATTGACGAAAATAACTATATAAAATACAGTTATCACCTATAAAAAGAGGGCTTCAGCTCTCATTTACAACACAACAATCTCAGCAAACAATTCTTACTACAAACAATTCTCTCTGCAACTCTAAGTTATTTTTTAGTTTTCCGAGCAACAAATTTTTTCAGGTGTAGCATTTCGGTCTTCATAAGTGCAGTGAAGTTCTGAGATAGAGAAAAAATATTATGGACTATTTTATCCTGGGGACGACGAGGTTGTGTTTGCTTGCAAAAATTGGGCAGAGCCGCGAAACGTCTTAAAGAGAGCGACCTAGTCCGCGACTAAACTCAAGCAGTTTATACCAGTTTTTTCCGGTAATATTGTTTCAGTACTATTATTAACAAACTTGTTTCAACAATTTTAAGACTTTATTTCAATCTGCCATATCTACTGAAATGTTAACTGTTGATCTAAATAAACCATTCCGTTTTGAGGGACTACACTTTAAAATATGGAGACAAAATATGTTATTTTTCTTAACCATGAAAAAAGTCATTTCTGCCCTTACTACTGAAAAACCAATATAGTCGTCTCCTCCTACTGAAGATGCAACTAAGGATTTAGACACCTGGATGCAAAATGATTTTCTGTGCAAAAATTATATTCTTAATGGTTTAGCTGATGATGTGTATGACTATTATAACTCTAATAAATCTGCTAAGGAAATTTGGGAAGCACTTCAAAAGAAGTACGACACTGAAGAAGCTGGAACTAAGAAGTATGTTGTCAGTAGGTACATGAAGTTTCAAATGATTGATGGCAAATCAGTGGAAGCTCAATCACACGAACTGCAGAAGATAGCACACAAAATAACTTCCAAAGGTATGACTTTAGATGAACAATTTCAAGTAGCTATTATTATAGATAAATTACCCCCTACTTGGAAAGATTTTAAGAATACACTTAGGCATAAAACTAAGGAATTTTCTTTAGAAAGTCTTATAACCCGTTTAAGAATAGAAGAAGAAGCCCGAAAACAAGACCAAATAGATGAAATACTCGTAGTCTCAAATAACAGTACCAATAAGAAACCCTCCTCTACAATTCTGAAACCTAAAGGTAAAAATATGAAAACTCAGAATCGTAATAATAACCAGAACCGCAACCACCAAAATAGAAATAGAAACTATCCTCCCCAGAATGGACCTCAACCCCCTTAAGGAATAACACATTCATGTGTTATAGTTGTAACAGACCTGGCCACTTGGCTAGAAACTGCCGGAACAGGAATCGTCCTGCCCCATAGGCGAACCTTACCGAAGATCAACTTATTGCTATGATATCTGAAGTCAATTTTGTTGGTGGATCCGAGGGGTGGTGGGTGGACACCGGTGCTTCTCGCCATGTTTGCTATGATCGAGACATGTTCAAGTCCTATTCTGATTCTGAGGATAAAAAAGTGCTACTGGGCAACTCCTACTCCACTAAAGTTGCTGGTACTGGTTAGGTGGTATTGAAGTTTACCTCTGGAAAGACTGTCATCTTGAAAGATGTCCTGCATACTACCAAGATGAGAAAGAACTTGGTTTCAGGCTATCTTCTTAACAAAGCTGGGTTTACTCAAATTATAGGGGATAATTTATATACTATAACTAAAAATAATATATTTGTTGGAAAAGGGTACGCCACTGATGACATGTTTAAATTAAACGTTGAAATCAATAAAACCTCATCTTTTGCTTACATGTTGAGTTCTTTTAATATTTGGCATGCTAGACTTTTTCATGTTAATAAACGCATAATCAAGAACATGAGTAGCTTAGAAATAATTCCTAAACTATCCTTAAATGATTTTTAAAAATGTGATTTTTGTAGTCAAGCTAAAATAACCAAAACTTCACATAAATCAGTAGTTAGAGAATCTGAACCTTTAGAATTAATTCATTCTGATATATGTGAATTTGATGGAAATTTACCAAGAAATGGAAAACGTTATTTTATAACTTTTATAGATGACTGTTCAGATTACACTTATGTATATCTAATGAAAAATAAAAGTGAAGCGTTTGACATGTTTAAAATATTTATGACTGAGATTGAAAATCAACTTAATAGGAAAATAAAAAGGTTTCGAAGTGATAGAGGCACCGAATATGATTCCAATATCTTCAATGATTTTTATAAAACTCATGGAATCATTCATGAAAAAACTGCACCTTATTCTCCTGAAATGAATGGCAAAGCTGAAAGAAAAAATAGAACTTTTACTGAATCAGTTGTTGCAATTTTATTAAACTCTGGTGCTGCTTCCCATTGGTGGGGAGAAATTTTATTAACTGTTTGCTATGTGCTAAATAGAGTGCCTAAATCTACAAATAAAATTTCACCCTATGAAATTTTGAAAAATAAGAAACCTAATTTAACTTATTTTAAAACTTGGGGTTGTTTAGCCTATGTTAGAATCCCTGATCCTAAAAGAAATAAACTTGCTAGTAGAGCTTATGAATGTGTATTCATAGAATACGCTGTCAATAGTAATGCTTATAAATTCTATGACTTAAAAGATCAGGTAGTTATAGAATCAAATGATGCTGACTTCTATGAACATAGGTTTCCCTTTAAATTTAAGAATAGTGGGGGCTTGTCTTCTAGTAGTTTACCTATAACTAGAACTAGTGAACAAACTGAAGAATTAAACCCTGAAATTAGAAGAAGTAAATGAGCTCGAACCCTTAAGGATTTTAGGTCTGATTTTTATGCTTATACCTTAGAGGAAGATCCCCAAACTATTAAAGAAGCATTATCTTCTTTAGATGCCAACTTATGGAAAGAAGCCATAAATGATGAAATGGACTCACTTGAGTATAATAAGACTTGGCATTTAGTTGACTTACCTCCTGGTTGCAAAACCATTGGATGTAAATGGATACTAAAAAATAAATTAAAACCTGATGGTACTATTGAAAAATATAAAGCTCGTCTTGTAGTTAAAGGATATAGGCAAAGGGAAAATGTAGATTTCTTTGATACCTTTTCACCAGTTACACGAATAACTTCCATACGTGTACTTTTCTCTCTCGTTGCTATCCATGATTTAGTAGTACATCAAATGGATGTTAAAACTGCTTTCTTAAATGGTGATTTAGGAGAAGAAATTTATATGGATCAATCTGAAGGTTTTGTTTTCCCAGGTCAAGAAAATAAAGTTTGTAAATTAGATAAATCTCTTTATGGTCTAAAATAAGCACCTAAGCAATGTCATGAAAAAATTGATAATCTAGTTATCTCACATAGATTCAAAATAAATGAAAGTGACAAATGCATTTATTATAATTTAGAAGATAATATTTGCACTATTATATGTTTATATGTGGATGACATGCTTATTTTTGGATCAAATATTTATGTTGTGAATAAAGTGAAAACATTGTTAAGAGCTAATTTTGATATGAAAGATCTCGGAGAAGCGAGTGTAATCCTTGGTATAAAAATAACTAGGTCTGAAAAGTGAATTTCTCTAGATCAATCTCACTACATTGAGAAGATCTTAAAGAAATATAATTACTTTAACTATAAACCTGCATGTACTCCTTACGATCCCAATGTAAAGTTATTCAAGAACACAGGAGATAGTGTTAGACAAACTGAGTATGCGAGCATCATCGGTAACTTACGTTACGCTACTGATTGCACTAGACCAGACATAGCTTATGTTGTGGGACTACTATATAGGTTTACCAGTAGACCTAGTATAGAGCATTGGAATGCTATTGAAGAGTTGTGAAATACCTTAAGAGAACTATGAACCTTGGATTACATTATAAAAAATTTCCGCTGTTTAGAAGGATACAACGATGCAGATTGGAACACTTTATCAGAAGACTCCAAAGCAACTAGTGGCTATATTTTTAACATAGCTGGTGGAGTCTGAAATGATAGCACTAGCCACTGCTAGTGAAGAAGCAGGCTGGCTAAGAACTCTGTTAGCTAAGATCCCTTTGTGGGAAAGACCGATACCAACTGTTTTGATCCATAGCGATAGTACCGCGGCTATTGCAAAGATTCAGAACCATTACTACAACGGAAAAAGACGACAGATATGTCGTAAGCATAGTACTGTTAGAGAATTTCTCTCTATAGGAGTTGTAAGAGAGGATCATATACGTTCTGATGAAAATTTGGCAGATCCTTTGATGAAAGGATTACCAAGAGAGAAGGTTTTCAAAACCTCAAAAGGAATGGGATTAATGCCCTTAGAATGAAGAGTCACTTATGATGGTAACCCAACTTATAGACTGGAGATCCCAAGAAATAAGTTCAAAGGGTAATAACAAGTCATGAAGTGATATGAGATGTATCATGCTATTTATCAAATCCCATTCTATATTGTTAAAAGCATGAAGTCCTGAAGCGATAGAAAAGGATGAGTTAATTGTTAAACTCTTAATGAGTTCTATACTTTATGTGGAGTGGAGTACATAGCTATAGGAGTGCTCTTGATAGACTCACCTATGTGAATATGGAAGTGTGGCCGCTTCCTATGGAAATTTTTTGGGCAAAATTTACTAGAGCGTTCACTATACTGGGATACACGTGCATGGCCGTAAAGCACGGGCTTTTTTGAACTACACCTTGGAAAGGTTATGTGTGTGATGATTGTTAGAGATAGAGTTCAAAACTACGAGTTACTCTAGTATATTCTAAAGCATCAACACTATGCAAAGGTTCAAGTTGATAGACACCTTTTCGCTTATGCACAATCTTATAATTGATCGGTTGCTCGATGAAAATTATTTTTATATAAAATTCAAGTGGGGGATTGTTGGAAAAAGATGAAATTTAATAAAAAATTGATTGTTGGAAAATGTGCCTTGTCCCACATTGATTTTTTACATTATTTTAAAGAGGTATAAATAGTGAAGAGTTGGCTATTGGGATTGGGCCCCAAGGGGCACCCACTTTTGTGGAAGGGGAGAGGACCTAGGCAAATGTGATACCACACACGCGCACGCGCGCGCTGCTGCCGCCGCCGTCCGTTCGACCAACCGGCCGTGCCGAGCCGAGTCCGAGTGCGTGTGCGTGTGTGTGAGGTGGTATTTTATTTTTTGGTAAAATATTCTTTTAAGGAAAACTTTTCCACTTACAAAAATGGTTGTTATATATATTTTTTTTTTCTTCAAAAAAATGACCATTATTTTCTTTTATTAAGAATATGGCCGTTAAATGACCGTTTGTCTTCTTTATTCAGAAAAAGAGCCGTTGCTCGTATTTACTCACAAAAATATCCGTTACTCATCTTTAATCTGAAAATGGTCGTTACTCTTCATTACTCAGAATGGTCGTTACGCTCTTAATTCCCAAACATTACCGTTTTATTCATAATTGCCACACGGTTTCTAAAACATATTGTTGTCTCTTTTGGAGAGCATAAAACATGCAAGTATACATGGTCACAAGTAATAAAGATTTGTAAGTAAAGTATCGTTCCCATGGAGATTTGTTACTACAGTTTGTTGAGTACTAAAATTATTTCGCTCTGACTTTATCCAAAACGATCGTTGATTGGAACAAATTTAAGAACAAGGTTTTATATCAAAATAAAAGAAATCTAGGATTGCAATTATTCACCAAATTAATCCACTCAAATCCTATTATTTTCTCTTGATTTATATTTTTTAGTACATTTAATTTTTCAACCGAAAACTTCTAATTTTATCCATACATCTCTTAGAGCTCAAGTATAGACACCTTTCGTTAAATTAATTCACTATATTCCTATGAGAATTAAATTCACCAAGATTCATTACCTTCTAAGTTTTTCAAATGGACCACAGCATTACAAATAGGGTATATTCTATCCTTAATTAAATACATGTCATTCTATCTCTGGCAATATACCGCAAATGCCTCTTCCAAGTTTATTTATGTGCCCACGGATCGTTTTGATAAAATTCATAAATAATCAAAAAGCATTAAGCACAAATAGAATGAACAAATTAAACGTCTTATAAATCTATCAAAAATAATTAAAATCAAAGCTTAATAAATTTAGATCAAATACAACCACTAGAAAAATTAAATTACTTACATAAAATTAAAATAAAAATTACATCGGTTCAAGAAAAATAAGATGAAGAACACAAAAATTAAAATATCACTTAGAACAAATATTTGGCACAAATGGAACACAATGAAGCCAAAATTATACGCGTGTTCCACCGTCCGACCACAACAACACAAAAATTATAAACTCCAAAACTACTCCAAAAACTCCCAACTCTATTATCACTATTTATAGCTACAAAAATACATCCAAAGTAATACATCTTTTTTTAACACACGTAACATATTTCTATCGAAAATAGAAATAAAATGCGTGATGAATGAAACCATTACAACAAAAATATTATTTTAAGGCGAGTCGGAGACAACGGTTGCACGCTTCGATTTTGTTTTCAATATACTCTGCGCACGTGTCTCCACCTTATTCGTGGAAAATATATTGGGACGTGTGGCATCCTTCGGTGGTGAGAGCGAGGCGGGTGCGTGGAACTACGCCGCACGAGAAGCGAGGCGTGGGGACATTTGGCGGACAACGGCGCGGTTGGAAACGTGCGTCGTTTTTGTGTATTACAGTTTACTAAATTCATGCCACGTGTGGTCGTCATGTTATTCCTTTGGAAGATTTAGTAGACACGTGGATTCTTACTATTCGGTAAAACTAGAGGTGCACTCTGATTGGATGACCGCATCGCACGGGATTTTTAGACAAGTGGTTCGGTGCACGACATCTTGGTTCCACGCGAGCTTCCAATGCGGTCTTTTCAACCGATCCAACGGTGAGCGATGTGCCTCGAGGAAATTAGCGACCAACGTGTGGGTCCCAGCGTTGCACGCCGACGCGCGACGGTGGGCTCCCGGGTGGGCACCGATCTCGATGCGGCAAGATATCACGATACTCTCTTTTGTCTACTTTGGGAATGTACTCACTCGATCTAGTACGTTGATTGGATGAGCGAGCAGGATGGTGATGGGCGTATCGTGAGTTGTGCGAGTGCGATTCTTACTCCTAACGCGAGAAAATTCTATTTTTATTAATTGCAATTTGACCCTTGAGAATTTAATTCAATTACATTTTCAAACTTTCTTTAATTACAGTTAAACCCTTTTCAAAATTTAAATTAAATTTTCAAACTTTTAATAATTGCAATTAAGCCCAAATTTAATTTAAATTACATTTTCAACTTTTATAAATTGTAATTAAGAACTCTATTATTTGAGATTATATTTGTGGACATTAATTGGAAAATAAGTACGATTTTGATTCAAATTGTTTAATTTTATTAAAAATGTAGTTCTTAACACAAAAAAGGTAAATATTAATTTATTTAACAAAAATTAAACAAAAATGTCAATAATATAGCAATTATGATTAATAAAATTGACGAAAATAACTATATAAAATACAGTTATCACCTATAAAAAGAGGGCTTCAGCTCTCATTTACAACACAACAATCTCAGCAAACAATTCTCACTACAAACAATTCTCTCTGCAACTCTAAGTTATTTTTTATTTTTCCGAGCAACAAATTTTTTCAGGTGTAGCATTCCGGTCTTCATCAGTGCAGTGAAGTTCCGAGACAGAGAAAAAAGATTATGGACTATTTTATCCTGTGGACGACGAGACTGTATTTGCTTGCAAAAATTGGGCAGAGCCGCGAAACGTCTTAAAAAGAGCAAACTAGTCCGCGACTAAACTCAAGCAGTTCATACCAGTTTTTTCCGGTAATATTGTTTCAGTACTGTTATTAACAAACTTGTTTCAACAGGTTCCGAGACCATATGTACGTACATTATGTGCTTTTTGAGTCCTTAACTTGAAAAAAAAAAGCAAACAACTGAAAATTTTCTTCCCAATTATTCAGTGATGCCCTTAAATCTTGTCCTTGTTAGTTAATTCGAAATTCGTTGTTTGACTAAATTTTGTATTACTGATATTCTGGATATTCATGGTCAAATGATGCAGTGCGTCCATTGTACTTCTCAATTTCAAATGTTTTAGTATGCAGATTCGCATTTCCTCTGAGGCATCAAATGCTTGTTCCAGATATTGATCATAATTGTGAAATGTGAAAATTATAAAACTTGTATATTTTCCCTTTATTTTCCTCTTTGGCACTAAAAAGTTATTCGATTTTTTTTCCTTTTTAGTTTGATTCTGTGGTTGAATGATGTTGTTATATAGCTGTTTGGATGATTTGTGATTCCAATGATTGTTTGCAATGTTTAAATCCATGAAATGTCTTCTTCGTAGGAAACTGTCAAGACAAAGCATCCCCAATTACTCTATGAGGCAAAGTTGTATAAAATATTACGAGGAAGAAGTAATGGCCCTTACTTTATCATTGCTGTTTCTTGTATTTTATTAATTACACAGTTCTCATCCAGTTGATGTGTTTAATATTGCTTGACAGTTGGCATTCCAAACATTAGATGGTTTGGTATTGAAGGAGATTATAATATTCTTTTCATGGATTTATTGGGACCCAGTCTCGAGGATCTGTTCAACTTTTGCAGTAGGAAATTATCTCTTACGACTGTTCTTATGCTTGCTGATCAGATGGTAGGATTTCTTCTTCTGAAGCATGTTTTTCCTGCCCGTTTTGCTCATCCACAATTATTAAGTAATCTTGACACTCATGGATATGTGATTGGATTAAGTCGCTCTGTTTGCTTTGCTACTTTTTATTTTTCCGTTTTGATTTGGAAATAGGTTGTGTGATTGGATTAAGTTGTTCTGTTTACTGTGCTACTTTGTAATTGTTTTTCATTTCCTTTTTCTTTTTGAATTCGAAGTAGATGAAAGGGAGTAGAGATGGAATCAAGGATGATGGAATTTCAAAATCTTCATCTGTTAGCTCGCTTCCTCTCATTTTGGATATAGATGATTTCAAGGTAAAGGAGCTGTAAAGTATGTGGTTTCATGTTCAAAGCTGGACAAATATGGAAGCTTCCTTATTAATAAAATAAAACTTTGCTATTCTGTTTTATTAAATTGTAGGGGGATTTTTCTTTTGATGCATTGTTTGGGAACTTCGTAAATGATCTTCTTCCATCCTTCCAAGAAGAAGAAACTGATTCATCAAAGGGACATGCCAGTGGGAATGATGCTTTGTCAAATGGTCATGTACGGGTTCCATCAGATGCTGTAAAATTTGCACAAGGACTGTCTGACCCTGTCTTTCCTGAGGTAGATAAGCTTTTATCTCTATTCAAAGATTCTTGCAAGGAACTGGTTGATTTTCGAAAACATGTATGGCTTTGGTAGGCAATGCAATCAGAAAGTTGTTTTGGTCTGATGCTAAGATTGTTTTGGTTTCCTCTAAAGATCGATGGAAGGCTTCACAATCTGAAGAAGGAGGTCTCTGCCCAAGATGCTAAGCATCGCAAAACACTGGCTGAGGTTAGCCATGGGATGACTATTTTATTTTTGAGCATATGCACGTAATATTATGGACAAAAGATATCCATTTGGTGACACTATCATAATATGTACTTACCAAAAAACAATTGTCTGTTTAATTTTTAACAATCATTTATTTTATTTTTCTTCGTCCAAAGTTTGTGATTTCATATTGTTTTCTATTATTATTCCACACATTTATTATATAAAGTTAACATGTTTCTTGTACCTTAGCATGGAGTAAACTTAAAATTGTTTTAAAGAGAAAACAAATGCATACTTTATTCTAATAGCAATTCTTGTAAATTTATTTTTATTGATTAGGTGTAGATGGTTTGTTTAGTAGTTTTACGATAATTTGTATAATTTGATA
Source organism: Hippophae rhamnoides (assembly GCA_033030585.1). Classification (NCBI taxonomy): domain Eukaryota; kingdom Viridiplantae; phylum Streptophyta; class Magnoliopsida; order Rosales; family Elaeagnaceae; genus Hippophae; species Hippophae rhamnoides. The sequence goes on from CM065436.1 coordinate 33,833,037, forward strand.
TAAATTATCAATTTTTAACCTTAATTTTAGTTTAATTTTATTTATTTTAGATTTCGTTATTATTATTTAAATTTTATTACAGATTTAAAAATAATAAATATCCAAAATTTTAAAAACATATTATTTAATTACTATCAAATTTAAATTAATATATATAGTACATCCATTATATTATTATATAAATTATTATTATTATTATTATTATTATTATTATTATTATTATTATTAGATTTGGAAGGATATATATATAGGAAGTGGGATGGTATATAAGAAAAGCAAAAGAAAAAAAAATTGCGGCTAGAGATTTAGGAGATATATATATATGCTGTGGGATTTAGGAAGGATACATATAGATATATATAAATCAATGGAGGGTTTTGGATTTATTATATATATATATATAAGATGGAGAAGCAGAAACGGCCGCGAGGGAAATAAAAAAAAAAAAAAAGAACAGCAGCAGGACTGCGAAGAGAGAACAAAAAAAAGAAGCAAAGAGAAGCAGAACAGAGCCGCCAGCGAAGAAAAAAAAAGCGAAATCAGATTGAGCGCAACAAAAACGCGAAAACAGATTCTTTTGTGAGTGAATTTACTTTCAATTCCTCTCAAAAAATTAAGTTGAATTTGTTTATGTTTAGTTTAATTTTTAACATGAATTAATTTATCTTTATTATGAGAAAACAATGTAATTTAATTTCAAACTATACTTGATTTTTTATAATAATTTGAATTATTTCTTCTTCATGTTTGTTTTATTTATTTTGAATTTAATGTTTTTAATTAACTAGTCATTGATTAAATGATTTTAGTCTTGTGATTTACTTTACTATCGAAAGAAAAATTATAGGATAAATTTGAAATATTTTGGCATAGATAAATATAGAGATCGAAAAATTTATATGAACCTGTATAGTTTTAAAAATCATTGATTTTAATGATTTATTACTTTATTAAATTGCATATTCTTGTGTAAATTAATGAAGAAGATTATTCCAATTGATTATCAAAAAAAGGTTTTTGGATATTTTTAGAGATCGTTAACAAATAGAGAGAATTAAATTTAATTAACTAGATGAGTAAAGCATAGGGAGGTATTAGGTGAAATCGATTTCTTAAAAGTTTTCTTTCGATTAATTTGATCTTTGAATAATATTTTTATTTCCTTTTGCCCATCTTCCTTTAAATTAATTTTATTTTAAATTTCAATTACAACAATCTGAATGAATTTTCTAGATAAAATTAAGATTAACATAATTTTGGTATTTGTCAAAAGTAAGTTACCAATTCTTAAGAACGATACTCTATTTATCACTTTATTATAAAATTACGATATTGTGTACTTGCAGTTTTGTACCGATCAAGTTTTTGGCACCGTTGTTGGAGATTTATTTTTTCTTATTTTGCCAATATCGATACATAGTAATCTTAGTTTTAATTTATAATTATATTTATTTTATTTTTATTTTTTTTTCTCTAGGTGTGTTTTTGATGATAGATGCGCCATGCTAGATTTGGAAACATTATTTCTTTTGATCCAGAGATTGAAAGAACATTTAGATCACGAAGAAAGAAGAAAGTAATAGTTATGGTTGAAGGAGAACAGAATGCACAGCCACGCACTTTGATGGATTATGTAAGGCCAATTGTGAATGACAACTACTCAGATGTAAGATGCCAAACCATTAATGCCAATAATTTTGAGCTCAAACCGACGTTGATCAACATGGTGCAACAAACCCAATTTAGCAGATCGCCACTTGATGACCCCAATATTCATTTGGCGATGTTCTTGGAGATTCGTGACACTGTAAAGATGAATGGTGTTACTGAAGACACCATTAAACTAAGATTGTTTCATTTTTCATTGAGGGACAAGACTAGAGGTTGGCTACAATCTTTACAACCGAGAAGCATCACTAGTTGGCAGGATAGGATAGAAAAGTTTCTTGCTAAATTCTTTCCACCTGCAAAAATAGCCCAACTCAGGAGTGAGATTGGTCAATTCAGACAAAATGATTTTGAGACACTTTATGAAGCATGGGAAAGGTATAAAGATATGATTCCTCGTTGCCCTCAACAAGGATTGCCAGATTGGTTACAAATTCAAATGTTTTATAATGAGTTAAATGGACAAACTAGAACCACAATTGATGTTGCTTCTGGTGGAACTTTGATGTCAAAAACACCTGAAGGTGCTACTTCTCTTTTGGAAGAAATGGCCTCAAACAACTATCAATGGCCAACTAAAATATCTATGATTAAGAAAGTTATCGGGATTCATGAATTGGAGCCGTTTGCAACCTTTTCAACTCAAGTAGCTTCTCTATCTCATCAGATTTCTACCTTGATAACCAAAAGAATACCACAAAGTGTAGAATATGTTGCAACTTCAAGTATGACATTTCCAATAAATGAATTGAGTCATGAGCAGGTTTAATACATCAAGAATCGAAACTACAATTATCGTGGTGATCTTATGCCAAATTACTACCATCCAGGGCTTCAAAATCATGAAAATTTGTCTTATGGAAACACAAAGAATGTGTTGCAACCTCCTTCTCATCCTCACATGGTCCTATACCTATAATCAGGATCCCTATGATTTCAATAAAAGTGCCTTATCCTAAGAAAAAGTGTGAATCTAAGAGTGAGCCCACCAATAAAACTAAAGATAAACATCAGATCAAGAAAATTCCAAGCGAGCTAGATGTTGACGATCTGGTATAAATGTGCAAAGAATACAACATTTCACCCCAGGTAAGTATGACGCTCGTTCCTCACCGCCATTGTGATACTGATAATCCTCGTATAAGGTGATGGGTTATCCACTTAGTTGCATTCAAAATAGGACTTTGGTGCCCTTTTCCAAGAATAATGTCTCGTGTCCTTAACACATTTGACATCGATCTCACTCAAGTCAACCCCAATGGATGGAAGACTCTATTGTGCCTATCAATTGTTGATGGGGAGCATGAGATGGAATTAGTAGATGAAGAAATTAGATGTATGTATTGCCTCAAGAAAAATGGCCTTGATAAAGGTAGGGTGTGCATATCTTGTATTGTAGGACACAGACTAAAATTAAGACTCCTTGATAATGTCTTAGGTTGGAAAGAAAAATATTTTTATATTACAAGATATTTTATGGGTGACAGGGCCAAATTTCCAATTTTTAGTTCATGAAACCGTAACTTTAATACGAGCCAACCTCTTGCAAGTGAGCTAATTAATAAGTTAGGTCCTAATGGTAAAGAGAAAATAAGGAGAATTAAGCTCCAAAATACAAAAAAAGGAGACCTATAAATTTATTCTCGCAATTGATCATTTTAGGAGCTCCACTGTATGAAGGGACTATGACGATGAATATATAGTATATTCCTTTACAACGAGGTTCAAAATTTTAATGATTTGATTCATTAACTAACAAAGTATTTACTTTCATTTTTACAAGAATGAACTATTCAATTATGGATTTAGAAGACGTGATTGGTAATTGGGTGTGCGTAACCTGGAGCCCTTATACCCAAGGGCCATCCACACCTTACCTTCACAAACAAAAGACTCATCTTGGATAGATGACAAACTGATGAGTGCTTAAAAAGCACTAAAATAACCATGATTTTATGCACATTAATTGATTAAAAATATATATATTTATATGTTTTATCATATATTTATATAAATTTGTCTTTTTCGGAATCACGGGTATTTTTATTGTTTTTCAGGAATTTTGGCCTAAAAACGCAATGTAAAGACTCAAAGAAGAATACTTGAAGCAATACATCACAAATAAATTAATAAATAAGTGGAAAAAGGTCAACAAACATGGAAAAATTGGACAAAATGGGTCGAAAAGGTCAAAAATGTCAAAGACGGAAAATCGCGCGTCGCGGCCCGGCCCAGCGCCGGCGCGCGGCGCCAGAGCCGCGCGCTATGGCGCCAGAGCCAGCGCCGCGCGTTGATGCTGCTTCACGCGCGCGCGCGCGGCGCGCTGTTCACGCGCGCCGGCTATCAGCCCAACGCGCGCGCCCAGCGTTTTGACCCATTTTTCACGTGCGGCCGCCCAGACGTCATCGACGTCATTGATGACCTCAGCAGGTCCAAAACACGTTTTTTATTTTTTTTAATATTTTTTTTAACATTTTTTTAATCATTTTTTCTCTCCATCCTCACCTATAAATACCCCCCTTCCATACACCTTCAAACACCTCAAAAACCACACTTCTCTCTTCTTTCTTTCTCTCATTTCTTAGTTTTTAGTTTTTTTTAGTTTTTCTTATGTTTTAGCTAGTTTTTCTTATGTTTTAGCTAGTTTCTCTTAGATTTAGAGTTCTTCCCTTTTTGGGAAGAACTAGTTATGTTTTTGTAATATTTTAGATTTTTGATTCAATAAATGGAAGTGCAAATTCCGCTTGGAGGTTTTCTAGCAACGGGAATAGCGTCGAAGTTCTGTAAGGATTTTATTTTCTTTACAGTTATTTTTATGCTTTATTCTTACATGTTATATTTAATTTGTCCGTGATTAAATTTAAGCGTGCTAGTAATTTATAATCATGATATAATAATGACGTTGTTATGCTTGCGAAATATTAAATAGGTAAAAATATCTAAAATGAATTGATTTTTTTATTCAAGATTTTATATTAAGAATGTTAGAGAGAAATATATTATTTTTGCATTACAAACTTAAATCTGAAAATTAGATTTTAAGGTTTAGTTATCCGGTCTAATTTAGAGTAGTGCTCTTTTATTTGTTGGTACAATCGCCCTATAGTTAGAGTGAAGCTCTATTTTAAAAGTTTTTATAAGAATTATTATGTGAAAATGTATTGACAACATGTTTTCAATAGTGGTTTTAAAACTTGAAAGTTAGTACTCGGATAACTAAATTCTTGGGTTTAATTTGGACACCTTGGATAAAGTTTAAACTGTCTAACCCCACCAAAGGTGGCATTTAAATGGTTCATTTTCAATCTCTTAGAAAAAGGAATTAATTTAATTAACCAAATTAGTTATCAACCCCACCCATAGGTGTTAATTGATTTGTTTAGTTAACAAAGAATATCTAACCCCACCAAAGGTCGTATTCATACAAAAAAGGGAGAATCAATAAATATCAATTCATATCTTTAATAACCTAGATAATACAAGCAAGCATAATTAACTTAGTTATTATATCCATAAATACTCCGCCATTATAAATGAACATAATTTGCATGAATGTTTATTGAATCTATGTTTATTTTTATGTTAGTAGATTAAAAACACAAAACCAAACTATCGTGACAGGATGTTTAGGATTTAATTTCGTTTTTAAAAGTTTGAATAATAAATTAAGAACCACATACATTCCTTCCTTAGATCGACCTTGGGAGTATACTTATCATTTTCTACGAAATGATTCGTGCACTTGCGAGAGTTTTACAAATATTAAAACCAAAGTATTTGCGAGAATCGGCGATGCCGGTTTTCGCTCATCACAAACCAACTAAAGCTCCACCCCCATAACTAACATATCGAGCGTCCCTAGCTTATCATCTTTACCACCTATCAATAAGACCTCTAAAAAGAGGAAAGTAAGTGAGACTTCAACTCCCTAGATTCAAGATATGGATCCTGATGGCTATGAGTTTGATCAAGTCATTTTGAAGGATGTATTGGTGTTGTATACCCTGGTTACTTACTTTGATGAGGGTGTCTTTAGGTGACCTAATTTGATGAGAGACCTATTCAGTCACTTCAAGAGTGACGTTGAATGGACCAAAGTTAGAAAAGCCCACAAGAGAGAATGAGCCTTTAATGGAGAGGTGATGGCAGATCGTCTACTATAGGTAAACACTTTTCACTTCGTAATTTCACCTCATCATTAGATTCTGTTGTTATGTTTTCCAAGTTTTATCACTCGCTGAGGAAGGTGAGTAGTCACTCAGGCGTATAAATACGAAGTGCAAGCCAATCGGTTGCACATAATGAAGTACCAAAAGGCCATAAAGCACAAGAATGTTCTCCTTATTGAAAATGAGGCCAAAATATAAATTTGGAAGGCGATGTGCATGAAAAGTCTAACAACCTGAGAAAAGTAGATAGTTATTACTTCGAGTAGGATCAATAAGCAGCCCGTTTTGAGTAAGAGGCCAATAAGGCCCAAGCTGCAACGAGCTCCCTTAGAGATCAAATGACTTCGTAGGAGTGATGAGTGCTTAAAAAGCACTAAAATTACCATGATTTAATGTACTTTAATTGATTAAATAGATTTATAATTGCATGATTTTATCATATTTTTATATAAATTTGTCTTTTCAGAATCATAGGTATTTTTATTATTTTTCAAATATTTTTATTCAAAATAATAATTTAAAAACTTGAAGAAAAATACTGGAGGAAATACATCAAGAATATGTTGAGAAAAAAATGAGGAAAAGTAAAAAAAATTGACAAAAGTACCAAATCACGCGCGCACCCACCCCCATTCAAATCGAGTCCTACGTGCACGTGCCCAGCACACCCATGCATAGCCAAAACATGCCCAGTACATGCCTACGCACAGCCAACACATGCCCGCGCCGAGTCCCACATGCCCGTGCTAGTCCCACACATACCCGCGTGTACCAACGCCTTTCTACCATAAATCTCACCCCCATACACGTGTGAGTCTATCTAAACACGTCCAAAATCAATTTTTGAAATATTTTCCCACCTTTTTTTTGTCTTTTCTTCATCTATAAAAGGACCTTCTCCCCATTGTAAAAATCATCCCTCAAATCCCTCAAAATCTATTCTCTCTCTAGTTTTTAGTTTTTGATTCAATAAACGAAAATGCAAATCCATTTGGATGTTTTCCAGTAACAAAATGAGCATCAAAATTCTGTAAAGATTCTCTTAAGGCATAATTTTAAATTTTAAAATAAATTCTTTATATTTGTTTTTTATGTTTTATTCTTATATGTTATGTTTAATTTATCTATGGTTAAATTTAACATGATGACTGTTTGTAAATATGATATAATAATAACGTTATTATTCTTGCGAAATATTAAATAGGTAAAAAAAATTTATAAAATAAATTCATTACAAACTTAATTTCAAAAATTAAATTATAAGGTTTAATTATCCGATTTGATTTAGAGTAGTGATATTTTATTTGTTGATACAATCGTCTAGTAGTTAAAATGAAGCTCTATTTCAAAAGCTTTTTATAAGAACTAATATTTGAAAATGTATCAATGATATATTTTCAGTAATGATTTTAAAACTTGTAAGTTAGTACTCGAATAATTAAATTCTTAGGTTTAATATGGATACCTTGAATAAAGTCTAATTAACTGACTCCACTTAAAGCTCTAATTAGATGGTTTGCAATTTTCTTAGAAATAAAGTTGAAATATAATACTTAATTAATTAATAATCCCCACCTAAGGACACTTTTATACCAAAAAGAGAAAATTAACAAATATCAATTTATATATTTAATAACTTAAATAATATGAGTAAGTATAATTAACTTAAATTATTATATTCATAAATAATCCACTTTTATGAATGATAAAAATTTGTATTATTGTTTATTAAATCCATATCTATGTTTATTTTTTTTATATGTTATTATATTAGGAAACACAAATCAAAATATCATGATAAGATGTTTAGAATTTAATTTCATTTTTAAGAGTTTAAATAATATTTAAAAACCACATATATTCCTTTCTTAAATCGACCTTGAGAGTATACTTGTCATTTTTCTATAAAATGATTCATGTACTTGCGAGAGTTTTATAAATATAAAACCAAAGTATTCGCAAGATCGATATTACTAACCCGATGCTGATCTGGTCTTTCATAGTCAAGGAGAAAATGAGATCATTGTTTGAATTGGTAGAGATGCTTTGGGAAAAGTGCATGATGAATAGAATCGACATCGTTGATCCTGCCAATACTTTGGTTTTATATTTATAAAACTCTCGCAAATGTACGAATCATTTCATAGAAAATGATATGTATACTCCCAAGGTCGATCTAAGGAAGGAATATATGTGGTTTTTAATTTATTATTCAAACTTTTAAAAAACAAAATTAAATCCTAAACATTTTGTCACGATATTTGGGTTTTTGTGTTTTTAATCTAAGAACATAAAAATAAACATAGATACAGATTCAATAAACATTTAAGTAAATTTTATCATTTATAATAGTAGTGTATTTATGGATATAATAATTAAGTTAATTATATTTGCTCATATTATTTAGGTTATTAAAGATATAAATTGATATTTATTGATTCTCTCTTTTTTTATATGAATACCACCTTTGGTGGGGTTAGATATTCATTGTTAACTAAACAAATCAATTAACACCTATGGGTAGGGTTGATAACTAATTTGATTAATTAAATTAATTCATTTTTCTAAGAGATTGAAAATGAACCATTTACAGGTCATCTTTGGTGGGATTAGATAGTTTAAACTTTATTCAAGGTGTCCAAATTAAACATAAGAATTTAATTATCCGAGTACTAACTTTCAAGTTTTAAAACCACTACTCAAAACATGTTGTCAATACATTTTCAGATAATAATTCTTATAAAAAACTTTTTAAATAGAGCTTCACTCTACCTACCGGGCGATTGTACCAACAAATAAAAGAGCACTATTCTAAATCAGCCTGGATAACTAAACTTTAAAATCTAATTTTTAGATTTAGGTTTGTAATGAAAAATAATATATTTCTCTCTAACATTTTTAATATAAAATCTTGATTAAAAATAAAATCAATTCATTTTAGAGATTTTTATCTATTTAATATTTCGCAAGGATAACAACATTATTATTATATCGTAATTACAAACAGCCAGCAAAATTAAATTTAATCATAGACAAATTAAATATAACATATAAGAATAAAGTATAAAAAATAATTGTAAAGAAAATAAAATCCTTACAGTACTTTGATGCGTGTACGTTATTCGGCGCGGTTGGGCGCTATGTGAGTTGGCCCAATTGTTAGTAATTGCGTACGATTTCCTCCTTTTTGACATTTTGACCCATTTTGTCCAATTTTTTCATATTTTTTTACCTTTCCTCATTTAATTTATGAATATATTTGCGATGTATTACCTCCGGTATTTTTTTGAGTCTTTAAGTTACTTTTTTAAGCGAAAATACCTTGAAAAAATAAAAATAGCCGTGATTCTGAAAAAATAGATTTATATAAATATATGATAAAATCATATATATATATATATATATATATATATATTTTTAATCAATTAACGTGCATAAAATCATGGTAATTTTAGTATTTTTTGAGCACTCATCACAACCCCTAACCAGCTTCTTACTAGTCCCTTAGCAAGAGAAGCGATAAAAACTAAAAATTAAACTATCCTAAATCACTTTTGTGGATTGATACGATTGCATTTAGCCTATGCAACAAGCTTTTAAACCCCTAGGTTTCCCTAGTGGATGAGTTTGAGTCTCGTGAGAGTTTTCAATAATGATACCCATAAACATTGAACTAAATGTAAAAATTAAAAGAAATAATAAAAACAATCAACTTAAAAACTAAAATTACAACAAAATCAAAAATTAACTTTTAAGAATAAAAGAAAACAACATAACACAAAAATGTCTCATACTTTTTAATCTCCTTTAAGATCATAATTAAAATCTCAAGCATAAGTTATTTTAATCTTCTTAAACAATCATGATTTATTATAATAATTAGTCGAAAATCATTTTCATATTTCATATCAAATCAATTTAATTTCACCCAATTTCAGTGTATGGAATCCGAATTCACTACGACTCTATTCCTCACTAGTCAATACTTTCAAAACATTGAATCATATGGGTTCAAACACTCATACTAATTTATATGCGAAAGAGTTGATGTATAGAAATGAACTAATATGTTTGCATATATATAAAGAATAAAGTCTCAAAGTGTTATTTTGACGTTGATCTCATGAAAGGAATCAAATGTGTAAATTATAAAGATATCATATATAAAAATTATTTTCATGCATAAATCAAACTCAATGAGAAAATATTTTAAGATATATGCCTTTTACAAATGAAGAAAGTGCAATAAATTTTTAGGGAATTACTTTCGATATCTTTCTTTTGTAATTAGCCTTTACTCACAACTTTGTAAGCAATGTGGGTCATAGTATGTAGATTATACTATATATTCTTTATCTCTATTTTTTTTTTATTTTTTTCTGAAGATTTTTTTCAATATATATATTTTTTAGAGAGTCAACCAATGTATAGATTGTACATTTTTTTAGGATTTTGGTGAGTGGTTAATTTTATGGCTTTTCTGTTTGATTTTGGTTTAGGTCACCTTATATATGTCTCTTTTATTTTTTGTAACAGTCATGCACGAATGAGATAAAAGCATATACTATCAATTTCTACTTAAATCATTTAATCTAAGTAAAAATAATAATAATAATAAATATACGACACTCTATTAAGATGAGAAAAAAATGCATACATTCAGTGCTAATACCTATAGAGATCATCTAACAATTTGAAAAAATAAGAAATGTGTTTGGAGTAGAAAAATATATATTTCACTCTAAATAAAGGAAATTAGGCTCAAATGATATCTCACAAAGGTAGTCTCCACTAAAAAAAATCCATAAACACCGATTTTTGGTTTAATATAATTTCTACATCTTATCAAGAAATATTAGTTATGACAAAAACTAACTAATTACAAAATATTTCATGATATGTTTTCAAAAATTAATCTAACAGTACAAAAGACTTAACTATTTAATTAAATTTAATTTAAAGAAATGATAAGCTTGCGCGCACGCAGATTGGGTGATGTGCGCGCGTTGTTCGGTGTGGTTGGCCGGCACTGTTGGGCGACTACGTGCACGATTTCCTCCTTTTTGACTCATTTTGTCCAATTTTTCCATATTTGTTGACCTTTCCTCATTTAATTTATGAATATATTTGTGATGTATTACCTTTGGTATTTTTCTTTGAGTCTTTAAATTACTTTTTTAAGCGAAAATACCTGAAAAACAATAAAAATATCCGTGATTCAGAAAAGACATATTTATATAAATATATATATTTTTAATCAATTAACATGCATAAAATCATGGTAATTTTAGTACTTTTTGAGCACTCATCAGTGCACCAAAGCTTATAAAAGCGAGGTGATCTTCTTTATGAGCAGCCTGGAGACAGAAGCTGAGAAGTTGGAGTTGACTGTTCCTTACTTCACATTGATGCAAGATTTTCAAAGCAGTCTATGCAAAGCATCTCCAACCAGCACCTCGCTTCTATCATCTCATACATAGGAAACAATTCAAGGGAGCCATGTTGAAAGACAGGTCAAGGAACCACCCCTTAGTTGATTTATTTTTTCTTGTAAGCTTCTCTTAGTGCATCCTTTTGCTTTTATTATATCACTGTTAATACCTAAGCGATCGATAGTCTCCTAATTTTGAGACTATTGTGATTTTTATGTAATTGGTAGTTCTTATGTAAATGGGCTTTGTACACCTATAATGTGTTTTGGTGTGTACAACTACATTTATGTTTCTATTTGAACAATTATAAATTTATCCTATTTATCCCTTTGAATTTGGCTTGTAATGATTCAATGCTCTATAAATGCATTCAATATTTCTTCTATTTATATGTTGTGTTTTTCCTTTTGATTCCCTTTCTTTGAAATTTCCTCCATCTAACTTCATTTTAAGTTCGCATTTTTGGAATTTTGAGTCTTGTAGTTAGATTCAACTTATGCTTGTCAAATAAGCTAGCCTATATTAGATAGAAACTAGGCTGTAAACCACATGGATTACTCACAAATCTATCTTGATGGCCTAATAGAAACAGGGTCATATTTTTCTTCCATCTTAAACACCTTTCCTCGAGATAAGAAAAATCTTCTTGTTTCACCATCCATAAGTAATGAGGTGAATCAAGCACTTCAACAGTCTACCATATCGATAGAAAACATTGTGGGGTCCCCAATCCACATTGCTTCCTCAATAGACGTAGTCAAAAATGTGGATATAGATCGACTCTACCACTTGTCCATCATAGAAATGGGCATTAATATGAGCTTGTATAGCCAACCTATTGTTATCGAAGACACTTGACCTAATGTTGAGGTGACAAGTAACCAACAAACGAGATCTAGAATCCTGGGTGAAAAGCTCCTATTGGTGAAACATGTTAGCTCGTATGCCACTGTGATCCATCGTCCTTATGATGAGGGTGAAAATAGCAATCTAGAAAGCCTATTTTCCAATATGATGCTTGAGAATCTCATTGCTCAGGATGACCTTTACCATCACTTTAGTGTTCTTGTTGATCATTTCACCATATGTGCAGCCTGGAAAAGAGAGAATGGGACTATATGGTACCTAATGGCAAGATGTGTTCTTATATAAGTATTCTTGTGTACCATTACAAGTAGATTTTAATTCCTTTTATAATACTTTTATATTATATAGACTTTGGGAAACTTGATTTGATAAGAGACGTATTAAGTCACTTTGGCAGTTACACTAAATGAGCCAAGGTTAGAAAAGCCCACAAGAGCGAAGAAGCCTCTAATGGACAGGTGATGGAAGATCGTCTACTATAGGTAAAAACTTTTCACTTTGTAATTTCATCTCCTCTTTAGATTCTTTTCTTATTTTGACTTGTGTTTTCCAAGTTTTATCATTGGCTAAGGAAGGTGAGTTTTCACTCAAACGTATAAATATGAAGTGTAAGACAGTCAGTTGCATATAGCGATGTACCAAAAGGTCGTAGAAAACATGTTCTCCTTATTGTAAATGAGGTAAAAATTATAAAGTTGGAAGTCGACATGCTTGAAAATTCTAACAACCTGAGAAAAGCACACAATTATTACTTCGAGTAGGATCAATAAGCATACCATTTTGAGTAAGAAGTGAAAAAGTTACTACATGTGTTAAGGGAGCATAGAACAACCTTGGGATGGACTATCTCTAACATAAAAGGTATAATTTCTTCCATTTACATGCACAAGATTCTAATGGAGAAACTTTACAAACCATCCATTGAGTCCCAAAGAAGATCCAGAAATGAAGGAAGTTGTGAGAGTTGAAATTTTGAAGCTCCTCAATGTTGAAATTATTTATGCTATTTCAAACAGCTCATGGATAAGTCTAGTTCAGGTTGTACCAAAAAAATGGTGGAATAACGGTGGTTAAAAATAACAATAATGAGCTTATTCCTACAAGAACAATCATGGGTTGGCATGTATATACAGATTACTGCATGTTGAACAAAGCAACAAGGAATGATCATTTTCCACTCCCATTCATCAATCAAATGTTAGATCGATTGGCTAGATATCCCTATTATTGCTTCTTAGATGGTTATTCGGGGTATAACCAAATTGCCATAGCCCACAAAGATCAGGAGAAAACTACATTCACATGCCCCTATGGAAAAAAGTTTAGAAGGATTCCCTTTTGATTGTCCAATTCCCCAACAAAATTCCAAACGTTGCATGATGACTATTTTTTCTGATATGGTGGAAGATATAATGAAAATTTTCATGGATGACTTTTTTATTTTTGGTAGATATTTTTATCATTGTTTGCATAATTTAGCTCTTGTTTGGCAGAGATGTGAAGATAAAATATTGTCCTAAACTGGGAGAAGTGTAATTTCATGGTTCCAGAAGGGATCAATCTTGGTGATAGAGTGTCATCTAAAGGAATTGAGGTTGATCGAGCTAAAATTGCAACCATAGAAAAACTACCATCTCTTTTTTTAAAGATATTTTCAACATATTTTTTTAGAGAGTAGACCCATGTACATATTGTATATTTTTGTAGGATTTTGGTGAGTGGTTAATTTTGTGGCTTTTTTGTTTGATTTTGATTTTAAGACATGATTATTTTTGTGAAAAAAATTTGACTCTTTTTTTAAATAAATTTTTCAACATATTTTTTTTAGATAGTAGACCCATGTACAGATTGTATATTTTTGTAGGATTTTTGTGAGTGGTTAATTTTGTGGCTTTTTTGTTTGATTTTGATTTTAAGACATGATTATTTTTGTGAAAAAAAATTGAACACTATTCTAATTTACCTAAACACACAAATAAATAAAATAACACACATATATAAAAGAAAACAAATAAATTAAAGGAAACAATTAATATGAAAATACACAACTAAATAAGCAAAATAAGGGCACATTAATTATAAAAAAAAATTTTTACCTCATTTGTGTAACTTTTAAACCCTATCACCCCAACCTAAAATCTATATTTTTCTCAATATAACAAATGCAAATTGTAAAAAGAGAAGGGATAGAAAAGTTACCAAATTGCTTTATGTATTAAGGATTTTGATGGAAAACACTAGTTGCATCTAACATCATATTTGAATCATATAAACAGGTACTCTAACACATCTTAACAAACAATTATTTTATGTAATAAAATAAACAAAGTTCTCACAAAAGAAAAACAAATTAATAAAAAAACTAAATTGCTTAAAATAAAATAAAATTACATTTTAATGATGGGTTGTCTCTCATCCAACACTTAGTTTAACGTCTTAACAAGATGCATCATCATGGTACTGAGGATCAATCTATCAATATGGAATCAACGTTAGCAATTTTTTTCTCCTTCTAAATAAGGTTTCACATGGTGCCCATTGACTTTGAAAGTTATTTGTGTTAGATTAAATAACTATAATGTTCCATTTGAAAAAACTTGGACAATTATGTAAGGTCCATCCCATCTTGATCTCAATTTTCCTGAAAATAATCTCAAATGAGAGTTAAATAAAAGAACTTTAATTACAGGAAGAAAAGACTTAGAAGCTAGCCTCTTATCATGATAGCGTTTAGTACACTATTTGCATAATTTTGCATTTTCAGAGGCCTCGTCCCTAATCTCTTCCAACTCATTAAGATGGAGCAACCATTTTTCTCCTACTTTATCTAAATCCATGTTCAGATCTTTAATTGCCCAATAATCCTTGTGTTCGAGTTCAACAGGAAGGTGACACACTATCCCAAAGATTAACTAGTAAGGGCTCATCCAAATGGATATTTTTTAAGTTGTGCAATATGCCCATAATGCATCATTCAAATTGATTTCCCAGTTCTTTCTTGAAGGACGCATAGCATGTTCCAATATTCCCTTGATTTTCCTATTACTTACTTCCACTAAACTGGAAGTTTAAGGATGATATAGAGTTGCTACTTTATATGTGATGTTGTACTTTTTCAATACTCCATCAAAGATTTTGTTACAAAAATGGCTACCTTCATAATTTATTATAGCGTTAGGCATTCTAAACCTATTAAATATTGAATCCTTCAAGAATTTTACAACAACATTAACATCATTGGTTTTAGTGGGGATAGCTTCTACCCACTTGAATACATAATCCATAGCAACCAAAATATATTGAAGACCATTGGATGGGGAAAATGACCCATAAAGTCAATCCCCCATATATCGAAGAGTTCAACAACTAAATTAGATGTCAAAGGAATTTTATCTCTTTGCTTATGTTGTCTATTCTTTGACATCTATCACATTGTGCACAAAGCACATGAGCATCTTTAAAAAGAGAGGGCCAAAAGGATCTAGACTGTAATACCTTACGGGGTTGTCTTTTGGCCACCAAAATAGCCCTTACAATGAAGTTCATGAAAAAAAAGTTAGAATACTCTTATTTTCTTCTTCATGTACACATCTCCGAATGACTTGATCTTGACCAATCTTTTATAAATAAGGATCATCCAAGAAATATTCCTTGATATTTTTAAAGAACCTTTTCTTGTCCTGATATGAAGTGTTAGGTCTCAAAACACCAGTGCAAGATAGTTTACAATATTAACATACCATGGGTTTTGACCTATTGAAAATAATTGTTCATCGGGAAAGGTTTCAACTATATCTTCATTACTCTCACCTTTAAGAGAATTGAAGTCAGAAATCAACCTATATAAATGGCCAGCTACTAAGTTTTCACCTGCCTTTCTTATCCTTGATTTCTAAGTCAAATTCTTGTAAGAGTAAGAACCGCCTGATTAATTTTGGCTTGGCATTCAATCTACTTAATAGGTATCTTAAAATAGCATGATCAGAATGCACAATCACTTTAGATCCTACTAAATAAGACTTGAATTTTTCTAAAAAAAAACTATAGCTAAGAATTCCTTTTCAGTGGTGATATAATTCATTTGGGCATCATTGAGTGTTTTTCTAGCATAGTAGATGACATGTAAATACTTAACCACTTTTTATCCTAAGACTGCTACGATAGCATAATCGAAAGCATCACACATTATTTCAAAGGGTAAAGACCATTTTGGTGCCATAATAACATGGGTATATATTTGTTTCTCTTTCAAGGTTTTAAAGGCAATAAGGTAATCATCGTTGAAATCAAAGTAAACATATTTTGAGAACAGGTTACATAAGGGACGACTTATTTTAGAGAAATATTTAATAAATCGTATGTAAAATCCTGCATGTCCCTAGAAGCTTCTTATCCCCTTAACAGATGTAGAGAGAGGTAATTTGGAAATCAATTCAACTTTTGCCTTATCAACTTCAATACCTTTGTTTGAAATGATATGCTCTAACATTATCTCTTATTAAACCATAAAATGACTTTTCTCCCAACTAAGGGTTGGATTACATTAAATGCGTATTTCTAAAACCAAAGTCATTTTACGTAAGAAATCATTGAATGAGTTTCCAAAGATAGAGAAATCGTCCATGAAAACCTCAATGAATTTTTCCACCATGTTTGAGAAGATAGACATCATACATCTTTGGAATGTGGCAGGGTGATAAGAACCAAGGGTTTAGGACCTAGCTAATTTCAGATTATATAGCAAAGGGTTTCTCCACAAATCAATGGATATTACTCACCATTTTTCTGAGGAGAAAAGACGCCACAAGGTTTAATTCCTTGATAAGTCTAGCATAAATGACACCCTAACAAGTATGGATATTACTCACCACAAATGCTTGGATGCTAAACAACGCCACAAAGGTTGCCAATCCCTCGACAAGTTGCTTAAATAGGAACAAAGAGCTAGAATGAGCTCTCAAATTATCTCAATATTCAAACTTCATTCAAAAATTGTGTTTTACAAAGAAATGAGCTGCTCTTTAAAAGGATTCAAACCAACCCTAAGCTATAATACATCATAGCCACTTGATCTCATCCAAGGGTTGAAAATAAACACAGCCAAAAAGCGAGAAAAGGTAGCAAGAACATTGACCAAAATACATGGAAAATTTGGGGCGGTGACCAAAAACAATCCCATAAAGTATTACATCTTAACCTTGATTTCATCCAAGGGCTGAAAGAAAGCTGCCCAAAATCAGTCCAAATGGCACTCCAAAATTGGAGGAAAACATTTGGGGCACTGAGAATAAAAGAAACCCTATAAAATATTACATCTTGACCCTTGTTTCCATCTAAGAGGCCGAAATTGAAGTCACCAAAAAGTCCAAATGGCACAACAACGTGCCTAGTTTTATTTTGCCAATTTTGCCCTAATTTCCATCCTAGGATTGTCCCGATCCTTGCACTCCCAATTTAGGTCCCCTTGATTATGAATGACCTCTTGAATGATCCCATTTAAATCCTTTTCGAGTTTTGCCTTCCTAGACCTTGTGATTGGTCCACTTGGAATTTGTAGCGCTCTATGATTCTCATCATTCCCCCTCTTCAAAGAGGATTCGTCTCGAATCATCACCCGCATAATCAAAAGGAGATAAATCAGAAACATTAAAAGAGGTACTAACATTATACTCACCGGGAAGATCAATTTTGTAGGCATTGTCATTGATTCGCTCAATCACTTGAAAGTGGTCCATCTCCCCGAGGTTGCAACTGACCGTCTTTTTTCGGAAACTAGTTCCTTTCTCATATGCACCCAAACCCAATCACCGTGCTCAAATGACTCTTCGCCTCCCTTTGTTGGCTCTGTAAGCATAATCCTTATTTCTCTTCTCAATTTGCTCATGAATGTGTTCATGGAGCTTCTTCACCGTTTCAGCCTTCCTTGCACCATCTAAGTTAGTTTTCTCCGAAATAGGAATAGGTAATAAGTCCAAAGGAGTTAGTGGATTGAAACCATAAACAATTTCAAATGGAGAATGATCAGTAGTTGAATGCACACTCCAGGTTATAAGCAAATTCAACAAAGGTAAACAATCCTCCCAATTTTTCAAATTCCTTTTTATTACCACTCCTAAGCAACGTGACGTAGTCCTATTGACTACCTCAAATGGGCCATCCGTCTGAGGGTGACAAGTAGTCGAAAACAAGAGTTTAGTACCCATTTTAGCCCAAAGAGTTTTCCAAAAAATAACTAAGGAATTTAACATCCCTATCGACACAATGCTCCTAGGAACTCCATGAAGCCTAACAACCTCCCTAAAGAACAATCACATTAGTGGCATCGTCGGTTTATGACATGCTATAAAGTGTGCCATTTTAGAAAACCTATCTACAACCACAAAAAATGGAGTCTCTACCCTTCTTAGACCTAGGTAACCACAAAACAAAATCCATAGAAATATCTACCCGAGGTGCGTGGTACTGCAAGTGAGTATATAAAAGTCGCTTGTGGTAGGACTTTGGATTTGGCTTGCTTACAAGTGATGCATCTAGAACATATTCTCCTACATCCTTCCTTATTGTTGGCCAATAAAAATGCTCACGCAAAACATCTAAAGTCTTCTTAATTCCAAAATGCCCCATTAATCCCCCCCACGTGGGCCTCCTTAATTAACAACTCACGATGGAACATTTGGGTATACACAGTTGATTTTCTTTAAATAAATACCCATCTAATTTATAAAACTTTTCAAAGGAAGTTTTTTCACATGCATGGTAAATAGCGAGAAGTCATCATCATTAGCATACATTTCCTTAACATATTCAAATCCTAGCAATCTAGCATTTAAAGTCGAGAGTAAGGCATACCTCCGTGATAAAGCATCGCCCACAACATTCTCCTCTTACCTCTCTTATATTGAACAATATAAGGAAAAGTCTCAATGAATTCCATCCATCTAGCATGCCTCCTATTCAATTTACCTTGGCGCTTCGGATGTTTTAGAGATTCATGATCGGTATGGATGACAAATTCTCTTGGCCAAAGGTAATGTTGCCATGTTTCTACAGGAGTCCTAACCAAGGCATATAGCTCCTTGTCATACGTTGGATAATTAAGGGCGCTCCATGAAGTTTCTCGAAATAAGCGATAGGTCGCCGTTCTCGCATCAAAACAGCTCCTATACCTATTCCCGATGCATCACACTCAACTTCAAAGGTTTTAGTAAAATCGGGTAAAGATAAAACAGTGCGTAACATAAACTATCCTTCAATGCTTTAAAGGCTCTCTCCTAATTCTCACCCCATTTGAAACCAACCAGACTTTTAATGACCTCGGTTAGAGTGCAGCTAGTGTACTAAAATCTTTGACAAACCTTCGATAAAAAACTAGCTAAGCCATGAAAACTTCTAACCTCTACATGATTTAGGTGTGGGCCATTCCCAAATAGCCTTAACCTTTTCCTCGTCCACTTATACTCCCTTAGAACTAACAACAAAACCAATAAAAACCAAATTTTCCATCATTAAACAACACTTTTTCAGGTTTGCATACAATTTTTCTTTTCTCAAAATTTCAAGCACATATCTAAGATGTAACACATACTCTTCAAGATTTTTACTTTAAATGAGAATATCATCAAAATAGAAAACCACAAATTTTCCAATAAATGCACGCGAGAACATGATTCATAAGCCTCATAAAAGTGCTAGGTACATTTGTTAGATCAAAGGACATGATTGAGCACTTATACAATCCATGTTTAGCTTTAAAAGTGGTTTTCCATTCATCACCCTATTTCATCCTAATTTGATGATATCTATTTCTCAAATCAATTTTTTTTAAATGTAAGTACCATGCAAATCATCTACTAAGTCATCTAGTCTAGGGATATGATGTCGATATTTTACCATAATATTGTTGATGGCTCAACCATCAACACACATCCTGCTTGATCCATCCCTCTTTGGCACGAGTAGCATGGGAATGAAGACACGGACTCAGACTCTCTCTAACTTGACCTTTGATCAAGTAGTCTTCAACCCGTCTTTGAATCTCCTTAGTTTCTTCGGGGTTGGTCCTATAGGCGGAGTCGGTTTGGAAGAGAAGCCCATGTATAAAGTCAATTTGATGCTCAATCCCCCCCGATTGGTGGCACCCCATCCGGAATCTCTTCAGTGAACACGTCTTCAAATTCCCAAAGAGAAATAGTGGTACTAGGCAAAGACTGGTTAAGATCGTTAATAGAAAAATTTGCCTCCTTGTACAAAAGTACAAGTATGGGCTGTTTTGAATAAAAAGCCCTCTTGACCTCACTTGCCTTAGCATAAAAATTCACATTTTTTTTTCTCTAGTATTTTTCCACTCTCCTCTCCTTTTTCTTCACTCTTTTTTTTTCTTTCACTCTTTTTTTCTTTTTCATTCTTCTCTTTTTTTTCTTTTTCCCTAACCATCCTCAATTGATCTTCAAAGACTTGCTTTGGTGAAAGGGGTACAAGTGTGATGTTTCTACCATTCTTCACAAACGAATACTTGTTTCTATATCCGTCATGTGTAACCCTCCTATCATATTGCCAAGGCCTACCTAACAAGATGTGTCCAGCTTGAATGGGTACCACATCACACATCACCTCATCCTTGTACTTTCCAATGGAGAAGCTCACTAATACTTGCTTATTAACCTTCACTTCCCCACTATCATTTAACCATTGCAACTTGTAAGGCTTAGGGTGTTCAAATGTGGGCAACCCTAATTTCTCAACTAAGGTAGTACTAGCCACATTGGTGCAACTTCCCCCATCTATGATAACACTACACACTTTGTTACTCACATGACATCTTGTGTGGAAGATGTTATCTCTTTGTTGTTCAAGGTCATCCTCCTTGACTTGAGTGCTCAAAGATCGCCTTATTACAAGTGCTTCCCCTCCCTCGGGTCCTATCTCCTCTTCACTAACTTCCCCTACAGATGGCATCTCATCTTCTTCACTTTCATTATCGGTTCCAACCTCACCACTTGCTAAGGTGATCATTACCTTCTTATTGGGACATTGAGAGGCTATATGACCATTACCAAGACACCGAAAACACCTTAAGTCACGATTACGAATTGGAGTGTCGATTTTACCTTTGTCCTTGCTAGCCCCCATCTCTTTGGCTTTGTAAGGCTCAAATGTTGGTTTGGATGTAGCTATTTCATCTTTTTTCTCATTGGACTTCCAAGGACTAGTAAGGTTTGGTTTTTGAGTAATGGGACTAGACCTTAATGGTTGGGATCGAAAACTCCGTTTCTTTAATTGTCTTTCCACCTTGATTGCCATATGGACCATGTCCTCCATCTCCACATAATGATGAAGTTCCACAATGTTGGCAATGTCCGGATTCAACCCACTAAGAAACCTAGCCATGGTTGCCTCTCTATCTTCCTCAACATTAGCTCTTGCCATAGCCACTTCCATTTCCTTGTAGTACTCATCAACACATTTATATCCTTGAGTCAATCTTTGTAAGCGTTGGTGTAACTCTCTATAGTAGTAGCTAGGCACAAACCTCTTTCACGGTTTCTCCTCCTACTAATGACCAATTGATCCCACCAATTCAATGCATAGTCATAAAACTCAATTACAACAAGTTTTACTTTTTTCTCCGTGGAGTAGTTGTGACATTCAAAAATATGCTCCACTTTCTTCTCCCACTCCAAATACAACTCCGGGTCATTCTTTCCTTGGAATTGTGGTATCTTCATTTTTATACTACTTAGATCTCTGTCAATTCCATCTTGAGCTCTAGGTGGGGGTCTCCACATACCTCCTCTACCATTTCTTCCACCTCTATTCCAATTTCTTCCTCCTCTTCAGGCATTCTTTCCCCCTCTTCCTCCAATTCTTCTTCCCAATCTTCTTCCTCTATATCATCCCCCAACACGAGCTTGCTCTATTAACCCTCCTAACATTGGGTGGAGGTGTCCCTCGTTGTAAAGCTGCTATGGAATTTTCTTGCCTTTCCAATCTTTCATTCATATCAACTACCAAGTTGTTCATCCTTTCAAATGATTGTTGCAGCGCCCTCACCATCAACATCATATCCCGTCTTCCTTCGGGACTACTGTTTGACATTTTTTTTTCAATTCTACACAACAATAGGTTAGTGTAATAAAATAGAACTAATGTACAGAATACCTCACGTGTTTAGCGCTCGGATTGATCGCTCAAACCCTCTTAGTTCCTAATCAAAGCAACCAAATCCAGGAATTCCAACCAATTTGAAGAATTATCAAACACCAAAAAAAAAAACAAATAGTTCACAATATCCCACTTGTTAAAGCACAAAGGAAACTAACTCCAAGTGTTTAGAGGAGTAAGCACAAGAAAAAGCAATAGAACAACATGATTGGAAAAACAACAATTTCCCCAAAGGAACTAAGCACACAATTGAATATTTATGATCAAAGTGGAAAATCCTTGAAACTGTGAGTTCTAATACTCACTAGAAATTAGGAATTGCAATTTGGCCAACTGTTTTTTTTTTCTCGTTTTTTTTTTCGAATTACTTTCTGCCACTTTTTTTTTTTTTTTTTCTTTTGGGACAATTATGATAATAACTCTAGGGTAAATCAATACAATACTTTCAATATGAGTTTAAGTGATGTTTAAGATTGGTAAAATAGCACATAAATTATGACACAAAGGGAAAATGAAATTTCTCGTAGAACTACCACGGTAAATACTAGAAAACAACCAAAAACCATGAGAATATTTCGCATTTTGTAGAATAAGCAAGGAAAAGTACGTAATAGATTCAAGAATAGCAGAATTTGCAAGGAAAATGCGAGAAAAAACGTGGAAACAAAGAAGAGCAATATTTTTAGGGTATGGAGAATAAATTTCGGCAAGAACACGTGAGAATGATATTTATTTTTTTCGTTTTTTTTTTGTCAGAAATACAACAAGAACACAAGAACAAGATCAAATATAAAGGATAGGAATCTGAAAATTAGCACCAAAAGCTCTGATACCAAATGATAAGAACCAAGGGTTTAGGACCTAGCTAATTTCAGATTATATAGCAAAGGGTTTCTCCACAAATCAATGGATATTACTCACCATTTTTTTTGAGGAGAAAAGAGGCCACAAGGACTTGCTATTTCCTTGATAAGTCTAGCATAAATGACACCCTAACAAGTATGGATATTACTCACCACAAATGCTTGGATGCTAAACAACGCCACAAAGGTTGCCAATCCGCGATAAGTTGCTTAAAGAGGAAACAAAGAGCTAGAATGAGCTCTCAAATTATCCTGAATATTCAAACTTCATTCAAAAATTGTGTTTCTGACAAAGAAATTTAGTCTTAAAAGGATTCAAACCAACCCTAAGCTATAATACATCATAGCCCTTGATCTCATCCAAGGGTTGAAAATAAACACGCCAAAAAGCGAGAAAAGGTAGCAGCGAAACATTGACCAAAATACATGGAAAAATTGGGCGGTGACCACTAAGCAATCCCATAAAGTATTACATCTTAACCCTTGATTTCATCCAAGTGAAAGAAAGAGCTGCCCAAAAATCAGTCCAAATGGCACTCCAAAATTGGAGGAAAACATGGGTACCGAGAATAAAAGAAACCCCTATAAAATATTACATCTTCGACCCTTGTTTCCATCTAAGGGTCAAATTGAAGTCGCCTGTGAAAAGTCCAAATGGCACAACAATGTGCCTAGTTTTATTTTGCCAATTTTGCCCTAATTTCCATCCTAGGATTGTCCCAATCCTTGCACTCCCAATTTAGGTCCCCTTGATTATGAATGACCTCTTGAATGATCCCATTTAAAGCCTTTTCGAGTTTTGCCTTCCTAGACCTTGTGATTGGTCCACTTGGAATTTGTAGCGCTCTATGATTCTCATCACAGGGGCATTGCATAATCCAAGTAGAATTCTTCAAAAAGAAAATGTCCCAAAAGGACATGTAAATGTGGTATGTTCCTGATCTTCTAGTGCTATGTGTACTTGATAATATCCGGACAACCCATCTAGAAAATAGTAAGGTTTATGCTCAACTAATCTTTCTAACATTTGATCAATGAATGGATGAGGAAAGTGATCATTTTTAGTATATAAATTCAATTTCCTGAAATCTATACACATCGTCCATCCAATGATTATTCTAGTGGAAACTATTCACTTTTTGTCATTTTCAACACCTATTATCCCAGATTTCTTAGGTACCACATGCACTGGACTAACCCACATACTATTAGAAATATGGTAGATAATTCCTTCTTCTATCATTGTAAGAATTTATTTCTTAACTACCTCTTGCATGCTTGGGTTTAATCTTTTTTGGGCCTTTCGCACTGGTTTAGCACCATCCTCAAAGTTGATCTTATGCATACACATGGTAGAAGTAATGCCTCTTATATCCTTTATACTCTAACTTATGGCTTTCTTAAACTTATTAAGCACTTTTATAAGTTTCTTTTCGTGGGTTTTGGTCAAGGTTGAAGAAATTATTGCTAGATAAGTTTCCCCTTCTCCCAAAAACACGTATTTTAAGTGCTTAGGTAAGTCTTTGAGTTCAAGTTCAGGTGGATTAGCCTTTTTACTAGATGGGGAACTAGGTAGATGTAAAGGTGTACTAGATTTTGTCTTTAGTTCATCATTATCTAGTTATTCAAGCTATCCCTTAGTTTCCTCATCTAAATCTTCTTCGACCTCTTCAAGTGTAAGAACAGTTTTAAGCTTGTCTTCTATTCTAGTTCGAGAAAAGGTGCTTTGGAAAAGTTTATCCAAAGGGTCAACATTGAATATTTCATCGATGGAAGAAATAGAAGGAAAAGGTGAATAATCAAAAACTTTAAAATGAAAGGTCCCTCTTAAGACTGTCATTATGGGTTTGTCTACCTGTACTAGCACATCCTCAACTATTCCCTTTGGATGCATAAGAGATATATCTGCAAGTCGAAGGGACATAGTTATGGATTTTAAATCTTCTAAATCGAGCTGTAAGAATATAGAGTAGGATATCAAGTTTATACTTGCACCTAAATCAAGCATTGTTTTAGCAACATTCCTATCCAACGTAGTTATGTTTATGATAAAAATTCCAGAGTCTTTCAACTTAAAGGGAAGTTGGTGTTGAAGTACAACACTTGAAATTTCTGATACTACTACTCACTCATTAAGTTTATACCTCCTTTTCTTAGTGTACAATAGTCTTTTCATAATAATAGAACCTACCTATAAACTTTTCATGGACTATGTCTTAAGTTGTTTAAGAATTTGGTGTAGAGTACTGAACCATGACTAAGCTTTATCCTTGAGAGTGTAAGGAAAATACCTCATCCTAAGTTGGTCTTCATCAATACTCTACCGTGGAAAGGTTTGGACAATATCTTTGTCCTTATACCAAACAATATCATAACGTTTCTTTATTTTTTAAGTTTTCAAAAGAAAAAAAATATGAAACATTACCAAACAATTTATCAACAATATCATAACGTTTCTTTATTTTTTAAGTTTTCAAAAGAAAAAAAATATGAAACATTACCAAACAATTTATCAGTGATTTTTGGTTTATTTCTTGAAAATCATAAGTAAAGATTGTTACCAAATATATTGATGATTATTTTTATAAAAAAACATAAATCACAAAAATAAATTATTTAATAATAAATCATAAATCAAAATTGTTTTCAAATAAGGCTTCAATTTATTTGATATATAGAAATAACCAATACTTTGTTTATATACAATTTTTTTATAATTAATTAATTAATTTGAATGTAGAAATTAAAATTTAAATAATTTGATTTAGTAAAAAACAAGAATTGCAATCAAGTATATACGGACATGTCAAATTTTTCAAGGTTAAATGAAAAATATCGATGATATAGTAGTAATTTGGTTTTTAAAGTGAAAATTCAATCATTCAGAATAATCTTAAAATTGAAAAGTTTCAAATAATTTTGAGAGGAGAGATTTAACAAAGAAATTAGTTTCAAGAGACAAGAAAAACACTGCGAACACACAAGATGAGCCCCAGAGGAATTAAAAGCAGCTAGAGACTAGAGTTGAACCATCTAAGAGGTTACCAGACCACAAGCCATGCGGTATTCTTCACCAAAGGCGTAGCCTTCCTTATAGTTACACCACCATGGTCCTTGTTAGCTTAGCCTGATTTACATCATGAAAAAGCCTGAGGCCACTCCTATGGATGTTGCAAAGGCCACCGTTGGTGTTGCCAAACCCACAGACACTTGGCCAAAGAAGTAGCAGCTTTGCCTCCGCATTGCTGCTCTCCTTTACATTTTGACAGACTTATATTGCGTTGCTCAAGAATTAGCAGACACTCGTTTTGCCAAGTACACATATAATGCATGTTTAATCTAGTCACTTGCACTTGAATAGAAATAATAATTTCATATCTTTTTCATTTTCAAGAGAATATTAAGAATAATAATTAGGAAAATAAGTTGTTTCAAGAAATTAAATGCTCCTCATACTTGATCAATTCAATAAATTTTTGTATGCCTAGGATTTGTTTCAAATCCTAGCTCTATTTTACCAATTTGAAAGGAAAATTAGCAGCTCAAGTTGTTTTCTATGCTATTAACAATACAAGAAAAAGGTACATGAATATCGCATTCAAACTACTTTCAGTAGAATCTTGAAAAGAGAACAAAAAGAAGCACTTCTCAATCCACTTGTGGATGTACTGGTTTGAAAAGGTGAAAAATCTGGTTAATTGCAAAAATGACAATATCTAACCCGATATAAATAAATATCAATAATTGTCTTTAAAGACCTTGTTATTTGTTACTATTATAAATAGACAACACAGAAAAAATCAAGTAAATTTTTTATTTGTCAACTAAAATGTGAACACGACACAATTACTATCAAAATACGACATGAATACGACTAACAAGACATAATTACGACCTCTAATCACCAATGCCTTGAAACACAACCCAAGTTAAATCCATAAGCAGCCTTTTGAATTTGAAAAAATATCCTAGCCAGAGTTGCAAATAGACCAAATATAGCATTATCAATATACTGAATTTGAACACGAGCTCTCAAAGTCAAGAAATACATATAATTCTTCATGAAACTTCCTAACAGGTTGGTACTAAAGTAAAAGGAATTCTCCTAAATTTTGAAGTAGAAAAAGCTATAATCAAAACATGACATTGTCACAGTTCAAAATTGAGTACAATAGAATAGGTAGGTTTACATTTGAAATGCATATATGGTATCTTTTGAACATCGTACACTAAAATTATTGTTTTGAATCCTTGAAAAAGAGCAATAAGAAAGAAAACCCACCTTGATTAATCAATCTTCACCGATGAGTAGATCAGCCTAGTGAACCAAAAGCATGCATAGAATCCAATGGTACCAGTGAGCACAAAGAATGCATATGAAGCAATCAACATGTACCCAAAGTATAATAACCCGGAGACGAACTTTGTGATTTCTAGCTTTGTGAAGAAGTAGAATGTGGCATACAAGAAGAGGTATAGTGCTGAAGAGCCCGACGTAAGGTACGATCTCCACCACCAAAGGTAATCCTCACTGCACAACTGGAAGTAGCAAAGCACGATGGTTATCTCAGCACAAGTGATGATGAGTATGATGAAGACCAAGAACAAGAAACCAAATATGTAGTAGAACTGGTTCAGCCAAATGGAAGTAAGGATGAAGAAGAGCTCAATGAAAACTGCCCCGAATGGAAGGATTCCGCCAATTAGGATCGAGAATATTGGGTTCATGTACCAAGCTTGTTCAGGGATCTGCCTTGGGATTTTGTTTGTCTTCACAGGATCCTCAATTGCAGGCTTCCTGAACCCAATGTAGCTACCCACAAACACAAGAGGAACTGAGATCCCAAACCATAAGAAGACAAGGGCAAACATTGTTCCAAATGGCACAGCTCCAGATGATTTCTGTCCCCAAATGAGTGTGTTTAAGAAGAAGAAAATTGCAAACACTGTTCCTGGGAAGATGATAGCAGTTCTGAAAGCAATCTTCTTCCACTCTGTCCCTTTAAACATTTTGTATAAGCGAGAAGAGGCATATCCAGCAAAAAGACCCATGAAGACCCAAAGCAAGAGCAAGGCAGTCATGAGACCACCCCTATTAGATGGGGACAGGAATCCAAGAACTGCAAAGATCATCGTCACAAGGATCATCCCAAAGAATTGAACACCAGTTCCAACATATACACACAATAGATCTGAATTGTTTGGGGGTCTGAAGGCATCCCCATGGACAAGCTTCCATCCGGTCTCTTCTTGGGCTTCTTCCTGGGTCTCAAGCTCATTGTACTTGGAAATATCACGGTACAATGTCCTTAGCATTATCATTGCCACCATACCCGAGAGGAAGAGAACAATCATCAATGAATTGACAATTGAAAACCAATGAATTTGGTCATCGCTCATTAAAAGATAAGCATCCCATCTGGAGGCCCACTTCACTTCACTCTCCTAGAAGGCAGACATTTGGGGGGATGTTAGTGAGATGATAATCCTTTACACGTTACTGGTAAAAGAAATTAGCTATAAGTACCACTCAAAAAGAATTGTCTGGTCAGCGCAAGTTAGTAAGCTCAAGTACATGACTAAACAATACTCTATGAAGGTTCACAGAGTACCAGCAAAAAAGAAAAAGCATGTATCAAATTGTACAAACTAACCTGGAATTCGACATCATAAGTGAATATAATTTCTTTGTTCTCTTCAACCTCTTGAGGAGAGTTGGAGTTCAAAACAGTCTGTTTTGCATGAGGATCACAGGTAGTTAAACGAGTCTTCTCTCCATTCCATTTCTTTTCATATTCGTGTTTAACACTGTATGCTCACAGTCATTAACATACAAATGTCACTACTTGCCACCCTAGAAACAAAAGAGGACTGCTTGGATACAAACGATGGACACAGAACAACTGACCTGAAAGGCTTAACCTCAAATCCCACTATTCTTGCAGAGTCAGTTTGTGGATCCCTATGATACTTAACGGTAAATGACAAATGGTTGTTGATATAAAACCTTTCATTCTTGACCTGAACAGTAACATGAAAAGTAAACAAACATTAACAACTACACAGTATTAAAAAGTTATCTAACACTGCAATAATGCTTTTACCCCAGTTTGGCCTTTTAGCCCAACGTGGTAGCCAAGCTGATAAACAGGTGGAGATTCTTGTTCTAGTCTTCGAATAGGAACCACTAAAGGCAAGTTATCAAGAACCCTGCCATACAACAGACATTTTAATTAGAAATATAACTTCACAATTCACACATAAATCAGCTATCATATGCAGATGAAACATACATGTTCACCCGATATTCATCATTGATCTTCTCTTTAAACTCCTTTGCAGATTTAGCAGCAAGTGTCATCCGGCAGACAATATTGCACATCTGTGGTTCTCTCATTTTAAACTGCAAATAACCAAAAAATACTTGATAACCTCAAAACAATTACGCATGCTTCAAATCATTACTGTGTCCAAGAAAAAATTTACCACATAAGGAGAGTTTTCAATGCGGTCACCACGGAGCACTTCCCCGAGATTTTCAGCACTGTCCACTATTTTCTCTGGGCGACAATAATGGAGAGAATAATATGAGTATGGAAGCTGAGTCTTTGTGGAAGTCAGTTTGTTTACTTTCACTTTCAAATCATCTCCCTGCACCAAGTGGTCAAAAAACAGAACAATCAGTTTTGTAAGTTATTTAATAACATGTACAACCCTATATTAGATAGAAAACATCATACTTAAGCACAATTACACTATGTTACATGGACTCGGGAAGAAGTGTTGGACACGAGTGCGTGTCCAGGGGATGGATTCATCAGTTTATAAAATTTTAAGTTACAGAGACACATAATAAGTTTCCAATCTTTGGACACGGATACGGGGATACAAAAAACTATATCATTTTTTTTACATGTTTAGGTCTATTATATGATATATAAATTTTATACTTATGCTTTTATTTATTATTCACAATATTTTTTATTCTTAAGCTTCAGTGCCTTTGATCCATTGTTATCCTTTAATTAAATGTGAATATTTTTTCAAAATTTCATAAAAAAAGTCAATTTTCTCTTAAAACATGAAGCCCATTGTTTTCTCATAAAAAATAAGCCCATTCTTTTCATGGAAAGGAATCTCATTATGGAGTGCCGTAATTATATTTTTTAGAATTCCTTTTCAACTTTTAAAGCCCAATCTATCAATCCAATATCAGTCATATCACTTTTGTTGCCCTAGGTTTTGCTTTCTGTTCTTCATATTCTCAGCCGCCTCTTCTTTCTTCTTTCTTCTTTCTTCTTTCTTCTTTCTTCTTTCTTCTTAATCTTCAATGCCAGCAACCACTTTTTCTTTCTCATCTTCTAGGACAACACTACTCTCTTCTTTGTATCCTTCTCTTCTCTGTAATACAATCTTCTTTCTCTTTTCCTGTTTTGTTCATGGTTGAAAATTTCAACTTGAAATCATGGCCAGTAAAACATTCGTGCTTGATGAGATGTTGTTGAGTCTGGCACGTATTTCGTACCAGCATTGTGTTGTATTAACACCAATATGGTGGGACGAAGCACAGAGTCGAGGAACATAGCATTTACATATTAGAGTGTCAGAACTCCATATAGATGGAAAACATTAGATATAAGCACATTTACATATTACAATGACTGAAATACAGAAATTTTATCTATTTGAAATGTCGATCTAGTAATTTGTAATGAGATTGATCCAACAAAAAACTTCCAAGACAGAGATACATATAAAACGATTTGAAAAATCAATGAAGATGACGTTCATCACCATTCATATATAACAAAGTATTAAAGTACTACTAAAATCTGCAATAACAAGAGCTGGCAAGAAGGATTGAATCCGTTTTAGAATGACTAGATGGGGAAAACTAAACACATTATAGAATAAAGTATAGTAAAATGAAATGAAGCAAACAAAATAACATTGATTAGGTGTGCTGGGTTATTTCAGTAACTAGGATCAGATATCTGGTAAATAAACTACAGATGAACTCCTAAAATCCAAGATTTCGAAAGTCCAAATGCTACATAAACGATACAGCAGTATATATCACAACCAAAAATATCAAATAGCACAAGGCTCCAAATAAGAAGGTATTTAAAAAAAATAATGAAAGTATTCAGTTAACCTAATACAAGCGTATCCTTAATTGCACCTGAACCCTCACAAGCTAAACCTTGAAAATTCTACTTTCCGATTCACTTTCCACTATTTTCTCGATTGACAAACAAAAAAAAGAACTTACATCGATTCAAATCCAATATAGATCCGAGAAATATAATTCAGATCAAGCAGATCAGAACAAATACAAATACACAAATTGGGTAAATGAAAGCTAACCTTTGCAAAGTCCTCGGGAGCAACTCCAGGAAGATAGAAGGAATAGACGTCATGGATGAAAAGTAAAAGAACCCAATAAATTGTCAGTGAACGAATAGCTATAGATCCTAGAGACACCATGGCCTCTGAGAGTGTTTGTGCGAGAAAGAAAGAAAGTGAACGAGCAAGGACTTTTTTAGATCTGGGGAAGTTGTTTGTTCGGCCTTGCGGTTGGTTATTAAAAATTATTATTTTAGAAAATCGAATAAATAATAAGATATATTTTGTGATTGAGATTAAAATAATTAATTATTGACTTGGGCTCCGATTGATTTAACTGATTATTAAAAATATTATTCAATAATAATACTTTTAAAATGGGTTCTGTCTATATAATTTAAAAAAGTGTTAAAAGTTAATTTTAATTTAAAAGTAAACATATTAGAGCACATTTTGCCATCAAATTTTTTTTTTACAACTCATTATTTCACTTTCTTATTCTCTCTCTTTCCTTTTTTTTTTTTTACTCATCGTTCTACTCTCTTCTCTCTTTCCTTCTTAATTCCTAGTTCTATTTTCTCTCTCTTCTTATTTTCTAAAAAAAAAATAAAAATAAAAATAAAATACTTATATCCACAATTTTTAATAAATAATAATTTATTTTTATTATAAATAAAAAATAATAAAAATAATTTATATTTATATAATCAAAAATATATAGTTTATAACAAATAACTTATCAAAATTTTATTATAAAATAATTTAAAATAATAATAATAAATTATAAAATTTAAAATTATTAAAAAATTTACTAAATAGTTACAATAATTTTTATAAAAATTATTGACATTTTAAAAAAATAAATTATTTAAGATTAAAAAAAATAAAAATAAATTATAATGTAACACATATATTTAATATTATTATAATTTTAATTATTACTAAGATAACAAATATTTATTAATAATAATTTTATTTAAGTATTAAAATATAATTAATTAGATATAATTTATATATTTTATTATATTAATAATAAAAATAAAATTAATAATATTATATTAGAAATTATTTTTACGTAAAATTTGTGATATAATGGTCTATGTTTGTATTGTATCTTATATAAAATTGGATATAGAGGCTTCATAATATTTTTTTATAATTTAATTATTTTTGTGAATATTATTTTTTATATCATAATTATAATTAATATTATAATTATTTATTAAATATAATTATAATTATAATTATAATTATTATTATTAATAATAATGTATTATATTATATTTAAAATTAATTATAAATTTATAAGATATTAATTTTTTTATATTTATAATAATTATGTTTTGTAAAATAAGATTCTTTTTTTATTTTATTTTTTAAATAAAATTGACTAAAAAATATACTTTCAAGTTTAATGTTAAATTTTGATCATTTTTAAAGTAAAACACAATTAAACTCTTTTCTAAACTATTATATGTGATATGCCCATTATAGTCAAAAACCCATTTTAAAAGTATTCTATAAATTGTATATATATAATACATAATTTTATATGTATTGTGAAAATATATAGTTATTTAATAGGCTGCATAAATTTTAAAAAAATTATAAGCCTTAAAATCGAAAAATAAACTTAAATATTCTAGCATAATAGATTGGATTTTGAAAAAACCAAACTAATAACATAAAATTAAATGATAGTAATTAATTCAAAAAATAATAAGCAAATAAATAATTAATACTTAATGGAGAATTTATGTCATATATTAATTAGTTAATAATAATTGATCACGATTAATTAAGTTATTAAAGATATAAATTAAGATTATTAATTTTTTTCTTTTTTTTATAAAAATATTATGTTCATATTCTTTTTAATAAAACAAATTAATATCCTTATAAGTTGATCACCAATTGATTAAACTAAATTATGTTTTATATTTAAGAAAATAACAAACTATTTAAATTACTACTTTATGTGGAGCATAATTTAAATTCTTATTCAATATGTCAAAATTAAATCCTAAAAACTAATTTTTAAATTTTAAATTTATTTTGAAAAATATGTCGTAAATATACTTTTTTGTAATAAACTTTGTAAAAATCTTGATTAAAGAAATAAAATTAGTTTATTTTATAAAAATATTTACCTAACTTAATATTTCACAAACATAACAACATAACTAATATCTCATAGTGATTTTGCTCATAGTTAATAAATGACCAATTTATTAAAAATAACATCGAGAACAATACATAAATTAAATCTGTAAATAAAAAAATACAATTAAAATTTAAACTTTAAATGTATCCTTCAATATATGGAACTTTAGTATCAAACTGTAATCTAAAAAACTCAAAAAAGATCTGTTTATATTGTTTATTGAATTTAAACTACTACATAAAACTATAGAAAATAAAAATTTCTAAAATACTACAAATTCTTGGAGATAATTTGTTTCTAATATATGAGCTGCTATTAGATTTTTGGTGTATTTGAAACAATGAAAATCGAGTTTATTTATAGGCTAAAAATGGGAGAGAAAAAAGGATTATGAATGAACAATCATCGTGCACTGTGGCCCATATCTTTCCACCATCGCGGTCTGCATTACTTTTGATATGGATGAAATTAAATCCGACAAAGATACACTACAGACTACTTTTATCTATGTCACAGCTCGCGTTGCTTTTCTTCCCTTTCCTTTTTCACCCAAGTTGGAACACATGTAATACTTTACATGTATTTTTCTTTTATTCTTTTAAGTTGCAATTGAGTACTTCTTTTACGATTCTCGAAGTGTTTATCTTTTGAATCATTTGAAGCTAAAAATACTAAAAAATAACAAAATATATCCGTGATTTATAAAACATATATTTGTTTAAATAATGATAAAATTATGTAAATTTAAATTTATTTATTTTATTTAAGTACAAATAAATAATATAATATTAATGTTTTTTAAATACTCATTACAAGCCTCAACTAGGTATGCAATAAGCCATTAAACCTCTTGGTTGCCGTAGTGGATAAGTTTAAATCTCGTGAGGGTTTTCAATGATGATACCTACAAACATTCTACTAAATGAAAAAATTAAAAGAAATAATAAAATAAAATAAAACAAATAACAAATAACAAATAAAAAACTAAAATTAAAAAAAATAAAGTAAAAATTAAATGATAAAAATTCTTACGTTTTAGCCTTTTTTAAGTTTATAATTAACATCCAAAGCATAAGCTAGATTAACATCATAAAGATTCATAGTTTATTATAAAAATTAATTACAAACAAAATTCACATTACATATAAAAAAATATGTCAATATTGACTCGCCTAATTTTAGTGCTAGGAATCCAAATTCATTTCGACTCTAATCATCACAAGTCAAACTCTCAATATTATATTGATCCTTTCAGTTCAAGCACTCAAACAAATGTATATGCGAATAGAAATTATGTAAATAAATAAACTAACGGGTTCGCATATGTTTAAAAAAGAAAGGCTCAAAATAGTGTGCAACATTGATCTCATTAAATGAATCAAATGATAGGATTTATTAAGAATTAAATACAATTTTCATGCATAAATTAAGATCATTAAGTAAAAATACCAAGTATATGCTTTTAGAGATCAATGAAAATACAATGACTTTAAGGAATTTATTTCCTATCTTTGTTTTGTAATAGTCATTCTCATAACTTTGAAGAATTCTTTTGATTCATAATATTTAGTTATACTATTGATTTATTTCTTTTTTATACTCTCTTTTTATATATATATTTTTCTTTCTTTCTCTTTTTTTTAAAGAAAGTTTATCCATATACATATATGTATTTGATGAGAGGCTAATTCTTTGCCATTTTTGTAGTGGCTTTACGGAACCCCATATTTATCTTCTTTTTTAATAAGTCATGCATGAATGGAAAATGCATACATTTTTAATTTCTACTTAATTCATTTAATTTAAGTAATAAAAATAATTACATGATATTTCACTAGATGTTAAAAATCTTAACATTCAATGCAAAATTATACAGATCATCTATCAATTTAAATAATAAGAAAAGTGTTTAAAAGAGTAGAAAAATATTATCACTTAAAATTAAAAAAATTATAGGATCAAAATATTCTCATAAGGTATTCTCCACTATTTGATTCATAAACACCAATTTTTTTTTTCAATTTTAACATTCAATTATGAAACACAAATTATGACAGAAAACTAATTATCACATTATTTCATGATATGTTTAAGACATTAATCCAATAAAGGAAAGATTCAATTAATTGCTTAAAACCAACTAAAATCATGATAATTTTGTAGAAATTTTAAAAATGAATCTAACTACTATCCCTAAACTAATAAATAAACTAAACAAAAGGAAATAAATGTAAACAAATGTTTAATAAAAAATTTAAAATGCCTAAATCTATGTAACTTTTCCTCCACCATAACTTAGAATTTATATTATACTCAATATAACAAATGTAAATTAAAAGAAAAAGATAAAGAAAAGAAAACTTATCAATTTGATTTATATGATCATATAATGATGTAGAAAGTTAGGTGCATCCATCATCTCAAACAACTTAACCACATGGATATATTATACTTTTTATACATCACATCTCAACAAATATTTATACATTTAATAGTTCTAAATGAAATGAACATGGTTAACATAAATAGGGAATAAACTAAACTAAAATAAAATAAAGATAAAAAAACGACTACACGAAAAGAAAATAATAATACCTAAAATGATGAATTGTCTCCCACTAAGTGCTAGTTTAATGTCTTAGCAAAATGCTTCTTTTGAGGGATTACAATTTGTAAAATTTAATTCATCCATTATCAACATCATTATTGAGTTTGTTGCATATTTGTAAATACAAAATATACAGGTATGATAAGATTATCTACCTGTACCATTAAATCTTTTGCCCTACACTTTGGATATATTTGAGATTTATCCTCTAATTGTAGGGACATGATTATGGATTTAGATCACTCACTTTTAGCTACAAGTATAATGAATAAAGTATCATATATCAAACAAATAATTAAAATAAAAGAGATAATATTACCTAAAAATGATGGATTGCCTCCCATCTAGTGCCATTTAATGCCTTAGCAAGATGCTTCTTAGAGGCTAATACGATAATATTACCTCTTTCTTTGACTCCATCATAAAGAATATATATGTGTGACAAAGATAGTTAATATAATCAACATCAGAGCGGTAAAGCTCAAAAAGGTGCACCCACTTTTATACAAATTGAAAGAGTTCACGATCTGATAAAAAAAACTAAGGTAAGGAGACATAGAATCGTAAAGGACTTGGCTCTAACTCGCAAGATACAAAACAATAAAAACTTATGCAGTCCATTCAATAGAAGCACAAATAATATAATATCAAATAAGTAGACAACTTATAACAGTAGATATTATATATCAAAATAGAAAGTAAGTAAACAACAAATTCTTTCTAATTAGATTTATGTTTGGGTATGTACGTAGAACCATATCCACATAAAACTGAAATTATAATAGCTCAACAACTGATCACGTATAATAAGAAATATAATGAGGTAAACCCACATAGAGACTGCATTTATGTGGTATCATCCTCAGGTTGTTTAAGGCAACCACTCAGTGGAAAATAATTCACTAAACATTAAAATAGTTATAACTCTGATAGATAATAAAGCCGATATTACCTCTATCAATTACAACCTCTATCCAAACTGCCAACTTCTACTCTTACTTGGTACTTTCGTAACTACTTGGTTCAACACTCAAACCCAACTTTCCTTCACAACCAATACTATGCAATGCAGTATGATTGGTAGTAACAAGATGTGTAATCACTAACAACATCGAGGGACTCATAGTCCACTACAAATATCAAATCATGTATGGGAGATATATAATCAAACCTATATAGATGACGATTTGATAAATAACCTCAATGAATGACCCACACTCAAGTGTAAGCTCTCCAAAATAATTTTAAAATATATATAATTCTTAGTGTAAATTTTACCAGAGTGTTGTTACTAGAATCAAAAGGTAAAAAGTTGAGAGAAATGAGACTTATTTATAGAAATCAAATTCCCACCTCGTCAGCCATGTTTCTAACCACATCACCAAAAGTTGAGAGTGTTGTTGCCATCATTCCACCACCAAAATATCTCTTTCTACATCTATATATATGGTGGTGGAATGGCTTTGGAAATTGGATCTAAAACAAAATAACCTACAGCTCCCTATTCTATGTTAAATGAAAGCTAATTAAAAACCTATTACAAAAATTTTATTTATAGGTATGATGAGCAGAATCGTGATCGCCAAATACTTTGATGAACGAAAACTTGATGAGCGAAAACCGGCATCGCCGATCCTGCCAATACTTTGGTTTTATATTTATAAAACTCTCGCAAGTGCACGAATCATTTCGTAGAAAATGATAAGTATACTCCCAAGGTCGATCTAAGGAAGGAATGTATGTGGTTTTTAATTTATTATTCAAACTTTTAAAAACGAAATTAAATCCTAAACATCCTGTCACGTTTTTTTGGTTTTTGTGTTTTTAATCTAATTCTGAGAAAATTAAACATAGATTCAATAAACATTCATGCAAATTTTATCTTTTATAAATAGTGGAGTATTTATGGATATAATAACTAAGTTAATTATGCTTGCTCGTATTATTTAAGTTATTAAAGATATGAATTGATATTTATTGATTCTCCCTTTTTTGTATGAATACCACCTTTGGTGGGGTTAGATATTCTTTGTTAACTAAACAAATCAATTAACACCTATGGGTGGGGTTGATAACTAATTTGGTTAATTAAATTAATTCCTTTTTCTAAGAGATTGAAAATGAACCATTTAAATGCCACCTTTGGTGAGTTAGAACGATTTAACCTTTATTGAGGTGTCCAAATTAAACCTAAGAATTTAGTTATCCAAGTACTAACTTTCAAGTTTTAAAACCACTACCGAAAACATGTCGTCAATACATTTTCGGATAATAATTCTTATAAAAACTTTTGAAATAGAGCTTCACTCTAACTACGAGGCGATTGTACCATCAAATAAAAGAGCACTACTCTAAATCGAATAGGATAACTAAACCTTAAAATCTAATTTTTAGGTTTAAGTTTGTAATGAAAAATAATATATTTCTCTCTAACATTCTTAATATAAAATCATGAATAAAAATAAAATCAATTCATTTTAGAGATTTTTACCTATTTAATATTTCGCAAAGCATAACAACGTCATTATTACATCATGTTTAC
This sequence comes from Hippophae rhamnoides, assembly GCA_033030585.1. NCBI lineage: Eukaryota > Viridiplantae > Streptophyta > Magnoliopsida > Rosales > Elaeagnaceae > Hippophae > Hippophae rhamnoides. The sequence goes on from CM065436.1 coordinate 33,871,857, forward strand.
TAAACGGCCGGCCATGATTAAATTTAACCACAGACAAATTAAATATAACATGTAAGAATAAAGCATAAAAATAAGCGTAAAGAAAATAAAATCCTTACGAACTTGACGCTATTCCGTTCTTTGGAAAAACTCCAAGCGGAATTTGCACTCCCATTTATTGAATCAAAAAGCTAAAATATTACAAAAACATAACTAGTTCTTCCCAAAAGGAAGAACTCTAAAACTAAGAGAAACTAGCTAAAACATAAGAAAAACTAGCTAAAACATAAGAAAAACTAAAAAAAACTAAAAACTAAGAAATGGAGAGAAAGAAAGAAGAGAGAAGTGAGTTTTGAAGGTGTTTTTAGGTGTAGGGAAGGCGGGTATTTATAGGTGAGGATGGAGAGAAAAAATGAGTAAAAAAATGTTAAAAAAATATTAAAAAATTAAAAAATGTGTAATGGAAATGCTGAGGGCATCAATGACGTCGACGCGACGTCACGAGGCTGCTTGCACGTGAAAAATGGGGTGAAAACGCGTTGGGCGCGCGGAGGGCGGTGTTGGGCGGCGCGCTGGCTGTCATTGCCGCGTAGTCTTTGTGGCGTGAACGATAACCAGCGCGCTTGCGCGTAACGTACCAGCCTTGATTTGGGCGGGCAGGTCTTTGGCGTGTGGCGGCGGCGGCGCGTTTTTCTCTTTTTTGACATTTTTGACCTTTTTGACCCATTTTGTCCAATTTTTCCATATTTGTCGACCTTTACGCATTTATTTATTAATATATTTGTGATGTATTGCTTCCAGTATTCCTCTTTGAGTCTTTAAGTTGCATTTTTAAGCCAAAACACCTGAAAAACAATAAAAATACCCGTGATTCCGAAAAAGACAAATTTATATAAATATATGATAAAACATATAAATATATATATTTTTAATCAATTAATTTGCATAAAATCATGGTTATTTTAGTGCTTTTTGAGCACTCATCAAGGTAAAACTCATGTATAGAGGACTTTGGGTTGATTTAATGATGGCAGATCATGGTATAAGCTTTTCCACCCCCACAACATAGGGTACATTAAGATTTACAAAATTCATCCCAAATAAGTCATGTCATGGAACATGTTAATCCATGCCCTAACAAAAAAAACTCAATGTGCCTTTGTAATTTCATACCGAATGTGTATCATAGCACACATACTTCTTCACTACGACACACTTCACTTCTCTTTAAATTTTTCCTATACATCTTACAAACTAGTTGATTCTTCAAATAGGGCTTACATGACTTAATATTTTAAGTTCTTAGGGTGCAAATTAGGTGCTCCAAGTGTTGTTCTTCATTTGTTGAAAAAATTATACATTTTGAAGCTAAAGTACCTAAAATACAACAAAACATACCTATGATTTTCAAAATATAGATTTGCATAATTCATCACATAAACATGATATAATAAAATCTATTTATTATAATTAAGTACAATAAAATAAAAAAATAAGAGTGTTTTTCAAACACTTATCATAACCTCCAATTAACTTCTTGTTGGTCTCTAGAAGTTAAGCGATCTAAAAAATAAAAGCAAAAAATAAATAAACTAAACTATACTAACCTAAATCATTTCTGTATATCGACATGATTGTATTCAACATATGCAACAAGCCTTTAAAACCCTAGGTTTTCCTAGTGGATGTGTTTAAGTCTCATGAGGGCTTTTAGCGATGATATCCACAAACATCCTAACATGCAAAAACTAAAAATAAGAATATTAACATGAAAAAATAAAAATGAAAAATAAAAGTAACAAAATAAAGATTAAAATAACAAAAATTCTCATGCTTTATTTTCTTTTCATTTCATAATTGGAAAACTACATTTAAGATAAAATATGGTTTATATGAATGGTTAGCCATGCCTTTTGGTTTAACTAATTCTCCTAGTACTTTCATGAGATTAATGAACCATGTTTTGTGTGCTTTAATTGGAAAAAATTTAATTATCTATTTTGATGATATTCTCATTCATAACAAAAATTTGGAAGATTGTTTACCATATGTTGAGTTTCCATATAATCGTTATGTTCATTATGCTATTAAATTTTGACCTTTTGAAACTGTTCATGGTTTTAATCCTTTAACTCTATTGGATTTATCACCACTACCTGTTAATGAGAGTGTTAATTTGGATGGAAAAAGTAAAGTAGATTTTATTAAGTAGATTCATGAGAAAACAAGGCTTAACATTGAGAGCATGATTGAAAAATACTCCAAACAAGCCAACAAAGGGTGTTATAAGTTAATCTTTGAGCCTAAAGATTAGTTACGGATGCACATGAGAAAAGATTGTTTTCTAGAACAAAGAAAATCAAAGTTGCTACCATGAAGAGATGGTCCATTTCAAGTCATTGAAAAGATCAATGACAATAATGCCTACAAGCTAGACTTGCCTAGTGAGTATACTATCAGTGCTACTTTTAATGTTTCTAATCTGAGTCCTTTTGATGTAGGAAAATATTAAGGACAAATCCTTTACAAGAGAAATGGAATGATGGAAATATGGCTTCCAAAATAAGTATAGATTCACTTGAAGTACCACTTGGTACAATTACAAGATCATGGGCAAAGAGATTCAACGATGCTTTGAATGGGCTGATGTAAGAAGTTTAGGCTCAAGCCAATTCATGTAAGCTTATGGAGGAATGCCTATATGTTCATAAAAGATATGTCAACATGCTGCAAATTCTAGAATAATACAGCAAGGAAATTCAAAATAATTAGTTTAAATTTAAATAATATGTGAGATTATTTTTATTTTGTAGATAACACAAATAAGGCATATTCCATTTAGGTTAGCTTCCTTTTTCTAATCATGGATGTATGATTTGGAGAGAAATAAATTTGGTTGTATTATTTACCATTTTGGGCGTGTAGCTTAAGGGGCAAAGAACCTAGACATTTTCTTTTTCTATTTTTGGTAGTTGCCCTTTTCTTATATGGGCATGTAATAGCCTATAAAGATTCCTTTTTAATTCAATAAATAGCAAAATATTTCAGATCAAAAATTCTGAGAGTAAAATTTATCTTTGGTTCTCTTAAGAACTTTTGATCTTATCAGATTTGTCTTTGGCATTCATACATCGACTTATCAATCGATTCTCCATTCATTGATTATGGTGTCTTCCTCATACCAAGGTTCACATATCTTTATAGGTATTGGGTTGTAGTTTCCATCCAAATTTGTAGTAGAACAATGTTAGCAACTAATTTTTGTTAAGGGTTTCATCACAAGTTGGTGTGGTTCATATTACTATAACTTTAGGAAAAATAATGTATCAGTCCCATAGTTTTCAACTAGAGCACTTTAGTCTTATAAATTTGGAAAAAGGCCAAATTTAGTCCTAAATGGGTGCATTTTAGTCCTAAAAATGGTGCACATAAGTCCTGTAACTTTGGGCTTTTAGGACTACAATGCACATTCTTTCACAATTATGGGAATAAAATGCTCCAGTTGAAAGTAATGGGGCTAAAATACTTCTTTTTTAAAAGCAATAGGATGTTTCATTCCCTCATTCAATGTAAAAATCATCAAGAATTATGGTGAAAATGACCTATGATAGAGCATGTTTCTTGGCTAATTAGTTTTTTTTTCAAATCACAATAGAATGTCATTTTATGTGGTTGAGGTTATGATTTTAACCTTCTATAGTTTTCATGTTTGATCATTGGTTTCCACTCACACACAAAAAAGCATAACATCTATCATTTTACTACTCTTTCTAATTCCCTCACACAAGATCATCAGGATCAACACAATACAATCTACAAGTATTAGGATTGTGCAAGCAATATAATGTACCTAAGTATGGATATCGATCCCACAAGAAATTTCGTAACTTATAATCGAGTACCTTTTTAATTATTACAAATAAAATTTCGAAAAAATGAATATTATAAAAACTGAAAAAATAAATGAAAACCAATTTTAAATCGCAAGACTCAATAACTACGAAGATATATGAGAAAACAATCTAGGAATCTTTAATACCCTAATTTCCAAATGTATGAATCACTAAACTCCCCTTAATGTAATCATCAATCAATTATATGATCAATAAACCTATCCTAGCATGCATTCCTTTCTCGATTACACTACACACTATATAGTAATTAACCTAATTACACTTGCATGTCAATTAGATTGCATACTACTCATTAAGTTCATCAATTATAGATCACACATAAGAATCATACATCTCTGCCTGGAAACTATGCATGTTATTTAATTAAGACAAACAATTAAATAATTATCTCAAATATATTTAAATGCCTCTATAGATCAATTATTGGTCAAATAATGAATAACTTAACAATCAGATTAAATAATATAACTAAATTGTATTAACAGTTAGGGTAAAATATTAAATCATCAAACGTAGAAAATTGGGTTCATTAGACCCTAGTCTAATAAATTAACTAGACATAATTATGTTCTTAAAGCTCACATTTTTAATACAGAAGGACAATAAAATTAATAAAGAAAGGAGAAGAAGAAGAGATACACTCAATATCTTGATTTGTTGAACTTATCTTTTCTTGAATCCTTCACAAAGATGTGTCTCCTTTAATCTCTTCTTAGCAACTGCTAAGGTTTTGATTCTTAATTATGTGTTCTTTATGACCACCATATAATGCTTTAAATAGGCTTAAATTAATCCTTATTAGATTAGGATTCGTATTACTTTTGTCCAAGGGCTGAGATTGAAAGATGGAATTCAATTTAAGGCAAATATATTCAAATCCTTACTGCTCGATCAATCAAACCTATTCTCGATTGATCAAGTAAACCCTTGATTAATCTACAAATATCTAGATCGATCTATTCCCTTGTCGATCCTGTATTTGTCCAAAGTTTTGTCTATTTTTTATTTTTTTGATATCTTTTCACCTACATAGTTATATTCAACACAAATTAAGCTTATTCATTATATTTAAGCAAAAAAATACAAATAAGTGGTTTATAAGTAACTAAATAACTCTAATTTTATAGAGTTATCACACCCCTAACTTAACTATTTGCTTGCCCTCAAGCAAAGCCAAGTCTAACTTGCTAAAATGTTATGGGAAGCATATTCATAAACATATATCTATTAATACATACATGTTCAACGAAAGTACCCCTTCAAAAGTTGTATAATTCTATCACAAGGAATTTCACATATCCATCAATCAACAATCCATTAATACAAGGATATGCAAGGTTTTTGACAAATTGAATTATGTGTGTATTGCATATGATGTCATCTAATGCATTCATGAAATCAACTTATATATGAGGATTCTTATCAATTATGTCTTAGGACAAGTTTCATAGGTCTATTCTTCACACCCCTTTCCACTAATGTAATTATGAACTTAGCTAAAGATCAATAGGGCTTTACATTCTTGTAGTGTAAGGTTTAGGTAAGGGTAGATAAATGGATATATTCAGGATTTTTTTCACACCTTAGCTTTATTTTTATTAATTATGCAATATTTAACTTCAATTGAGCTTTCATTTGATATTTCTATGCACCCTATCCTACCATTATTTTGTTCCACATCTCTTCTTCACTTTCTTTTTCTCTCTCTCTTTCTCTCTCTATTTTCAATAGATGTGAAGAAGTAGGGTGTATTACATTTCACCTTGCTCTATAGTATAGAATATGATTGCATTTTTGATATAAGCTAAAGGTGTAAGGGTAAAGTTAATGCTTATTAGTTAGGCTAAAAATATGGCTTAAAGATATGAATGGTTCTTAGTAAGGCTTAAAAGGGTCACTAAGGATATAAACAATGGTAAGGTTGAAAGGCTCAAGCGATCCAATAAAGGCTCAAATCATTTCTCAAGACAAATGCTATTTAGGGTTTAGCCATAAGGGATGATCAAATTGACTCTAAATTATTGTACACATCATCAACTAGCATAACTTACCCCAAAATCAATTATGAAAATGTGCATAAAAATCTGAATCAATTCAATCAAAGCTAGCAAATATATCACATGATTAATGTAAGTATTTTAACGAGCATGTTACATTTCTTATACTAATCATGACAACTAATTCTACCATTTGGTTCATATGCTTTATATCAAATATGCATGCATTTGGTTTACATGTATTCATCAATTTCTACCCAAATCATGATCAAACACATCCTCAAAAATGAAAAATACCCTAAAAAAATGAAAATGCATACTAGACACCAAAACAATGCATACTTAACATTAAAGTAGAGAATGAAGTTCCCTCCCTCACACATAAATTGCACATTATCCCCAATGTGCACATATGAATATGAGAAAGGGTGAAAGGAAAGAAAACTCCCTTAGCCTTGGCACACCATATCTATCATTGAAACTACTCAATATTTGTTGTGCCATTGCCCTTCACATTTATTCACCTACAAAATAGAAAAATTATAAGTAAAATAATATTAGATTGCCTCCCAACAAGCACCAATAATCAGCTCCTAAGGTGCATCCACCAAGGTCATCACAACCTTTTCATTTCGCATTTGGTCTCCAAGAGAGTGCTTTACTCTCCCTTTTAACCATGAACCACTCTTTTTTTTTTGTTTATCAATTCAATGGAACCGTGGTTTGTTACCTTAGTGATGGTGAATGAACCTAATCATATACTCTCAAGTTTACCAAGAAATAATTTGAGTCTTGAGTTATACAATATTACTTTCTATTCAGGTTCAAAAGTATGATGGATAATTTTCTTATCATGCCATTTCTTCAAGTAATGCAAAAGTTTCCTCTTCAATTTTACTTATTAAAGCTCCTCCAGTTGCATCATCAATTATGGTTCTTGGTTACCTCATTAATCCATTATGGAATGTTTGCACTTGCAACCAAGTAGGAATACAATGGTGTAGGCATCTTCTTAATAGCTCTTTCTAGCATTCCTAATTTTCATAAAGTGATTCCCCTTCAAATTGCTAAAAATATGTGCTACCATTTATGAGATTAGATGTCTTTTAAGGTGAAAAGTAATATGCTAAGAAATTTTAAGCCAATTGATCCCATGTAGTGATAGACTCAGTAGGTAGTGATTGTAACCATGCCTTAGCTTTATTCCTCAGTGAGAAAAGAAACAATCAAAGGTGAATTGCATCATCTGATACACCATTAATCTTGAAGGTATCACACATTTCTAGGAATAAAGCCAAGTGAAGATTTGGATCATCATTGACTAATCCTCCAAATTGATTTGCTTGTACCATTTGAAGGACTCCTGGCTTAAATTTGAAGTTGTTAGCATTGATGCCTTGTGTATTGATGAGCAGAATCAGGATTGCCAAAAACTTTGATGCCATCCCCGGCAACGGCGCCAAAAACTTGATGAGCAGAATCGGGATTGTCAAAAACTTTGATGAGCGAAAACCGGCATCACCGATCCTGCCAATACTTTGGTTTTATATTTATAAAACTCTCGCAAGTGCACGAATCATTTCGTAGAAAATGATAAGTATACTCCCAAGGTCGATCTAAGGAAGGAATGTATATGGTTTTTAATTTATTATTCAAACTTTTAAAAACGAAATTAAATCCTAAACATACTGTCACGATATTTTGGGTTTTTGTGTGTTTTAATCTACTTACATAAAAATAAACATAGATTCAATAAACATTCATGCAAATTTTATCTTTTATAAATAGTGGAGTATTTATGGATATAATAACTAAGTTAATTATGCTTGCTCATATTATTTAGGTTATTAAATATATGAATTGATATTTATTGATTCTCCCTTTTTTGTATGAATACCACCTTTGGTGGGGTTAGATATTCTTTGTTAACTAAACAAATCAATTAACACCTATGGGTGGGGTTGATAACTAATTTCGTTAATTAAATTAATTCCTTTTTCTAAGAGATTGAAAATGAACCATTTAAATGCCACCTTTGGTGGGGTTAGACAGTTTAAACTTTATTCAAGGTGTCCAAATTAAACCTAAGAATTTAGTTATCCGAGTACTAACTTTCAAGTTTTAAAACCACTACTGAAAACGTGTTGTCAATACATTTTCAGATAATAATTCTTATAAAAACTTTTGAAATAGAGCTTCACTCTAACTACCGGGCGATTGTACCAACAAATAAAAGAGCACTACTCTAAATCAGAACGGATAACTAAACCTTAAAATCTAATTTTCAGATTTAAGTTTGTAATGAAAAATAATATATTTCTCTCTAACATTCTTAATATAAAATCTTGAATAAAAATAAAATCAATTCATTTTAGAGATTTTTACCTATTTAATATTTCGCAAGCATAACAACGTTATTATTATATCATGTTTACAAATAGCTAGCACAATTAAATTTAATCACACACAAATTAAATATAACATGTAAGAATAAAACATAAAAAATAACTGCAAAGAAAATAAAATCCTTACAGTACTTCAATGCCATTCCTGTTGCTAGAAAACCTCCAAACGGAATTTGCACTCCCATTTATTGAATCAAAAAGCTAATAAATTACAAAAACATAACTAGTTTTTCCCAAAAAGGGAAGAACTCTAAAACTAAGAGAAACTAGGTAAAACATAAGAAAAACTAAAAAAAACTAAAAACTAAGAAATGGAGAGAAAGAAAGAAGAGAGAAGTGTGTTTTGAGGTGTGGAATGAAGTGAAGAGAAAGGGGGTATTTATAGGTGAAAATGGAGAGAAAAAGTGGGTGAAAAAATGTTAAAAAATGGTGAAAACGCGTAGTGCACATAGTGAGGTCATTGATGATGTCAGCATGATGTCATGGGGCGGCTGCACGTGAAAAATGGGGCGAAATGGCATCGGCGCGCGCGGAAGGCAGCTGGGGCGTGCACAGGCGCGCGCGCATCTGGAGGAAGGTGCGCACATCTGCACACGGACGGCACCGTCTTCTTGGCGCGCACGCTCAGCCGGTAGCGCATAGGATAGCTCCGGTAGCGATTTTCTCCTTTTTGACATTTTTGACCTTTTCGACCCATTTTGTCCAATTTTTCCATATTTGTTGACCTTTCCCCATTTATTTATTTTTATATTTGTGATGTATTGCTTCCAGTATTCTTCTTTGAGTCTTCAAGTTACGTTTTTAAGCGAAAATACCTAAAAAACAATAAAAATACCCGTGATTCCGAAAAAGATAAATTTATATAAATATATGATAAAACATATAAATATATATATATATATATTTAGTCAATTAATGTGCATAAAAGCATGGTAATTTTAGTGCTTTTTGAGCACTCATCATGTATCGATAGATGATCGGGATCCATCTATTTGCGAGACTACAAAATTCCGTAAAGGTTTAGGGATCACAATAGCTCATTGATCTACTTATTATTCTATCATAACCCTTAATTGATCTTTTACTAATTATTTTCTTTTAAGCAAAGTAAAGTTCACCCTATTTCTAGATCAAAAGAACCATATTTTCATCTATCAACTTAGGCATTCAATAGAAACACAAAAAAAATTAAAAGGTCCAAACAAGTATAATAATAACCATTATTGATATATGTTACAAGTACGAAACCTTTCAACAATAACACCAAAAACTTAATCAACAAAATGCAATCTGTAAGAATATGGGTTGTGTAAGTATATAATATACCTAAGTATAGATATCGATCCTACATGAAGTTATGTAACTTATAATCGAGTATCATTATAATTATTACAAAAACTATTTGGACAATAGAGAATTATAAAAAAACTAAAAAAATAAATGATAACTAATTTTAAATCGCAAGACTCAAGAACTATGAAGATATATGAAAAAACAATATAGGAATAATTATTCTCCCAATTTCTTAACATGTGAATCACTAAAATCTCCCTAATATAACCATCAATCAATTATATGATCAATTGAATCCAACCCAGCATGCATTCCTCTCTCAAGTATACTACAATCTTATAGTAATTAACTTTATCACACTGTTATGTCACCTAACTTAGAGGCCCAATCGTTTCTTGAATCATTCACCATTTTCCCCAAAATTATTTTCACATCTCTATTGAAAAATTCCACTTGCCCAATTTTTTTAAGATGATAAGGGGTAGATACCTTATGCTTAATCCCGTACTTAGACAATAAAGATTTGAAATCTCTATTGCAAAAGAGACTACCTCTATCACTAATAATAATCCAATTAGTTCCAAACATAGTAAAATTTGTTTTATTGAAATTTCATGACAACTTTGGCATCACATATGTTGTTGGGTGTATCAGAGCACAACATTGGCATAACAATCTCGATCTTGCCGATACTTTGGTTTTATATTTTTAAAACTCTCCCAAGTGCACGGATCATTTTATAACAAATGACAAGTATACTTTCAAGGTCGATCTAAAGAAGGAATATATGCAGTTTTTAATTTATTATTCAAAATCTTAAAAACGAAATTAAATCCTTAACATCATGTCATGATATTTTAATTTGTGTGTTATAATCTAATGACATAAGAAAAATAAACATAGATATGATTCAATAAACAATAATGCAAGTTTTTATCATTCATAACAGTGAAGTATTTATGGATATAATAATTAAGTTAATTATGCTTGCTTATATTATTTAGGTTATTAAATATATAAATTGATATTTGTTGATTTTCTTTTTTTGGTATGAAAGTATCCTTAGGGATGGCTTAAATTCTTTTGTTTAATATTAATTAACTAATATCTTTAGGTGGGGCCTATTAATTAATTAAGTATTAAACTTTAGCTTTATTTATAAGAAAATAGCAAACCATTTGATCACATTTTTAGGCAGAGTCAAGTAATTAAACTTTAATCAAGGTGTCCAAATTAAACTTAAAAATTTAATTGTCCGAGTACTAACTTACAAGCTTTAAAACTATTACTGAAAATATGTCGTCGATACATTTTCAAACAATAGTTATTATAAAAGACTTTCGGAATAGAGCTTTAATATAACTATCGGAAGATTGTACTAACAAATAAAAATGCACTACTCTAAATCAGACCGAATGATTAAACCATAAAATCTGATTTTCAGATTTAAGTTTGTAATGAAAAATAATATATTTTTCTCTAATATCTTTAATATAAAATCTTGAATAAAAACAAAATTAATTTATTTTATAAAGATGTTTTAATATTTATTATTTCGCAAGCTTATTATTATATCATATTTACAAACAACTAGCCATATTAAATTTAATCACAAACAAATTAAATATAACATATAAGAATAAACATAAAAAGATAATTGTAAAGAATTCAATAAATTATACCTTAAAAGAATCCTTACAATAATTTGATGCTAATTTTGTTGTTGGAAAACCTCCAAACGGATTTTCATTTCCGTTTATTGGATCAAAAATTGAAAAGTCTATAAAAGCATAGCTAGTTCTTCTCAAAAGGAGAAGAATTTTAAAACTAAAAACTAAAAAGAATATTTTCTTGAGAGAGAAAGATAGAGAGAGAAAGAGTTGAGAAAATTGTGTGTTTTATATAATAGAGGAAAAATGGTCCTTTTATATGTGAGAAAAAGGCCAAAAATGCTGGGAAAATAGTTTAAAAATTGATTTTGGGTGCGTTTGGATAGGCTGGCATATGTGTGGGTCATAAATATATCAATAGATGAGCATTTGATGGGCACGGGAGCATGCGAGACAAGACGCAAGTGGGCGGTTAGCACGCATGGGGCACGATACGGGCTTGTGGCTATCACACATGGAAATTAGTGTAGCGTGTGGCATTCATGCATTAGACGTGTGTTGGCTGCTTGCAGTGGCAGCGAGCATTCGAGCATGTGCTGGGATACGTGCGTACATGTACTGGGTTGAGTGCGGGCATGTGCTGGATGTGTGCCGGCTATGTGCAAGCGTGTGTCGGCATGTGCTAGCATGTGTGCATGGGACTCGATGTAGATATGCGGCTGCACGTGAGATTTTGACCTTTTTGACATTTTAACCATTTTGACCCATTTTGTCCATTTTTTCATCTTTTTGACTATCTTCATTTATTTTCTCAATATATTTATGATGTATTGCTTCCAGTATTTTTCTTCGAGTCTTTAAGTTATTTTTGAACGAAAAAAACCTAAAAAATAATAAAAATACTCGTAATTCCGAAAAGACAAATTTATATAAAAATATGATAAAATCATACAAATATGAATCTATTTAATCAATTAAATTACATTAAATCATGATAATTTTAGTTCTTTTTAAGCACTCATCACAACCCCCAACCAGCTTATTGCTAGTCCTTTAGCAAGGGAAGCGATAAAAACTAAACATTAAACTTTCATAAATCACTTTTATGGATTGACATGGTTGTATTTAGTGTATATATGCAACAAGCCTTTAAACTCCTAAATTTTCCTAGCGAATGAGTTTAAGTCTCGTGAGGGTTTTCAATAATGATACCCACAAACATTAACAAAAAAAAAAATGAAAACAAAATAAAACAAATAAAATAAGAAGTTAAATAAAATTTAAAATAAAGTAAAAAGACTAAAATAAAATAAAAAAATATATCATGCTTATAATCTCTTTTAAATTTCATAATTAAAATCTTAAGCATAGATTATTTCAACTTCTTAAACATTCATGATTTATTATAATAATTAATTGAAAATCATTTTCATATTTCATATTTCATATAAAAAATGTATCAATTTAATTTGTCAAGAATCCGAATTCTCTTCGACTCTATTACTCACAAGTAATACTCTCAAAAACATTGAATTCTATGTGTTCAAACACTCATACTAATTTATATGCAAAATAGTTAATGTATAGAAATGAGGAAAATATGTTCATATATGTATAAAGAAGAAAGGCTCAAAGTGTTATTTTAACATTGATCTCATGAAAGGAATCAAATGTAAAGATTTATAAAATATTATACATTACTTTCATGCATCAATCAAATTCATCAAATAAAAATATCAAGTAATATTCCTTTTAGAAAATGTAGGAAAATGCAATGACTTTTTAGGGAATTAGTTCCTATATTTTCTTTTGCATTAAACCATTTCTCACAACTGCTTTGGATTTTTAAGTCATAGTATATATTATACTATTCATTTTTCTCTCTTTCTTTCTATTTTTTCCTTTTCTCTTATATTTTTTTATTATAAGAGAATCTACTTTTTTAGTGAGTGAACCCATGTACAGAGTATACATTTTTTTATATGGTAAGGTGAGAGGTTAATATTTGGCTTTTCTGTTTGTATTTGTGTAGGTAACCCTAGATATATCTCTTTTTTAATAGAAGTCATGCATGAATGAAGAAAAACATATACTGTCAATTTCTACTTAAATAATTTAATCTAGGCAAATAAAAAATAAAAATATAACACTTCATTAAGATGTAAAAATCTAGATATTCAATGCAAAGTTTTATATAGATCATCTAATAATGCTGAAAAAAATAAAATAAGAAAAGTGTTTACAGTAGAAAAAATAATATTTATCACTCAGAATAAAGTATAATGGGCTCAAATTATATCTCACAAGGGTAGTCACCACTATTTAATTCCTAAACACCGATTTTGGTTTTAATATGGTTTCCACACCTTATAAAGAAATACTAGTCATGACAAAAACTAACTAATTACTATATACTCCATGATATGTTTTCAAAAATTAATCTAACAGTACAAAAGACTTAACTATTTACTTAAATTTTATTTAGAGAAATGATAATTTTTTGTGGGAAAACTTTTAAAAACTAATCCTAACATTCTAAAAATTATTAAACCATAAAGAAAATAAAATCAAGCACAATAAAAATGAAAATGTGAATATAAATTTTTTTAAAATTGTCAAATTTTTTGAAATTAAGCACGGTAACTTTTCATCACCCCCAACCTAGAACACACATTGTCTCTAATGTAACAATTGTAAATTGAAGAAAAAGAGAAAAGAGAAGAAAAGTTACCTATTTCTTGAGAATGTGCAAGTAGTGATGGAGAAATATAGGTGCATCCATCATGTTTATCATTAATGTTCACACTGGAAGATCATTGTGAACTTCTAATATCTCAACAAATATTTTTAGTTTTAAAAATTCTACAATTATTCACATGCAATTAAATAAAATAAATTAAATAAATAAAATAAAATTACCTAAAATGATGGGTTACCTCCCACTTAGCGCTTAGTTTAACGTCTTAGCAAGACGTAACTTGGGAGATTTCATTTTTAGTAAACTCAATGTCCTCACATCCTTAAGTCAATCAAACCTACAGGTAAGACAAGGTCGTCTACCTATACTTTTTCAGTCATTTCCTATGGATTTTCAAAATTTTATTTACTTAAAACTAGGAACATAATTTTGGGTGTTAGATAACCCACATCTAGGTGCAAGTCAAATAATTAAGGCATCAAAATACAATTGTACCTAGATCTAACAAAGCAACTACCTCTTTTTATCACAAATTGTAATTAAAAACTTTGAAATTTTTGAGATCGCTTTAGAATTTTATTTTATTTTATGATAATCTCTAAGTTTAACAACATAATCAGTATTAATCAAGAGTGCTCTCAGGAAAGAATGGTGGGGCAAGGCCTCCTTAAAAACCATCCTCCTAGATAGAGCAATGTTTCCCTTAGAAATTTACTTTTCATTAAATCTAAGTTAATTAGTTTTTTTTTATTTTTTTAGAGCTTATTATTAAAATAATTTTTTTTTCTTAATTTTTTTTAATTTTTTTAAGATTTTTTTTAAATATTTTTAATTTTTTTGAATTTTTTTAGAACTCAAAATAAATAAATAAAATCATAATTATTTACAACACAAAAAGTTTTCAAAATTTTGATAAATAATTTAAAAACGTTATTCCTTCCTCAACAATGGCACAAAAAACATGATGAGCACAACATTGGCATAACAATACCAATATTGCGGATACTTTAGTTTTATATTTGTAAAACTCTTGCAAGTACACGAATAATTTTATAGAAAATTACAAGTATACTCCCAAGATCGATCTAAGAAAGGAATATATGCGGTTTTTAATTTATTATTCAAAATCTTAAAAATAAAATTAAATCCTAAACATCATGTCACGATATTTTGGTTTGTGTGTTCTAATCTAATGACATAATAAAAATAAACATAGATATGATTCAATAAACAATAATGCAAGTTTTTATCATTAATAATAGTGGATTATTTATGGATATAATAATTAAGTTAATTATGCTTGCTCATATTATTTAGGTTATTAAAGATATAAATTGATATTTGTTGATTTTCTCTTTTTGGTATGAAAGTATCCTTAGGCGGGGCCCAAATTATTATTTTTAATATTAATTAACTAATATCCTTAGATATGGTCTATTAATTAATTAAGTATTAAATTTTAGCTTTATTTTTAAGAAAATAGCAAACCATATAATCACAGTTTTAGGTGGAGTCAAGTAATTAGACTTTATTTAATTTGTTCAAATTAAAACTAAGAATTTAATTATCCGAGTACTAACTTTCACGCTTTAAAACCATTACCAAAAATATTTCATCGATACATTTTCAAACAATAGTTATTATAAAAAACTTTTGACATAGAACTTCACTCTAACTACTGGACGATTGTATCAACAAATAAAAGAACACTACTCTAAATTAGATCAGATAATTAAACCTTAAAATCAAATTTTCATATTTAAGTTTGTAATGAAAAATAATATATTTCTCTCTAACATGCTTAATATAAAATCTTGAATAAAAACAAAATCAATTTATTTTATAGAGATGTTTTACCTATTTATATTTCACAAGCATAACAATGTTATTATTATATCATATTTACAAACATCAAGCCATGTTAAATTTAATTACTGACAAATTAAATATAATATATAAGAATAAAACATAAAAATATAATTGTAAGGAATCCATTAAATTTATACCTTTAAAGAATCCTTATAGTAATTTGATACTAATTATGTTACTAGAAAACCTCCAAATGGATTTGCATTTCCGTTTATTGGATCAAAAAATAAAAAATATATAAAAGCATCTTCTCAAAAAGAGAAGAACTTAAAAACTAAAAACTAAAAAAAATAAACTTTCTAGTTGAGAAAATTGTGTGCTTTGCAATGGGGCAAAAAGATCCTTTTGTAGGTGAGGAAAAGGCCAAAAAAGGTGGGAAAATATTTGAAAAATTGATTTTGGGAACTTTTGGATAGGATGGAACATGTGTGGGGTGCACATATTTTGGTAGACGGGCAATTGGCATGTGCAGGCACGCGGCGAACGCAGTGCAAGTGGGCGACTATCATGAGTGGGGCACGGCGTGGGCATGTACTGGTGAGCATGGAAATTAGTGTTGTGTGGGTAAGGCATGTCCTAGGTGTGTACCAGTTGTGTGTGGGTGTGTGCTAGGCATGTGCCGACTATGTGTTGGCATGTGTACACATTGGTGCATATGGGACTCGACACGAATGGGAGGATGTGTGCGAGATTTTGGCCTTTTTGATATTTTTGATCGTTTTGACCCATTTTGTGCAATATTTCCATATTTTTGACTTTTCCTCCTTTCTTTTCCCAATATATTTGTGTTGTATTGCCTCAAGTCTTTTTCTTTGAGTCTTTAAGTTATTTTTGAATGAAATACATGAAAACAATAAAAATATCTATGATTCCAAAAAGACAAATTTATATAAAAATATGATAAAATCATACAAATATGAATCTATTTAATTAATTAAGGTACATTAATTCATGGTAATTTTAGTGCTTTTTAAGCATACATTAGATGTGGCTTTTACCCAATTTGACACATAATCCACACCTAGTAATACATATTACTTACCAAAGGATGAGGGGAAAGGTCACATAAAGTCAATGTCACAAAATCAAATAATTCTACTTCAAGTATATTTTTTAAAGGGATCTTATCTCTTTTGGAAATGTTACCTATTATTTGGCATCTATCACATGTTTTTATGTAAAGGTATGAATCTCTAAATAGTGTAGGAAAAAAATAGCTAGATTGAAGTATCATAGCTATTTTTTATGTGCTCCCAAAATGGCTTTTATAGTCTGAAGTATGGCAATAGTGAAGGATACTTCCTTCCAACTTCATCATAAGGGATGAGCCTCCCTAAAATACCATCACCGCCTTCTTTGTAGAGGTATGAGGGATCCAAAAAATAATATTTAACATCATGGAAAAATTTCTTCTTTTTTTCGATGTGAGATTAGATGGAAGGATGTTGGTAACCAGGAAGTTTGCAATGTCTACATACCATAGGATGTTAATTTGAGTCATTGAGAGAATTTTCTCATCTGGCAAAGATTCCCCAATTTCCATGTTGTCATCGACATTAAATTTCCTCTCCAATATAGATAGATAGTCTACCACATGGTTCTCTATTCCTCTTTCATCATAAATTTCCAAGTCAAACTCTTATAAAAGGAGATCTCATCTGATCAATCTTGGTCTGGCATCCTTCTTTGTCATGAGGTAATTTATTACAGAGTGGTCCATATAAACAGTCACCTTGGTCCTAACCAAATATGATTTTAATTTCTCAAATGCATATGCAATGGATACGAGTTCCTTCTCTATAGTAGCATAATTTATTTGAGCATCATTGAGAGTTTTGCTTGTATAATATATGGCATGGAACATCTTTTCTTTTTGTTATCTCAAAATAGCCCCAATAGCAAAGTCACTTACATCATATATTAATTATAAGGGCTTACTCCAATGAGATGTTACTATAATTGGTGTTGATACTAATTTATATTTAAGCACTCGTAATGCCTTTAAACATTTATCATCAAATCTGAAAGGCACATCTTTTTCCAATAGATTGCACAAGGGTTTGGAAACTTTGGAAAAATCTTTAGTGAATCTTCAATAAAAGCCCACATGTCCAAGAAAACTCCTAACCCCTCTTAAATTGGAAGGTGGTGATAGTTTATCAATTACTTCTATCTTAGCACTATCCACCTCAATACCTTTAGATGAGACTTTGTGACCTAACATACCTTCTACACCATAAAGTGACATTTTAGCCAATTTAAAACGAAATTTTCTTCTTTGCATCTTATTAACACTAAGGAGAGATAATATAAACACTCATTAAATGTGTTCCCAAAAACCAAAAACTCATCTATGAAGATCATTAAATGCTTCTCTACCATGTATGATAAAATAGCCATCATGTAGCGTTGAAATGTTATAGGTGCAATGCATAATCGAAATGGCATTCTTATAAAAGTAAAAGTTCAATATAGACATGTGAATGTGGTCTTTTCTTGGTCTTGAAATGCCATGGTGATATGATTGGAAGCTGGAATATCCATCTAGAGGGAAAAATAAGGAATGTCTGGCTAAATTATTAAGCATTTGATCCATAAATGGGAAAGGAAAATGGTCATTCTTTGTAGCATTAATCACCTTGCAAAACTACATTCATACTTTCCTTCCCATGATAGTGCTTGTGGGTATTACTTCATTTGACTAATTTTCCACAATAGTAATTCCTCCTTTTTTTTTGGTACCCATTGAATTGGGCTTACCTATTCACTATCAGATATTGGGTAAATGATGCCTACATCTAACCATTTAACAATTTCTTTCTTCACCATTTCTTTCATAATAGGGTTTAAATGACATTGTGCATCTCTAGTGGGCTTAGTTATGATCTCTAAAAAAATTTTATGCATGCATATGGATGGGCTTATTCCTTTGATGTCAATAATAGACTAGCTCTTTTAAATTCCTTGAGCACCTTTAATAGTGACTCTTCTTGCTTCACACTTAGACTAGTAAGGATTATGATTGAAACTGTCTCGTTCTCATCCAAATATGCAAAACAAAGATGGTTGGGTAAGGGTTTAAGCTCTAACTTGATTGGTTCCTCTATGGATATTTTGAGCCTAGACCTTGTCTCAAGACACTCCACAATTACATTAGATAAACTCAAGGGAGGCATAGCCTCCAAATAATTTGCATAATCAACAATATCAACTTGCATCACATATTCCAAAATTTCATCTTTAAAATAAGTTGAATTATTTTATAATGATTTCATTTTATTGTTCTTAGCATCATGTGTCAAAGTCTCAAGAGTGGGTGGTTCAATATATTTAGTTAAATTACCATTATGAATGTATGTGCCTAAGTGATTGTCATGGTATTTAACAACATGTGTATTTATATAATTAACAAGCACATATTCTAAAGCATCACTAGGGAACATGTTTTCAAGTACATCATTGGCTAGTGTATCAATAACATTTATCTTAAAGCAATCACTAGTATTATCAGTATCATGAAACTTAATTACTTTGAAAACATTTAATATTACCTATTCTTCATGCACTCTCATTGTAAGCTCACCTTTTGGTATATCAATGAGTGCTCTTTCGGTTGCTAAGAATGGATGATCAAGTAAAAAAAGAAGTGTTACAATCCTCCTCCTTGTCTAATAGAATGAATTTTACTAGAAAGATGAACTTGTCCACTTTTACTAGCACATATTCTACTATAACATGGGGTCACTTGATTAACCTATCTTCTAGTCGGAATGTTATTGAAATGGACTCGACTTCACTAACCCTTAATCTCTTGAACATTGATAATAGCATAAGGTTAGTGTTTACACCTAAGTCACATAATGCCTTGCCAAAATGTATGTTCCTAATTGTGCAAAGGATGTAAAAGCAACCCAGATCATTAAGCTTTTATGGTAGTTCTCTCTCAAAGATGGCACTACAATCTTCGGTTAAGGTTATTGTCTCATTATCTCTAGGCCTTCTTTTCATAGATAGAATGTCTTTCATGAATTTGGCATATGAAGGTATCTATTCAAATGGATCAATAACTGGTACATTTATATGCGACTTCTTGAAGACAACTAAATTTTTTGATAATTGATTGTCTAATTTTTGTTTTTGGAGTCTTCAAATGAAGGAAATAGTGGGTTTATAGAGGTTGTTCTTCTTTGGTTGAATCACTTTTTTTTTCAATTTTTCCTCCTCATCCTTTTTAGCTTACATCTTCTCTTCCAATGTTTTACCACTCCTTAAGGCTATTGCTTTACAATGCTCTTTACCTTCTCTTTTTGAATCAACTTCTGCATTGCTTGGAAGGTTACCTTGAGTTCTTTTACTTACATTTTAGGATAGTTTCCACATTTGAATCTCCAAGTTTTGAATAGAATTCCCATAAGTGGTCTCTATGTGATCCACTTTTGTACTTACTGAATGGAAAGTCTTTCATAATTCCTATTAAAGCACTTGTGTTGTCCACACTAGGTGGCTTCTTCCTTTTTGCTTATGGTTGTTGAAAACCTTATGTTGGGAAGGGTTGATGGTTGAATTTATTACCACCTTGATTATTGTTATTATTCCATGAAAAATTTAGATGGTTTATCCATCCTAGGTTGTATGTGTTTGAATATGGGTTTCATTGACAATTTTGATTGTTGACATAGTTTACTACTCAAGGAAGCCTCTTATATACCTCAGCAAAATGAGGTCTATTGCAATAATCATACCTCACGAATGGGATTTGTATGATATTTATCCCCGTACTACCACCATCTAACTTCTTAGTTAAGCCTAACAATATAGCATTTGTTTAAGCTTGCAATATTTCTATGATGTCTACATCTGTTGTTCTAACCACTCTCCTTATGTTAAAACTCTCCACATGCCATTGGCAATTGTTAGATGCCATCTCATCAAGTAATGCAAAATCTTGCTCTTCATTTTTACTTATTAAATTTGCTCATGCTACAACATCAATTATGGTCCATGGCTACCCTATTAATCCATTATAGAATGTTTTCACATGTAGCCAAGTAGGAAGACCATGGTATGAGGCTCTTCTTAACAACTTTTTGTAGCATTTCCAAGCTTCATAAAATGGTTCCCCTTTAAATTCTTGAAAATATGTGATGTTTTCTCTAAGCTTAGCTATCTTTGAAAGTGGAAGTACTTTTCTAAGAATTTTGAGCCAATTGATTCCATGAAGTGATTGACCAGTAGGTAGTGATTGTACTCATGCCTTAGTGTTGTCCCTCATTGAGAAAGGAAACAAGTGAAGGTGAATTGCATCATTTTATACACCATTCATCTTGAAGGTGTCACATATTTTCAAATACAAAGCCAAGTGAAGATTTGGATCATCGTTGACTAAATCTCCAAACTAATTCTCATATACCATATGAATAACTCCTAGCTTACGTTTGAAGTTGTTAACATTGATGCATGATCCATTGATGGATAATTGGGCTTCATCTGCTTGTGGGATTGTAAAATCCTTAAAGGTTTAGGGACAATAATATCTCATTGATACCCTTGTTCTACACAACCCCTTATTAATCTTATGCTAACTATTCCCTTCTTAAGTAAAGTAAAGATCTCTCTATTTTTGGATCAAAAGGAACAACATTTTCACTTGTAAACCTGAGCATACAATAGAAAAACTAAAACAAAAGTTAAATGGTCCAAAAGTAACATAATAATAACCATTATTAATATCCTTACAAGTACTAAACTCTCTAGCAATGGTGCTAAAAGCATGATCAACATGATGCCATCCACCAGTATACCAATCACCCATGTAACATAATATACCTAATTATAGATATCCATCCTACAGGGAGTTGTGTAACTTATAACCGAGTATTAATATAATTATTACGAATACTATTTGGACAATAGAAAATTATAAAAAACTAAAAAAATAAATAGCAACTAATTTTAATCACAAGACTCAACAACTACAAAGATATATGGGAAAATGATCTAGGAATCTTTACTCCCCCAATTTCCTAATATATTGATGAGTGCTCAAAAAGCACTAAAATTACCATGATTTTATGCACATTAATTGACTAAAAAATATATATATATATTTATATGTTTTATCATATATTTATATAAATTTATCCTTTTCAGAATCATGGGTATTTTTATTGTTTTTCAAGTATTTTCGCTTAAAAACGTAACTTGAATACTCAAAGAAGAATACTGGAAGCAATACACCACAAATATATCAATAAATAAATGGCGAAAGGTCAACAAATATGGAAAAATTGGACAAAATGGGTCGAAAAGGTCAAAAATGTCAAAAATGAGAAAATCGCACCCAGAGCAGCCCATCCCGCGCACCCCAGCTGCACTCCGCGCGCGCCATCACCATTTCGCCCCATTTTTCACGTGCAGCCGCCCCCATGACGTCATGCTGACGTCATCAATGACCTCACCATTTGCACTACGCGCTTTCACCATTTTTTCACCCACTTTTTCTCTCCATTCTCACCTATAAATACCCCCATTCTCTTCACTTCATACCACACCTCAAAACACACTTCTCTCTTCTTTCTTTCTCTCTATTTCTTAGTTTTTAGGTTTTTCTTAGTTTTCCTTATGTTTTAGCTAGTTTCTCTTAATTTTAGAGTTCTTCCCTTTTTGGGAAGAACTAGTTATGTTTTTGTAATTTATTAGCTTTTTGATTCAATAAATGGGAGTGCAAATTCCGTTTGGAGGTTTTCTAGCAACGGGAATGGCATCAATCTTGTAAGGATTTTATTTTCTTTGTAGTTATTTTTTATGCTTTATTCTTACATGTTATATTTAATTTGTCCGTGATTAAATTTAACTGTCTTTGTTGTAAAAATGATATAATAATAACGTTGTTATGCTTAAAATATTAAATAGGTAAAAATCTCTAAAATGAATTGATTTTATTTTTATTCAAGATTTTATATTAAGAATGTTAGAGAGAAATATATTATTTTTCATTACAAACTTAAATCCGAAAATTAGATTTTAAGGTTTAGTTATCGATTCGATTTAGAGTAGTGCTTTCGTTTATTTGTTGGTACAATAGCCCAGGTAGTTAGAGTGAAGCTCTATTTCAAAAGTTTTTATAAGAATTATTATCCTGAAAATGTATTGACAACACGTTTCGATAGTGGTTTTAAAACTTGAAAGTTAGTACTCGGATAACTAAATTCTTAGGTTTAATTTGGACACCTTGAATAAAGTTTAAACTGTCTAACCCCACCAAAGGTGGCATTTAAATGGTTCATTTTCAATCTCTTAGAAAAAGGAATTAATTTAATTAACCAAATTAGTTATCAACCCCACCCATAGGTGTTAATTGATTTGTTTAGTTAACAAAGAATATCTAACCCCACCAAAGGTGGTATTCATACAAAAAAGGGAGAATCAATAAATATCAATTCATATCTTTAATAACCTAAATAATATGAGCAAGCATAATTAATTTAGTTATTATATCCATAAATACTCCACTATTTATAAAAGATAAAATTTGCATGAATGTTTATTGAATCTATGTTTAATTTTCTGTAATTAGATTAAAAACACAAAAACCCCAAAATATCGTGACAGGATGTTTAGGATTTAATTTCGTTTTTAAAAGTTTGAATAATAAATTAAAAACCACATACATTCCTTCCTTAGATCGACCTTGGGAGTATACTTATCATTTTCTACGAAATGATTCGTGCACTTGCGAGAGTTTTATAAATATAAAACCAAAGTATTGGAAGGATCGGCGATGCCGGTTTTCGTTCATCATATATGAATCACTAAAATTCCCCCAATATAATCATTAATCAATTATATGATCAATCGAATCTAAAATAGTATACATTCCTCTCTCAAGTACACTACACATAATATAGTAATTAACCAAATTACACTCTCATGTCAATTAAATTGCATACTACTCATAAAATTCATAAATTATAGATCACACAAATAAGAATCATACATATCTATTTAGAAGCTATAGATGTTATTTAATTAGGAGACACAATTAAATAATTCTCTTAAATCTATTTAATTGCCTATATAGATTATTTGTTGGCCAAACAATTAATAACATAACAATCAGATAAAATAATATAATTGACTTTCAATAAAAATTGGGATAAAATATTAGATCATCACATGTAGAAAATTGGATTCATAAAACCCCTAGAATAATAAATTAGTTAGACAGAATTATGCTCTTAAAACTTTGATTTTACACTAAGAAAGACAATAAAAATCATAAAGAAAGGAGAAGAAGAATAGATACACTCAATCTCGTAATTTGTAGCATTAATCTTCTCTGAGATCTTTTCACAATGTTATGTCTTCTTTAATTTTCTCTTATACTTTTTCCCTTCTTTTCTCTTCTTTGTAGCTACTAAGGTTTTGATTATTAATTATGTGTTCTTTATGACCTCCTTATAGTACTTTAAATAGGCTAAAATTGATCCTCATTAGATTAGGATTCATATTACTTTGATCCAAGGGTTGAGATTGAAAGCTGGAATCACTTGATCGATTAAGTTTATTCTCGATTGATCAAAGGAGAAACCTTGAATCGGTCTACACTCTTGTCGATCGAGTGATGAAAACTCGATCAATCTACAGATGTCTACATTGATCTACTCTTTTGTCAATCCTATATTTTTTCTAATTTTTGCCTATTTGATATCTTTTCACCTACATTGCCATATTAAACACAAAATGAGCTTATTCATGATATTTAACCAAAAAAAAAGACAAGTGGTTCAAGTGACCAAATAACTCTACTTTCGTAGAATGATCACATTATTTTGCAGTAGATTTTGAATTTTTTACTCTTGTTTTTCTTGATTTATGTTTATTTCTCTATTTTATTGCATTATGTTGTTCATTTTATGATTGACTTTTGGAATTTCTTCTCAATTTTATTTCGAATTAGGAATTCGTAATGAGGTAAGGTTTTAACATTTTTGTTTTGTAATCTCCATTTTTTACATTTTGTAGCTGTATTAGTTAACTTAGTTTCTTATTCATTTGCTGTTGATTTTTAGAATTTTGTTTCTTTTTTATGTTTTTATTTGTTGTTGTTCATCATTCGTATATCTTCATCATGTTCAATATGAAATTATTCTTCGATATTGATGTAGGTTCCTTACTTTATTTCAGTATTTTTGTCTCATTATGAGAGATGGTGATGTGTACAAAGCCCAAAAATGAATTCACAGTCGTATGGCTGACCAATGATTACTAGAAATTCTTGCTTCATTTAAGCGAGTTATAGCCTACAATCGGAACTAAGGATGAGTTTTTGGAGTTAGCGCATGATAACTGTATTTTATATAGTTATTTTCATCAATTTTAGTAATGATAATTGCTATGTTCTTTTAATATTTAGTTAATTTTTGTTAAATAAATTAATATTTTCCTTTTATGTGCTAAAAATACATTTTTAATAAAATTAAATAATTTGTATCGAAAATGTACTTAATTTCATTTTTTTTTTGTTCAAAAATATAATTTCAAATAAAAGAGTTGTTAATTGCAATTTAAAAAAGTTGAAAATATAATTTAAATTAAAATCGGGCTTAATTTCAATTATTAAAAGTTTAAAATTTAATTTAAATTATCAAAAGGGCTGTATTGCAATTAAACAAAGTTGAAAATGTAAATTGAAATATATTTATGGGTTAAAATGTAATTAATAAAAATTGAATTTTCTGCGCAGGAGAAGAATTCCACTCGCATCATTCAACGCGTCCATCACTCACCGTTTGATCATCAATTCAATCGGTCCAGATTTGGCGAGTACAACCGACGAGGCAAAATCGCTGTAAAATTTTCGCTACGGCCGCAGCCAAGAGGGCCCCACCGTCGCGTTGTGCCTGGCGTTAGAAATGGGACCCACACGCCGGCCATGCGTATCTCCCCGGCGTGCATCGCCGACCGTTGATCTCTCGAACGGTCCGCATTGGGACAGCGCTGGAACCAAGTCGTCGCCAAGCACCGAACCGTTCGTCGTAGAAATCGTGTGTGATGCGGTTACGGTAGCAGCTGCGCATCCTCGCTTACAAAATAAGAATCTCCCACGTGTCCCACTAATATTTAAGCAAATCAAAGTCCCGACACGTGGCTATTTACAATGCGCGCGACCGCTGTTTCTGGATCACGCCTGTTTCCACCGCTGCCTCACTTTCTCGCGCCCCAATCCCGTGCTTCGGCCACATACTGCCCGTTCCTTCCAACGAATGAGATGCGGCCACGTGTCCCACTATTTGTTTCAGCGAATAAGACGCTGACACATGGCATGCATAAAGAATTAAAAAAAATGCAGAATCGGTGCCCCTATCTCACGCGTGAATTAAATAATATTTTTCGATACGAAAATCGATACGCGTGATTTTTGTTTTTCGATAAAAATTATTATGCGTTTTTGATAAAAAAAATAAAATAAAAATGTAATATTTTAGATGTATTTTTTAGCTATAAATAGGTGATGTTATGATAGAGTTAAAAAGTTTTTTTTAGTTTAGAATTTTTACGGGTGTTTCTGCTTTGGGACTAGTAGAACACGTTAGAAGCCATTTTTTGGCTTTTGTCAGGTTCTCCGTGTGCCAAATATTTTCAAGCTTGCGTGATGTTTTAATTTTCCTTCTTTGCTCTTCTAATTTTTCTCGAATCCGTTGTAATTTTAATTTTTAATTAATGAAGTAATTTAATTTTTCTGTGGTTGTATTTGATCTAAATATACTAAGCTTTGATTTTAATTATTTTTTGAAAGATTTATAAGACGTTCGATTTGTTCGCTCTATTTTGTGCTTAATGCTTTTTGATTATTTACGAATTTTATCAAAATGATTTCAGGGCATAAAAATAAACTCGAGAAAGGCATTTTTGTGTATATTGCTCAGAATAGAATGACATGTATGATGAAGGATAGGAATATACCCTAATTGTATGTTTGGCCATTTGAAAAACTTAGAACTTAATGAATCTTGGTGAATTTAATTTCATAGAGATATAGTGAATTAATTTAACGAGGTGTGTTTGTAAATGAGTTCGAAGAGATGTATGAATAAAAAAAGTTTTCGTCGACAAATTAAATGTACCAAAAAATATAACCAAAGAAAATAATATGATTGGAGTGGATTAGTTTGGTGAAAAATTGCAATCCTAGAGTTCTTTTATTTTATTTTTAAAACTTTTCTTAATCAACGATTGTTTTGGATAAAATTAGAGAGATATAATTTTAGTACTCAACAAACTATAGTACAAATTCTCGTGGGAACGATACTCTACTTACAAATCTTTATTACTTGTGATCGTGTATACTTGCACGATTTTCTGTGTGTTGCAAAACACAACAACAAGTTTTTGCCTTTATGGAATTGAGATCCTTTGTTCTAGCCATTGTAGTACGTGTGTGGCCTATGGCATAAGGGACATGACGACTTGAAATTATCCTCACCTTGCTCTAGCTTATCACCAGTAGTTTGCTCCGGATTCTAAACTCAATGGTGGGAACTAAAACACTAGGGTTGTGCTCATTGTGGGACTTAACCCAACACCTTACGGCACAAGTTGACAACAACCATACACCGCCTATATCTGCGTTACCTTAAATATATGATGGGGTTACCTGATGTTATTTTTTGTTACTTTTTTCTTTGTCCTTTTAGTTTTTAGTTAATTGTTTTCTTGTAGTTGATGCTTTTGTTATTTCGATTTGCATTTCTTCCATTTTTTGTGTTTTAGTTCTACATTTGTATTAGGGTTTGAATTTTGTGTGGATTTAATATTATTCTTTTTTCATTTTTTTTTCATTTTAGCATTATTGTTTTTTCATGTTCTGTTATTTTAGTTTATTGTATTTGTTTGTAGTTTATGTTACATTTTCTCTTTGATTACCATTTTAACTATTGTAAGTTTTGATTTGTATGTCATGCTATACTTTTCTTGTTATATCAAGGCATTTATAAGACAATTTATTGATTTACTTACTATGTTTTAAACATGATTATTATATTATTACTCCTATGGGTTTTCAGCATGTTTATTTGTAGACTTTGAACGTGTGTTTCCAATTTTGCTTATTTATTGATATATTTTGATATTTCATATGTGTTTTTAGTTTGTTAAGCATATATGATTTGTTTGGATATGTTTTAAAATTGATTTTCTTATAGGATGGCTGAGAGGAAGGAGTTGAATTCTCCTTTTTCAAAGAAATCTAAAAGATGTCGCTTAAGTGTTGATGATGACTCTCACGAAGTTGAAATTGTTTTTGGCATCATTTGTTATAATTTGTTCACATTTGTTGAAGTAATTTGTAGATATGTTGAACATGTTTTATATTTATTGTATATGTTTATGTAGCATGTTACATGATTTATACTATTAGATGTAATATGTTATATACTTTTTCTATACAAGATAGTGAGTGGATGATTTTGTCAATGTAATCATAGAGTAATATCTTATACCAATTAATTAGGAATATTTTTGTGACTAATATAGTTGGTTAATGGTTATTATTTCACTAGTACACTACATGTCTTTGGTCTCCAAAATTTAGCCTTGATTTTTTTAAAAACCGAGGCCATAGGGTATGTCTTTGAGATTCCTCCAGAGGCATAGCACGGAACACTATCAATGGTTCATTATTTGAGCCAACTTTCTGCTCATACATTCTTGTACGTTGTTGACCTTGAACTTGATAGTTAGTAATAAATTTGCTACTACATAGTATTTTATGTTTAAAAAGGATTAGACAACCAACTACTAGTTCGATGAAGTAAGAAACTTTTATTAATATCCATAAAGGTGGTTTTTTTCCTTCTTTTCTCTTGGCATGTAAAATTGGTCATTTGATTAAAATGTTAAACAAATTAAGAAAAAATAAAAAAATAGGAACTCAAAATTGTTCGATTCATAGGAGTATGCTTACTTATTGATTTTTCTCTTCTCTACTCCTTCAATAATTGAAATAATATCATTGTCTTCGTTAGAAGGAGTATTGATGTGAACTACAAAAGAGTTGGAATCCCTCTAACCACAATGTAGGTATGTATATTCAATGGCTATTAATGATACCTCATGATTTAATTTAAAGTACTTATATCCTATCATCTGGGTTGCTCAGAAAGATGATCCCCAAACTGCTAAAGCAATAGATAAGTTCTTAGTGAAGCTAAAAGATTATGCAATAGGAAAATCATCCTTCTCTTTCATTTTGGATGACCCTATTGGGAACAATTTCATTGAGAACCCGTAAGTGATTATCCTAATCGAGAAAGGAACTTTGTCCTATGTCTTTTTGTCTTCAATGTGCTTGATGCTAGTATGGATTAACAATGAAAATTCTCTTTAATGTATCTTCCCTCCTTTTTCTTTCCTTATTGTGAATTAATAT
Organism: Hippophae rhamnoides; assembly: GCA_033030585.1. NCBI lineage: Eukaryota > Viridiplantae > Streptophyta > Magnoliopsida > Rosales > Elaeagnaceae > Hippophae > Hippophae rhamnoides. Next base: position 33,901,051 of record CM065436.1, read on the forward strand.
GCTCTAGTGGATCTTATTATGCTATTCCCTTTGGGTGAGACATTCAATTGCTTTGCACTTTGATAGATGTGGGTGAGGTCTTGCATGCTTCTTAATATTTTGATTATTTGGCAGGTGATGACCTTCCCCTTGACATGTGGAACTTGTGCTGCTAAATGTGAAACAAGAATGTCCATCACCAGTATCGTTCATGTGTTGACATATTATGTCATTTTGCTTATAGGTTAAAAACATTTCATTTTTGTTGAATTTCTCATCTTAGTAAAGTAGGACATTGCCACTATTTTTTGTGATTTTATTTCTAAAGAGCATGGTACACAAGTGATAGGATCATACTTGGAGCCCAAAAACACCATATGTTGAAGGCATGTTCACTGTAGTGTTGGGCTTTCTTTGGAGGCCACTGGTTGTTGTAGCTGCATTTCTCACATCACTTAGCATTGCTTTTCTGAATGATAGCTTAACAGTCCATTATTGCCCATTTTATTTTGAGAGATTGGTTATGTTCTCGATGATAATTGATTTCGATGATGATTTTGATCTGCAAAATATTTTTCTTTAAAGAATTTTGGCATGCTTGGATCCCTTGCCTTTTCAATACAATGAGTTATGATGCATGCTACACTGTTCTATTACTACTAAGCATTATTGCTACAGTTTTGTAGGTACTTTTAGTGAGAAGGTATCTAGAACCGTGACGTAATTTTCTCCATATTTAGTAGCAAAGATAAGACCTCTTCTCACGTAAGTGTGCCATGCTTATTATTGTGCCAGACTGCCAACTGTTCATAAAATATTGTTTCTTTACTTTTTCATTATTTCTAGGCTTGTTATCCGTGGACATCCATAAGCTAAAAAATCGATATATATATATTTGTGGTTAACCTCGCTGATTTTTGTGTTCATGTTTTCTTCTGGTATTAGAATCATGAAACATGATAATCTCTTGTATTTTGGTCAAAAATCAAAGCAAGATAGTCCCTAGTTTAGTCATATCTGGCTCTATAATGAGCATATGTTTTATTTTTGTGTAGTGAGCATGGTCTTATGGTTTGTTTCTGATGCTCTCCTAATAGTTGTATGGGCATTCTCCTTTGCTCTTCTAGGTACTCTACTTTTTTATCTGTAATTGGAACTCATTCAGAAAAATAAAGAATCTACTTTACATTTATATTTTTCAATTGACCCTCTCTTCTTACCTATCCTTATCTCCCAGCCACCATCCTACATGCAAGCTTCAGAATGCCTAACCTAAAAGCTTATCTAAACACATTTTGAGAGGAATTTTGTGTAGTATGGCGCACCAGCACTAGCACCGGCACACTAGCACCAATTGCATATATGCTTGTGTATTTATTCTTACACATGCATTCAATAGTTGTATACATGCAAATATTTTGATGAGTGTATGTAACCAAACATATTGTAAACATTATACTTTCAACAGTTTTAAGGACTTCTCTAACTTGCAGCTTTCTTTTTTCAGCTTGTTTATGTCATGTCTATGTGGACTAGATTGCTACCAGCTTATGCCTAATATGTGGAATGAAGCTCTAAATAAGTAGTTAGGAATTGTGGTAATTTTGCTGCTTCTTTAATTCATTCATCAACTTGTTGAAAATTAACATTTGTAAGCAAAAGGATTGAATTTTAGAGCTTTTTATTTTGTAATAATTATACATCTCAAGTTCACTTGTTTGTTTTAGAATTTGAAATTACATGATATACTAGTTGAGATTGAAAAGCGTGGTATAAAGTTTGATCAATTGGTAACAATTCCAAAACAAGATGAATGGATATACATCGATGGAAAATCGAAAACATGTATTGACTTTGTACCATATATGTATAAGGAGGCTGGAATACTTGGCCAAATCCTAACTCTATTCAAGTAATTGAATTCACTATTAAGTATATGACAAAACAAATTCTAAATCACAACCTCTGAATCTTATGCAATGCTATTAATTTTTTGTATTCATTATCCATGTAGATTTGTGATGCATATGCTCACAAGATTTTGGAGAATAATATAGCCCGCTTGCCAAGTTGGCGTAACATAGAAAATGAGTTAGAAGCTGAAGTAGAAGGTACCTGCTGTTATCTGATTATTGGTCATTTATGGATTCAATGTCTATATTCGATTAGTTCACAACTCAATTGTATTTTATGTTTTGTTTCTATCATAACAGTGTATAAACTCTCAAATGTAATTTCACTTTTAATTTTAATATAATATGATTTTTAATATTATAATTAATAAATTTATTGTAATCTACGTTGACTTTTAATGTTGTAATTAATAATTGCATTTTTATTTAAATTTATGGCCATGACATATGCTATGGCCTCGGTTATTGAAAGATCAAGGCATTATTGAAAGACCGAGGCCATAGACATTCCCTAAGGTCTCGGTTATTGAAAATTAGAGGCCATAGGTAACAGTCTATTGTCTCTCTCACTTAGGCTTTGGTTCTTATAATCGTTTCCATATACATTGATTGTAGTAATGATTTACATATGTATCATGTGTTATTTTTATATGTATTTTTAATATCTTACATCATCCATATTATGGTTTGGAACATGTACATACCTTTTATCTTTATCTTACTAGTTGGATGCATTTTCATATGTAACTATTTTACAATTTGTTATACAAATCATTATGAATTTTCTTACTTGTGTGACTAGTAGGGTTGGTTAATAATTATGGAACCACATAATTTCTAATCTATTTGTCTTTATTTTTATATGTTTTATAACATGTTACATCTTCTCTATTATAAGATGTGAAAGTCTACACTTGGTACTAATAGACCAAGAGGTCATATTCTAACAGCATTGCTCATAATGAAAATAGATATAACATATAATGTAGTAATAATCAAAAGCAGTAAACAAATAATTAAATAAAAGAAAGTAGTAAAAATTGAAAAAACATTCCAATCAAAATAAAAACCTCCTATGTGGTAATATATTGGGTAACTCATTTGATTATACTAACCTAAAATGTGATCAATCAAGTAAAATATATAATAAGATAAACCTACATATGATCCAGGACATATGTGGTAATATCCATAGGTTGCAACGATAACCATTCCCAGCAAGCTAGTCATTAAAATAATAAATTAATAGTTTATAACTAATCAAAAAAATAAACGTAAATATATTTATCAACTAGAGTGCTTGCTCAACTACATCAAAGCTACCACATCTACTATGAACACAATAACAAGATGTGGTGTAATAACTAACAACTCGGATATAGTGAAACAACCTACTGTTATGTGGTTTGCCTTAAAAACTATGTAGTTGACATATATATAATATTTGATTGTATTTAGTTAATAAAATAAACATTCATTTAAGAATTCTATTGTCATTCTAATGTTGGATTCCGTATAGGGACTCGTAGGTGACATTGTTCTTACATACGATTCATGTATGCTTGTTCCTTTGCTTTAGAAATGGTACCCAAACATTAAGTAATGGTTGGTCAAGGATAATGAGTAATGTTTATCTTGTAATTACACCATGAGGCATTAGCTTAACCTAATCATAGTGAAGGGGTACTTCACAACTAGAAATAATATCGTAAAGTATTGGATGTGATCACTAGTTAGTTGTAAAATATCGTAAAGTATTGGATGTGATCACTGGTTAGTTGTAAAGTATCACTAGTTATATAATTGGTTGCTTTGATTCACTTGTAAGTACATCATAATTACTTATGCCTTTGTGTTTTGGGTAGCTATTAGGTATGCTCTATGACCAACGCTTCCATCTATCAATCTAGGTTTTAAGTGTGTGATGGAAAATTCATTTATTTAGTAAAACCTTAACACTGTGATGGTTATCCCTAGGGGTGAGCAACAAATCAAAATTTCCTTCTTTAGCAATCTAAATCTGATCCAATCTGAATTGAAATTGAAGATTTTCATGCCAAATCTAATATGATAATGTAATCAATTTGAACCAATATGAATTCTCGAGCAGATCAAATTTTTTGGATCTAATAAGGACAAATTGATGTTAAAATTTATGCATTCTTATCATATATAAATCATGTCTCTAGCAAAATTTATTATTTATAATTACAATTAAAAAATTAAAGAAATAATATGTATGCTTGGATAATTATTAAATTATTATAGAGATTTAACATTTATATTTATTTTAAAACTAAAATAGCAATATAATTTTAATAGTAATTTGGTTAGGATTGAATTGCAATAGATTATAAAATCTATCAATTTGAATCTAAATGGATTGTATATTTTCAAATCTGAATCCAATCTGATTGCAAAATATTTCAATCCAATATAACCCTAATCCGTTGGATCATATCGAATTTATCAATTTAAATAGATTGATCAAATTATTTATTCACCCATAATTGACCCTATCTATTGAATAAACACGTATGACATATGTAGAGTTCTAGAATACATATTAAGATATATTAAATTCTAGCTACAAGAAAATCATGGTTAGCTAACCTGAAAATAGATTCATAATATATAGAAGGGTAAATCCCCATTGACCACTGTTGATCACTGGAGCGGTAAATAGGGTTCGTAGAAGGGTGTTGTTGTAGGATGATAATAGGTAATTAATAGCAATAGAATAATACAAGAGATATGCCTTTCGAATTTAGAACTATGAATCTGTAATTATTTGTTAGTCATTGTGTATTTACCATAGATCCCCATCTAAGGCTTCTGTAAGTGAAATATCAAATGTCTATAAACAAATAATAAACTAGGGGTGAAAAGGTAATTTTTCAATTAGGAACATTGTGTTCCCATAATATTTCTATTAGGTTCGTATTAATTAATTAAGATCATATGGATTAATAATTTCCAAATAAATTATTATTTAGGATCCATATATAATTAAACAATGGAAAGGCAAAACGATACAAATTAGCACCTAACCAATATGGTGGTGTGGCATCCATGTTTGGAATATCATGCTGGTGTGCCTGGGATGCTTCTGTTTGTTTTGTTTGAAATCTTTTTTCAATAAAAATCTAATTTTTATCAATGAATAAACTAGGGGTGAAAAGTTACTTTTCCAATTAGGAACATTGTGTAATATTTCTATTAGGTTCGTAGTAATTAATTAAGATCATATGGATTAATAATTTCCAAATAAATTATTATTTAGGACCCATACATAATTAAACTTATAGAAAGGAAAAAGGATACAAATTAGCACCTAGCCAATAGGGTGGTGTGGCATCCATGTTTGGAATACCATCTTGGTGTGCCTGGGATGCTGCTGTTTGTTTTGTTTGAAATCTTTTTTTAATAGAAATCTAGTGTTTATCGATGAAAATTTCATAAGCAATAAAGTAGTGGGTAATAAAACTTTTGTCCAACAAAGATAATAATTATTTATTAAATTCATATCTTTATTTAATTTTATATTATTAGATTAGGAAACATAAAAAATAAAAAAATATCGTGATAGAATGTTTATGATTTAATTTCGTTTTTAAAAATTTGAATAATAAATTAAAAACCATATATATATTTCTTTCTTAAATCGACCTTTGGAAGTATACTTGTTATTTTCTATCAAATGATTTGTACCCTTTCGAGAGTTTTACAAATATAAAAACAAATTATTTGTAAAACCGGTATTGTCAACCCGTTGTTGATTTTGTTCATCAATTTTTAGCACAGTTGTCAAGAAATGAATAACACTTTTAAATTATTTATCAAAAAATTTGAAAACATTTTATCAAAATATTAACTTAATTCTTAACTTAAGTTATTCTTTTTATTCATTATACAATATTTCTGTGTACTAAGTTTTAGATATTATATGATATGACTTGTATAAAATTGTGTTTGTATTATATATTAGATAGAGTATATTATTTTTTGTATAATTTAATTATGTATATTTATTTGTATAAATATATGTTTGTATTATATATTAGATAATATGTATTATAAATATTTATTCTATATAATATAATCATGTAGATTTATTTTTAAAAAAAGTGTGTTTGTATTATATGATAGATAAAGTGTATTATAAATATGTTTAGTTTAAATATGTATAATTATATGTATCAAAATTTGTATAAAAGTTGTTTGTATTATATATATTGTAAAATCTATATATTTATTTTATTCTTTTCTTTATTTTTATTTTACTTTATTTTTTTCTTTTATTTGTTTATTTTATTTTACTTTATTTTTTTTCTTTTACTTAATTTTTCTTTTTATTGTTTAGTATTTATTTTAATACTTAGTGTTAGTTAAGTTTAAAAAACATGTTATGAAGCTATCTCCCAAATTTCAAAGTTTTTAATTACAATTTCTTATAAAAGGAGGTAGTTGCTTTGTTAGATTTAGGTACAAAAGTGTTTTGATGCATTAGTTATTTGACTTGCACCTAGAAGTGTTTTATTAATGTAGCGCAAAAATCAGAATAAGAACATGAAAAGGTAATTATATTTTTATAGATTACAAGAGTAACTCTTTGGTTGTTCTTGAATTACAAATTACTACTTTGAGAAATATTGAGAATTAAGGAAATTTGAATGAATGCTTAGCTATGGTCATGTAAGGGTTTTATAGGCCTTAAGCTTAACCGTTTCCACACTTACGTGTACTCACCTAGCCTAACTAACTCTCATGTACCTAACCGTTTACACACTTATGTGTACTCACCTAGCCTAACTAACTCACATATGCCTCATCACTCACACATGCTGCCACCATGTGTATTGTTATTATGTTATAACAAAAAATAAAAAGGGAATTTAGTTTTAGTAATTGTGCAACTTTCTATTTGCATCATAGTCCTCTTCTTTAATAGAATTCATCTTCAAATTCAAATTGATCACATCAGATGCATTTGTAGGGGTAGTATTTGTGAAGATCTGCTATGTTGAATGTGTTAGAAATATTCCAGTCTTTGGGGAGATCAATGACATAAGCGTTGCGTTGATTTTCTTAAGAATTCTAAAAGGGCCATAGTTTGTGAGCTAAAGCTTGGGACAATTGCTTTGTGATAACCCATGTTTGTTGAGGTGTACCATGACAAGTTCACCAGATTGAAAATGTGTAGGCCTACGATGCTTATCTGCTTGAATTTTATACTTTGCATTCATCTTCTCGATATACTCTCAGATTTTCCAATGGAATTGAGTATAATCATCATCCCATATATTAGCAGCTTTGCTCTTTGTGTTGGGTATGGCTTGCAAATCTATACTGAAGTTACGTACTTTGTGTAGAAAATCGAGAAGGGTGAGTGATTGGTAGTGTGATTTGTGATACTATTGAGGGTAAAATCAATCTAGGGAAGATGCATATCCCATTCTCAAGGTTTTTCATGAGTCAAACATCTGAGCATGCTGCCTATGGTTCTATTAAGTTCTTATGTTTTCCCATTTGTCTATGGATGATAGGCACTGCTAAAATTCAAGTTGGTATCAAACTTGCACCATAATTCTCTCCCAAAGTGACTCATGAATTTCACGCCATGATCAAAGGTGATGGTTTTAGGAATGCCATGCAACCTGACAATGTCTTGAAAGAAGATAGTTGCAATGTTGCTAGAATCAAAGATCTTTTTACATGGGATCAAGTGAGAAATCTTTGAAAACCTTTCTACTACTATCAGGACAGAGTCTACTATCCTTTTATTGACTGATGAGTGCTCAAAAAGCACTAAAATTACCATGATTTTATGCACATTAATTGATTAAAAATATATATATTTATATGTTTTATCATATATTTATATAAATTTGTCTTTTTCGGAATCACGAGTATTTTTATTATTTTTCAGGTATTTTCGCTTAAAAACGTCACTTAAAGACTCAAATAGGAATACTGGAAGCAATACATCACAAATATATTAATAAATAAATGAGGAAAGGTCAAAAAATATGGAAAAATTGGACAAGATGGGTCAAAAAGGTCAAAAATGTCAAAAAGGAGAAGATCGCACCGCCCAGTCGCAGACGCTACGGTATCAGACATCCGCTACGCCCTTGCCGCGCCCACGCCCGTTTCGCCTCATTTTTCACGTGCAGCCGCCCCCCGTCATGTTGACGTCATCAAATGACATCAGCAATCACTAATCCGCGTTTTTACATTTTTTTAACATTTTTTTCTCTACTTTTTCTCTCCATCCTCACCTATAAATACCCCCCTTCTCTTCACTTCATACCACACCTCAAAACACACTTCTCTCTTCTTTCTTTCTCTCCATTTCTTAGTTTTTAGTTTTTTTTAGTTTTTCTTATGTTTTAGCTAGTTTCTCTTAGTTTTAGAGTTCTTCCCTTTTTGGGAAGAACTAGTTATGTTTTTGTAATTTATTAGCTTTTTGATTCAATAAATGGGAGTGCAAATTCCGCTTGGAGGTTTTCTAGCAACGGGAATAGCATCAAAGTTCTGTAAGGATTTTATTTTCTTTACAGTTATTTTTTATGCTTTATTCTTACATGTTATATTTAATTTGTCTGTGATTAAATTTAACTGTGCTGGTTGTTTATAATTATGATGTAATAATAACGTTGTTATGCTTGCGAAATATTAAATAGGTAAAAATCTCTAAAATGAATTGATTTTATTTTTATTCAAGATTTTATATTAAGAATGTTAGAGAGAAATATATTATTTTTCATTACAAACTTAAATCTGAAAATTAGATTTTAAGGTTTAGTTATCCGGTCTGATTTAGAGTAGTGCTCTTTTATTTGTTGGAACAATCCCCCGGTAGTTAGAGTGAAGCTCTATTTCAAAAGTTTTTATAAGAATTATTATCTGAAAATGTATTGACAACACGTTTTCAGTAGTGGTTTTAAAACTTGAAAGTTAGTACTCGGATAACTAAATTCTTAGGTTTAATTTGGACACCTTGAATAAAGTTTAAACTGTCTAACCCCACCAAAGTTGGCATTTAAATGCTTCATTTTCAATATCTTAGAACAAGGAATTAATTTAATTAACCAAATTAGTTATCAACCCCACCCATAGTTGTTAATTGATTTGTTTAGTTAACAAAGAATATCTAACCCCACCAAAGGTGGTATTCATACAAAAAAGGGAGAATCAATAAATATCAATTCATATCTTTAATAATCTAAATAATACGAGCAAGCATAATTAACTTAGTTATTATATCCATAAATACTCCACTATTTATAAAAGATAAAATTTGTATGAATGTTTATTGAATCTATGTTTAATTTTCTGTAATTAGATTAAAAACACAAAAACCCCAAAATATCGTGACAGGATGTTTAGGATTTAATTTCGTTTTTAAAAGTTTGAATAATAAATTAAAAACCACATACATTCCTTCCTTAGATCGACCTTGGGAGTATACTTATCATTTTCTATGAAATGATTCGTGCACTTGCGAGAGTTTTATAAATATAAAACCAAAGTATTGGAAGGATCGGCGATGCCAGTTTTCGTTCATCAAGTTTTTGACGCCATTGCCGGGGATGGCATCAAAGTTTTTGGCAATCCCGATTCTACTCATCATCCCATTCTCAAGGTTTTTCATGAGTCAAACATCTGAGCATGCTGCCTACGGTTCTATTAAGTTCTTATGTTTTCCCATTTGTCTATGGATGATAGGCATTGCTAAAATTCAAGTTGGCATCAAACTTGCACCATTTTTCTCCCCCAAAGTGACTCATGAATTTCACGCCATGATCAAAGGTGATGGTTTTAGGAATGCCATGCAACCTGAAAATGTCTTGAAAGAAGATAGTTGCAATGTTGCTAGAATCAAAGACCTTTTTACATGGGATCAAGTGAGGAATCTTTGAAAATCTTTCTACTACTATCAGGATAGAGTCTACTATCCTTTTATTGACTGGTAGCCCGAGGATCAAATCCATCCTAAGATCCTATAAAATGGTTGTAGGAATTAGTAGAGGAGAATATAGGCTAGTGTTTTGACTGCCTCCCTTAGCTATTTGGCAGATAGAGCATTGTTGCACAAATTTAGCTACATCTCTCCATAGTTGAGGCCAATAGAATCTTTCCTCCACCAACAATAGGGTTTTGTCCCTTCCAACATGACCATTATGTCCCCCAACATGGAGTTTTTTGTATCAAATATTCCCTTAAGTTGGTTTTTGGGATGCACAATTTGTTGCCTTTAAAGAGATACCTTTTTTGCAAATGGAAATCATGTACAGGTTTATGGTTATTGCATTGGGTGCAGATAGTTGGAAAATCTTCATCTATCATATATAGTTCAAGGATGGTGTCAAAACTAGTAATTTCAGTTTGAAGGGTACAGTAAGATGTGTCTCGGCTAAGTGCATCAACCAATTTGTTTAAGTGTTCCTCTCTATACTTAAATACATAAGTAAACCTTTATAGGTAGATGACCCAAGTAGTATATGCTCTTGAGATGTCTTTCTAGGAGTGGATCCATCTGAGTGCCGAGTGATCATTATGAAGGATAAATTCATTTGATATGAAATAATACTCCCAGTGTTTAAGGGCTCAAATGACAGCGTAGAATTCTTGGTCATAAGTGGACCATTTTTGGCGTGCTTCACTGAGTTTCTAGCTGAAGAATTCAATAGGCTTTCCACCCTGGGATAGTACTACTCCAATTCCCACCATGGATGCATCTGTTGCAACCTCAAATACTTTATCAAACTCTAGCAGAGCTAGGATTGGGGTTGTACACAATTTTTCTTTGATAAGTTGGAAACTATCTTTCTGCTCTTTTCCCTAAATGAACTTTGCTTTCTTGAGGAAATTGGTTATGGGTGCTACAATTGAATTGAAATCCTTTATGAACCTTCTTTAGAATGTTTCCAAGCCATGAAAAATCCTAACTTCATGTATTGAGATACCTTTATAGCTGATAACATATCCTAAGAAAAGGAGTCTGGTGGTCATAAACTTGCATTTTTTAAGGTTGAGAAAAAGCTTGTGTACCGTCAATATGTCCAAGACAACCTATAAATGTTCTAGGTGCTTGCTAAGGTTCCTTTTGTAGATTAGGATATCATCGAAGTACACATATACACAAGTACCATTGAGAGGCTTCAAAACCTGATGCATTAATCTCATGAAGGTGTTGGGAGTATTGCATAACCCAAAAGGCATGACAAGCCATTCATATATGCCTTCTTTGATTTTAAAATTTATCCTCCACTCATCTCCTTTTTATGATATGAATTTGGTGATATCCACTACGAAGATCAAGCTTAGAGAAAATAGTGGAACCATCTAGATTGTCAAGCATATCTTCCAACCTAGGAATAGGGAACCTATACTTGATCGTGATCTTGTTAATAGCCCCGTTATCAATAAACATCCTTATCATGCCATCCTTCTTAGGTACGAGAAATGCAGGCACACCATATGGACTCTTACTTTCTTGGATGAGATCCAAGAGGTCTTCTACTATCTCTTGTAAGAGCTCATGGTCTTTGGGGTTCATTTAGTAGTGGGGTAAATTGGGCAGATTACAGCCTGTTACAAAATCTATATGGTGGTGAATATCTCTTAATAGTGATAAGATGTTTGGTAGGTCATTTGGTGTAAGGTAAGTGTAGGTAGATAGTAATTCTATAACAACATTAGGAATGGTATGAGTAATTGGTTGTTTTTCCATAGCCACTAATGTTAGTAATACTTTAGCCCTTCTGATTTCATTGTCAAATTCATTGGGTTTGCAGTTAAGAAGCTTTTTTGATTTGGTAGGGGTGGGGAAGTTTTCCTTTGTGGAGAGTAGGGCTTATTACTTTTTCAAGTGGATGATGTCTGGTCTGCCCTTGTGCATTGCATCTACATCATACTACCAGGGTCTTCCCAAAATAATTGGATAGGCATCCATTTCCACCACATCGCAATGCACCTCATCTTTGTAAAATTTTCCAATGGAAAAAGGTACCCTACACACTTCTTACACTTTAACCTCACTCCTTTTCTTAATCCATCATATTTTGTAGGGATAGGGTAGGGTTGAGTGTTCAGTCCTAAAGACTTTACCAATTGATGCGTAATTTCGCAAGTGTACGAATCGTTCAAGTAATAAAGTGTACAAAAGTAAGGATATCGAACCCACAAGGAATGGTGTTACTAAGTACTGAAATTGACTAATCCTAATTTTATTTGAAAACCGAATTGTTGGATTTGTTTAAGAAGTAAATTAATTTAAAACTAAACGCAAATAACAAAATTTAATGTTGTTTACAAATGATTAAAAACACTAAGGCATTTGATTTCGCTAAATAAATTCAATACGATTTCAAGTCATGTTATATGAAAATCAAAGTTAGAAGTGATGGTTGAAAAACCCAAACTTATCTAATACTATCTCTCGAGTTATATTAGAATTACTTATCTATGAAAACCAACTATATTTCTATAAATATTTAATCACAAATAAGCACATTACGATTTATGGAATTTCTAGAATAACCACATACATCATGCATTAGGTGTCAAACTCGCATTCAACATACGGTATTTATCACAAGAAGCATTCATTACACATCTCCTCTCGGTCTCAATATAATGCAACAAATCATCTAAATCTTGATGAGAAATTTAAAAGCATTAAGCATGGAAATAAATACTCAACTTGAAAACAATGAATTCATATAACAATAACACAAGAAATCAGATTTTCTTGATTTAACTACATCATAGCCTTAGCAAAAACGAATTAGTTCATAACGGAAATAAGAATAAACATTATTTCAATTGAATCCATGAATAACAATTCTAAATAAAATGCAGAAAATAAAAGCTAAGGAGAAGAGATGAAAAACTCTTGAAGATGAAGACTTGGTAGCAACAATGGTGATGATCCTTCAAGCTTCTCCAACCTTTCTCTCCAAAATTTTCTTTTCTCCTCCAAAAATAACTTAGATCTGCTCTCTCTGCCATGGCCTCTTTCTCCATCATATTGTATATATAGATCTAGGGTTTTGGGGGTAATTTTGGAACAAAACAACCAAAAAAATGTGTTTTCGGACGAAACTCACCGCAGGCGACATTATTCTTGCCGCGGCAAGATTTCTGGAAAATAAATTTTTTTTTTCTGATTTTGGCCGGCGGCTAGATGCATTTGGCCGGCGGCGAGATTATTTGGCCACCGGCGAGATGAGTTTGCCAAAATTTGTGCTCTCGGGAAGATTTTCGCCGGTGACTAGATGAGTATGGCCGGTGGTGAGATTATTTGGCCGGTGGCAAGAATAATTTGGCCGGTGGCTAGATTCACTTGGCTAAAATCTGTGCTCTCAGGAAGAATTTCACCGTGCTCTGGATAAGATTTTCACTAGCGACAAGAATATTCTCGCCAGCGGCAGGATTTCTAAATTTTGAAACTTTATGTTCTTTTTATTTTCATTCAATCCCAATCATTGTACTTTGTCCCAAACTTCTCCAAAATCATGATTTTACCTGAAATTGCACTTTAAACACGAAATACCCGTGAAATGACATTTGTGGATTAAATAATCAAATAAACACAATTTTCACACAAATATCAAAGTTTAAATCATAAAAAAAATGCAATAATTTAGCTCTTATCACCAAAGAGTGTGAAACAATATTTTTAGTACTACCAATATCAATAATAACTTCATATACCTTATGTTGGACTCGGCAGCTTGTTTTGAAAATGGCATGTTTTTGTGATGTTGGTGGTTGTTTTGGTGATATCAATAGCTTCTGTATTATGTAGCTCAAAGGCTTTTCACCCTCATCACCTTTAGTGGGTTGTGCTCTTTCCAGGTCGTCTAGAGATAGTGGGTCAAACTCATCACTTGAATGCTCAAATGTTTTGATCAAATTAGTTGCACACCTTTGTGGACATTCATTAGATTTATGTCTTTGTTGATAGCACCTAGAAAATTTGATAGGCGGTGGTTTGGCATAGGGGTTAGGTTTTGAAAGTGGATTTTTTGGATTGTTGGGTTTGGATATGGATGATTTTAGAACTGGTGTGGGTTCTGTGGTGATCGGTGAGGTGTATTTTGAGGTGAAAATACTCGTATTTTGATGAGCAGAATCGAGATTGCCAAAAACTTTGATGCCATCCCCGCAACGGAGTCATCCCCGGCAACGACGCCAAAAACTTGATGAACGAAAACCGGCATCGCCGATCCTGCCAATACTTTGGTTTTATATTTATAAAACTCTCGCAAGTGCACAAATCATTTCGTAGAAAATGATAAGTATACTCCCAAGGTCGATCTAAGGAAGGAATGTATGTGGTTTTTAATTTATTATTCAAACTTTTAAAAACGAAATTAAATCCTAAACATCCTGTCACGATATTTTGGGTTTTTTGTGTTTTAATCTACTTACATAAAAATAAACATAGATTCAATAAACATTCATGCAAATTTTATCATTTATAAATAATGGAGTATTTATGGATATAATAACTAAATTAATTATGCTTGCTCATATTATTTAGGTTATTCAAGATATGAATTGATATTTATTGATTCTACCTTTTTTGTATGAATACCACCTTTGGTGGGGTTAGATATTATTTGTTAACTAAACAAATCAATTAACACCTATGGGTGGGGTTGATAACTAATTTGGTTAATTAAATTAATTCCTTTTTCTAATAGATTGAAAATGAACCATTTAAATGCCACCTTTGGTGGGGTTAGACAGTTTAAACTTTATTCAAGGTGTCCAAATTAAACCTAAGAATTTAATTATCCGAGTACTAACTTTCAAGTTTTAAAACTACTACTGAAAACATGTTGTCAATACATTTTCAGATAATAATTCTTATAAAAACTTTTGAAATAGAGCTTCATTCTAACTACCGGCGATTGTACCAACAAATAAAAGAAAGATTTACTCTAAATTAGACCGGTTAACTAAACCTTAAAATCTAATTTTCAGATTTAAGTTTGTAATGAAAAAATAATATATTTCTCTCAACATTCTTAATATAAAATCTTGAATAAAAAATAAAATCAATTCATTTTAGAGATTTTCACCTATTCAATATTTCGCAAGCATAACAACGTTATTATTATATCATGTTTACAATAAGACAGACGCTTAAATTTAATCACAGACAAATTAAATATAACATGTAAGAATAAAGCATAAAAAATAACTGCAAAGAAAATAAAATCCTTACAGTACTTCGATGTCATTCCCGTTGCTAGAAAACCTCCAAACGGAATTTGCACTCCCATTTATTGAATCAAAAAGCTAATAAATTACAAAAAAACATAACTAGTTCTTCCCAAAGAGGGAAGAACTCTAAAACTAAGAGAAACTAGCTAAAACATAAGAAAAACTAAAAAAAAACTAAAAACTAAGAAATGGATAGAAAGAAAGAAGAGAGAAGTGTGTTTTGAGGTGTGTTTTTGAAGTGAAGGGATGATGGGTATTTATAGGTGAGGATGGAGAGAAAAAATGAGTAAAAAAATGTTAAAAAATGTAAAAACGCGTATTGGACATGGTGAGTTCATCAATGACATCAGCATGACGTCATGGGGGCGGCTGCACGTGAAAAATGGGGCAAAAACTCGTTGGGCACGTGCAACAGGCGCGGATGAACGATACTTCGCTACGCGTACGTGCGCGTATGAAATGCCGCGCGCGCGGCACTGCAAGCGGATGAAGCAGTCACCGCGCGCGCAGAGTTTCTGGCGCGGATGAACAAGTACTCGCACGAGTTCGGTGCGGATGAATAGTACCAGTATGCCAGCCGGCGTGGATGAGCCGATACCAGTTGTAGCGGGTCGGCCGGCGCAATTTTCTCCTTTTTGACATTTTTGACCTTTTCGACCCATTTTGTCCAATTTTTCCATGTTTTTTGACCTTTTCCCACTTATTTATTAATATATTTGTGATGTATTGCTTCAAGTATTCCTCTTTGAGTCTTTAAATTGCGTTTTTAAGCGAAAATACCTGAAAAACAATAAAAATACCCGTGATTCCGAAAAAGACAAATTTATATAAATATATGATAAAACATATAAATATGTATATTTTTAATCAATTAATGAGCATAAAATCATGGTAATTTTAGTGCTTTTTGAGCACTCATCATATTTTTACTGGCAAAGAAGTCACTAAAATAAGACCGAAATGGTGTGGATTTTCTGTGTCTATCTAGTTGGTTTTCCACTTTCAGTGCCACACTATTGGCTTGGTTGACAGATTATAAGGTTTAGCTTAACTTTAGTCTTTCTCTAATAGAAGAATTTAGACCCTATACATACCTAGCAACTTTCTGGGGTTCTCGCTCCCATATGTTATCTCGCAAGCCAAGCCTCGTGAAGTCTTTAGTGTATATAGTGATACTTTTCCTTCCCTACTGGCACTGGTGATATTGCTAGTAAAAAAGCTATTCATAATCAACTGGTAAAAATTGTTGCACCATCAATTTCATCATTCCTTCCCAAGAGAAGATTGATGCCTTTCCCCTCAACCTTTTTTTCATTTTTCATGTGTTCCCACCAAGCAGAGGCCTCACCTTTGAGTTTATAAGTGACTAATTTTTATTTTCACTCTTATTGTGTTTTTGTATAATAAAAAAAAATTTCAACAATAGCTAGCCAATCCAATAATTCTTCCATGTGAGAGTGGCCCGTGAAAATTGGCAGGTCCACAGTAAGCCGGTAGTCCTACTTACCATAGGATTGGCTCTAGGGGGATAATTAACAAAATCTGTGTGCTGATTCCTTGTGCTAGCAAATTTCCTATTTCTAGCACAGTGCTTCTCGAATCTTCTCTCCCGATTGCTACCCATCCAAACAGTAGTGCCACTATTGAACCCAAAATTTATGGTGTTCGCTTCCGGTGGTGTTATGAGGTCGTCATCAGAGTCAGGGTATACTCGATTGTAAGGAAACTTAGATGCGTGACGAAGACGATATGGTGGGTTTGACGATTGTTCATAGCGAAGAACCTCTTTCCCTTACGGTTTCAACTTCTTCTGAATTTCATCCAACTGATTTTGAATTTAGGTTGTGGCCTGTAGAAGTGACATTTCCTTGACCTTTCAATCGAACCATATTTCCATACTAGTCATCGCAAGCCACAATTTCCTCACATCTTCACCATCATCCCCACTGGTCTGGTTATTGGATGTCACCATCTGTTTGTAATTTAAACCAAGCTTTGATACCAATTTCTGATGTAGCATAAAAATCAGAATAAGAACACGAAAAAGATAATTATATTTGTATAGATTACAGGTGAAACTCTTTTGTTGTTCTAGAATTGCAAATTACTACTGTGAGAGATACTAGGAATTGAGTAAATTTGAATGAATGCATAGCTGTGGTCATGCAAGGGTTTTATAGGCCTCAAGTGTAACTGTTTCCACACTCACACGTACTCACCCTGGCTAACTAACTCCCATGTGCCTCATCACTCACATATGCTGCCACCATGTGTATTGTTATTCTATTATAACAAAAAATAAAGAAGGGAATTTAATTTTAGTAATTATGCAACTTTTTATCTACATCAGTTATCTAAAACCCACAATCATGTCCCTAGTTTTAAGTAAATAAAATTTTGAAAATCCATAGGGCATGACTTAAAAAGTATAGGTAGAAAAAATTGTCCTACTAGTAAGTTTGATTGACTTGATGATATGGGGACATTGAGTTTACTTAAAATGAAATTTCCCTAGTTATGTCTTGCTAAGACTTTAAACTAAGGGCTAGATGAAAGGCAACCTATCATTTTAGATAAGTTTCTTTTATTTGTTTAATTTATTTTGTTTATTTTAGTATAATTGCATGTGAATAATTTTATAATTGTTAAAACTAAAAATATTTCTTGAGATGTTAGATGTTCATAGTGATCTATCTGTGTGAACTTTAATGATGAACATCATAGATGCACATGTATTTCTCTATCACTATTTGCACATTCTTAGGAAATAGGTAATATTTCTTCTCTTTTCTCTTTGTCTTTAATTTACAATTGTTACATTGAGGAAAATATAAGTTCTAGGTTGGGGATGGTGAAAAGTTATCTTGCTTAATTTCAAAAGTTTTAACAATTTTGAAAAATTTTATGTTCATATTTTCATTTTTATTTGTTTGATTTTATTTTCTTTGAGTGGTTTAGTAACTTTTCGAGTTTTAGAATTAGTTTTAAAAATTTTCTCACAAAAATTTATCATTTCTTTAAATCAAATTTAAGTAAATAGTTACATCTTTTGCACTGTTAGATTAATTTTTGTCATAAGTAATATTTCATGATAAAGTGTGAAAATTATAATGAACCCAAAATAAGTGTTTAGGAATCAAATAGTGGAGACTAACCTTTTGAGATATAATTTGAGCCTTAATTTCTTTTATTTTGAGTGAAATATTTTCTTTATACTCAAAACACTTATTCTATTTTTTTAAAGTTTTTAGATGATCTCTATAGGTATTAGCATTGAATGTATGAATTTTCTCATCTTAATAGAGTATCATATATTTATTTTTTAATTGCTTAGATTAAATGATTTAAGTAGAAATTGATAGTATATGCTTTTATCTCATTCATGCATGACTTCTACCAAAAAGAGACATATGTGGGATTACCTAAACCAAAATCAAACAGAAAAACCACAAACTTAACCACTCACCAAAATCCTACAAAAATATACAATCTATACATGGGTCCACTCTCCAAAAAATATGTTGGAAAATCTCTTACAAAAGAGAGAGAAAAATGAATAGTATATAATCTACATAGTTGTTTGAAAAGACTAATTACAAAAGAAAGTTATAGGAAGTAAATTCTTAAAAATTCATTGCACTTTCTTCCTTCTAAAAGGAATATATCTTGAAATTTTTGCTTAAATGAGTTTGATTGATGCATGAAAATAATATATATGATATATTTATAATCTATAAATTTGATTACTTTCATAATATCAAAGTTATGCACTATTTTTGAGCCTTTCTTCTTTTATAAGAATGCAAACTTATTAGTTCATTTCTAAACATAAACTCTATTTGCATATGCCTTAGTATGAGTACTTGAACCCATAGGATTCAATGTTTTGAGAGTATTGACTTGTAATGATAGAGTCGAAGCAAATTCAAATTTCTGACACTAAAATTGGGTAAATTTAAATTGAAACATTTTTTAAATAAAGTAAGAAAATGATTTTCAACTAATTATTAATATAAACTATGATTGTTTAAGAAGTTGAAAATAACTTATGCTTTATTTTAATTATGATCTTATATTAAAAAACCTCAGACATTTTTATATTTTGTTTTATTTTATTATTTTATTTTATTTATTTTAAGTGAATTTTTTATTTTATTTAGTTTTTATTATGTTATAATTTTAGTTTTTGATTTGTTTATTTTTGTTATTTCTTTTTAATTTTTACATTTAGTTCAATATTTGTGTGTATCATTACTAAAAGCCCTTACGAGACTCAAACTCGTCAACTATGGTAAATTAGGGGTTTAAAGGCTTGTTGCTACATTAAATGTAATTGTGTCAATCGATGAAAGTGATTTAGGATAGTTTAATTTTAAGTTTTTATTTTAGTTTTTGTTGCTTCTCTTTCTAAGAGACTAGTAGGAAGTTGGTTAGGGGTTGTGATGAGTGTTTAAAAATCATTAAAATTACCATGATTTAATGTAATTTAATTGACTAAATAGATTTATATTTGTATGATTTTATCATATTTTTATATAAATTTGTCTTTTTTGAATCACGAGTATATTTATTGTTTTTCAAGTATTTTCATTCAAAAATAATTTAAAGACTTGAAGAAAAATACTAGAGGCAATACATCAAAAATATGTTAAGAAAAAATGAGAAAAAGTAAAAAGAATTGAAAAATTTGACAAAATGGGTCAAAATAGTTAAAAACGATCAAAACTACCTAGCAGCACGTATGCCCATCTTGTCCCACGTGCAATCATGCACATCCATCGAGTCTTGTGTGTTCTTGATGAGTGCTCAAAAAGCACTAAAATTACCATGATTTTATGCACATTAATTGATTAAAAATATATATATTTATATGTTTTATCATATATTTATATAAATTTGTCTTTTTCGGAATCACGGGTATTTTTATTGTTTTCAGGTATTTTCGCTTAAAAATCTCATTTAAAGACTCAAAAAGGAATACTGGAAGCAATACATCACAAATATATTAATAAATAAATGGGAAAATGTCAACAAATATGGAAAAATTGGACAAAATGGGTCAAAAAGGTCAAAAATGTGAAAAAGGAGAAAATCGCGCCCGGAGTAGCCCACCTCACGCCCGCTGGCGCAGTACCACAAGGCACCAGCAGCAACGTATCGGCGCCGCCGCCTGCTATGTATATGGCCGTACCGCAGCGGTCTTCATTTCTTCTTTGCACTTGCGGGCCGCACGCTGGCGCCCGGTAACCCTCGACGTCTTGTAGAACGCCATTTCGCCCTATTTTTCACGTACAACCACCCCCGTGGCCGTCATCTTTGGCGTCATCAATGACCTCGCCCATGTATTACGCAGCGTTTTCACCATTTTTTAACATTTTTCACCCACTTTTTCTCTCCATTCTCACCTATAAATACCCGGCCCTCTTCACACCATACCACACCTCAAAACACATTTCTCTCTTCTTTCTTTCTCTCCATTTCTTAGTTTTTAGGTTTTTTAGTTTTCTTATGTTTTAGCTAGTTTCTCTTAATTTTAGAGTTCTTCTCTTTGGGAAGAACTAGTTATGTTTTTTGTAATTTATTAGCTTTTTGATTCAATAAATGGAAGTGCATATTCGCTTGGAGGTTTTCTAGCAACACGGGAATAGCGTCAAGTTACGTAAGTATTTTATTTTTCTTTACCGAGTTATTTTTTATGCTTTATTCTTACATGTTATATTTAATTTGTCCGTGATTAAATTTAAGCGTTAGTTGTTTATAATTATGATGTAATAATAAAGTTGTTATGCTTAACGAAAATATTAAATAGGTAAAAAATCTCTAAAATGAATTGATTTTATTTTTATTCAAGATTTTATATTAAGAATGTTAGAGAGAAATATATTATTTTTCATTACAAACTTAAATCTGAAAATTAGATTTTAAGGTTTAGTTATAGGTCGATTTAGAGTAGTCTTTCTTTTATTTGTTGGTACAATGTCTCTTAGGTAGTTAGAGTGAAGCTACTATTTCAAAAGTTTTTATAAGAATTATTATCTTAAAATGTATTGACAACACGTTTTCGTAGTGGTTTTAAAACTTGAAAGTTAGTACTCGGATAACTAAATTCTTAGGTTTAATTTGGACACCTTGAATAAAGTTTAAATCTGTCCCAACCCCACCAAAGGTGGCATTTAAATGGTTCATTTTCAATCTCTTAGAAAAAAGAATTAATTTAATTAAACAAATTAGTTATCAATCCCACCCATAGGTGTTAATTGATTTGTTTAGTTAACAAAGAATATCTAACCCCACCGAAGGTGGTATTCATAAAAAAAAGGGAGAATCAATAAATATCAATTCATATCTTTAATAACCTAAATAATATGAGCAAGCATAATTAACTTAGTTATTATAAATGATAAAATTTGCATAAATATTTATTGAATCTATGTTTATTTTTATGTTAGTAGATTAAAAACACAAAACCCAAAATATCGTCACAGGATGTTTAGGATTTAATTTCGTTTTTAAAAGTTTGAATAATAAATTAAAAACCACATACATTCCTTCCTTAGATCGACCTTGGGAGTATACTTATCATTTTCTACGAAATGATTCGTGCACTTGCGAGAGTTTTATAAATATAAAACCAAAGTATTGGCAGAATCGGCGATGCCGGTTTTCGTTCATCAGTGCTAGAGCCTATCCCATAGCACATCTCGCCCATCCGCGCATGCCAGCGCTCACACACGCGTGCTAGATTGTCCAAAGGCTTCTAAGACCATTTTCTCCACTTTTTTAGCCTTGTCCTCACCTATAAAAGATCATTTTCCCCATTGTAAAAATAAATTCCTTAGGATCCCTAGAAGTCTCTCTTTGTCTAGCTTTCTCTCTCTAAAAATCTTTCTTAGTTTTTTTTTAGTTTTAAAGTTCTTTTCTTTTTAAGAAGAACTAGTTATGCTTTTGAAAAATTTCTAGTTTTTGATTCAGTAAAAGGGAATGCAAATCCTTTTGGAGGTTTCCTAGAAACAGAATTAGCATCAGAGTATTGTAAGGATTTTTTTGAGGTATAATTTTAAAATGAATTCTTTAACGTTATTTTTATGTTTTATGTTTTATATGTTATATTTAATTTATCTATGATTAAATTTAACATGGATGGTTGTTTGAAAATATGATAAAACAATAATGTTGTTATGCTTGCGAAATATTAAATATGTAAAATATTTCTATAAAATAAATTGATTTTTTTTATTTAAGATTTTATATTAAGGATGTTAGAGAGAAAAATATTATTTTTCATTACAAACTTAAATCTGAAAATTAGATTTTAAGGTTTAAATATCCAATGTTGTTTAGAGTAGTGCCATTTTATTTGTTGGTGCAATCATCTTGTTGTTAGAGTGAAACTCTATTTCAAAAGTATTTATAAGAACTATTATTCAAAAATGTATTGACAACATATTTTCAATAATGGTTTTCAAACTTGAAAGTTAGTATTTTTATAATTAAATTCTTAGGTTTAATTTGAACACCTTGAATAAAATTTAAAATGTCTAACCTCACTAAAGGTGACATTTAAATGATTTATTTTTAATCTCTTAGAAAAAAAATGTATTAATTTAATTAACCAAATTAATTATCAACCCCACTCGTAGGTGTTAATTGATTTCTTTAATTAACAAAGAATATCTAACCCCAAAAAAGTGGTAATTATATATAAAAAAAAGAATCAATAAATATAAATTTATATCTTTAATAACCTAAATAATATAAGCAAACATAATTAACTTAATTATTATATCTATAAATATTCCACTGTTATGAATGATAAAAAATTTCATAATTGTTTATTGAATCCATATCTATGTTTATTTTTTTATATTATTATATTAGGAAGAAAAAAATCAAAATATCGTAACAAAACATTTAGGATTTAATTTAGTTTTTAAAATTTTGAATAATAAATTAAAAATCACATATATATTCTTTCCTTGGATCGACCTTGGGTGTATACTTGTCATTTTTTATAAAATGATTTGTGCCCTTGCAAGAGTTTTACAAATATAAAACCAAACTATTTGCAAAACTGGTATTGCTAATCCGTTACCGATTTTGTTCATCAGTCACCAACTTACTAATGGTCAAATCAAAGTAGTGAATAGGACCTTGTCTACATTGTTAAGGGCTATTAGAAAAAAGAACATCAAAACATGGGAGAATTATTTACAACACGTTGAGTTTGCATATAATCATTTTGTTCATTATGCTACTAAATTTTTACCTTTTGAAATTGTTTATGGATTTAATCCTTTAAATCCATTGGATTTATCACCACTACTTGTTACTGAGCGTGTTAATTTAGATGGAAAAAAGAAAGAAAAATTTGTTAAGTAGAATCGTGGGAAATCAAGGCTCAACATTGAGAGGAAGACTAAACAATACACCAAACAAGCCAACAAAGGGCATCATAGGGTGATCTTTAAGCTTGGAGATTGGTTATGGGTGCACATACGAAAAGAGAATTTTCCAAAATAAAGAAAATCAAGGTTGCTACCACGAGGAGATGGTCCATTTCAAGTCATCGAAAGGATCAATGACAATTCCTAAAAGTTTTACTTGCTTGGTGAGTATACTGTTAGTGCAACTTTTAACATTTCTGATCTGAGTCCTTTTGATGTAGGAGAATATTTGAGGAAAAATCCTTTTCAAGAGAAGGGAAATGATGGAAATATGACTACCAAATGGAGTGTAAACCCTCTTGAAGTACCACTTAGTCCAATTATAAGAGCACTTGTAAAGAGATTTAAGGATGCCTTGAATGGGCTGATGTAAGAAGTATGAAAGAAGGCCCACATATTAATATGGTTAGCAAATGGAGTGTGGATCCACTTGAAGTACCACTTGGTCCAATTACAAGAGCACGAGCAATGAGATTCAAGTATGCTTTGAATGGAATGATGTAAGAGGTTTTGACTCAAGCCAGTTCATGAAAGCTTATGAAGGAAGGCCCACATATTCATAAAAGATGTATCAATATGATCCAAATTCTAGAATAATCCAGTAAGAAAATTTGAAATAATTAGTGGATTAAATTTGAATAATATGTGAGATTGCTTTTAATTTGTAGATCACACAAATAAGGAATGTGCCATTTAGTTTAGCTTCCTTTTTCTAATCTTGGGTACGTGATTTTGAGAGAAACAAATATGATTGTATTATTTACCATTTTGGGTGTGATTTGGGGAGAAAGAAACGTGGTTGCATTCTTTACCATTTTGCGAATGATTTAAGAAATTTGGTTATAAAAAAACACCAACTTAATAAGAGTTCTTAGCTTTCTCTAAGTTTTTCTTTTCTTAGTTTCAAAAGTTCTTCTCTCAATTTTGAGATTTGAATAAAGTTTATTTTATGTAGTAGTTCTTTCAATTCAATAAATAGTATGGACAAATTTGTTGGGAGGTCTTTCAGATACATAAATAGTATTAAAATTCTGTACTTTGAAGGATACACTTGAGTTATAATTTATATGTATTTTTCTATTATATGTTATTCTGAACGCTATGTTTAATTTATTGATCATGTATTAAATTAACCATGTTTGGTTGAATACTATGGGATATTAGTAATATTATTATGCTTGCAAAATATTAACATAGGTAAAAATCATTTATGATTTCTTCCTTCAAATTTTCCAAAAGTTTGTTATAGAAAAGTATGATGAAATATTTTTCATAGTAAACTTAAAATCTGAGATTTAGATTTTAAGATTTGATTAATATAATTTAGAGTCAATGTTTAGATTTGGATTTTATTATTTAGATATGAGTTATATTCTATTTCATAGATTTTTACTAGAATTACTACTTGAAATATTGACCACATATTTTTACAGTAATTTTAAAATTTAAAAGTTAGTTTTTATATACGTCAATATTTTAATTTAACTTTGACACCTTGAATGAGAGTCTAAATTATGTGTTTCGCCTAATGTAATAATTAGATGGTTTACTATCTTTTACAAATAAATCATAATTTAATATAAATCAAGTGGTGATCCACACCTAAAGATATTAATTGGTTTATATTAATAAAGAATATAATCCCCACCTAAGAATATTTTCATGCTAAAAAGGAAAAAAAATTAATATTAATTTATATGTTTAATAACCTAATTAACATCGAGAAACCATTATTAACTAACTAATATTACCCAGAAAATCTTCATTGAGTTTGAAATGTTATTTGTCTAATGTTTCTTAAATCTATCTTTTATTTATATTATTAGTTTATATATTTCAAAACCTAAGCTTTGTGACAAAATATTTAGGTATAATTTTTGTTTTTACGAATTTGTTAAATTATTTAAAAATCACGTAATTCATTTTTAAATCGATCTTGAAAGTATACTGATTATTTCCTATAAATTAATTTGTGCACTTACGACCTATTTTAAAATATACAAAATTTATGTATCAAGTTTTTTATGCATCACCCCTCCTTGATATATCTTGTATAAATGTTTGTATTTAGGTTCTTTAATGTATGACAATTATGCCATTGGTTATGAGATTTAAGTAGTCTTTTGTCATTTAAATCTATTAAGTGAAAAACACCTCAAATACATCAAAACATACAATTTGATTTTGAAAACATAATTTATAAAATACTTAGATTAAAATATGATATTTAAACCTAATTCATTCTTTTAATTCCAATAAATTACAAGATATGCATCTTTTTTGGCACGTATCAGGAGACATCTAGGTTTGGGTACTTTGTATAATAGTTTAATATATAAGATTAGGCCAGACATATTAGAAATATTTTTAATATCCATTTACTCCCAGATGTTTCTATCTATCATTGATGACTATGTGCATAACGATCTTAATCCTAAACTATTTAACTAGCCCCTTGTTGTAGCACCTTAGTATTTAACTTACTTGATAATGCGTATACTAGTGGGTTTAGATGGCTTGTATTTTGGTATCTCAAATTTTATAGTGGGTTGGGAGCGTTATTTCATAAGATGAGAAATTGACTCTTTATGTTCATGGGTGTTACGTAGCAATTTCTTTGTCTAGCGATCTAGAACAGGAATAATTGTGCACAACCTATATTTTGATTATAGATACTTATTCATATGTATCACGAGTAATTACAAAAAATATGCAACATATGAGGTAAAAGAACTTAATAACCTCATTCTTATTACAAACTAACTATTGATGATTGAGTTATACTTAATGATTATATAAATAGATTATTGAAATATATTGTGTTAGGTAATTATAAGCTATTCAAGAGTTTAGACTTATAGTGAAATAACTCTTTATTAATAAAGATTGATAATTAATTAAGGGTTATGTTCTGTATCAATTCCTTATTCAAGTTTGAAATCATAGTTTCATTAGTCCCCAAGTTTACTCCGTAATAATAATTTAATAATGTTGTCAAAAAGATAAACAAAATTTAATTTAGAATAAATCATTTAAATGTTAAAAATATATATTTATTTATTATGATATTTTAAGAGGGTATGTTAAATTAATATGCGGGGAAAAATAATAATTTTAGGAAAATTATTTAATCCATGTAATTAATTTATAATATTTAGTGAATAAATAATTATACTAATTAAATAAATATATCAATGTATAAGATTTAAATATTTAATAGGTCTTTAAATTTCTTGCAGCACAAGTAAACAGCATTTTGGTAATTATTGAATAGGATTTGATTGATGGATTAATTTTGAAATTTAATTGTACTAAATTGTACCAAACAAATAGAAGTGACTGACAAATTGGAGACTATTTAAACAATCCGAACACCCTACCCTATGGCCGGCCACTTAGAGAAACTTTGGGAAAAGCATTCACTCAATTGAGAGGAATTTTGTGAGAATCAAAGTTCAACCCAATCACATAGTGTTTAAGAGATTGTTTCTTGATTGTTAATTGTGCTTAGATAACATTAGGTTTCAAAATACTTTATTTAATTTTATTTATTTTTATTAATTTAAACTTTATTATTATTATTTAAATTTTATTATAAATTTAAAAAAATGAAAATTTATTAGAACCAAATATACACGAAGATTTGTTGAAACAAATGGAAAGTTAAAATAAAAAACAATACATGTATATATGACATTAATTTAAAGATATGCAGTAAAAGGATATATATATATGAGATTAAGAAATTGCTAAAGAGGGGCATAGGAACGCAAAACGAGAACACAAGAAAAAGAAAAAAAAATAGTGGCGCCCAAAATAGAAACAAGAAGAAAAACAAATAGCGCATGGAGGGAGAAACCATGAACGCAGTAAAGAGAAGAGCGAAATTAGATTGGAGCGCAACATATTAATGTGAAATCAGATCATTTCGCAATTCATGTTCTTTCTATTCACTACTACAATGTATGATTTTAGTTTCAGAATTTTAGTTTTGATTATTTTAAAAACCGAAGTCATAAGGTTTTGGTTACGTTTTGATAAAAACCGAGGTTATAGTGTATACATATAACCTCGGTTTTATCAATAACCGTGACTATAAGTTAATTTACAAAAAATATTTAAATATATATAAAAACATTTATATAGCATAATTATTAAATAATTATGATTAAATTTAAAATAATATATTGTTTTCAATATTAAAATACTATGTCATTCATTTAAAAAGATACAAAAATTATTTTATAATTTTTTTATTTTTCTCTATTATTAATCTTTTTTTCTTTTATCATATATATATATATCAAATTTTTACATCAAAATTTTTTTCGCTATTTATTTTTCTACTGTCTTTCTTTTTTCCTATCCTTTTTTTACATTTTTTTTCTAATTTTAATATTAAACTAATTAAGTAATATATATATATATATATATATATATATATATATATATATATATAATATTAATAACATTAATTCACCTTTAAGTAATATATATATAATATTAATTACCGACTTAATATATATATATATATATATATAATATTATTAATTACTCTTATTGCGTGCGTTAAGTAGTTATAATATATATATATATATAATATTAGTTAATATATTACCTACCTAATTTCGTCCCGAGCCCTAATCTTTCAGAATCGTTTTTTTAAATCAGCATCTCAGATCCAGCTCGCATAACTTGATTTCTCTTCGAGCAACACCAAGCCGCGCCGCGCCACACCGCATCTCAAGATATTGTCGACGAACTCCTCTAACCTCTCTTCTTCTTTTCTCTCTGACTTGTTTCTGTTCATATTCTCATCCTCGCAACTCAACGCTCGACCATGTCATTGTTGGCGACTCAGCTTCAGGTAAATATAATACCCTGTTTTATTACTATATAAAATCATATATATATATATATATATATTAATGAAGCTTGAAAGAACCTTTTCACCGATTAATATGGATTAAGCTATGGTCCTAACTCCTAACTTTCAAGTATATTATAAAGAAACTTTAAGAAATTAAGTCACAAGCATCTCTATGCATTCAGAAGAAAGTGATAGCTAGATTGTGATGGCTTACAACGATTAAAATTAGCTAAACCAAACAAACAATATTCATCATCGGCTAAATTTAGATTTTTATATTTTCTTTATTTTTAATTTGTTAATCACTTTCAATCCAATGCCTCCTCTGTTTGGTCTCTTCAATTGTGTTATCAAATATAATTTTTTGCTTTAATTTGGTCCTGACAAGCAGACTTGTTGAACAAATTGTGTTATCAAATATAATTTTTTGCTTTAATTTGGTCCTGATCGACAAGCAGACTTGTTGAAAAAATTTGTTTGTTATATATATATATATATATATATATATATATATATATATATATATATATATATATATATTTGTGATAATATAGTGAGTCCCTGATTAACTAACTATTTCTCTACTGCATTATGCTATCATAATCTACATTTTTTGTTTCTTTTCCAGTTTTATGTTGAGATTTTTAAAACTTTTTTTAGGTTTTTTCTTTTTTTTTAAATGAAAAATCTTTGTTTAGGTTTGAGCTACTTGATATATGCTTTCTCTGTTTTCATGTTTCTTGGAAAGAAGAAACGGAACCAAAAAAATGGAAAAAGAAAAAAGTTTTGAAACAGGGCACCAAAAGACCAATATCATAATTAGTTTAATAGATTCCATCATACACCTCCTATAATATACATCTAACACTTATCAACCATTAGATTTTTTAAAGCAATCTCATCTACATAATTGATTTTAAAAATTATATATATACACACACACATATAAGATGTGCAAAACTAGCAATTATTGTTATTAATTATTTAATTAGGTTGTGATTGCTTGTAATTTCAAAGTTTTCAAGCTGTTAAGGTAGGGTAGCATATTGAGATGCATAAAAATTTTATTTGATTGCCATAATCTTTTCAATCCAAGTGTATACTTGTATTTTTTCCTTCTAATATGTTTTTCTAACCAATACATGTGTTGTGTCATTTAGAATGGATAAGTCTTGGATGCATAAGCCAAGAGTTTCACAAGATTATTTAGAAGGAGTAGAATCATTTTTGAATTTTGTTTGGTTGAATGCTACAGACGATAAGCCTATTCGATGTCCTTGCAAAGATTGCATAAACATAGAATTTCAAAATATTGATGATATACGAGATCATCTTATTTGTAAAGGGATTGTTCGAAGTTATATAAATTGGTATATGCATGGAGAACCCCTAATTCAAAAGAATGATGAAACAAACACATCACTAAACTATCGGATCAAATCTATAGATATGGAGGATTCTGCTGTTGAGATGGTAAATGCAATAGAAAATGAACCCAACATAAACCAGGATGAATTTAACAAGTTGTTAGAAGATGTAGAAAACCCGCTTTATCCTGGTTGCACAAATTTCACCAAGGTGTCTACAATGGTAAAATTATAAAACCTTAAAGCAAAACATGGGTTCTCTGATGTCGGATTCACTGCTATATTAAAGTTAACTCATGAAATGCTCCCAAAGATAAATGAGTTGCCTACTTCTACGTATAAAGTGAAAAAAACATTGAGTAAGTTTGGTATGGAGTATGTAAAGATTCACGCTTGTCCAAATGATTGTATCCTTTATAGGAAATAATATGAAAATGCTACTCAATGTCCGGAGTGTGGTACTTCAAGATGGAAGGATACATCAAATGGCAATGAAGTAAAAGAAGGAGTGCCAGCTAAAGTGCTTTGGTACTTTCCGCCAATACCTCTTTTTAAGAGAATGTTTAAAAGCAAAGAGACATCGAAGATGTTGACGTGGCATAAAGATAACAAATCCATGGATGGTATTTTGCGTCACCCAGTAGATTCCACGTGTTGGAAGGTAGTAGATGAAAAATGGCCAGATTTTGGGTCGGAGCCTAGGAATTTGCGTCTTGCTATTGCCGCTGATGGGATCAACCCTCATAGCAATCTAAGTAGTAGATACAGTTGTTGGCCAGTGATTATTATCATATATAACCTTCCTCCTTGGTTATGCATGAAAAGGAAGTTTATGATGCTTTCTATGTTAATATCCGGAC
Source organism: Hippophae rhamnoides (assembly GCA_033030585.1). Classification (NCBI taxonomy): domain Eukaryota; kingdom Viridiplantae; phylum Streptophyta; class Magnoliopsida; order Rosales; family Elaeagnaceae; genus Hippophae; species Hippophae rhamnoides. The sequence goes on from CM065436.1 coordinate 33,931,729, forward strand.
CAAAACAGCCGGGTAATGATATTGATGTTTACTTAGAGCCTCTTATTGATGACTTGAAGAAACTTTGGGATGAAGGAATTGATGTGTATGACTCATACAAAAATGAGTACTTCAATCTTAATGCAATGGTATTGTGGACAATAAATGATTTTCCGGCTTATGGAAATTTGTGTGGACATGTGACCAAGGGGTACAATGCATGTCCAGTATGTAGTGAAAAAACTTGTGCTCAATATCTATTACATTAAAAAAAGATTTCTTTTACTGGACATACCCGATTCTTGCCAAAAGGGCATAAGTTTTGATCTCAAAAGAAAGGTGTAAGTAACAATGAAGAAGAAGATACTCCGGTGGCTTTGTAGGGAGAAGAAGTGTTACACAAATTACAAGGTATAATCTTCAAGAAGTTGGGAAAGTGGGACTTAGTTCTGAAAGCAACGACTAAATTACAACGAAAATGAAGAGGAACAGGAAAAGAAATGAAAAAACAAAAAGGTATTCTAGGGAAAAGAAAATTCCAAATGATTACAAAGAATAAGCTAAAACCTAGCAATGGTGACAAATGTTTGAAGAAGATGTCAATTTTTTGGAAGTTTCCTTATTGGGAAACATTGTCTGTACGCCATATACTAGATGTGATGCAAATAGAAAAGAATGTATGTGATACTCTAATTGGAACACTTCTTGATATTCCTTTTAAAACAAATGATGGTATTGTTGCACGCATGGATCTAAAAGAATTGGGTATTAGAAAAGAACTGGTTCCAATTAAACAAGGATCACGGGTTAAGTTACCTCCTGCTTGTTTTACACTTTCTAGTTATGAAAAGATAAAATTTTGCAAATGTTTATTAGGATTGAAAGTTCCCGAAGGTTACTCATCAAATATTAAAAACCTAGTATCAATGCAAGACTTAAAGTTATATGGTTTAAAATCACATGATTGTCATGCTCTTATGCAACAATTATTGCCAGTGGCAATTAGATCAATTCTTCCAAAGCATGTTCGTCGTGAAATCACTCGTCTTTGTTTTTTCTTCAATTCCATTTGCAAGAAAACAATTGTAGAATCTGAGTTACATAAACTACAAGTTGAACTTGTTGAGACATTATGCTTACTTGAAAATTATTTTCCACCTTCGTTTTTTGATATCATGGTTCACTTAATTGTTCACCTTGTTAGAGAAGTGCAACTATGTGGTCCTGTATACATGCGATGGATGCATCCTTTTGAAAGATTCATGAAGTTCTTGAAAGGTTATGTTCGTAACCGTAAAGATTCAGAAGAAGCTATTGAGTTTTGCTCTGAGTATCTATCTGGTGTATCTACAATTGGAATCCCTCGGCCTAGATTTTCATTGGGTGGTGGTTTAGAGAATATTGGTGAACCAATAAGTTCAGGCTCAGTTGAAACCGTTGTGCAAGTTCAATGGGAACAAAGTCATCGTTTGGTGCTTGCAAACAATAAAGAGATTGAACCATACATAAGGTATTCTAGCTGTCATTTAAATATACATTTCATAATTTCTTAAATTTTATTTTCATATGTTACTCACATTACTCATATTTAATAGGATGTATATGGACATGTTAAAGGCAGATCCTCGGAACAGGAGAAAATAAGAGAAATGGTTTCAAGATGAACACAATCGTAAGTTTATTTATTGGTTTCGAGATAAAGTTATTGACGAGTTAAGTGTCCCTAATAATTCCATCACAGAAACTATAAGGTGGCTAGAAAAGGGGCCACGATATGATGTTATCAAGTATCCTAGATATGTTATAAATGGTTTTCGATTTACAACAAAGGCAAGGGATGAAATTCGTGTTAATCAAAATAGTGGGGTTATGTTAAATGCTCAAGCTTTGCAATTTTCAAGTTCTAAGGATAATAACCCGGTACTATCTAAAAGGACTTATTATGGAATTATTCAAGAAGTTTAGGAGTTAGAATATCATATGTTTCGTGTTCCTATATTCTTGTGTGACTGGGTTAAGGATAATCAAAATGAATTTTGTAAGAGTGAATTAGGATTAACTCTTGTTAACCTTAGTAAGATAGGTCATCAAAATGACCCATTCATCATGGCCACCCATACTAAGCAAGTATTCTATGTAGAAGATCCTACAGACACAAAGTGGTCAGTTGTGTTGATACCGCCTAAGAGAGAGTTTTATCACAAAGAGGAAGAATTAAATGAAATTTTGTCTGAATATGGATCTTTTGCAAGCAATATACCTAACTCAAATGATGCTAATGATTTATAAGATGATAATTCAATATATATACACAATGATTGTGAGGCAACTTGGATTGATCGAGGAAGATAACTTTTTATTTATTTGAAATGTTTTTGTTAGGTATGCATTGTAAAATATGTTATGTGTTTGTTTATAATTATAACTTACGTCTATAATTCCAATTTTATTATAAATTGATAAATATTATATATATATATATATTCATTTATAGTGTTTTCATTCTTTGTTTATAGGTATATGGATCCTAATGTGATTTTTGACGATCATGAAAAAGATGAAAGAGTTATGAACGAACACGATTCCATTGATGAGGAGAGTTCTACGAATGATGATACTTCTTCAGATATGGAAAGACCATCTAAAAGGAGGAAAAAAGAAAAAAGTTAAAAATAAAAGAGGTATAACAAAGATGAAGAAAATTTCTAAATCAACGTGCACAGAAAAAATTACAGTTGAATTTGATAATGAATGCAACCTAATTGGAAAGAAGGGTTCAAAAATGATTAGTTGGATATGTGTGTGTTAGGAAAAACAATGATTAGGATTATTTATAATGATTGGCGGAAGGAAGTTTCTATAGTAGAAAAAGATATGATATGGGCGACATTGAATGTAAGTATATATATATATTGCACTTGTACTTTTTGGTCCTTTCTTATTTTGTTTTATTGTTAAGTTTTCATGTGAATTTATAGGAAAAATATAATCTTCCAAAGGCATACAAACGTAAGTGCCTTAAGACGGTTGCTTTGGGATGGAAGAAATTCAAAAAGAATTTGAGGAAAAAATATATTAAGCCTTATTTGGACCCATTGAATGAGAAGAAGCTATACAAACCACCTAAGAAGTATGAATGGGTACACAATGATTGGAATGCATTTGTGAATTACACACGATCTGAGCAATTCAAGGTATTATTGAATACAGAAGTATAAATATTTTCATTTAATCTTTTGAATTCATATGCCCTAACAACCTTATTCATATATATGCTCTTATTAGAAATCAAGTTGCGAACATGCTGAGTTAAGGAAACATAATGAGTATAATCATCATATAGGAAGAATGGGTTTTTCCAACCTAAGAATTCAATTGGTGAGCTATCCTCAATTCCATTTGAATGATAATTAATTAGATATTTGGGTATACAATGTTTATGTAACTCATTATACATATCTATAGGAGTCAAAAAGTGGTGGCATACAAATTCGACGATCTCATGTATTTATCGCAGCTAACACTCCTAAAGAAGGAGAGTTCAAAAGTAAACAAGTTCAAGATAAATTGGAAAAAGTGGTAATTATTCAAAATTTTAGATAATATGTTATGATTAATCGATTATATTTATGCTTATTATTTTATGTGTGAATTGATGTAGAGTAAAATGCAAGATAAGATTGATAGTGGTGAGATTGAAGAAGAGATGGGTGTCGATGCAATAGTAATGGCATTGGGGAAGGATCATCCAGGTCATCTTAAAGGATGCTCCCAATATACAACATCTACCGAATATTTTGGCATGCCTAGAAAGTGCACTAATTATCAATCCAATGATATGGTAAATATCTTAAATGAGATGATGGCAATGAAAGAAAAGCTTGCAAGCTTTGATACCATGAAGTCATAGATAGATGCACTACGAGCCGAGTTATAGGGAGATAGGAGTGTAGGACATTCAAGTCATTATCCAGAACATAATAATCCAATTGATAGTTCCAATGTGACTCCTTGTACAAAAACTATTACACCTACATCTACACCACACATCCAACAAATTTCTATTCCTCCTGATGTGCCTACCTTTCATATGGGATTAGTTGTAAGTAATCTTCAATATTCCTTCACAATCGTAATTTTAATTTTGTTTTGTGTGGTGTTTAAGTTATATTATATATGTTTGTTCTAATACTATATAGGGAAGAAATTGTTTGCTTGCATATGAGACACCATCTCATATTGTGGCACGTGGGAGGGTAGGTGATGCCTCTAGTGGTGTTTGTCATGGACAACCTTTGAATGGTAGTTGGAAGGTTTCTGTTGTGGATGATATTGAAAAGAATTGTCTCTTACCTATACCAACAAGGGAACATAATACAGTTACGGAAGCAGTCAATTCATTTGTTGCTTGGCCTCCACATCTCGTCATATTAGGAAAGGATGTAGTAAGGATATTTTCCTTACCTTTTATATATTGTTTTTATTGTTAATTAATTTAAAAATACAAATATAATTTTATTAGATTTCTTCATATTGTGAATAAATAGGATTTGACCAAGGAGAAATCAAAGTTACGTATTACCATTGGCAACAAAAAAGGAAGCTCAAAGGAAAAACCGATGGACAAAATATCTTCTAAGACGCCTGCTTTGGTACCAACAAAAAAACCAATTTCATATACATATGACCAAACGAGTGGTTTTCCTAAGCATGTTAGATTTCTTATAGTTGCATGCTCATCTGCATCTTCGGTTAATGATCTTGCTGTTAAAGTTCCAATGGAAGTTCAAATCTTAGGCAATGAACTGCCTATTTTTCTATCAGTTGAGTGTGTAGAACAATTTTATACAAAGGTGGAGATTGGCTATTCAGTTGTCAAATTGTGGATACGGTTAGTTAATTTGAGTTTAATTTATTTTTTATTTTATGATAAGTTAAAAATTACTCACTTGATATTTTATTTTGATTGTTATTTTGTCATTAACCTTTTAAAACTTATTTTCTAGGCGATGCTATGATGAGTTGAAAAAGAAACAGTTGAATGATGTGATTAAATTTATTGATCCAAGTTGGTTGTATGTCATTAAGGAAAAGAGAACACGTACTCAAATTGCAAGACAAGTTTTTGAAAGGATGCAAAATACTCAAGAGGGAGATAAGTGGATTATTCCATATAATGGAAGGTAAGTGGATATTAGTTGTATAACATTTACAAAAATTATGTTATGTAATCAAATGCATTTACCAATATATATCTTTCTATAAATTGATGTAGGTACCATTGGGTCTTAATTGTGTACGAGCCATTCATAAATACCATTTATTATTTGGATTCAATGTGGGGTGAAGTGTTCTCTGATATTGAAAACATCATGAATGAGTAAGTTATATTTTCAAAATAAAATTTGATGTTCTTGTAAACATTAAGTTCAATGTATCTTCACAAGTAACTCTTATTTATTTTTCTTATGTATCTTCACAAGTAACTCTTACTTATTTTTCCTTCTTTATATAGAGTTCATATTATGTTCAATGGTCATCAAAATCGAAGGTCTCAAGGTTTACCAATATGGTATAGAATGAGAGTAAGTTATAAATGCATGGTTTAATAAATTAATATATTTTTAATTAGATAATATATATTAAGCTTACAAATCAATTTTCGTTCTAATGTACAGTGTCCTAAGCAAGATGATTTGGTAACAAGTGGGTATTATGTCCTTATGTTTATGAGGATAATTATTGCCAATCCACTTGTTTCTATTATTGACTTGGTAATAATTTAAGTAATTTTGTGCATTTTTATTTCTTATTTTATTCATGATTTCAATTAATTAATCAAAATGGGTGGTGAATTAGCTAACAATATGTTAAAATGTGTGTACATTACAGCTTAATCATGAAGGAACTTACACCGATACTGAAGTTGATGAGATGCGGAATGAGTGGGCAGAATTCACAAATCGATTCTTACAGTTATAACTCACCATATAGTCAAATAAAACACTAAGGTGAATGATGTGGGATGTTCATGATTGGTTTTTTAAACGAAAATTTGGAATTTCTTTTTCATTTTTAGAACACGTAAAGAAGACTCTTATGTGTTCTGGATGTTGTATATGCATGCTATATTCATATAATCTGGATGTTGGTATGCTCATATATAGTAGATTCTTATATTCACAGGTATTGTCCAACGTTGCAAGGATTTTTTCTCTGTCACTCTGTTGTGCGTAATTGATATAGGTATTACGAATTAATAATACTACTACTGTAATTGATATGGATAATACTAAATAATAATGTTATTGTCATTGATATGGATAATACTAAATAATAATGTTGTTGTTATTGATATCGGTAGTACTAAATAATAATGTTGTTATTATTATTGATATGGGTAGTACTGATTTCATTGAATTATGGACCATTTGTTGTTTATGTAGTAACAGATATATGCAGATTGAAGAACTTATTGTGAAAATATGAGGTATTACTTATATTTATGTAATCTGGATATAATTAGTATGGTCGTATATATTAGATGTTTATATTCATAGATATTATCACATGGTGTCATTTATTATAGATATTTTTATGACAATATAATTATGATGTAACCTATATATTAAGAATAAATAAGTAGAGAGAACTCTTGGGTTCTATATGCAGGATTATATTAATGGAATCTAGATGTTGGTGTGCTCGATCATACTAGATGATGTTTTTTTATGAGAAAATTAATGCATTCTGTCAAGGACAAAGATTTTGAAGAACAACATTACAATGGGACAAAATATTTTTAGATTGATTTACATAGTAGATAATTTGATTATTTAGTAGCATTAAAGTTTTTAATGTATATGTTTATATTTTTTTTTGAACACTTTAATTAACTAGTTTTTATTATATGTGTTTTATTGTATCGAACTATTAAACTCTTAGTGTAATATTTCTTTTAAATGTAATATAATTAATTTAGTTTTTTTAATTTATATATGAAATTTAGCTTAATTGATATTTATATAATCACGATTTAAATATTGTAACTAAAATAATATATATATATATATATATATATATATATATATATATATATATATATATATATATATATATAATTTTGATTTCAAGCCTATGACCTCGGTTATTAAAAACTATGGCCATAAGGTATACCTATGGCCACGGTTATTAAACAACCGTGACCATAGTTACCCCCTATGGCCTCGGTTATTAGAAAAACCGAGGTCATAGGTAACAACTTATCACCTCGGTTATTCTCAAAACCGAGGCAATAGTTTAAACCTATGACCTCGGTTATTAGAAAACCGAGACCATATGTCACTCAATTAGGCCTCGGTTCTTTTCAAAACCGTGGCCATAGGTTGTTACATATGGCCTCGGTTAATAAGAAACCGAGGTTATAGGTATACCCTATGACCTCGGTTAGAAAACTGAGACCATAGGTTGTTACCTATGGTCTCTCTCACTTAGGCCTCGGTTCTTATAACCGTGACCATAGATCTATGTTCACGGTTAATAACCGAGGCCATAGGTACATATTGTAGTAGTGATTCTTCTAAAAAAATTATGGTAAATTTATTTATGTTAAATTTGATTTTTAACATTAACTAATTTTTCTTTATTTTAGAAAAAATATATAATTTAATTCCAAACTATACTTGATTTTCTGTATTAATTTGAATTATTTATCTTCATATTTATCTCATTTATTATGAGTTTATTGTTTCTAACTAACTAGTCAATAATTAGATGATTTTAATCTTATGATTTACTATCGAAAGAGAGAATTATAAGATAGATCTGAAATATTTCGGCATAGGTAAATATAGATATCGAAACACTTTTATGAACCTATGTATTATAAAAATCATTGGTCTTAATACTTTCTTGCTTTATTAAATTGCATACTCTTGTGTAAATTGATGAACAAGAATGTTTCCAATTGACCATTGAAAGAGACTTTTGGATGTTTTTGCTGATTGCTAACAAACAGAGAGAATTAAATTCAACTAGTTAGATAAGTAAAGCATAGTGAGGGATTAGGTGAAATCAATTTTTGAAAAGTTTTCTTCCCATTGATTTGTTTTTTGAACAACATATTTCTTTTCTTTTGCGTATTTTCTTTAAATTGATTTTATTTTAAATTCTAATTACAACAGCCTTAGTGATTTTTATAGATAAAATTGAGATTATCATAATTTTGGTATTTTTAAAAAGTAAGTTACCAATTCTTGAGAACGATACTTTTCTTATCACTTTAATATAAAACTATAATACTGTGCACTTACAGTTTTGCATCGATCAATTTTTTGGCATTGTTGCAAAGATAGTGCTTTAAATATGGTGTGAAACACAACATAGAACTTGCTTACCATCCTCAAACTAATGGCCAAGATGAAATTTCAAATAGAGAAATCAAGAATATCCTTATGAAGATGGTTAACACCAATAAAAAGGATTGGGCAAAGAAGCTTAATAATGCTTTGTGGGCATACCGTATAGATTTTAAAACACCTATCGAGATATTCCTTATCGATTAGTGTTTGGAAAAACATGTCATCTCCTTGTTGATATAGAGCATAAAGCTTTTTGGGCTATAAAGAAGTTACTTTTGATTTAATGGCAGTAGGGGAAAAATGACTTCTTCAATTGAATGAGAAGGATGAATTCCAAAATAATGCTTATGAAAATGCAAAGAACGGACAAAGAAGTGGCATGAAAAACAGATTCTTAGGCTTGATTTTGTTCCAGGATAGTAGGTTTTGCTTTTCAATTCATGACTAAAACTCTTCTCAGGTAAGTTAAGAGCAAAATGGACAGGTCCTTATACAATTGACAATGTTTCCCCTTTCGGAGCAATAAACTTGAAGGAAAAGGAAGGGCATATATTCAAAATTAACGATCAAAAATTGAAGCACTATTATGGAGATTAAGTGGAAAGGAATGGTGCATTTAGTCCTATTCGAAATCGTAATTAATGAAGATTGAAAAGTATGGCTGTAGACTATAAAACGAGCACTGATGAGAGGCAGCCCATACACATTTATTTTATTTTATTTTTTATTTGAATATTTTGGATTTTGATGTTGGTTTATTTTGCAAGAATAATGAGTTGAAAATTACAAATCAATGTAGATCCACCATAAAACCAATGAAGTTCCTTTCATTTCTTTAATTTGTCTTACTTTTGAATTACAATGAGGACATTGTTTGGTTTAAGTTTGGGGAGTAAAATCCTATAGTCTTGATTTGTTAAATTCTCTTACCAAGAATGTATTTGAGTATGATTGAATTCACAATGACTTTGAAATTTATGATTGAGGATGGTTTTGAGAAAACATTTTCAAAATTTGCTATTATGTTAGGTAGAGTTTTGTGGGTACTTTGATTTAAATCGTTGTCCTTGAAAATAATTGAGCATATAGTCATATTTTTTTCTACTCCATTTTACCTAGGAAGAGAAGGAGTTGAATTAACTTGGTCAGGAAATTTCAATCTTGCTTTGATTTAGAATTCATTGATGGATCCTTGAGGCGAAATCCTAGTTGATACCAAACATTAGAGAAAGGATCTAGGAAATTTTTTTTTATAATCAAAAAGCCTCGTAGCTGTCCTAATTATGACACCATTACCGCATGGTGTATTCCCATAGTCAACCCCCTTGAGCCTTATTTTACATAAAACTTTATTTGTTATTTTAAATACATAAACCATTCCCATTCTAAGCTTGAAAAGCCATGAATTTATCTTAAATTTTGAGAAATAATTTGGTAGAAATTTGCATTTAAAAATAGAAAATTAGTTCATATTAAATAATCCACATTATGTTTGCTCTATTTTATCAAAGTGTGAAAAGAAAAGAAAGTATAAGGTAAGAATCGAAAAAGGGTTAATGTGGTTGAAAATCAGAAAAGACTGTGTATCAAGGTGACAAAAAAAGAAAAAAGAAAAAAACACTCCACTTATTGAATATAGAAACAATATTGGCATCGGTTTGAGCATATTGTCGAGAAAGAGCTATGATGTGAATCCTATGGATATTCTTTTTATTATTTTTTCTACCAAGTATTTTCACAGTTTGTTTTGATTTTCCATATCCATTTCTTTCTTAGCTCTCACCCTATGGCCTATCATTACAACCCTAATTAAAGACCTTTTGATATTTTATTTTGGTATTTGATTACATTAGTGGAGAGGATTTTTGAAAATTAGACTTATGGAGCAAGTTTTGAGAGAATTCTTTTGATATCAATTTGTTCTACTTTTATCTGAATTTACTAGTGGTTTGGAGTTAAATTGACTATTTCATACACACACTTAAGGACTTAGCTTTAGGTTGAGGTAAATGCTAAATTCTTGTTTGAAAAATTATTGAATTTTTGATTGATTTTCTTGCTTTATTCGATGTAAAAAAAGTGAGTTATTAGTGATGAAATCTAAATTCAAATCATGGATTGGTAAGTGATGGTAGTTTTCTATGAGGTCTAAATGATATTGCCTATAGTTTTCTTTTCTTTTCTTTTCTTTTTGTTTGAGAACAAACAAAGTTCTAAGTTTGAGGGTGTTTGATGACTTGCATAATTTGGCATAATTTATAACTTCTCAACTTTAATAAAAGAAACAAATGGCCGCGCGCAAAACTGAAACAAGAAGAAAAACAAATAGTGGCACCAGGGGGAGAAAAAAAACATAGTAAAGAGAAAAGCAAAATCAGATTGGAGTGAAACAGATTAACACAAAAGAATATTCTTTTTACGATTCATTTTCCTTTTGATTCTTCTCAGAAAAAATTATGGTGAATTCGTTTATGTTAAATATAATTTTTAGTATGAACTAATTTTTATTTATTCTAGGTGTTGTCTCTTTAATAGAACATGACGTGCAAGTATACACGATCACAAGTAATAAATGATAAGTAAGATATTATTCCCACGGAGATTTGTTACTAATATTCATTAAGTACTAAAATTGTTTCAATCTAATTTTATCCAAACAATTGAAATTTGGATGGAGTTCACTAAACTGATTTTTGATAACAATATATAAGAAAATTCTAGGATTGTAGTTTCACCAAATTAATCCGCTTGAATCATATTATTTTCTCTTGATTTATCTTTTCGCATTTAATTTTTCAACTAAAAACTCTTAATTTATCCATATGTCTCTTCCGATAACAAATAAACATATCTAGCTAAAATAATTCACTATATTCCTATGAGAATTAAATTCACCATGATTCATTAAGTTCAAAGTTCTCAAATAGCTACACGTACAATAAATGTATATTCCTATCCCTTATATATATATATATATATATATATATATATATATATATATATATATATATATATATATATATATATATATATATATATATATATATATATATGTTATTCTATCCATGAGCAACACACAAAAATGCATTTTCCAAGTTTATTTAAGTGTGACAGATCAATTGATTAATCTTCCAACAATCAAAAGCATTAAGCACAAATAGAATAAACACATTAAATATTTCATAAATCATTCAAAAATAATTAATCCAAGCTTCATAATGTAAGTTATATGGAAACCCTAAAACAATTAAATTAGTTCATAGGAAATATTAAAATTACAATACAAAAATGTTAAGACATTTAAGGAACATTAAATGAAGAAAAATAAAAAGAATTAGAAGTATTTAATCTCTACTTTCTCTATTTTTCTCCCTAAGCAGAACCACAACAAAAGCCAAAAATGACTTCTGCGTGTTCCACCTTCCCCCCTCGTTCAACATCATAATAACCACCTATTTATATCTTCAATCTCTTCAAAAATATACCAAAAATATTCTTCACATACGCGTTAAAAAAAATGGGAGACAAAAATATTCTTCAGGCACACGTGTAAAAAGTGGAGACAAAATGTGCAAAACAAGCCGGTGATTTGGGAGTTTTAATTTCACAATACGTATGACATGTGGTGAGCTCTGATTCGTTTGGAATTTTAATAAGACACATGGCAGCTTCGTATTAGGTAGGATGATAAGGCGTACATAGCTTAAGTGGACCGTGTTGCACGAGAAATAAACGCGTTGGTCTATGCGCAACAGCTAGCCTCCACTTGTGTAGAGTGTGGGATGCATGCACGATCTGGGCCATTTATGTTTTGATCTAATGGAAAGTGATGGAGATGCGTCTGAGGGAAATCATTTACACAGACAGGTGGGCCCTACATTGCGCGCCGAACAGTGTGCCATCTGGAAACTTGTCCAATCGCCCTTGTAGCGCTTACATCTAACTCACCTGATCCTCACCATTGATTTTCTAATCTGAAGGTGCATGAGGCATGTTGATAAAGCCATGCGTGGAACTCCTTCTTTGTGCAGAAAAACAAAGTTTGGTTAATTAAATTTAAGTCTTCTATATTAATTCAAATTAAATTTTAAACTTTTGTTATTTGCAATTAAGCCCTCTTTTAATTCAAATTATATTTTCAATTTTTACTATTTGCAATTGGTCTTTTTTCACTTAAAATTCTTTAATTTTCTCTAAAAATATATTCCTTAAAACAAATAACAGTAAATTTTAATTTAAGAACTTAAAATTAATTAAAAACATTAAGAACATAGCAATTATAATTAATAAATTGGACAAAAATAAATCTAATACATAGAGTTATCACTAGGAAAAAGAGGTAATTTAATTCAAAACTATGCTTGATTTTCTATGTTAATTTGAATTATTTATCTTTATATTATTCATATTTATTTTGAGTTTATTGATTCTAATTAATTGGACAATAATTAAAATATTTTAATCATATGATTTACTATCAAAAGAGGGAATTATAATATAGATCTAAAATATTTTGACATAGTTAAATATAGAGATCGAAAGACTTGTATGAACCTATTTAGTATTAAAATCATTGGTCTTAATGCTTTCTTGCTTTATAAAATTGCATACTCTTTTGTAAATTGACGAACAAGAATGTTTCCAATTGACTGTCAAAAGAGGCCTTTGGATGTTTTTGTAGATTGCTAACAAACAGAGAGAATTAAATTTAATTAGTTAGATGAGTAATGCATAGTGAGGGATTAGGTGAAATCGATTTCCTATAAGTTTTCTTCCCATTGATTTGATTTTTAAAAAACATATTTCTTTTCTTTTGAGTATTTCTTTAAATTGATTTTATTTTAAATTCTAATTATAACAACCTTAGTGATTTATCTAGATAAAATTAAGATTATAATAATTTTGGTATTTGTCAAAAGTTACCAATCCTTGCAGTTTTGCACCGATCAGACTCCCTCACTAACAAATTCCAAATTGAACAATTTGGAATGCACACTTTATTTTATCTTAACAAAAACCCATCAAGCCTAAAGAACTTTCCAATGGCTACCTTTTCACATGATGCATACTCTTCACAAAACTCTTGTTCTAAAGGATATAACTATTTAAAACATATCGAAAACCACAAACACCTTATCCCTACCAAGTTTAGTCCTTGAAAAACCTAACACCAAATCCAATGAAATATCAGTCCAAGGTGCACTAGTAATGGGTAGTGGTGTATAAATTTCATGGGGTTGCCCTCAAGATTTATCTTGCCTACAGGAGACGTATCTACCACAAAGTCTCTCAACATCTCTTTTCATACGTGGCAAACCAAATTTCTCTTACGAAAGAGCTAAAGTTTTAACTACCCCAAAATGACCCATCAATCCTACACCATGAGACTCCCTCACTAACGAATCCCAAATTGGAAAATTTGGAATGCACAATTTATTTTCTCTAAAGAAGAAACCATCAAGCTAAAAGAACTTTCCATTGGCTAGCTTTTCACATGATACATACTATTCACTAAAATCTTGGTCTAAACGATATAACTCTTTAATATATTAAAAACCAAGTAATTTTGCATCAAGAGTAGAGAAGTATGTACCTGCGAGAGAGTGTATGGACAACCATATTCTCCTAACCTTGTTCGTATCAGATAACGTAGGGAAATGTTTCTTTGAAGTCCACCAAACATGCATGTCTCTTGTTCAAATTGTTTTTACTCTTCCAATGTTTCAATGACTCATGATCAATGTGGATCACGAACTTCTTAGGCCAAAGATAGTGTTTCCATATTTCCAAGGCCAAAACTAGTGGACACAACTCTTGCCCAACTTTATGCATATGAATAGTGCCAATACCTATATTTGAAGCATCACATTCAATCTCAAAAGTTTTTACAAAGTTAGGTAAAGACAATAAAGGAGCATGAGTCAATTTTTCCTTAAGCAATTGGAATACCTTTTCTTGCTCTTCTCCCCACACTACTACAAAAGGTGGTATTTAAGAGTGAAATATATATTTTTTCTACTCCAAACACATTTCTTATTTATTCAAATTTTTAGATGATCTCTATAGGTATTAGCATTGAATGTATGAATTTTTTTTTTCTCATCTTAATAGAGTATCATATATTTTGGATTATTATTTTGCTTAGATTAAATGATTTGAGTAGAAATTGATAGTATATGCTTATATCTCATTTATGCATGACTACTACAAAAACAAAAAGACATATCTGGGGTTACCTAAACCAAGATCAAACAGAAAAGCCACAAAATTAACCACTCACCAAAATCCAAAAAAATGTACAATCTATACATGGGTTGACTCTCTAAAAAATACACATATTGAAAAATATCTACAGAAAAAAAATAGTATAATCTACATACTATAACCCACATTACCTACAAAGTTGTGAGTAAAGGTTAATTACAAAAGAAAGATATAGGAAATAATTCCCTAAAAAGTCATTGCACTCTCTTCATTTGTAAAAGGCATATATCTTGAAATTCTTTCTTAATGAGTTTGATTTATGCATGAAAATAATTTTTATATATGATATCTTTATAATTTATACATTTGATTCCTTTCATGAGATCAATGTTAAAATAACACTTTGAGCCTTTATTCTTTATACATATGCAAACATATTAGTTCATTTCTATACATCAACTCTTTCGCATATAAAATAGTATGAGTGTTTGAACCCATAGGATTCAGTGTTTCGAGAGTATTGACTTGTGAGGAATAGAGTCGAAGCGAATTCTGATTCATGACACAGAAATTGGGTGAAATTAAATTGATACATTTTTGACATGAAATATGAAAATGATTTTCAACTAATTATTATAATAAATCATGATTGTTTGAAGAGATTAAAATAACTTATGCTTGAGATTTTAATTATGATCTTAAAGGAGATTAAAAAGTATGAGACATTTTTGTGATATGTTGTTTTCTCTTATTCAAAAAAAAATTAATTTTTGATTTTGTTGTAATTTTAGTTTTTGATTTCATTGTTTTTATTGTTTTTTTTATTTTTACATTTAGTTCAATGTTTGTGGGTATCATTACTGAAAACCCTCACGAGACTCAAACTCGTCCACTAGGGCAACCTAGGGGTTTAAAGGCTTGTTGCATAGGCTAAATGCAACCGTTTCAATCCACGAAAGTGATTTAGGATAGTTTAATTTTTAGTTTTTATCGCTTCTCTTGCTAAGGGACTAGTGAAGGCAGTTGGAGTTGTGATGAGTGCTCAAAAAGCACTAAAATAACCATGATTTTATGCAAATTAATTGATTAAAAATATATATGTTTATATGTTTTATCATATATTTATATAAATTTGTATTTTTTGGAATCACGTGTATTTTTATTGTTTTTTAGGTATTTTGGCTTAAAAATGCAACTTAAAGACTCAAAGAGGAATACTGGAAGCAATACATCACAAATATATTAATAAATAAATGCGTAAAGGTCGACAAATATGAAAAAATTGGACAAAATGGGTCAAAAATGTCAAAAAGGAGAAAAACGCGCCGCCGCGCCCCAGCACCCAGCTCCGCCCCAAACTGCGCGCGGGTTACTGTTCATGCGCGCAGCACTGCGCGCGGGTTACTGTTCATGCGCGCAGCACTGCGCGCGGGTTACTGTTCATGCGCGCAGCACTGCGCGCGCGAGGTTACTGTTCATGCGCGCAGCACTGCGCGCGGGTTACTGTTCATCCGCGCGCGCCGACACTCATTTTTCACGTGCAGCCGCCCCATGACGTCATGCTGACGTCATCAATGACGTCAGCATTTCCATTACGCGTTTTTACATTTTTTTAACATTTTTTTTACTCATTTTTTCTCTCCATCCTCACCTATAAATACCCCCCTTCCCTTCACTTCAAAACACACCTAAAAACACCTCCAAATACATTCTTTTCTCTCTTTTCTTAGATTTTTAGGATTCTTTAGTTTTTCTTATGTTTTCTTAGTTTTTAGTTTTTCTTAGTTAATTTCTCTTAGATTTAGAGTTCTTCCCTTTTTGGGAAGGACTAGTTATGTTTTTGTAATATTTTAGCTCTTTGATTCAATAAATGGGAGTGCAAATTCCGCTTGGAGTTTTTCTTGCAACGGGAATAGCGTCGAAGTACTCTAAGGATTTTATTTTCTTTGCAGTTATTTTTTATGCTTTATTCTTACATGTTATATTTAATTTGTCTGTGATTAAATTTAACTGTGCTAGCTGTTTGTAAAAATGATATAATAATAACGTTGTTATGCTTGCGAAATATTAAATAAGTAAAAATCTCTAAAATGAATTGATTTTATTTTTATTCAAGATTTTATATTAAGAATGTTAGAGAGAAATATATTATTTTTCATTACAAACTTAAATCTGAAAATTAGATTTTAAGGTTTAGTTATCCGATCTGATTTAGAGTAGTGCTCTTTTATTTGTTGGTACAATCGCCCGGTAGTTAGAGTGAAGCTCTATTTCAAAAGTTTTTATAAGAATTATTATCTGAAAATGTATTGACAACATGTTTTCGGTAGTGGTTTTAAAACTTGAAAGTTAGTACTCGGATAACTAAATTCTTAGGTTTAATTTGGACACATTGAATAAAGTTTAAACTGTCTAACCCCACCAAAGGTGGCATTTGAATGGTTCATTTTCAATCTCTTAGAAAAAGGAATTAATTTAATTAACCAAATTAGTTATCAACCCCACCCATAGGTGTTAATTGATTTGTTTAGTTAACAAAGAATATCTAACCCCACCAAAGGTGGTATTCATACAAAAAAAGGAGAATCAATAAATATCAATTCATATCTTTAATAACCTAAATAATACGAGCAAGCATAATTAACTTAGTTATTATATCCATAAATACTCTACCATTATAAAGATAAAATTTGCACAAATGTTTATTGAATCTATGTTTATTTTTATGTTATTAGATTAAAAACACAAAACCCCAAAATATCGTGACAGGATGTTTAGGATTTAATTTCGTTCTTAAGAGTTTGAATAATAAATTAAAAACCACATACATTCCTTCCTTAGATCGACCTTGGGAGTATACTTATCATTTTCTACGAAATGATTCGTGCACTTGCGAGAGTTTTATAAATATTAAAACCAAAGTATTGGCAGGATCGGCGATGCCGGTTTTCGTTTAGATTTAGGTTGTCTAGAGCAAGAATATCATAAAATGAACAAAAAATATTTTTAAGAAGTGATTCCAAACTCTCTCTTTTTTATTCGAATGCCCTTGTTTTCTCAACTTTTTTTAATATGATGAAACAGTCAAGAACATAAAACAACCAAATAGAAGATTCTAATTAGAAAGATGACAAATAGTTGAAATAGAACAAAATAGAAACGGAATGAAAAAAATTGAAAGATGTTTTTTTTTGTTTACAAACTTGAATGAGGAAAACTAGGATTGAGACTAGAACTTTGGCTATGATACCAAAATGATACGAACCACACCAACTTGTGACAAAACCCATAACAAAAATTAGTTCCAAGGACCTTTCTACTATAGATTTAGATAGAAACCACAACCCAACACCTATTAAGAGATGTGAACCTTGACCTGAAATATTCTGTTTTTATTGAATTGAAAAGCCTCTTTGTAGCCTATACATGCCTATATAAGAAAATGGCAACTACCAAAAATAGAAACATAAACTAAAGGAAATGTCTAGGTTCTTCCCCCTTAAGCTGCATGATGAGCAAAAACTGGCATCGCCGATCCTGGAATACTTTGGTTTTATATTTATAAAACTCTCGCAAGTGCACGAATCATTTCGTAGAAAATGATAAGTATACTCCCAAGGTCGATATAAGGTAGGAATGTATGTGGTTTTTAATTTATTATTCAAACTTTTAAAAATGAAATTAAATCCTAAACATCTTGTCACGATATTTTGGGTTTTGTGTTTTTAATCTACTAAGATAAAAATAAACATAGATTCAATAAATATTTACGCAAATTTTATCATTTATAATAGTGGAGTATTTATGGATATAATAACTAAGTTAATTATGCTTGCTCATATTATTTAGGTTATTAAATATATGAATTGATATTTATTGATTCTCCCTTTTTTGTATGAATACCACCTTTGGTGGGGTTAGATATTCTTTGTTAACTAAACAAATCAATTAACACCTATGGGTGGGGTTGATAACTAATTTGGTTAATTAAATTAATTCCTTTTTCTAATAGATTGAAAATGAACCATTTAAATGCCACCTTTGGTGGGGTTAGACAGTTTAAACTTTATTCAAGGTGTCCAAATTAAACCTAAGAATTTAATTATCCGAGTACTAACTTTCAAGTTTTAAAACTACTACTGAAAACATGTTGTCAATACATTTTCAGATAATAATTCTTATAAAAACTTTTGAAATAGAGCTTCATTCTAACTACCGGGCGATTGTACCAACAAATAAAAGAGCACTACTCTAAATTAGACCGGTTAACTAAACCTTAAAATCTAATTTTCAGATTTAAGTTTGTAATGAAAAATAATATATTTCTCTCTAACATTCTTAATATAAAATCTTGAATAAAAATAAAATCAATTCATTTTAGAGATTTTCACCTATTCAATATTTCGCAAGCATAACAACGTTATTATTATATCATGTTTACAAATAGCCAGCACAGTTAAATTTAATCACAGACAAATTAAATATAACATGTAAGAATAAAGCATAAAAAATAACTGTAAGAAAATAAAATCCTTACAGTACTTCGATGCTATTCCCGTAGATGGAAAACCTCCAAGCGGAATTTGCACTCCCATTTATTGAATCAAAAAGCTAAATAATTACAAAAACATAACTAGTTCTTCTCAAAAAGAGAAGAACTCTAAAACTAAGAGAATTTAACTAAAAACTAAGATAGAAACTAAGAAAAGCTTTAAAACTAAGAAAGAAACTAAGAAAAGCTTAAAAACTAAGAAATTAGAGAAAGAAAGAGAAGAGAAGAATGGTTTTGAAGTGTGTTTAGAAGTGAAGGGAAGGGGGGTATTTATAGGTGAGGATGGAGAGAAAAAGTGAGTGAAAAAATGTTAAAAAAATGTGAAAATATGGAGTGCAATTGCTGAGGTCATTGATGACGTCAGCATGACGTCATGGGGGCGCCTGCACGCGGAAATGGGCATCAGCGCGCGCGGAACTGGGACTGGGCGCGCGCGGCTTGGCGCGGACGTAGGGCGTTGCGCGCGCGGTGCTCAGCGCGGCGGCGCAATTTTCTCCTTTTTGACCTTTTTGACCCATGTTGTCCAATTTTTCCATATTTGTTGACCTCTCCCCATTTATTTATTAATATATTTGTGATGTATTGCTTCCAGTATTCCTCTTTCAGTCTTTAAGTTGCATTTTTAAGCCAAAATACCTGAAAAACAATAAAAATACCCGTCATTCCGAAAAAGACAAATTTATATAAATATATGATAAAACATATAAATATATATATTTTTAATCAATTAATGTGCATAAAATCATGGTTATTTTAGTGTTTTTTGAGCACTCATCACAACCCCCAACCAGCTTCTTGCTAGTCCTTTAGCAAGAGAAGCGATAAAAACTAAAAATTAAACTATCCTAAATCACTTTCGTGGATTGAAACAGTTGCATTTAGCCTATGCAACAAGCCTTTAAACCCCTAGGTTGCCCTAGTGGACGAGTATGAGTCTCGTGAGGGTTTTCCGTAATGATACCCACTAACATTGAACTATATGTAAAAATAAAAACAATCAAATCAAAAACTAAAATTACAACAAAATCAAAAATTAATTTAAGAATAAAAGAAAACAACATATCACAAAAATGTCTCATACTTTTTTAATCTCTTTTAAGATCATAATTAAAATCACAAGCATAATTTATTTTAATCTCTTTAAACAATCATGATTTTATTATAATAATTAGTCGAAAATCATTTTCATATTTCCTATCAAAAATGTATCAATTTAATTTTACCCAATTTCAGTGTCATGAATCAGAATTCGCTTCAACTCTATTCCTCACAAGTCAATACTCTCAAAACACTGAATCCTATGGGTTCAAACACTCATACTAATTTATATGCGAAAGAGTTGATGTATAGAAATGAACTAATATGTTCGCATATGTATAAAGAATAAAGGCTCAAAGTGTTATTTTAACATTGATCTCATGAAAGGAATCAAATGTATAAATTATAAAGATATCATATATAAAAATTATTTTCATGCATAAATCAAACTCATTAAGAAAGAATTTCAAGATATATGCCTTTTACAAATGAAGAGAGTGCAATGACTTTTTAGGGAATTATTTCCTATATCTTTCTTTTGTAATTAACCTTTACTCACAACTTTGTAGGTAATGTGGGTTATAGTATGTAGATTATACTATATATTCTTTATCTCTCTATTTTTTTCTGAAGATATTTCTCAATATATATATTTTAGAGAGTCAACCCATGTACAGATTGTACATTTTTTTATTTTGGTGAGTGGTTAATTTTGTGGCTTTTCTGTTTGATCTTGGTTTAGGTAACCCCAGATATGTCTCTCTTTTTTTGTAGCAGTCATGCATGAATGAGATATAAGCATATACTATCAATTTCTACTCAAATAATTTAATCTAAGCAAAAATAATAATAAAAAAATATACGATACTCTATTAAGATGAGAAAAAATTTATACATTCAATACTAATACCTATAGAGATCATCTAAAAATTTGAAGAAATAAGAAATGTGTTTGGAGTAGAAAAAAATATATATTTCACTCTGAATAAAGGAAATTAGGCTCAAATTATATCTCACAAAGGTAGTCTCCACTAAAAAAAATTTATAAACACCGATTTTGGGTTTAATATAATTTTTACATCTTATCAAGAAATACTAGTTATGACAAAAACTAACTAATTATCAAAAAATAATTACAAAATATTTCATGATATGTTTTTAAAAATTAATCTAACAGTACAAAAAACTTAACTATTTACTTAAATTTGATTTAAAGAAATGATAAATTTTTGTGAGAAAAGTTTTTTTTTTAATTCCAAAAATTACTAAATCACACAAAATAAAAATAAAATAAAACACAAAAAATGAAAATGTGAACATAAAAATAAAATAAAAAAATATTATATATATATTTTTTATTTTTTTTATTTTTAAATTATCAAAAAAAAATTTTAATTAAGCATGGTAACTTTTCACCACCCCTAACCTAGAACTTACATTGTCCTCAATGTAACAATTGTAAATTAAAGATAAAGAGAAAAGAGAAGAAATATTACCTATTTCCTGAGAATATGCAAGTAGTAATGGAAAATGCAGGCGCATCCATCATATTCATCATTAAAGTATATACAGACAGATCGTTGTGAACTTCTAACATCTTAACAAATATTTTTAGTTTTAACAATTTACAAATTATTCACATGTAATTAAAATGAAATAAACAATAAAATTAAGTAAATAAAACAAATAAAAGAAAATTACCTAAAATGATGGGTTGCCTCCCATCCAGCGCTTAGTTTAACGTCTTAGCAAGACGTAACTTGGGGATTGCATTTTAAGTAAACTCAATGTCCCCTCATCATTGAGTCAATCAAACCGACAGGTAAGACAATGTTGCCTACCTATACTTTTTCAATCATGCCCTATTGATTTTCAAATTTCTTTCTGTACTTAAAACTAGGGGCATACTTTGACGGTTTTAGATAACCCACATCTAGGTGCAAATCAAATAATTAAGTCATTAAAACAAAATTGTACCTAGATCAAAAAAAGCAACTAACTCCTTAGATTGTAATTAAAACTTTAAAATTTTGGAGATAGTTCAGATTTTTTTTTGTTTTTTGTTTTTCTTAAGATAAAATAACATAATCAATATTAACCAAGAGTGCTCTCACGAAAAAATGGTGGTGCAAAGGCTCCTTAAAAACCATCCTCCTAGACAGAACAACGTTTCCAAGAAAGACTAGTGGCACAAAGGCTTCCAAGAACTAGTCTCCTAGACAGAACTCTCTTAGATCTTTACTTTTCATGCTATTAAAATTAAGTTAATTAAGTTAAGTTAAGTAAAAAATTTAAGTTAATGAAAATCTAATTAAGTTAATTAAGTTAAATGAAGTAAAAATCTAAGTTAATTAAGTTAATGAAAATCTAAGTTAAAAAAGCTAACTTAATTAAGTTAATTGAAGTAAAAATCTAAGTTAATTAAGTTAATGAAAATCTAAGTTAATTAAAAAGCTAAGTTAATTAAGTTAATTAAAAATCTAAATTAATTAAGTTAGTAAAAACTTAAGTTAATTAAGTTAAATGAAAATTAAGAAAGAAAAAAAAAGTTAATAGAGAAAAAAATTAAAATTAAAATAATAAAATAAAATAGAATAAAAATAAAAGAAAATTGAAAAAAAGTAAAATAAAATAAAATTGAAAAAGGTAAAATAAAATAAAATAAAATTTTTTATATTTAAAAAAAATTAAAATTAAGATTCTAATAAATAAAATAAAAAAAAAACTTAAAATTAAATGAAATTTAAAAATTAAGTTTTTATTTTTTTTATAATTTTTTATAATTTTTTTTATTTTTGTTTTATTTTTGTTTTATTTTTGTTTTATTTTTGTTTTATTTTTTTTATTTAATTTAATTTATTTTTTTAAACTTCAATTTATTTACTTATTTATTAAGAAATTTGAATTTTTTTTTATTTTTTATTTAAAATTTAATTTAAGTTTTTTTAAAATTTTAAATTTCAAAATATTTTACTATTAACGCTATAATTTTTTATTTTTTTAAATATATTTTTTTTATTTTTTTGAAATTTATTAATTTTTATTTTTATTTATTTATTCATTAATAAAATTTAAATTTATTTTTTTTATTTATTTTTTTAGAATTCATGAACTGTAAAAGTTTTTTAGTTCAAATTTCAAATTTCTAAATTATTTTATTATTATTATTTTTTTATTTTATTATTATTTTTTATTATTTCTTATGAAATTTGAAATTTGATTAATTTTTTTTAAATATTTTTATTTTTTTACAATAACAAAAAAATCACAATTATTTACAACACAAAAATATTTTTAAAATTTTGATAAATCAATTAAAAATTTGATGCCATCCCCGATAACAACGCCAAAAACTTGATGAGTAGAATCGGGATTGCCAAAACTTTGAAGCTATCCCTCGCAACGGCGCCAAAAACTTCATGAGCAAAAACCTGCATCGCCGATCCTGCCAATACTTTGGTTTTATATTTATAAAACTCTCGCAAGTGCACGAATCATTTCATAGAAAATGAAAAGTATAATTCCAAGGTCGATCTAAGGAAGGAATGTATGTGGTTTTTAATTTATTATTCAAACTTTTAAAAACGAAATTAAATCCTAAACATCCTGTCACGATATTTTGGGTTTTGTGTTTTTAATTTACTAACATAAAAATAAACATAGATTCAATAAATATTTATGCAAATTTTATCATTTATAATAGTGGAGTATTTATGGATATAATAACTAAGTTAATTATGCTTGCTCATATTATATATGTTATTAAAGATATGAATTGATATTTATTGATTCTCCCTTTTTTGAATGAATACTACCTTTGGTGGGGTTAGATATTCTTTGTTAACTAAACAAATCAATTAACACCTATGGGTGTGGTTGATAACTAATTTGGTTAATTAAATTAATTCCTTTTTCTAAGAGATTGAAAATGAACCATTTAAATGCCACCTTTGGTGGGGTTAGACAGTTTAAACTTTATTCAAGGTGTCCAAATTAAACCTAAGAATTTAATTATCCGAGTACTAACTTTCAAGTTTTAAAACTACTACTGAAAACATGTTGTCAATACATTTTCAGATAATAATTCTTATAAAAATTTTGAAATAGAGCTTCACTCTAACTACCGGGCGATTGTACCAACAAATAAAAGAGCACTACTCTAAATTAGACCGGATAACTAAACCTTAAAATCTAATTTTCAGATTTAAGTTTGTAATGAAAAATAATATATTTCTCTCTAACATTCTTAATATAAAATCTTGAATAAAAATAAAATCAATTCATTTTAGAGATTTTCACCTATTTAATATTTCGCAAGCATAACAACGTTATTATTATATCATGTTTACAAACAACCAGCACAGTTAAATTTAATCACAGACAAATTAAATATAACATGTAAGAATAAAGCATAAAAAATAACTGTAAAGAAAATAAAATCCTTACAGTACTTCGATGCTATTCCCATAGCTGGAAAACCTCCAAGCGGAATTTGCACTCCCATTTATTGAATCAAAAAGCTAAATAATTACAAAAACATAACTATTTCTTCTCAAAAAGAGAAGAACTCTAAAACCAAGAGAATTTAACTAAAAACTAAGATAGAAACTATGAAAAGCTTTAAAACTAAGAAAGAAACTAAGAAAAGCTTAAAAACTAAGAAATTAGAGAAAGAAAGAGAAGAGAAGAATGGTTTTGAGGTGTGTTTAGAAGTGAAGGGAAGGGGGTATTTATAGGTGAGGATGGAGAGAAAAAGTGAGTGAAAAAATGTTAAAAAAATGTGAAAATGCGGAGTGCAATTGCTGAGGTCATTGATGACGTCATGGGGGCGCCTGCGTGCAAAAATGGGGCGAAATGGGCATCGGCGCGCGCGGAGGGCAGCTGGGCGCGTAGGGGCGCTCGCGGCTTGGCGTGGACGTGGGGCGCTGGCGCGCACGGGGCTTGGCGCGGTTGGGCGTCGCGGCAGCGCGATTTTCTCCTTTTTGACCTTTTTGACCCATGTTGTCCAATTTTTCCATATTTGTTGACCTTTCCCCATTTATTTATTAATATATTTGTGATGTATTGCTTCCAGTATTCCTCTTTGAGTCTTTAAGTTGCATTTTAAAGCCAAAATACCTGAAAAACAATAAAAATACCCGTGATTCCGAAAAAGACAAATTTATATAAATATATGATAAAACATATAAATATATATATTTTTAATCAATTAATGTGCATAAAATTGTGGTTATTTTAGTGCCTTTTGAGCACTCATCACTGCACACCCAAAAGGTAAAGAATACAACCAGATTTCTTTCTCTCCAAATAATGGCCAAAATGGTAAAGAATACAATCAAATTTCTTTTTCTCCAAATCACACCTAAAATGGTAAAGAATACAATCAGATTTCTTTCTCTCCAAATCACATGCCTGAGATTAGAATAAGGAAACTAAACTAAATGGCACATGCCTTATTTGTGTGATCTACAAATTAAAAGCAATCCCACATATTACTCAAATTTAATCCACTAATTATTTCGAATTTCCTTGATGGATTATTCTAGAATTTGCAGCATGTTGACACATCTTTTATAAATGTGTGAGCCTTCCTTCATAAGGTTACACAAATTGGCTTAAGTCTAAACTTCTTGCATTAGCCCGTTCAAAGCATCTTTGAATTTCTTTGCTCAATCTCTTGCAATTAGACCAAGTGGTACTTCAAGCCGGTCCACACTCCATTTGGTATCCATATTAACATGTGGACCTTCCTTCATAAGTTTATAAAAATTGGCTTCAATCCAAACATCTTGCATCATCCCATTCAAAGCATCCTTGAATCTCTTTACCCGTGCTCTTGTAATTGGACCAAGTGGTACTTCAAGCGGGTCCATACTCCATTTGGTAGTCATATTTCCATCAATACTCTTCCTTTTTATCTTTTATTAAAAAAAAATTCTCTCTCTTTTTGAGATTTTATTTTCTTAATTTTTTAGTGAGAGGACCTATGTACAAATTGTACATATTTTGGTATGATTTGGTGAGTGTCTAATTTTGGTTTTGATCTTTTTATATTAGCTTATGTAACCACATATATGTCTCTATTTTTTTTAAATCATGCATGAATGAAGAAGGACATATACTTTTAATATAAACAACTTGAATGCATAAACCTATAAAGCTCATATAAATAACTTGAATTGATAAGAAGAGTATTTAAAAGAATAAAAAAATATTTATCACTCAAAATGAAAAGATAAAATCTTAAATTATTATCACAATGTAGTCTCCATTATTTGATTCTTAAATATAATTTTGGGTTTATTGCAATTTCAATATTTTATCATGAAATATAAATTATGACAAAATCTAACTAAATATCACATTATTCTATAATATGCTTAAGAAATTAATCTAATAGTAAAAAAACTTAATTATTTGCTGAAAAGTAACTAAAATACATGATAATTTTGGAAGAAAAATTTTAAAATTAAACCACGAATTCCTAAACTAATATAAATAAATAAAAGCAAACAAATGAAAATAAAACAAAAAAATGTAACATATGTTTAACAAAAAATTAAAAATTTACTGAAATTTATGTAATAGTATTTTTTCTTCACCCAACCTAGAACTTACATTTCCCTCAATGTAATAGTTGCAAATTAATGATTAAGATAAAAGAAGATAAAAATTACTGATTTGCTAAATATGCTAAGTATTAATAAGAAAATGTAGATGCATTCATTATTCCAATCATTTAAATCACATAAATAAAAATCGTGTATTTCTTTCAAATATCAATAAACAATTATATAGTTCAACAATTTCAAGTAAAATAAACTTAGTCTGTACGATAGGAAATTAAAACAAAATAAATAAAATAACTTACATAAAATAAAATAATATCTAAAAATAAAAAAGAAAATAATATTACCTATAAGGATGGGTTACCTCCAATCTAGTGCCATTTTAACGTCTTAGCAAGACGTATTTGTCATATGGTGCCTAGGCTCATACACTTGTATGGACTCAATGTATACTATGTTATATCCTTCTTATAAATAGGTTTTCACACAATGCCCATTAACTTTAAACATTGTGTTTTTATATCCAATAACTATACTACTCTATGTGAAAATAACTGGGTAATTGTGTATGACTCTTCCCACCTTGATTTTAATTTTCCTGGAAACAATCTCAAATGAGAATTAAATAAAAGAACTTTCATTTTAGAAATAAAATACTTATGAACTAGCCTCTTGCCATGATAGCGCTTAGTAAACTCTTTGAAAAAATTTGCATTTTCATAGGCTTCGTCCCTAATTTCTTCAAGCTTACTAAGTTGAAGCAACCATTTTTTTACTGCTTTGCTAAATCCATGTTTAGCTTTTTAATTTACAAATAAGTCTTGTGTTTGAATTCAATAGGTAGGTGGTACAACTTTTCAAAGATTAACTGATAAAGGCTCATCCTAATGGGTGTTTTATATGTTATGCGGTATGCACATAAGGCATCATTCAACTTGATTACCCAGTCCTTCCTTCAAAGGCGCATAGTACATTCTAAAACCCCTTTGATTTTTATTTTATTCACTTATAATTGACCAAAATATTTTGGATGATATGGAGTAACCAAGTTTTGTATGATGTTATACTTCTTCAGTATTCCATCAAAAATTTCTTTCAAAAAATTTACTTCTATCACTTATTATTGTTCTAGGTGTCACGAACCTACTAAAAATTGAATCCTTAATGAATTTCACAAGAAAATTATCATAATTGATTTTAGTGGGTATAACTTGTACCCACTTGGACACATAATCAGCAATAACAAAAATATATTCATTTTCAAAAGATGGTGGGAAGGGACCCGTACATTAGATGTCAAAGGAATTTCATCTCATTTGCATGTAACACATGTCCTTTGACATCTATCACTATGTGCACAAAATATATTAGCATCTTTAAATAGATATACCTAGTAAAATTTTGATTGTAATACCTTAAGGGCTGTTAGGTTACCCCTAAAATGGCCGAGGCAATGAAACTTATGACAATAGGTGAAAATGACTTTATGTTCTTCTTTAGGCACACACCTCCAAATGATTTGATATTGACTAATCCTAAATAGATAAGGGTCATCCCATAAGTATTTCTTGCAAGAATGTAACAATTTTTCTTTTCCTAAAAAGTAAATGTTAGGTCTAATACCAATAAAAATAATTGTTCATCAGGAAAAGGTTTAATAATTTCTTCTTTACTCTAACCTTTAAGATAATTGAATTCCAAAATTAACCTAGATAGATTATCAACTACTAAATTAAAATGTTAGGTCGTAAAATACTAATAAAAATAATTGTTCATTAGGAAAATTTTTAATAATTTATTCTTTACTCTCACCTTCAAGATAATTGAATTCCAAAATTAACCTAGATAGATTATAAACTACTAAATTTTCACTTCCTTTATTATCTTTGATCTCTAGGTCAAATTCTTGTAAGAGTTAAACTCACCTGATTAATCTTGCGTTAAAACATAACAAGCAAGAATTCTAGGCGGGAAATAATAAATTTGGGCATTATTGAGTGTTTTTACTATCATAATATATGACATACAAATTCTTATCGACTATCTATCCCAAACCTACTCCTATTGCATAATCAGACACATCACACATAATTTCAAATGGGAGAGACCAATTGGGTGCCAAAATAATAAGGGCATATGTTAATTTATTCTTCAAAGTATTAAAAGCAAAAAATTAGTTTTCATTAAAATCAAAGTAGTCATCTTTTAACAACTTGTTATATAAATGATGGCATATTTTAAAAAAATATTCAATAATTTACCTATAGAAATTTGCATGTTCTAAGAAGCTTTTAATCCCCTTAACAAATGTAGGGGTAGTAATTTTACAATCAACTCAATTTTCCATGTTAATTGCAATTCCTTTGTTAAAAATTACATGTCCTAACGCAATCCCCTATTGCAGCATAAAACGAATTTTCTTCCAACTAAATGTCAAGTTCTATTCAATGTATTATTCTAAAACTAAAGTCAATTTATGCTAGCAATCATCAAATGAGGTTCCAAAAATAGAAAAAGCATCCATAAATATCTCAATGAATTTTTCAATCATGTTTGAGAAGACATCATACATCTTTGAAAAGTGACGGGGGCATTGCCTAACCCAAAAAACATCAAT
The DNA here is from genome assembly GCA_033030585.1 of Hippophae rhamnoides. NCBI lineage: Eukaryota > Viridiplantae > Streptophyta > Magnoliopsida > Rosales > Elaeagnaceae > Hippophae > Hippophae rhamnoides. Next base: position 33,961,048 of record CM065436.1, read on the forward strand.
ATAAAAGCAAACGTCCTAAAAGAACATGTGAAGGTGGTCTTCCCCTGATCCTCTAGCGCAATGGGTACTTGATATTAACCTAAAATATCATCCAAAAAATAGTAAAAATCATGCTCAACTAATCTTTTTAGCATCTGATCAATGAATGGAAGAGGAAAATGATCATTTTTATTGTAAAAATTTAGTTTCTTGAAATCTATACGCATCCTCCATCTTGTGATTATTCTAGTGAGCAAGAATTACTTTTTATCATTTTTCACAACTATTATGCTGGATTTCATGGGTACCACATGTATCAAAATAACTCACCTACTATTAGTAATAGGCTAAATGACTTATACTTTTAGGAGTTTTAGAAATATTTTTCATCACCTCCTGCATGATTGAGTGTAATCTTCTTTGGGCCTCTCTAATAGGTTTATCATTGCCCTCAAGATTGATCTTATTAATGCACATAGCTAGACTAATGCCTCTAATATCCCCAATACTCCAACCTAATGCCTTTTTGAATTTCTTAAGCACTTTAACTGGCTCTTTTTCTTGGTTTTGGTCAAAGAGGATGAAATAATGCTAGGTATGTTTCCATTTCTCCTAAAACACATATGTAAGGTGCTTAGGTAGAGTGGACATTTCCCTACATGGGGTTCTAGGTAGATCTAAGGGTGTAATGGATTCTCCTATTAGTTCCCCAGGTCCTGTTGCATCATAAGTTTATGTGTGCCACAGCTTGCAAACTTGGATTTTCTCTCCATCACCTAATTTCAAGCTCATCTCTATCCAAACAGTCCTAGATTTCAGCCACAAAATAAGTTACAAATTGTACATACAGATTTTAGAAAAAATATACTTAGGTCTATAGAGAAGGTTAAGGCTAGAGGCAAGATAGAATTTCAAGAGGCAATTAAGGAGTATTTCTTCTTCTTCTTCTTCTTCTTCTTCTTCTTCTAGTTTATTTATGAATCTGTCTAAAAAAATATTTTTGTGATTATGTAGAATTTCAAGGCCCTAGACTATGATTTTAACTAATAAAATGTTATAAGGAATTTTAAATTTTGCAAGCTAAATTTGTTAATTCAATGATAGTTTTAATATTGATTCATAATATAATTAGTTAAATAATAGACTAGTGGTGTAAATTGTTTCATAATCACATATTTCTCTTAATCTCATTTATTTTTGTTAATATTTTATGTTTTAATTTTAGTTAAAAAACACTTTTTAAAACCCACTAGTTAATTATTAAAAAGAAAATTATTAGTGTTATTCATTGTTACAATCCTCTTTGCTTCAATAACCTTTGTTTTTAAATTACTCGTCATTTGTATAGTTTGATCAAGTGTACTTACATGTTTCCAAGCATATTAAGTTTTTAGTGTTGTTGTTGGTAAAGTTTTTTAGAATTTCATAATTTATTATTAGTTTATTTTAAAAATTACTTTTTTAATTTATTATATGTAGTTTATAATTACGAATTTTATTTTTATCTATTTTAATTTATTTTATTTTCTTAAAATTTTCTACTAAATTTGTTTTAGACTAACTATTATATTAATTTTTATTTTTAATTTTCTTAGATTTTTTAATTTTAGAATTTTATTTCACTAATTTATTTTTAGATTTTTATTTTAAATTGACTTCTTTTGAGATAATATTAATTTAACTTATTTTTATATTTTTATTTTACTTTTTGGTTTATTAATTTTTTCTTTGGTTTGTTTTTATTTTAGTTTAATTACTTTACATTTATTTTTGCCTTTATTTTTAGTTTACTAACTTTTAATTTTTTTTCTTTGGTTTTAGGATTTGATTGCAAAAAGGAAATTCTTACAATCTTAGATCAAAAGGGTCATTATAAGTAGATATAACAGAATCCACTTCTTCAAATGAATCTAAAATTGAACACAAAGCGATGGCAACAGTTGACCCAATATTGAAGGAGTTATCTACACTTGACTTAGAGCATCAATCCTTATGCATTATGTATCCAATCTTGGAGATAGGATTTGAACTCAAATCTAAACTAATTGATGAGTGCTTAAAAATTACTAAATATAATGTGATTTTATGCATTTTTAGTGTAAAAATATATTTGTATTTGAATAATTCTATCATCATTTTAACAAATCTATCTTTTTTAAACCATGAATATGTTTTGTTATTTTTTTAGATATTTTTAGCTTCAAATTGATTCATTCAATAAAACTTAAAGAATTATCCCTAAAAGCACTTAATTACAACCTAGAATAATAAAATAATAACATATGTAAGCCATACATATATACTAACCAAACTTGTAAGGAGTGAAACAAAAAGAAGCTGAAAAAATGTTTCCAGATTTGAAGCATCTAGATTCAATGCATCGTGATTCAATACTTCTAGATTGAATACATCATAATTGAAATTTGTCCATATTCAACGCTTGCCATGGTGATGGAAAAATGTGTTCCATGACGTGTGATGATTTCTCCATCAAGATCCATTTCTCTCTCCCTTTTTGTAGATATATAAAGGGGGGCTCCTTCATTCTAAATCATCCATTATCCTCCATCCTTAAGCTCTTCTCTTTCTCTTAAAGCTTTCTTTAGATTTTAGGTTTTATAAGTTATTCTCTTCATTGAGAGTTAAACATAGTTTATTTTATATAGTAGCTATCTTTTAATTCAATAAACAATGTTTGCAAATCTGTTTGAGGTTTTTCCAGTTATAAAAACAATATTGAAATTCTATACCTAGAAGGTTATCCTTGATGTATAAATTTTACATGTATATATTCTTCAATTTTCAGATTAATTTTATATGTTGCTCTAAATGATATTTTCAATATTATGATTAATTATTAATTATAAGCATGCCTAGTTGAAAATACTATGAAATATTAATAATGTCGTTATGCTTGTGAAATATTAAATTAGGTAACCATTTTTACAAAATGAATTAAGTTTTATTTCTTTATCAAGATTCATATAAAAGTTTGTTAAAGAAAAATACATAGCTTATTAGTTTTCATAATAAACAAGAGAGTTAGAATTATAATTTAATTATATAGATATAATTTAGAGTAGTGTTCTTAAATCTTTGATTTATATCAATTGTAAAGTTAGAGTCAAAATTATATTTCAAATTTTTTTACAAAAATTACTATTTAAAAATATATTGACGACATATTTTTATTAATAGTTTTAAAATCTAAAAGTTAGTTTTCAAATATTTAAGTGATTAAACTATAGATATCTCGATAAGAGTTTAAATTATTAGACCTGACTGAAAATGACAATTAAATGATTTGTTAATATCTTAGAAAAAAAATGTAATTTAATAAAAATTAACTGCTATACCCGACTAAATCGGGTAAGTGATTTTAATTAATAACAGATAGTAGAACCGACCAAAAGCATTATTTTTATATATAAGAGAAAATTAATAATCTTAATTCATGTCTTTAATAACCTAATTAATATTGAGCAAGCATAATTAACTAACTAATATGTCCTATAGATTATCTATTGAATGATTAAATGTTTATTTCCATAAATGTTTGCATAATTTATCTTTATTGTGACAGAATGTTTAGGTTTCATTTTTCCTTTTAGAAATATGTTAAAACATTTAAAAACCATGTTATTTCTCTTTAGACCTACCTTATAAGTATACTTATAATTTCTTACAAAATGATTCTTGCACTTACGAGTTATTTCGTAAATACAAAACTCGAGCATCAAGTTTTTGGTTGTAAATATCAAACTCTTAAAATTGTTTTTTGTTGTAAATATTTCTAATTTTTTATAAATTAAAACTCAATAATTAATTACCTCATTTCTTAGTTGACCTCCAAATAAAGAAAGAAAAAAATTTGAATTTTGATATAAATTAAATAAAAACTTATTATCACATTTATTAATTGTCCTTTGAAATAAAAAAAAAATTGAAATTCTAATTCAAACTAAAAAAACAAAAAAATCAAATAAAGCTAGAAAAAAAGTATCTTTATGAATATAATGTTTTCCAAAAATAAGAATAATAATTATAATAATTAAAAAACTTTGAAATTAAAAAAATCAAGAATCATTAAAATCACATTTATTTGTTGAATTTTGAAAACATTAATGTTATTTCAATGAGATAAAAAATTTGAATTTTGAAAAAAAAAACTAAAATTTCAATTTAATTGACTTAGAATTTACTTTTTTTCCTTTGAGTATTTTTTGTATTAATTTTAACATTTAAATTTTAAATTAGTAAAAACAATTATTTCTTTTATTTATTACTCACTCACTCAATTATTTTTATTTTATTTTATTTTTTATTAATTTTATTTTACATTTTTGTTAATTAATTTTGTTTATGTTTTATGTATGCAAATTTTATTTTTATAATCTATTTTTTTATTAACTTGTTTGTAATTATTTATCAATTTTTATTATTTGTTTTGGATTATAACTATTAACTATATGATATATTAGCTTGTATAATATACTTTACTAATTTATTATATTAAACTTGTAGTATTATTTGCATCATGTATATTGCAAATTGCATTTATTTATTTAACTTATATTATTATGTAATAATTTGGTTTTATTATATATTGTATTTATATTATATTTATTTTGTTTGTTATTTCTTTTTGTTTAGTATTTGTTTAGTAATTTTTATTTGTTTATTTTGTTTTGTTTTATTTTGATGTTTGTTTCTATTTACTTCTTTTATTTTAGTTTTGTTATTTCCTTTTGGTGTTTATTTTATTAGTTATTTTCTTTTATTATTATTATTATTCATGTTTATTATTTTTGTTTAATTTATAAAAAAAATTAGAGTTGCGGTATGGTTTTTAAGCTTGCCACAGAATCGACCTCATGGGGCTCTCATAATACGATTGGGTTGAAGAAAAACATATATGTATATGGGTCCCTGTTCCGTATGTTAGGATTTATTTTTACTGTAATAAATTTTTAAATGATATCCCAAAAAATGCTTTTCAAATTGGACCTATACAAAGGAGGTGAATGTTATGTTAGATCTTTGTGCAAGTATTAACTTAAATGTCAAATTTATTATAGTTGTAGCTAGAATAGGGTGAACTAAAACCCATAACCATGTCCCTACTTCTAAGTAGATGAATTTTAAATATCCATACGGCAACATATATGATTTAAATTAATAGTACAGGTAGACAAACTTGTCATACTTTAAGATTTTGTTATTTCAATAAATCAATTATTAAGGGGATATTGAGTATATTAAATTCTAAAAATGGAAATCCCCCCATGAAGTTTCTTAAGCTAGATGGGAGGTAACACATCATCGTAGGTAATATTATTTTCTTTATTTTAATTTGTTTATTTTTGTAAGTCCTGCTTTTTTCAATGTCTATGTATAGGTTTCCCATGTATAAAACAGTATTTTTTATTTTTACTCATTTTTTATATTTCCCTATGTAAGGTCAGTTATTGTAGATCTGTAAAGTAAACACATACAAAGTTAAGTACACTTTATATACGAGCATATTTGCACACACTGTGGGATTGGTTTTCATAGTATGTATGCTAGGTTGAGTGTTGTAATTTTTGGTGAGTAAGCGTGCGAACGAGTTGACGTTGTCACTCGTGTTTTTGTTTCATTTTGGAGACAGATATTTATGAAAATTACTCGACAATTTTTAGATATGAAAAATTATATTGTTTTGCACACCACCGCACACCTCAATACACACCTTGGCACACCCCTCACCACCACCCTTTATGAAGTGGTTGGTAGGGTTTATGGTGAGGTGGTTGGTGAGGTCGTTGATCAAGTTCTATAATACCCTATTTCTCCTATTTTGTTATCCAAAAAATGTACCAAGCTCTATCAAATTGACATCGTGATCTTGTGAGCTATGTATTAATGGGTGGTTGTCCTTGTGCAACTTTTCTTCTTATATGAGAACCTCATTGTAGGAGTGATCTGAGTCAAATTCTTTGAGTTCTCATGCATTGGATTTTGTGTCCCTTGATGGTTTGCAGTAGACTATATGTCCCATGTTGATGGTTGGTTATTAGTGATTGAGGATGGTCCTTATTGTTCACATTCCTAGTCTGTAGTTTCTAATCATACCACATTGGGTGTTGTTGGATTTAGAGATAATATAGGTTCATGTGTTGAATAAGGTTATTGTGGAAGCAACAAACATGAGCAACAATTGACAGTTAGAACAAAGGTCCTATTGATAGAGTTATTAGTGGTTTGATTTCTATGAGAGTTGTAATTATTTTATTATTTAATGGATTATCTACTGTTGAGCGGTTACCTTAAAAAATATAAGGATGTTACCATAAAGATAGGGTATCTATATAGGTTTATCTAATTATATCTTGTGTTGTGCATGCTCTACTATGTGGCTAGTACAATTAGAGTTTAAATGGTGCATGTTTCTACATACTAAAGTTTTAACTCTTATCAAAAAGCTTTTATTATTCATTACTATCGTTTTGACTATTGAATAACGCTTCTTCTTTATATTATCTATCTGCGATTATTTTTACTACAGTTGTGATTATTTGTTAGTAGTTTATCTCTCTATTTTTTGCCTATTTAGGTTGAGTCCTTAAGGAGTCAATATCTCCTTAACTTGATTAATTTTTTGGTCTTGGACTCCTTCTTTGTTGTCATAAACGATCAAATTATGTGTTAGTATAATCTACCTTTTATCCGCATGAGATTTTGGTAAGAGTGCTCAAGGAGTCTATATCTCCTTACCTTGGAAGTATACTAGGTGTCAGACTATTTATTATGATTTTCTCTATATGTTTGATTGCATGCAATGAGATTACAATCATTAGTCATCAAATATGTTCCCATATACAAGTTCTTGAAGTGATTGGTAATCCTTTTAGCTTTTTAGTATGTATGCCTAAATCAGAAGTTGTGTATTATTTGTCATGTATGCATGTTGCTAGTGTAGACAAGAGCTTGTGAGGAACAATGTCACTAGTGTGTATTTAGTAGATTATTGTATTTGTATCTATCAGGTATTTAATTTTGAGTTAAATTGAGTATGTTTTTTTTATACTCTTGCTATGTAATTTTCCTAATTCATATTTGTGAGTCTTGTGAAAAGATTCAAGATTTTATCTCTCTATTATATGTGAAAAGATTCTATATATGAAAATATTAACATTTGTGAGGCTTGTATCTAGGTCTTGGTTACTTATTTGAGTTGGAAGAACAATTAACCTTCGTGTAATTGTTCTTAAAAATGGGATTCTTCAATTGGTATCAGAGTGGGCCACCCCTGTTTAGGTTTAACTGCATGGGTGCTCGATCCTAGAGCTCTATCTTCATATACACATATCTTTTGTGTGTGTGTCCTTTGTTTCCAGTGGAGTGGGTTGTTATGATTCTTTGAAGTTTTTTATCTCAATGAACTTTTATTGTTTGCATGGTCCTTATTTTCTCTTTTATTCATATTTCTCTCTCATTACTTCTTATCTTGCATTTATGTTCATTATCATATTTGTTGCTATGCCTAATTTTTTGATTATTTTCTAGCTTTCTCCCTTGTTAATTGCTTTAACATGCTCTTGCTGTGTGTTTTCATTGCTCACTACTTGCTTCTTTTATTGTGGCTATTTGCATGAGCATCAATCACATGTTTTCATCATGTAGTATCAGTTATAGGATCCTTCTTTTCATGTTCTTGTCTTTCATATGCCGTGTTATTGCATCTCCTCTATACTACTAGCTTTTTCCTTCTTGTACCTAGTATATTGAGTGTTGGTTCAATTTTTGTCTCCTATTGATTATTGCTCTTCATTTGCCATCTGTTTTTTCTCTTATTCCTTCGATCTCATTTTGGAGAAAACTATGGTATGTTACAAGCTTATGTACATTATTGCTTCCTTTCTTTTCCCTATATTGTGCTTGTTTGGTTCTGCCTTGCACATCTATATGTCATACAAATTATTCATTTGTCTTTAGGACTCTTGACTTACATGAATTACTGCATCTAGACTTGTATGTTTAGCTAGCATTCCTAGTATTTACAGTGTTATCCCTGTATAAGAATGTCTCCTAGTTCTAGGTTGGAACCTGAGCTTATCTCAAATGCTTAGATGTTTTAATAGCTTTACTAGTTTCTTCTCTCTCCTATGGGTGTTGCTTATATTTCTCAATAGTTAGTCAATTTCATTCCTTCTCTTAACTAGTTATAATATGAGTGTTATCGATGATCTCTTTTGAGGCAACTATGAGCACTTTGTTGCCAATTATCTCTTTCTCCCTCTTTCGAGGATAGTTCTACACATTTGTTTTGTTCAACTAACTTACTCCATATGAAATTAATTTAATAAAGATCATTGATGATATATGATTGACATGCATTTGACTTGAATTTAAATATACTTGTTTTCATATATGCATTCCTTGAGAGTATGTATGACTAATTCTTTTATATTTTATTTGAAATGAACTTTGTCTTACACATGCCATAACTTTGTGAATTTGCATGGATATTTTGTGAAGTTTGTGTGGATGTCATGCTTTGATGATTTGTATGTCTCTAATAAGTTGTAGAATCCATTTTAGTATCTTTTGAGGTGAAATCCTAGGTTTTACTTAGATAGAGAAAGGATTTAGGCCTTCTTTGGATAGTTTGAACATTTCATGCCACCATTTATTATTTATGTTCTCTCTTTAGCCTTCTTTAAGTTTTATGTAAATCCTTCATGTCTTTGCACTTATATATTAACCTTGTCCAAATTTTTAATCCCACTTACCTTGTACACCCTTTGTTGAGCATGTATGTTCTGGGAATGTGTATTTTACCCTTTTTGTTTCAATTAAAAAAAAGAATGAATAGAATGATGTTGTTAGAAAAAACAAGAAAAGGAAAAGAATTAGAAGAAATAATGTTGATGTCAAAAGGGGAGGATATATAAGTTGTTGAATTTGTTGTACAATTATCAAAATAACAATGTTTGTGAATGAATTTTGAGAAGTGAAGAGAAAATAACCCAAGTTTGACGGTATATTTATCATAGACATGAACTCTTTAAACTTATTTTGTTTGACAAAGGTGTGTTTTAGCATAAATGTCATCTCTCTCCTACCCTTACCTTAGTCAATCATTACAAGCTTTGCAAGACTTATTGATTTCATCTAAGTTGAGACTTACATTAGTAGGGAGAGAGAAAGGCTAAATGTAGACTTATAAAGTTTGGTCCTACTTGAGTCAATATTTCTAATTGTTTGGTTCATATAAGCATATCTTAATGGCATATAGAGTAAACAAGTTAAACATATCACACACGATGCATGTCCTCAAAAACTTGTATCATACCCTTACATGAATGCATCATGAATTGATGGCCAAGTGGGTAATTACATTATTGTATTGGTTATTCTAAGGACCATCTGGTTCTTTGACTATGCTTAATTTACTTCCCTTTTCCATATTATATGTTTTCTATTGTGTGTAGATGCTTTTGTTTTGGTGAAGTTTTAAGAGTAGGATGCATAACATGTTTATTGCCTCACATGTATTCATCTAGGGGAAATGTGTGTAAAATGCATGTTGGTAAATGGACTTTGTGTTTGTTTTGCATCCTTGTTCTTTGTCCTATCTATGTTATGTTGTTATGTTGTGATGCTTACTTCTACTTGACATTACTTTATATGAACCATGCATAAATAGGACTATTACTATGATTTGTTGCATACACTGTTTGCAATCTCTTGCTTCATATGTCTTTTATGTGTTTACCTGCTTTCCTGTTTGAGTGAGTTATTGTTTGTTTCTCACATATAGTTAATAGCCTAGTATTTTTTGTTGAAATGCATGATACATGTTTTCTTTGGTAGACTGGGATGTTTTTCTATATGTGTGTACATAATATGGGATGATGTTGTAGGATTGGATACACCCAAGTGTATTTTGGGAAAGACAGGTGGATCACTAGGAGTGTGTCAACTAGGAAAATAGTTGGACTCCTAGCCAACTTCTTCTTAGGGATTCACTATCACGTTTACATGGAATTGATATTTGAGGGATGATAGTTAAGTCACTAGGAGTGTGTCAACATTGAAGATTGTTGGACTTCTAGTCAACTTCTTATAGATTCGTTGACACACATATATATGGCATTGGTACTTGACTGCTTCATGGGGCTCGTTTTCATAGTGGCTATGCTAGTGTTTTTGTTTCATTTTGAGTACGTGTATTTATAGAAATTATTGGTAATTTTTGTAAACAAAAAATGAGATTTTGTTTACATCTCGCCACACCCCTCAACACCACCTTTAGCAACGTCCATAGTGAGGTAGCTGGGGAGTTCTATAAATACCAACATTTTTATTATTTTGCAATCTAGAAAAATTTAATAGAGTTTTATCAAATTGACATCTTAATTTTCTATTTCTGGATTACTAATACCTCGTGTGTTGTTCAGAATTAGTGATTCTTGACTATGTGAGCCATGTATCGACGGTAGTTACCTTTGTGCAACTTTTCTTTTTATGAGAGAACCCCATTGTGAGAGTGAACTGAGTTAAATTGTTTAAGTTCTCATATCTTGGATTGTGTGTCCCATGATGGTTTATAGGGGATTGTGTGTCCCACGGAGATGGTTCGTTATTAGTGATTAAGGTTGGTCCTTATTATTCACATTACTAGAATGCAATTTCTAATCATACCACATTGTGTGGTGTTGGCTTTGGAGGTAAGTTGTGTTCATGTGTCAAACCATATCATTGCAAAAGTAGTAAGCAAGAGAAGCAATTGGAAATTCAGACAGAGGTCAAAGTTGATAAAAGTGGATTGTTTTCTACTCAGTGGTTTCCTTAAGCAACCCGAGGATGTTACCTCATAGATAAAGTCTATATATAGGTTTACCTTGTTATAGAGGTCACAATTGATAGAAAGCTTTCATTATTTATTACCATCTTTTTTCTATTGAATAATGCTTGTACTTTATATTATCTATCTATGATTATTTTTCAAGAGTTTATCTCTGTATTGTTTGCATGTTTAGGTTGAGTCCTTAAGGAGTCAATATATTCTTAACTTGAATGTTTATCGGGTCTTGGACTTCTTCTTTATTGTCATGCATGATCAGATTGTGTGTTAGTATAATTTGCCTTTTACCCATATGTGATTTTGTTGTGATTTTCTAAGAAGCCTATAACTCTTTACCTTGAAAGTGTACAAGGTGTTAGACTCTTTATTATGGTTTGCTCTATATGTTTGATTGCATACTTTGAGAGTACAATCATCATTTATCGAATATGTTCCCACGTATGGGGTCTTGAAATGATTTGTAATCCTTTTAGCTTTTTAGTATGTATAGTTGTATTGCAAGCTATGTATTGTTTTTCATGTATGCATGTTGCTAGTCTGAATAAGAGCTTGTGAGGCATACCGTCACTAGTGTGTATTATGTAGATTGTTGTATTTATATCTACTGAGTGTTTAACTGTGTGTGAAATTGAGCCTGTTGTTTTATATCTTGCTATGTAATTCGCTTGATTCACATTTGTGAGGTATGCTTAGTCGAATTGGTATAGAGCTCTTGAAAATATTTTATAGGTTATCATTTTCACCACTCATGTAAGTTTCAATTACCTATTTAATTTGAAAGGACAATTGATCTTCGTGTAATTTTTACTTTGTATAGGATTCTTCAGTTTTTATTTCATGTTATTTATTTTATTTTATTTTCTATCATGAACAATGTTTAGATTTAGAACTATTAAATTTATAACTATTTATTGAGATGTGTAAAAAGAACAAAGTAATTTATTTGTTTGATTAAAATGTTTCGAATGATTGATATACCTACATTTTCACGTCAAAACTTGAGCACATTCCCTGAATGGGTAATTTTTCTTACTTTAATTTGCAATTATTAAATTGAAGATCATGTAAGTTCTATATTTAGGGTGGGAAAAGTTACATCTACATAAATTTGAGCAATTTTTAAATTTTTATTATACATTGTTTACATTTTCATTTATTTCTATTTATTCACTTTTTTATTTATTTAATTTTTTTTCTTTTACTTGTTTTTTTTGGATTAGGAATTTTAGGTTAATTTTAAAAAATTTATTGTAAAATTATCGTGTCTTTTTTGTCTTCTTAAGTAAATAATTTAGTCTTTGTATTGTTAGATTAATTTCTTTAACATATCATGCAGTAATGTGATAATTTGTTAGTTTTGTCATAGTTTGTATTTCATGATATAATGTTGAAATTACAATAAACTCAAAATTGGTGTTTAGGAATCAAATAATGGAGACTACCTTATGAAAATATTTTGAACTTTTATCTTTCCATTCTGAGTGATAATATTTTTCTACTCTTATCAATTCAAATTGTTATATGATCTCTATAGGTTTTTGCATATTGAATGCTAGGATTTTTACATCTTATAAAGTGTCATATATTTATTTTTATTGCTTAAATTGATTGCCATAAGTGAAAATTAAAAGTATATGCCCTCTTTCATTTATGCATGACTTCCAAAAAAGAGACATATATAGGGTTTCTTAAGCCAATACAAAAGAAAAGCGTAAAATGAGCCATTCATCATGTCATACGAAAATATGTACAAATTATGCATGAGTCCTCTCTCTCTCTCTCTCTAGATACACACATATATATTAGAGGAAAACTAAAAAGAAAAAAGAAGAGAGAAAAATCAAATACTATAATCTAAATATCCTACAAAGTTATGAAAAAAGACTAAATACAAAAGAAAGATAGGAAATAAATTTCTAAGAAATCATTACATTTTCTTCATCTCTTAAAGGTATATAACTTGAAATTTTTATTTGATGATTTTTGAAAAGTTTCTTTTTTTAGTTACGAACCTAATTAGCTAGAGGGCAGGTGAATAGAAGATCAGCAAAAGTATGACAAGTTAAAATTTAAAAAAACAGCAAGATATGTACTTACACGTAAATAAAGTAATGCATAAATAAAACGTTAACACATAAGATTTAGGTAGAAACAACCTAGGTTACTAATGACCTAAGAGAAAAACCATCATTCCACTAGATCACCGAACTATCCATTATGAAAAATCTAATTACAAGGGTAGGACTCAAATTACCCACCAAGGTAATGTCCCTAAGTAATCTACTTATAAGTTGCTGCTTTCATCATAGTATATACAAGGAAGGTGTTTGGATCTGGATCAATGTTCTAATAAGTTGATTCACACAAGAAATTGAATCTATTGAACTAGTACTTGAAACATCAACACAATAACACAAGTGCACGTGTGTAACCTAGAGTAGATTTAATAATGAATAATCATAACTAGATAATTTAACAAATATATTAAATAAATCAAAATCACCTAGAAACCTTATAAAAATTAATTTAAAGCACAATATCACAAATATTGTAGGCTTGTTAATTCATCAAAAACAACCACAATGGTTTGAAAAATTAACTCAATGGAAAAAGCCTACTTGGAGAGTTTTAGCAAAACAAGAGAGGGAATAAGATGAAGAGAATAATACTCAGTAATTCTCTTGTGTGGTTAAGAGAATTTTGAGCCATTGTGGGAGTTTGTTTATTTAGGTATGGATCTAATGATCTAATTAGTAGGATATCAACGAAAGTATGAAAAATTAAAAGTTTGTTGAATGAACAAACATATAATCGTGTGTAAATAAAATAAAAATCAACACATGAGTTTTTAGGTGGAAATAATCAAGGCCACAACAACGACCTAATAGGAAAATCATTGGTCCACTTGAGCACCTAACTATACACTATGAAACATAAGTATCCAGTTACAAGGCTAGGCTTAAACTACCTATCCAGGTAATGTCCCCAAGTAACCTACTTATAAGTCGATGCTTTCAATATAGCTTTTGAAAGAAAGGCTATCTGATCCAGACCAATGTTTCAAAAAAATTGAGTGCCATGAGTTTTTTGAACCTGAACCAATATCATCTAAAAAGTTAACACAAAAACACAAATGCAAGTGTGTGTTCTATAGTAGATTCAATAATGAACAACCCTAACTAGTTGATTTTAACAATATAAGAGATAAATAAAAAATAACTAGTAACTCTAGAAAAATCAGTTAAAAACATAATAACATAATTATTATTGTAGTCTTGTTAATCCATCAAAGACAACCATGAATGTTTGATAAATTAACTTAATGAAATAGTCTACTTGAAACATTTTCGGAAAATAAGAGAGAGAATAAAAGATGAAGAGAATATGTACAATTAAGCTCTTATGTGATTAGTTTCAATTATGTGCTTAGATTTATATTTATAGAATATTTTGAACCACTTTAGGTCAAAGTAAAATTACCATTTTGTCCATAAAATTAGTTAAATTAACATTAAAGTCTAAGGACAATATATTATAAGGCCAATCTAATTCGTATCAAAAAGTAGGTTTTAGAATCGAATCCCTAATCAATCGATCAATGTAATCAAGTGCTTTATTGGTCGAGTACATAGCTCAATCAATCAAATTTCCTTTCGATCAATCCAATGTATTATTTGATTAATATAGCCATTAATCTTGATCAATCGAGTATTAAATCCTCATATGATCTAGTCATATAAATTATTGATTTAATAGGTAGTATAGCTTGATCAATCTAGTCACTATTTGATCGATCGAGTAGCTTGTTTTCATATTGTTTCTATATGTCTAATATGCAATCTAATGTACACAGGAATAGAGATATACCTAAGATGTGATTGATGCGGCTTGGTAGTTTCTTTTGCTTGAAAACATTTTTCTAAGACATACCTAGAAACTAAAATAATAATTATATGATTTGTTCAAGAATATCGTCAACACTCATATAAACCTTTGAATCTTCCTCTTTGACATATTCATGTGACAAAACCTTTCTTTCAATACATAACACTCATAAAAAAATTAAATCTTTACATAGTGGTACTATACTATGATCTGATACAACCATCTTTGCTTAAATCTCCAAAGTTTATGTTTACACTGAAAAAACAAAAATATAAAAAACCAAACAACTTGTTCCAAAAGACTTAGTATTCATTAGTTTAGTCTATATAATAATAGGAAAGCAAAGAATATTTATAAGAGTGAGTAATCAATAGATAAAATTTAAAACACAACTCCTCCTATTGTAGTATCACCAAAAAGGATTTTCAAAGTAATTCTCCCCCTAAGTTAGCTCTCATACTATTGTAGATTTTCAATTAATGTTACAATTTTCCCATAGTGTAGATATTCAATTAATGTTCCAGATTTTCTCTTCCTTTTTTTCATACGAATAAATAATATAATCATGAAGCAATGACAACAGATTGAGGAAGCAAGTAGCATGTTTAATGACTAAAAAGAACAATACACCTTCTTAAAAGCTCAAAATAGAGAGTTAAATAGGGAGCTAAAATCAATATGTTCTCCAAAAATGAATAAACTCCTCTTAAGTTTTATAACTCCATTAAATAAATTTGAATAAAACAAAAAATTATAAAAATTGATATATATATATATATATATATAATTTCTTTTCTTTGAATTGAGGTTAATAGTCTAGGCGTAACATGACTACAATAGTAAACACAAATCATGAAATTTATTTTTTTCAAAGTGTGACTATCCATTGACAACATAAATATATATAGACAAGACACACAAACATATTGTAAGGAGTATGAGTGTTGGCTATTTTCATGTACAATTATTTATCTATAAATTTTATTTTTAGGCCTGCTATCAAGTCTATCAAGAAAAGCCAAAAAAATGCTCGAGTTCCAGATAATTTTATTTCAGGTATATCTTTGATAACTACGACACATAGGATTACATTTATGCATTTAATAGCACATGCTTATAAACTAAAATTATTTTTACTACTAAAGTAGGGAATAAGATATGCTAAAAGATATTAGATAAGATATACTAATGTTGTCTCTTTTACGAGAACATAAAATCGTGCAAGCATACACGGTCACAAGTAATAACTTTGATAAGTGAGTTATCGTTCCCACAGAGATTTGTCACTATAGTTTGTAGAGTACTAAAATTATTTCACTCTGATTTTATCCAAAACAATCTTTAATTGGAACAAGTTAACTAAAGAGTTTTATAACGATATAAAAGAATTCTAGGATTCCAGTTTTTCATCAAATTAATCCACTCGAATCATATTATTTTCTCTTGATTTATATTTTTTTAGTAAATTTAATTTGTCAACCAAGAACTTCTAATTTTATCCATACAAGATTCATTACGTTCTAAGTTCTCAAATGGCCACACATACAATAAAGGTATATTCCTATCCTTCATATATACATGTTATTCTATCCATGAGAAATATACACAAAAATGCCTCTTCCAAGTTTATTTAAGTACCACGAATCATTTGATAAATTTTAAAATAATCAAAAACATTAACCACAAATAGAATAAACAAATTAAAAGTCTTATAAATCTTTTAAAAATAATTAAATTCAAGCTTCATAAATTTAGATAAAATGCAACCCTAGAAAAATTAAATTACTTCATAAATAAAAATTAAAATTACAGCAGTTAAGAAATATCAGTTACAAAACACAAAGAAAATTAAAACTTCATCTGCTCTTAAATATTTGGCACACGCAAAACACAACAGAAGCCAAAAATGGCTTCTGCGTGTTCCACAGTCCAACCCCAAAATGAACCTAAACCAAAAACTCTTCTCTCTAGCATTAAATGCTCTATTTATAGCTCAAAAAAATACATAAAAAAATATTAAGCAGGGGAGACAATTTTCTTTAATCTCGCAAACATGCATATGAAAATGGGGATATGGAAATTGTTATTTTAACATAAGCATGGGAGACATAAAAATAGCTACAGAGGGCGTCGTTTATGATTTATTTTTAATTCAACCTGAATGCCACGTGTCAGCATATGATTGGTTGAAAGAATTAATATAGATACGTGGTGGAATTCCATTGGTGATGGGGAATGGTTGTATGTAGTTGCGCCGCATGGGATAATGGCACGCGAGACATATGGGTCCCACATAAACAGTCGGAACCACATGCGCTGGTTTTGCACTTTTGTTTTACCCAATACTTGCCACGTCTCTACTATGGATTAGTTGTAGGAATATTTGACATGCGTGGCAATGTATCATTTGTTGGATGGTTAGGACGCACAAAGTTTCTGTGGGCCGCGTCACACGGGTATTTAAATGTTGATATTTGTGTGAAAATTGTGTTTATTTGATTATTTAATCCACAAATGTCATATAACGGGTATTTCGTGTTTAAAGTGCAATTTCAGGTAAAATCATGATTTTGGAGAAGTTAGGGACAAAGTACAATGATCGGGATTGAATCAAAGAAAAAGAAAACAAAATTTCAAAATTTGGAATTTCGCCGCCGGCGAGAATATTCTCGCCGGTGGCGAAAACCTTACGGAGAAAATGTTGAAAATCTTCCCGAGAGCATGGATTTTGGCAAAGAAATCTCTCCACCGGCCACAATAATCCCACCGCCGGCGCGATTTAGCGGAACCGAAATCGTAAGTTTTCCAGAAATCTCACCGCGGTGAGAATAACTTCGCCGCCGGCGAGTTTCGTTTGAAAATTTTTTTTTATGCTGTTTTGTTCCAAAATTTCCCTCCAAAACCCTAGACCTATATATACATTATGATGGAGAAGGAGGCCACGGCAGAGAGAGTAGAATTGAGTTATTTTTACAGGAGAAAAGGAAATTTTGGAGAGAAAGGTTGGAGAAGCTTGAAGGATCATCACCATTGTGCTACCAAGTCTTCCTCTTCAAGAGTTTTTCATCTCTTCTCCTTAGCTTTTATTTTCTGCATTTTATTCAGATTGTTTGTTCATGGATTCAATTGAGAATATGTTTGTTCTTATTTTCGTTATGAACTAATTCGTTTTTGCTAAGGCTATGATGTAGTTAGATCATGAAAATATGATTTCTTGTGTTATCGTTATATGAATTCATTGTTTTCAAGTTGAGTATTTATTTCCATGCTGAATGCTTTTAAATTTCTGATCAAGATTGAAATGATTTGTTGCATTATATTGAGACCGAGAGGAGATGTGTAATGAATGCTTCTTGTGATAAATACCGTATGTTGAATACGAGTTGGACACCTAATGCATGATGTATGTGGTTATTCCAGAAATTCCATAAATCGTAATGTGCTTATTTGCGATTAAATCTTCATAGAAATATAGTCGGTTTTCATAGATAAGTAATACTAATATAACTTGAGAAAGAGTATTAGATAAGTTTGGGTTTTTCAACCATCACTTTTAACTTTGATTCTCATATAACATAACTTGAAATTGGATTGAATTGATGTAGCGAAATCAAATGCCTTAGCGTTTTTAATCATTTGTGAACAACATTAAATTTTGTTATTTGCGTTTAGTTTTAAGTTAATTTACTTTTTAAACAAATTCAAAAATTCGGTTTTCAAATAAAATTAGGGTTAGTCAATTTCGGTACTTAGTAACGCCATTCCTTGTGGGTTCGATATCCGTACTTTTGTACACTTTATTACTTGAACGATTCGTACACTTGCGAAAATACGCATCAAGTTTTTGGCGCCGTTGCCGGGGAATGGTTTGATTTTATTAATATCGATACTACCTAATCTTAGTTTTAATTTGAAGTTAATTTTCTTTATCATTGTTTCATTTTTAATTTTGTTTAATTTGCTCTTTTAATTCATTTATCATAAAAAAAGGGTAATTTTGTGTTGTTTTTGTGCTAGTTAATTTTCTGGTTGTAGGATTGTTGTATGAGACGTACAAGAAGCCTTAACCAATTTCCATTTGACCCTGAGATTGATAGAACATTTAGGCGTCTAAACCGAGAGAGAAGGCGTTCAACGTCACCTCCTAATAGACAATCAACTATGGATCCACCATTTGTTGAGGGAGGTGGAAATCATAGAGCTTTGAGGGATTATGCTGTGCCTAATGTTGTTGGAA